>OX592703.1:10797989-12104749 GCA_951361185.1 Ochropacha duplaris
TGAAACACTTATTGGATCTACAAGTCGTGGTAAGTATTTAAGCCTTTAATTAAGGCATTGTAAAGGGTCGACAACACGTTGGCAATTCCCCTGGTATTGCTCATGCCTATCAAAGTCAAAGTCAAAACCATTTATTCAGTTTAGGCCCTAGAAGGGCACTTATGAACGTCGAATTATAGAAGTTACCACCGGTTCGGAATTCAACTGAGAAGAACCGGCAAGAAACTCAGCAAGGTTATAGTTTTCAAATATTTTTTGACAATCTGACATCTGACTATAGGCGTCGGTATTCGCTTACCATCAGGTGATCCGTCTGTCTGCTTATCAGACTCAAACTCAACTCATTTATTCAGTTTAGGCCCTGGTTATGAACGTTATACATAATTGACTCTCCCAGGATTGACTCTATCTCGAAATCGCATAGTGGAAATAATATTGAAAAGAGTTTTGTTTGTTTATAGGAAGTAATCTTTGGAATTACTGATCTGATTCTAAAAATTCTTTCACCAATGGAAAGCTGTCACTGTCTAATACAGGTTATCTTTTATGTATTAAACACTGTCTAATACAGGCTATATTTTATTTTTGAAAAAAAAAATACCCTGCTGAGTTACTTGCCGGAGTCTCCTCAGTTTAAGTGTATTCCGAACCGGTCGTAGAGTCAATTGTAACGTTCATAAGTGCTTACCAGGGCCTAAACTGAATAAATGAGTTTTGAGTTAGAATTCCCTCAGGAACGCGGGGCGGATACCCTATCTCTAATAATAGGTCTTTACCTATGAAATTGCCGTTCTGCAGTACTGGCCATTTCAAATCAAAATAACTTTTGTTTGGCTAAGAATTCTAATTTCAAATTAATTTTATTTTAAAAACATGGTTTTTTTTTCCAAATGTAGTCATTTGTTTATTGATTAGTGTTATATTTTCATCGCATTTCAATCTTTTTCGTCATCATGGATACGATATAAATTCGAGTAATTATGGAATATGAGTAACGTCGTGGCAGCAACGCGGCTCAAGCGGCACGCAACATCAACGACGTTTACGGAGCTAACACTACAAACCAACGCACCACCGTTATTGGTTTGCTCGCTTCCGTTCTGGAAATTTCGACCTGAAAAATGAACCTCGCGGTCGTCCGAAGACTTTGGTCGACAATGACGAATTAAAGGAGATTGTGGAAGCTGATGATAAACAATCTACGGCTGAATTAGCAGCAGCTTTCGACGTTAGCGTCATAACAATATTGGTCCATTTGCGTCAAATTGGCAAGGTAAAAAAGCTTGACAAATGGGTGCTCCACGAACTCAATGATCGCCAGCGCGAAGTACGCGTCGAGACGTGCCTTGCACTGCTCAACAGACACACAAATGAAGGAATTTTGAACCGCATTGTTACCTGCGATGAAAAATGGATTCTGTTTGATAACCGCAAGCGCTCAGCAAGTTGGTTGGATCCTGGTTCAGCACCTAAACAATGCCCTAAACGAAAACTTACCCCTAGAAAAGTCACTGTTTGGTGGTCTAGCGCCGGTGTGATTCATCACAGCTTCTTACCAAACGGGGTGAGCCTTACTGCAGATGTGTACTGTGAAGAACTGAACACAATGATGGAGAAGCTGGCACATCTCCAACCAGCATTGGTCAATCGCTCGTCTCCGCTGCACCTGCACGACAACGCGCGACCTCATACTGCACAGCAGACGGTCTCCAAGTTGCAAGAACTGGGGTTGGAAGCTCTCCGTCTACTCACCAGACCTTGCGCCTACAGACTACTACTTTTTCCAGAAATTGGATAACTTCTTGGCGGGAAAAAAATTCAATACCCGAGAGGCAGTACAAAATGCCTTTGAAGAATTTGTTACCTCCCGTCCAGCTGATTTCTTTAAGAAGGGCATCAATAAACTGCCACTGCGTTGGCAAAGATGCATTGATTGCATGGGTGATTACTTCGATTAATACAAATAAAAAATACATGAAAAAAAATCGTTTCAATTTTTTCATACAAAACGGCAATTTCATAGGTAAAGACCTAATATATAATTCTCAATACCATACTCCTCCGAAATGGCTTGAGCAAACTTGATGAAGTTTTATATGTACATATGCTAGATCCCTCGCGGGATCGAACGCGGGTGAAACCGCGGGGACAGCTAGTACTATATAAATAAAAACTACTAAAATATAAAAAAGTACTAATAACTAATTGAAAGCAATAAATAAAGTTTTTGTATAGGTAAAGAATTGAAGACGCGTCAAACTCGCAGCACAGAGCAGCCAGGTGCTGGACTGGGGAAAGGATCCAGCTCTTCAGGTCTTCCAGCGCTGGTGAAGTCCTGGGGACGAGACGACGACAGCATCCAGAGCAGGTCTAGGAATGGCAGGTGAGACATATGCTTGTTTTTTTAACTTCTGCAAGGTTATTGAGGTATTTTTCTGGTCAAACATGTTCTATTCTCCAAAACAAATGAATCTGTAGAAAAACGCGAACGCATGGAAATTAAGAAGCACCTATCTCAACCATATTTTTTTACCCGACAGCGCCAGATGGAGGTTTATGTTTAGTTACATACTAACACTCGAAAAACGTATAATGTAGGTAGGTATTCTTTGACACGCTCTGTAGCCTAAACGGGTTGATGGTATTTTTATACTACCTTTAATTTTGATATTAGGTTACACATTTTAAATGAAATATTTAGTTTATGTAAAGTAACCCATGGATAATCCTATCTATCTAAGATATTAGTTTCAAAGGATAAGTAAAATCGCGTATTGTGTTCGAAACTGATAAATGATAATGATGGGGATTAAAATCAAATTGTGGAGCAAACCAAACAATGAGCTCGAGCTTTCGGTAAAGGGAAACACAGTGAGGAAATCACAGTTGGTGGGTACTTTGTAGTATCTACCATGGGTGTCCAAGGGATCCATATTCCCACTTGCCCCCCCCCCCCCCCCCCATCGGCTGGCGACAGCTCATAAAGATCATAAATAAGCCCAAGAGAAAATGATATGATATCCACTTGCCAAGCACCTATCGGTGTCAGGCAGTCGCACATGGCATTGTAAAACGGCTACATTAGCTCCCTGGTGTTGCTAACATTTATAAGTGACGTCAACCCTTACTATCAGGTGAAATCTGAATATCCCTAAAAAACAACCAATGAGTAATTCACGCAACTACCACTTAAGGCGAATAAATGAATCAAGCTGACCGATTAGCCTCGCACGCGATGTGGTTCGCTCCTACTTCACCAAATTATTCTCTACTATTAGCAACTTCACTACTCAAGGGTTAGAAAGAAGAAAGGAAGAAAATATATTTAATTTGAAAAACACACTATACCAGAAACTACACATTATTATTTAACTGGTAATAAAAATAAGATAGAAATTAATTAATTTAAGAAAATAAGTTATAATAAAAGTAGGTAGTGTTGAGTTACATCTAAATTGGTCAGCGACTCAGTAAACACTGTTATGCCAAAACCATGTAACAGCCTTTGATCACAAATAACTTTACAGCAATGATACAAACTCGATGTCGAGTCTCCATCAGGCGAGCTCACATCGAAAGCGTACTCACACGACCTTGATTTGGCATCCTTTGGCATACATTTGGTACGCACTTGTGAAGTGAAGTGTCATTCGAAGTTTACAGAATGCGAAATTGATATCTCACCTGAGATTCAGCTTTCGAATACATAAACGTTCTTACAGAATAGCATTGCAGCACTGATTTTCAATCGCCGCCATGAAAAACGTCACGAACAAATGGACACAAGACCGGTTGATTCAAATTCATATCAGCAAAGATAGAATAAAATTAAATGTCTTGAAATTCTTGCATTTTTATCCTTGGCGACTAGGTAGGTATACAAAAGTAGAATTTTGCAAATTAAATTTTCTCTGTTTTTTTGTTTATATCTCCCAACGGCTAGACCGATTTTGACGGGACTTTCACTGGCAGATAGCTAATGTTATAAGGCATAACTTAGGCTATTATTCTAAAAGATAAGATCCGCGGGGGACAACTTATAAATTATACAATCACCCCATTTGCATAACTTCCTCACAATAACTCATACCATTACCACAAAATGGGTAAAGGTTAGCCCTCTAATTTCATACCATTCACATATTTAATGGGCTCTATTGATACACCACCTTGATCCAAATGTGTTTAATGATGGAAAGTAGAATCCATATTGTTGTATCGACTCAAAGATATGTTAGAACTCATCGACAGCTGTTGTTACTTACTTCGTTATACATTTGAAGACACGAAACACGAATCGTTTTAATGTGACTTTTGTTTCAAAGAGAATGTCGAATTACAGAAGTTTCGCAAAATACCCAATTATCATCTTTAAATATAGGTACATAGGTGCTAAAGTCTAATAGGTATAGAATATCTGTACGCAACGACCTTAAGACTGTATTTTTTAATTTTTACCATCACTTTGTTACGAATAAACATCTTTTAAAGCATACTGATTGAAAATTATGGCATGTGAATGTGAGTTCATAGAGTTCTTAGTGTAATCATAACTAATTTCATCGAAATATGTTCAGCCGTTTTGCTGTGAAAACCAAGTAGCCAGATAGTTACTTTTTGCATACATAATATCAGATTTTGCCTCATTTCACCCGAAAGAGCTAATTTTTCCACTTATAAAAAATATCCTGTTTAATTCTAAAGAAAGATATTTTTATGTCCCAAATCCATTGGTTTTCACGTGGCCCAAAATACTCATTCACGTTATAAATTTTTCGACAAGTCAAGGTTCAAAAGTCATCAATGCTATTTCTCTATACAAACTCGATATCGAGTCTCACTCAGGCGAGCAAGCTCACGTCGAAAGCGAACTAGCAAGACCTTGATTTGGCATCCTATACCTAAACGTTTGTAACTTGCGAAGTGAAGTGTCATTCGAAGTTTACAGAATGCGAAATTGATATGTCACCTGAGATTCAGCTTTCAATACACAAACGTTCTTACAAAATAGAATTGCAGAGGTATCATATAGGGACTCCTTATGTAGGTAGGTACTTTCCAAGTAGAAACTTTCATTATTTATCATTTGAAGTATCTATAACATTAATAATACTTCATAATTATAGGGATTCGACCTCCAGACGGCATCATTGTTGCAAGGGCTCTGTCTGGCCACAATTATGTGCTATATAGCAGCCCTATAGTAATCCTGTTATTAATTTCTTGGTACCTATTGTACCTAGATTTTATATTTCATACGATTTATAGTTGCAGTTTGACAGAAGGTAAAAGATGCGTTAGATTACTTTCCGTATTCAGAAACAAAACAACTGTGGATGACTAGATAAGCTTTGTCATAGAGAAAATACTACATAGCACAAATTAATAACAATTGGGTAATTATTCAAAACATCTAAGCATTTTCAAGATGTATTACAGCAGTGACTCTCAAGTGCAGTTGCCGGAACATACCTTTGGGTCATTTTTTTGACATTTTCGGTACGGATACTTACTTAGCTACCTTACTATACTGTCGTACTTTTCTCACGATCTTTTCCTTTAGCAAACCGAACCGCACTACTTATAGTCGAAGTTTGCAAATTTTCAGAATATACCTTCGTTGATGAATCACTCCATCAGTCATAATGTTGAAAATTTACAATAGCATCGAAAAACATTCAAATTCGTAGTTTCTATAATAAAGGTACGTTGGTCTAGCGAAATACGCCCCCACGCTCAATCAATTAGGAGCAAAAACCTTATAAATAATACTGGCCGGTCAATAGGCTCAAGCCTTGACATTTGGCGGCCATGTTGGGAACCATGTCCAGCTGTCAATCTCACTTGAAACGCGGGAAACCTGGTCGAATATTAATGGATTCCTCGAAAACTTTTCAATTGTGTTTTGAATTTCATTTGTTTTTGTTTTCGTACGAGTATTAATTTAAACTTCTGTTTGGTTTGGAAACGTTTGTTTTAATAATAACAGAATGAAAATAGACCGTTTCCTGATTTATCGTTGTGACATTGAATTCGACAGTGTGATCATTATTCAGATGACAGATTATTCAAATTCATGATCCTTTCTTCCAGCAAGGGATCTTATAGGAACTTGGGGCTTTTTGAAAGTATTTTTGAATCTTAAATTACAGTAGGTCCCTAACAATTATTTTAGTACTAGAATTGCAAGCTTTAAGAAAATAGAGCCCTGGACTAGGGTTGCCAAGCTTCTTTCGCTTTCTCCAACAAGGGACCTTATAGGTATTTGCCCTTTCGAAAGTGTTTTTGAATCTAAAATTACAAGTAGGTATTGAGTATTATAATTGCAAGCTTTAAAGCCCTAAAAAATAGAGCGCTGAAAAAGGTTGCCAGGCTTCTTTGGCTTTTAGAGACGTGTCTGGACAAATATCTCGTTCGTCCTGTCTTGCTCTTGTTAGTCTTTGTGTCTGGCTAGCGCTGTTCTCAAAGCAAATACAAAGGTATGTCCGGCTTTTAGGATAAAATGTCCGCCGAGTTCAGTTTTTGTGTTTTTGGACCCGGCATCTCTAGCTCTGACTGACTTTCTATTAACTGAAACGTATAATAATGTTATCACTGATTCAGAATCACCTTGACAATTAAGCATTCATGTTTGCATGTTTCAATACGACATCAACAAAGCCGGTAATCATAAAATTACCCATTATTTTTCCAACTTCACTTTGATCGATTTTCCTACATCACAAATCATCACAGCAAACACTATTACGCTAGTTCACTTTATTTGTGTCTACATAATATATGACTGCACTGTGTTTTAACGAGGTCAAATTCAAATAAGCATTTATTATAACAGTCCTATATCCTAGTCCTGTCATTCTAAGGTTTGTTTCTTCAGTTACCTACATAATGTAGCAATCAAGCCTGTATAATAATGGTATAATACAGGCTTGATTGCTTGAGAAATTCTCTTCATTACGAGATTGGTGCCTAATCCAACAAAGCCTTGGTCTATCACCACGAACCATGGCTGATGCAATCTATGATTAGTAGCTATAATATAAAGTAGAAACATTAAGTAGCGGTCCCAATATTGAACCCTTAGAAACCTTCATTGTTAGTAAAGACTGAAAGTCTTTGGATGTAGTAATTTTTGTTGACGATAAGACAAGTGAAATAGAAGAGAAGATTATGATATAGAATTACCTTACAGTGGTAGCAGCAGAGCAGCCAGCTTAGACCGCAGCACCCGAGGATCTAGTAATAACCTTAACTCTGACGAAGACAACATTAACGTGGTAGTAAGGCAAGTATTCATTAAAATTGATGAACATATTCTGGTTATTCTTTGTTTTCCTTTTTTTATATTTTATCAAATAATTGCCAATATTAGTTATAAGTTCTTCGCCAGTTTTCAGTTTTATGTCAGATTCCAAAACAGTAGCTTCGGCCTTCTGCCCTACTTTTAGTTACTAGGCATCATACTTGATTCGAGAAAATCCCTAACTATGGAAAACTTGAAAAGCAGGTCGACATTAAAAACACAATTATCGAAAGCTTTTAATCGCTTTAGAAAACCGAAGGTTGTTGACATGCTCCATTGATAAGCGAAATCGATTTTTCGTTCTTGTGACGACACGTAATGACGATTTTGAAGCAAAAAAGATTTGTACAAAATTGAAAGATTGAGCATCGACTTATAATTCTATTCATAAAGATACAACCGAAAATACGTCCTTTAAAATTTTATTTAACATTTTAAAACTATATAAGACACGAAAATTTTTGGCCCCTTTAAAGATTTCTAGTTACTTACTTCAAAATTCTAAAGTAATTAATCATATCCACTTTCTAGTCTTACCTATATCTTATAGAGTGCGGCCCCTAAACCAGAAGGAACGCTCTAGCGGTGACCGTGAGATCCTCGAGTTCCCTGGCAAGGGACAGTTGATCTGCAACAACACCACACCTAGTCAGAAACCTAAGGTCTTCTCCTATAACGTAGTCTTCGAGCCAGCGGCCACGCAGGTGAGAAATATGTACAAGCTAGCTAAATTTTAATTAAAAGATTTGTAGACAGAGGAAGAGACGAATGGGAGATGATGGAGGGAGATGAGTAAATGAAACAAAAGGGTAGAATGGAGAAACTTTCAATAGCATAATTATTCTTACCTGATAAAATTTACAGACTATAACAAGACATGTATTGTTTCTATTTATACCGTTTGCGGTTGAGTAAACGTGTCCGTAGGGGTCCAAAGTTCAAAGATTGGGTGGCATTTTAGCAAATAATTACTCATGCAGAAAGCTTTTTCCACCAACAAGTTAAAAAAAACTTGGCCATATAAAGAGTGAACGCTACCAGCATGTTGGGAACTTTGGTACACATAGGTCTTATAATTTGTTGTAAAAGAAGTAGCAAAAATAATTTACGCGGCCTTATCTCTTAGGATTTCTTCCAGGAAACTTAGGCTAATAACATTTATGGTGTATGTGAAAAACATAGTAATACTTATTGGACCAAACCCATTGGCGAATGCAGAGTTGTTCTGATATCTTCAACAGGAGGACATATTAGAATACTCAGGAGTGAAAAGGCTGTTAGAAATGGCTGTGGAAGGCTTCTCGTGTACTGCTTTCTGTTACGGTCAGACTGGAAGTGGAAAAACACATACACTCACAGGACCTCCTGGACTGGTAAGCTGATGCTTCTTACCATTTTACTGCTGCGATCAACAGGTATCTCAAGCACAGCTGCCGGAATACGCCGCGTTAACAAAGGTCTTACTTATATGGCGACAGATTTTCACCTACATGGAAGTTCTGCATAACTACCTAGTTTGAGATTATCTATCTGTGGTTTGTTTTTATTCTAGATAAGCTTGTGTTTGACCACTATCTCACCATGGTAAGTGATGATGTGGCCGAAGGTGGTAAGCACACAAAGCCTAGATGGGATCTGGCTCTCAAGTGCAGCTGTCGGAACACACCGATAGGTGCTTGGTGACAGATTTTCAACTTGAGGGTGGTAGCCAGCTAGTTGGGTACTACAAACTACCCTACCACCGTGCTGTGGTTTCCTCACGATGTTTTCCTTCACCGAAAACTCAAGCTCATTCGAACCCACGACCTTCGCCGCGGTATCCGATGTCACTACCACTGAGCTATCATCGCCTTAAAAATGATGGCCGTCTGTGAAGAATATCCCAGGATATTTATTTATTTACGAGTACGGTTTGTGTTTTAACAATCACAATATGGATAATTACACAAATATTTAAGTTGTAATGGTTATTTAATTGCGATGCGACATGTTTTTTCCATCACATAGCATAGGTAGGTACTGTAATGTGTTTTTTTTGTCAACATGTTGACAAACAGACAGAGGAACAGGTTACCTAATAAGTGGTTATTGCCCGATAAGGTACAATATTAGTGGTGTTCAATTTAAAAACATAAGAATTTTATCTGTGGTCGCTCTCTCTCTCTGGTCTGCGACGTTCTAACCTTGTACTGTAATTGAGTCAGCTAATAAAAAACAATTATTAAAATTATTTTATGTTTAATTACAACATAAAAAATGGTGCCGAAACCCTTTTTAAGGATCTAAAAGTATTCGTCTGGAGTTATTTCCCGAAAATCTGCGGCATAGCAGCATATTTCTACTTTGGGGCTACGCCGGCCGGCGAGGTTATTTCAAAGTCAAGTTCACGAAATCGAAAGAGACGTCAAATACGTCAACTACAAGGAGTGCGAGGGAGACGAATAGTGACGCTTACAATAATTACATACTTGCAAGCAACGTCGAAGAAGAGCCGACATACAGTGATTGCGAAAAACATTGTTTCATTCACTTATTTCAACATAGTGATTGCGAAAAACATTGTTTCAATTACTTATATCATCAATTAAAAACTGCGAGTTCCGAGAAAAATGCCTCCGCCCCCAATTCCAAGTGATACCATACCAAGTCAATCTGGGATGCAAACGAAGAAATTGAAGGCGCAAATTGGGCAATTTAAAGGACAAATAACTCGAGCCAGCAAGTTTGCTCTCGAACAAAAACAACAGGTTTTAATAGATGTCGAAGAATTAAATTTGCGAGTCAAAAACCTCCAAGATTCATTATTGTTATACAGAGAAAATCGACTAAATCTACAGTTGTTACAAGATACATGTGACGACGTCAATTTGGAAGAAGATGAGGTGGAGGAACTATGCTTTAAAACAATAGGCGAAATACAGAAAATCATGAAGTCTTCAGCTGCTGCTTCCGATTCCAGCTCAACAAGCATGAAGCAACCGCAGGAGAATGTAATATCGCGCAAGTTACCTCAATTGGAAATTCCTGTTTTTGAAGGCAAGAACGTAGTGCAGTACAAAACTTTTATAGACATGTTTACAGCAGTGATTGACAGTGATAAAAGTTTAGCGCCAGTTCAAATGTTGTTTTATCTGCGTAAATATTTAAAAGGTGATGCATTAATATTGATTGAGGGTTTACCATTAGTTAATGAGTCTTATACACAAGCATTACACCTTTTGAAGCGTAGATATGACAACAAATGCATATTAATTACACATCATATGAATATTTTACTTGATTTACAGCCAATAACAAAGGGTACTGCTCAAAATTTAAGACAGTTAGTTTCACAAGCGCGTCAGCAGTTAGGAGCACTTGAAGGTTTAGGTCAAAAAGTGGAATGTTGGGACATGATGATTGTAACAATTCTAATTAGGAAGCTCGATACCTACTCTTGCAGGGCTTATTACACTGATAGGGATCAGAATGCGTTGCCAACCTTAAATGAATTCTTTGAATTTGTGGAGAAGAGGGCCTTGAGTTTCGAAGAAAGTCAGCAATCTGAAGGTAAGTCCTACCCATTTTCTAAAAGTCAGAATCGTGTTGCAAACCATTCAAGTGTGTCGCATAACCCATGTCCATTTTGTAAATCAGTTGATCACAAGTTATACTTGTGCCAAAAATTTCAAACTTTAGGTATTGATGATAAGTTAGACTTTGTAAACAAAAATAAATTATGTAACATTTGCCTGAACATTCACAAAAATAAATGCAGATATTTCTTTAGATGTGGTGTATGTAAAAGTAAATCCCATCATACAGTCTTGCATAAGGAAGAAGAAAAATCATCTTGTTGTTATAGCAATGCCTCCACAGATATGGTATTACTGCCCACCATTAAAGTAAAAATTTATAATCAGGATGGCTCTTATGTTGTTGCTAAGGGTCTTTTAGACAGTGGAAGTCAAACATCTTTTATAACCTCCAATATAATGTGCAAGCTAGGTTTACCCACATTTAAACATGAGGTCAAAATATCAGCCTTAGGTCAAAAAGAAAAAACTATTACCAAGGCTGCAAATGTAAGTTTAAATTCATTACATGACAATTATAATTATAATACACTTTTCTCAGTGGTGGACAACATAACCTCCTTTCTACCACAAAGGAAATTTGATTTAAAAAATATTAGTTTTCCAGACAACATCAAATTAGCTGACGATGAATTTAATGTCCCAGGTCAGATTTCTTTCCTGCTTTCTTCTGAAGTATTTTCCAAAATAATACTGCCAGACAAAATTGAATTGTCAGGGGGAAATTTATGCTTGCTATTGACAAAATTTGGCTATGTATTGTCTGGCAATATAAATAGAGAAAATATATGTCTCTCAAATACTCAAAATAATAATGTTGTTTTGCATGCTATGTCGAATCAAAATGATAATATTGATTTCCTCCTGCAAAAATTTTGGGACGAACAACACACTCCCGAAATACATAAGGAGGATATATCAAAGGCAGATATCTGCGAAGCCGAATTTAACAATTCGGTACAGTTAATTAATAACCGATTTCAGGTTAAGCTGCCACTAAAGGTACCTATAGAAGAATTAGTATTAGGTGACTCATTTACATTAGCATTGCAACGATTAAACAACTTATCAAAACGATTTAATAAAGACCCTAAATTAAAAAGGGACTACACTGCATTTATTCAAGAATATATTGAATTAGGACATGCAAAAGTTATTGATCTTTCTAAATCAAACACACCTATTGATCAACTTTACTTCATGCCCCATCACCCTGTTATAAGGGAGAATAGCCAAACTACTGCCCTTCGGGTTGTTTTTGATGCAAGTGCAAAGACAAAGGCAAACTTAAGTCTCAACAATGTACTGCATAATGGCCCAGTGGTTCAAAATGGCTTGTTTGAGATATTGGTATTATTTAGGTCATACAAATTCATTGCTCTTTGCGATATTAGCAAAATGTATAGACAAATTATGATAGAACCCTCCCATACTTGTTTGCAAAATATATTGTGGAGAAATAATATTAATGATCCATTATTGTGTTTACAGCTTCAGACAGTTACATACGGAGTAAAGAGCTCTAGTTTCCTAGCAACACGTTGCCTGCTTGAGTTGGCTACAAGGTATGGTGATCAGTACCCATTAGCAGCCAAGGTATTAATTAATAATACTTACGTTGACGATAACATTTTTGGAGCCCAGAGCATTGAGGAATTAGAAAAGGTATGCGATGAATTAATTAATTTACTAAGACTAGGAAGCTTTGAGTTACACAAATGGAGTTCGAACAATCATCAAACACTGTCCAATATCCCTATTGACAAACAAGTATTTGGCAAAGATCATGAATTTGATAATAATAATACGTTACTAAAGGCATTAGGGTTGTTTTTGGATATGAATGAGGACTGCTTCAGAATTTGTAAGCCAGAGGGTGAAGTTCCCAAAGAGTGGACGAAACGAACTGTCTTAAGTTGTATTGGGACATTTTTTGACCCTTTGGGATTGGTAGGTCCCATTGTTACAAGAGCCAAAGAGTTTATGCAAACATTATGGAAACAAAAATTAGATTGGGATACTCCACTTAGTGAAACATTTTTATTATCTTGGAATAAATTTTTTTGTGATCTAATGAATATGGAGCCAATAATAGTAAACCGAAATTTAAAAATTTGTGATGCAGATTATGTAGATTTGATTGGCTATTGTGATGCATCGAGCATTGCATATGGTTGTTGTTTATATGTAAGGGTTATACATGGAAATGATGTGCATGTATCCTTAGTTTGTAGCAAGTCGAGAATTGCTCCAGTTAATACAAAGTTAACTATACCCAGGCTAGAGCTGAATGGGGCTGTGTTACTCTCTAATTTATTTAGTAAGGTTTTGTCAATATTTAAAGATGTTAATTTTAGACATAAGTATTTGTTTACTGACTCCCAGATTGTACTATGTTGGCTAAAATCTGTAAAAAATATACAATACATTCAACGCAGAGTAAATACAATTAACAAGTTAACAAATGAATGCAATTGGTTTCATGTGAGTGGGGAAAGCAATCCGGCTGACATTTTGTCTAGAGGAATTAATCCTACCCAATTATCATCTCATAATATTTGGTGGCTAGGACCACAGGAACTTTATGATGTAAATTTCTTTCCTACAGAAATAAATTTAAATAATATCGTTATAGAGACTGAGTCTGATGTTGTCAATTGCAATATACAAGAAGAGGTGCTACCGATTTCAAATGTATCATCTATAGTAAAACTACAACGTATTTTTGCATATGTATTAAGGTTTATCAATAATTGTAAACTCAGTCAAAATAAGCGCAATTTAAAAAATTTATCTGTTACAGAGATTAAGAACTCAATGTCATGTTTAATTAGATATATTCAATCTTTACATTTTGTTGATGAGTTAAAATGTATAAAAAATGGAAAGTCAATTAATACAAACCTCAAATCTCTTAATCCATTCTTAGACAGTTTAGGTGTGATGAGAGTAGCAGGAAGGCTAGAGAATGCAAATGTATCCTACAGTCAAAGATATCCAGTAATCTTGCCAAATAAATGTCATTTCACTACACTCATCATACGCAATGAGCATTTATCTTTGTTGCACTCAGGATTAAAGTTAACTCTTTCTAGTTTAGTACAAAGATATTATATAATAAGTGCTATCAGAGAAATAAAGAAAGTAATACATAGGTGCACTACATGTTTCAAATATAGAGCTACTATAGCAAACCAATTAATGGGTGCTTTACCCTACACTAGAGTAAATAAAGATAAGGTTTTCAATAAAGTAGGCATTGATTATTGTGGGCCTTTTCAGATTAAGCAATCCACAATGCGCAGATCAATAATAAGTAAAGGATATGTGTTAGTAATTATTTGTTTTGTAACAAAATGTATACACTTAGAACTAGTGTCAGACTTAACTACTGATTGCTTCCTGGCAGCATTCAAACGATTTTGCTCCAGGCGAGGAATTCCTGCATCTGTCTTTTGTGACAATGCTTCTACTTTCAAAGGTGCAAATAATCAATTGCAAGAATTGTATTTATTAAATAATTCTCAAAGGCATAAAGATAATGTATTGGATTATTGTAGCACAAAAGGTATTGAATTTAAGTTTATTCCCTCATACAGTCCCACATTCGGTGGCCTTTGGGAATCGTCAGTAAAGCTATTTAAATATCATTACAGACGAGTTGTCGGTAGTTTATGCTTAACATACGAACAGTTCAACACAATAATGGTTCAAATTGAGGGAATACTAAATTCAAGACCTTTGACTCAGTTATCAAATGATATTAATGATCTTTCTTTTTTATCTCCGGCTCATTTTTTGTGTGGAGCCCCAATAAATGCTATTCCCGAGCCAGACTTAACTTCAAATAAAATTAATGCATTAAAATTTTGGAAAAAATGTACTAAAGTTCAGCAGGATTTTTGGAAAATATGGCACAACTGTTATTTGTCACAATTATTGAAACGCCCCAAGTGGCATAATGTATCTCAAAACATAAAGGTGGGTGCTTTAGTTCTATTGGTAGGAGAAAATTCATCACCATTACGGTGGCCACTAGCTAGGATTGTCAATGTATTCAGTGGCTCGGATGGTCGAGTAAGAGTAGTTGAAGTTAAGTCTGGCTCGAGCATTCATAAAAGATCTATTAACAAAATAGCAGTATTGCCTATTTATGATGAAGAAATTTAATTTTGTTTAGTTACAAATATAGTCAAATTATTTGGCGCCCGAATTTATGTTCAATTTAAAAACATAAGAATTTTATCTGTGGTCGCTCTCTCTCTCTGGTCTGCGACGTTCTAACCTTGTACTGTAATTGAGTCAGCTAATAAAAAACAATTATTAAAATTATTTTATGTTTAATTACAACAGTGGAATTGCCGATGTTTTGTAGACCTTGATGTGCATATTACGCCCTACTTTAAACAAAGGGATGATAACTCAATGGTAGTGACGTCGGATACCGCGAAAAAGATCGTTAGTTCTAATCCTATAATGAGCTTGTAGTACTATGTAGTTCTCGACTGGCTGGCTACCACCCTCAAGTTGAAAATCTTCGTCTTAGAAAATCGCAAAGCACCTGTTTTTTTTTTTTTTTTTTTTATGTCACTAGTGACAACGAGGCAGGCGGGTCACCTGATGGTAAGTGACTACCGTCGCCTATAGACATTAGCAATACCAGGTGGACTGCCAACGTGTTGTACACCATATTACAATGCCTTAAGGGCAAGGGCAACTGGCTCTCAAGTGCAACTGCCGGAACACACCAACAGGTACCTGGCGACAGATTTTCAACTTGAGGGTGGTAGCCAGCCAGTCGAGTACCACATAGTACCCTACCACCATGCTGTGGTTTCTTCACGATGTTTTCCTTCACCGAAAGCTCAAGCTCATTGTAGGATTCGAACCCACGACCTTCGCCGCGGTATCCGACGTCACTTACCACTGAGCTATCATCGCCAACACCTGTTGATGTGTTCCGGCAATTGCACTGGAGAGCCAGCCTCTAAGGCATTGTAAACAAGGTGTAAAACACATTGGCAATCCCTCCGGTAATGTATGCGACGGTCCTTTACAGAGATTGTGGTAATTTTTTTACCTATTGGTAAAATCACCTTTGACCTTCATAAGTTAACGTAAGACAACGCTTTGACTTTGACATTATTTATGGTTCATTTACCCAAATCTGATCATTTCGACGATGAAAGGAATGTTTACTGTTAAAATATTTACAATTTATAACGACAAACGATAAGCATCTGATATGACAAAAGATCATTAAGTAACAGTGGTAGCTTCCGAGTTCCGACCTCGTGGTCAGCGATCGATTTTACACGTCGGTTATGGTGCATTCGTGGCATGTCATTATTACAGATTGATGAGTTCTTTTTATGATGGGTAATTTACTATTTTTCGTGGAATAATTTGTGTAAATTGCCTGTCACTTGAGACTGAAATACAAACAAATATTGAAACTATATTAGTGTTCGCCCACTGGAATTTGACTATAATTTTTTTAGAAGGTTCCCAATTTTTTTTATTCATATCAATAAAACTCGGCAAAGGCTACATCATAAAAATAATAGAACGGGGTACAAAGTTTTTCTTCACGTAGGTACAATGATGAGCACTATGGTAAAAAAATCGTCCATAATCGTTATTTAAAAAAAATGAATAGAATAGAAAATGTTTATTCAGCTAATGTTGTGTATAGGTTCGCGTTTGACCGCTATCTCACTTGATTGATATTAGGTAACGATGCGGTCTACGATGGTGCACGGTTACCAAGAAATAACCTTCTTCTTCTGCCTGTCCTTATCCCACGCTAAGTGTGGTCGACACATCGCCACAAATTCGCAAGAGAACCTAGAAATAACCTATTCAGACATAAAATAAATGTCCTGGACATGTTTTTTTATGACCAAAATTCGGGGTTTTCATGCTTCTTGACCTGGTTGCCAGATTTTAGAGTGTTATCTCTACCATATACTAGAATTTGCAGCAAATGAATTCCTCAGGTGGAAAAAGGTGCGAGTCCATATTCCGCTGAGCACGGACTAGTGGTGCGCTCTTTCGTGTACCTGTACCAACTAATCAAGGATAGACCTGAGAGCCACTTCATATTGAAGGCATCCTTCTTGGAGATCTATAATGAAAAGGTGAGATAAGTTTCACCAGTATTTTTTTTACTATAGCTATGGAACTTTAGATGATGTGGCCGAAGATTTTTATGGCGATGATAGGTCAGTGTTAGTAACGTCAGATACCGCAACGAAGGTCGTGGGTTCGAATCCTACAATGAGCTTGAGCTTTCGGTGAAGGGAAACATAGTGAGGAAACCGTAGCACGGTGGCACTTTGTAGTAGGTACCTGACTGACTGGCTGGCTATCACGATCAAGTTGAAAGTCGGCAAGCACCTATTGGTGTGTTCTTGACAGCTGCACTTAAAATCTAGTTCCCATCTAGGCTTTGTGTGCTTACATACATAAGTAGATCCTGGCATCCAACTGAGAGAAGAATACTTTTTGGCGTGACCGTGCGAAGTGACGTTGCGTGTTCGGTTTTTGTTCATGAAATCGTGTGTTTTGAGTTTTACTGAATTATTTATCTGTGGCATTTTGTCCAATAAAGCTCAATCTAAGTGCACTGGCGTCCATAGCACAATTTCTGCGATGGCCGTACGTATGTGAGGAATGTTCCAGGGTATTAGGATATTACTCCCATTGGAACTAATCATGTTACCTCCTTCCTATCTGTTTCATTGGGAATTAATTGATTGATCAGGTAATAGATCTGCTGAATCCAGGCAGTGCCAGGAAACCTCTGCAAGTGAGGTGGTCAAAGGAGAGTCGAAGCTTCTACGTTGAGAACCTGTTCACTGTGGACTGCGAAGAGGTGGATGACTTGTTTGCAGTTTTGGAAGAAGGTGCGTCATTGCATGAAACAGTTGTCTTACTAATTTCCCCCGCCGTTTCACGGGCGTTCTCGAAGTATCTTGTCTTTTCTCGGGATAAAAAGTATCCTATGTACTCGTATAATTCCAGGATTTGATTTACCTGTTTGCCAAGTTTCATCAAAATCCGTTCAGTCGTTATGGCGTAAATGAGTAACAAACATCCATCCATCCATCCAAACATCCAAACTTTCACATTTATAATATTAGTGGGGATGTAACTGTAGGTATGCGCAACCGCGCGGTGGGGGCGCACGCGATGAACGCTCACTCGTCTCGCTCGCACACGGTGCTGTGCGTGCGCGTGCGCCGTGAACTGCGCGCGCACAGTGACGTCACGTGCGCCACGCACGGCAAGATCAACTTCGTGGACCTCGCCGGCAGCGAGATCACCAAGCGGACGCACAGCACTGGCAAGACTCTCGAGGAGGCCAACAACATTAATAGGAGCCTTATGGTTTTGGGTACGTTTTTCTTTGTGTCAGAGGTCTGAGAGGCAGGCGGGTCACATGATGGTAAGTGACTACCGTCATCTCTAGACATTAGCAATACCGGGGGGATTGTAAACGTACCTATTGTCGGCTATTTTACAATGTCTGACAGGAATGAAAGATGTTTTTGGTTCTTTCCCAAACCCTCAATCTAGTTTCAGATTTGGTCAGATTTCGACTCCATTTCTATGTTAAGAACAATCTTAAAAACACGCGACCAAATATTGCTTCTATCAAAACCTACAAAATTGATACTTTATTTTTATTCTGGATAAGCTTGTATTCGACCACAATCTCACCATTGTAAGTGATGATGTGGCCGAAGGTGGTAAGCACACAAAGCCTAGATGGTAACTGGCTCCCAAGTGCAGCAGTCGTGACACACCAATAGGTGCTTGGCGACAGATTTTCAACTTGAGGGTAGTAGCCAGCCAGTCGGGTACTACAAATTACCCTACCACCGTGCTATGGTTTCCTCACGATGTTTTCCCTCACCGAAAGCTCAAGCTCACTGTAGGATTCGAACCCACGAACTTCGCCGCGGTATCCAACGTCACTACCACTGAGCAATCATCGCCTTAAAGAACTTGGACTGGAATTCCTACAGGCTACTGCATAGCACAACTGAGTGATGGTAAGAAGAGAGGTCACATACCTTACCGGGACAGCAAACTCACCAAGTTGTTGGCAGACAGTCTTGCTGGGAATGGAGTTACACTTATGGTAAGTAAATTACTACCTATTAAGTAATGCAGAAGTAATTCAATAACTTGCATCGTGATTCCTAGTTTTTTGTAGGTAGGTTGAGAAACGTAGAATCAGAGTTAATATACCTACCTAGTTATTGCTTATATTATTCCTTTTATTTGCTTTAAATGTAGTTCAACGTTTGTTTTACATTGATATAAAACTAATTATGATTATAATTATATTATGCTTATTAATTTTAAATTTATGTTAAACCGCAATGACAAAGCATTATTTTTTTAAAGTTGATAGTTTAACAAAAAAAACGCACGTTTGAGCCCCTTAGGCCCTTAGAGGGGGGGGGGGGCTACTGGATCCACTACTGCTGCTAGCTCCAGTGTTGCTCACCATTGCGTGTTTATGTACAATTAAACAAAATATTTTTTGTACATAGATAGCCTGTATAGCCCCCACAAGGTCGAACCAAAGCGAAACAATCAACACACTTCGGTACGCATCTCGAGCGAAAAAAATAAAATCAAAACCTATCGTCAAAATGGTAAGTATAGCGAATGATAGCTCAGTGGTTGTGACGTCGGATACCGCGGCGAAGGTGGCGGATACCACCATCCAGTTGAAAATCTGTCGCTAAGCACCTGTTGGTGTGTTCCGACAGCTGCACTTGAGAGCCACAGGTGCTTGGCGACAGATTTTCAACACGGGGGTGGTAGCCAGCCAGTTGGGTACTACAAAGTATCCTACCACCGTGCTATGGTTTCCTCACGATGTTTTCCTTCACCGAAAGCTCAAGTTCATTGTAGGATTCGAACCCACGACCTACGCCGCGATATCCGACGTCACTACCACTGAGCAATCATCGCCCATTTTTCTAATACAATTTTGCCATCATAATATTTGAAAATGTATGATACAGTATTGCTGCTGCAGCAATCCTATTCTGAAAGAACGTTGTATTTAAGAGAATAGCATTGCAGAACCTGTTCATAATGTCTGTCTGTCTATGAAGGGTGTGGCAGCCACCGCCCTAAAAAAAGAATTGTAAGGTGAAGTTTTCTGACAGTGGAAAACAAATCAAAGTACCTTACTTATTACAGTTACTTTAGAAGTGGCATTACGTAAGAGTAATACTTTCTAATGCAGGATGCAAGAGATGCTCTCATATTGAGTTTGAAGAGAGAAGTGGAAGCTCTTCAGGCGGAGAACCAACATCTCAGGACAGCGTTACACGTACAGACCGACTATAATTTGGATACTTATAGTAAGTTGCCAAACCTATCCAATTATAATCCAATATAAATAAATTAAATATCCTTTGAAATGTTTCACACACGGCTATCTGATCCCAAACTAAGCAGAGCTTGTGATATGGAAACTAGATACACTGATAAACATGGTAGGTATATGTTTTTTTGTAATAGTTAATTACACACAGACTCAGGACAAACAGACATGTTCATGCACACAAATGTCTGTCCTGGATGGGAATCGAACCCGCGAACTGTGACGTGATAGGTAATGTGTTAACCAACCACGCCAATCGGCCCGATACGATACAAGAACGGAGTGAAAAAGGATGGAAAGGACGAAAACCAATCATCTTAAAAAACCGGTCAAGTGCGAGTCGGACTCGCGCACTGAGGCGAGTTCCGTACAAATTTTGTAGATTTTTTAGTATTTGGTGTTATAGCGGCAACTGAAATTCATCATCCGTGAAAATTTCAACTGTCTAGCTATCACGGGTGATGAGATACCTACAGCCTGGTGACAGACAGACGGACAGACGGGTAGTAGTCTTAGTTCTTAAAATCAATTTTATATTTTTTAAAGCATCAACAATTTTTTCGATTTAAAATATAACTAGGTAAGTACTTACCTAACATTAATAATCATTTTATTTAATGTTATTCAGTTTATTTTTCGGTTTTTAGTGCAACATTTGTCTTTGAAGTCGTTTTTATTTTTTTATCCTAAAAAAGGCCAACGTCGTACACCAACGCAAATCGAGCCAAACAAATTGTACCAACTGCCACGATCCGAATTAGTAGACTTGGTACAGCTGCATATGGATGAAAACTCCGCTCTCAGAGCTGAGAATAGCGAGTTGTTCGGAGTTAGAGACCAGCTCTTGAGGGACCAAGAGTTGCTGAGCAGGGAGAACGAGAGGCTACTCAAGAAACTCGAAGATGTTAACTCGTAAGTAAGGTGATCTTTGATTCAAAGTCAAGCAAATGTGGTCATATTGGTTACCACATTATGGCCAAACTTACAACAAATGTTTGTATATAGAATGTTTATGGTTCTATGAAATTTTAATTTATAATTTTTTCAAAATCCTATAATTTTGTGATTTACAAATGAGTCGTAAGGTAAAAAAAGTAAATAGTTTTGGTCTTACATCTTTTTGTGGTTACCTACTTGATTTCTTACCCGACTGCGCTGCGGGTAAAAGGGTACATATTATAGTAAAAATTGTTTAATTCTATAATGATTTTCGTAGGACAATGTTTGGATTGAGCTGATATTCTTACAAACAGGAGGTTAGTGTAACCGGGTATGGTGATGATGCACGTTACACTTCACTAAATTAAAAATATGACTAAAATAAAAGCATGCATGATAGATGAATAAATAAAAAAAACAAATTTAAATTGTTATTTTTAACATAAGTATTACTAATAAAATGAAATGCACAAAAATCACGTGTGACTGACATGGCCTAAGCATTGGTCCAAATATTTGGAAGCAATTTTTCTTGAGATAGGCTCGTAATTACCCACTATCACCATATTAAGGCGATGATTCTCAGTGGTAGTCGGATACCGTGGCGAAGGTCGTGGGTTCGAAACCTAAAATGAGCTTGAGCTTTCGGTGAAGGAAAACATCGTGAGGAAACCACAGCACGGTGGTAGGGTACTATTTAGTACTTGTCTATCTGGCTACCAGCTCAAGTTAAAAATCTATCTCCAAGCACCTATGTGTTCCGACAGCTGCACTTGAGAGCCAGATCCCATCTAGGCTTTGTGTGCTTGGCTAGATTGTGGTCAATTAGGAATCTACCTGCCAAATTTCAGTTTGTAGTAATTTTTATATAGAGATTTTGTGAGTGGTATTACGTTTCCATAATATATAGGTATAGATTGTACAATTTTAAATAAACTAAACTAGATAATGCATCATGGATTTGACAAGCCCTAAAAATTTACAGCGTCTGCGTTAGGTCTCCTATCATACCATCTCGACCAACATACTCTGGCTCCAGTGAAACAACCAATATTTGGACAAACACAGCGAGATCTTCAGCCAATAGCATCGGCGGGCGAAGTCAAGACCTTATCAGTTAGAAACATTTTGAACTTGTTTAGAGTATTTTAGGTTTTTGAGATATACACCATCAATGATTATTATTATTAATGATGATAGTTGTTTCAAATTGGTTTCAATATACATATTGTGAAAAGTACCATGTGTAAATAGTCTCCATATAATTAATTTAATAATATTTGTACCAGATTGTCATACTATTAAAATACTATTATTGCTAATATAAGAATTGAAAATGAGTGCAATAAAATTTGTTGAAGTAAAAAAGTTGTGTTTTGAAATCATTTAGTTTTATTGTAATGGCGTAATTTTATACACATTTCTTAAATGCAATGGAACAGTCTGAAATATGAAAAAATCTTATTTTATAAAATGAACATGTCACTATTATTGATACATTTGTTCTATTTCAATAAATCTGTTTATCCCTGATTATAATTGTGGCATGAACAGATAAATAAATAAATAAATATCCTCGGACATTTGTTCACACACGGCTATCTGATCCCAAACTAAGCAGAGCTTATAATATGGCAACCAGATGACTGATATACTACATATACTACTTTTTTTTTTGTAATTACATACTTATTAGATTATTATTAATAGATAATTACACCCAGACTCAGGACAAACAGACATGTTCATGCACACAAAATGTGTGTCCTGGATGGGAATCGAACCCACGACCTGCGTCGTGATAGGCAGTGTATTAACCAACCACGCCAACCGGCCCGTTATATTAATACACAGATATATTAATCTTGGCCAAGGACTCCATAGTTTACAAACACAAAAAATATTTCATAGACAAACAGACTTCAATGACAGAAAATCTATAAGGACACATTTAAATCCATAATCTGGAAAAAAATGTCATAAGACATTGCATAAAAAGTCATACATCTTAAAAGTACATTTATATTTCCCACTTGCATTCCATTCAGTATTACAAAGTCACCACAAACTTAAGAAACTACTATCACAATTCTAGTGTCTTCTAAAACCATACTTTTTCCTTTCATAAAACAGATCTGTCTTTGAACTACCCAAGTTCACAATCTTTGGACACCCATCTCTCTGTAAAGTAGCAATAATTAGTTATTAGATAGATAATTAAACAAAATGCAAATATAATTATGCAAGAAAAACTGTTGGGTGTTAATAAGTTGGCTCGCAGAATTTTTGATTCAATTGTTATCTTATTGTTTAAGTGGGACAATTGTACACCTTCAGAACCAACCGGTCAATTAAAAAGTTAATATTCGATTTATTACAAAAAATTCACATACACCTTGTTTGATTTTATAAAATTGACCAATTTGTCCTACAGTGTTGACTTTTAGCATTTTTTTACGTACATATATTGTGCTAATGTCTAATTGGCCCTACAGGTCAGGTAGCACATAGCTGAGAAATAAAAACAAATACATAATTTTGATAAGCAAGACATAATATTGTGCTTATCAGGCTGTTTTAGCTATTTTGCCAGGTAACATTTCTAAATGAGTATTGAAAAGAGTTAAAATTGAAGTAGTGAGAATATTGGGTTAAACTTACATCTTTTTCCTGAATAGTGCACTCTTTGCAGTAATAGGCATCTGAAACGCCGGGCCCGCCACAAATTACACATCGTCCCTGGTATGAACCATAATTACATTCGTCACATATACGCACGAGGGTGCAGGGACGCACATATGAGTCGCATATCACGCATTTACCATCGCACTTCTCGCATAAACGACCGATAGCTGGAAAAATAACGTAAAATACAAAGTATCATCAACCAACCTAGCTTTTAAAAAATAACATGTAAATAGAAGTTCTACGTACCAACGCCTGGTTGCTTTCGGCAGAAAATGAGATCTGGATGATGCTTAGCCATATTTTGTAGTTGAGAGGTCTTTTATTATTAATATTTTATGTAAAATCAACAATCACTCAATAAATAACCTTAAAACCACAGATTACTGATATGTAGCTCACAGATTACTGATATGTAGCTAGCTACTTAAAACTTAAACAAAAATATGACGTTTGTTTGAATGATATTTTTGATTTTTAAGAAGATTTTTGGCTTGGTATCGAGACCTTTAAGCCATTTCTTTATTTTAAATATTCATCTTTTATGTTTAGTCACGTTATATTGTCACTTTCACTGTCAAGTATAGTCCTCTTCCGTACAAGTCCGGTCTAATTTTAGTGAAATTGGCGGCTATTCCACTAAAACATTTCATGAACTTTTTGGGACAACCTGGAAAGTCACGATACACGCTTTCATTTCATTTCACTTCACTTGTGCACTTAGATTGATCTTTATTGGACAAAAACCACCGAAATTATTCAATAAAACTCAAATTACACGAATTTAATTAAAATAAAACGAAAACACAACATCACTTCGCAAGTTCCCGCCAAAAAGTTCGTTTGAATGAATGGAATGATTGACTTACAGACTAAAATCGGATTTTCATTAGCTGTCTAATGTCAGCGATTGGACGTATTCTCTCTCATTCATTCTTTTAAGAAATCATTTCTAAGTAACGAAATAAAAATTACGACACCTGACAGACAAGTCACTTAAGTCAAAATTCTACTTTAAAATAGTAAGAAATTCAAGGAAAATAATTTCTCTATCTAAAGTAGTATAATCTAGTATAATATTTATAATTTAACGGAAGTTATTTGACTAATAGTCCAATTATGTACCAACAACTACAAAAATAAAGCCGGTACTTTTGAAAATATTCAGCAGCTACATTACAAATATAACCGGTTTTTTGACACTGACATAAAAACATAAAAATAAATCTTAATCTGACTTTGACGTATAATACACATGCCTCATGTTTTTAAAATAAAATAAATTTTGAAAATGCCTATTGATGAACAAATTAGCGATGAAGAGATACAGCAATCGAAAGCTGAAGAAAAATTGGAATCCTTAAATGAAGAGCCAGAAGAGGATAATACAACTTTCAAAGACTTGGTAAGTCTGACCATTATACCATCCTTTCGTGGGAGATTTTTGTTAATATTTTTTAAATCCGATAATTGGTACATTCGACACAATAATTACGTTAAACTACAAAAATTTAAGTCTAAATAAAAAAATAACATGAAACCTTTGAGGTTATATTCCATAACACACTTTGATTGTTTATTTATTTCAGGGTGTAGTAGACGTCTTATGTGAAGCATGTCTAGAATTAAAATGGACAAAGCCTTCGAAAATACAAAAGGAAGCTATTCCAGTAGCACTGCAAGGCAAGGATATCATAGGGTTAGCAGAAACAGGTTCCGGGAAGACAGGTGCCTTTGCCTTGCCAATACTGCAAGCCCTACTTGAAAATCCACAAAGATACTTTGCACTTGTACTGACACCTACAAGAGAACTGGCATTTCAGATCTCTGAACAGTTTGAAGCATTAGGTAAGATAGGATTTTAATTTTAATCTGTCAGTTCTTTCTTGGGACAATCGGGGTTTCAGAGTCTGCACCACTTGGTTCTCAAATGGTACAATCGGGACAATTACATTTACTTGAAAATTGGGCGCAAATTTTGAAATTTTGAAAACTGTGCGCGTGTTGACGAGTTGTTTGACAGGTTAACGTCGCGAGTCAACAGATTAAGTAATGTAAGGGCACTTAGGATTTCTAATTTACTTAATTCTTATATCATCTGACTATATTTTTAAAACTATTTTAAATACCAATCGTAATATTCAATTCAAGACATAATAAGAAGATGATTAATAAATACATCTTAATTCAAGAATACCCTGGCTATAGTGATTCGAGATAATATTACACCTGTTCCAAGTCATATTGAGAAACATTAAAAGCAGCAATAATTAAATGTATGTGACCATTCTGTTTTGTATTCATAATTTCTTAACTAAACATCAATGAAAACAATAGTAACACAACATTTACTGCATAGTACAGGTTTCAGAAACTAGTGATATATTTTTTTATACCATTCAGGTAAAATTTACTTGATGGCAAGCAGTTAGTTTTTGGATGCTTGCAACAAGAGGGGTATAGTTATGTAAAAATGCATTCCTAACCCAATCCTCATTTACAGGTGCCAGCATAGGAGTGAAATGTGCAGTTATTGTTGGTGGCATGGACATGGTAGCACAAGCCCTCATGCTGTCCAAGAAACCTCACATCATCATCGCTACTCCTGGCCGATTAGTTGATCACCTAGAGAATACTAAAGGATTTAATTTGAAAGCACTGAAGTATCTTGTAAGTTCTTGTTTTGGATAAATAATAATATTCTAAGTGCGTCACTATAAACCAAAACTGTAATAAATTGAGAACTCCTATTTGAGAAAAAGTATCCTATATTTTATTCCAAAATATAATCTACCTGTGTGCCACGTTTCATCAAAATACGTTCAGCCGTTTTAGCGTGATTGAGCAACAAACTTACAAACATTCACATTTATAATATTAGTAGGATTAGTGAAAGAATTTTTGAAATTGGATCAGTAGTTACGGAGATTACCTCCTACATCCAGACATACAAAATTAACCTTTTAGACCAAGCCTAAATAACACTTGATAAGTATGCTTTTATACAGCAATAAAAATCCCAGTTAACCAAATGTATGTTAATTATTTCTCTGTTCTTTCTTTCATGTATGTACACTGTTGATGTGTCTTATTCAATAAAGAAAATAATGTAAAAGAGTTCATTAAATCCAATTCTGGCTACTTCTTAAACACAATAACAATATTTCAGGTTATGGACGAAGCTGATCGCATTTTAAACATGGACTTTGAAGTAGAAGTGGACAAAATTCTACGAGTGATACCTCGGGAGCGACGCACATATCTATTCTCAGCCACCATGACTAAGAAGGTTGCGAAACTACAGAGAGCATCCTTACAGGAACCTGTGAAGGTTGAAGTGTCAACAAAATACCAAACTGTAGAGAAACTATTGCAATATTATGTGTTTATACCTGTCAAATATAAGGTTTGTTAACTATTTATTATCTACCTTTGATATCTAATAACTAAAGATACACAAACAACAACAAAAATTACCTTACCGAATGAGTGCCCACTCGAACATTTGGGTACTCTTTTAAACTAGTAGCATTCGAACATTCCCACGGTAAACATGCCTCAGTGCTCGTTTAAGATATATTTTGGCAAGCCGTATGAATCGTTAACTTTTATTGCCTTTGTGAATACAACTTAACTAGCCAACCCAACACAATTTGAGGTTCTTGGTGATAGATTTGTATTCGAACTCACACCTTTACCGCAGTATCTGACCTCACTACCACTGAGCTATCATTGCCTTACATCCTAGTGCTATGCCATCACAATATCAACCTTATGAGAAAACGTTACCGGCAGGATGTGTATCTAGTCCACATCATCAATGAGATGTCGGGGAATACATTCATAGTGTTTGTGTCGACTTGCGCGAACGCACTGCGCGCGGCGCTGCTCCTGCGAAACCTGGGAGTGTCGGCAGTACCACTACACGGACAGATGTCACAGAACAAGCGACTGGCTGCCTTGAACAAGTTTAAAAACAAAAGTCGTTCTGTGTTGATATGTACTGATGTCGCTTCTAGGTGAGTAAGTCATTTATAGCCTTTAACCTTTAAACGAGCAATTCTTGTATATATATAATCTGAATCTCGGAAACGGCTCTAACGATTCTCATGAAATTTTGTATGTAGTATGTTTCGGGGGCGATAAATCGATCTAGCTAGGTTTGCTTTTTAGAAAACGTCGTTTTATTAGTGTTTTCAGGCTGAAAAACTGCTATAATGTCATTAGAATACGAAGGTAAATTTCGCCATCATATAGCTCAGCGAAATTGAGCGGTCGCGAAATCAGAACCCTGGTTCGACTTCAGGCGATTTTTTTCTTCCCTTTTTTCAAGTGCCTTTTTTGTAGGAAACACTATTAAAATTTTACCAAAAAAAAAACGGCCATCCAGATACTTAAGTTAATAAATTAAAATGATAAGAATAAGGATGAGTCTTAAGGTCATAGCCTACTTATACAACTCCGCTCCCACCCGACAAATAAAATATCATTCAAATAGGGCTTCAGGTCGTGCCCTTTAGATATCAGTAGTTTATATTGGTAACATAAATTAGCAGACAGCTCGACAGCGAGCTTACCGCCATCAGACTGCTCGGTAGTTGACTTTTAGTTTAGGGCGGTGTTGGAGCAGAGTCTTGTAAGTGGGCTAATTTATGTTGCCAATATATAATGTATCTAAAGGGCACGACCTGACCTGAAGCCCATATTTGAATGATATTTTATTTGTCGGGTGGGAGCGGAGGTAGTTGTATAAGTGGGCTATGACCTTTATTCCTCACTCCTGTATACACATCCACTTGTCGTGATTTTAAAGCCTACCTCATATTGCAGAGGTCTAGACATCCCGCACGTGGATGTGGTGGTGAACCTGGACATCCCGCTGCACAGTAAGGACTACATCCACCGAGTGGGACGCACCGCGCGCGCCGGACGCGCTGGGAAGGCCATCACATTTGTATCACAGGTATGCTGTCAAAGGTCTAGTAAAAATTACTGCGACGAAGGTCGTGGGTTCGAATCCTACAATGAGCTTGAGCTTTCGGTGAAGGAAAACATCGTGAGGAAGCCATAGCACGGTGGTAGGGTACTTTGTAGTACCTGACTGGCTGGTTACCCTCAAGTTGAAAATCTGTCGCCAAGCACCTATCGGTGTGTTCCGACAGTTGTACTTGAGAGCAAGTTCCTATCTAGGTTTTGTGTGTTTACCACCTTCAGCCACATCACCACTTATTGTGGTCAGCTTGTGTTTGACCACAATCTCACATGCTGAGATTGTGGTCAAACAAGCTTATCCAGAATAAAAAAATAAAAAATAAAAGTACTTCCAAAACTGACATTGGGAATGATTCCTAACGATGTTTTCCTGTACCGAAAGAACAAGCTCATTGTAGGGTTCGAACCCACGACCTTCGTCCAGGTATCCGACGTCACTACCACTGAGCTATTATCGCCTTACTCTACTTTCCTTGTTTCTTGTTTTTTTGTGTTATTTTAATGTTATTCATAGGTTTATTTATACATACAACTCCTGGGCACTCTTTGTCTTTATGTGATACCTAATTGTTAACATCAGAAATTTGTAAATATTTACTGTTTGTTCCAAAATAAATAAAATAAAAATAATATGATGTTGTAGTACGACGTGGAACTGTACCAGCGTATCGAGCAGCTGATCGGCAAGCGACTGCCGCTCTACGACACCGAGGAGGCCGACGTGATGGCGCTGCATGAGAGGGTCTCCGAGGCACAGAGACTCACCAAGATTGTTAGTCATCATTAATTACTACTAGCTGACCCCCGCGGTTTCACCCACCTTCCCGTCGACATTTTTAGTCTATACAAACCTTGTTCTAACAATAACGAATCCTACTTCCTACTAATATTATAAATGCGAAAGTATGTTTGGATGTGTGTGAAGATGTTTGTTACTCTTTCACGCAAAAACTACTGTATGGATTTTAATGAAACTTGGTACACAGGTAGATCATATACTGGAATAACATATAGGATACTTTTTATCCCGGGAAAAAATGAGATGCCTCAGGAACGCGGGTGAAACCGCGGGGCGGAAAACTAGTAATATTATAAATGTGAAGGTTTGGATGGATGTATGTATGTTTGTTAATCATTTACGCCACAACGGTTGAATGGATCTGGATGAAATTTGGCATGGAGATAGATTATAGTCTAGAATAGCACACTTTTTATGGGAAAAGATAAGTTCCCACGGAAACGCGGGAGAAACCGCGGAGGACAACTAGTAGTTACATAAAACAAAGAATCATCCTATTTGGTGCAGTCATTCGAGTGTCCGTTTTATCAATACAAGTTATGAGCTCACATACATTTCGAAGATCCATTTTTATTTATATAGATAAGTAATTTATGTTTAAAACTAGCTGTGCCCCGCGGTTTCACCCACGTTCTTATCTTTTCCCGGTATAAATAGTATTCTGTTTTATTCCAAGCTATAATCTATTTGTGTGCCAAGTTTAATCAAAATCCGTTCAGTAGATTTTGCGTGAAAGAATAACAAACATCTTCACATTTAAATCAATTTTCTCATTTATAATAGTAATATAATATCCTGGGACATTCCAGATAACTGATATGTTACTTTTAGGCCTGATTTTTCAATGGCTAGATAAGCGATATGTAGCGGTTAATTTGAAATTAGATCAGTTTTTGTATAGACTTATCAGACGAATAGCTTTATGTGAGGTTTATCCAGTGATTGAAAAATCTTCACTTAATTACATACATACATATTCATAACAAATGGACATCTTTACGCATACTTACTGACATACGCATTCTTACTTACATACGCATACTTACTGACATACGCATTCTTACTTACATACGCATACTTACTGACATACGCATGCTTACTGACATACGCATACTTACTGACATACGCATACTTACTGACATACGCATACTTACTGTGACATACGCATACTTACTGACATACGCATACTTACTGAAACACGCATTCTTACTTACATATGCATACTGCATCAAAAATAACACAACCCTTATCTATTTAAAAGGAAATGAAAGAGCTAGAAGACAAGAGCACGAAAGGCAGGAAGCGCCGTGGCGGAGACTCTGATGACGACACGGAGGAAGCGGCCGGAGTGCGTCGGCGCATCAAGGGGAAGCCTAATAACAAATATGGCGGTAAAAAGAAGAAACGATAAATAAATACTATCTTCTGTACTTACCTTTTTTTATTTCTCTATAACAGCCAATACTTTATGCCTCCAATGATTATAGTGTTGAGCCAAATGGATAAGGATTCATTTCTTAGTGTTTCGTTCCTGAGTTTAGCGCATAAAAACCAGTATTTAATCCTTGGTGTTTTATTGCTGTTGATTTACATATAAGTGCATAGATTTGTGCTTCCATCAGGCACGATAATTATCTAGTTATCTTAGAATTTTGGTCACTATCTTTAGAATAACTAAAGTAACTTAGCTTCGCCTCGCGATATCACACTTGCACTTGCGAGGTAATTTATACAAAAAATATTTTCTTTCAAGTAATGTGAGTTTATAATTTCCATTGAGCTCTTGGAAACATGGTGAATTCTTCAGAGTAAAGGCGGATTAACTTTCCATGAAAAGGAGTCCATTCTCTAGGAATTCGTTGATCAATTCGTATTCGACGTAAAAATTGGGAATCAGATAGATCCTCAAACAAACAAAAAAATTAATACTTTCTTACAATTTATTCTACAAAGTAAACAGTCATTTCTTTCAAATAAAAAAATAAATTAAAAAAGAAATGCGACGACGCCGCGCGCCACTAAACATAGCGCGGGCGCATCGATAAAACCTTAACAACTAAGCGTTTAAGAAGAAATCACAACATTGTTTTAAATTTTTTTAATCGTATTTATTATTTCTATACAAATAGAACTGTACAGATAATTTTTTAAATTATTTTCCACATTTCATCTGCTCTCACGATAGACTTTTTACAAAAGTGAAAACTGTCAACATCACGCACGGAATAAACGAGATCGCGCGCGCGCCGTCGCCGCTCGCATCCACCTTCCCGCGCCTCCCGCGCCGTACACTGTACACTGTACATGTACACCGTACACTGTACACCATACACTGTACTGTACTGTACACACTAGCGCCGCACACTACACTACACTACACAACTGTACTGTACACCTCCACACCCGCTCGTGTCACGTGCCCCGAGCCACGTGCGTATGCGCTAACCTCTACCAATCAACATTGTACATAATTAACTCTACAGTCTCACTAAATGGAAAACATGGTTTGGTGTTTCACTGATATCTTTGTCGAAGGCGTTATCTGGCAGTACTGACTATTGCGATCGTGCCCACAGAACCGAGGGGACGCGTTGATAGCTTTTAATGTACAAAATACTCGAATTCAAAGTCATTTTATACGTCGAATCGATATGGAATTTACAAGTGGGTACGCGTAAAACGTACCCTTTAACCTATGTTAGTTCGAATGTTACTTCCCCGCGGTTCCGTGAACACATAATTTAATTCTCGACGACAATAATGTAGCCACTTCACCTCAATGTAATGGGCCTTACAATTCGGTACATACAAAATAATTTATACAATAAATAAGTACAACTTCACATTCATATCATATATACCGTAAAGCTAACATATATTCGAAATTATAAACACATTGGCAGTGACTTACATACATTTTCCTAAATAATTTATCAACTTTTGTTCAAATTAAGAAATACTAATTAGAAATGTACATAACACGCTGAGGTGAAGGGGTATATTATTGATCGTATGGTCATGACACAGAAGATCTTACATGAACTATCTATGTAAAGGCCTAAGCCGCGGCCACCACACTTGTGCATCATTTGTGCCAATCACAGACACGTGTAAAGGCACGTGTCCAAATGGGAATTTAGAAAAGCCCTTTATAAGACATAAACTTGCGATTATATGATTGCAAGTGGTTATTAATAAAGAAATAGCCAATTTAATGAAACAAAACAATAAATTTAAGGTGTTACTTTCAGTCTTAGTATTGATGGTAAGCAAGTGTGGTGTTCGCTGGTTAGCACTTATTCATACTACACCATTGTCTATACATAAGTTTAAAAAATAACCCGGACCAATTTGTGAGATTTGAAACTTACACGCGGCAACGAAAGCTGCATCATTCCATTCTAATTGTCTAAGCACAGCTAAGCGACTTTCGTTGCGAACTGTAAAATTGACCGCATGCATTTACAAACAGATATCAATTATTTTTAATACAACTTGATGATTGTGAAGTGAGATTCATCAAATTTTACATTAATACTAGTGTTTTTTTCACTCTGCATGCGAAAACTACGTAATTACTGTTAGCAGTCGGTCCGGGCGACCTACATCAATATCACAATGTTTTTCATTACAATAACAAATCACATAGTCGAAGCTAATCGTATATCTTCTAATGACATTCCGCTTACAAACTGCCAGAGGTAACAGTCGAATTTCTGATTGAGCGAGCATTCATAAAGTACATGATTCAGCGTTATCGCTCTATAATAAATAAATTTCTCACAATTGTTCTTACATGTATTACAAAGGAATGGAAAGTGCGTTATAACAGCTCTTGGTCACAGAGTATATAACGCTAGCAGAACGGTCGGGTCACACACACACACGCACACACAGTCGCGAGTTCGGGCGCGCTCGGCGGCACTCGGCGACACTCGGCGCGTCACTACACATTGCACGCTTAGTTCAAGTCACGGTCCTCTAAGTACTTGTACTCGAACGTGAAGCCCTCCTTTTTACGCTGGCCCCACTTCTCGTAGTCAAAATAGATATAAGTGCCCTGGAAATTAAACAATTGTTATTATTTATTTATATTAGATTTAATTCTGTGAAACAGTTCAAACTGAGGAGTTTCATATAGGTGTTCTATGCTCCACTATTGGCCACTTCATAACGTTTTTTTATTCTAGATAAGCTTGTGTTTGACCACAATCTCACCATGATAAGTGATGATGTGGCCGAAGGTGGTAAGCACAACAAGCCTAGATGGGAACTGGCTCTCAAGTGCAGCTGTCGGAACACACCGATAGGTGCTTGGCGACAGATTTTCAACTTGAGGGTGCAATATTATTACCTATTTAGATTTTATATGTTCTTATATTAAATGAATGTACATTATTTTTGAGAATAAAGTTTCTTTAACCGTAATTAGATAATTGGTACTTAAAAATCATGAAATGGCAGAATATTACACCGCGTTCGCTATTTTCGAGAATTTTTAGATATTTTATACTTTTCTTGATATGCATCATCCCTACTAGGTAGCAATATACCTGTTCATATTCCTCATTGATGACCTTAGGCTCCTCGTGCCTCTGGAACCACATCATGTACTTGGTGTGGAACCGCCAGCTCTGCTTCTTGAGCGCCTTGGCAGCGAGGTACTGCGCTTTGGTGCCTTCCATATAGTAAAACACAAAGAACAGTGTCTCCGTCGATAGACGCTGGAAGAACTCCACTGAATCCGAGTGAGGTAGCAGCACCTGGAATTAACATTTCATGATAGTTATTTATGTTGGCTAAATTTTGCTATTCCTGATATAAACTCGGCGATAACTCTTTTCAAAACTTTAAGTTATTACAGCAGTTATGTCCTGTAGCCAGTTGGACAAAATTTATTCGAATGATGAATAACGCATAAATAAATAATTTTATTAATTATTCACAAAAAATAAATAATTTCCTTTATTCAATGAAAAATTCATTCGAATGACGAATAAAATATCAATAATTTATAAACGAGTTTTAAAAATGATTTTAAATAACAAATAAAATATTCGTAAACAATTTATCCATGAATAATTCATTTGCCGATAAAATTTCATTCGAATAATTATCAAGATAACAATTTATTCGAATAATGCCCAACTATAACTGTAGCATAAATTTTCAAAGGCAGATTTTATAAGATATCACTGAATGCGTTAAAATATATCTTCTATATTTAACGCATTCAGTGCTAAATACGCGTATATGCGTCAATCAATATTCTCCCAAGTGCTACTCGACGCGTAGGTGAGTGTAAGCAATAACATTTATAATGTACGCACTCACATACGCGTCTTGTAGCACTTGGTATTATTAGTATTGAATGTATTACGCAGTTGGCTCATATCAATACCTGATTGTAATAAATCGGTGTCTGGCATATATTCCTTGGTAAGTATACCCTCGTCCGTTCGGAGTCGGATGGGTGGGGCATGTGGTAGAACGATGACTCCATCATCTGGAACTGTAGTTGGTGCTCCTGGAAAAATACAACATAAGCTGGTAATAGGCTACGCAATTTGCAGGTGTGGTGACCCAGTTGGTAAATTTGCCTATCTTTCTTGTCTATTTGATGAGATGATGCTTTGTTTTTCCTAAGCATAAATGCGATGGTAGCTCAGTGGTAGTGAAGTCGGATACCACGTCGAAGGTCGTGGGTTCGAATCCTACAATGAGCTTGAGCTTTCGGTGAAGGTGAGCTACTTTGTAGTACTTGACTGAATGGCTACCACCCTCAAATTCAAAGTCTGTCACCAAGAACAGGTACACTTGAGAGCCAGTTGCCTGCTAGGCTTTGTGTGCCCACTTACAGCCACATCATCACTTATCATGGTGAGATTTCCGTCAAATACAATCCAAAAAGTAAAAAAAAAAATACTCAATGGATAGATTTTAATAGTAAGGGTACTTACAGAGTTAAGTTTTAAGGGTCCTAAAGGCGCGACGCCCAATATAGGCGGAATGTGCGCTTGTGCTAGTGCCACGCCTCTTCGAACATTCTGAAATGGAAACAATTACATCCTACATCAAGTTACTTGTAATAATATCAAAACAATCTAAAATTGATCATAATAGCATAATCTATATAAATAAAAATGAATCACTAAATGTGTTGCTAAAACTCAAGAACGGTTGAACCGATTTGGATGATTTCTTTTTTGTTGTGTTTGATAAAGTCTGAGGAAGGTTCTTATGGAGAGAAAAAGACGTAAAAAATACGAGGAAAATAGTAAAAACAACAATTTTCTTTTCCCATACAAACCACTCTGTCCCAAGCTGTCAAACATTTGACGTCAATTAAAATAAAACAAAGGAGCGTTTTAGAGAAATAGGGCAGAACGTCGAAGTCTGCCGGGACAGCTAGTTATTAATACATTTGCAATTTGCTTAATTTTACAAGTACTGTAGCGACATCTATCTACAAACAGATATAGTTCACACGACTCCAAGATAGGTGGCTCTCCAATAATCTACATCGCGCTATCGAAGTTTTCTATACAAGGTTCCAACATGTACAGTTGTGGTGCATTCCCCAGGCACGATGACCTAGCCTCAAGGAAGATCTTCTCTTTTCAATGGAGAAGTCTAACACTTCACTCCTCCATACTACAAGTCGTTTTTGTTTTTTATTAAACTGCAATCAGCATCAGCTATAAGCGGATGTTGTAAGGTGTGACAGATTAGAAAAAAACTTTTTTTTATGTCACAAATGACTACGAGACAGACGGGTCACCTGATGGTAAGTGAATACCGTCGCCTATAGACATTAACAATACCAAGGGGATTGTCAATGTGTTGTACACCTTATTACAATGCCTTAAAGACTCTCAAGTGCAACTGCCGGAACTCATCAACAGGTGCTTTTCGACAGATTTTCAACTTGAGGGTGGTAGCCAGCCAGTCGAGTACTACAAAGTACCCTACGACCGTGTTGTGGTTTCCTCACGATGTTTTCCTTCACCGAAAGCTCCAGCTCATTGTAGGATTGCCACTGAGCTATCATTGCCTTAAAATAAGGCCCGTTTATCAAGAATGTTACAGGTTTAATGATGGTGAATCCTGACAGACCTGTGAGTGGTGCGCGTCCAGCCCCGCTCTATGCACGGCTTCCTGCGCCATGCTCTTGAGCGAGGCGGTCCCTGCTCCGGAACCAACACCATCACTCCCCACTCCAGCCGCACTTCCAGTTCCTGCCGTCCCACTGCCCGTGCTACTGGCGCCACTGGCTACACTTAATGCACCCGTACTCGATGCTTCGCTAACTCTGCCGCTATAACATTAACAGAGGTATTTTTGTAGTGTTGACTCATCTGTTGCGATGTGAGATTTAGGTAAACCATTGACTGGGAACAAATATTATTGGGCTACTCTTGGTCACCAAGCAAAATTTTCAGTACCTTTGAATATTATTCATCATATTTATATGTCTTTGTACCCATTTTTCTCTTCTGTTTGTCAACCAATCTTCTTTCGTTTTTTTATTTAGTAGTAATTGACGAGTTTTAGTGTCTTCAATAAAATTTTTTTTGTTGATTTACGACCAGTGGGCGAATACTAGTTAATATACAGCGTGTCCGGTAAGTAGAAGGACAAATTTAAGGGGGAGATAGGTGAGCGGGTCACCTACCAACATACACAACAATGGCCTTGTAAAAGTGTCTCCACTTTCGAGATATTTCATATCCAAAATTCAAAAATTAATACATAAAAATCTGAAATATCTCGAAAATGGTGACCTTTTTATTGAGGTCATTTTTGTATATTTGGTAGGAACTGCCCACGTATGTCCCATTTAAGTATGTCGTACTTACCGGGCACCCTGTATAGAACACACACAATCCACCATTTATAGCAACATTATATAATACATACTTATTAACGACATGTTGCGGCGTGTGCGGCGAATGCGTGACATGCGTCGTATGCGTCGTGTGTGTTGCGTGTGTTGCGTGTGTGGCGTGCACGAGGTGCGTGGGCCCGTTGAGCGCGGGCGCGGGAGCAGGCGGGGGCACGTGCGGGGGCAATAGGGGCGCCGGGGGCGCGGGCGCTGGGGGCGCGGGCGCGAGGGGCGCCGGCTCCGGCGGGGGCGAACACACCGGCGAGGAGAGAGCGCGACCCACCAACGGTACTGACGCGCTCTTTGATGTCTGCAACGAAATATTTGTATCAGGTGCATGTATTTAGAGACAGGCTTTAAAGAAATCGAGTCTTGGAGGGATGTGACCTGCCCATTGCGGAATATAGGAGCCATTCTATTTATTAGACAACCCACTCGCTATATCATACGACCAGGACTAAGGCGATGATAGATCAGTGTCTTAATAGAAGAAATGTAATAAGTCTAAGTTGCTTTTTTAAAAAGAGTAATTGCCGAGTTTATTGCTGGCTCTTCTCAGCAAAAGCAACCTTTCGAACCGTGCATTAGAGTAATAAAAATATTTCGTAATACATATATCAAACATGTGACGATTAAAAATACTTATAATGAGTGCACTTAATATTAATAAAGAGATTTTTGTTTGAATTTACTCACAGGCGTAGATTGCGTAGGCGGTGGTGGTAGGAGGGTAGTTGTGTGCGCAGCCGGGTTCGACACCGGACCATTCTCCACTACTTCTGTAACAACAACACATACAGTGCTAATAGGATTTTCATCCAAGACAAGCATTGTGTAACATATATATTTTCTAAATCTGGGTGTAAGTAAAGTAGTATTTTTGGTCTTCATAATACAAGGTCTCAAATATTTATTATTTATCTAATAAGGGACGAACTTCTATGTTATGATTTTGATTGCTTAGGTTGTGATGAGATGGCAGTGTCCACTCTTTAACTAAATCCCTTACAGCATATCCAAGGATGTCCTGTAAGTTGTACGACAAACTTAAGGGATAACTTAGATAGGTGGGCGGGTCAACTACCAAACATACAAAAATGACCTCAGTAAAAGTGTCACCATTTTCGAGATATTTATTAAAAAATCAATACATAAAAATCTCGAAAACGGTGACCTTTTTATTGAGCTTGGTGACCCGCCCACTTATCTTACCCAAAGTTTATCGTGCTACTTACAGGACACCATGACTACATATCGACAGCACTATGGTGCACACTTAACTTGCAGGATTAGGAAAAAGACTGGGCGCGAATTCGTGAATACATTTAGACTCCTCAGTCGCGATTTAATATTATTTTATTTACACCAAAACGTGTCAGGTTTGTCGGACGGTTTGTATAGTGACTCAGTATACGAGTTACCTCAAGGTGTCATTGACATTTATGACACGCACGCTTAAAATACAAAATGTTATACTTTTGCTCAGAAATCCAATCGCCTTAGAATAACATGCGCAAACGGAAAGAAAATTAAAGACGGTTTATTTGTAGGCCAAATACCCAAATTATTGGTATAAGATTATTTTAGCAAATATGTTTAGGCTTTGTGTGCTTACCATCTTCGGCCACATCATCACTTACCATGGTGAGATTGTGGTCAAACACAAGCCTATCGAATATAAAAAAAAACATATTATTTACAGTGGAATAACTCATGACTAGGTCAACGAACTTACTAAAAAGAAGCTCCCGAACGTTATTATTTTCATTTTTTTTTATTAATTTTTAGTCTTAACCAAAGATACAAAGTCTTTCAGTCGTATGCATTTTCTTCAGTTAATTTCTTCTGTTATGTTAGTCACATTCACTGTTATGTCTAGTCCTCGTCCGTACATGTCCAGTCAGGTTTTAGTGAAATTGGCGGCAGTTCCACTAAAACATTCACATACTTTTTGGGACAACCTGGAAAGTCACGATACACGCTTTCATTTCACTTGTGCACTTAGATTGTGATCTTTATTGGACTAAACACCACTGATAATATTCAATAAAACTAAAAATACTAATATTTACACGCCTGCAAGTGATGCCAACAACAAAATCACTTTGTATACTAAACTAGATTAAAACGCCTCAAGGTTTTATACCAGTTCTAGATGTGTCAAAAGTTTTCCCCAGATGAAATTTTGGTTTATATTATCTAAATACTCGTATATTCAGTTATTATTGAGTGATCGAGTAACAGATAACACGGACGCAATTATACAGGTGGTCCGGTAAGTTTTACGAAAAACTTAAGGGGGAGATAGGTAAAATATCTCGAAAATGGTCATACTTTTACTAAGGTCATTTTTGTATATTTAGTGTGTGACCCGCATACTATATCCCCCTTAAGTTTGTCCTTCTACTTACCGGACACCCTGTATATAGAAGGTTTCAAAAACAAGGAAGATTAGAAGACATGGTAAATAAAAACTAAACAAAAACTCGTATTTTGAAATTACCAATCAAGGGCGACGTTGCCAGCTATTTCAACAACGTCATTAAATTCCCCCCACAAGAGCGATAACATTTCATACAACGAAAACAAATACAATTACATAACCACCATTGTTGTAACGTTTATAAATTATAAAAACATTAACTACGCAGCACATCACACGTACCACATAGCACGTTCACAGAAACCCATCCATGTTAGAAACACATGCACACACATCAACTGACTGAATAATTTACCATCGTCCATAATTTAGCCGGTATTTAAGCGGGGTGGCATTGTTAACTTTTTTAATTTGGTATAATTTTTGTGCGAGCACAGTTTCTGTCGGATACAGCCTGGCGACTGATTCGCGTCGCTTTTGTGTCATAGTTGATTGGAGTGTGGCCAATTCGGTGCGGATTTTACGAAGATTGGCAGAACGCCAGCGCATTTTAATGTCTACGTAATGAGCGTGTCAGCATTTGTGCTCCATTCATCGGTTCCGTGATAACTTTGTTTATTTTGTAAACAGTATAGCGTACGTTATCGCGTACTGCGATAGCGCTAATCTTCACTGTACTATTTGTATTTTTTTTGTTGTGGTTTTTAAATAGCATTGCAATGTTGAAATATCTATCATATAAATCTACCATTCATAAACTTTTACTAGTCATATTATACCACCAGACATTATTATAGTTTGTATTTTAATTTGTCTGTTTATGTATCTTTCTAATATTATGAAGAGGAAAGATTTGTATGTATGTGTGTATGTAACAAACAAACTACAGGGCCGATTTCAAAAAATCTTTCAACATTTGTATTCTACATTATTCCAGATTAACATAGGCTATATTTTTATGCCGGGATAAGATAAGATCACACTGGAACGCGGGTGAAACTGCGGAGGACATCCAGATATTTTTGTCATACATTTTGTATAGAACGACTTTTCGACAATGATATAATAATATCTCGAGATGGGATTGAGTGATGGTTTAGATTCACTAATTGGACCCGGTAGGTGGCGCTGGAATCGGGTTCTATGTTTTGTTTTCATTTCAGGGCAGGACAACGTCTGCTAACAATATACATATATTACAATAAGATGACGTTCAATAAGTGTTCCTTAAGTGTCCCAAAATTGAATAAAACATTTTGAATTTGAATTCTGGGACATTCACAATCTGATCCTAAACTAAGCAGAGTTTGTACTATGGAAACCAGATAACTGCATATACATATTTTTTTTTATACACAAGTTAAATAGGTTATTACACACATAATCAGGACAGATAAGACATATTCATGCACACTAATGTCTGTCCTGGATAGGTATCGAACCCACGACCTGTGATAGGTGATATTTAAACACTTCTCACAGCCAGTGAGGAACCTACCCGAATTGCTATGTATTAGATAAAGATAATTTATCCTGTATGTCTGATATACTTTTGCACTAAATTTTTAAGTACCTTATTATAGTTTTTTCTTTGTCAAATTATTTATATTCGCCTTTTATGTCATAGTTACGTTATTTTATGTTAAGCTTCCGCCCCGCGGTTTCACCCGCATACCCATTTTTTTACCCAAGAGAGATTGAAAACGAAAAAAACATTCCTGGTCTAAGTTTTAAAAACAACACTTGTGAAAAAAATCTGCTTTCTAGGTCCAAGGGTTTAGGTTGGGCGTTGATGAGTCAGTGAGTCAGTCCTCCTCATTTTATATTTATAGATAAGTTGGCCGTTGTATACGCATTTGATATACAGGATGTCCGGTAAGTAGTACGACACACTTGAGGGAGATAGGTGTGGGTCACCTACCAACATATACAAAAAAAATAGTAAAATTGACACTATTTTCAAAGAAGGTCGTAATTTTTTAAAGATTGTCGTATTACTTAATGGACATCCTGTATATAAACAAGATCCGTGTAATAATAATCCAACATACCAGTACAATTAACCTGCCGCATATAATGCAAGTGCGTGGGACTGGGCGCGGGGGGCTGCTTGATAGGCGTCGACGTGCCAGACACGCCACTGTTGTTTATACTGCACACAAAAACAACACATATTATATGCACACTATTATACGTTTCAAGTGATATTAGGGTGACAGTGATTGTGGTTCTTCTGGCCTTCTTACTATGAGGATACGTCAGTTGCAGTATACAGCGTGTCCGGTAAGTAGTATGACAAACTTAAGGAGGTAGGTAAAATGACCTCAATAAAATCTCGAAAACTCGAAAATAGTGACACTTTTAAGATGGTCATTTTTATATATGTTGGTAGGTGACCCGCCCACCTATCTCCCCCTTAGGTTTGTCGTACTACTTACCGGACACCCTGTAGTAGACATACAAAAAAAAAAAACAAATGGTGTTCGAAATTCGAATTACTTTTACTCATGCTTGCAGCAAAAGCGCGATTTTGCTTGCCAAAAATGCCCTTTTCCTGGTGGAGAGGTGAAAAACATTATTGCAATAATTTTCTATTTGTTACAACCTTTTTATTAGATTCAATGTTAACAATGGTTTCAGTTGTATTCAATATATTCGTGTTTGCATCCAATTTTAAATGGAAAGGGAGTGCAAAGAAATTTGATGATGTATAACATTGCATGGTATTGGATCTAGTGATTTTTTTACCGAATACATTAAACCATTATTGGAATTCTTTAGTTCTATCTCTAGTTATATCTCATTACAATAGAAAAACTAAAATTAATTAATTAATTTAATCAATCCTCTTAGAAGGCCAGTTATAAAGCTAAAGATATTTTCGAAATGTTGTTTCTTAAAAAATATCAACCATTTAAGAAAATAATCTTTATTTGATGGAATAAAAAATATATGAGTTTGATCATGCGTACAACGAAAATAATATATAAAGAGAAGAATGACAATATTATTCTCAATATAATTTCGAAAGTGAACAATTTGGAATAAATTTAAAATGATTACAGTTCAAAAACTATCTCAAAAATCTGAACAAATAATGCCACAAAAATCTGTATATACAGGATGTCCGGTAAGTAGTAAGACAAACTTAAAAGGGAGATAGGTGGGAGGGTCACCTACCAAATATACAAAAAAAGACCTCAATAAAAAGGTCACTATTTCCAATATATTCCGATATTTTTTTTATTTTAATTGAATATCAAAAACAGTAATTTAGTAATTATAATTAATTTAAGGACATCCTGTATAATAATAAAAGGCTTAATTGACAAAAAATCGTGTTAAAATTCTGAGATAGCCCTCGACCGACATAAAAAATAATGGGAGGGTAGTTGTAAAAAAGTGTCAAAAATATAGGTGTCAGAGAGGGACTGACCTATTGGTGGATGCTGCGGAGTTATTGAGCAAGGAACTAACGTTAGACGTGCTATTACTGACCACGCCGACATTCACCGCTCGAAGTGGCAGTGGCTTTACCGGCTGGAAAGTCAACATACATCATTTACTCCACGGATAATGGACTGACGGATTAGTTTTGGGTTTGTTTTTTAAAATCTGACACATTTAGTATCAGTGGACGGAATCTGAGAGGTTTTCGTATTTGGAGCTTTATTTTCAAGTACTTAAGGTGTTTTGTATAAGACTGCATAGAACAGTACTAAGTCAAATCGAGTTGATTATGTGGTAGACAAACAAACATACATACATCCTTTGCCCCTTCAAGCAAATACTTTGTGTATACATAATTTCATGTAAGCAAGGGATTCAATGTAGGGAACTTTGTAGTACTCGACTGGCTGGCTACCACCCTCAAGTTGAAAATATGTCGCCAAGCACCTGTTGGTGTGTTCCGGCTATTGCTCTTGAGAGCCAGTTGCCGTTAAGGCATTGTAATAAGGTGTACAACACATTGGCAATCCCCTTGGTAGTGCTATGTCTATAGCCGATGGTAGTCACTTATCACCAGATGTCCCGTCAGTTTCGTTGTCACATGTGGTATAAAAAAAAAAAGATTTAAACTTCATTCAAAGATCAGTTTAATAAAAAGACATACAGTGTAATGTGTAATTAATAAACAGTTATTTCTCTCAATAATACTGAAGGTGACAAAGATTTATGGGCTATTCATAATTTCTATTGTTCTTTACGACATTGAGTCATAATTTGATATTACATAAGGTGCATTTTAGGGCAAACATTTTCACAACAATTCAAGTGTATTTTGTTCATTTTGTTACTCTATTGTTCTACTATTGTATAATAGCAACAAACGAACGCAAGAACTAACCCGATTAATTTTGTACCTACCTATTTATTGACGATTTCTAGCATACGATGTTAAATGATATTTTCAAGTAAAATGTACCTTCTTTTTCATATTTCCATAATTCAGAAGCATGAACAGCTTATAAATTTAATGTTATTTATTTATTTTTACAAAATATTGAATATAAAAGAACCCAAAACTAATCACAGGTAAAATAAACAATTTGGAAGAATAAAAAAACAAATTGACATCAAAACTCCACATTATTAATAGTTTATCATTAAAATAGTTAATAATGACAAACTGATGTGTAATGATAATGACAGAGTAGAGTAGATATGTATTAGCAATGTGTGTACTCACTTTTGTTATGATTTCTTCTTTCTTTTTCTTTTCTACATCTATGGAATCTGTGGAGTGATTGTGAACTTCTAATGTAGGTGATGTTATTGGACTTGTTCCTGAAACGTTATTTAAATTATTAATTAAACCAATTATTAAAGGCGATGATAGCTCAGCGTCAGTGACGTCGGATACCGCGGCGAAGGTCGTGGGTTCGGATCCTACAATGAGATTGAGCTTTCGGTGAAGGAAAACATCGTGAGGAAACCATAGCACGGTGGTAGGGTACTTTGTAGTACACAACTGGCTGGCTACCACCCTCAAGTTGAAAATCTGTCGCCAAGCACCTATCGGTGTGTTGCGACAGCTGCACGTGAGAGCCTGTTCCCATCTAGGCTTTGTGTGCTTACCACCATCGGCCACATCATAACTTACCATGGTGAGATTGTGGTCAAACACAAGCTAATCCAGAATAAATAAAAAAGGGAGTAGAAGCACTATAACACTAGCAGAAGGACACTTGCACTGTAAGGGATCTATAGTAAATGTGTGATTCGTGAATTTCTCCTTTATGACCTACTAGTTTTCCGCCGCGCGGTTTCACCCGCGTTCCCGAGGGATCTTATCTTTTCCCGGGATAAAAAGTATCCTATATCCTTCTCCAAGGTTCCATCTACCTTTACACCAAATTTCATCTAAATCGGTTCAGCGGTTTAAGAGTGAAGCGGTAATAGACAGACAGACACTTTCGCAATTATAATATTAGTATGGATTTTGAGTATGAGTAAAACACAAATATTTTGGTGCTGCTGTTTTTTAAGTATTTATATACCTACTATCAATTTTTGAGTGTCTTTCCAAAGATTTTTTAATACTTAAAATTAAAAATATATATATGGTCAAAGGATATAAAATGATACATACTTGAAATGGTACCCGACAGCATACTAGTGGGTGAGCCAGCGGAATCATTGCTGCCAGTGGTCGCCGACGAGGGTAACCCAACCCCGCTGAGCTCAACCTCATCCAACCCACAGATATCATCATATATGTAATCATTCTCCTCAAACCCAGGCTCTAGGGACGAGTCTATGTAGTATTCTACATCTTCTTTTATCCCTTTTATCTGCAATATTTCCTTTGTTATAGGTTAAGATGAACTGAATAATGTCTGGAAAAGGAATAGCTTTCTTTTCTGCGTTATCAACCACACTTCTCTATTATGATGCCTATGGCTGTGAGTAAATATATCATTGTAGTCAGTCAGGATTATGTATCAAATCATCATAGTCAGGCGATAGACCATCTCTAGATATCTAAAAAAAATGGCTCCTAGTACATTAATACTAAAATTCGACAGTCAAACTAATATTTCAAATGTGTGTAATACTAAAACACATAAGTCAGAAGCTTATGATGTACATTGTACATGTCAAGTGGCTCGAAGGACCATTTCGGTCCTTTGAGCCGGATATCAGACATAAATATGAAGTTTATCAATCAAAAATCACTTCAGAATAGCACAAACATTTAGTTTTCTAGCAATCTCAATTATTATATTGCAGTGCAAGGGGTTAATCAGACAAAAATACATAAAACGCAAGTTAGTCATAATGCAGTTATATAAGTTAAAAATATACACTTAATTTACTGAAGCATTAAAATTGGGAAAAACTATACTGATGTCCATTGGAAATTAAAACTCATTATTATCAAGTTTAAAACTTATTTTTAAAAGGAAAGTTTATGAGAAAAGTCCACAAAACTATACTATATATATAGGTTTGATGAACATTATGAATAATTTCAGCTAGCCTAGGCCTGCAAGGCCTCTATATAAGACATTCGCGTAGTACGGACTGTTTGAACGGTTTAAGATCATTACTATGCAAATTGGTAAATTTGCCGTATAACATTTTTTTTAACTAATGACCATTTAACGAGCTACAGTTTGGTCCTGACCAGTCATAAAAATACAACCAAGAAGGGGTTTATAAAAGGAGATACAAAAGCATAAATTAAAACAAATAAAATAACATCATCAAACCTGCAGAACCTCAACAGACATGTTGTCAAGCATTCTCAACAGCGTCTCAAGTTTTTTTATGTGGAACCTGTGTTTCTCCAGCTTTATTTTGAGTTCCTCCATGCGGTCCTGTTTCTCTTTGTCAAGCCGTTTCTTCTTACCAACTAGAAGTGATTCTACCTCAGACTCAAATTGATCAACCTGCAAATGTTAATTATTATATATAATTATGACCAGATCCTATTTAAAAACATAGGTATTAATTTGCTTGTTTAAAATTTTCTCAAAATGATAAGTCATTGACAAAGATTATTAGATTCGACGTCAGGGGGTTCGCGACAAGATTTACGTAATGGTGGCTTGATGACTGGCAGGCACGTGCGGCATGATAAAAACGAAATAGGTATAGAAATCGACTTGATACAGAGTCAGAATTACTAAATTTGACTCCATTTCCGACAAGAAACAAGCACACCCATCACATTAACATTAAAAAGATATTTCTTTTGGCACTTTATTTGTCATATTTTATTGAAATAAAACCCTTATTTTCTTCAACAGTAAATTTTATTATTCTCTTTGGTGGGGAGGGGGGATTTAATTAGTTAGTTAAGGGGTTCACTGTCACCTGGAAACATTAACAGGGGTTTGTGTTGCCGGAAGTTTGAGAAACCCTGTTATATAGAGCACAGATTATGTTCCACAGGTGACTGAATCATCAAAAAATATAGATAATAATTAGACCTGATATATGTACCTGTAAATTAATAGCATCAATGGATGAGATGAGCCACGCACACACCTCCTCCCTTTCTTTCTGTGCGGGGTCTAGCTTTTGTGCCGCCCCTAGCCCTTCCTTGGAGTATGCTTTTGTTTTTGTCTCTCTTTCAACTACTTTAAACCTTTCCATTTGCTAAAATATAAAATAAAGGGTAAAATTTTGAGATAATTACTTTTCTTTATGTCATAAGTGACAATGAGGCAGACGGGTCACCTGATGCTAAGAGACTACAGTCGCCTAAACACATTAGCAATACCAGGGGGATTGCCCATGTCTTGTACACCTTATTACAATGCCTTAAAGACAAACTGGCTCTCTAGTGCAATTGCCGGAACACACCAACAGGTGCTTGGCGACAAATTTTCAACTTGAGGATGGTAGTCTACCAGATGTTTTCCTTCACCGAAAGCTCAAGCTCAATGTAGGATTTGAATGCACGACCTTCGCCGCGGTATCCGACGTCACTACCACTGAGCTATCATCGCCTTAAATATACAATAGTTACAATAATTATTATTATCTTATTGTTGTTTTTGTAAAATACAAGTTATACATTGACATTTCAATTTGTTTTTGTTTTATTTTTATAACAAGTTCTATTACTGGTGCTGGAGTAGTAAGTAATAAACAATATATAATCATACCATATCTACATAATAAACATAATTTTAGGTAAGTTTATCAGGAAAAACAATTATGTATATTGTAGTCTTACAATGGTATTAATTAAATCTAAATAAGATAATTAAGGAATAACAAATTGTTTTTAATTAGCAAGACACTAATATTTTGAACCTATTTTCCTTGACATTACATTTTTTTTAAAACAGTTATTTAGCCCTGTAATAAAATTTTAAACTGCATAACTTTACTTTATTTAGGACAAAACAATTGCACTAAGAAACTAATAAATATGTTAATTTGAAACAAATTTAAATAAAAACGTAAATGGTCTCTGACGATTGACGTGGTACATAAGAGATTTGAGTGCATTTATGTCAATTTTATTCCCAAAATGAGATGCAGTATTGTGTTGAATTTAAAGTAGTTGTTTTTTCAGTTGTCTTTCAACATCAAGGACAACTATTTCATAATTTTACTTTTAAATAAAGTTTTGGTAATATTGTCTTCTATATTTAAATGTGATATTTTGAAGCAATTACTTTTTCATTGTATGTTTAAACGTAGATAAGACACATTTTAATTGACCAACAGTTGACATAAAATCTTGTTATATATGAAAAAGATTTGATTCTATTAATGTATATTATAAGCCTGCTCTTTGCATGTATAATACATTAAGTTTATCTGAAATGCATGATAGATAACATTTATGTAATAGTTTGTGTCCAAGATTACAAAACAGACAAGAATGTTATATTTCTCATAATATTTGATTTGAGGGGAAACAGTTAATTTATTATTCAAAATATACCTTTGGAATTACATTTAATTATAAGATAAACTCATCAGCTAATATTTATAAGCTCATCTCTTAACATTTACATGGTTTAACCTCCCCAAGGGTCCATGACCTGTGTGAGGTCAATGGACTGATATTATACATTTTTATAACTAAACATTGTTTTAAAATTTTAATGGGGTCAATGTACTAATGAATTAGGAAGGAATTTTAGCAGTTTTAATTTAATTTTAGAGCTTGGAAATTATTATTATCAGTGTTACAGGTGTCTATACCATAGTACTTCACCCCTGAAAGATTACTTTGGGGTCTTGTTCTACTTGGGGCCATAAAAATCCACTCGAGCAATTTCAATGTAGTATTAGTTACTCCGGCCACTGTGGAGAACTTGGGGGAGGCCTTTGTCCAGTAGTAGACAAGTTCCAGCTGACATGATGATAAGTTACTTATGTCAGATGTTTGACAGGCAGGCAGGTCACCTGATGGTAAGTGACTAATGTCAACTACGGATGAATTTTATAGGAAACAAGTTTTCGAACAGAACCAAAGCAACAATTATTTAGTATCCTTTAGAATCTTAATAAATAAATGCACCAGATTCATTTATTTTTTTCATTAAGAGTTATTTTTAAATGTATTCAATAAAGTTATAATTATTTATATTTCAGTAAGAATCTTATTGTACATGTTAATCAGTAGAGATTCTAAATTTGTGTTAACTAATTAATTAAATGAATTAAACTCACCGTCTCTATTAGTTTCCTATATTCTAAAAGTGTACTCTTATCCTTAATCTCCCCGGAGGCGATCCACGACTTAATTTGATCCCGTAGCCTCTGGAGTTTCTTAATCTCTTTCTTGAGATCAGCCTCATACTTCTCCTTTTGGTTGCTGTTAGTTGCATTGTGCACTTTCTGCCAGATGTCCTCAAATGTCTCCACCCCCTCCGTTACCTTTTTTAAACACCTGTCTATTTCACCTGCAAACAATGTACCATTAAACTTTCTGAAGCGACAGCTGGTCTTCATAATATCTTAAGTTATGCAGCAAACTGGTTTTGTGACAGGTGTTTCATTACACAAGACGTTTTCTATGAGCATATGCTCGAGACGAAGTCGGCAGCGCATAAACGAAATCCAATATACGTAAGGAATGAAGAGAATTCATCAGTAAACCACTGCCGCGAGAGTATCGCGTCAAATCGACGGTTTTCATAAGTGTTTATGCGGTTACACTTGACGATGCAACGTTTCAGAACACGGCGAAGATTTCAGAACGTTCAGCGCGACCCTCTCGTCAATTGACAATAACGCCAGAACACGTACCAACATCGGTTGGGGTCAATCAATCTCTAACCTGATAACATGACAAATTACCTTGTAATTTCCTTGTCGCAGCCATAGCTATTTACACATATGGACGAACGTTCCGTACATATCCTAAACATACAAACTATTTACAATAAAATGCACAAAAATTATTGATAAACAGACAAACTACACATCTGAAGCTTTGTTCGATTCCAAGATGGCTACCGTACACCGCTCGGACGGACTATAGTGAGTGAACGCATCCAGGCTAACCACTATAGTGAAATCCAGCCTCGCGCCTGGAATGGTAATTTGCACGAAGCTTTCATATATAAATATGATTTATAAGTTGTCACAAATAACAACAAACTTCAAATTTTCCACAAAATGATTTTAGGTACGTCGCGTAGACCATCAAAAGCGCAGGCGCAAAATAATAGAGCAAGGCATAGACAAAAAAGTAGGTAATGAAATACTTATAATCTTCTATGAAATATTAATCATCTGTATGTATTAATTTAGAAAAACTCAATAAAATATAAGTACTAAATAATAAAGGTACTTAATACTTTAGAATCAATGATAATATAATCTCAAGAAATGAAGAACAAATGCAAATTAATAAAAGAGATTGTCCTGTGCCCACATTTTTTCGATTTTAAAAGTAAATTGCGCTCGTCTATGCCTCAATTGTGTTGGCTAATTTTAATTCAAAATAAATCCGGGAGATGACAGGCATCGCAATAATACTATGGCTACTCGACGCTAGATGGCGCTAACATTTAAAACTTGTCCATTCGTATTTTTACAAAGAGAATATAAATAGGTACTACGTAAATATTTTTACAAAAGCTTTTAAAAAAAATGTCTACTTTATTGAGAGTATCGTTTATTTATACGAAATAACTATAAAAACATTGAAAGTATGTATAGTTTATTCAGATATCCACTCAATAATATAAATATAACAAAATTCATATAAAAGAAAGTAATAACTGCTGTTTGTTACCTTCTGTGTAGTGCACAGACTTTAATTGTATCTATATTTAAATTTCTTTGGTGTAGTGTAGCTGCAAATTTATAAGACGAAAATTTAAATATTTGATTAGGTACATTAAAAAATCAAGTCAGTTAACAATTTACAAATTCAAATAGAGAGAGGACTATTTTCAATGTTTGAGGGTAAATCTCAAAGACTTTGGAGACCGGAAGCTCATCGATTGTTCAAATTTTTTTTGTTTTTGACCTCAAACCTGTTGCAGCAAAATGCTAACACATACTTTGCTAAAACAATTGCTAATTTGCCGTTGCCTTGCCATTCGTGGCAATGCTGATAATCTTCTTGGCACGCTTTCGTTGTTACTATAAAATTGAATGAATTAATGAATGATTTATTTCTATTTACATACCACAAGCAGGAGTTATAAAAATAAATATAGGTACCTCCAGCTTCTTCACAATTTATCTGGATATATTTTTCTGTAACGAAATAGGTAGACAGTCTACATAAATTCCTACCTACATGTTATCCTACTAATCTTACTTCTTACTAATATTATAAATGTGAAAGTTTGGATGGATGGATGGATGTATGTTTGTTACTCAATTACGCCAGAACGGCTGAATGGATCTGGGTGAAATTTGGCATGGGGATTGATTATAGTCTGGAATAGCACATAGGCTACTTTTTATCCCGGGAAAAGATAAGATCCCTCGGGAACGCGGGTGAAACCGCGCGGAACAGCTAGTATTATAAATGTGAAAGTTTGGATGGATGGATGTTTGTTACTCATTTACGCCAGAACGGCTGAACGGATCTGGATGAAATTTGGCATGGAGATAGAGTCTAGAATAGCACATAGGATACTTTTTATCCCGGTAAAAGATAAGATCCCACGGGAATGCGGGTGAAACCGCGGGGAAACAGCTAGTAATATTATATACCTACATACACTAATGATTTGCAAATTTTATTTATATACTCACGTTAACGACTGTGCAACAATAAAAATATTTACATACCGTTCCAACTTTGGGGCAGAGTTAATGGCATCGTTAATATTATTAATACTGTTTTATGTCACCCTTTAACGACTATGTCGTCGTAAACTGACACTCAAGTGCAAGATCTGTAATCTATACTTACATAGGAACAGTTCATAACTTTCGATAATGATATATGTATAAGTAAAATGGGGTAGATGGGTTAGGTTACCTACACAACATTCAACCGAAAAATGGCCGAGATGTGGCACTCTAACGCACACATAAATAACTTAATATTGCAATAAGAATAAGAATACTTTATTTTGCATGAAAATGTGGTATACAATTAGCTGTTGTGTTATTTATAATGCGTTCTCACCTTTCACCAGTAACTGGCATAGCAACATTATACAGAATGATTCAGAAAGAATATCCACAATACATTACGATATTCTCGTAACACATGATGGCATATTTAGTTGATTTGGGTCACTTTTATTTTTAATTGCACTCGGGTGCCGGCGACTCGACGCAGGTCAAATTAGGCTACTTAGCCAACTTTTAACCTCCCGCTTTCGGAGCGCTTATAACTTATCTACGCCTTTTTAACTTTATTATAATATCATTGACATAGGACTTAAAATTATTCGGGCGAAGAATACAGTCGAAATGGATTTTTTACCCTGTTACATTCAAGGAAACCATGTTTTAATGAACATTAAACGGTAGGTATTCTGTTTTAATATTAAGCATGGTATCTATGTCGCAGCTGAATCTGGATCTGGAGCTATACAAAACGGCTGGCTTCAGTCAGTGCCGGATTAAGAGAGCGCGGGGCAAATGGACCGTCAAAAAACATTTATTGTAATTTAATCTCTTAATTTTACGATGCTGCCAACTTGTGTGCAGTGCTGCAGTGGTCTTTCCGATGGCCTGTTGTAGCGATAATCTTATTGAAAAAAAAAATATTACCTATGCTCCAATACAAATAAAAAAAAGCTCCATGTATCAGGCGTGGATGCGCGAGGCCCCCTAATGCGCGGGGCCCGTAGCATTTGTTAAGTGGCTAATCCGGCACTGGCTACAGTTTTAAAAATCTTTTAGGACTTTTTGGCGGGAACTTGCAGAGTGACGTTGCGTTTTCGTTTTATTTTCATTAAATTCGTGTATTTTGAGTTTTATTGAATAATTTCGGTGGTGTTTTGTCCAATAATGATCAATCTAAGTGCACAAGTGAAGTGAAATGAAATGAAAGCGTGTATCGTGACTTTTCAGGTTGTCCCAAAAAGTAAGTGAATGTTTTAGTGGAACAACCACCAATTTCACTAAAGCCTGACTGGATATGTACGGACGAGGACTAGACATTACAGTGAATTTGAGAATGTGACTATAACATAAAAGAAGAAATTAAAACTAAAGAAAATTTATGCGATTGAAAGACTTTGTATTGACTAAAACTTATTAAAAAAAATTGTGACAAATAGACCAAGATCCATTTCAAGTACTTTGACATTGACAGAAATATCCTAAAAGGATGATTGCCAGCAACAAAAAAAAATCTTTTAGGCAGGTTGTTGTAAATTATATACTTACTCTTTCGCTCTCGCACTCGCTTCAAGACGGCTAACATTTAGTCAAAATGTTAACTAGGTATTTGTATTTGTAATGTAGGGTGTATTGCTGTTTTTAATTTATACAAGTCTGACAAGTAGCCAAGTGACTACCGTCGCCTATAGCCTATAGACATTAGTAGTACCAGGGGGATTGCAATACAGGTGCTTGGCGACAGATTTTCAACTTGAGACTAAATAGTCCCTACCAACGTGCTGGAATTTCCTCGCGATGTCTTCCTTCAACGAAAGCTGAGTTTAATTGTAGGAATCGAACCGACAACCTTCGCCGCGGTATTCGACGTCACTACCACTGAGCTATCATCGTCTTAATTAACTCGTTAACGAAGAAGAATTGAAATTTTGATTTTTTATCTTTTTTTTTATGTCAATAGGTTGACAAACAGGCAGACGGTACACATGATGGTAAGTGGTCACCGCCGCCTATGGACGTTTGCAATACCAGGGTGATTGCCGATGTGTTGCCGACCTTGAAGAGCTCTTTAAACTATATTTTAACTTAAGTTTCTCGAGAGCGCTCTTTTAATAAAATATATAAAAAAGTAAATAATATGTTGTTAATGTACATATTAAAGTAGGTAGGTAACTAGGTATTTACTTTACATAAATAACTTACTATAGCTTTCATGACATAATAGGTACCTACCTAAGACATAATAATATCATGTAGGTAATACTCATTCTAACAAATATTGACTCGCTTATTTTCTATATTTGGTTACTATATTTGCTCAATATGATTGGTTCGAGTCCAAACTTGGCGGCAATATACATATACTTTGTGTGCAAACAAAATTAAGTCATCTAACGCCAACATGCCATCAGCTCGGGCGATAAAATCTATCTAGGTATATAGATATATTAAAATGAGGAGGACTGACTCACTGACTCATCAACGCCCAGCCTGAACCCTTGGACCTAGAAAGCTGAATTTTCTCACATGTGTTGTTTATAAGACGTAGACGAGGAATAAGAAAGGATTATTCGAAATTTTACCCCTAAACCCCTAAATGGATAAAAAAGGGGTCTGCGGCGGGTGAAACCGCGGGGTGGAAAGCTAGTAATCCAAATGACCACCTAAATAAAACAAAAAATATACACACTAAAAGTAAAAGTCAAACCATTTATTCAGTTTAGGCCCTAGAAGGGCACTTATGAAGGTCAAATTACAGAAGTTACCAACGGTTCGGACGTCAGCCTTCAACTGAGAAGAACCGGCAAGAAATTCAGCAAAGTTACATCTTTTAAATAATTTTGGATCATCTGACTATATTGGCTTTTTTTCCTAATAGGCCTAAACTGATTAAATATTTTGTGTTAGAATCTTGAGCTATGGTCAAAATGTTATTTGGATTAATACCTACAGTTATAAGTATAATATTTGGTATTAAACTTAACAAAAATACAATCTTCTCTCTTCCATTACCAGACCAGTGTTGTATAATTTAAACAATAAAAATATTAACAATTATAATACCTACAAGTTTATTAAATTATATTTAAATGTTACAGTTGAGGCACGAATAGGCATATTATGCCGAGGCCATTGATATCTAATAACTAAAGATAAACAATCCCAAGCAAAAGTTCTCTCAAAACTGTCTCAAATTGTGTTGGGTAATACTAGTTATTTTTTTAAGTTTTATTCACAAAGCTATGTACAAAAGGCAATAAAATTTTACGACTCATACCTGCTAGCCAAAATATATCATAAACGAGCACTGAGGCATGTTTACCGTCGGAGCATTCGAATGCTACTAGATTAAAAGACAACCCAAATGTTTGAGTGGGTAGATATTCGGTAAGGCCATTTTTTGTCGCTAATTGAGTATCTTTAGTTATTAGATATCAAAGACCGAGGCGCATCGGGCCATGCTAAAGAAAGAGATAGTACCTTCTTTTTGACTACTACCTGTGCTACTACTTGCGATGTGGCCCACTAACAAGACAGGTACCGTATCTTCCCCATTCTAGGGTCAAGTCAAGACTCAATACTAATAATGACTATTGTAAGAGGTAGTCAATTAGTTCGAATATATATCCCTTTATTTTTCAAGAGACAGGACTCTATGGTCCTTGATGTTGATAGTCTACAAAGACTTTAAATCTATATTTAAATTTCTTTGATAGTCTACAAATAACCGCATATGACCTTATTCATAAAGATTTCGACGATTTTTTTAGTAACTGTTTAGCAGATTCTTAATTCGAATTCTCTATAGAAAATTCGAATTAAGAATCCGATAAGCACTTACTAAATACCATAGATTTTATTATGAATAAGGCCAATAGTATCTACCTAATATTATCATTTTACTATCAATAAGTAAAGTCTACATAGATTACTGTATTAATCCAGGTTATTGTTGTAGGTAATTATAATTGTACAAGATTATGTGGATGGTATTTGTTTACTGACCAGTCGAGAATCCTGTTTTCTTATCTAAGCGAGAGTTATTATGATATGACGACACCTATCACGCCTTAGGTCGTGGGTTCGATTCCCATTCAGGAGAGATATTTGTGTGCATTACCATGTCTGAGTGTAATTATCTATTTCAAATAAATGTTGTAAGTATGTATTGTTACTTAAACAATCTAAATACTTGGGGTGATCTGAAACCATTAGTAACAGATAAATTAATTGGCAGTAAACATAGATTTACGGTTCATCAAACAGGTTTCCGCGTCAGGCTGCTACAATGAATTATCGGCATACGGCATTGAATTATCAAAATCGAGTCTTACGGATTCTAGTCACGCATAATATCTAACTTTAACTTGGTATTATTACTTTTTTCCTACTATTTATATATTTACTGCCGATTTTGTGACGCGTCAGATGTATTGCAAAATATTCATTTTTCATTCAAAACATGTTAATAATATAACCTTAATATTGGTTGTAGCTTTGGGACGACCGTCCCATCCGTGAGCCAAATATTTGACAGTATAATGAATACACATAAAGCGCAAATAATTAAAACTACTTTATAGGTAAAAATTTCATATAAAAATTTGCGGAGCTTTTTTTTCCGTCGACGCATTAGCTTGGCCATCCAAAGAGGAAACGCTGCCAGCCTGCTGGGAACCTTGCCGATCGGCAGCAGCGGCAGCCTCGAGGAGGTTTTTTTTATATATTATAGTTGTACATTTGTTTGTATATTTTGTACATTTGTTGTAAATAAATAAATTCTAGTTATGTAAAAAGATTTTTATTAGTTTACCTACGTTTATGCGTGAATTCAAACATTTGCATGGCATTTTTCATTCCACAAGTGACAACCCCGGCGGGTCATCTAACTGACTACTGTATTGCCATCACTTTCTAATGTCATAATACAAAAAGAGTCAGTAAGGGGTTGAATGAAAGTAATACACTGTACAGACATGACTCTCATGCTACGAATAAGGACCTATTATTTATTCGCAGCTCTAATGCCAGTTATTTACCTGTAGAGGCTGTAGACAATGTACCGAAGGCCGTACTCGATCAAACAATATAGTTAGCACTTTCAGGCGTGACCAAGTCTTTGACGACCACTATGAGATCAGGTACATTAGTTATTTTTACCAGTAGCTATGTCAATAACTGGTAAAAACTATCGATACATACTTAATTAGAATTTAAGAAAACTTCTGTTCTGTATAGATATTTTAAATGTTGGGATCGTCATGTCCAGAATTTGAAAAATGGAAGCCGATCGCCTTCCTGTGCGACGCGAGTGACGCGGGATAACGTACGTGCAGGTCACGCACACAACTTCATGCACGTTGCTTCACTTCATTGGATTGTTGTTTACGTACGCTCCTTCTTTATTTTTAACGTCATGCTGAATAATTTTTAAAACTACCTAGTGCTTAATAATTCATGCTTCTGTACATAAAGTTATAATAATTATAGGTACTTTTACTATGGGACTTTGAAATGGCGTAAAAATGTTGAAACTAATCTACTTTCTAGAATTATATAGATAGTTATCCAATCTTAACTGGGTTAACAATTATACGGGTACAAATCAATTCCTAGCTAAAAAATATAATTTGTTTTAATTCTGTTAACGCTGGCCCTTCCCTGACTTGGCTTTGTGTGAGCGTATTATGAGTATATGCGATGTTGTTATTCACCAAATAAGATATTTTTTGGTTTATTTGACAAAACATTTGCTATATTTGCCTATGCGACAAATAACAAACCGCTGTCGGTTAGGTATACGGCGCGCATCAACGGAGCCATAGATTAAGAATTGGTCCTCGGGGGCGCGACGATTTATTCATCTATGAATGGAGCTAAATATACAAAAACGCAACTACTGCAACTATAATACACATTGCAATCTACACACGCGTTTAATCATGAATTGGGACAGTGCAACCATTCTAAAGTTTTTAGAACATTATCAAATAAATTCGTGCTTAAGGGATGCTATGAATTCTCAAAATTTTATTTCCAATATATCCTGCTGCCAGAGCAAACTCGTCCGTCGTCCGACGTATTGTGTGTTGCTATTTGGCTTGTATTGCTTATTGACGTGTACGTCATAAAAAATGCCGAATCAAGCGAATACAAATACCTACGCAAACACATAGCCATGTGAAGTGGCAGTGGACTTTTTGGCGGGAACTTGCGAAGTGACGTTGCATTTTCGTTTTATTTTCATTAAATTCGTGGGTTTTGAGTTTTATTGAATAATATCGGTGGTAATTTGTCCAATAAAGGTCAAAATAAGTGCACAAGTGAAGTGAAATGAAAGCGTATATCGTGACTTTTCAGGTTGTCCCAATAAGTCCATGAAAAGTTTTAGTGGAATAGCCGCCAATTTCACTAAAATCTCACTGGACTTGTACGGATGAGGACTAGACTTTACTGTGAATGTGAGAATGTGACTATAACATAAAATAAGGAATTAAAACTGAAGAAAATGTATGCGACTGAAAGACTTTGTATGGTCATGCATGACTATAGATTATAAAAAAAATGAAGAGACAGCATATTTTTTTAATGTCAATGACAAATAGACATTCGTACTAGCTAGTTTCGGCCAGGGGCCATTTGCGATACCATGGAGGTTGCCAATGTTTGGACCTTCAAGAGCTCATTTCGCACCTTTTTTGATGAACCCCATGTCGTTATGTAAGACCTTATTGGAAAACGAATGGTCTGCAATTAAATGTCGCGTGGCGGTCAAGTAGGCGATTTGTATTTTAAGACGATGATAGCTCAGTAGTAGTGACTTCGGATACCACGGCGAAGGTCGTGGGTTCGAATCCTACAATAAGCTTGAGTTTTCGGTGAAGGAAATCATCGTGAGGATCAGCCTGGTGTTAAGGTGCTTTGTAGTACTTACTCGACTGGCTGGCTACCACCCTCAAGATGAAAATCTGTCGCCAAGTACCTACCTGTTGGTGTGTTCTGGCAGCTGCAATAGAGAGCCAGTTGTCTATAGGCGACGGTAGTCACTTACCATCAGGTAACCAGCCTGCCTCGTTGTCACTTGTGTGTGACATAAAAAAAGTATTATACTTCAAGATCTAACTATTTAACTATTAGGTCATAGATAAATAAATCGTCGCGCCCAGAGCGGAGCGAGGACCAATTCTTAATCTATGTATTAGCTAGGTACACAAACAATAGCAATAAAATTGTAGATAACTATCCATCGAATAAAAATGGTGACTTACTTATCAAATCAGCTTCTTTTTATTAAAATTAAATGTCAAAACGCTGATTTATATGAAGTTTTGTATGAAATACATACCTGTGACGTCACAAATATACCATCAAAAGTCTACTCTTTGTCGTTAAATTGGTAATTAAAAAGCATAAAAAGGCAGAATGTTTTAAACACTAGTTATTGTTAAGTATTTTTCTTGAATATAGGCATCATTCCTATTATTATATTCGACATCTCGGTGTTGAACTTGACTCAAAGTTACACCTCGACATCCACATTCAAAAGATCACCAGTAAAGCTTATCAGATGTACGGTTTTATAATGAGAGTTGGTCACTGTTTCAAGCGCACTTCCACATACCTCTACCTATATAACTCCCTCATCCGACCTCAAGTAGAGTATGCGTCTGTCATCTGGAACCCCCATTATGACAAATATGATGATCTTATAGAGAGGGTTCAACGTAAATTCCTTAAAGCAATGCATTTTAGGTGTAACCGAGGCTACTTACCTTACTCTTACTTACTCTAGAAGTATAAGCAGCTAACATTGAACCAAAGACGACTACTTCTCGGAGCAATGATGTTATATGCTTTGTGCAATAGTGGATTTGATTGTACAGATCTTACAAGCAGTCTTTGTTATTGTGTACCGAGGACAGTGCAAAGGCGCGAAGTGCGAGCTGGTCATTTGTTTTCTACTAGCAGCTGCCGAATAAACGCTTTGTGAAATAGTTTCACTTGAAATAGAGCTGGGACCTTGCCGTCATCGTATGTTTCATATGCCGGGAGATAGTTCCTGCCTCTTCTATTCCTTGACATACTTAATGTATGAAGAAATAGACGTTGAGGTCACGTCGCAAGTCAGGACTGCTATCGTGCGATATGTTGTAGACCACTGTGATGAACTACAAGCCAAAGGAAGCGAAGCGCAAGGGCACTACCTACTAGGGGATGGCAGTTTGTATGAGACTTCAGTTTTCACTTCAAAAACTAGGTATATGGCGTTGTTTCGAATTGAAACGAAAATATTGTCACAAGCAATGTACAAAAAGAAGTGAAATCCCACCAAAAACATTATCATGTAAAGAGTGCTGCCAAGACACCACATGGCTCACACTGTCAAAAAGTAATCAGATCTCATGTTGATCCAAGCTTCTAACTCTACACGCCCTAACTCTACAAGCTCTAACTTCACAAACTCTTATTAGTGAAAATATGTAACTTGGCCATTTCGTTACTACAAAATCAGAAACGTAATGAACAGTGAATAAATTTTTCACCTTAAGCCCATGTAAATGTAGCGAAATGGCCAAGTTATATATTTTCACAAATAAGAGTTTGTGAAGTTAGAGCTTGTAGAGTTAGGGCGTGTAGAGTTAGAAGCTTGGATCAACATGAGATCTGATTACTTTTTGACAGTGTGAGCCATGTGGTGTCTTGGCAGCACTCTTTACATGATAATGTTTTTGGTGGGTAAGTTATTTTTACTTAACACTTTCTAGGTTATCTCTCAATATTATTATAATTACCTATCAATTCGTTGTTTCTCACAAGCTATTTTTATGTTGTAATATGATTAATCTCTTATCTTTTTTTGTTTTTCCTATCTACACCTCAACAATAATACGTTTTTTTTGTAATATGTGGGTAACGTAGTTGGTGTGACATTAACTCTATTTTTTTAAATTCTTCTACTGTTTGTATATTTATTATTGTCATACTGTTTGTTGTCCTAAATAAAATAAAATAAAATAAAGACATGCATTTTTGAGCCAAAATATACCTGCGTTAATAAAATAAATAATGAACGTGTCACGACATCTTATTTCCCTGCTTCGTGACAATAAAAAGTGCTTGTCATTACTATGAGCAAAAAGATGCTCCAATTGAACCAGTGTCGCTTGTGTCAAATCATGAGTGATGCTAAAAATAATTGATGATAATAAATACCTCGCGAGATTATAAAAATAAATACCTAACTATTTATTTATAGATTGCAATGAATTTTCCATTTTTTAATACGAAATATCACCCATCAAACTAACACTAGAATTGTGTTTGAATCAAACTCATTTATTCAATTTAGGCCGTGATATGGCACTTATGAACTTAATTGACTCTACCATCGACCTTAGTAAACCTTGAAAACATATTTATTGCAATTCTTTAGTACGGTGGTAGGCGACTGGCTGACTACCATCAAGTTGAAAGTCTGTCACCAAGCACAAATCGGTATGTTACAGTTGCACATGAGAGCCAGTTCCCATCTAGGCGTTGTGTGCTTACCACTTTCGACCACATCATCACTTACCATTGTGAGATTGCAGTTAAACCCAAAACTAAAAATCTTCTGTTAGTTTCACAGTGCTGCCATCTTGGATGCAGTTCAATACTAACGTCTTTCCGTTGGACTGTTATAGCAATAAGTGGTACTTTTAATAAAAAAACTATTTTTTTTGTTATTCTGGATTAGCTTGTGTTTGACCACAATCTCACCATGTTAAGTGATGATGTGGCCGAAGGTTGTAAGCACACAAAGCCTAGATGGGAACTGGCTCTCAAGTGCAGCTGTCGGAACACACCGATAGGTGCTTGGCGACAGATTTTCAACTTGAGGGTGGTAGCCAGCCAGTCGGGTACTACAAAGTACCCTACCACCGTGCTATGGTTTCCTCACGATGTTTTCCTTCACCGAAAGCTCAAGCTCATTGTAGGATTCGAACCCACGACCTTCGTCGCGGTAGCCGACGTCACTACCATGATCCAAAACTATGATCCAATCTTAAAACTGAAAAAAACAGTCGGTCAGACGTGGATAGACGGGGCCCTTTATGCACGGCACGGGGCCCTTAGCATAATCTAGTACTGACCAGGCGGATACTTGTTTACGACCTTAGCGCTACAATGGAGTATAAAAATCACATCAAGGCAGGTCTGTTTGTCATCCACTGCGTCACCGAGCCATTAATCTGCGTCAAGTGTCCCGCTGCCATCGCATTGATTCTCAATTATGGTCTTACACAAACAAGGTGTTCAGTTTCATAGTACACAAGTTAGTGAAATATGGAAAACTATTATGATGTGGTGTGTGATAACCGCCACATTCATTTTGAGTTTTGCAGTTGTTACAATAGAGTTGTGGATGGTGTTTATTTTCGTGATTGTGAACTAGCTATTATATGGGTCGTATTCAAATATCAATCTAAATTCTTAACATAATTAAAGTATTGAGATCATACCTAGAATTAGTAGTAACATAAATTTAAAAGTTTAAGATTAAAACGATTTTTTTTCCTATTCTATTGTTAATTTACATAGGATTCGGGACTTTTAAAGTCAAACCTGAAATTCGGTAAATTTTAGTAAAACTTATAAAGAAGAACTGTTGGTGGAAATGAGGTGTCTTATGTTAGTAGACGTGATGTTAATGAATACGTACTCAGTAAGAGAGGTGGTACCTTCACCCGAACCCTCATCCTGGTCCATCCTCGATTAGTTTCACTCAGCCACGACATGATGGAGAACTGGAACAGATAATAAATGTATACATTTATGGTACGTATAGACAAATTATGCTCTGAAACAGAAATGGCGGTGTACAGGACATATAGCAGACAAAAGATGGACACAAAGAAGTAGGGGGCGTCCTAGAAAAAGATGGATTGAAGACATAAAAGCTGTAGCAGGAAACGAGTGGAAAACGAAAGCAAAGGACAGAGAGGTCTGGAACAAGTTGGAGGAGGCCTATACCCGAGAAGGGGTTCCGATCAGTACAATGATTACATTTGTGATACATAGGTATAAGATGGTGAATTAATTTTTTTATGTTTCTGTTTTATAATGTATGTATTAATTGAAGATTAGAAATAAACAGGCTTTATTATTTAATTATTACAGACAAAACATTAACTAGTGAAGGATTTGAGGTTTTTTAAACACTCATGATAGCTACGTGGTAGCCACGTCAAATGCCATGATGGGGGTCGTAGTTTCGAATATAACAAAGAGTTTGAGGTTTCGGCCCGTTTCGGTGAAGGAAAACTTCATGAGGAAATCATAGCACGGTGGAAGGGTACTTTGTACCGATGAGCTCCAGCTGTTGCATTGAATGAAGAGCCAATCGCCTTTTAGACTCTATGGGCAACACATTGACATAATTAGTCAGAGATGACGGTGATCCTTTAAAGTTAGATGGCCCATAAATATTAAAAAAATGTAACCTTGCCTTCTTCTCAGTTGAAGACGGACTTCCGAACCGGTGGTCACTTCTGGAGATCATCATAAATATTCATAAGTCTCCTCCAACATCTTAATCCGAATAAATGGTTTTGACTATGACTTTGTAGATATTTATTTATCGTCTTATACCTACGTAAATCGAGGGTTCCATTTTAAAATCGGTGTTACGTAGATTATTATCGACCTACGCAACAGTAGGCGGCTGCCCTTTTAGCTTCACGTTGATGGTTGGTATTTACATTAGATTAGATTATTACAGAGTGCCTACATTAGATTAATGAACACTATTTATAATGGCCATCGTGGAGATCCTTGGGGGAGGCTTTTGTCCAGCGGTGGACATCTTCTTTTTTATATAGTCAATATCTATCAATGCAAAAAAAGGAAATTCGAATAAGATTCAAAGTCAAAGCTATCTGTTCAGTTTAAACTCAAGGATTATGAAAGTTAAATCTACTGAAGTTACCACCGCTTTCGAAGTCAGCCTTCAACTAAGATTATTACTACTGAGTGAATAACCTCGAATCATTAGACATAATTAGATCTTTTGATATAATGACAGAATAACTACGAATAACTTTCCGTCAGACAGACATAACATTCATAATTGTGGAGTGTTAAAATAAGGCTGCTGTTACAAGGAAATGATATAGGAGATGCTAAAGATATAGAAAATAAATATAAATATCAAGGTTTAATAATATCAGTGGCGTAGCTTGCCTTAGACGGACCCTGTAACAAATTTGTTGAGGGTAGTACAAAAATCGCTTGCATTGAATTCTCTATAGATAATAGTGACAAGTTTGATAGTCGTTCCCGTTCCATAGAAGTTTTAAGATAGTAGTTCAACGCGTATGATCATAATTGATCATGTAACAGTTCCCCCGTAACCAGCGGCCCGAGCTGCATTCAGTAATCCGACCATCCCCTAAAACTCCTCTAAATCCCTGTTGTGAAGTCCGATCCCCTCTTTTGTGCCCCCCGACGACGCCCTGAGCCGAGGTTCGTGCCCCAACTGGGGCACCCTCAGCGGACAGTCTTCTAAGATTTGCAATCACGGTTGAGAGGCCTAAGCGCTCGCCGTACAGTCCGCGTAAGGGTGTCTATGGTCCTTCAGACCTCCAACTTCCTGTCCTCCCAAAAAAAAAAGTTAGAATTCAAACTAACAAAAATATCCCACATCTTTCATAAAGCATCACTCTAACACCACGTTAAAAGTACGACACTCGTCCAAAACCTTAAAATATACTCGCATAAACAAACAAACGTCGTATTGGCGCCAAAATGTTATTGTGGTCCTTCGAGCCAGATGCAGTTGGTATTATAAACTGTTTACTTTGCTGGACTCGCGTGTTTTAATGGCCGATTTACAGATATATATGGTGACACGTGCCAACTTGCATGACTATCTCAGAGTCTTGGAAGCTGGTGCTGTCTTTCATAAGAATTTCTACAGCTGGAGATTTTCGTTTGGATAATGTCATTTGCTGTTTTGCTGAGTGATAAAACCTACCCTCACTCAGCGGGGTAAAGCCCCTTCTAAACCAAAATCCTGAATGCGCTACTGGTTCTGACGCTATTGTGTGACATGAGCTAATGGTAATTTGAATCGATTAGGGTTGTAAATTACAATCCTAATCGTGTATTGCACTCGGAGAAAATAATGTAAGTTCAACTAGTGAGAGTAATATTTTTTATTTATTTTTGATTTGCTTTAAGCATAACATTGTGAAACACTAGAATGAAAAAAAATCCATTAGATATAGTTGTTCCAAAAATATTTAAAAACTGACTTCCGAACCGGTGGTAATTTCTGTAGGTCGAACTTCATAAGGCCCTCCTAGGGCCTAAACTGAATAAATGATTATGACTTTGAATTTGAAAGTAACGGCTCATTAGGTAGGTATACAATTATCAAACTCTGCAAGAATGTATAAATATAATAAATCCAGTATCACAGCGTATTATGCATCTGTCTTCACGTAGAGATTTTGGGCTGATTGCCAAAACGTCATTGTAATAAATAAGATGACCTTTAATATTTAAACATGATTGGTATTGCAAAAACATGGCAAATTATGAAGATCTACTCTTGCATTGAGAATGTAGTTAAGAGGAGATCAACTTGCTGTGGATATTTTCAATCAACTAATAATCTTTTAATCTTTCCTCACACAACCTTATTTTTTTTATTATACATTAATAGGTAAGGTATCGCGTTAAACCAATATCTCAATTGATGATAGGTGACGATGTGGTCTATGGTGCACGCTTACCTAGAAATCTTTAGTCAATTGAAATATTAGTTATTATAGCTGTAAAGTTTATGGTAGAAAGAGTTGACGGTTTTCATTGGTCATGCATGAGGATCGCAGAGGTGAATCTTTGGTAGAAAAATAGCTTCTGTATATTCTTACTTCTAGGTATATCCTAATTATAACACACTAACTGTCCCCTCCGTTTCACCCGCGTTCTTATCTTTTCCCGGGATAAAATTATAGCCTGTGACACTCACAAATAACGTAGCTTTCTATTTGTAAAAGAATTTTCAAAATCGGTTCAGTAGATCCAGAGATTACCCCCTACAACCTCACGAACTCAGAAACTTTACCTCTTTATAATATTAGTATAGATTGATTTATGTAAAAGGTGTGTTTTCAAAATCGGTTCAGTAGATCCAGAGATTACCCCCTACAACCTCACAAACTCAGAAACTTTATCTCTTTATAATATTAGTATAGATTGATTTATGTAAAAGGTGTGTTTTCAAAATCGGTTCAGTAGATCCAGAGATTAACCCCTACAACCTCACGAACTCAGAAACTTTACCTCTTTATAATATTAGTATAGATTGATTTATGTAAAAGGTGTGTTTTCAAAATCGGTTCAGTAGATCCAGAGATTACCCCCTACAACCTCACGAACTCAGAAACTTTACCTCTTTATAATATTAGTATAGATTGATTTATGTAAAAGGTGTGTTTTCAAAATCGGTTCAGTAGATCCAGAGATTACCCCCTACAACCTCACGAACTCAGAAACTTTACCTCTTTATAATATAAGTATAGATTGATTTATGTAAAAGGTGTGTTTTTAACAAGTACCTATACATACATGATACGGTACGAGTATAGAAGATATCTTATCTTACTAATATTATAAAGAGGTAAAGTTTGTGAGGTTGTAGGGGGTAATCTCTGGACCTACTGAACCGATTTTGAAAATTCTTTTACCAATAGCAAGCCACGTTATTTGTGGGTGTCATAGGCATTGATATATAATAACTAAAGATAAACAATCCCAAGCAAAAGTTCTCTCAAAAGTGTCCCAAATTGTGTTGGGTAATACTAGTTTTTTTTTTTAGTTTTAATCACAAAACTATGTACAAAACGCAATAAAATTGTACGACTCATACCTGCTAGCCAAAATATATCTTAAATGTGCACTGAGGCATGTTTACCGTCGGAGCGTTGCAATGCTACTAGATTAAAGACCACCTAAATGTTCGAGTGGGTAAACATTCAGTAAGGCCATTTTTTGTCGCTGATTGTGTATCTTTAGTTATTAGATATCAAAGGTAGGGTATATAATTAATCCGAAAAATGAAAGAACGCGGGTGAAACCGCGGGGGATAGCTAGTTGTTAATATTGCCATAAACGTTGCGGAAACCTTGTACCTAATGAGGAGTTCACATCATATCCTAATAGTCGGCAATAGGAACTGTTAGGAACGTCCGATTGAATCGAATTGATCGGTTTAGCCGAAAACTAATGTTATCTCGGTTACTATACCTACCTAAGATAACCAAAGCCTTTAAATAACTTATAGTTGAAAGATAAATCTACATATAACTGTTGTTTTGGGATACGTCGGTATATATGTATGCAATATTGGATACATTCCAAGAATTTATGGAATTATTTTTATATTTTTATGGCAATTCAACGCTGTTTTCTCAACTTTTCTCTATGTTATAGGTATTATTATAGGTAATGTAGTCTGTATTTTTTTTTAAGTAAATGTTAATACGATTCGATATTAATGTTTACCTATCATCACAGCATTCACAGCCTATTATGGAGTTTTGTATGAAATACAGGTTTTTCGACGTCATAAATAACAAAATATCTACTCTTTTAATTAAAAAACATACCTAATCATACATTTTATGACATTTCGCTATTTGCTTTCTCTGCTGGGTTGTTTACTTGGTTTGACCAATCAAGACTGGCTCCGATCAGAATAAAATTGAATTTTAAATTTAGTGTACGAAAATACTTGAATAATTTTATGCTGTCATTTTAATAGAATCAAACCCGAAATTTATTTTTAATGTTTGTTACCACTCAACAAGCACCTATCGGTGTGTTCCGACAGCTGCACTTGAGAGCCAGTTCCCATCTAGGCTTTGTGTGCTTACCACCTTCGGCCTCATCATCACTTACCATGGTGAGATTGTGGTCAAACACAAGCTTATCCAGAATAAAAAAAGGAAAGTAACGGATCGATGGATTTTGATGAAATTTAACACAGAAACAGATCATATTCCAGAATAAAACACAGGATTCTCGGGGTAATAAGATCCTCGGAAATTCACCCGCGAACCAAGGGCCAGAAGTCCTGCATACATTTTAAGGAAATTAACATAATAAGCTGGTTTGGAATGTATACCTACTACTGGATAAGCAAATAGGCGCCATCGAAAACAAATGAATATTAGTTCACCGAATTAAATCTTGATTACTTATAACTCATTGAATGCGCATGACTAGGTAAGTGATGAAAGATAAAGATATGATTACAAGTGTCGTTACAAAAGAACAATGCAATAAATACCGCACGCAATTAGGTACCTACACTGGTATTGTTTGCAATTTTATAGAAAAGGGTATTAGTTACTTACTCTACATTCGCGAATGGAAAATTAGTCGACCGATCTGAAAAGAATTCGCAAATATCAGTCAGCGACTGACAAGGCAGTTAGTTAGTTGGTCGCGGAATAGTGGTACGTCCGCACGTGTGTAATCGCTTATCTAATTTTACGATAACTCGCGAACGTAGTTCTCTTTTTGAAAACTCTTTATTGTGTTTTGAAAGTAGAACAATTTTTATATTTTTTTTATTATTAGTGTTAATAAAGTGATTTACGCTATGGTTCATTGAAGATTTATTCTGTTTTCAAAATAATACACAGGATGTGAAGTTTTAATTTATTTCGGACAATGGTCATGGTTTCGATGGATTGGCTTTTAGGTATCTAGTGAAAATATTGACTGTTTTTCAAAATGTATTGGAGATTTATTGTTTTCGGAATGTGTTGCCTCCTGCATGGTAAGAGACTTGAATTTATTAGTTAATCTTATTAATATTTTATACATAATAATATAAACGAGTAGGTAAATCCGGATTTACCTTTTCAGTTTTTATTAAAAAATAACAAGTTTCTAAGCATAAACATAGCATCCATACCTATATTTATGCTACATAATAAAAAAAACCATACGGCATAGTTCATAAAAAAAGTGAAAAACTAATTCAATCTGCTAAGTGAGTCGCAATTACGAGATTACACAATGTTATAAAACTTTTGTAAAAGTAGGTGCTTAGTATAATTATTTAGCCGTGGAAAGTTTTCTCGTACTGTTAAGTTAATTAAAAATTTTACAAGGAACATTTTGAAAGAAAAATAGAATATTGTAAGAAAATGGTGACAAACAAAATAAGTCCATACATATTCAGCCAAGAACTGGCATGCAAAAAAAAATATTATAAGCGAAGCATCCAAGCATGCATTTACATACATAAAATGTTAACTTTACAGAACGATTTATAAAACTAAGTACGTAGGTAGTATTAACTATAGGACATATTTTTCATTAAAAATAGACTATTAATTCAGTATAGTAACGTATTTTTTAAATTCATTTATGTTGTACATACGATCTACGATCCAGCTGTGCTACGAGCTGTGCTACGAGCTGTGCTACGAACTCCTCGAGCTATGGGCTTAGCTACGAGGTAATAAGCTATTGTATACAGACTTATGTCAATTCTGGCCTTGGAAAGCCCAGGCAGTATAATATTTATTCACTTTGTGTTGCCTGAATAAATGAATATCACTTTTAATTTTTTTCTTATTTCATCTTATTTATGGGTGATTTTTTACCGAATAAAAATTACACTATCTCTCCAGGATGATCTACATGTTTGCCATGATTTTATATTTAATATTATGATGCTGTGCTGTGCCTATTCGGCTTTCTGTGAAACGCTGTTGGTTTTCTAAATTAATATTCATTGAATGAAAACAAGACAGAATATTATCTATCGGTTTTAAAAAATGCTAGATGCTACTAAACACTTTACAATACCTACTTAAACTTTTTTGCAGTTGTTGGTAAGTCAATAAAATTAAATAAAACATAAAATACCTTTTCCAAGTAAGTGTTTTGTATTCTATTTGAAATTGCGATTGTGTATTGATATGTGATGTAGGTATTATTGTTTTACAACATTTGTTCAGTATATTTACTTTTTACATGGAATATTTGTTCTTTACTATACATATTGATTTCGCTTGTATCTACACTTTCTCTTCAAACTTTCCAGTGGCAGGTCTGCTGGAATAAATTTCTATTACAATACTTGCGTAACTTCTCTTTGTACTTTTGTATCTGTTTAGTTTCCTCTTCTACTTTTGTGTTTGTTCACAAGTAAATAAGTATTTATCAAAAGTTAATGCAAGTTTTGAGTGCTAAAATTCCACAAAAAAAATAATGTAACGTAAATTTCCTTTAACATTTTTTCACATTATTACAATACAAAATATTTATCAGACGCATTATTATCTGCTCATATATTTACTGGTATTTATGATCTGTGTAGATAATTCCGAATGTTTATGGAATGAATTGCGCCAGAATATTTTTAGCACGCTGTAAACTTTCAAATCCTTTAAGCCGAGTTGATTATTCTGACATAAAATTATGTTTTATTATAAAAACATTGCATGAAGTTAGACATGATCAACTAAATAGAGGATATAAAATTATATTGAATAGTTGTTACTATTACTATCGAATTGTCCATAGCCCGGTCTACTATTAGGGTCTTTATTGACCAAAACAGTGTCTTCAATAACACCTTAGGGGGCGTCCATTAATTACGTGAGGCGTTTTTAGGCATTTTCCGACCTCCTCTCCCCCCCGACATATGTCGTGAGATTCTAAAAACAGATATGTAATATTATATGTAAAATATGTAAGATTTGGCCATATTTTAGTCAAGGAACATGTTTTACTTAATTTAACAAAATTTTCTCGGAATTTTACTCTGTTTTCTGTAAAAAAATTATGTAAATAATATTCGGCGAGACCCTCCTTCTCCCCAAAGTAAGATTAGATGAGATTCGGCGCGGCAATGACGTTACTATCTCCCCAATATTTACTAACTGCGTTAAAACAAAGTTTTTAAAGCCCTCACACTTAAATGTCATATATTTATACATGCGTAAGTATGAGGCTGTAGACCATTGGTATACATGCGTATATCTATACAAAAAAATAACATAAAATATTGCGCAATAACATGTTCAAAGTGAAAATTCGGTGTACAAATTTTGGGTTGACATTCCGTGAGTGACGAATTACTGTATCTCGCAATAACTCTAAAATATGATAACGTGACACCAAAGCGTTTCGCCGCACGACATGTAATCACATTTATAGAGATAATAACTATCTAGTACTACAAGATAATCTAATTTTGGTGCGTGTAGAATAACTGGATTTATGTTGTCAAAAAATCTTTATCTAATTTATCTTTATAAATGTACCTATTCGTATAATAAGCGCGTGTAACTTTAGAGTTTCGAATTAGGTTTCTGCAATATCTGATGGTAGTATTTCGAACTTTTTGTCTGTGGTTCTTTACCTACCTATTTGTTCCCAGGTACCCATCTAGCCTTGTATAGGGACGTTGTCTATACGTAATTCAAGAAAAAAATCTAACGTGTAAAAATACTTGAAAGTAGTAAGTAGTAGATCTGTTGATGGTGTAAATTTTATGGCGTCACATACATATTTCATACAAAACTCCATATAAATTATCGTTTTGACATTTAATAAACAGAAGTTCATTTGATATCTCAGTAGAGAGAGGAAAAAGTGACGTAGGCTACCCGTTCGCGACACCAGACCATAAACATTCTCTATGCACGATCACGTCGTTTTTAGCAGCGTGACCGAAGAGTAAACCAACAAACCCTCAACAAACCGCAAAATGATTAATGAAATATTGATTCCACGTCATGTTATATCGAAGTCATCGACATTTACACCACTTTGCGCGATTGATTTTGATAACAAACACATACCTACACAACGCACAGTCAACTGTTTGTTTCTCAACTTGAATTTAGCTATTATTTCACCATGGTGATGGTGGAACACTCATTACCCAGCGGAGCTCCTGGAATATAGGCCTACTGTAGCCAGTTTCTTGTCGGAGTCATTTAGTCAAAGTCAATACCAATAATTCAGTTTAGGCCTAGAAGGGCACATATGAAGGTTGAATTATAGAAGTTTCCACACCGGTTCGAAAGTCAGCCTTCATCTGAGAAGAATCAAACTGTATTCCGAACCAGTGGTAGAGTCAATTGTAACGTTCATAAGTGCCTTATCAGGGACTAAGCTGATTTACGGTTTTAGTTTACCTACTTACTATGTAGGTAACTAATGCGGGTTATAATTTTTATGTACCTATTTTTGTATTAGTTTAAGAATAAAATTGGTAAACATTTGAAAAAAAAGCCAATATAGTCAGATGGTCCAAAAAAATTAAAAAAATGTAACCTTGCTGAGTTTCTTGCCGGTTCTTCTCAGTTGAAGTCTGACAGTTGACTTCTGAACCGGTGGTAACTTCTGTAATTCGACCTTCATAAGTGCCCTTCTAGGGCCTAAACTGAATAAATGTTTTTGACTTTGACTGAATGAGATTATGTTATGAGTTATGAGATTGTTTTTTTTTTGCTTATTGTCAACGTGAGTCTACAACGTTAGTAAAAAAGTACCTACCGTAACTACTAATACGTTTGATATTCCTTAATTTTACCACTAAACACCGTTCTTTTCATCTAGCATTTAGATAAATTCCTGTTGATACTAGCGAAGTGGAAATTTAATTGTTATATGAGAACAATTTGTGTAAAGGTTATGTCAGACATTATGTAGGGTATTTATAACAAATTGTCGACGTATATAGGTAATTGTGTTTCAGCACGCAATATATAACTACGGCATTATAATGACGACTGAAATAGACACATTAATTTTACAATCTTGAATTGATACAGTCATTCAGCTTACGTAGTAGTCGGCTTACTACTAGGTGGTTGGTACTAGCTTCCTATTAGTGCAAAGAATGTTCAAAATTAGATCAGTAGTTTCGGAGATTATCTCCTACATACATACATTACAAACATTACCTCATAATATTAGTATACACAATACAGATTGACTGTTAACACTGTAGTAGGTATTATTTTAAATACATTTCTGAGATCTAATGTAAAAAGTCGGCAAGACATTGGCTATACCCCTAAGTATTGTTTATTGGGGACTGTAGTAACTTTCCATCAGACTCAGTCTCGTCCTCCGTAAATAGCGACCCGACCAGCATTCAGTAATCCGACCATCTCCTAAAACTCCTCTAAATCGCTTATGCGAAGTCCGACTCCACTTTTGTGTCCCCCGGCGACGCCCTGAGCGGAGGTTCGTGCCCCAACTGGGGCGCCCTCAGCGGTCAGTCGTCTAAATATTTGCATTCCGGCTGAGAGCGCTCCCGAACAGTCCGCGTAATTAAATCCCGATGTACATTACCCCAAAAATGTATTTAAAAAAAACCGGCCAAGTGCAAAAAGGCAAAAAAAAACACGTTTGTTGTATGGAAGCCCCCTTTAAATATTTATTTTAATTTTATTATTTATTATTAAAGTAAAAATACAACCGAGTATTTTGTGAATATTTCAAGTGCCTACCTGTTGCCATTATTGATATCGAGCAAAAAAGAGCAAAAAAAATAGCGTTTGTTATATTTTTAGTATTTGTTGTTATAGCGGCAACAGAAATACATAATTTGTGAAAATTTCAACTGTCTAGCTATCGCGGTTCTTGAGATACAGCCTGGTGACAGACAGACGGACAGACGGACAGACAGCGAAGTCTTAGTAATAGGGTCCCGTTTTTACCCTTTGGGTACGGAACCCTAAAAATGAGATAGAAGAAAATTGGCAGTTTATCACGAGTATGTAGGTACATCAGCATTGATAGTGCCTCGATGCAATGAAAATGTACTCCGCGGGCGGTAAATTGTTTCCAATCAATAGATGCTACTTTAGATATTTCTGATGTTATTTACAACATGCAATACATGTGTGTTTATACAAAGACTAGCTGTCCCCTGCGGTTCCCGTGGGATCTTATCTTTTCCCGGGATAAAAATATAGCCTATTATGTCACTCACAAATAACGTGGCTTTCTATTGGTAAAATAATTTACAAAATCGGTTCAGTAGATCCAGGGATTACCTCCTACAACCTCACAAACTTTACCTCTTTATTCGGGGTAACTGTGCGCGTTGAGTAAGTGAGGAGGGGGGAGGGGTAGTTTGTTTGGGTCGAACAAAGCCATCAGAGTGACGAGTTAGTCTCGATAGATCACAGTGGCGTGCGGTCGACGGTCACCGTTTGCTTCATAAAATACCATATTTGGTGTTATCATCGATAATATTTTGCATTTTGGAAAAGTGTGTAGCATCAAAATTATAGATCTTTCAATGGTTAGTTGTATTTTTTAAGTAACAAATATATTGAAGCTGGATTTATTACAATTATAGTAAACGTATATTTGATTAGTAGATTAGTAGTATAACCCATATTTGATTTAAAATATGTTATGATCATTCATTTCAAAGTTGGTGTACTGGGGAAAGTGTACGCGAGTAAGTGTGCGCAGTATTAAGAGTTATTTTATTTGAATTTCTTTCGTAAATTGTAAATTGTTTATTAACTTTTTATTTTATATTTAGGTTCGACATCTCCATTCCGCGAAATTATGTAAGAAAAAGACCCGAACGTAATCCGGTAAGAATGTTTTCTAAATTGATTCAGATAATTGATATCCAAAGATTAAACATTTTAACATTTATAACTATTCAAGGATTTTTTCTATGTTGATCTATATTTACTATGTCTTTGTTCTTGGATTATTGTTATTAGCTAATTTTAATCTAAATAAATACTTTGTTCTTGATTATTTTGGTTGTAACAAGTAATGCCCAAATACGGTCGCGCACAGTTACCCGCAATATGAGTCAAGTGAGCGCATTTCGTTTTTATCTCATTAAATGGTTATAAAACTTAAAGTACCATCATTTCCGTTTGTTTTATTGTTAAAATTTGGGAGATTAATAAATGTATTATCTCTGAGACATGCGACTCTAAACCTAACTCTTATATTTTAGGCGTGGTGAGTCTTTATGAATGACCCTGGATATGTTTTTAACGAAAAGTAACGATACCTACATATTTTATTTTCTTTCGGGCTTCGGAGGGAAATGAATGGTAAACCTTACACGTGATGCTGCCTGCCAGAAGGTACACACTGGTAATAAGTGCTTGACGACAGGGTATGGTAGTTACCACAGAGCAAATGAATACTTAGTAACCCAGTTGGGTAACTACGGACCACTCTACCATCATCTAACTAAACCTACCATCCTCCTAATATTAAAATTTTGAATGTTTGTATGTTTGTTACTCAATCACGCAAAAACGGCTGAACGTATTTTAATGAAACTTGGCACACAGGTAGATCATATCCTGGAATAAAACAAAGGATACTTTTTAACCCGGGAAAAGATAAGATCCCTCGGGAACGCGGGTGAAACCGCGGGGTGGAAAATTGTGCTAAAATAAATACTCCTTATAAATATTGATGTACGTACCTACTGACCCTGTAGTCGTCGGAAACATCGAAAATTTAAAATTCAAAATAACACTATATTTGAATACCTATTCAAATTGGTCGGTCAAAGAGACAAAGTATACATGTATTCGAACTAATATTCATAAAGTTAATTAAATACAAAATTCTATAACTTTTATTAGTACTTCAAAAGAACATACCACCTATACGGTTTGATCTCACTTCTTTTTTTAGCGAACCCGTCATCCAAGTGGCTTTAAATTTTTTAGTTCCGAAATCGGTCTTCTTCTTCTTTCACATTTATGTTTTTGTTCAGATATAAAGTATGCTTCAATGCCCCTTCAGCTAACAAAATAATAAAATCACCCCGAATAAAAATACAAGATAACATATAGTTAGGTACCTACTATATGTTATCTTGTATTTTTAATAAATAAAAATAATTATTTTAAAATAGATTATTACCAATTTACAAAAATAGATATAAATCCACGGGCGAATTTCATACGGATTATGATTATTATAATACTTTAATTATCTGATAAGGTATCGTGTTTATCCACATGCTATTTGAAGAATCGGGTAAAAAGCAACACCAATCGCAACGGGCAATCGGTTGACAGACAGAAGAGAAAAAGGCACTGACCTCTTATAGTTTTTTATATTACTTCTATACGTGTGTTTGTCCGATTTTAATGATTTTTTGTGTGTATTTGAGGTTGACGTTTTAGATTCACAATAAAATTGGACCCGGTAGGTGACGCTGCAATCGGGTTCTAATTTGTTTTAAGGCATTGGTAGTGGCGTCGGATGTCGCGGCGAAGGTCGTCGGATCGAATCGTAGGTACTCGACTGTCTGGCTACCACCCTCTAGTTGGAAATCTGTCGCCAAGTACCCACCGGCGTGTTTCGGCAGTTGCACTTGAGAGCTAGATACAAGGCATTGAGTCGATAACACAGTGGCAACTCCCCCGGTATTGCTAATGTGTATAGGCAATAGTCACTTACCATCAGGTGACACGCCAGCCTGCTTGTTAGACTTCTGACATAAAAACAATAAAGAGTCAGCGTGCACCATCGTAGACCACATCATCACCTAACATCAAGTGAGATAGTGGTCAAACGCAACCCTACACTCAACAAAAACAAAATTAAAAAATAAATGGTTTCAAGAGTGTTCCGGCAGTTGCACTTGAATATAAAATTGAGTATAAAAATCGGCAATGAATTTTCTGTTCCCCTGGGGTTGCTAATGTCCATAGGTCACGGTAACACTTACCATCTATAGGGGAATAACCTGTTTGTCAGTAATTGTCAGACATAAGTAAACAATGTTCTACGTCAATCGCTTAATTTTCTTATATTTCGTAAAGCCAACGATTAAATAATAGATATCTGTCACGCTCACAAACCTAATTTAACGTTATCAGATAGGTTACGAGAAGGTTCTTAATTTAGAACTCTGGTGGCGGCACACCAATCTTCATACAATTTTATGCTTAGCATTGTTTATGGATATTCTGAAATTCTATGGCTTTGTAAAAATAATAAGGGTAAAGTTCGGAAGTAAATTTTCTGACCAATTAATTTCCGCACTAAAAAGGCGAACTTTACTCATCTATCTTCATTCAAATGCGCTATTTTCGAGTATTTTTAGATGTTTTATACACTGGTTACTGAGAGATATTTTTTTAATATAGGCAACATCTCAATTCTAAATATGAAAATTGACTTTTTGGTGGGAACTTGCGAAGTGACGTTGCGTTTTCATTGAATCGCGGTGGTGTTTTGTCCAATAAAGATCAATCTTAGTGCACAAGTGAAGAAAAATGAAATGAAAGCGTGTATCGTGACTTGTCCGCCAATTTCACTAAAACCTGACAGACTTGTACGAAAGAGGAGACTTTCCAGTGAATGTGATATAACGTGATTGTAACATAAAATAAGAATATTAAAACTGAAAATGTATGTGACTGAAAGAGTTTGTATGTAGGGTCATGAATAAATATTAATAAAAAAAAAGAAAATGATAAAATAAACGTTTTCAGAATGATAATAATTAGACCAGTGATGTCTGTATATCCGTTATGTTTTTAACAAGTGTATTCCTCGTGTTTATGGAAATACATAATCTAGGTACATCAAATAGCTTTAATTGCGCAGAGCCGGAAATATATTTTTATGGATCCTGGCGCGCCTCTTTGAGCTGCCTGGTGCAGATAGTAATACCTCTAATGCCTAGACCGGACTCATCGCAATAACGTGGATATACGGGTTATCGTCAATGTATGTACGTTTTTACCCTTTGGGTATGAAACCCATTTGACATGAAAAGGCGCTAACATTGTTGCAATGAAACAACGAAATAAAATTATCATAATAGACGCGCATAAATAACAAAATAGCAGATGGTCCATAAGGACTTTTGTTTTCAGACCCACGTTCTGAATACGGTGTTTTATTAGGGCATCAGCTTCTATGAAACCATGTGTGGATATGTAGGAATTAAAGTTATTGGAGTGTGCCAGCCCGGTCGTAGTTACATTATAGATTTTAGATGTTTACATGAAATACTGTTATATAGAAAATCGTTTCCCGAATGACCTAGTCGGCTAGATTAATATAGTATCAAACATCGAACCGTTGGGTTTTCGATCGAAAAGTATTTATCTTATTGGAAGTTGTGAAAATCGAAATGGATGTAACAAGATAAATCTTTTTATTGCACCGATATTTCATAGACTTCATATATAAGAGACTAGCTTTCGCCCCGTGACTTCACCCGCGTTCCCGATGGAATTAAAATGAAATATAGCCTATATTAGACAGTGCTAATGCAGTTATCCATTGGTAAATGTTTTTTTTATGTCACAAGTGACAACGAGGCCGGCAGGTCACCTGATGGTAAGTGACAACCGTCGCCTATAAACATTAGCAATACCAGGGGGATCGCCAATGTGTTGTACACCTTATTACAATGCCTTAAAGGCAAACTGGCTCTCAAGTGCAATTGCCGGAACACACCAACAGGTGCTTGGCGACAGATTTTCAACTTGAGGGTGGTAGGCAGCCAGCGAGTACTAAAAAGTACTCTACCACCGTGCTGTGGTTTCCTCACGATGTTATCCTTCACCGAAAGGTCAAGCTCATTGTAGGATTCGAACCCACGACCTTCGCCGCGGTATCTGATGTCACTACCACTGAGCTATCATCGCCTTAAATTATTAATCGATACAGTAAGTAGTTCCATAGACACCCTACAAATAATCAAAAGACATACCTTAGGTATCTCTTTATACTATTATATTTGTATAGATGAAATGACGAGATAATTTGCTTAAAAAACCTATTTAATCCAGATTAAAGATCTCTTAATTAAAGTGCAGGAGATGCCTCGGTGACGGACCCTGACAGCCCGGCAAAAGTTGAGCGGGAAAATCAGGTCATGGACAATTTAAATCTGGCAGGTACATTCGATTTCGCACACTGTAATCTGTGGCTACCTGCAACTGCATTTAGGTACAGTTTCCTTTGAACACTATGTACAAGAAGGGAATTTTTCGTTTAATTTGTGTTTATATGAATTGTGACAATGTTATATTTTTCAAAATATCCAAGAGGTTATTTAAAGGTATCCACATAAAAAACCATTTTAAAAAAATGTGATAAGTATTATATAGCATAACATAACAACAAACATTCATAGATAAAAATGACAACAAAGATATAGAGGTAATTTTTACGACATTAAACATATAGCAAGATATATACATTGCATATTCAATTCTAAAGTACGTTGATACATCGAAGAGAAGTCATGCATCCATATGGCTCCAGAAAATCTTGCGAAATTTCTAAACAAGACAAAGAGGGACATCAATATATAGAAAGACACATACAAACATCAATAGTAAGTATATTTATATACAAAACGAATATCGATTTCATTTTGAAATTCCTGTAAAGCCTGTTAACGCTGTAATGGACGCTTGAAATATTGATTTGTATATAAATAGAGCTTAGATATATAGGTCAAAGCGAACAATAATAAATAACAATCAATCATAGCTTATTAGATAATTATACCCAGGAGAAACTCCAGAAATGTGCACGGACGCGAATTTAAGTTACGAACGACCGCTTGGGTCGCCACTGTAGGGCTGACTGCAGTCTGCACATATTTCAAATGCAAGTTATCAATAAACTTGTCAAGTTTGATGCGCGTGTGCTTCAGAGGCCTATTTAATAGGTACTCTTCGACTATGGACCCTTTTTTGATCAAATTAGCTTTCCAATAGGCATGCTGATTGAAATATCAAGTCGGCTTTTTATTAAATGTAAAAATAATAGTTTATATTATAGAGTTTTGTATAATGGCTTTGTGACGTCATAAATATACACCATCGAAATATATAATAATTAAAAATCATAACAAGGATGAATTTTACGACGTGTTCGCTATTTTCGAGTTTAATTAGATGATTTATACACTGGTGTTAGATAGCTTTTCCTGAATATAGGCATTAAATAAGTATTTATTACAATAATTGCACAGATGCAACATTAACAAATCTATCACAGTACAGAATAGTTCAAATAGCGACTCAATACAATTTTTATGTAGTATTGATTTTTTAATTTTTGATTTTAAATATCTCTAAAATGGTGACACTTTTACTAAGGTCATTTTTACATATTTGGTAGGTGATCGCCCACTCTTCTTTTCGTTTGTCGTACTACTGACCGGATACCCCATACCTACACCAAGGAATATTTTTCACAATAACCTGCAACACTATTTTAATTATTCTTTGTATTCACTATCAAAGATATGTTTATCAACAAAACGTTCAACCTTATTGATTGATTGCCACCTCAGTGTACCTATTACTTATAGATAGAACACCTGCTTGATGTTGTACCTTTCATAAACATCACATCACATGTAGGTAGGTATAGGCGTAGCTCTGAAAGTCTGGCGTCATGGTAACATGTTTCGAGCTTTATCCTTTTATTCTTCTCGCCCTGATTTTTACTAGGTATATTTTAAGGCTTATTACAAAGACTATAGGGTCTAATTTCACGATACTGTCGTAATATTTATGGATTTGAATTTAATTCTGGGAGAATCTCTAGGACATAATTTGTAAATTGCGGTATATCTTATAATGCCCTAACTCTTTTTATATTTCAGCTTTCAGATTTCTATAATTTTTGGAGCCTACCTATAAGAAATTTTATATATGTAGGTATAGACCTTTGTTGCAGGGTGAAAGTTACATTTTCTTATTAGTATGTGCGTATGCTGACAGGTCACAGTCAGGTCAGGCAGGTCAGGCAGGGCAGGCAGGTCAGGCAGGGTAGGCAACACAGAAATAATATGCTGAGACGCAGACACATTCGAGCTGGTTGACACACATAGTACCTACGGGAGGTAGCGCTGCATTTTAGTGTTTTATGTCGATCTATTGCCATCTTTTAAATTAAATTTCGAATGACTAATAAGTGAACTAAGCGTCAGCTCACTCACCCGCGGTGGGTGTAAGATTGGAAGGGAAGTTGTAAAGAAAATAAAGTAATGGTAAATGTATTATTTACCAGCTTCACCCGCGTGGTCTACACGATTTTGGCTGATTCGTTTTTTAAATCTGTAATATCTTCGGAAATATTCATTTAAATTAAATGCTGTAAATGGGCCATATTGATCTATATTATATGGACAATGTATTTAAGTACCTTAAATACATTGTTGTACACATAATTGTATAAGGATTAATGCTGTATTGTTTAAAATCACTTCGTAAATAAGCCATATTTTCCCGTAAAATGTAAAGGATAAAAAATGGTTATTGTGGGTTATCCTTAAGAGATAGACATTTACCATCCCGGACTTTTTTGTTGACCTTTTTAAGGTGTACAATACTGTAGTACATTATTTTGATTTATCTCGTGGGGTTCAGCCGGCGTTTGCAATGTAAGCGCAACAAAATGAGTTTATTTACAAAATCACATTAGAAACCTCTACCTAAATTTATCAGTGTTTCTCTACAATATTATGCATGTATTACCTATACATAAACCTTCCTCTTGAATCACTCTATCTATTAAAAAAATCCGTTTCAAAATCCGTTGCGTAGTTTTAAAGATTTAAGCATACATAGGGACGGACAGACAGCGACAGCGACTTTGTTTTTTTTATACTATAACTAGTGAGCCCAGCAGACGTTGTCCTGCCCTGAAATTAAAACAAAACATAGAACCCGATTCCAACGACACCTACCGTGTCCAATTTGTGAATCTAAACCATCTGTCATCTGTCAGCCAGATCTCGAGACATGTCAAAAAGTCGTTCTATACAAAATGTATGACAAAATAATTGTCTTCATTATTCTTTTATTGTGCATTTTTCTTATTTTTTAATAGTTATTCTGCTAAAAACCATGAAAATCGGTCCAGCCGTTCTCGAGTTATAAATAGTGTAACTAACACGACTTTCTTTTTGCAGCCGCGTAGAAATCTGCAGAGTTGCCAACATGACAACATTTTCTGTCTGTCAGCATACGCTTAGGCTTATTGTCGTTTTTTGTGTGCTAATCTTAGTCCGCTTAAGAAATTTCAGCTTTCTAGGACTTTAGATAGAAGTACTTAGGTACTATGGTTTTATGACCATGACTAGAGTAAACAACGTATTTTAGGGTATATGATTATTTTATCGTACCATTATAAAAAGGTATAAAAGCTTGACAATTGTAAGTTAGTGTGATTCATTAAACTGCTTTTTTTTTTATTGAGACCAACAGCTTTAACAAAAATACAAATAATGTGTCTTAAAACATACAACTACCGCCAATAACAGGTCTCCATTAAAAAGTTAAATCTACATTATTTTCTTAAATATAACAACAAGAAGTTACAAGATCCTAGGAAACACAAAAAATAAAAGAAAAGAACAAGGATTAAATAAAAGATACAGAGAAAACAGTATCAAGAATATTACGACCGATACAGTTACGACCAATTCTTCAAGTAGGTAGGTAATTGAAATCGCCAAGCGACATCACTAAGTCTTCGTAAACGGAACTAAAAGGGAGTCCCGCTTACGAAGAATCACTGCCCGAGATTTACTGTAAATGAGCTAAGATTGCCCCCTAAACCAAATCCTAGATCCGCGCCTGAATCTGCTAACTAATCTACTACTCTGCTAATCTTATCCTGAATTTCATTCCAGACCGATGAGAGTTTTAAAATACAGGAAAAGCTTCGAGAAATGGTAGGTAGAGCCCTGCATTTTTTGGTTCGTCTTGGCGGATCACGGGATGATATTTACATATAATTTAGCAAGATCCTGAAAGCAGACGATAAAAAATTATCAGTAGGTAGATTAATTTAAATTAGCTTGCTAAATACAAAATCCAAGCCCATAAAATATGATATCTACAGCAATTACGTTGCATTGCTTGCGCTAAGCAAATAAAAAGCAATATATTTTTCGCTTCTGCGTCGAAATTAGTATTGCCAACTGCAATCTTATAAGTCAGACAGAAGTCTAGGAACGTCCGAATATCATCATAAATAAGACGCTGATTTATTCGCTACTTAATTTATTATTAGTTTGTTTACAGTGATATTGTTTCTCGCGAGTTGATGTCTGGTTGCTAATCTCCCGTTTATTTATGGGAGAAGAAATGTAATTAATTCATATGAAGCGACTAAAAAATATATGTCTGGCATCACTAATCTAGGCGTAAATACAAAAACAGCTCTAAATAACCAGGATTCACAAAGCTTTTAACTCGCAAGCAGACAACTGAAGGGATCGTTCCACATTTCATCGCAAAACACTTGATTTTAATCCACTTGTTCTTAAATAGATCAAGTCTCGTGATAGATGTTATCATGGAGGAATAATTCACGATGTTATGAATATTCGAGCATTAGCCCAACGAGCGCATGTTTTAAATTTTAAATAATATTGACAACATAGCTATTTTTGCACAGATTGTAATGTAAATTTTCGTAAACAAAAAGGGAAGTTAAATTTAGTTACAAAATGTTGATAGGCAGGTATATAATTATTAAATATTCGTACGGCCATAGTTTGGAACGTTTATTTAGATTTGATAATTACTTTATAATAAATTTAATTTAAACACATCACAAATAATATAAATAAAACATTTTATTATACAGGGTGTCCCAGAAAATAGTGTCAAGCGGAAGCCCAGAGGAAGGGGACCTCTAGAGGTACCCGTATCACTCCATGTATGTTCCGCGATTTTTTGTAGTTTACGAGTTATAACTTCTTTTAATGTTTTTTACCCAATTCCGATTTTCAATACATTTTTAGTAGTAGTCACGCGAGTAGTTGAGATACAGGTCTGAGTTTTTTTTCTTAATTACCTGAATAATAGACCTAGTAGATGCATAAACATTTGTTACTAAAATTGTGATAATTAAGCTTTAAAAAAAGCAATTTGCAAGAAAGTGGAAATTCAGATTTTATCTAAAATGTTTGAGGACATTTTAATAATACATAACTTTTTTCTTTCAAACTAATTTTAAAAACTTGTCCATTTTATCAGCTGTGTATCCTGTAAATTTCATTGAGCTATCTTTACAGCTTCCGTCTCAAAATTTGATCTAAAATAATATTAACCCCAAATGAAAAAGTCAATGGGGTTAAGATCTGAGGACTGTACTTGCCACGCGAAAACCGTGATCAATCCAAATTTCAATTAATCTTTTTTAGAACAAGACCTAAATGGATTATTAGAAGACGTCAAATTGATTTTTTTTAAAGCTTAATGGTCACAATTTTAGGAACAAATGTTTGTGCATCTACTAGGTTTATTATTCAGGTAATTAAGAAAAAAAAACTGAGACCTGTATCTCAACTACTCGCGTGACTGCGACTAAAAATGTATTGAAAATTAAAAGAAGTTATAACTCGTAAACTACGAAAAATCGCGGAACATACATTGAGTGATACGGGTACCTCTAGAGGGGCTCTACCTCTGGGCTTCCGCTTGACACTATTTTCTTCACTATTTTTCGGTCACCTGTATAGAAATAGCACCAGAACAACAAATTATAGTTATTTTAAAATCAATAACTAAGTATATTAACATTATATTTATAATGAAATATCTCAAACCTCATGAAAAACAACATCCACATGAGTGCTTTCTGGACGAAAATTGCGTGTTTAATGCTCATGGTAATTTTGAAACGTCATAATTTTACAAATTAAGTATTAGATGGTATTTAAAAAAAACATTGAGATTTATTCGTTGATATCTAAAACCTTATTTTTTATCTAAAACCTCGGGGATAAAGAAAAATCACCGCGTTTTTAACTCAATTTAACTATAGGTATAGGTATATATTCGATTTCGATGTCCTGTATCTGTTTCTTTCAAAGCCAACAATGCATTAGATACCTACCTACGTAAAAAACTAGAATAAAATATCTAAAATAGTTAAACAGACAAACATACCTACTGCATTTTAGATACCTATATATATCTGTATATGATAATACAAACATATCACACAAATGATTATTATGACAGTTCAGTAAAATCTAAGTCATGTTTATTTATAAGCAGTGCAAATAAATGCAACATTCTGTTCGTCTTGTTCATTTTGAAACTGGTTATCATGGCGTTGAATTTCTTCGTTTTAATTAAAAAGTAATTGAGCCAGTTGCCCTTGCCCTTAAGGCATTGTAATAAGGTGTACAACACGTTGGCAGTCCCCCTGGTATTGCTAATGTCTAATAGGCGACGGTAGTTACTTACCATCAGGTGACCCGCCTGCCTCGTTGTCACTAGTGACATAAAAAAAATATATATATACATAAAAAAAAACTGGGTTTATTATTATTAATTTTTATAAATCTGTCTAGTTTGAAAGGACAAAGGTATTTTTTAGGTTTCTAACCACTGTTTTTCCCGCGTTTCCGAGATCAAAAGTATTTTGTTTGTCTCTCTCCGGCCCATAATATCTATTTTCAAAAAAACATGTCGATCCACTACTTTGCTGCTTGAAAGAAGGACAAAGTAACAAACACATTTTAATATTTCAAATTTTTTTATGTTTATATTTTCTTCACCAAACTTTTTATTTCAACATATTTTTATTCTGGGGTTCGTAAAAAATAATTTAAATAGCTTGCGTTTTCGAAATTAGTTTCATATACAGTTCAGGTACCTATAGCACTCAAGGATCATCTATAGCTCTTAGGGATATGTGGTTCCCTATCAGTGAAAGGATTTTCAAAATCAGATCATTACCTACATTTGTAGATATACTATATATTTATTTATTCTGTGTTAATGGCGAGTGTAGCCATTAGCATAATTCCACCAGTGTCACGTTCGTTAAACAAACACGAAAGGGAAATTTAAAACCTAAAAACAATAACTACTACAGAGGCACTAAAAATTAAATAGTAGATTATACAACAAGTGAAAAAAAAGGGAATTTAATTCGAGGTACTAAGTTGGATCCCGAGAGCAGCGAAGGATTCTAGATTAGAATCCTGAGCGGAGCGAGGGATACAAGGACCGAGATGAATTATTTTTTTCACGAGTTGTGTTATCTACTTTTTACCATTGACTGCGAGAAAATTAATAGTGAGATTTTGGCGGCAACAAATTATCTACTATAATTGCTGCTTTATATTTGCTGATTCCGGAGTCAGTGTCTCATTTTCGTAACTGGAAGAACTCATTTTACTATAATTTATGTTATTAGATTTTCCAATGACTTAAAACACCCACGATAACAGATAAAAAAGAACCTAAATTGGTGGGATATTTTTTTTTAAATTTAATTTTATAGCTCGAGTGGCAATGGTAAAATAGTAGGTACATGTGTGTAAAGTTGGTCATTACCGCTGAGGCGCAATTGAGACCCAAGCCGATAGGTGAGGTCATAAGAGAGCCGAGGACGGTAATCATCAATACACACGAGTATCATACGACGTTTTTCAACACACTTGTGAAGAAAATAATACTAAAAAATATCGGGTCGGCCATAGTCTTTTTTTTTGCTAGTAAGTACACCGGGTGCATATATATTTTTTTGAGCCATTGGCCATTTTATGAGCAAGTGTGTTGAAAAGGTTATTTTTAGGTACCGGCATCTAAACCGAGGTACCGTAAATATTTACCGTGATTCAATCTTCCCACAATTTCAAGCAAGTTCATCGTAACAGTTCTCAACTAGGAAAAGTATTCGACATCATGTGACAATCGTGTTCAGCGATCTTTCGGTAGGTACTCGTACTGTGTGCACAGCAACTATCAGCAAACATTGTATTGCCAATTAAAAACATCACTATCAGTGACGCGAGAGCGGCAGATAACGTGGCCTACACTCGGGACACCTGATGACTGATCTTTTCATTGCTTACCAAGGATCTGGGGGTCTACTTTAAAAACAATACACGATCACCGTTTGAATTTTAGCCAATAGAATTGCACGAATGTCACGTCACGTCAGTTTTGGTCCAATTCCTATCGTATATCAGAGCAGTTTCTCCTAGTAAGAATGCAAAGGGCGTATTTTTAGAGGTTGTCTAAAAGGTCGTCTACACATTGGCAAGCCCTGGAATTGCTAATATCTAATTGTCATACCATACTTACATACCTACTATCAGGTGATCCGCGTCTGATATAAAAAAAACCTCCATTGTCCATTGGAGCCGTAGTTTTAGAGATTAGGTACCTTCAAGATCGTGTCATCATAGTGCGTTATTCATGTTGTGAAAATAAAAAAAAACTATTATTGTAAAAAACAAAAGCACTCTTCGATTTCACATAAAATATTCAAGTAAGCAGGTAGGTACCTACTTACATCTTCTTCTTCTTCTTCTCTTCCTTATCCCACGCTAGGTGGGGTCGGCACAACATGTTTTCCTCTTCCACTCCGCTCTATCACTAGTCGTCTCCGTACTCACACCTTTCATATGCATATCATTCTTCACGCAGTCCATCCATACCTTCTTCGGCCTTCCTCTACCTCTATATCCATCCACACTCATGCTCAATACTCTTTTTGTTACATGCCTTTCATCCCTCCTTATGACATGCCCATACCAAGCCAATCTATTTCCTTTCATCTTTTCAGTCACTGGTGCTACTTTCAAGCTTCCTCTGATATACTCATTCCTTATCTTATCCATTCTCGTAACGCCACACATCCACCTCAGCATTCGCATCTCAGCCACATGTACTCTTCTCTCATTCACCTCTTTCATTGCCCAACATTCAGAACCATACATTACGACAGGTCTTATGACGGTTTTATAAATTTTCCCTTTAAGTTTCATGGGCATTCGTCGGTCACATGTGGTCCCAGAAACCTGCCGCCATTTCATCCATCCTGCATTAATCCTGTTCGTCACATCTCGGTCAATGTCACCGTCGTTTTGGATCAGGGAACCAAGGTACCTGAAATCTGAACAGACTGGTAGGAATTCGCCATTTAAGGCTATATGGGAAAAACTAGATGTACCACCGAAGTCGCAGAACAGGTGTTCAGTTTTTGTTCTGCTGATCCTCAGTCCGACACTTTCCAATTTTTCCCGCCACTTTTCCAGTCTGTTCTGGACCTCAATTGCATTCTCTCCAACAAGAACAATGTCATCGGCAAACAACATACACCAGGGTGCCTCCTCCTGTATGTCAGATGTCAGTGCATCCATAATGAGGAGGAACAAGTAAGGACTTAAAGCCGATCCCTGGTGTAAGCCTACAGCCACATTGAACCTGTCAGTATCGCCGGCTTCGGACCGGACGTGTGTACTTGCTCTGCTGTACATCGAATGGACAAGCCGCAGGTACTTTCCAGGCACTCTTTTTTCATTCAAAGCCCACCACAGAACCTCTCGGGGTACACGGTCGTATGCCTTTTCTAGGTCAACAAACACCATATGTAGATTTTTATGCGCCCTTCTGTATTTTTCGCATAGTTGGCGAAGCGCAAATATGGCGTCCGTTGTCCCCCGTCCTGGCATAAACCCGAACTGGTTCTGAGTAACCTCACTCTCTTCTCTTATTCGTCTCGCTACCACTTTCTCCCAAATCTTCATACTATGTGACATGAGCTTTATTCCTCGGTAGTTGCTGCAGTCTTGTACATCACCCTTATTTTTATAGATGGGCACCAGAGAACTGTTGCACCATTCATCCGGGATTGCCTCTTCTTGCAACAACTTGTTGAAGAACAAAGTCAGCCACTGCCATGCATCCACTTTCAGATACTTCCATACTTCCGCGGGTATACCATCTGGCCCAACTGCTCTTCCATTCTTCATACCTTGCACGGCGTCTCTCACTTCATCCACGCTGACCTCTTGCACCATCCCAATATTTGTTGGACCATTTCCTGTAACTCCACTCCAGTCGTTCTCTTCGTTCATTAACTTCTCAAAATATCCCTTCCATCGTCTCTTTATTTCTTTACCATCCGTCAATACCTTTCCCTCGTCATCTTTTATGCATCTTATATGCATAATATCCCTTGCACTCTTTTCTCTCGCTTTTGCTAACCGGTACAGTTCTTTTTGTCCCTGAGGGCTGTCCAGAGATTCATATAACTTATCATGTACCTTAGCGATAGCAATTGCGACCGTCTTTCTAGCATTTTTCTTACATTTCTTGTACCTCAACCTTTTGTTCTCTTTGTCCACCGTATCCTTGTCATCCACTCTTTTCCATTCCTTAAATGCATTCTTTTTTTCTTTCACAACCTTTTGCACTTCATCATTCCACCACCATGTATCCTTATCTATCCTTCTTTTTCCTTTAGTTTCCCCAAAAATATCTTTTGCCGCTTTACCTACTTACATCTAATTTTATGAAAAATATTGACAGTACAAAACATCCTTGGCAAATAATAATACCTCACGGTCTCTCATTCCACCGAACGGACTTAAAATATAAATAAATACATAATGAGGCAGTCACGCCCGCTTCTAACAGGGTCGGTCAACACAGCGATCACGATGATCTAAATAACAAGAGCAAACATAAAATATGCCATTAAGAAAATTGAATAACACGTGCGGTATTTTTGCTATTACAGTCCCTCCCTGTAACACACCCAACGGGCGACTGTCATCAAGAATAATTGACAGAATTGTCTATGATTGCTGTTAGAGTTATGAAACTTACTGGCCCCTAACCCCCATCACATGTCAGCCGCTATTAAACGATAGAATCTAACTTTGTATGTCATGGTGGGAAAGATGAACACGTGACAATACGATTTCAAAAGTTGATCGTGCAACGTAAATACTATTTATTGTAAACAACTAATTTTTATGCTAGAAAAGCCAATGAAGCCATGGAGGACAACTAAACTAATATTATAATAAGAAAAGGTTGGATTTTCTGTATGTTTGTTTGGAATTGATAGACTGAGTAATTGCTGAGTTTATTGCCGGCTCTTCTCAGCAAAAGCAACCTTTCGAACCATGCATTAGAGTCATTACAATCTGACAATTCATAAGCGCCTATTTGGATGAATAAACATTTCATTTCAATATCCATATCCATACTAATATTATAAATGCGGAAGTGTGTCTATCTGTCTGTCTGCACGCTTAAACCGCTGAACCGATTTTGATGAAATTAGGTATAGAGATAGCTGGGAACTTGGAAAAGGACATAGGATACTTTTATCCCCGAAAAAGATAAGATCCTTCGGGTGAAACCGCGGGGAAAAGCTAGTACTTAATAAAACTGATTTAAAAAATTAAATGTCGGGGACTGCCGCGGTAAAGCTATTGCATAGCATTATACTTTTCATCCCATCTATTCGAAAAGTCGACGAGGGAGTCCCGCCGCCGAATAATAGCTGAATAAATAATATTAAAAAAAGTGTGTTGTGTTTTTTTTTTTGCAACCGCGTGTTGTTAGTGCCGCCGTCGGCAGTCGGCGGCAGCCGTCGACGCAGTACTTTAGTTAGGTGCCTAAGGACATGACTCTTGTCATGGTTACCGAAAGTCGGCGCGTCGACGGCTGCCGCCGTCGGCAGTCGGCGGTTGCCGTCGGCGCGCCCACGGCTAGGCCCACAAAAATATCTAGGTGCCTAAGGACATGACTGTTGTCATGATTACGGTGTCAGGTTATTTCGTTACGATTTTTTTTTGATTCGGTCGCCATCAAAGCCCGCGATAAAAGCTTTACAATAGCTTAACATTCTTTTACCTATTGAAAGTTACAGTCAGCGAGTAACATGGACTATATTTTATTTTAATTCCTCCGAAAGGCGGGTGAAACTACGGGGCGGACGCTAGTCTAACTAATATTATAAAGAGGAAAGATTTTATATTTTTAATTGAAAAACTACTCGGGCGATTTTAAAAATTTTTTCGCCATTAGAAAGCTACATTATCCCTGAGTAACATAGGCTATATTTTTATCCCGAGAAAAGATAAGAATGCACGGGAACGCGGGTGAAACCGCGGGGGACAGCTAGTGTATTATAAAAAGTCTCTCTGTCCGTATCAGTTATTGATTAATAACCGTCAAGAATTGCACGAATTTTGATGCATTTTCAGTTTCTCGAGGAAGTTTCTTGTCTATGTACCTACCTATCATTGTGCTGACTAAAGAGAGCTGTGCACACCAGTCAAGTCGGTGACAAAAATAACATTTGGGTGAAGCCGCAGACATAAATTAGTCGTGAATAAAAATGGAAGTATTTTTATTGCTCCATCTGTTTCCATTCTAAATAATGCAATACAGTTTAGTAGCTCGCACAAACTAGGCGACTTCAGTTCCCAATATCAATCTTGTTTCATGTCTGCTAGCTATAGTTTTTGATCAAAATCGTAGGCATATTTTTATTAATTCAGGAATTTTCCGAAACACTGAATTATCGCATCAAAGGTATCACCGCAACCTAATGATCCAAACCGCCTCGGCTTAGCTTTCGATGTTAATATCGATACTGAAAATAATAAAACAAGACAGTTGTTCAGCGAGGCGTCATTATCTCGCCCACATAGTTGATAAATATCAATATCATATAAATTCCAATAGATAATTGAATGCACATGGCAATGCAAGTAAGCTGTCGATGAAATTTTCCTTAATAATTTTTTCTTAACTTAAGTACTTAGGTAGTTATAGGTACACGACTGATTACCTACGTTTGGGACAAACAAGCAAATAAAACATATTCTTTACGATTGCTGTCACTGATAATCTATTAATAATAGCTTAATTTATGGTAGGAAAGAAATCGGGTATTTATATATAGATACTTATAATGGTACCTACTTAATATTTATGGCGATAAATGAGAATCACTGGCAGTATATTTTTGGGCGCTGCTCAAAATTTGTTTGATTAAAAAAATATTTTAACGACTCTATTTATATTTTATAATAATGGTACCTACTAATTACCTAAATATTGTTTGTGAGAAAGGATTTAGCTGGTATCTCCGGAACTGTTGATTCGATATTAAAAATATGGGTGAAATGCGGGGTTATAGTGAATTTTATAAAAAAACCGCCCTTTTCACCAATGTCTGATCCAACATGTCCGGATTAGGGTACCTACTGGACACTCTAATTACACCATAACATATAGATGGTTTACCTACGTATGAAATTATAATAACTTGAGCGTATTGTTACAAGGTTGGTACATAGATAAGTACCTACCTACGAAGTTATAATGCGGAGTTCATTAGCGGAATATGTATGATTTTAGAAATGATCGCAGTTAATGATGTAATTAAAAAAGGGCGTAAATAATTGATAAGGGAGAAAATGGAAACTGGCGACGCATCAGACCATTTGGAGACACTTTTGTACATATTTATATATAGCCGCGATAATATTACAAGATAACTAAATCCGGGTGACCAAGCTGTCGTTATTACCACGCTAACAACTAAAATAAATATTGTTACGAGTTAGGTTTCGCGTATTTTTTTCTAAATTCGCCTCCAATGTAGACCGAACTATTTTGAATGTTTCATTATGCCAATATTAGCATTTTTATTTGTTATTTAGGTTTTACCATAGGTTGAATTTTTTCAAGAAGTTCCTAATGCTGAGTCATTCATTTAAAACAAGCTGAAAAAATCTAGAGCTCCATTAGCCCATCCATCAGTTCTGAGCTGGCACGCTAGAGTTACCACTGGCTTGAGAGTAACTTCTTAATTTTACAATACTAATTAGCATCATAAATATAGCAATAATATTTGTGTAAGGTAAAATGAGGAATAATATCCCTGTCCCATGATGCTTAGTATTATATAATAAATAGTTACCTTAAAATTGTAGGTATATATAATAATGCATATTGTTGTAGAAATCACATTAAGTTCATATCTATCATTAAGGCTTTGTGTGCATACCACCTTCGGCCATACCATCACTTACTATGGTGAGATTGCAGTCAAACATAAGCTTATCCAAAAGTAAAAAAAGGTATTAAGTTAGAATAAAAGAAACCACACTTCTAAAAAAAAAACAATATTATATAATTTCATAGAGAACTCTAACAACTAACAGTGTTACAGTAAATCCGATCTCATTATTCTATAAATAACAACATTATTATTTAGTCTATGTTTAGGATGCCTCTCATCAACAAAAAGTGCGTTCGATACTAAAAATCGGTTTTATGTACTAGAGCGGCCGTAAAACATTACTCTGCGTAATAAATAAACGGGGATAAGTTGATCACTGGGTATCTTCGTAAATAATTTATTATTACTAGGATTTATTTATTTATGGATCCTCTACTTTAGCAAGTATTAGAGAGAGACAAGTAAGAAAAACATTTTCGTCGGAAAATTTAACAGGGAAATAGAAATCGCGTGGGTAACGGCAATAAAGTAGTGTAGGCATTAACCATAGAGAAAGGAAGTAAAACCTCGCTCCAATTCTCGCTCATTTTCTCCTTGAAATCTTTTTTCAGGTATTATGCAGCTATAAAGACAGATACTTACAAGATACTTAGCAAAACGTCGCGTGGAAACCATGGCACGGTGATATTTTATAGTATTCGAGTGGTTGGCTACCCTACTACCTTCAAGATAAAAATCTGATGAAAATCAGCTAAGAACATTTTGTTTATCTGGCAGTTGCCTGGTCTAAATGAAATGGTCTAAAACTCCAATGTCTATAGGCGACGGTAGTTAGCATTAGAGAAATAGTTCCTAGAAAACCAATGAAATCCCTATGCCTACCTCTAGGAGCTTTGTCAGATGTACCATTCAGAAATAAATTCAATTGTATACGAAAATGTCCCTTACTTAAAATTATGGAGGAGCGAGGTGTTAGTGTTAGACTCCTCCATTGAAAAGGGAAGATCTTCCGCCAGGCTAGATCATCGTGCCGGGGGACTGCGGTCCCACTGTAGATATATGAATCATGTATTATGTTCAAATAAAATAAAGTAAATCCTTAATTGGCAGTATGCGATAATTATTAAGATTAATTTTATTTATAGAAATAGTGCTGTGGATTTTGTATTAATTAAAAAAATGTATTACGCAGAATATCGCATAGAAAACTTCGTAAGCGCGATGTAGATTATTGGAGCGCCATCTATCTAGGAGTCGTGCGAACTATATCTATTTGTAGATAGATGTCGCTACAAAAATCATCAACTGTATCAACGTCAACAAAATTATCTTCAGTTGTTGAGATTTTTACTAATTTATTTATCTCCTGTTATAATATAATATAATCTGTTTCAGTGCTACGGCCGGCGCAGGCGCAGTCGCAGGCCCAGGAGCTGGTGTTAAGCGAGAGCGTGTCAGTGGTGCTACATAATACGAACATCACGCGGCTGACCGCGCGGGCGATACACAACGCCGGCTATCACTTGCACCGCGTTGAGCATTTGTTAGTTTGTTTTTATACCACTAGGTGGCAAACAAGCTTACGGCCCACCACGATGGTAAGCGGTTACCGTAGCCTATGGACGCTTGCAACACCAGAGGCGTCCCGAGCGCGTTGCCGACCTTGCATATACCTTCTTACTCCTCTTTTGAAGAACCCCATGCTGTAGTCTCTAGGGAACACCTCTACAGGGAGCTCATTCCACAACCTGATCGTGCGCGGGAGGAAATGTCTCTCAAATAATAAATTAAAACTTTATCCAGAACTTCACTGGAATCACAAGATAGTACCTACACGTACCTACGAGCTCTGTTTATTTTGGGATCAGATGGTCCTGTATGAAAAATGACACAAGCTTTAAAATAATAGAGTAGGTAATGATTATGGAGTGAAATGGTTATAAGAAGTGTTTATGAATGGATATTATGTTATTTTGACTCAGAAACTTGGGTAATTAAAGTCTAAAGTTTCTTTCAGAGAATCTCACTCTCCAGTTGTTACAATAACTAAAACTAAAATGTATTCTTTCGATTAATGTTATTGATTAAATTATAATTTCTAGATCACTTATGGGAGCACCCAAATTGGAGTACATAGCCGTTGAAGATCTGACCAAGATGCCTTATCTCAAATCTTTGTAAGTTCCATCACTAACTTACATTATTACTAAATTTGCATTCGTTTTTAAACAGAAGAAAGTCGGTGAATTAAAGTAATTTTGTTAGAAGCACAAGCAAAGGAATTATCATGGTGTTTTAAAAATAATCCATATTTCCAGGTTCATAACCCAGGCGCCTTTACTGCATAGAGTGGCACCTCTACCAGCACTTCCAGAGCTACGCACATTGTACGTATGTACGCTTTCAAATTTATCTTGTAACGCCCTTGACATAGACAGGGAACTTAGTGCATCAAATATCGTGTAGACCAACCGTGCCAAAAGGTGAAGAGAAGTTATTTACGGCATTCGTTTGAGTTGTGTTCCTTCTGAAACAACATCGTTGTTGGGGAAGCAAAATAATTAGATAATAACTTTGCAGTGAGCCACTGTATCTACGGAAATGAATGTATAGATCAGTCGAACTAATAAATACCTCCGCCCACTGATCGAAATTCGAACATAAATATTTCGGAAAAAAATCTGATTCCAATATTTTTTTGTTGATTTCACTAAGGTTTTTTGAGAACAATGAATTTCTTCACGTATTAATATACCTACTTAATGAAGACTAGGCCGAAAAACGTATTCGAAGAAAATTCATAGGAAATCCTAGTCTGAACAGCCCTTTAGCTTATCATCTCTAGCTAAGAATTAACGCCACGAAAGATCTGGTCTGATTGAAGTGTTATTAGCTTCAATGACTCTATCACATGTTTGAAACAACCGAAGTTCAACAATGAAAAGGAAATAAATATATCAATCAATGTTCGTTAGACCGTTTAATGAAACAACGGATTAGTTTCATTAAACGGTCTAACGAACATTGAACTCTAATAACCGATTGAGGCTTGTTAGTAGTTCACAGTGGACTTTGTCTTGAATAAGATGTATATTGTTTTTTTGCAGTATTATAACGACGTCAGGTCTTCTGGAGGTACCGAATCTGAGCCATGTCCACGATAGTAAAAAAGCCAACGTCTCGCTCTCTTACTTGCTTGCTATGTAAGTTTTTAATTGAGGAGCTAGAAAATAATTTATCTTCAAGTTCGAGTTGCTATGATAAAAAAAACCAGCCAAGTGCGAGTCGGACTCGCGCACCGAGGGTTCCGTACAAACTTTTAAGTGTGTAAATAGTTTGTTGCACGGTTTTAGGTGTTTTCCTTTATTTGTACAACATGAAATTGCTTATTTATTGCCAATTTTCATAGTTCTGGATCAACGGGAAGTACCGTATAAATTTTGATTCCCTTGAGAGCGTCGAAATATTTGTTTCTTGCGGCATAAACCGCCGTATATTTTTTTTACGTTAACTTAGAAGTTTGATTTTTTTCACAGCTTATATAGTTGAGTATATCGTTTTAATTTCAAATCGATACCTCCATGCGCTCCCGAGATATAGAGTCTTCTTGACAGACAGACGGACGGACGGACGAACGTACGGACAACAAAGTGATCCTATAGGGGTTCTGTTTTTTCCTTTTACGGAACCCTAAAAATAACTAAAAACAAAAATTACAGATTTATAATTTTTATACACGTGTTGTGCATAGTAGTTTTTATTTTTCAGGTCCATGACATCAACGTGGTTTATTCGTCCAAGCCATCAACCTACCATGCCACCAATATAAAATAATCAAAAAAACAGATCTTTAATTTAGGATTTAAGATAATAGTTTTAACCTCTCAGAGTGCTTATCACATATCCATCTCTTTCAGCGACCTGGAGGGCAACCAAATAAAGCGCATACCTGCGCACGCGCTTCGAGTGCGCGCCGATCAAGTGTAAGTCACTAGGTACATACGAATTATGTTGTTTTTATTTATTTTTCTACTGGCAGCTCTACCACCTAAGGAATATATTCACACATTAAATAAAGATTAACATATTTTATTGCTTGAAACACGGTCACATACATAATTCTTAGTTTTTTGGTGGATCTTCATGTTTCGCTACAAATTATTACATTAATACATCACATTAAGTAATTTTAAGTTCTATGTTGATATTTATGAAGCTCAAAACGAGACCAAAAGCTTTTTTTAATTATACGAGCTTAACAAAGTATTATATGTACGAAAACATTAAAATGTTGCTGGTATATTATAAAAGACATTCAACTTTTTTATTTATTTTGTGCAATTTAATATTATTTTATAAAGTATTTTTCCATTTAAACCTTCCTCTAAAACGGTGGAGACCCGTATATAATTTGCATTATATTAGCAGCCCTGATAAGCCACTCATGAACGTTACAGTTGTTTGCACAGTTTTTAAATCCTACTTATCATATACTTCTATATAGCTTATCCATATATTTGAACTAATAAAGGGTTTGGTTTTTATTTCAGATCACTGAATTACAACTTGATTGAAGAAGTACCCGCGCATGCGTTTAAGAATGCCCAAATATCCAAATTGTAAGTGGAACACAAGATTTAGGCATCTCTATGCATATTAGCAGAATATTTCAAAATCTTTTGTTTTTCAGAAGTTTCAAAGGCAATACGAAGTTGAATTATTTAGATGACAACGCATTCGCGGGTAATCTATTATTACGACAGTTGTAAGTATGAAATCAAGCAATGAAATAATAGTATGATCTGAGTTGCAGTAGTACGTATTTATATTGGTGTGTTTATATTACAGAGATTTAAGCAGTACCTCAATTACCTCATTACCTACAAAAGGACTCGAGAAATTAGAAATACTTAGAATAGAAAAAACCCCCTCTTTGAAATATATCCCATCGATTTACGAATTTCAAGTAAGTATGATGATAGAAAAATAATGAAAGGTAACCTATATAAAACTATTTTACTTGTAAGTCTTCAAAATCACTTTATCGGCATATAACATTTTGTCAACAGCATTTAGAGAAGGCGTTTTTGACGCATCATTTCCACTGCTGCGCGTTCGCGTTCCCCGAAAGACATAATCCTGCCAGACACAAGCTTTACGAGATGCAGATAGCTGTTATGCAACAGGTGATCATTTAACTACTAGAATTCATTTCTAACGATCATTGAAAATCAGAAACAACAGAGCTCTTAGTATCTTGTTTAATAAATGTTTCACTTGGCAAATTTTATCAACAGAGATGCCTCAACAATCAACAAAATCCTTCGGCTAGAAAAAAGAGATCTTTGGAGCCAATTCGAGCCAAGTACACAGATATGACGACGAGGTAATTAAGACAAAAAACCAGAATATGTCATGAATCAAGACTTATATACGCTCAAACTCAAATAAATAAATAAAAATTTTAAATTCAATCCAAAGTTTTCAGTATTTTTAGTCTGTTTATTAACACAGTGAAATAGTAGCCGCCATGTTACATAGCGATATGACGTACATCCGGCTATGTAAGCAAACTTGAAGCAAGCAAACTATAACGTGTCAACATTTTTTTTTACCAAGCGCTCTGACGTCATGATAACATAATATACACTTTAAACTGCTGAAAATTTAAAATTTAAATGCATTTTTATGGCACTTATTGATTGTTTTTTTTTTGTTTTTTTAGTGGCTTATTAGGACGATGGAATTTAACTGAGACACTTTTCAAAAATGAGTGTAATACCCTATTACTCTTTTTAAAAAAGCAACTTTTACCTATTACATTTTATAATTATTTATATATTCTTACTGATAACATATGTGTGTTATGGCGACAAAAAGGAATAAAGAAATTGAATTTAGATACGAGTGATTTAGTAAACTAAGTGATTAGAATAACTCCATAAAATTATGTCTGAGTCTAAAATGAAACTGCGAACAAAAAATACACTATTTATTTACAGCCCGCTGGAAGATGACATCTCAACAGCAACTACGAGTGAAGAATACGACAACAATATAAACTTTGAAGAGTACTTCTCAGACTCAGGCAGCTTCGAAGATGACGATCAGGGAGAGTTTCACGACGAGGTCAACAACACGCTAGCTAAAGGTTTCGCCATATCGGCTGAATGTGGAAATTTAAGTGTTAGGTATGGTAACTTTATTTAATCATACGAAGTCTTAATAAGGGTAAATAATGGGTAAAAGTAATTAAATTATCTTCTTTTCCAGTCGACGTGTGATCGAATGCACGCCCCTCTCAGATGCATTGAACCCTTGTGAAGACGTCATGGGTTGGTCGTGGCTTCGAGCAAGCGTATGGTTCGTCATAGCAGCTGCAGTTGTAGGCAACGTGGCCGTTCTACTAGTTCTTCTGACAAACCACACAGAAATGACCGTCCCAAGGTTTCTTATGTGTCATCTAGCGTTCTCAGACTTGTGTACAGGACTGTATCTCTTCATGTTAGCCGTAGTAGACTTAAGGTCTTACGGGGAATTCTTCAACTACGCTTACAACTGGCAGTACGGAGTCGGTTGCAAGATTGCCGGTTTTTTATCAGTATTTTCGGGCCAGCTATCAGTATTTACACTAACTATTGTTACTTTGGAACGCTGGTTTGCGATAACATATGCGATTTATTTGGAGAGGCGAATCTCTTTGTCATCAGCAGCGAAGATTATGATTGGTGGATGGCTGTTTTCAGTTCTTATGGCTGGACTACCATTGGCTGGGGTTTCAGATTATTCATCAACTTCGATCTGCCTGCCAGTGGAAAGCAAAGACATAGGAGATGCCGTATACCAAGGGTCTTTGTTCATGACTAATGCAGTCGCGTGGGTCACGATTGTCATATGTTACGTTCAAATATACAGGTCTTTGGGAGGCGGTGGAGAGAAATATGGCGGGAGAGGAGCAGCTGCAGCAGCTGAAAGACGTATAGCGAATAAAATGGCTTTGCTAATAGGTACAGATTTACTCTGTTGGGCACCTGTAGCATTCTTTGGAGTGACGGCTTTAGCTGGAGCACCATTGGTAGACGTGAGCCACGGGAAAGTATTACTAGTTTTTTTCTATCCATTAAACGCATGCGCTAATCCGTTCCTCTACGCAATCCTCACAAAACAATATCGAAGAGATTTAATAACCTTGATAGCTAGAACGGGTCAATGTAATTGGTTAGTGGAAAGATACAAATTGGCGACGACACCCCCACCGACAGCGCATACAAACCAGTCTGCGCCTGCGCAACTAGTGCCGCTTGTCGACTACCAGAGGAACCAATCCCAAGTCAGTAAAGATAATATGGAAGCGCTTTAATTGTAATAGTTTAAGTTAAGTATTATTAGTTAATAATTGACATTATTATTATACAATTATTTATTATAAGCTTGTGTTTTAATTCAGTACCCAATTAATATAAGTAATCTTAAAACGAACTACCATTCACTGATTAATCACAAAATCTCAGAACTACAAACATAAAATGTTGGTAGATTCCAAATAGGTATCCACTTACAAAGGATTTTTGAAGATTCCACCCCTAAGGGGTTCTCTCGGAAACGTGGATGTAACCGCGAGGGACAACTAATGAAATTCACTTCATAATAAATAAATACATTGTAATTTACATCTAATTTCAATACTCGGACCAATTTTTAAATATTATAAAGACAAAAATATTTGAGAATTTTCATCCAAACTGCTCAACACGGCATTATCTATATATTCCACCACTAATTTATCTCCTTCAAGTACAATCTCATGTTTCATTAGATCGCTTAACTCTACATCCATTTTCATAGGACTTATGCAGTAACCGTCTAACTGTCTGAAAACACGAAGTTTCACATCCCCTATTTTATTATTATCGTTCCTTATATTACATGTATCACAGATGCTATCTATAGCCCTACCTAGGCTCCACTTAGAACTTATAAATAACGGGAAAGTATCCTTCAAATCAGGATCCAAGGTAACCGACTCGATATATATTACATTTTCCACATCTCGAATTATTTTAACTGCTTTTGCATCCATATTGGCTGGTTTTTTAACAGCAAAATATACCCTATCTGAAACTGGTATGGTTTTGAGACCTATAGCTTTCTGTTTAATTCTCATGAGATGTATTTTTGATGCAGTCTTCACTTTGGCTGACGATTGTAGGGCTTTTCTTATGTTTTCAGTTATCTGAAACATGATTGCGCTCTAAACTATCTTTTGAAAATATACTAATTTACTTAGGTAACTCATTTCATGAAAAAGCTATAAGCAAGCAAGAAAAAAATTGTGTGCATAGAAGTGTGAAGTAATAAATATTTTGCATCATCTGGACAACTTAAGTATTAATCAGAATGGATTATTAATTTTATGAGTAGTTATGGCATAAGTGAAAGATAAGAAAAATTGATGACAGTGAGCCAGGAAATGAGGAATTTTTACAATTACCACAAACACAGACAAATAGAAAAGTATAGTACATGCTAGTCCAAATAAGCGTCTGATTCACTACAAGCTATAAGAACAGCCACAGATGATAGTTTTCTAGATATAATAAATTTGGAAAATAAACAAAAAAATATGATAAAAGTGTAATAAGATAGTAGTTTCAGTAAATAGTGGACATAAATTTAAAAAGACTCGATAATAGAAGAGTAGGTAAAAAATACAAGCAAAATACTTTGCATCAGTAAATTATAAATGTTTTGGTATTTGGTAGTATTATATAATTTTGAACTCAATCACAGACCGTAGATGTATGGGATTATGGTTAAATATGATCTTAATATTCATATAAATCATGAAATTGTAATGAGCTAATAGCATGTTAATCAAACTGTAGAGAGTAATATAGCTGTGATGTAAATTTAGAAAACAACTGAACAAGTATCTATAACAAGGAAAATAAAGTAACCAACTTGTAAAATGCATATTTTGTTTATATCGGAAGTATAACAAGTAGACATGCTGATCAGCTGATAGTAAATGAGTACAATCTCAATAAAGATTGCCAGTGTGTAATGTTACCAAAGTTTTCAATGCATTTTAGCGATAATATAAGAAGATAGCGATGGTAAAGTAAAGCCAAAATTTAAACAATTGATTATTACAACCTTAGAGCATTTAACCAACATTACAACAGACAAAAATAATGTCTCAAGAACAGGAAAGCTTGAGTAAATGAAGAAATAAAGCAAAAAAATCATAAAAACTGTGCAGCCAGGCTACATGATGTGCAAATAATGGTGGTAGCGTCTAGTCCAAACAAAAAAATATGAAATCGAATAAATAAACCTTACCTTGTCCTGCAAGTGTTTATTAGCTTCTGCAAACTGACGTCTTGGTGCTTCTAACTGCTCTATCTTTGCTGCCATAATTTCATCATCAATTTCAGGACATGATCTGGAAAATTAAGGGTACAGTTATAATTACCTATTATAAAATGATTTAAATGTATGAATTGTTGTATGAATTTTAATATTTAAAATAACCTGAATTAATGAAATACCTGAAACCATCCCAAATATTTGTTTAATAAACTGTGATTCCTACAATACTATTATTTTTATTTGTTGTTTTGAGACAATATTATTTTATATATTTACTCACTGTGAATAGATACAATTCAATTTGTTTCAAAGAATGTACATCCTAAAAAGACAGATAGACATAATTTGATATTTTCTATCTTTCCCATAATAAATATTGACTCAAACAGTACACCTGTTTCCCCTACATCCTACCTAGAGTGTCTATAATATTTTTATATATAATGTAGGTAGGTAGGTAGGTACTTACGGATGAAACCTGTGCTCTATGCAATAATGTTTCTTACACTTCTCACAAAGCATTTCATGCAGATTTCCCTTTTTACATCCATTCTCAGAACATTTGTATATTTGGTCACTATTTTTGATGCCTCCTTTGGTTATTGGCGCCAATTTGCAATCTCCAGACAGACAATGGTCGTTGAGGTGCTGTCGGCAAAATACCTTCCCGCATTTACATTGTAGTGGCAGGAAATCTATTTGGTTGCAGTTTTCGTACTGGCAGTGTTCACCGAGTGTAGGAAATTCCATCTTTTGTACAAATAATAACAACTTAACCTCAAAAGTACCCGATCGGTAGATTACTTTACTTTCCTCAATATATAGTGTATTATCTATGCTTTCCTCTATGCTCAAAAGCTGCAACTAATCAATCACAGATACTCTGCTCTGTGCTTACGTAGTAACTATTTAGTAATCTGTGTCTGTGCATAGATAACTAAAATCGTAGACATTGGCAGAAATATCCTAAAAGGATGATTGCCACCAAGAATACCTATTTGATTTCTCTTTTTCACAATTCATAGGTATTTGCTTCAAGTAGGTATTTAGAGTTACCTATCCATCCATTTAGTATACATAATTCTTGATTCCACTAATAAAAATAAAAAATAGTTTCGTAAAAAGCCAAAAAGCACGTAAAAAATAGATGGTTAAATATTTTTCGCTATTTCTTACTATAACTTTATTTCAAAAAAGTTTGTAATAGGATTTTTAACTGATTCTTCTTCACAGCCCAATTGTTTCTGAACCAATTTCTGAACATAGCATTAAATGTCCGTCACGTCAGTGTCAGTCAGTCAATGTCATTTCGTGTTTTCCTTTCCTTTCTTTCCACATCTACATTCCGGCAAATGTGGTTTGTATCACTGAATAGAGAAATATATCAATTTATTGTATAAACATGACTGACAGCGAAAACCAGAGTGATCCCGCTGGTGACCAGCCTCAAGAAAAAACTGCTAAACAGCTGGAGAAGGAAGCAAAAAAGGCGGCAAAATTGGAAAAACTAAAAGCGAAATTGGACAAGAAGAGTACCGCGCCAGCTGTGCAGAAAGATAAACCCGAGGTAATATTTAAAGATCATTTAAAACCCAAAACGTCTCAAACGTATGAAGGTAAACAGAAGAAAGAATAGGTGTGTGTGAATAAGTTTATTATTATTGATATTTATTTAGGGTTACTTTAGTACTATCTGTCCCCCGTAATTTCACCCATGCATGCTGCCAGAATTTAAAATATTCTATGTTATAATCTACCTACACAATAATAACACAATTTTAGTTATTATCCCATCAGCCAATATTGAGCCCATAAATGTTAACCTTCTATGATAATAATATTTTTCTTCAGAAAAAGGTGAAAGAAACAAAGGAGAGTGCGGTCTACACAGCCAGCACAGCACCTGGTGATAAGAAGGACATCTCTGATGGCATGCCCGATGCATACAGTCCACAGTATGTGGAGGCAGCTTGGTATGCATGGTGGGAGAAACAGGGATTCTTCAAACCAGAATATGGTGTAAGTTTCAAATACAAAATTGCAAGATACATGAAGTAGTTTATAATAAATGCAGATCTGTTGGGCGAAAATGGGTCACTACAAGTGATTCACTTAGATGAGGATCCTGTGTCTCTTATCCCTCTCCTAACGTTAAGAAAGAGACAGATGAGAGAAAAAGTAACTACACATTAGATACTAAAGAGACGAGACCACATATTTTAATTGGGAGGTGCGGTGATGGCCGCTCCACCGTAAAGCCATAATCACTCTCAACAGACTTGCTTATGGTTTATCGACCGATCGCAAATGGAAGCAAAAGGAAAAAAAAAACATTATTAGATACTAGATATGCACTAATCTGTTTATGTGCATTTATTGGATTGTAAATTATCAGTACTTTATTTGAAACAAAGACTGGAGGAGGCCTACACCCAGAGAGGGGTCCAAATTGATGGAACTAAAAACAATAATACTAATAACTACTACTAATACTAACAAAACTAACAATTCGTAGAAATGTATTAATGGCAAAATGTTATTATTGTACTTGCATTTGGAAATAAAAAGGCTTTATTATTATTATTTGAAACAAACAGACTTTAACAGATTTTAATTTTTGTAGAGGAAATCCATCCTGGAAGAGAATCCGAAAGGGAAGTTTGTGATGGTGATTCCGCCTCCCAATGTGACAGGTACGCTGCATCTGGGACACGCGCTCACTAACGCCGTAGAAGATGCCATTACTAGATGGCACAGGTAAAGTTATGCTGCCCATTATTGAAGATTCATTACTTTGATGGACCGGTTGCCATGGTTCTTTAACACACTACCTATCACACCTCAGACTGTGGGTTTGATTCCCATCTAGGACAGATATTTGTCTTTTTGTCATGTGTCTGGGTAATTAAAAAAAGTATTTTTGTAGTACTTGTTTTCCACCCCGTGGTTTCACTTGCATTCCCAAGGGATCTTATCTTTTCCCGAGATAAAGAGTATCCTATGTTTTATTCCTGGATATGACTTATATGTGTTTCATCAAAATCCATTCAGCCGTTTATGAGTGAACATCCAAACATACCAACTTTCACATTGCTAGTACCAGTTATCTGGTTTCCATAAAAGCTCTGCTTAGTTTGAGAACAGATGGCTGTGTGTCAACAAATAACAGGATATTTATCGTAAAGCGCTGTGTATTCTAGGCAATTCAAAATCTCTTTATTAAATGGACTCATTACAAGTATTTTTAATTGTCACATTTGTTTAATATATTATTAAAAATTTTGCTTTTGTTGGCAATAAACTCGGCTATAACTTTTTTTAAAAAAGCAACTTAGATCTATTACATTTAGCATCAGCTAAAATTACATTGACAGCTGACATCATATTGACAGAATGCACGGACGGACGACACTGTGGAACCCGGGATGCGACCACGCCGGCATCGCAACACAAGTGGTGGTCGAGAAGAAGATATGGCGCGAGGAGAAGAAGACCAGACACGACCTCGGCAGAGATGAGTTCATCAAACGCGTGTGGCAGTGGAAGGATGAGTGTGTTACTTTACTACTTGTCCCCACGGTCTCAACCGCATACTTGGAATAAAAAGTTGTCTAAATTATACTCTGAAAAGTACTTTTTTAGGGTTCCGTACCCAAAGGGAAAAACGGGACCCTAACAGCGAAGTCTTAGTAGACTTCGCTGTTAGGGTCCCGTCTGTCTGTCACCAGGCTGTATCTCAAGAACTGCGATAGCTAGACAGTTGAAATTTTCACAGATTATGTATTTCTGTTGCCGCTATAACAACAAATACTAAAATAAATATTTAAGGGGGGCTCCCATACAACAAACGTGATTTTTTTGCCATTTTTACGGAACCCTTCGTGCGCGTGTCAGACTCGCACTTTTTTATATTCTGAATAAGCTTGTATTTGACCACCATGGTAAGTGATGATGTGGCCGTAGGTGGTAAGCACACAAAGCCTAGATGGGAAATGGCTCTCAAGTGCAGCTGTCGGAACACACCGATAGGTGTTTAGCGACAGATTTTCAACTTGAGGGTGGTAGCCAGCCAGTCGGATACTACAATGTACCACCGTGCTATGGTTTCCCGAAAGCTCAAGCTCATTGTAGGACTCGAACCCACGACCTTCGCCGCGGTATCCGACGACACTACCACTGAGATATCATCGCCTTAAAAAGTGAGTCCTCTGCATTGACAGTTTCCAATTTTTCCAATAACCTGCAAACCAAACAGGAGGGAAGGAGTTTTCTACGTAGAAATTACTTACACAATGTTAACGTCACAACGTCCATACCATCAGAAAAGGCGACCGCATATACTCGCAGCTGCGTTCCCTGGGGTCCTCGTACGACTGGTCGCGCGTCCGCTTCACGATGGACGCGTCGATGTGCCGCGCCGTCACCGAGGCGTTTATCCGTCTGCACGAGGCGGGTGACCTGTACCGCGCCAACCGCCTCGTCAACTGGTCCTGCCAGCTCAAGAGCGCCATCTCCGACATCGAGGTCGATAAGATGGAGCTGACTGGACGCACCCTACTGCCTATACCTGGTTATGAACATAAGGTACTATCGGTGTTATTGGAAAATTGTTCTTTTACGCGGCTTATGAGTGAACTGGCAGAAATCGTCACGTAAGAAAAAAGCGTTATGTCGGTGCGTAATCTCTTTCTTCGTAGCTCACAGCTTGTGTGTGAGTGCTGTCTACAGCGCACTTGTCTGTCGTAGCACTCGTAGGTCACAGATATGAAAAGGACTCTTTCTATGTTCTGGTTGCCTGGTACTTTTCAGACAATTCTAAATCAGAGTTTATTGCTGGATCTTCTCAAAAAAAGCAACCTTCCGAACCGATTATTCCATAAATGCTTGGAAAGACCTATTTGGATAAAAAACAATATCTTTTTTTTTTTCATTATTCTAAAAAAAATATTTATGTAATAAGAAATAAAAAAGAAATAAAATGGCTGCATGCTGTAAAAAGAGCTCTTCAAGGCAACATTTGGTAATTCCCTTGCTATCACAAATGTCCATAAGCGACGGTGTCTACTTACCATCAGATGAATCTGTACAAGGTATATAACGAATCATTAGTATATTAAATATGTACCTTAAAATAATATTTCCGTCCAGGTGGAGTTCGGAGTGCTAGTCCACTTCGCGTACAAAGCGGAGGACTCTGACGACGAGGTCGTTGTGGCCACCACTCGTGTGGAGACCATGCTGGGAGACGTTGCTGTTGCTGTACATCCTAATGATGAAAGGTAATTTATTTTTAAAATGGGATCTACCGATACTCCTGGACATTTACAATACCAGAGGAATAGGCCATTCAAGAAAAATCTCATCTTATTTGCAGGTACAAACATTTAATAGGCAAGAACTTAACTCATCCAATATTGAATAGAAAGCTGCCCGTCATAGCGGATGAATATGTTGACATGAACTTTGGAACTGGTAAGTCTATTTATTAATCAAGAAAGAAGGACGGTAGTCGCTTACCATCAGATGAAATCATCATGATATCAGCCGGAAGACGTCCACTGCTGGAAAGGACCCCCAAAGATCTCCACGATGGCCGGTCTATCGCTACTCGCATCCAGTGGTTTCGGCTTCATACTACCATATAATAGACTAGCTGTCCCCCGCGGTTTCGACCGCGTTCCCGTGGGATCTTTTCATTTTTCGGGTTAATATATAGTCTATGACACTCACAAATAACGTGTCTTTCTATTAGTAAAAGATTTTTCAAAATCAGTTAGGTAGATCTGTAGATTACCCCCTACAACCTCACAAACTCTACCTCTTTATAATATTAGATAATAATAGATATGATACAATACCGTAGGTGCTGTTAAAATAACTCCTGCGCACGATCCCAACGACTACGAGATCGGCGCGCGACACAACCTACCCTCCATCAACATTCTAAGCGATGAGGGCGCCATGCTTGACAACTGTGGACCATTCTCCGTAAGTACCTGCGATCCCTATAACCCCATTAACCCTCAAAGGATTGATTTTTAAATCTTGATTGATTTTTAAAAATGCCTGCGTTAAATAAAATGGGCCAAAAATTTTTGCACTTTTGAAAGATGAAAAGAAATAAGATATTTTGTTGATTATTTATTCAACATAACAAACATGTGATGCATTTTATGTTTTACAAATGACATCCTACTAATATTATAAATGCGAAATCAAGTTTGTTTGGATGTGTGTGAACATGTGAAGATGTTTGTTACTGTTTCACGCAAAAACTACTGTATGGATTTTAATGAAACTTTATACACAGGGAGATCATATACAAGATCCTGGCTCCTCGAAGGCCATGGAATGTCACCTCTGTGAAAAATCTATTTGATCGGACACTTTTTTTTGTCACAAGTGACAACGAGGCAGGCGGGTCACCTGATGGTAAGTGACTACCGTCGCCTATAGACATTACACACCGATAGGTGTTTGGCGACAGATTTTCAACTTGAGGGTAGCCAGCCAGTCGAGTACTACAAAGTACCCTACCACCGTGCAAACCTACCACGTTTCATTGATTTGGTAATATCACGTTTGCCGCATGTCATGTTGATCTATCTAGTTGCATTCACTCCTGCTGTTATTTCCTTCAAATTCATGTAACTGGCATCAAAAACTCTCGCAACATCTTCACGTATTCCGCCGTACAACGTGTGTCGTAATTCTCTCCGTTAGGGTATGAAACGCTTCGACGTGCGTCGCGATATCATCAAGAAGTTGCAAGAGCTCAAGTTGTACAGAGAAACTATGGATCACGCTATGGTGGTGCCTCTTTGCAGTCGCTCTAAAGACGTGGTTGAGCCTATGTTGAAGCCTCAGTGGTGAGTTATCCTACTTTTATTTTTTTATGCTGCAAGTGACAATACCAGGGTGATTGCCAATGTTGTACATGCGGGTGAAACAGCGGGGCGGAAAACTAGTAAGTAATATTAAAAAAAACTTGTGAATTTTAAAGGCTGTGTAACAGTCGCCAACTGCACTTGAGAGCCGGTTGCCTCAGTTATGAATAGTGAGATTGCAGCAAGAGTGTCTCCAGCCTATGGCCCGGTTGGGCAAGTAGGTATATTAGATGATGGAAAAAGTATATCCCTGTGACGCCCATAAAATGCGATCAAATAACCCTATCCAAAAAAATCTCTATCAGGTATATTCGCTGTGACAAAATGGCCGCCGAAGCGATAAAGGTGGTCAAAACTGGAGAGTTGAAGATAATACCCGACGTGCACGAAAAGATCTGGTACCACTGGATGGAGAACATCCGGGACTGGTGCATCTCCCGGCAGCTGTGGTGGGGGCACAGGATTCCGGCCTACAAGGTCACCTTGCCCGAACAGGTAAAGGAGTTTGAACTTTGTCATGTAGGTGTTAAGATTGATTTTAGTTCTTGACGAAGTTACGTAATCATATCATAATCTGTTGAAATAAGTGTCGATAAGTAATACGCCAACCTGCTTGGGCATTATTTAAAGAAAGACAAAAGTTATAGACATGATTTCGTAAAATAATATCGAAAAAAATTACGACTCGGTTAAACTTTGAAAGATATCGTCGATAATATCGATTATCTCTATGTCACTTATGATACTAGGAGAAATACGATCGGAAAAAGTGGATAGATCTTGGACAAAAGTGGACTAAAATAACGCCCTTATGTCTCATTTACTCTTGTGAATCGGTTATAACAAATATTTTGGCCTGCTAAAAAAATGTGTAGTTAACAATTGAACCATCTTATCAATTGCTGCGAAAGGATGAGCCGGTACCCAAGTCAACAAGTGAGGGTAGATCGGCGCAGCGGCGCCGGCGCACGCGAACGGGACGCAAGAAGAGTCACCGCGTGCGCACTCGGACCGCAACACTACCTGCAACACTACCCGCAACTAACCGCGGTACTATTGTATGTCGACGATAATCTTGTGCAATAGACTTTTGCATGAGTTTTGTTTTGCTTGTTGTCGTAGAATCGTTGATTAAAATACTCATCTTCTGTCAGTCGCAAAGGTTTAATAAATAGACTCCATAAGAGTGGAGTTCCATCGCAGCGGTGTTAATCCCGTTCTACACCCACTTTAGAAGAAATGCACCCTAATACTTCTTGCATACATTTACCATTATTGTACTGTGGGGTTACCACCAACTCTTCAACTCGGTCTGAACTGAATCGTCTTTGTGTCAAAGGACCTCAGAATTATATGGACCAAAGTGACAGTTGACAGAAAAACAATTAAGTTTAGGCAAAGTTGAACCACAAAAAAAGTTGGTGGTTTTTATCATATAAAATAACAACAAAATCATTTACTAAACGAAATACTACATTAATTTACTTACACAATAATATAAAACAGTGACGCTTCATTTGTGATTAATTTTTTTTTAATAAATAATTGACATTTTGACATAAGAACAATAACTACGGTTCAATCAATAAGGATTTGGATATCAACATATGAATGTACGGCATGATTTCGTAAATTTTTTGTGCATTTTTGAATATAAAGCTTACAATGTAGCTTGGAATTTGTAAATGTGGCCTATGATTTTATAGCATTGATACCAAAAGTGATTTATATCGATCCACAGGGGTCGACATAGACCTTTAAGGGGTCCATGACAGCGAAAAAAAAATTGAGTTACGAATTAAATAGGGGTCAACGATAATGGATTTCATTTAATCAGGTCGTGCCATCCGACGACCTAATTTTTTGCTCGTTCGTTCAAGAGCGAGCAAAAAAAAAGGTCGTCGCTTTTGTCCCTGGGAAAAATTGTTGATGAATATGCATGAAAACAATATTAGATAAACAGGGGGCTTACCTAAAACCGAAAAACGTAGTAAGTAGTCTACGAGACAAAAATATTGGAGACCTACTAAAAAATCATGTCTCTTAAAGAAATAAATATAAATACAATATTGTCCCATATTAGAAAGACCAAGAGCTCTGGGTGTCCGCGCATACAGAGGAAGAGGCCTTAAAAAAAGCTTCGGCAAAGTTCGGCTTCCCGGCCGAAGACATCAAGTTGGCGAGAGACGAAGATGTTCTCGACACGTGGTTCTCTTCAGGGTTGTTCCCCTTCTCCATATTCGGGTGGCCTGATGAGACTGAGGATTTGAAGGTATGCTATGAACTTTGATTCACTATAATTATTTCAGTAATTTGGTATAATTTTGTTTACATGAATTTTGTGCACTACAGATAGAGGCCTTAACATCTTAAATAGATGATCTAGATTATTCTAGATATAAACAGCGTCCGTGTGGCAGGCCTTAGAGTGACTGTACAGTCCGATACGGGAGCGATAGTAGCGTCCACATTTTTGGTACCTAAACTGAGGGTAGTTTGATGGCCGAGTTGGTGAAGCTACTCTCGCACTCATGTGTCTCTTCTCACGTTTATTTGTGCACTACGATTTAAAAAATAGGGTTGAATTTCAAAAAGCTACTAAAGCCATCTCGATGATCTTACTAGCCCTTCACAGCAAAACCAACCTTCCGAACTGGTATTAGAGTCAAATTCACAACTGCAAATATATATATTTTTAATTCTTCTGTCTTGTTTCAGGCTTTCTACCCGGGTACACTACTAGAAACCGGCCACGATATTCTGTTCTTCTGGGTTGCTCGAATGGTGTTCTTTGGTCAGCGGTTGCTTGGCAAACTGCCTTTTAAGTGAGGATCTATTAATGTTAAGTTTAAATTATAGTAAACTAAGTCAAGCTAAGCACACTAAGTCTAGAAGGAAGGCTCTCAAGTTCAGCTGTGAACACATTTCATACATAGCATAAGAAGTGTAGTTTATGTCTATGACCTGTCGCCAAAAGCAATATTTGGAACTGTATTACGTTAAGGTCTATGTTCGTGTAACACTATGTATTATTTTGTGATACTCTATTGATATTTCTATCATTTATTTCACAATTACGAAAAAATTACAATGACAGTTACATTAGTAGATTAATATATAAATAGTAGTACACACCAGGAATTCTTGATACTTTACTTAAGGTTCTCTCCTTTCCCCTCTCATTCTAATAAATAAACTATCCAATTAGCTGAAATAGACTAAGTCTTTGCATTAAGGCATGACCGTTCAATAGGATAGTGATAGAAATCCATCCATCTTAAACCTTTCTAGAGAAATCTATCTCCACCCAATGGTACGCGACGCTCACGGTCGGAAGATGTCCAAATCTCTGGGCAATGTCATTGACCCCGTCGACGTAGTTCGAGGAGTGACCCTAGAACAGCTACATGAACAACTTCTGGAATCTAATCTGGAGCCTAGCGAGGTGGAAAGAGCTAAGCAGGGACAGAAGCAAGATTACCCTAATGGTATACCAGAGTGTGGGACTGATGCTTTAAGGTCAGTTGGATTTTCGGCCTTATTTTTAGGCCTTTATGGTTCCTTTTACGATAAGGCAGGTGAGTGATGAGGACTGGTTTCCAACTTGAGGGTGGTAGCCAGGCAGACGACTACCGCAAAGTACCCTACTGCCGAACTCAGGTTTAACTATATAATAAAATATTCCTAGCCCATGTTACTGGCTGATAATGCAGCTTTCTATAGGTGAATGTTTTTTTCAATCGCATAAGTTTTTTTAGTTTATTCATTTACAAATAAACATACAAATCTTTAGTTAGCTTATATATTAGTCTGGTTTCCATAATGCAAGCTCTGCTCTCCGACTTTTTGGCGGGAACTTGAAGTGACCTTGCGTTTTCGTTTTATTTCATTGAATTTGTGGATTTTGAGTTTTATTAAATAACATCGGTGGTGTTTTATCCAATAATGATCGATCTAAGTGCACAAGTGCAGTGAAATGAAATGAAAGCGTGTATCGTGACTTTCCAGGTTGTCCCAAAATGTCCTTGAAAAGTTCAAGTGGAACAGCCACCAATTTCACTAAAACTAGACCGGACTTTTATGCACGAGGACTAGACTTTACAGTGAATGTGACTATAACATAAAAGTAGAATATTTAAAATAAAGAAATTGCTTAAAGGTCTTGATACGAAAGCCAAAAAAGTTTTAAAAAAAAAACTCTGCTCTCCCAATAGTTGGGGATCAGATGGCCGTGTATGATTTTTTTTCCAGAATTTTATTATTTCCCCTTTAGGTTCGCTCTATGCGCGATGACCCAAGGGCGCGATCTGAACCTGGACATCCTGCGCGTGCAGGGCTACCGGTTCTTCTGCAACAAGCTCTGGAACGCGACCAAGTTCGCGCTCATGTACTTCCCAAAGGACACTACTTATGAGGTCAGTTAACATCAGTATGTCTTGTTGTCACGGCCTGATTTTGGAGAATAGCTGATGGTTTCACCCGCGTTTCCAGAGTATCTTTTCCCGGGATAAAAAGTATCCTATGTTTTATTCAATTTTTCAAGTGGGCGTAGATGGCCAAATATGAAATTAGGGAATAGCGAAAAATGCTTACAAGAGTATTGAGACCGATTTTGATGAAAACTAAAACTGCATCATTAGAATTATGATGAAATTATTTCCCAAGTCAGGATTGATTCCTATTGATTTTGTAATAGGGATGGTGCCTATGTTCAAGAACAAAATGCCTAAACATCTACAAATACTTACTCGTAAATAGCGAACACGTAAAATTCCACTTTTCTATGATTTTTAATTACCAATTAGGTCTTTTGATGGTTTGTTGGTTGGTGATGGTTGCAAATGATATTTCATACATAACTCCATACAAATAATCGTTTTGACATTTAATAAAAAAGAAGCTGATTTGATATGTTGGTCACCATCCCTATTATTATTTACAGAAGGAGTCCCAACTCTAATTTACAGATTCAGAACCCCATAAAACGACCCCATAAAATTATGTTACTTATTCGGTGCTAAAACACCATTCCCAGGTGCACACCCCATCTGTACCCGCGACCCTGTCGCCTATGGACCGGTGGATGTTGTCTCGAGTTTCGCTGGCGGTGCAGCGGGTTGAGGCCGGGTTCCGCGCGTACGACTTCCCCTCGGCCACCACACACTGCTACAATCTGTGGCTTTATGATCTATGCGATGTATACTTGGTAAGTTATAGTCATAAATATTTATTAAGTTTAGGCCCTAGAACTCTTATGAAGTTACCACAGCTTCGGAACTCAGCCTTGAACTGAGAAGAACCGGTAAGAAACTCAGTAAGGTTACATCTCTGAAATATTTTTAATTCAAATATTCAACAATTTACCTGTGTTGTATAAATGAAGATCTAACAAACTAATGTGAAGAATGTAGCTTGGGCAGAGGTTTCACCCTACTATTGTTAACTTCAGCTGCCGGAGTGAGAATGCCGAGCTACGGCTCTGCTATCCATTCGCTAAAACGCTCCCCCTTCCATCGCCATCTTTCTTTCTTTTTTCATCACTACTTTATGGAATACTTTTAATGACGGTGTTGCCATTTTTGAAATTGATACTTTTATTTAATTTTATCAATAAATTATTATTTTAAGATAAAGTAGCTCTAAAATCATACGATAAACAGAAAAATCATGACACCTGGAAAGTTTTCAGGGAGTTTTGGTAATTGCAAACAAGTACTTCTTGTAGAAGCTTGTCTGCTTGAGGATTGTTTACTAAGTCACTCATAGTTTTTTATTTTCGCCGTTGCACGCAAGAAAATCAGTGAAACTGGGTAGTTAGATACTATTTAATAGGTCAAAAAATGGGCACTACCTTCCGAGCCGTGTGTGAAAATTCATAAATACATTAACCAATAAAATGTTAACCTAAAATTAAATACATTCCTCTTTCAATCCTTTTTTTACTCTTTTCCAGGAATACCTCAAACCAGTATTCGCACTAGGCACCGACACTGAGAAAGAGAACGCGCGCCGCACTCTCTACACGGCTCTCAAGTACGGTCTCAAGTTACTGAGTCCCTTCATGCCATTCCTCACTGAGGAGCTGTACCAGCGCCTGCCGAGGAAGGATCGCTCTTGTCCGTCTATATGTGTCGCTAGTTATCCTACTGTAAGTTATTTTTATCTTTATATATGTACTAGCTTATTTTTTATTTTTTTATTCTCGATAGGCTTGTGTTTGACCACCATGGTAAGTGATGATGTGGCCGAAGATGGTAAGCACACAAAGCCTAGATGGGAACTGGCTCTCAAGTGCAGCTGTCGGAACACACCGATAGGGGTTTGGCGACAGATTTTCATACGTGAGGGTGGTAGCCAGCCAGTCGGGTACTACAAAGTACCCAAGCTATTCCCCGCGGTTTCATCCGCGTTCCCGAGGGATCTTTTTATTTCGCGGGATAAAAACTATCCTATCTTTCAAGTTGGACCAAATTGCACACCGTGTGAAGTGTGAAAATTTAATTAAATTTAATCGGTTCATTAGTTTAGGAGTTAATCGCGGACAAACAACTTGAATATATTAAGATGTGTATTCACTATGAATGGCCAGGCGAGTACCTACAAAGTACCTTTCCTACTACGGTGCTTTGGTTTCCTCACCATGTTTACCATCACCAACCACCATGCTTGACCATGCCATGACGAAGAGTTATATTTATAAAGAAAAATAATAATTTCAGGAAAGCGATACCCCCTGGCGTTCTGAAGATCTAGAAACCAATGTGGACACAGTCCTCAAGATGGTGCACCTCATTCGCTCGTCCCGCTCCGAATACAACTTGACAAACAAACAGAAGACGACCACCCACCTCATCATCCAAGACTCCAGGGCTGAGGAGCTGAAGGCGTTGTTCAGAAGCCTACAGAGCCTGGCCAATAGCGAGCTGAGTGAAGAACAACCGTCGGTTGGGTGCTCCATACTCACTGTATCTGATAAAATTGAAGTGCATTTGGTGCTGAAGGTCAGTTCTATTTAATGTTGCACTAGCTATCCCCAGCGGTTTCACTCGAGTTCCCGTGGGATAGCCTATATGTTATTCCAGCATATGATCTACCTGTGTGCCAAGTTCCATTAAAATCCATACAGTAGTTTTTGCGTGAAACAGTAACAAACATCTACACATCTGCACACTCATCCAAACATACTTTCGAATTTATAATATTAGTGGGATTTATAGGATTCCTCCGTGGTTTTACTCACATTCCAGAGAAAGCCCTGAATGAGAAACGTGGTTAAATTCCCTAGCTGTGAGATATAAAGGACACAATTTCAACATGACTCACGAAACAAGCCATTCCCATTAGAAGTATGTCGACTTTGTGCGCAAACTCATGCGCTTACTATTAAATTGATTTATTATTCTGACATCGAAATCGTCAATTCAACAAACTATTCTCGATTTTCCAGGGCCTCATTGACCCCCAAAAAGAGATCACAAAGTTAGAAAAGAAGAAAGAAGGCCTGTCACAAACTATTGCCAAGCTGCAACAATCTATGGCGACTGAGGACTACGCAAACAAAGTCCGTGTTGAAGTTCAAAAAGCGAACTCCGAAAAACTGGCGCAATCCGAAGGAGAGATCGAGCGACTGCAGGCGGCTATAGAAACTTTAAAACTTATGTGATTAGATAAAATTTTATATTGAAGCGTAGTGTTGTTTTGTGCAAATATGAACTCCTGAAAAATCTTGTGATTATATAATAAGTTTCAACACAAAAAAGCATCTGATATTTTGGAAAATTCAATAAACAACACACACGGTTGGTACAGCTAACGTCTTCGACGAATTACCGATAAGACAATATCATCTAGTTTTAGGATGATGTCCCCACTCATTTCAGGGTCTTCGTCTTAGATTATATTTTGTCTAAGCTGAAAAATTACTAATTGAAGTACATACAAATCAGTTACATGCCTGTTTATTAATATGTACACTTTATATAACATTTTCTACGTCAGGTTTGGTTACTATACTATAAGCATAAAATAACATTACGCTTTATAATTGAATCTAGGTGAAGTTTTATTTTAATTGTAAGTAAATATTACCTCTTACAAGTTTTATTTATTTGTTTTATATCGCAATAAAGAAGTTTCCGCAACATTTTCGATATATTCTTTGTTTCATTTCATCGATAAAGTTATGGATAAATAACAACGTACAGCCGACCAGGTGTCTAGGTACCTTTAAGCCATTTCTCTATTTTTTACGTTATATCACATTCACAGTCAAATCTAGTCCTCGTCCGTATAAGTCCGGAAAGGTTGTAGTGAAATTGGTGACCGGTTCACTTTTCACGGGCTTTTTGTGAAGTCTAAATCAAAATCATTTATTCAGTTTAGTTACGTAGTATTTATATTCTCTTTGGGCCCTAGAAAGGCACTTACTTATGAAGTTTGAGCTGAAGTTATTGGTTACCACCGGCAAAGAACCACCGGTTCAGAAGTCAGCCCAGCCTTCAACTGAGAAAAAGTGGCAAAATTACATTTTTTTGAATATTTTTGGACCATGACTAAATTGGCTTATTATATACCTCTCTTACAACCTAATACACAATTTTAACTCGCACTTAGATTGACCTTTATTGGACCAAGCGCCACCAATATTATTCAACATACAGTACATATTTTAATAAAAATAAATATTATAAATCACGTAAACGCAACGTCATTTCGCAAGTTCCCGCCAAAAAATAGGACTGCAATACAGTAGATTTTTTTTTTAATATTCTTGGCTTGGTATCTAGCTATATTGATTGTCATGTCACATTTACAGTAAAGTCTAGGCTTCGTCCGGTCAGGTTTTAGAGAAATTGGTGGCCGTTCCGCTAAAACTTTTAATGACTTTTGGGACCACCAGAAAAGTCACGTCTTGGTGGATGGCACTGTCTATAGAATAGGGTGTCGCATGGTATACGAGACGAACTAATCAAATGTTTGAATTATGTAACAACAAATTGTTATCATCATGTGAATTAATCGAAAGAAAAACCTATGAAGAAGGTGATGATAGAACTAGATCAATAATAGTAGTGACGTCAGATACCTCGACGAAGGTCGTAGGTTCGAATCCTAATACGAATTTGAGCTTTCGATGAAGGAAAATATCGTGAGGAAACCATAGCACAGTGGCAGGGTACTTAGTAGTAGGTACTCGACTGGCTGGCTACCATCCTCACTCAAGTCACCAAGTAGGTACCTATTAGTGGATACCTTCAGTTGCACGTGAGAGCCAGTTACTTTCAAGGCATTGCAAATAGGTCAACAACACATTATTAATTCTCCCCGGTATGTTGATGTCTAATAGGTGAAAGTCATAGATTTTAACGTAAGTTAATATTTAAATAGTGCCAATATCGTTATATTTTGCTATAAGTCTCTGCAGATTAATTTAATCGATAAATTGAAAAGCGATTATAGATGAACTATAGAAATATCTAACGCATTTAATTTAATCGATTGATCGAATCGATATCGATATCACTAATTAATGCGTGCGTGCACTACACTCATCAAACCAACCGCCATTTTGTTTTTCAATCTTCTGGAAAGCGTCGCTATCAAGGCGTGCTCTTTTATTTTACTTGAACTTTTCACGAGTAATAATAGATTAATCTTTTGTTGCTTACTTTTTATTCACCGTTCTCATCACGTCGGTCATAATGTCCGATCGAGAGGTACTATTATTAACTTTTAACTCGGGCATCCGCGTTCCCATCCTGCCGCGTGTTTTATTTTGTCGTTACTCGATTGTCTCCCAGATTTAATTATGATCGGATCACTTGGGTGTTTTCAGAGGAGTCGCTCGAGGACTCGTAACGGGTCTCGGGAGCCGGCACCGAAACCTGTAGCCATGTCTCGAGGTCACAGCCGAAGCCGGTCTAGGACGCCGCCCCCGCCAAAAGCAGCGAGCCGAAAATATAGGAGCCCGTAAGTAAAATAAAAACCACGTATCATTAGTAGGTAGTTCTAGATTGTAGAACATATTTTTTTGCCACAAATCCTTTTTATTTTGTTTCCATGATTTCATATAACCTCGCTGTCAAGGGTACCTACCTAATGTTTGTCGGTTGCGCAATGATGTCATTTACATTTTTTATGCCATTTTTAAATGTTTACGTGCTTCGAATTATGGGGACATACATATTTATGATCTACAATAACTATTTCTATATGTAATCGTGTCTACGGCGTTGTTATTCACGCATGTTTTTGTAACATAGCAACTATGAATACAATGGCAATGGTCGGAATTTTTGTCTATTTTAGCAACTATAAAATTGTTTAGACACTAATGCCTACAATATAAACAATTTATTAGAAGTCAATTGGAAATGGCTTGAAATAAATGTTTATGTAATGATAAACAAGTTTTATCAATAGACGCTTGGGCAATACTAGGAGGGGACTCCCCTCACCTCCTCTATATGATAAGAAGTTATTGACATAATCATAAAATTGCTGTAGTTTTGATGTGGCATTTGATATAAGGAAATATAGCTTTTAAATTCTGTACTCTATTTCAATATTTTATAAGTTAACTAGTTGGCAAACGCCGCTTCACCTGCAATCCAGTAGGATCTTATCTTTTCCTGTGATAATAAGTATCCTGTCCTTCTCCAAGGTTCCATCTACTGCTATAACCAAATTTCATCTAAATTGGCTCAGCGGATTAAGTGTGAAGAAGTAATAGATTGAATTAAGTCTTGTCAGTTGTACATCTGAGTAAAATGACTTGTTTTTAAACTGTTCCAAAATAACTTTTAACAATAAAATTGAATTCCAGGAATTGTAATTCAGAATTGTTATACTATGACATGGTAAAGAAACCTACTAAATCTGAAATACAATACAATACAAATATTCTTTATTGTTACAAAAGTTACAAGTTTCACAAAAAACAAATGCAATCTCTTCCATGCAACCTTGGATAATAGGATATGCAAAATAATTGCAAAAAATAAACACCCTATGTGAAACACGTAAATTTACATCATTATTTTAAATATTCTACTTCAAATAATTTAAATATATACACATAAAATAATTTAAATACGATTTAAATGGTCACATTAATAATAATATCACATTGATACATTTGTTGAAATTTATGACCGTTACATGATAAGTAATGATAAGTGATTACTTTGCATTTTATCCGGTTGGTTCTTAAGTGGGAGTCTGTACCCATCAAACAATAGCATAACAATTGATTAGAAATTCCTCACGAGTTTAGTTATTATTAGTAATGTAAAATAATTTTTACATTCAAAATTGTAGCAAATGTCATGTGACCGTCTGTTTTCGCGCGAATTTCAAATTATAGAATAAAATATTTATTTTTTATCCAATTAATAAGGGTTTTTTGAGAAAAAGATAATTGTAAGAGGTATAAAATAAACCTATGCAAATTTTTAAATGATTTTCCGAAAACTGTCAAATAGCCAATTGCTCTGGTAATCTAAGTTGCAGCCTTTTAATATAATAATATATAGATTGTGTTCCTCAACTGTTATGACTGTGTCCTGCATGGTATACTGCATAAATTATTAAGGCGATGATAGCTCAGTGGTAGTGACGTCGGATACCGCGGCGAAGATCGTGGGTTCGAATCCTACAATGAGCTTGGGCTTTTGGTGAAGGAAATCATCGTGAGGAAACTGTAGCATGGTGGCTGACTGGCTACCACCCTCAAGTTGAAAATCTGTTGCCTAACACCGTTCCGACAGCTGCACCTGAGAGCCAGTTCCCATCTAGGCTTTGTGTGCTTACCACATTCGGCCACATCACTTACTATGGTAAGATTGTAGTCAAACACAAGGTTATCCAAAAAGTTAAAAAAAAAACACAATCCCAGTATGGTTCTGGTTCCCTGTCAATGTTTTGCTGCTTTTGTTATTGTATTTAGTAGAAATCCCAATTAAATTAACATATTTTGAGCAATACTTGTGTAATATCCCAGTAGTAATCCTATGTGTGCCGCATGTTAAAATACGCAACCCCACTGACACTAGGACGGCCTCCAGGTCACGATCTCGGTCGGGTTCCGCTCGGCGTGGGTATCGCGGGTCGCGCTACTCTCGCAGCCGATCGCGTTCGTACTCGCCTCGTGGCTCCTACCGTCGGTCCCACTCGCACAGCCCCATGTCCTCGCGCCGCCGCCATCTCGGGGATCGGGTGAGACTCTTGGTACATACACGATGCAGTTGACTTGTCACACGCTTGTGGAATTACACCTGTATTTTATATTGTCGAATGAAATTCTTATTTGGTTGATATTGGCTCATTCACTATACTTGTCGACTGTCTGTATGGATGGATAGTGCCATGTACGAAGGCGCTCCACTCTCTCCTAATCTCTTACAGTGCAAGTGTAACAACCAAATATGGCGGTAAAAGGAATTACTCCTTGAACGATTTTTAGTGGACTGTATTTTTTGTATAATAGCACTTCTACATAAGGTTGGAAAAAGCAACTGCTTGGAGAGAAAAACAGTAATATGCCAGCTGCTTGAAAGATGGGATCACATACACTTTTTGCTAGTGTTGTAGTGATGCATATAGATATATCGATAGCACTACAACACTAGAGAAATTATGCATATTTGCACTGTAAGGGAATAGGATAAAGATTGATGCCAGTCTATAACATGTTTATAAATTATACAATTATGTAGTTTGAAGTCTAGTTTAAAAACGCTAATTGTGTATATCATACAAAATTTAAGTCAGTATATCATAGTGTAGTTTATAGGGCCACAAGTTATTGAGCTGTCATTAATGAGTTTTGATAAAGTCCTTGACGTTATTAACCAACCAAGAATATGTCTAATCTTTTCATGTATATTGTGAGTTGTATGTGTTGAATACTTGTAGTATGTTTGCAGTTTAACAAATTGTTATGATTAGTATTAATGATTTTCATGAATAGTAATTTATGTACAAATCATAAAGGGTCACAAGTGAACATACTTAGCTGCCATAGTAGTTACTTCGATTTCTATAGTATTTTGCCTAGTTTGGGCCACTATTATCCCTTAATAAAATTTATTAACATATTTCGAATATAAATACTCAATGGAATCTAAAAATAAACATTTGCATTTATGCAGTCAATATTAAACTGGTGTTATTGAAAATAGTATTCAATTTAATACAAATAAAGCTCAAAATCAACTACATGTGACAATACTAAAAGTGTAAAAGCTTGTAATGTTGTTGTTAGGAGGTGTGATTCCACAACTGCGTGACTGTATTTAGAAATTTTTAATTTATTTACATTAGTTCTTAGCCTTATCTAAGTATCCAAAAATCTGGTTATTTTTTGGATATTTGCATCCTAGATTATGGTTTTTAATCAGATTTTTGGAAATGGGGAGGCTTTTTTTTTCATTTCTATAGTTCTCAATGGATTTAATAAAATCACTTTATTTTGGTTATTTAAATGTAACCACAATGTTATTTAGTAGATAGAAGAGAAGCTGTTGACTCCCATCACTATGTGGTTCATGAGCTTCATTTATGAAATTATTTAGTGAAGATTGGAAGCTGATTCAGATGGTACAACACTGCCTGTATACCTGCCAAACTCATTAACGAGTTTTCAAGATATCGAGAGGTTGCATCATTCAGGTAGGGCTGATAAGCTTCGAAAAGATTCCAGCCTACTATTATTAGTAGATCTGGAATTGAAGCTATTGTTAGCATTTTGCCTTTTAAGTAAGTTACATATTTTGTTTTTTTGTCTGTCTTCCAGTGTGTTTCTACAATAATGAATTTTGTACTCAGGTAAAAATATTTCATTTGAATGGTGGATGGTTTCTGATTACCATAAGCTTCATTAGAGTTTTTATTTTAATTTAATTACAGATGAAGTGACTACTAATTGTTGAAGATATATTTCATTTTGTACCCTAATAATCTTGGAATAACTTATCTTTATTTTCTTCTCATGAAAGATTTAATACGTGTATTAAAACAAATCGCAATTTGAGAATGTCGATATTGTCATGAGAATTTTGTCAACAGGAAAACCCAACTCCGTCCAGGTGTCTAGGTGTGTTTGGGCTCAGCCTTTACACCACCGAGCAGCAGATCAATCACATCTTCTCCAAATATGGACCCGTTGATAAAACTCAAGTCGTCATTGATGCCAAGGTAAGAAAATCTAATAATAAGGATGTTCTATAAAAATTATCTAACACTAACCAGTATATAAAAAAACATCTAAAAAATACTCGTAAATCGTAAACACTTTGTGAAAGTCAACCATTTTATGGTTTTTAATTAGTTTAATTAATTGTCGGTCAACATCCCTATTGTGAACAAAATTATATTTATAGTCAGCATAATGATAACGGAATAGTTATTTTGTTATCAGTTTAACACATTCAGTGCTAAATACAGTGATACTCGATGAGTCGGTGAGTGTGAGCAATAACATTTATAATGCACGCACTCACGTACGCGTCTTGTAGCACTTGGAATTATAAGGTTAAGCCTTAGAATTGAATGTGTTAAAAAGACAATGTTCAGTGAATTTTGTAAATTGAAACAAAATGGCGACCAACAGCCTCAAAATATCATGAGAAAACCTTGGCTAGACCAGTAGAGTACTATAGCCAAGCACCAGTGTATTTAGGCACCATATAAGACATGAGCTAATTCCGTTCTATGTTTTGTAAGCTTTGTTCGCTTATGGTCTCATGTTTTAAGAATATATGGTCAAACACAAGTTTTAAATATAAAAATCTCCAGCCTTCACCATGTATAATAAAAAAAGCCCATTATATTTCAGACTGGCCGCTCCCGTGGTTTCTGCTTCGTATACTACGAGAATCAGGAAGACGCTAAGGTTGCCAAGAACGAGTGCACCGGCATGGAGATAGACGGACGTCGCATCCGCGTCGACTTCTCCATCACTCAGCGCGCCCACACGCCCACGCCCGGCATCTACATGGGCAAACCTACGTAGTGAGTCCTTCCATTTATTCAGGTTCACATATGTTCTGAGACACTCGGATTTCCCTGTCCTATGATATGGGAATTCTTCGAAATGGATGTTAAGAGATCTTTTTTTTATTCTGGTTAAGCTTGTGTTTGACTAAAATCTCACCATGGTAATTGATGATGCGGCCGAAGGTGGTAAGCACACAAAGCCTAGAGGGAACTGGCTCTCAAGTGCAGCTGTCGGAACACACCGATAGCTGCTTGGCGACAGATTTTCAACATGAAGGTGGTAGTCAGCCAGTCAGGTACTACAAAGTACCCTACCACCGTGCTATGGTTTCACCAACGTTCGATGTTTGAAGTCAAACAGACAATTCTGTCTTCTGATAATCATCAACCAGTAACTAGATCAGTCGGTAGACATGCTGTGAAACTTAACCTAAGTTTTTATTAGGGACTGAGTCTGTATTGATTACTGTGCAATGCTTTACAAGTGACCAGGATGTTACGAAACCTTTCAGGATTCTTGGATTTGTTTATAGCTAGTCTTCAACTTCAGTGACATTTAAAAACTATGTTAAGCTTGATGATCTTAGGGCCTTCAGCAAAGAACAACAGTGATGATAGTATATATTATATATTCGATGCTTTGTACGACTTTGGTAACCAAATAAAAATTTATACAGCTTGAATACGTATTTCAGCATTGCAGTACATAAAGTGACGTAGATAGTTATTGCACTTCCGTTATACCGAATAAACGTGATGCTAATGACCCCAACATCAGAAATGCACGCATAATATAATTGTATGAGTGAGCCTATATGTTGGTAGAAAAATGTCGAGCAGATTTAGAGTGAGTCGCCTCCAAGTTTAGTCGATTTACTAAAGGCCTGTTTGCACAAGTATCTACTAAGTGTTCCCATTGGTGTATTAACTTTATAATTGTACATAAAATAAGTAGTCTAAATGGAATTGTTTTTTATTTTCAGTGTAAGCAGCAGAGGCGACAACGGCTACGACAGGCGCAGAGACCGAGAGTGAGTTTTATATACTTCTTATTTAAACAGGATTGCTATGAATCTATTCCTCTCAATTTACGTGACTACCCTTGAATATAGAGCACCTTCAATATATGTATCAATAGATGTGTGTGAAAACAGTCCCAAGATATTATCAAGCGTATCATAAACCTTTTCAGTCTTTATTTCTGGTATTTTGACTATCTACCTATCATCACATAAATTAGAACTCAAGTCACACTAAAAATCAACTTTAACTTATTCGAATTGACCAAACAAATGAAAGATTTAATGTGAAGCTTGACGCGGGGAAACCCCCTCTAATGGACGTGAAGTGGCTCGCGTTCCGATTTACGCATCTATTACAATACGATTTTTTCTTATTATATCGTTTAATTATTATCGTGATAATTGTGATGGTGTAATTGAGGTGATGCGTTTTTTGTTCTCAAATAGGAGCCTGTCTTCGGCTAGTCCTCGACTCTATAACCACTGGACTAAAAAGACGCCGACGACGTGACTAAAGTGTGGTAGCCCTAATAGTTACGTGTTTTGTTCCAGTGACTACTACTACCGCGGCGGTGGCGGAGGCGGCGGCGGCGGCGGAGGCGGCGGAGGAGGCGGCGGCGGCGGCGGCGGATACCGCGAGCGCGACTACTACCACCGCGGCTACCGGCACCGCTCGCCGTCCCCACACTACCGCCGCCGTCGATACGAGCGGGAACGCGAACGCGAGCGCTCCTACTCGCCGCGTAAGTCTTACTACCATCCCGAACGGTAGGGGGCGTCAGTACACCTCCGATCATTACATCTACCGCGGTTATTATAGGCACTGTTTGTTGCGAAACTGTTGATTGTTGTAAGGATGGGAGCTTTTGAAACTGTGATCTTGAATTTGCTTACAAAAAATCCTAGTATTAATAAACGGTACTCGCAAATTTTACATGACCACAGTCATGCATACTAAATTAAACTGACAATGGAAAAAAGGCGTGTATATATTGTAAATGTATAATACACTTGCATAAATAACATGTTCAGAGTAAAATATAACTGAATGTATATGGCTTGATAGTAATGTCTCCAGAGACGTCCTAATATATAATTCATGTGTACACTGCATTTAATCCGTATTATGCAGATACATATTATGAGCATTTCTGGTTTTAAAATGTCCCACAATTTAGTCGCTTAGCAACAGATATACAAACAAAAATTACTCTGTTAATTGACATGACAACGATTCTATTGATTCCGCATAAATTCGTTACTTGATGAATGGAGATGAAACAAGACTATATCTGCAAGAAACTTTATTAATTCATGACTTAGGTATATTCATAAGTAGATTGAAGTGCATTGTTTCTATGGTAATTTCCCAAACATCAACTTTCGCAGCAAATAGTTTATCACCCACTAAGTGGTTATGTTAGTATAGAATCTAATTGGATGTGTATAAATAGAAGCGCCAAGCTCATTTGAACCTTGAGACGCATGTCACATAGATTAAATTCATGTGGTTTTTAAATTGCCATTCATAATGAATGGCTGAATTAAAATGTGTCCTAGGACTAGTCCCGAAAGTCTAATTTGCATTAGACTCGAATCTACTGCACACCTACATCTAGCTCACAAAGGCGACTATGCAAAGTGTAATTCTGTATAACCTATGTAATTATGATTTCCAGTAAAGACGCTACCATCAACCTGTATAATAGTACACACCAAAGATTACACTATCGACGGTATTAAAAAAAAAATTGGTAGTATTAGTACCAAATAAGGTGCAATATTGTTTGTCAAAAGTAAAGGTAGTATGTCGTACAAAACACTGTAATTAACTTTAAGAACAATATGTGAATCAATCCAAAACTCTTACAATTTATGCTTCATAAATGCAGCGTGTTGTTATGCCGGCTTGTGACGTCGTTAACAGTTTAAATTGATCAATGATAATCGCATTTAAAAAAAATACAAAATAACACTTTATGAAGAATAAATTGTAGGACGTAATCACCACAGATAGTTTTAGTGTCATTACATCAAATGCCATTAACACAATAGTTATTCTCGTGTTTGAATTTGCAGGTCGTTATTAGTAAGGTGAGGCTGAGGTCAAGTTCAGATGTAGTAGAGAATAGTTTTTGATACACCACACCTTCCTCCTATAAGAGTACATGTCGACAACTGGCCTTGTAAATGCATTTATACTGTAGCTGTCCTAGGCCAGTTTATTTGTATGAAATATTGTAATTTCGTTTTAAACATTGTTAAGATAAGCTCGCGGTTGACAGCGGCCACACACTAATGCGCTCGAGCTCAACACAGAAGCACATTATATGTTCTGGAAGTTTCTAAAAGGGGTCTAGTTTATAAGTTAGTATGTAATCGCCCGCGCGGGCACATAGTTGCCTCTAGGATGTAAAATTAGCTATAAATAAAGATTTACACACTAAGTCTAATATTGATTTTGTTTGTTTGAAAAGGTATTGAAACAAGAAGTAAAGGATGAAGTTCCTTGAAACTAACATGTCTTGAAGTTTTGAAAATGTTTGATTGAAAAAGTCCTTTCGAAATGGCGGTCGCCGAAAACCCGACCGGCCGGTGGGTGCCGAAAAAGAAAATGTCGGTGTCGAAGCGAAGTAGTCGGCTTCGTATCGAAGCGCAAAGAATATGATCGGGTTACCCGCTTAGTAGGAAGCTCAAGGTTGCTTGAAGACCAAACAAACCATGCAAGAGAGAAGTCGCGTGCACATTGATCATATTCTTTATCTCACGACTGTCACTTCAATAAATAGTTCACACAAAACAATCTAATATACCTACACCACTATTTTATCTTTGACGATTCTTAAATCAACGTGATTTCATTGCATTTTCGAATTCGTAGTACATTATGTATTATATGTATTGAATTTGACGACATCTCCATTCTTAATTTTAGTATAGAATAATGTTGTGAGCGATTTGTTAAATAAATAGTTTTGTAAAGTCATTACGAGGTACTTCTTCTTTGGTTTGTTCCATCCCACCTTCTCTCATCCATTTATATCCTCTATCATTTAGTTGTAAACTTGGGGTGTAGTGTAAATACATTTCCAAAAACTATTTGGTAAATTAATATTTTTCAACTTTTGTTCACAATTGGTAAGTAGGAAGTTGTCTTGTAGATAATGTAATTTCTCTATATTTATACGAGTATTATTGTATTTATGGGTATATTCATCAAGTTAAGGTGCTTCTCCACCGGTTCGATCGTTAGGCCATGGCTTAGTGGTAACAATGCGATTGATACGAATTTTGAATTTCGACATCAAAAATTACACGATCTCAATCGTTAAAACTAGTCCATCCTAACGATATTTTATTAGAGACGGGAAATGAACGATATCGCCAATCAATGCCGATGACATTAATTTATAGCTGTTCGAGACCTAGCGACCATGGGGAGAAGCACCTCTAGTAATCAAATAACAAAACATTATCACTATCAGGTTTTTATTAAAATTCTTAACAATATTTATGTATAATTTATAAATTATATTCCGAACACGTGTCTCATTGGCACTCCTTCATATGGCAACTCGACACCTAACTAACAACAAACAAAGAAAAGTAAAAAATAAATATCTCGTAAAATTAAACCAATGATAAAGGCAATATTGCAAAATTATTTCATATCAATAGATAGCGTATTTCATTGCATTGGACGCGTCAACTTCGGCGGAATTGTACATCTTAAAACTACGTAAATACCATTGTATGGAATGTATAAACTTACATAATCCAAGAAATCGTATAATACTGGTGAAAATGTCAACTAAATAGTAGGTATAACATTTAAAGTTCAAATAATACAAAACAAGTTCTATGTTTCAAAGCGATAGCCTGATGTACTTTAATTAAACAGTCTCCTTATAAATCATGAAGCGTATCTATTAAATAACATAATTAATATAACTGAATACTTAATCTTAAATAGGAAAATAAAAAATATTTTGCAATGGCAACATTGAGCGTACTATGGCTTAGCTAAAACTACGAGTGGCCGGCAAACTTATCAACTAGTGGCAAGATATATTTTATGAGCATAAATAAATCAAAATACCCCTTTTTCAAGTAACCAACCGATCCTTGCCTTCAAGTACATTATTCGCTATTCTATTGAAGTCTTATATGACGGAAATATTTTTTTTCTATACTATGAACGTCCAAAATGTGTAAAAAAATAATATTTGCGGGATCGTGCAATCGACGACAAAGATTTGTATGAGTATAAAATCATGTAAGTTTCCATGGTAATCGTATTTCAGAAAAAGCTTACTATGAATGCAGATAATTCTTGATTAACTATACTTTATCTTACCAAAGCTAAGGAATAACCGGTTATGGTAGGGGAGGCGAATAGGGGATTTCGGGATTTACTCGAGCGCGTCAGATTAACATAAGGGGGGCAACCTTGCACCTTGTGAAGTACTCTCACCAAATCTGAGCCTTCTATGTAGTGTCGAACGCCTAGGGTAGCCCGTCAGATTAGTAAAAAAAAATCGATGGTTTGAAATACTCGAGCGCGTCAGATTAAGGTAAGGTAAGTTAGTTACATGCAAAATAGTGTACATTTCAATAATCTGACAATTTGGGCGTGACGAAAGAAAATTGGAGACTCGCAAAGTTGCAAAAAAAAAACGTCACCTGGATTTTCTCGAGCGCGATTGGTTTTTTTTTTATTTTGAAGGAAATTAGTCACGAATCACGGAAATATCTTAATCTGCCGATTTGCACAAGCCGAAGTGGCTAAAATCATTATTAAGTGTATAGTCCAGGAATATTATGAGTTTCACCTCAGAATGAGAAATAGTCAGCTATTAACTTGTATAAACCTTTATTTTGATACCCTAAAACTTGTCTCAAAAGCTACTTATCTTAGGGTGCCCGCGACTACTGATTTTTCAAGGTCAAAGGTCAAAAAATCATTTATTGCAAATATCTCGTTTCCTATGGGTTTTTTGGTATATGTATTCATAATAAATATTGTAGAAGGTTAAATTCTCTACAACTTTTGTACAAACATTTTTTCGATATCTTGAACCATTTTCGAGATTTCGATATTTTTTACATATTTTTTTTTTTCAAACCGTCAGATTAAGGAAATCCCTCAACATAATTGTCAGATTATGGGTCAGTACAACAAGGCCATCAAGAAGAACCGCCTGTATAAAAATCTGACGCGCTCGAGTAAATCAAGGTCACGATTTTTTTTTGCATTTTCAAAAATCGGCCCTGACTGATGGTCGCGTCCAAATCGTCAGTCTTTAAAATAGGAGCTACTGGAGGGTTCACTTAACATCCCTTATCAATGTCTGACGCGCTCGAGTAAATTTTTTTTTTAAATATTTTCGACCCCTTCGTACGGCCACCCCCACCACGCAAAACGGCAGATTATTATTTTTCCGTTATCAGACAGACGTGGCGCGACTACCCTATTAATATCTGACGCGCTCGAGTATTTCTTGGTGACTGTTTTTTTTTACATTTTTGAAACCCTGTAGACGCTCCCCCCACCGCTGAAGGGGAAAATATCAAATAACCTTTTTTTCTTTATTCCACCTAATCTTCAAATTCCAGTAGGTCCCAAAGACGCTCGAGTAACTACAAATTTAGCATCAATGCCTCCCCTACCATTAGGTTAATTAGTGTATTTAAATTTAATTTTAACAGTCTGTTAAAATTCTTGATTGTCACTAAGTGGATATGAAAGGATTTATATTAATATCGCGTAAAAATTAATTCTTTTTAATAAATTCAAATCGAAACCAAGATTTGGTTTATCTATTCTTAGCTGCATGATATTTTGACTACATACGTTCTAATTTATTTTATCAATTCTACGACCACACCTAGTAGTCCTTACAAAATTAAACTACCGCCATTTTAATTAAGTTTCCTACAAATCCATAATAGAAATGACCCTGCTACCCTTCACATGCAATACATATCTAATTCCTCGTCTCCAAATTCAAAGTTACTTCTTTTGACCGCAAGAGGCGCATTTGCATTCGCGAAAATGTGTATTGACATCTAGCTGGCTTACCGGAAGAGTAGCGATGTGCTAGTCAACGCTGCTACGCAACGAACCTTACGGACTACAGGATAAATAAAATGCATAAAAATTATCGATGTCGACCCACAGCGTTACACTCAGACAACAAATTAATGAGTATACCAAGGTTCTTCGAGAATATACATACGTTCAACATACATATGTATATACACTTAATAAAAAAATCTTACATGACAAATCCTCATGACATCTAACGGTACGTTCACACGGCGTCGAGTGTTTCTCTACCGAATCGGTTTTTGCAGGATTCGGTTTAGTGGCAACAGTATTTCAATGAATGAGTTCACACATGCATTCAGTTTCAACACGGCAAAAAAACCGAATCTTGCTGAAGGTGACATCCGATTTTGCGACTACAAACCGATCCGGTCGTACTGCAAAATGTAAGATCCGGTACAGTGGTATAGCGCATTCAATGCATGAGTTCATATGATACACGCAGGGGTAGATTCGGTTATTTGCAAGATGCATTCGAATGCAAGATGTGCTGTGTGAATACAACATTCGGTTTTTCCAGATCCGATGAAAATAAGATTCGGCAATACGTGGCTCCGTGTGAACGGACCGTAACCTAGCAAGGTACAGCTTTAACATCACAACATGATGTCCTAAATATCAATAAGACCAGCTAAGTTTACAATAGCAACGTAGCGTGGTCCCTATGCAGCCTCCTCCTAGCTCTGAGTGGTGCTGCGGCGAGTGCATCTGATGGAGCCGGCGGGCCCGCGGCCCTGGTGCCATTCTCTTGGTAGTATATCTGTGCACCACCGCACGATACGCCGAGGACTACGCTCTCATCGCTCCTGGAAACGGTAAGGTTATTTTTACTGCAGTCTGTTAAATATAGTCAAAGGTGGTAAGGATACGAAACCTAGAAGGGATCTTAGGACTCAAATGCAGCTGACTAAACAAATGAGTTAACAGATGTATTTCATCTTTCACCATGTGCCCACACTCATTGTAGCATTCAATCCATCCGGGGCAGTGGTCCAACTGCTCTATCCAAGTATTTTGGTAGGGGAGGCGAATAGGGGATTTCGGGATTTACTCGAGCGCGGCAGATTAACATAAGGGGGCAACCTTGCACCTTGTGAAGTACTCTCACCAAATCTGAGCCCTCTATGTAGTGTCGAACGCCTAGGGTAGCCCGTCAGATTAGTAAAAAAAAATCGATGGTTTGAAATACTCGAGCGCGTCAGATTAAGGTAAGGTAAGTTAGTTACATGCAAAATAGTGTACATTTCAATAATCTGACAAATTGGGCGTGACGAAAGAAAATTGGAGACTCGCAAAGTTGCAAAAAAAAAAACGTCACCTGGATTTTCTCGAGCGCGATTAGTTTTTTTTTTATTTTGAAGGAAATTAGTCACGAATCACGGAAATTTTTGAAACCCTGTAGACGCTCCCCCCACCGCTGAAGGGGAAAATATCACATAACCTTTTTTTCTTTATTCCACCTAATCTTCAAATTCCAGTAGGTCCCAAAGACGCTCGAGTAACTACAAATTTAGCATCATTGCCTCCCCTACCATTTGGACTAAGGGCCTTTACTAGGGGTCGTGGTTTTTTGCAGTTGGACCTCTGAACCATTTCTGAGTTTAATAGAGCTTAGTCGTTTCGATACATTAAACATTTTAGATCCAACAACTAAAAGCTCAAATAATAATGTTAATACTTAATAAACATTTAAATATAAAAAAAACATGCAGACGCAATAAACTGTTAGTCAACATTTTGCTACAAAAAAACCGGTGTTCAACAGTTAGAAACACCGGGAGCACTTTCATATTACCTCAATATAAACTCAGACAGATTAGGATCATCACTGAACTCGTTGTGTATGAAGCCCATAGTGGCGATGTCGAGCGCCGCCCATGGACCGCCTTTCTTCACCGTGCCCCAGTCGGGGTCCAGGGTGAGGTAGCTGTAGTCTGTGGCTTCACTACCGCCCGGGAGTCCCTCCATGCATTTCTGTTCTATAGGGCCTAGCGCGTTTAGAGATGTCTCCCACTGAAACAAATTATTGTAGGACGTTAGCTTGTCATGTCGCTAAAAAAAAACTAGTTGCAAACAGCAAACTATTGAGAAAAATGGAACGCCTTGGAGGAGGCATTACCAGGGCTCATGTAAAAAAAACTAAGTAGGTACCTATATTAGAATAAGCTATTTATTATTTAAGTTAAATGTCAATTCTGTTCTGCTGCATGGAACAAAAGTAAATGGTTTTTTTATTTTATTAGCTTGTCAAAAAAGAAATCCGAACAATTGCGATTAACCTTGCTTCAGGTTAAAATAATAATTGTAGCCTAATGACTTTGCCGGTACTTGCGAAGTGACGTTGCATTTTCATTTTATTATCACGTGGCGTTTTGTCCAATATAGTGCATCATTGTAATGAAATGGAAGCGGTTACCGTAGCTTTTTTTTTCAGGTTGTCAAACTCAGGTCAGTGTCTCAGGCTGGGAAGTTTAGTGGAACAGCCACCAATTTCACTAAAACCTGACCTAACTTGTACGGACGATGACTAACTTACTGTGAATATGAGATTTATATCTCATAACGAGAGTATAACCTAAAATATAAATAATACTAATAACCTGACATTGGCAGAAATGCCCTAATAGACGCTTGCCGGCAAAGAAAAAAAAACACCTAAATGGGACCATGGCGATGATAGCTCAGTGGTAACTGACGTCGAATACCGCGACGAAGGTCGTGGGTTCGAATCCTACAATGAGCTTGAGCTTTCGGTGAAGGAAAAGATCGTGAGGAAACCATAGCACTGTGGTAGGGTACTTTGTAGTACCCGACTGGCTGGCTACCACCCTCAAGTTGAAAACCTGTCGCCAAGCACCTATCGGTGTGTTCCGACAGCTGCACTTGAGAGCCAGTTCCCATCTAGGCTTTGTGTGCTTACCACCTTCGGCCACATCATCACTTACCATGGTGAGATTGTGGTCAAACACAAGCTTATCCAGAATGAAGAATGTTACTAGGTATGCCAAATCGGTTGAAAGTTTGTCACAGTAAAGCTTGTATGTATACAAATGCACTAGTTTTTGTTGTATTCAAAAATACCTATTAGTTTTGATTTTACAGGCATTTAAACTTATGATAAATATCGAGTCCCGCTAACAGTCACGTGACCCCATGTGACGTCTTACTGCAACGCTCCGCTTACGCCGCTTAGTAGCAAGTCGCCAGCGGTGACAGTACGTCAGTGGCTAAGGAGCTTGCGCAGTATTTTGTTTTGTTTTCATCCGCGCATTACGTTAATAGTGTTAATATTCGATTAATGAAATGGATGAAGGATTCGAAAAAGGGCAATCGGATAATTTGCCTAAAATAGATGCACTAATGGTTGCTCATTATTTATCAACAAATAGTGATTTCGTTGCCGCCGAAATGCGAGGAATAAAAATGCTAAGGTAATTTTTCCTAAATGGAATAGGTAGATTCATATAAAGGTGGAAAGTATACAAGTGATTTAAGTACAGATGCTATAGCCGGAACAGTAACCCTTATGATTTTAGTTACAGAACTAGTCGACAAACCAAAATCTAAGGCCAGAATAGTGGTAGGGGAGGCGAATAGGGGATTTCGGGATTTACTCGAGCGCGGCAGATTAACATAAGGGGGCAACCTTGCACCTTGTGAAGTACTCTCACCAAATCTGAGCCCTCTATGTAGTGTCGAACGCCTAGGGTAGCCCGTCAGATTAGTAAAAAAAATATCGATGGTTTGAAATACTCGAGCGCGTCAGATTAAGGTAAGGTAAGTTAGTTACATGCAAAATAGTGTACATTTCAATAATCTGACAATTTGGGCGTGACGAAAGAAAATTGGAGACTCGCAAAGTTGCAAAAAAAAAACGACACCTGGATTTTCTCGAGCGCGATTAGTTTTTTTTTTATTTTGAAGGAAATTAGTCACGAATCACGGAAATATCTTAATCTGCCGATTTGCACAAGCCGAAGTAGCTAAAATCATTATTAAGTGTATAGTCCAGGAATATTATGAGTTTCACCTCAGAATGAGAGATAGTCAGCTATTAACTTGTATAAACCTTTATTTTGACACCGTAAAACTTGTCTCAAAAGCTACTTATCTTAGGGTGCCCGCGACTACTGATTTTTCAAGGTCAAAGGTCAAAAAATAATTTATTGCAAATATCTCGTTTCCTATGGGTTTTTTGGTATATGTATTCATAATAAATATTGTAGAAGATTAAATTCTCTACAACTTTTGTCCAAAAATTTTTTCGATATCTTGAACCATTTTCGAGATTTCGATATTTTTTATATATTTTTTTTTCAAACCGTCAGATTAAGGAAGTCCCTCAACATAATTGTCAGATTATGGGTCAGTACAACAAGGCCATCAAGAAGAACCGCCTGTATAAAAATCTGACGCGCTCGAGTAAATCAAGGTCACGATTTTTTTTTGCATTTTCAAAAATCGGCCCTGACTGATGGTCGCGTCCAAATCGTCAGTCTTTAAAATAGGAGCTACTGGAGGGTTCACTTAACATCCCTTATCAATGTCTGACGCGCTCGAGTAAATTTTTTTTTTAAATATTTTCGACCCCTTTGTACGGCCACCCCCACCACGCAAAACGGCAGATTATTATATTTCCGTTATCAGACAGATGTGGCGCGACTACCCTATTAATATCTGACGCGCTCGAGTATTTCTTGGTGACTGTTTTTTTTTACATTTTTGAAACCCTGTAGACGCTCCCCCCACCGCTGAAGGAGAAAATATCACATAACCTTTTTTTCTTTATTCCACCTAATCTTCAAATTCCAGCAGGTCCCAAAGACGCTCGAGTAACTACAAATTTAGCATCATTGCCTCCCCTACCATAGTATTAGGTTGATACAAGCGTATTTTTTTAAAGTTATCATTATATTTCGCGGAGTACATTTTGTTGTTTCAGATAACATATTTATACACAAATAGCATTCTTTAGGTAAACCTAACAACAGTTGCGGCTCTCTAGATATGGATAAAAGAGCAGCCTTTTGCATATAGTTTCTAAAAAACTGTGTTTCGCATTCCGAGTTCTCCATATCTGAATCTTGATTAGGATTCTTTGATTGATGATCAATGTTATACATTTTATGTGAAGAGGCGTTAGAAGATGTGTCGTTCATACTACCAACTGACCAACTGATACTGCATCTGGTGAAAATATTATTTTCCTCTCTTTTTTGAAATATTTATTAACAGTCATGGTTGATTTATGGACACTTTTAGCTTTCAGCTTTACTTGCACTCCCTTACTTTTTTTTGATATTTCTAAACACTGATCATTATTTCCGACATTTATTGGATCCTCTATTACTATTTCGTCTTCACAGAAAGCAAAAAATATCTCTTCAGGCTTTTCTAACGCCGAAGTTACGTCTTCGTTGAATAGTTTCTCATAAAATTTTATTCGATTACGTTTTAGCACTGCAGATCTTTCAGGTTTATCTTCCTTTTCTTGTTGACATTTGAATTTGTGAGGAACTATACCCTTTTTTAGTTTAATTCTTCCCCCAACCATCTTATATTTAATATAGTTCTCCATATCATTCTCAACCCAAAACAAGAAAAAATCTCATAAACCAGATTCTTACTCAAGCAGAGCAGTAAGCAAAGTCTAGTATAGATTATAAGTTGTGTAGAAAACAAAGGATAACGCAAAACAGTTGCATTGTTCTCAAAATATTATATTAATAAAACATAACGGTAAACCTAAAAGTTCTGATACCTAAGGTATTGCACCTCTGACCTGATTTTATGTTTATACATAAGTACTAAATAAATGAAAGCTACAAAAGATTATAATAATCATTATTATGTACCTACATTAAAGGATGATTCACGCTATACCATGTCGCGACCGGGCCGTGCCCCGGCCGGGACACGTCCACCGTGCGCCGGCTGGGCCAGTCATTCACGCTATACCATGTCGCGACCGGACCGTGCCCCAGCCGGGACACGTCCACCATGCACCGGCTGGGCCAGTCATTCACGCTACACCGTGTCGTGACCGGGCCGTGCCCCGGCCGGGACACGTCCACTGTGCGCCGGCTGGGCCAGTCATTCACGCTATACCATGTCGCGACCGGACCGTGCCCCAGCCGGGACACGTCCACCATGCACCGGCTGGGCCAGTCATTCACGCTACACCGTGTCGTGACCGGGCCGTGCCCCAGCCGGGACACGTCCACTGTGCGCCGGCTGGGCCAGTCATTCACGCTATACCATGTCGCGACCGGGCCGTGCCCCGGCCGGGACACGTCCACTGTGCGCCGGCTGGGCCAGTCATTCACGCTACACCGTGTCGTGACCGGGCCGTGCCCCGGCCGGGTCACGTCCACTGTGCGCCGGCTGGGCCAGTCATTCACGCTATACCATGTCGCGACCGGACCGTGCCCCGGCCGGGACACGTCCACCGTGCGCCGGCTGGGCCAGTCTGAGCGTTTGAGGTTGACTGCACGGCGGGCGCCCGGGCACATATGTTCATGTTACAACATGTCGCGACCGGGCCGTGCCAGAGCCGGGAAACAATACCTACCGACATTTCAACGCCGTGCCCCGGGGCACGGCCGAGCCACGGTCAGGCATGAATAACTTCATACAAAAAGTATGCCATAATGTTTGACTGTGCCACGGCCGGGGACCGGCCGGGGCACGGCCCGGTCGCGGCACGGTGTAGCGGGAACCATCCTTAAAGATTATCAGTATAGGTACTTTCGTCAAAATGATCTTCACAACAATAAACGTTGCTTTTATCTCCAAATGGATCTAACCTCTTCATAGCTTTTAACCATTTCTTTCTCATTTGGACGTCCCTTGGAACGATAAAAAACTATTTTTCAGACGCATTGGTGGTAGTATTAGTACATTTCGGCACAACACATGATTTTCTAGTATTTAGATTGGACATTTTTGAAAGTATTTATAATTTATAATGAAACGTAAGATGTCGACCGTGCTGAGAGCGCGAGCGGACTGAGCGAGTGCTGGGAAATGACGTCACTCCGTCACATGCATCGAGTACGAGACCGTATCGCACGTTTACTTCTATAAATCGGAAACTAATAGACGTATCGAAGTAATTCTTTCACTTATATTTTTTATTTTTGACAGAGAATATGGAGAGCTAATATTCAAAATTAGTTAACATTCTTCATTAAAAAAAAAAAAATAATTACCATGGGTGTACTTACAAGAGTATTGATAGTATCCACATCGTTTGCCGCGTCGGTGTCCAATAGAGCCAATAACGCCATATTGTGCAGTCCGCTCACGAATAACCCACACTTGACTGCGTGTTGGCTGTATTCTGGTAATATATCCAGATCCGAGTCTGATTCTTCGTCGGATTCTGATTCTTGACGTTGGGTTTTTGGCCTGGAAACAATTTTTAGATGTGTGACAAGGGGCGGGAGGGGTCCTAAATTTCGTGACGTCACATTTCAAAATCTAATATTCAAAGGTGTGGGTTGAAAGTCTATGGACTGAATGATTAAGTTTGTATCTTTCATAACATAATTAATCGATTGGTTTGGTTTGTTTTTAATTTTTCAAATGTATTTTAAATTTTATGAAAAACTATTTTCGGAACTGTTGTTTTCGTTTAATAATTTCTAGAATTCAAATGTGTGACGTCACAGTACACACACAGTGAGTCTCATAAATGTGACCAGCTGTGACAAGGACGGGGAGGGGTCTAAAAATCATAATTCATGTGACGTAATTTATGGATGGCTCCTAAATATAAATAACTTGTTGTCTTACCTATCTGTAAACATGACCTGTCTTTCATTAGCAGGAGTCGGGAACTCCCTCAGTTCCAATGGCGTCATGACTCTACTACTGTACCCGCTAGATTTGTCAGAAAACGCCAAATGACTCAGCTTCTCCATCAACGGGGTCAACTGCACGCCAGTTAATTTCTTTTTAAAACTAGTCGCTTCAGAATCCGAACCGATTTGCGAATCGGAACTCTCAGACAGTGATTTTAAAGGTAAAGACAACGATTTTCGCCTGGACTGATCCGTGGGTAACGTCTTATTTGAGTCTTTTGGTATTTTCTTCGGCGTTCTCTGTGGTGACTTATTTAATTCCGAATCGAAGTCTTCAAACTTCTCCTGCTCTTGTAATTTAGTGTTGAAATTGAACATGTTGTCTTTCGAGCCGTCTTGTTTCATTCTCGAATAATGCTGCTCGAGATACTGGTTGAAAAGAGATTCGGAGATGGCAACACCGTCGTTTCTGAACACCGGGAACGAGGGGTCGTTTATCGTCATAGTGCTCGCGCTTTTCGGTAGCGGATTCTCTGACGGAGACAAATCATCATTAGACCTCTTTAACTTGAACTTTGACGTGGCTCTATTCGACATCCTTTTAAAAGTTTCTTGTATATCCATAACGCTTGCTAACTTCCTCATTGGCTCTGGTTTATTGATATAATGGTCGGCAATGCAGTTCATATCAAGTACCATTTTGTTGTCCCTCTTCTCGTTTTCCATGTTAATTTTGGCACAGTTTTCGATATTTTTCAGTACGTCTGGTTCAATTTTTTCAGGCTCTTGATTGCTTGTGTCAGGATTTTGGCAGATGGATAACATGTTGCCATGGAGGCGTTTGTATTCCACCATGGGCGTGGAGCAAACACTCGTCTGACCTGTGAAGACTGTTTCGTTTTCCTTCGCATCTTCATCAAGCGACATTTGTGTTTTGAAGCTTAGAGACAGTTTATTTGGTCGCTGTCTTGGTTTGTTAGTGAAGGGTACGACGTCGGGCATGCTCGGTGGTTTCCGTTCGTGATCGGTGGTCTGTTCTTCTCTATTGGGTGGTGATATCATAGTGTGGTCTTCTTCGGGAACAGCGGTGAAGAGTAACGATTTGTCTCGCTTCATACCTGATTGTGGAAATTCACGCATTTTTTCGCGTTCTGCATCTTGATTCTGTAACAATTTTTATTTATGACTAGCTGTCCTCGGCGGTTTTACTCGCGTTTCCGTGGGATTTTATCTTTACCTAGGTTTAATATATAGCCCACAAATAACGTGGCTTTCTATTGGTAAAATAATTTTCAAAATTGGTTCTGTATATCCAGAGATTACCCCCTACAACCTCACAAACTTTACCTCTTTCTATTATTATTATGGATACCTACTAAGGAAATACCACAGCAAAATTTTAATGGCAATCAGTCTTCAAATTGCCTTTTTGAGCCGCTGGTGCAACACGTCCATTAAAACAACTAAGTGATTAAAAGATGACTTCTTACCTTCTTAAACCTCCCAATCATCTCTTCTCCATTGTGATAGAACTCTTGCAATTTCTCCACTTGTTTCTTCAAGTTGTCATACATCTTCTTCCCCACATACACCACTAGCAGCTGAGCTCCCAGTGGCAAGGGGATTTCCGTTTCTAAGGTCTCTGCCGGTGACTTTATTCTGTATGGATCTACTACAGTGAGATATGATGTCAAGCTTGGTGGTAGTTGAGTTGAGATTATTCTGAAATGTAGAAAGTGCTTATTGAAGACAGGATTGCTCGAGGGTCGTGGGTTCGAATCCTACAAGAAGCTTGAGCTTTCGGTGAAGGAAAACATCGTGACGAAACCATAGCATGGTGGTAGGGTACTTTGCTGTACCTGATTGGCTGACTACCACCCTCAAGTTGAAAATCTTCTGATAGTTGTTGTAAAGGTTGGCAACACATTGGCAATTTGCCTGGTATTGCAGGTGATGTGTCTAAGAACTTTTCAGCTTTCTGACTTAAACCGCTTTGGATATCGTGCAAGCCGCTTTGAATTGAAAAAAAAATATTTACTCAAGTAAGTTTATCCTATCCTACTAATAATATTTATAAATGTGAAAATTTGTATGTGTGTTGCTCAATCACGCAAAAATGACTGAACGGATTTTGATGAAACTTGGCACACAGGTGGATCATATGTGGGAATAAAACGTAGGATACTTTTATCTCGGGAAAAGATAAGATCCTTCAACCGCGGGGGACAGTTAATGCATAAGTTTGATTGTTGATTTCATACATTTTCAAGGTTAAACCTATTTTAATGAATGAAAGCTTGGAACTCTGACATATTGTTTTTGGGTTAAACATAATAATAACTTTAGGGATCAGGTAGTAAAATTACTCACTTGTTATTATACAAGATGACGCCACCCAAAACACCTTTGCTTCTGCGACAGTGCTCCAATATTTGCATTGACTCCATATAAACAGACGTGGCGCTCTGTAATTGAATAAATCAATAAATATCCTCGGACATTTTTCACACACGGCTATCTGCCTAACTAAGCAGAGCTTGTAATATGGAAACCAGATGACTGATATACTACATAATACTACTTTTTTTTTGTAAATACATACTTAAATAGATAATTACAACCAGACTCAGGACAAACAGACATGTTCATGCACACAAATGTCTGTCCTGGATGGGAATCGAACCCACGACCTGCGTGATAGGTAGTGTGTTAACCAACCACGCCAACCGGCTCGAGTTATTTCATCATTTTCATTAAATGAGTTTATTCATCCTTATGAATTGTTACTCTTTCTTGACGACGAGGCAGGCGGGTCACCTGATGGTAAGTGACTACCGTCTCCTATAGACGGTGTGCCCTTTGGGTACGGAACCGTAAACACAGACATACGAAAGCATTTTTACCCAGGCTGAAACGGAGACCGCTCGCTCGGTCAATGATAACATAAGAGCGTCCTTAAAGAGCGAGGGCTACTGTCGTCATTTAAAATATTCATTAATATGCCTGTACTAAACTACAAGGAGGTTCCATTACAAATATGTTTTTTTAATGATATATATGCTACAGTTAGGTGTATTTATACACGATAACGCATAAAATGTAAATAAACACTCAAGTGTTATCTTTATCGTGATAAAATGAACGTAAAATTCACTTTTTGAAGTGTATCAAAAATATTTGCAGTTAATGTAGTGACTATACATATTGAATTGAAATGCCAATTTCAAGTCACTAATCCTCCAATTTCAAAGTCACGAATCCTTGCCTAATCCTAACAAGGTCTAACATGAGCTCTATAAATACATCAATAGCATATTTTTTAGCTTGTTTTTCATTAAGAAATTAAATTACCTTAGGTAAGCTCAGCATGGGCACCCGTTGGAATATATGGCATCCATACTGCAGCACCGGCAAGTAAGTCTCGAATACTTGGTACAGTTTCTCGGACAGTCTACGCTGGTCTTCCATCTGTGCTGCCAGGGCTTGCAGGTCTCCGTGGTAGACCTTGATCATTGAGGTCAGCAGGTTGGCTCGGTTCTTTAGTACCCAATCGGGTATGTTGCGGTCGCTGCCGATTGCCTGTTGGAGATTGAAGTTTACTGCTGGCTTACCTTAGGTAAGGTAAATTAAGGCGATGATAGCTCATTGGTAGTGACGTCGGATACCGCGGCGAAGGTGGTGGGTTCGAATCTTACAGTGAGCTTGCTTTCCATGAAGGTAAACATCGTGAGTAAAGCATAGCACGGTGGTAGGGTGCTTTGTAGTACCCGACTCGCTGGCTACCACCCTCAAGTTGAAAATGTGTCGCCAAGTACCTATCGGTGTGTTCCGACGGCTTCACTTAAGAGCCAGTTCCCATCTAGGCTTTGTGTCCCATCTAGGCTTACCACCTTCGGCCACATCATCACTTAACATGGTGAGATTGTGGTCAAACACAAGCTTATCCTAAAGATGTCAATTTTCTAACAAGCAGCCGATCAACTGATTGTTATTGGCAATGCCCTATTGTCAATTTCTGAATTTTTTAATGTCTATAAGGTAACTGTTCAGTTAAATGAGTTTTTCATAAATCAAACGACTTGTTTTGAATAAAGTCTGATTTTTAATTAGCTGGAGTAAACTGACAGGACTGTTTAATGGTTACCATAATATCAGTTTAATATAATAGTCAATCTTATGTTAGCGATTACACTTATTCTCATTGATAATTTTAAGAATAAATTTTTGATGAACGAAATATTTATTACGATAACTGTCTATAAAAAATCCAACTTTAGGTGTAGATTTTTGATTAAAAACTCTAGTATTGACGAGATTTGGCACATGTAACGTGGAATAGAGCAAAGGATACTTTGGGAAATTGTTACGAGACCTCTCGGAAACGTGAATTGCCGGCTCTTCTCAGCAAAAACAACCTTCCGAACCGAGCATTTAGAGTCTGACTATTCATAAGTGCCTGTGAAGGCCTATTTGGATGAATAAACAATTTCATTTCATTTCATTTCGTGGGCAAATAATAAAAGTGGTCAATTTACTTACCAAGATGTACCTTCCATATTCTCTGATTATAAATTTGCCGCTCTGTAGTGTGATCGCGACCGGTTGCGAGAATAACGACTTGATGCAATGCGCGGCCCCGACCACCTAAAAACATCATTGTGATTGTCATGAGAAAGTTCCTTGAAGATTCCAGATTACAAGTTAACACATTGGCAATCCCCCTGGTACTGCTGTGTATCAGGTGACTTGTGATAGGAAAAAAGATTAAAACCTAATTGAGCAAGATCAAGATCGCAAGATTATCGTCATCTGAATTTATAAAAGTTTAAACTTTTTTATGTTTAGTTTATGGTACGGTCGGCCAAAAAAGTGGTGTACCACCCTAAGGTCGAATGCAGATTCATAGGTGATAAAGATTAGTTTCGCTTGCAGATCAATCTGACAACATATGACAACGTCATTATTGTGCATCTCTTTCAAGTGATATCTTTTTAGTTTGAACCTTGTTGTAATTTTCGATGACTGGGAAACTAAACCAAAACTGGCACACCACTTTCTTGGCCGACCGTACCTACCTTCACTAACTTCTTTAAGATTTTAATGGACATACATTTTAAGTCAGGATTATAACCGGGCAGATTCTTTACAAAATCATTATATTTTGTCTATGTTGTACATAATGGAAACAAGAAAAAATAAGATACTATACAAACTTCTACTTACGAATTTATGACTAGACTAAAACTGAAAATCAATTAACGCTAAGTGGCTTATCCACTTAAGCTGGAGATGCTAATCAATACCTATTAAACTTAATGTAATAATCTATACAAGTAAATGTATATGAAACTATTAACGGTAGGTACATATAGCAAATCATTTTTTTGTCTGTCTGTTTATTCGCGCTAATCTCCGCTCGCTGATTTTGACGGGACTGTAACTGACGTATACCTAATGTTATACTCGTAAGTAACGGAAAAGAATTTGAGTTCCACATATAAAATTAAAACCCATGAAATTGTGAACCCAATCTGGTTAAAATTGAAAATTTTTGCATTGCCTGACGTACAAAATGGCTATTATAGATTATGTAAGAACACATGTTGTAATGTTAGTATTGATAGATGAATAGATTAGTAAAAATTAAATTTACAGTGTTATTTCTATGTCCTTTGTTCGTGTATGTACCTCATGGTAGGGGAGGCGAATAGGGGATTTCGGGATTTACTCGAGCGCGGCAGATTAACATAAGGGGGGCAACCTTGCACCTTGTGAAGTACTCTCACCAAATCTGAGCCCTCTATGTAGTGTCGAACGCCTAGGGTAGCCCGTCAGATTAGTAAAAAAAAATCGATGGTTTGAAATACTCGAGCGCGTCAGGTTAAGGTAAGGTAAGTTAGTTAGTTACATGCAAAATAGTGTACATTTCAATAATCTGACAATTTGGGCGTGACGAAAGAAAATTGGAGACTCGCAAAGTTGCAAAAAAAAAACGTCACCTGGATTTTCTCGAGCGCGATTAGTTTTTTTTTTATTTTGAAGGAAATTAGTCACGAATCACGGAAATATCTTAATCTGCCGATTTGCACAAGCCGAAGTAGCTAAAATCATTATTAAGTGTATAGTCCAGGAATATTGTGAGTTTCACCTCAGAATGAGAGATAGTCAGCTATTAACTTGTATAAACCTTTATTTTGACACCCTAAAACTTGTCTCAAAAGCTACTTATCTTAGGGTGCCCGCGACTACTGATTTTTCAAGGTCAAAGGTAAAAAAATCATTTATTGCAAATATCTCGTTTCCTATGGGTTTTTTGGTATATGTATTCATAATAAATATTGTAGAAAATTAAATTCTCTACAACTTTAGTACAAAATTTTTTTCGATATCTTGAACCATTTTCGAGATTTCGATATTTTTTATATATATTTTTTTTCAAACCGTCAGATTAAGGAAATCCCTCAACATAATTGTCAGATTATGGGTCAGTACAACAAGGCCATCAAGAAGAACCGCCTGTATAAAAATCTGACGCGCTCGAGTAAATCAAGGTCACGATTTTTTTTTGCATTTTCAAAAATCGGCCCTGACTGATGGTCGCGTCCAAATCGTCAGTCTTTAAAATAGGAGCTACTGGAGGGTTCACTTAACATCCCTTATCAATGTCTGACACGCTCGAGTAACTTTTTTTTTTAAATATTTTCGACCCCTTCGTACGGCCACCCCCACCACGCAAAACGGCAGATTATTATTTTTCCGTTATCAGACAGACGTGGCGCGACTACCCTATTAATATCTGACGCGCTCGAGTATTTCTTGGTGACTGTTTTTTTTTTACATTTTTGAAACCCTGTAGACGCTCCCCCCACCGCTGAAGGTGAAAATATCACAGAACCTTTTATTCTTTATTCCACCTAATCTTCAAATTCCAGTAGGTCCCAAAGACGCTCGAGTAACTACAAATTTAGCATCATTGCCTCCCCTACCATCATGTTTATTTTTTAATTTCTCATTTGTTTATTTTTTGTTAATTGTCCGTCACTACATGTTCGTGATGTCATGGACGTGGGGCTCGACTGAAAATCTGCGCGAGGGCTTTTTTAGCCTTAGCTTTATGCTGAGTCGAGACCTATTCCTGGCATCACGGAACATTACATTATTGTTTGTTTGTTTGTCTTGTCTTTTTATGTTATTTCTTTTTCATTTTAATGTAATGTTGTGTGTTGTCAAGAATAAATATATTTCTTTCTTTCTTTCTTTTCTTTCTATATGCTCTAATATATACTATCATTAACTTATTAATTTAATTTCGACATACTTAAGAGTTTAAACTGATGTGAAACCTGTTTTGTATCATCAAATAATGTAAGTTTATGTAAATTATTAAAACTTTCTAAAATAGCTTTGATTATTGTAAATTGCAATGTTGTTTGTGATATCCATTTTGACTTCAATGAAATAAGGTACATTTTCAAATAAGCTGCAATGACGATTATTAAATTTGACCTTATATTGATGTAGTTAAAGAAGATATTAATACCAACAACAGTCAATTGCTTAATAGTTATATTACAGGTAAGTAGAAATCTTTACATAGTATAAAATGAAGTCCCATCCCCTGTCTGTTCTTAGATCTTTTAAACTACTCAACAGATTTTACCGATATCAATTAACAGCATCAATACATTTCATAATCAATATCTACATCTTCCGATTAAATTATCCTGAATATACAGTACCTGTCCAGAAAGTGCATGTCTCTGAGTGTCGGACACCCATCCTGGATGGAAGTAGAGAACCGCATCAATAGGGTCATCCTCTTCAGATGTACAGCATTGTGTGTCATACACAAACACTATCATCATTTCCCTGTGTATGAGAAAAATTATAATAGATAGATCGATAACACTTTATTGTTCCATACATGAAAAATAACAATTAAAAAAAAAAACAGAAATAACATTTACAATGGGTGGCCATATCACTAATAGTGATCTCTACCAGGCAACCTTTGGATGGAGAGGATTTGACTACTTTAAAATATGGCGGAGCATGCAAAAAACAACATAAATATTTCATAATTTACACAAAAATATATGCCAATATCTTCAGAAAAACTAAATATTTTTTTCTGAGTAGTGACTCAGAAAAAAATATTTAGTTTTTCTGAAGATATTGGCAATTGGCATTGAATGAAATTGTCAGATACATGTTTGGGAAGTACTGTACATTAGCACCCGCTGATTTGGGGCTTCACTAATTTTTTTCGTGTAGTACTCTTCGTAGTAAGAACCAAGGCTTTTGACGCGATTCGAGTTTATTTTTTTTTATTATTTATTTATTTATAGACGAGCAGCTTAGAAGCTGATGTGTCTACATCTTGCAGTGTTGAAGTAAGGGTCGCACTTCATCGATCACTTATGTAGTTTATTAGTTTTTGTCCAGTCGGTTTTTAAAAGCGTTTGTTGAGGTTGCTGATATCACATCATCGGGTAACCGATTCCAACACTGGACTACTCTATTACTCAGGAAATGGTGAGCAGTGTTTGTCTTTGATGGTGCACGATTAATTTTACATTGATGCCCACGGGATGATTTAGTGCTCTCATACTTAATAAATATGTCGTCTAGGTATGGTAAGTTGTACTTTCCCGTGAGGATTTTGTTGAGATCGCCACAAAGTCGTCTTTCCTCAAGAGTAGTGAGGCGCAGAATGCGAAGCCTGTCGTCATAGGATTTGTTTCGTAAGGCGGCTGGTATTTTAGAAGCTTTTTGCTGGACACTCTCAAGCAGGTCGATATCTTTATGAAAATAGGGGCTCCAACTTGGAATGCGTATTGTAGTAAGGGTCTTATATAAGTCTTGTAGATTTTCATGAAAATATGTACAGTCATTGTTTGGAAGGATCTTCGAATGTTATATACAAATGAATTAGCTTTTTTTACAATTGAGATTATGTTTTCTTCCCACTTTAAGTTTGAAGTGATTAATATTCCAAGGTCTTTCTGTGTGTCAGTTGATTCTATTAGGTTCCCGTTCAGATTGTAGTTGATTCTTGGGTTGGTTTTACCGAGGTGGAGGATGCTACGTTTAGAGATATTTCATTTTATTATCCAGTCTTTACTCCCGCTCATAATACGGTTGAGGTCTTCTTGCAGTTGCCCAGAGTTGATAAGTGGGTTGGCAAAGAACTTTCCATCATCAGCAAAAAAGGCAGATTGAGATACAATAACTTCAGCCAGGTCAGTAATGAAAATCCCAAAACTAATTCATAAAAAAATTACCACAAAGTGTATGGCGATCGCTCGCTGCGCTTCGCGATCATCGTTCACTTCTGTGAACATATGTGAATTAGTTAGAAAATTTGAAACTTTAGGTTTTTCTTTCTCGAAAACTATGCGTTTTCGCATTAAAAGCCTTGGTGAAAGTTCTTACAACGAAGAGTACTACACAAAAAAAAATAAGTGAAGCCCCAAATCAGCCGGTGCTAATGTACAGTTCAGTCCATGTTTGTATTTGCAGTTTTTTTATTGCTTACATGTAAGTACATACATGGATTTATATGATTTAATAAAAGTAATATATTTTTTGGGTTGAAAGTCATATAATACAGCTGATAAGCTGGCACTGACATTGAAAATAAATATATACCTAGGTACTTACACTTAGCATACCTAATCATGTATTTGTAATACTTATTTTAATTTTATTGATAAATTCATAATATTTAGATGCTTGCTTAGTCCTATATTTTATAAATATGACCTAGATATTTTGATAATTACAGTTACATATCGACGTAATCAGATATCACCGCAAACCAAGTTCAATTATTAACCACAGGATTGTATATTCGTTTCCGTATGTTATAGAATTTCACAATAATCTTTAATGGTATCAAATTTTCACTTACTTGGCCATGTTGAGTGTCGCAGTTGCGTCCCAGACTAAAATAAGAACCAAATTCAAGTCATTTTCTTAGTATTTAGACAAAATATTGTTACAAATCGTTAATCGATTGCAGTTTCAATTAAATTTTCATTTTTTCAGGAAATTAAATACGCGACCGTCCGACTCCAACAATTCTTCGTTTGACACTTTATTTTTCGTTCGGTGTTGCTTGTTGATGCCGAGAAATTGTGATGCCATTTTAAAAAATCCTTTTGAATCTGTTGCCTATTACTGCTATTATCTAGCACCTGTGTGTGTTATGATTTGAGGTCTGAGGATAGTGTACAGTAATCATTATTATTTAATTCTTCAAATTATTATGGAAAGTATATTATGTAGAACTATTTAACACAATTTTGTCCTACATGTCGCCTTAGTTCTATACAACGCTAAAAGATGGCGCTTATTTTAAAAGAAGTGAATATTTTTCTATTTCATACGTATTATTTGTACGTAAAAAAGTAATATTTCTTTGTAACAATGAGCTCATTACCTACATGTATTTCTTATCGTTACATCTGTCTTTTTTATGTAAAAGTATTCTGCGTATCTTTCTATAGTGTTGACTCAGGAGCTTGATTTTTATACACCTAATAAGATAGGTATAGAGTATAGTATCTGGTATAAATTTCAACTAGCTAGGTCCCACCCGTTCCTGAGAAAATCGGTGGTGACACACGGACAGACGGACAGACGGACAGCTAGCTACATATCAGTAATCTGTGAGACGGACAAGAGACTGATCTTATAAGGGTTCTTTTTTTACCTTTTGAGTTACGGAACCCTAAAAATTGAGGCTAGTGCCACAAAACGGTCCCAGCTCAGCATAATGTTAGTTATTTATTAACCAGCACTGGTCTTCCGTTGGAACTTCATTAAAAAGTTCAGTTCAGTTCCTCTGCGCTAGTTCAGACGGAAAGCTCCCATGTGCTGACGAGAAGGTACACCAATTTGAAAATGAATATGAGTTTTCGAAACGATGGTAGGACCTATCGCAAGGTCGTGGGTTCAATCCTATGAGCATTCACTGAAGGAAAACATCGTGAGAAAACCATAGCACGGAGGTTGGACACTTTTACAGTACTCACCAGGCAGACTACCTACCACCCTCAATTTTAAAATCTATAATGAAATCCTATCGGTATTGTTCCGACAGTTCTATTTTCTAGGCATTTGAAGGTCGGCAACACATTGGCACATCCCCTCGGATTGCTAATGTAGGCGACAGTAATCACTTACCATCAGGCATCTCTCCTGCTTGTCATATTTGTAAAAGAAGAAAAAAAACAGCAAAAGAAAAAACACAAGCTCCATTACTACAACACATGCCTCATAAAATTAAAAAATAAACAGCCTTAAGTAAAGTTCACTGACATGTCCAGAATTTCATGTCATCTATACACCACTCACGATTGTATGAATCAGTTGGGTGATATTCATTGCTTTGTTCTTGCTCAAAGAGTTGTGATCAGAATTACAATGTGGAATGAAAGTTAATTTCCAATGAGCAGTGAATATTATTGGAGAAATTTGTTGCTTTTACTCTTGTTATAATTCTTATTAGCTATGACTAGGTATCTATCTAGACCACTATTGGTTTTACAGAGTAAAGTTACTCGCGTTACGAATTCAAAAATATTATAATAAAAAATCCTGAATTATATCTACAATCATATTTTTATTTATTGGTTTACATCAGACAATTTTCCATATGAGATTAGTAACAAAACTTACAGACTATGTTATTAACATAAAACAATTATAAATGCAGCCCTCAGCAACGGCTACATATTTGTACCTTTTGGAGTAGAAACTATGGGACCGTGGGGGCCTGAAGCACGACAGTTTTTTAAGGAACTGTCCACGCGCCTCATAGGTCTGTCTGGTGACCAGAGGGCTGGTGCTGGTTCTTACCTCGGACAAAGGATAAGCCTTGCTATCCAACGAGGTAACGCTGCCAGCCTTCTTGGCACTTTACCTATGGGCAGCGATTTGAACTCGATATTCTATTTATAATATTATATCGAGTTTAAATGTATATAATAGAATAAGCAAGGTATGTATAATTTGTAAATATTTTTATTTTATTGATTATATTATACATAATTATAAGTTTTATTATTAATTTTATTATTACATAACATATTAAAGTTAGGTATATACAATAAAGAATAATAATATGATACTGTAATCAATATAATTATAAATTAAATAAATATTAATTTAAAAACCTGTATCCACCATGGTGCACCAAACCCGCAGCAATGCATACGGGTCCAGTGCCACAGAAGTGGACAGTCAAGCTTCTCGCTAGTTACTCTCAGGATACTGTTGGCGCTCCCACGTATACGACGCATCAGGGATGCAGACCTTTTCGCATTATAGCCTGGAAGCTATCCGTGCTAGCTTCCGCAAACATACCTGACGTGCTACAGTACCGCGGGAGCCCCATCAGCATACTGAAAGCATTGTTATACTGAACCGTTAGATATTATCGTTGAACACTTTTGGAGTTAATTTTCAGATATAATGTTTCATTCTCGTGGCATTTTTTATCTATGTTAGTTGGTAGGCTTAAACTTTATGGCAAAATTCTTTCTTAGTGGGTGGTTACATCATAATAGAAAACAACTACCCAAACACGTCTCTGGCTTTAGTGGTTTAGACTGTTTGATGATCAATCATCAGAACATAGATTTTTATATAGGTAGGTACTACAACATCATCTGCCTGGCCTGTTCCCAATTATTCACTCCTTTCTTACTCATATCATCTCTCACACAATCCATCCATCTCTTTTTCGGTCTTCCTCTTCCCATGTATCCATCCACTTTCATTGATTTTTATATACCTACATATGGATTAAATATTATGTAGCAGGCTTTACGCTTACGAGATCCACTCCTTTGTTGGAATTGGAATAAAGACAATTAATGTAGTTTTTTAAATGTTTAAACCTATTTAACCATTATCTCATTGTATAACTTGTGTAAGTGACGATGCGACCACTGATTTATCTCGGTGATTTATTAACGAGAAAAAAAAATGATTTAGACTCGTAAGAAAAAAATACTCTATGGTACTTAACAAAGCAAGGCTAGTTCAGCAAAAGGGGGGAATGTTTCGTTGTTACTACCCAACGCCCTTCTCTAATTGGTATATTAAATTTCTAGCCTTCAATATGTCCTAGTTCATACGTGACTGGTCTAAATAAAAAGTCTACTATAAGAATGTTGTTAGGCAACTGGTCACATGCCGCGCCTATCATTCTGACACGCCGCCCAAATTAATCTGCGGCAGATTTTGGTGGAAGTTTGTGAAAAAAATTGAGGGTTTTTTTGTTATCTTTACTAGAGAAATTCTGGTGTTCTAGGTTGTTTATTGGTCGAGGGTACGACAGATATTTATTCATAAGACAGGGAAATGACCACAGAAATGACCGTGTATTTTGGCACGCATGTTTTTTTAGTTTCTCTTGGGTAGTGGGGACATGGAATAATAGCGCTTGTCATAGCAAGCCCTGGAAAATGTCCTATACCTAATAATGTACTTACCTAGTTGTTCCAGAATTTTCTTATTTCGAAGTTGATAACTCCAACATTAAACTCGATTTATACCTATATACAAAGATAATAATAATGTATCTACTCATTTAACTTATATTTATTTACTATAAAAATAAAGGATTTGTATATTATATTGCCTAAAAAATTTTCGCGGATATCTTCAACGAGGGTTACATCGCCATGTTACGTAAATTTTTATGCTTAATTACAAGTCGCATACAACGTAAGGTCGTAGAAAGTGAATCGACTCGTGTGAACCGTCAAAAAAAGCCCGCCATCTTGGCAGTCTGTGGCGCGCACTCCGCGCAAGTCGACGTTTCCCGCCGAAACGTATTATATTTAAACCTCGAACGCGATCACTGATTTTTTCTTTATTCATTTTATTTTATTTACGCGCGTGTTGCCGGCCAGTGTCATTCAAAAGTTGTTTTTTAATGTGCAATGGATATATTTTGCATGTGATGTTGTGAATAATGTGTAAAGACATTGTGTTATAAATAAAGTATTGAACAACTTTCAATAAATTCTTGTGTACGATTTCGAAGGATGGGGAATTTTGACAGGAGGTGGCGATTCGACTCAATATTAAAAATGGTAAGTTTGACATTTAGTCGATTTTATAAAACATTTATTTATAACAAAAGTATAAGGAAAGTCGTACGTTAAATATGACAAAAAATATAATTAATTTATACTTTAATCTGTTTCATAATGGTCTTATGTAGAATATATTAACATAACTCATACGTAACTAAGAATTTGGTCACTTTTATTTATAAGGCAAACGTAAAATTATCGTGGCTCATTCCGGAATCGTTGAGTAACAGACTGGTTGATAATTTAATCGATCTACAATCGAGTTTGTTGTTTGGGATTTCACTCGATTAGTTTTGCGCGGTTTTCTCTGCGCAGGTGGGTAACTTGTTAATTAGAAAAATAGTTTATTTATACGGGTAGTTTTAATTATATAAAGTTTCATTCCAATTTTAAATGTAGCCGATAGCCGTTTTGTATTTGTTTCAAAATGCGTTGATATTTTTACTTGTCCTTAGCATACCTACTATTAAAAAATATATCTATATAGCCTGTTAGTCTATGAATTCCGATATGTGGATGACAGTGACAGTACCAGACTGTATATCAAGGTTACAGATTAACAAATCAATGAGGTGTCAAGTCTGCATTCCTTCGGTAACGTATGAAGTTTGACGATCACCTTGTACTGCAAACTCGACGATGCTTATGGTATTATATTGAGCTCATACAACAGTGTTGATATGGCTGAAGGTGGTAAGCGCAAAGCTTGGCAGGGTACTGGCTCTCAAGTGTAGCTGTCGGAACTAAGTGCTCGGCGACATAATTTCAACAAGAGCATGGTAGCCATTCAGGCGAGATCTACCAGAAAACTCATTGTAAGATTCAAAATAAAATACTTTACTGAGAAAAAGAAACATCGCCCACATGAATTTAGGACCATGCGTCAGCATTAGGGTTCCAAAGTTAATTCGAAAAAGAGTGTTCGGTCCCAATGATGATCGAAAAACTTTTGAGCAACATCGGCTTTATAGTTTACAGTAAATTAACTGTGACAGACATGCAAAAGGACGGGTATATTATATCGTCGTTTGAGACTACGGAACCCTAAAAATGTTGCAGAATATTACGCAAAATATATTGACTATACGAAGCATCGTTAGAATCAATTAACTAAATGTGTATTAATTGTCGCAATATTTAATTATTTAATATATTTTGTTGTAATTACTTCCTTTTATTATATTTGTGACTGATGTGTCATACAATATTTAAACGCAAAAAACATATAACTAATTCCAGCTAATATTTAATTATGTTTTAAGATATGTTGTGTGTTTTGCTACAAAAATCTGAGAAAACTGAAATTCTGTATAAGCTTTGGTAATGGAGTAGCCACAATAAAAATATATCTTAGGTCCAAAAATAAAATATTCCTCTTTAAATATCAAATAATTTGTATTCATAACATAGTAGTCACAATGTTGGTGATATCATAGACTAAAGAACGTAAAATAATACTATAAACCTTGAAATTGGCAAAGGGCCTTTCGATGCATGCCAGCATTCGTGATCACTTTAATAATATTGGAAATATGTACAAAAATTATTATTGGTATTATTCTATATAAAAAAAAAGAATTTAAATAAGTTGGTTAGACTAGGATAACAATGTTTTTAAAACCGAGACATAAAAAAAACCGGCCAAGTGCGAGTCGGACTCGCGCACGAAGGGTTCCGTAAAAACGGCAAAAAATCACGTTTGTTGTATGGGAGCCCCCCTTAAATATTTATTTTAATTTTATTATTTATTATTAATGTAAAAATACAACTGAGTATTTTGTGAATATTTCAAGTGCCTACCTGTTGCCATTATTGATATCGAGCAAAAAAGGGCAAAAAAATCGCGTTTGTTGTATGGGAGCCCCCCTTACATATTTATTTTATTTAGTTTTTAGTATTTGTTGTTATAGCGGCAGCAGAAATACATTATTTGTGATTTCAACTGTCTAGCTATCGCAGTGCTTGAGATACAGCCTGGTGACAGACAGACGGACAGACAGACGGACGGACGGACGGACGGACAGACAGACAGACAGCGAAGTCTTAGTAATAGGGTCCCGTTTTTACCCTTTGGGTACGGAACCCTAAAAAATAACCAAGTTCTATTTTTATAAGAAATGCTATCTATACCTAAATATATACTAGTTTATAAAAACCTACTAATATTATAAAATGTGAATGTATGATTGGATGTGATGATGTTTGAACGCAAAAATGAATGAATAATTTTTCATGTTTCCTTTTTCAATCTATGGGTTTTTAAACGACTTTTTCGAGTTAAAGTAATAAATGAGTAATATCTAATTGTTCTTTGATTAGTACCTATTAACAAATAATATTCACTAATTATTAATACACAGAAACGTCTATTAAAGCTATTATTTATTATTTTTAAATTAGGCACATTCTAATTATAAAATTCAAATTAGGAAATTCCTCATGTCATTACAATAAGTAAAGTTACATCATAAAGGCATGACACATTGAATTGCAATGTTGTTTAATTTATCACTATCATTTTAAAATTTACAATTCAATTATTTTCAGTGTGAAATTTTTACCTTGAATAAGATAGTGAATTCAAAATAGTTGCAATTAGTAGCTAAGACTAGCTTTTTGACGCGCCGTTTCATCCGCGATCTCTTTTCAATAAAGATTTATTTTCCAACTAAAATAAACTACATTTTTTGATGATCATAATAATAAGAATACGAATCAATACGACGTGCAGATATAGTTAATATTATCACGTTTGTATAGTCGACTCGGAGCTCGGTGTGCGCTGACGCCGCGCGCCGCGTCCTTGGCAAGCTGCGCCCGCGCACATTCCCCGCGAGAATTCCGGCTCTTCTCATACTATACCGATACAATATGGTACTATGCTACATTTCGAATGTCTGTAACTTTGTGATCGTGTTTTGCTTGTACTACTAGCTTTCCCCCGCAGTTTCACCCGCGTTCCCGTGGGATCTTATCTTTTCACGGGATAAAAACATAGCCTATGACACTCACAAATAACGTGACATTCTATTGGTAAAAGAATTATCTAATTCGGTTCAGTATATCCAGATATTAACCCTTAAACCTCACTTTACCTCTTTATAATATTAATATAGATGTAGTTATAGTACATGATTATTGTTGTTCCTATAATTCTGTATGTTCTTTGTCTGGTCCCAACTATTTATTTATGAGATACTAGCTGTCCGCCATGGTCCCCTAGTACCTTAATTTTTCCCGTGATAAAAAGTATCCTAAGCCCTTTTCAAAGGTCCCATCTACCTATGACAGAATTCATAAAAATTGGTTTAGCGGTTTAGGCGTGAAAACTATGTCGGTTGTTGGTTTCCAAAATACGAGTATAATAGACAACAATTATGACCGTGTATGAAATATGTCCCACCCAGTAATGTGTGTATTCCAAACCGGTGGTAGAGTCAATTGTAACGTTCATAAGTGCCTTGTTAGGGCGAAATAAATGACTTTTGAGATTCAGTTAATAATAGTACACTCAGCAAGTGACTCACTGATTCATCATCACTTAAACCGGCCCGTTCTAGATATAATCTACAAATATGTTTCTTTTCGGGTACCTGAGAAGGAATTTAGCAAAATTCAACACTATTCTTATAGAAGATAAGTTTATTATCGTATCAAAAGACTTTGTTTTTACAAAGCTCATTTTCCACCCAAAATCCGTCCGGCTTAACTAAACTGCTTAACCGTTTGTAATTAAGTTTGGCACGCATATAGCCTACCTACAGTATGCAGAAGGACTTTGGCTACAACGTCTGAAACCGTGGACATAGCTAGTTCACTTTAAAACCAAGGATTTACTCAAGAATTATAAGATTAGTCCTAATCTTTAACTGTCTATGAAAAGAAATTAACTATTGTTTATACGATTGCAAGAAATGTGAATCCGATCAAAGCTTTCGCTTTTATATCAAACATAGATGATAAAAAGTGAGAGTTGATCTCACGGAGGGTTTTGCAGTGCGTGTGACCTGCGCATGCGCTTGCCACCGTTATTAATGATCTATGTTTGACTATCACTACAACGTGAATCCATCTTTATATACAAGGGGAAGATAGGTGGGCCGGTCATCTACCAAATATACAAAAATGTCTATAATAACATGATCACCATTTTCGAATTTTAGATATTAAATATCTCAAAAATGGTGACACCTTTTGGTAGATGACTCGCCTACCTATCTCCCCTTTAAGTTTGTAGTACTACTTACCGGACACCCTGTATAAAAGGCAATCGTTACTGACTGATCTATCAACACACAGCTCAAACTACTGAACGGATTGCGCTGAAATTCGTCACGCAGATAGTTATTATGACTTAAGAAAAGATTTTCCTAAGGGGATGAAACGGGCATCCAAAGTTTGTATGGAGAAACAGGATCGCGGGCGAAACCGCGAGGCTGAAAGCTAGTTTACCCTATGTACATAAGATCGAAATACAACTCACTGATTAATCACCAAATCTCAGAAAGTATAAATGCTACAAACTTGAAATGGCAGTTAGATAGGGAGTAGGTATCCGCTAAGAAAGGAGTTTGAGAATTCAACCCCTAAAGAGTTCCCTCCGGACCGCGGGTAAAGCCGCATTAGAAAACTAGTTTTATACACAATTTGTAAATATAAACATTTAATATTTACAACAAATGTACAAAATATACATGCAAATGTACAATTACAATACATAAAAAACATCTTCGAGGCTGCCGCTGCTGCCGATCGGCAAGGTTCCCAGAAGGCTGGCAGCGTTTCCTCTTTGGATGGCCAAGCTGATGCGTTGGCGGAAAAAGCTCCCCGCCCGCCGGTCACCCGAGGCCTCGATTAATTTTTTACATAAAATATTTGCGAAACGACGAGCTTCAGACCCCCACGGACCCATGGTCTCAACCGCAAAAGGCATAAATTGATAATTTGGACCAATACAGGCGTACTTTTTGAATTTTGAATTTTCCGCACCTTTCGCAGCCGCTCCCGCGGCTTTACAAGTCACCGGTAAGTGAGATGGCGCAAGTGTATCGACACAAGTGGCATCCCACACCAACGGCTTGCCGACACTCCATGGGATCAAAGTCATACCATCCGGTCTCTTGCCGTCGCCACGCGAAATACCGACCGGTTCGAGTACAGAAGGCACGCCGGCGACAACAAGAGCCCTACGGATAATATCATTAAGAGCCACGTGGCGTGAAATACGACCGGCGCTTTGAGAACACGAAAGCCCATGATGGCCGAGCTCATTGACAAGATCCCCACAGCGGCAGCGATGAGGATGATTGGACCTGGAACCAAGACGAAGACAAATGCACAAGCTTAATGTTATGCGGTCTAACAAAGTCCCGATATTACTAGATGGAATGGCTTGCAACCAGTGACCTGATTCACTCTGAGAGACAGCTAACAAACGTGCCCGGTCCGAATCAGTAGAAAAATCAGAATTTAAAATTGATTTTGAAAATATCCAACACTATCAGTTGAGGTCCTTTAAAGTCATGAATGCTTAGTTCAAAAGTACAGTAAGAAAGTAAAATGTAAAAGTCTAAACATATTTCCAAATAAAGTAAACTATTCGAAAACTAACTATCGTCTGTGATTTTTAAAAATTGACCTAAAACTTCATAATTATGATTTTTTTGACCTACAAATTAATGCCTTAAAAGAACCTCAGGATTTATTTTCGTTTCAATAAACAAAACGTATCCTCATAACTCAAATTAACTGTTGCTTTGTGGCCGGCGCACGCGCCATTATCAACGGTGCCATACAAAAGAGTTCAACGCGATGTTTAGTGAAGAGTATTCATTCAAATAATTTATGAATGTGCAGTTTCATTCTTTTATTAGGTACGTTCTAAGTCAATAATATTAGAAATGCGAGTGTGTTTGTTGATTTATCCTTCTTTTACGCAGCGCGGATCGACGTGGTTTTTGGCACAGAGATAGATTATGTACCGGAGAAAGACATGTTAAAAACATTAACGTTTTCATCACACCTAGATACTTAACTGCCACGTATACGATCGTAGATTCGATTCCTAATTCCTAAATTCTAACCAGCTTTATGATGATAGAAGTCTACCAAAATCAATAAAACATACAAAATATCATATCTTTTGTCTTTATAATATTAGTGTAGACAATTTAGATATTTTTTTATGCCACTAGGTGGCAAACAAGCTCACCCACCTGATGGTAAGCGGTTACCTATTGTATTGTAATTGAATATTCCTATTTGATTTACTTATTTTGGCATTATAAAATAAGTAATTCGGTACCATTATCGGAGTTTATAAACAGGTTTAATATCAAAGTTGTTATATATAATATAACACGTATATTCAAGCTGTTGGCCTTAAGGGAGTGGACAGAGCAATGTCAACTAGTACTGGAAAATTACGAGACGATGCCCTGATTCAATTTAAAAGTACAGGAATAGCTTCTGTAGGGCTCAGCTCGCGAGGTCACAGTCATCACAAGACTACCTACATTATAAATACTGAGTTCCAGGAATGATTTGGGTGTTTTTTTTTTTTCAATATTTTTTAGTTTTTTGTTTGTATTTTATGCGCTGCCATACCATTCATCGATGTCATGAATCTTGGGTACACGCGAAGATTCCTGCCCAAAAATAAGGTGGCATTGCAATGCATCCAGCAGCGGCAAAATAATCTAATTTTTATATACTTACTAAATTATAAATAGGTAAAGTTTGTGTGGTTGTAGGGGTCTGGATCTAATGAACCGATTTTGAAAATTCTTTTACCAATAGAAAGCCACGTTATTAGTGAGTGTCATAGGGTATTTTTTCCCAGGTGAAACCGCGGGGGACAGCTAGTTAGCTATAAAGATAAAAGATTTGTTTTTGTTTTAATGTTCGTTATAATGGATAAACTCAAAAAATACTTGACCGATTTAAAAAATCTTTCACCTATTTAAAGCTACCTTATTAGCGAGTAACATGGCCTATATATTATTTTAATCCCTCGAGAATTCGGGTGAAACCGCGGGGCGGAACGCTAGACTTAAAAAAGCTTTCACATAATGCGCATCTTAGGTATTTCTCGGATAACAATGTTGGCCTTTGTTACGTCACGAATGTAACAAACGGACGCAATTGTGAGTTGGTCCGTTAAAGTTCAGCTGAACGTTGCGTCATGTATCCGTGTTCGTGAACAACTGAATTCCTAGAAGACATTTTTTTTAAATATCTGACGGGCCGGTTGGCCTGGTAGTATCAAGCCGCAGGTCGTGGGTTCAATTCTCATCCAAGTCAGACATTTGTGTACATGAACATGTCTGTTTGTCCTGAGTCTGGGTGTAATTATCTATTTAAGTATGTATTTACAAAAAAAGTTGTATATGTAGTATATCAGTCATCTGGTTTCCATAGTACAAGCTCTGCTTAGTTTGGGATCAGATAAATAACCGCGTGTGAAAAATGTCCCAGGATATTATCCTCGGATATTTTTCTGGCGATGTTAGCTCAGTGACAGTGACGTCGGATACCGCGGCGAAGGTTGTGGGTTCGAATCCTACTATGAGCTTGAATCCTACTTGTGTTTGACCACAATCTCACCATGGTAAGTGAGAAAGTGGCCAAAGGTGGAAAGCACACAAAGCCTAGATGGGAAATGGCTCTCAAGTGCAGCTGTCGGAACACAGCGATAGGTGCTGGCGACAGATTTTCAACTTAAGGGTGGTAGCCAGCTAGTCGAGTACTACAAAGTACCACCGTGCAAGGTACATTACACTTAATATCTGCAAGTCAAACCTCAAAACACCTATAAAGCCTTAAATATTCCAAGAATGCTATTTAAGGACGTGTCAGTAAAAAATATATCTTCCTTAAACAACCAGCGAATGTCAGAACACAGGGCTATTTATAAATTAAATCTTGTTGTCCTTTTTAACTGACCTCGCTTTTTGCAATTATTTTTACCATCCATCGTTTCTGAAGAAGCTACCTTAATAATATGCAGACAAGATTGTAAATTACAAAAATTATTTTACCTCTAAATATTATGGTGAGGTTTATAGATACTATTTATTAGCGATGTCTTTTATTCTTGCTTCCCTTTCGCATTAATTTGCTGTGAGTTCAAAGATCTTGCTTTAGGTACCTGTTTTTTTTTAAACTATACTTAAGTACTCTCAGATTTATACATTAAAATCATTTAAATTTTATATTCAAACTCAGACTCAAAATATTTTTATTAAATGAACTCATTGCAAGTATTCTTAATCAAGTATTCACGTCACTTTATCATAATTTAATGTTATACTTTTATATGCATCTTGACATGTGAAAATCTAGACTCTAACGCACAGTTTGGAAGATTATTTTAGAAGAGCCGGCAATAAACTCAGCAATTACTTACTTTTTTTATATTTGACATATCTATAAGGCGATGATAGCTCAGTGGTAAGTGACGTCGGATACCGCGGCGAAGGTCGTGGGTTCGAATCCTTACAATGAGCTTGAGCTTTCGGTGAAGGAAAACATCGTGAGGAAACCACAGCACGGTGGTAGGGTACTTTGTAGTACTCGACTGGCTGGCTACCACCCTCATGTTGAAAATCTGTCGCCAAGCACCTGTTGGTGTGTTCCGGCAATTGCACTTGAGAGCCAGTTCGCCTTAATAAGGTGTACAACACATTAGCAATCCCCTGGTATTGCCAATGTCTATAGGCGACGGTTGTCACTTACCATCAGGTGACCCGCCTGCCTCGTTGTCACTTGTGACATAAAAAAAAAAAAAAACTTTTTTATATTTAACCACACAAAGTTAGGGATAATCTACTGCCAAGCACCTATCTGTGTGGAACAGAAGTTACACTTGAGAGCCACTAACCTTCTAACATGGTAAAAGGTTAAACACATTGGTAATCCTCCATTGCAAATGTTTATATGCGACGGTAGTCACTTAACACCAGGTGACTCGCCTGTATGCTCGTCAGATTTCTGTAAATAAAAACATTCGCAACAAAACCGTAAATATTATAAATTAATCATCGGATTTACTCAACTGGATTAAGTTGATTAATTGCAGAAGATTTCTCGGTTCTTATGAAACTTATTTAGGGTGCTTGTTGGTTTCTAATAACTAATAGGTGTTGATAGTTTACCGATTTTATTTTTTTGTATATTGGTAACTACTATTTTGTCTATGAAGCAAATATTTCCTGTGCTTTTGTTCTGAGCGAGAAATATTTGAAAATAAATTGTATGGGACATTCTTGAGACAGGGTCATCTGAATTCAAAATAAGCAGAGCTTGTACTATGGAAACAAGATAACTGATATATTAAATAATAATATGCTGCTTCTATTTTTATACATAACTTGAATAACCACGTTTGTTCTGGATGGTATTCAATGGAAATCGTCCGTGTTTAAAAAGTCAAAGTTACCTCACGACTAAAACGTTATGGAATGTCAAATAGTCATAATAGACAAGTATTACATGTTTTAATTATCAAATACCCAGCTTTCTATACACATATCCCGTGGATTCACGCAATCATTTGCTCTGTCGGTGCTTGGTCAATATTGAGGGAGGTATGTCGGTACATCCGTCTGCATAATGGCCTTAATTACTGTTGAATATGTTAACTTCATAGTGCAAAGACTGAAGAGTACAAAGAATGTTAGTATGTCTGTCACGTTTTAAGGGACAAACTAACGAACGGTTCAATTTTAGAAGAGGAATGTTAGATTCATGCTCATACTAATACTATAAGGAGGAAAGATTTGTATTTTTGTATGTTTGTAACGAATAAACTCGAAAACTACTGCAAAAATTCTTTCACCATTAGAAATCTACATTATTCCTGAGTAACATAGGCTATATTTTTATTCCGAGAAAAGATAAGATCCCACGGAAACGCGGGTGAAACCGCGGAGGACAGCTAGTTTTCTATGTAATGGCAGAATAATTTTGTTTCCATAGCACAGTTACCATGGAATTTCAGTTTATAAAAAAATACGATAATGAATAGTTTAAAATCCATAGACAGTAATTATCAGGTCTAAAATGACCGGCGTGACAGGTGACAATGACTTTCTGACGTATAATAAAAATCTCACCAATCACAAGCTTTTAAATTTTAATTATTAGTACTTTCTACTCGCGTCTTAATCTTTTTATCTCTCTGGTTACTCAGTTCCTTTTTGCCACAATAATGTACAAAACTTCGCAAAAAAGCCTTCTATTATTAATTACGAATATTGTACCAAAGTCTGTGTACCAGATTTCGCTTTTGTAACGGACACGCAAGAATAAAGTAATTTATAAATATTATCTGGGGGCTTATTATTATGCTGAGAAACCTATAAAAAAATTCATTGATCCCAAACTGAGCAGAGCTTGTACAATGCCAACCAGATTACTAATATACTACAAATAAAAATGTTGACCAGACATTTTCATGTACACAAATGTCTGTTTTGGATGGGAATTGAACCTACGTCCTGTAGCGTGTAGTGTCCTGTAACCACAACAACCGGCCCATTGAAATCTATACTAATATTATAAAGAGGTACAGTTTGTGAGTTTGTGAGGTTGAATCCTTTTACCAATAGAAAGCCTCGTTACTTGTGACTGTCATAGGCTATATGTTAACCCGAAAAATGGAAAGATCCCACGGGAACGTGGGTGAAACCACGGGAGACAGTTAGTAGTCAATAAAAAACACAAACATAATATTTATTATTAGTATTTTATCTTTATCTGAAAATTATATAAAATGTTTGTTATCTCTTGTTGATTCTCCCTTTGTGTATGTTCTGTCACCATTTATTAATGTTAACAAAATTTGATACATTATATTTGAACAATTAAACTTTGATATTTACTATGTATTATAACCTCACAATATTTATTACCTCTAGGTAAATTCATCACCGGTCAACATCTTCTGATTTGACAAATTTTTTATGACATTTATTGGTCCTACTGATCAATCCCCATCGTTTATCTTCAAACACCCTGACACTGGCGGAATTGTGTAAAAAACGCATCTGATGCCAATCTAACAAGAAGTGAAGTGAAGTGAAGTGATTTATTTTATATATTCATTTAGATATACCTACTTAGGTAGATGCATGAATGAAAGAGCAAACAACATACCACTTACTTTGAAGGTGGCAACTAACGATATTATAAGCAAAAAGGCGTAGATAGGCGCTGTGCAAACTGGCTAATTAGCCAACTTTAACCTTTGTCGCGTCGCGCCGTTGTTAACGGATGCACTTCACGTATCGAGAGCTACAAAACGACTAAAAATACCGTCGTATGTGTGATATTGCAATATTACGTTATTTATATAGGCGTTAGTGTGCATTTTCTGGTATCCATTTCTGAAGATCGAATGCTTTGTAGGTAACCTATACAATACAACACAAATACTCTTTATTGTTGACACAACATAAAAAAGGACACAAGTTCCAAACACAAAAGACAAATAAAAAGTGAAAAACAATTTAGGCGGCCTCATACTGAAGCGATCTCTTCGAGGAAACCTAGGGTAATAGGATATATTTAATATGGCAAACAAAAAATATATATTTTGAAATACACTAGTTTTCCGCCCCACGGTTTCACTCGAGTTTCCGAAGAATCTTATCTTTTCCCGAGATAAAAAGTATCCTACGTCCTGGTTTCATTTATCTCTATATCAAGTTTCATCTAAATCGGTTCAGCGGCTTAAGCGTGAAGAGGTACTAGACATACAGACAGACTTTTGATGGAACAGACCGACAGACATATTATTATGGATTATGTATGATAATTATAAATACTAATACATTTCAATATACATACATCCTATATAGAATAATTTATACACTAATAAATAAACCTATATACCTTTTACTTCTAAGATCATTAGTGGCAACAAATTGTTAAGGAGACAAGACGGGCTTGGCAAGGTTATAGGTGACCGGCGAAAGTCAACAACGTTTCAGCCGTTTACAAATGTGTTTAATTATTTTTAACGCTTGAAAATAACTTGTTCATACTTGCTTCATTACGTACTTACCTACTTGTTTATTAGTCTCAGTTGATTTAATAGAGAAAGTATATTGTCTGGACCTATCCACTGTTAACTCGTTAACTTATTTGTAACGCGTGTTCTTAAACTACCAAAAATAAATATTCACGCAGTCCTTCTTCAGCCTTAATTACTTGTATTGTGTGGGAATCGAACCTACGACTTGTGCGGTAGTTGTGTATATTATAACCTCCACCACATAGGTACAGAGAATGATCGATGAGTTGGCCCTTAAAACTCACCATTGTGTTAGGTATTTTCATAGCTGAAATCTCAATCAAGATTATCTAAAAGGTTATTAATAACCAAATATTTGTTTTTAACCATTGTAGTATAATTCCGATACACATATTACCTTGCATTCAGTCTAAGCAAGGCCTATGTTCTATTCAAATAGTTTCCCATGAGACGCAGGACATTGTTCATTGTAAAGTGTTTGAGATAGTTTACGTTTTTGGTGTGTTTTGTGAAATACATAACTTAGACGATCTTTTTGATGTTGTACATAGAAACGTTATTTTCCCACTATACGAAGATGATAGAGATAAAACTATTTTTGATCCTGTCAAATATCTAAGTTTAGTTTTGTGTAAAATAGAGTCAACACCAGTGTTTATACAGTAAGTCTAAGCTGACAGCACAGCACAGGTGACACAGGTGACACAGAACAGGGCGGAGTAGATTTTGTAATGTATGAAAGTACTGAGAGTTCGCCTGTGTCGCCTGCCCTGTCTGACCTGTTTCTCAGCATACGCACAGCGAAGGGCTTTACCAATTAGTAATACGGAATTCGATGTTCAAACACAACTCAAACTCGAAGCACTCGTATAAGTTTTATCGTCACGTAGATATACATACAGTTACTTTCGGGTTTATAATATTAGTACCTATGTATGGAGAAATTGTCTGTCTGACTGTTTGTGCTACTAACCATTAAATCTATGGCACTGTCATAAGAAAAAAATAGGACATCACAATATTTATACAATGAAATGTAAACTCTAAGGTAAATAAAGTAAAAAGTAAAATAGCTTGAGAATGTAGGCAAGTCAAACATTACGTGTTCGAGAGTTCATGTAATATTGACTCGGTTTAACGACTGCTAATGAATGAAGCAATACTTATTATGTGTTACGATATTCATTAGTAAATTCTTTTAGGGCTGGTTAGCTAAAAAAAATCAGAAACAATTGCTTTTAAAAAGTTATTAAGACTAAAATACGGATCCCAGGATGTTGATAGCTCAGTGGTATTGACGTCGGAATACCGTGGCGAAGGTCGTGGGTTCTATCGCCAAACACCTATCGGTGTGTTCCGACTTCCGACAGCTGCACTTCAGAGCCAGTTCTCATCTAGGCTTTGTGTGCTTACCACATTCGGCCACATCATCACTTACCATGGTGAGATTGTGGCCAAACACAAGCTTATCCAGAAAAAAAAAAGATAAACAATTTTAATATATTTCAGATAATAAAAGGCATATTAAATGAAGTTTATTTAAGCATTTACTTAAGCGTTAGACACGTTGTCGATTTAAAAAAAAACCGAGAGATCTTGCTGCTTGTTGCTGTAATTCCAAATTTATGGGTCTCATTGTAAGTCGGTCAGAATCCAATTGATTAGTAAATCACAGTCTGTTCAAACCACAAAACCTACTACCTGCCTACAGTGATTGCATAGGACAAAACCGCATGGTTACGTTTACTCTAAAATGTAGTGTAAATGATAGTGATTTAGAGTTGATTTGCGTTTGAAAGCTTTAGTTGTTAACTATCTAGTAAATGCTCGGGTACTCAGTGTTCACTACCTGTCACCTCGATATTTTTGTAACTTATTTCTCGGTTCATATGATTTCTTATGAGCACTTCAACTAATAATGCTAGATTATATATCTAGCTTATGATTTGCTCATTTAAAGTAGAACATAGCTTCTCAAATAGCAAATCTATCACCAACTTGAGTAATAGATCCATTTTACCACCGTCGTCCAACAATCGTATCTATGATGATCTTATGATGATAAAAAATGCCTAGATGAAATTGTCTCTGGAAAGCAGTTTCTTATTTATGGAATTTACAAATGTACCTAACCATGGAAAGCCATGGTCAAAGTGATGTCTTATTTAATGACCTTACGTCGCAAGTTACATGAACATAATCATGGTATTAAGCATCGACACGTAACCATCATAAGTAACAATTTTCTTTGGAGAAAGTCGCCATTTTGAGCTTGTGACGTACGCATTAATGTTATTATAGAGAAAATCAGCAGTTAACTTGTGGGTATGTTTCCTGTTTTATTTCAAGACTATTGGCTTCAGAATATGAACTGGAAATCTTAACTAAGCTCGCAGATGGGACGGTCGTCCCAAAACTATGTACCAAAAATTAAAATGCCAGGAATATCGATTCAAGTTATTTAATGAACACATTTAAATATTTTACACTGGTTTGGAAAATTACCAGTAATTTGGTAATAAGTTTAATAAGCCAGTGGTAACCCTAGAGTACAGCATAGTTGTGATGAGATTTTTGCAGGGATGCCAACGCGCGAATCATACCACTGGTGTTGCAAGCGTATAGGCTACAGTAACTACTTACCTATAGATTCCTACCATTTCAGTATAAAAAAGTTTAGTAATAAGCATTAATACTTTCTCAATTCCACGACAGCCTAAGGGTTTTTTATAACATTCAAACCGACCTTTTACGGATTCTCCATTCAATAGTCACGACATTTCTCGCACCATAATTCAATTCATAGTGTTAAGTCGTATAAAGAAATATGGACGAAACCAAGCGTGAAAAGTGTTATGAAACTACTTTCTTGTTCGCGTGGCTTGTAACTTAATACTCAAGTTTAACCAGAACATATTATATGTGATGATAGGGCTCATTGGTACTATGCATGCGTGTAATTTCATGTTCTATTATTTTTGATAAGCTTGTGTTTGACTACAATCTCACCATGGTAAGATGATGTGGCCAGAGGTAAGCACACAAAGCCTAAATGGGAACTGGCTCTCAAGTGCAGCTGTCGGAAAACAGCGATAGGTGCTTGGCGACTAATTTTCAACTTGAAGGTGGTAGCCGCCAGTCGGGCACTACAAAATACCCTACCACCGTGCTATGGTTTTCTCACGATGTTGTCCTTCACCGAAAGCTCAAGCTTTAGGATGCGTTTTAAACTTGATTTCTGTAAGCCTCGCTAAATGCAAGGTCCTTCGAATGATTTTGTAAAAAGGACGACTTAACATTATTTTTGTAGCACCTAGTCGAAGTTAGTAGTTATTTGAGAATAGGGTTCAAATCAAATCAGCTTCTTTTATTAAAATGACTAAACGATAGTTTATGTGGAGATTTGTATGAAATACTAGCTTGTGACGTCATAAGTATACACCATCAAAAGATCTACTCTTTGTTGTTACATTGAATATTACGTTCGCTATTTGTGAGTACTTTTAGTCGTTTTATACATTGGTCAGACAAATGTTAGATATTTTTTCATGAATAATGCCAACATCCACTGGCTACCACCCTCATGTTGAAAATCTGTCGCTAAGCACCTATCGGTGTGTTCCGACAGCTGCACTTGAGCGCCAGTTCCCATCTAAGCTTTGTGTGCTTACCACCTTCGGCCACATTATCACTTACCATGGTGAGATTTGGTCAAACACAAGCTTATCAAGAATAAAAAAAAACACCTTTTAAGTTAATTTCAACTGGACTCTCAAAATCTAGCACTATCCAGTGTGTTCCGGCCACAGAAAATATAACTCTTATTATTTTTTCTGTGGTTCCGGCAGTAGCATTTGCAAAGGATGCGTAGTTCTTACAGACATTCGATTCAATCTGCTCAAAGTAATCACTATAATTGAAGATAAGATCTAAAGAATGTGTAAGTATTGCAATCTCGAGCATTCTCTACGAGAGACGGCGAGAGGCAGGAAAAGGCGGTAACGAGCTGAGGTGACTGGACTGATGAACTTTACTCGAATAATTCGTGTAAATATCACAACATTTTTAAACTACAATTGGTTGTCTGTGGTTGATAAATGTTAATTGTCAATGGAATTGACGATTGACATATATATTTTTTTAAAATCTTCAAATACCGGCTTAGATAATTTATTTTAATTCCATCACGCAGTTGGGATGCTAGAAAAAACTTTCAGGCACATCATTCTCGAAAATATCTCTCAGTACTCAAGAGTGAGTAACTATAAATATTAATTGAATTAATACATTGTGAAATCCCTGCTAAGATAATTTCATACGGCGTATTTAAAAAAAAAATACGAAAATCATTCTTACATTTATATCAATAAGGTACAATTTCTAGGACCTATATTACTTTCCGACAATGTTTCATATCAAGAACTAACTTTTAAGATACCTAGTTAGTATGAAAGTTGGCAACACATTGGCAATCCATTTCGTACTGCTATGGACAGTAAGCTACAATAGCCTCATATCATCAGAGGTTCTAACCATCCTGCTTATCAGTCTTCTGATAAAAAAAAAAGTGCCTATACACGAGTATGTATATTCTACTCTCTCTTCGAACGAACATTTAATCTTGTTTAACAATCTTTGTTCACATTAGAGATAAGAATCAAACTATTTATTTTGTTGATTTGGTTTTGCTAGTTGTAATGAAGTGGAATGGTTCTTTTGATTTCTTAAGGCGACGATATACGTGAAATGACGATTTTCGATACAAGATTTCTCTGCATTCTTTATTGCAAGTGATTTATAAAAAATATATGTTAAACTAGAGGATACACGACATAAAATCGTCTTTTTCAAATTTTAATTTTATCATCGAGAACATCAGAAAAAAATCGCGAATATGAGCCTTTTTGAAATTTCAAACATATTTCTCTCCGATATTACGGATTCAAATAACATGAAATTAATTACAGATATTCTTACACCTAAAACAAATAGAACTGTCTTGTTGTTTTTTCAAAAAAAGTTACTGTTATTTTTTAATTAAATTTATACTCGATTTTTAACTCGGTGACAGCTTTGGTCCCCTCGTTCGCCCGTCATTTCAGTGCGGGACGGGACGTTGTGCTGATCGGACCTGTGCTACTTTTTTCTCCACTCGATACAATATCATAAATGGTGTAATTAAAGCAGTGTTGTATATTTTAGCTGTACATCGCGATGCGGTTGCTAGGGCTCGTCCATTAATTAAGCGATGTTTTTTTAGAAAATTTTAAAAATGTTTCATGGTATTTTAGCTGAGGCGTCAAAAGTTTGTTAGTTAGTAGAACTACTCATATAGTTGATTATAGTATTAGTACGTAACTACCTTTAGAAAAAATATGAATTCATCAAGTTACACAACTTACTTTTTTTTTGCAGTATTCGACATCCACACGGATGAAAACATATTATAGCGAATGCTAATAATTAAAAAAACCTATATATTACATAATAAAAATAAATAAAGACATTTTTTAAATTATTACTTCGAAAAATATTATACATATACTAGCGGGACCGGTAGACGTCCTGCCCGGAAATTAAAACAAAACTTAGAACCCGTTTCCAGCGCCACCTACCGGGTCCAATTGTCAGACCATCGAGAAACCCATTGCAATATACACACAAAATTTCATCCATATCGGTCCAGCCGTTAGGTGACAAACACACGTACAGAAGAATTATATTTAATAAGATAATAAAAATAGATTTTTTGATAACCAACTAACTTGAAATTGTTGTTGGACTCACCCTAAGTTTTATGCGGCACTGGAGTAACCTTAGCTTGTACAATTCGTCAAATATACTTTGAAACCTGTGATAGTTGAAATTGGACCTTATCTTATAGAAATAAGGTTCATTGTCACGTAACTCCTATAACTATTACGTTTCAAGCTGTATTATGAACTTTTAAAATATCTGTTTTGTCTCGATTCGAGTTGCGAGGGAGAGCGTTGCGCGTTCTTTGTGAGGGCGCGCGGGGGGTGCCGATGCCGCGCCAATCGAGCAAGGTCATTCGCGTATATCGTCACCTTAACAACTAGGTACCTACTATTCTGGTTGCAGTTAATAAAATTGTAGTACCTAGAGGCGTTTTGCCTAAAGAATATACTTCTTAGTTCAATGGCCATGCCAAATTGTAATGTAGCCTATATTCAAGAAAAAATATCTGACTCTAATTTGTGTATAAAACATCTAAAAATATTCGAAATTAGCGAATACTTTCGAAAATTAATTCTTTGCATTATTTTAAATTACCAATTTAACGACAAAGTGTAGGAAGATCTTTTGATGGTGTATATATGACGTCACAAGTCAGTATTTCATACAAAATTCCATTATAAGTATTATTATTAGTATTTTTGTTAAAATTTTAACATAGGCAATCTAATTTTCATTTGTAATTTAATTCTCATTTGTAATTTATAATTTAATGTAATTTAATTTGTATTTTAATCTGTATATTCTCATAGTTTGTATCTTTTATATATGGACAATCTGTCTGAAATAAAGAATGTGAATTGAATTAAATTGAATAAACTAGTTATTTTTTTAGCTAGATATTGTTTTGACATTTTTTAATAAAAAAATAATGTGTATAAATAAATGTGGTATACGCAAACGCAATAATTGCCCAAGGTTTTTTTTTTAAAAAATTTTATTTGTTTGTTTCAGGTAAATATCACCTCAATAGGAACAACTCTACAAAACGTAAACAACAATATCAGGATATCAAAACATAGCGAGTAGGATTACCAGATTAAATAGCTCAGTGGTAGTGACGTCGGAAACTGCTGCGAAGGTCGTGGGTTCGAATCCTATAATGATCTTGAGGTTGAGCATTCGGTGAAGGAAAACATCGTGAGGAAACCGCAGACGGCAGAGACTTTGTATTACTCGACTGGCTGGCCACCACCCTCAAGTTGAAAATTTGTCGCTAAGCACCTGTTGGTGTGTTCCGGCAACTGCACTTGAGAGCCAGTTTGTCTATAAGGCATTGTAATAAGGTGTACAACACATTGGCAATTCCCCTGGTATTGCTAATGTCTATAGGCGACGGTAGTCACTTACCATCTGATGAACCGCCTGCCTCATTGTCACTTGTGATGTGAGATTTAAAAAAACCCTAATTGCGAGGGATTTGCTTTCCATAAAAAAAACAAAACAAGCAACTGTGTGTATCCGCGCATTGTATCCGCGAAAGTACTTTTAGAACGTGTTCAGTTTACAGATAGAGATGAGATTCTTTCACTTTTCGCTTGAATTTTTGCGACACCACTTGTTTGCATGGTTGAGACGATTTCTACACTACATTATTTTATTCCGATCACTGATCAGACATGAAGGATTTCACATTTTTAATCACGGACTTTAATTTCTATGTAGATGTCAAAAATTATCGCGCGCTCACGTTCGTTTTTTAATTCCGAGCAAGAATAGAGTTTAGTCAATTTAAATTTAGAGCGGTGTTTTTTTTAATTATACATGGCCTATGGTTGAAGTTGGTAAGTAGGTAGTCATACAGACTGAGTTTTAACTGCATAAAATTAAAATAAAATCCTAAATATTATCATGTGAATCAAAACATAAGTTAAGTCTTGATAGATAGATCATAATTGAATTCAAATCTTGGAACTACGATGTAATATTATTGTTCATTTTTGTAAAACATCTGTATCGACGCAAGAAACATCCTTCTATCCTATCCTACTAATATTACAAATGTGAAAGTATGTTTGGATTTGAAGATGTTTGTTACTCTTTCACGCAAAAACTGTTTAACGGATTTTGATAAAACTTAGCACACAGGTAAATAATAACCTGGAATAAAACAGGATACTATATAGGACGAGAAAAGATAACATATCTCCGGAAGGCGGATGAAACCGCGGGTTACAGCTGGTAATCTATAAAAATTTAATAGTAACCAGAAGTTAGTTAAGTTAAATGTCATATATAACACATAAACGTTAAACGGGCAAGTCATGCGATTAAAAATAGCTTTTATATTTTAAAAGTCAAAGTCGTGTCTTGTTTGTGCAACCTTTGACCTCTGCGGTTGGTCTATTCAGATGATATTGTGCCTTATTGTCAGCTTAGCTTATGTAGTTTACATTTAAGGTTATTCGTAGATATTATAAATAGGTTAAGTATAATGTTAAAAACTTAAATAACTACCGACTAATAATAAAATAATAATAATTAATGGGCGGTGGGCGGGGAGCTTTTTCCGCCAACGCATCAGCTTGGCCGTCCAAAGTAAATAAATGTTGTAAATAAATCAATTACACAGTAATAACTAAGACAATAAATTACATAATCATCATCATCACCCCGTATTAGGTCAAAATAGGCCTCTCCCAAGGCGCGCCACTGAGCCCGGACTTCGGCTATTCCTTTCCAACCGCCATGCGCCACCAGCCACCTTGTGAATGTCGTCGCTCCACTTAGCTGGAGGGCGTCCTAAACTACGTTTACCGAGTCGTGGTCTCCACTCAAGAACACGTCAATTTTTTTTTATACCACTAGGTAGCAAACAAGTTTACGGCCCACCTGATGGTAAGCGGTTACCGTAGCGTATGGACGCTAATATACCTATGTAAATAATAATAATCAATATATATAAATACTAGCTGTCCCCCGCGGTTTCCCCGCGTCCCCGAAGGATCTCATCCTTTCCCGGGATAAAAAGTATCCTACGTGTTATTCCAGGATATGATCTAACTGTGTGCCAAGTTTCATCAAAATCCGTTCAGCTGTTTTTGCGTGAAAGAGTAACAAACATCCATCCATCCAAACTTTTACATTTATAATAATTAGTGGGATGTCACACACGCACGGCCATCTAAGTAGAGCTGTACTATGGATGGTAAACTGGTTCTACATATAACCTACTTATTTTTTAATAATTCATTTCCTCAGGACTAGGTAATTTTATTAGGATAAGACTAAGTTTCTATTAGTGATTAGGAACAAACTTTCTTGTAAATGTTTCGATATTAAAAAGAAACGCATAGCAATTAGCATTCAGCAGTAAATTATAGCAATACCGATTTCAGCTATAAATATTTATAGTTTCAAATACAAACACAAGAATGGTTACGTGCTTTTTGGCGCAAAGAAAAATACGACGTGATACTATGAAATAAAATTATTTCCTATTCTTATTCGCTGACTGACACTTCCTATTATGTCATGCGCGGTGGGCTCGATTCTCACCCAGGATAGACTAGACATTTATGTGTAGGTATGTATGTACGGTCGGCCAAGAAAGTGGTGTGCCAGTTTTGATTTAGTTTCCCAGTCATCGAAAATTACAACAAGGTTCAAACCAAAAAGATATCACTGAAAGAGATGCATAATAATGACGTTGTCATATGTTGTCAGATAGATCTGTAAGCGAAACTAATCTTTATCACCTATGAATGCTTTTTTTATTTTTTTATTCTGGATAAGCTTGTGTTTGACCACAATCTCACCATGGTAAGTGATGATGTGGCCGAAGGTGGTAAGCACACAAAGCCTAGATGGGAACTGGCTCTTAAGTGCAGCTGTCGGAACACACCGATAGGTGCTTGGCGACAGGTTTTCAACTTGAGGGTGGTAGCCAGCCAGTCGGGTACTACAAAGTACCCTACCACCGTGCTATGGTTTCCTCACGATGTTTTTCCTTCACCGAAAGCTCAAGCTCATTGTAGGATTCGAACCCACGACCTTCGTCGCGGTATTCGACGTCACTTACCACTGAGCTATCATCGCCTTAAAATAGCAAGCGGCATTCAACCTTAGGGTGGTACACCACTTTCTTGGCCGACCGTACATGGCTGGGTAGCCTGACTCTGTGTGTAATGTAACTATGTATTAAAACAAGTTGTGTATGGTAGTATCAGTTATGGGGTATTTGAGCTTAGTTTGGGATCAGATAGTCCAGAATATTTATTACTAGCTGTCCCCCGCGGTATCACCCGCGTTCCCGTGGGATCTTATCTTTTCCCGAGATAAAAATAGCCCTAATAAAAATATGACACTCAAAAATAACGTGGCTTTCTAATGGTAAAAGAATTTTCAAAATCGGTTCAGTAGATCCAGAGATTACCCCCTACAACCTCACAAACTTTACCTCTTTATAATATTAGAAGATATAGATTAGATTGGCACGAGTAGGTATATATTTTTTTATTTCAATGGGCTTGAGTATGGCTTCTGACCCTTGAAAGTTCCTAAGTTGTAGGTTCTCCATTCAAACTACTATTTTTGCCGCCATAACACGCAAATACAATCATCTTTGAGTATTAAGCCACAAAGGTGAGACTAGATAAATAATTAGGTATTGAAGGTATATGTAAGTTATTTTTGAAAAGAGTAATTGCTGAGTTTAGGCTGGCTCTTCTCAGCAAAAGCAACCATCCGAAACGTGCATTAGAGTCTGACTATTCATATTGCCTGTGAATTCCTATTTCGATAAATAAAAAATTCATTTAATTTCAAATTTATCCATTAATTTGTTTGGAAATTATATGTTGTCTTATTATAAATACCTACACTAAAGTAGTTTTAAATTTTTAAATGTGCAAAAGACGATACATAAATGACGAAAAGTCACAATATTAAATTTTTATCCTCAATAATCATATCTCTAAAACAAACTGTCATACAAATTACAACTTTAATAATACTAGTTAAGATCGAAATCTTATTGTCAGCATATTATGTTAATAGGACTGGCCATTGACAAGGTCGAAACAGGTATTTCGATATGTCAACTTTGACATTACAATATTAAAAACTGGTCGATTCCCTCGGTCATTATAAATATGGAGATGATGTGAATTTTGCTAACGAAACTTTTTAGGGTTCCGTACCCAAAGGGTAAAAACGGGACCCTATTACTAAGACTTCGCTGTCTGTCCGTATGTCTGTCACCAAGCTGTATCTCAAGAACCGCGATAGCTAGACAGTTGTAATTTTCACAAATTATGTATTTCTGTTGCCGTTATAACAACAAATACTGAAAATAAAATAAATATTTAAGGGGGGCTCCCATACAACAAACGATTTTTTGCCCTTTGTTACTCGATATCAATAATGGCGACAGGTAGGCACTAGAAATATTCACAAAATACTCAGTTGTATTTTTACTTTAATAATAAATAATAAAATTAAAATAAAATAAATATTTAAGGAGGGCTCCCATACAACAAACGTGATTTTTACCGTTTTTACGGAACCCTTCGTGCGCGTTTTTTTTTTGAGATGAGTTTTCATTCGGCAAAGGTTTCATCAGGAATGGCTGTAACATTTTATAAACGGATATTCATACCAAAAAATCTAATGAAAATGCAAGTCGCATCTCTACCATAAACCGTTGAGTATTCAATCTTTATTGTAGCGTCAGGAAAAAAATATGAACACTTGTTTATGATTATTGTTTTTTTAATTTCGTAATAATCCGAATTTCTGACTGAAAATCAATCTCTAAATGTTGTAATATTGCGAGTTATGTGTATGATACAAATGTGTTCTTTCTTTCTAATGATCCTAACTCATTAAATTTGGATCCTATCTCACGAAATTCAACCATAGACTTTCATAGTGCTACTTTTCCGTTTATTACATATTTTTATTTCATATCAAATCAACGAACTAGAGATATCGATATTGTATAAAATTTTACGCATCAAGAAATCGAGTCATAGACATTGACAAAAGTTATTCGATAGTAAATAAACTTATTAGAATGATGTCACCTTTTAGACTTTGCGTAACATTTATAAAAATTTGGAGCATTAGCTGATAAATAAAGTGCTTTATTTATATGAGGTTAGGGTGCAGTTTAAAACCTGGTGGTCCTGCACACGAGGCGTGTCTACTAATAACTGTAAGATAGTTTACGTTCTTCGAGATGTTCGAAATTTTGGATTTGTAAAGGCAATCCTGTATGATTCTCTTCATGTATTTCTCTTAATTCAATTTTCTCTTTATGGAGCTTCATAAATAGGAATTTTATTATTAGATTAATGGTAAAAAACTTCGACACGGTTATTGCACATTTGTGGTCTACCGCCATGGTCCAATGACCACGTTTAAGTTGACGGATTACTCAATGTTTAGAACTTTGGATTGACTAAAATAAATAAGTTTTTTATCATAAAATTTCTGAAACAAATAATGAATATTGTATTTAATAAGCTTTTAACCCAAAATAAACATAATATTAGTATTAATTACGATTAATTAGTCTCACTAACAATATTTAGTTCTATGTAAAATCTGTGGGCACGGCATTGACCTCGCCAAGTCGACCATATAAATGTCCCGGTGAACTTCCTACTACGTTCGATAATTTTTTCGACTTTTTGGTAAACCAAAACCACCCAAGTATCATATAAAGGCGTGCATATCAAGCAACATTTTCAGCGAGACAATCAATTAGAATATTATATCTTCATCAGTTTAATTAATTAAACAGCATTCAACACCTCAAGGCGTGAGAAGCTCTCAAAAATAAAGAAAAGGCCTATGTCCAGCAGTATTGGACTTCACTATAACAAATGTGAATCTGAGTATATACCTATTCCTTGAGAGAGAAACCATAGCGCGATGTAAAGTACTAGTAGCGCCATCTTTTGGTGTATTTTCCAAAATAATATTAGACTGTTTGACTTCATGCCTAATGTTTATTAGTTATATTTACAATGATTAAGTAAAACCATTTCACGACCTGAGTATATGCGGTGCGGTAGAAAGATCCTTTAAATTCGCACAGCGCGAGACCAATTTGGTTCCAATTTGTGAATAAGTTGTTGATGGCGAGAAGTGGGAAGTTAGGAGGTAGTCGTATGCTTCAGAATACTTTACTTTGGACTAGCGGTACACACATTTGATCTCTCCTAAGCGGAAGGGATCTAAAGCCACTTGTGACTGTTGAAAATTCTAATGGCTCATCATAAACGGTTTCAAAAGACCATACGATACTCCGTATGGGGCCGAACTAACGATTAATGAAGCTGCACTATTTTTCCCCCTGTTAAGTATTGCTTTGCTCTGTTGAGCATACAGATCTTTTTGGATGCCAACTCAACCTTGTCCTTCTAGTGACCATGGGATAGAATTTTGCTAGACACGTCGACACAAAAGATCCCAAAGCTCTTAGCAATATTGAAAGACGTGCTCTGGAATTGTGGAGCCACAGGGAATTAAATAAAAAATAGTCTTGTTAAGTGTAACTAGGGATTACTGGAAGGCCCTTTTAATAAGCCCAGTATTGTCATCGGCGTAATAGTAAATGTCATCATTGATATTATTCAGCAGGAGTAATATTATGCATTGGACTGTGAGAAACGATAATTGCATTTATACTGTAGAACACAAAACATTCTATTAATATTCATCGAACATCCATACATGTTTTTATCGGGCCATCGAAAAATCACTTCTAAATATAACAAAACAGTTCAATTAAACATTGGAATTACAAAAATAATAGAATAATGAAAAATAGTAAACAGTTTTAACGAAAACAAACAATTTATCGCGCCAGTAACTTTTATTTACAGATGCATGAAAGGTAATTTGACGAACGCAACGTAGAGATTTCAAGTTAAATCAATTGATTGAATTGAGCGCGATGATCTGTGAACGATGATGCAAAAGAAACAAGAAATTCATTAGACTAGAATAAAAAGTGATCTAACATGCACAAAACACAGCCAAAATAAATGTAGAAGCTAGGATTTATTGTTTCACTAATGAAATGAAGATCGTGATACTTTTTGAACGTGTTTTTGTTGGAGTAGACGACCTGCATTGACTTGTATTCGTTACCAAATACACTACGTAGAATTTACTGACAATCTTCAATCAAAGGAAGTGCCGCCTGTTATATTATCCAGAACGCTATCATGTTAGGATACAATAAAATTTACTCACTTATCGTCGGTCTAGATGTGATAGCGCGTAACAATATTTTTTTTGGTAAATGTAAATTTTGATGCAGAACGCTTCAAATAGTATTTTCGGTGCTAACCTTTGATATCTTATAACTAAAGATACACAATCAGCGACAAAAAATGGCCTTACCGAATGTCTACCCACTCGAAGATTTGGTCTTTTAATCTAGTAGCATTCGAACGCTCCGACAGTAAACATGCCTCAGTGCTCGTTTTAGATATATTTTGGCTAGCAGGTATGAGTCGTAAAATTGTATTGCCTTTGTACATAGCTTTGTGAATAAAACTTTAAAAAATAACTAGTATTACCCAACACAATTTGAGAGAACTTTTGCTTGGGATTGTTTATCTTTAGTTATTATATATCAATGGTGCTAACCCGTAAATGTGTTGAGCATTAAAATACATTTTTACGGCAAAAAACAATTTTTAGAGACATCTTGTAACAAGCACTTGTACTAATTGAACTGGTGTAACCTCGTCTTTCCTGTAAAGTTTAGCAGTTAGCATGTACGAGATATCACATCTAGATCGAGGTTATGCAGGACACCAATTAAAAATAACAAAATTAAGCAATTCGTTTGTATTAAATTTCTTATCTTTATTCTGACTTAAGTACACACAACAAAAAAAGTTTGCGATCACTTTGAAAAATCGAAATCATCGTTATGATTATTTACTCAATTTTTTTTATGAAAAATTAAATTAATTCCTACCTATCCTACCTATTTCTATTTAAAGAAAACACACAACAAAGATATTTTCTTGATAAAGTTCAATCTAAGAAGTTATATCAGCTTATGCTAGTGATCACAAACTTTTTTTGATGTGTGTATTTATAATATCCATGAACAGGTATTTCAATTGAATTTATATATTTTTTTGTAAGAATTAATAAGTATCTGTTATTCTATACAACAACGTAACGTTATAATAATAAAGATAACATTAGATATAGAAACGAATGTGATTGATTAGGATGTCACTTCCTACTAAATAAATGTGACCATTACATATTTTATTATTATCCCCATCCAAAATGAACACAAATTTTACACAATACAATCAATAATTACATTTGTAAGTAATATTGGTGCTTTGAATGACATCTTAGCCACAATTGATGCGGCTAAAAAGTTGTAGCCCACAAATATAGATTAGTTTCAAAATCACCCAAACGACCTGGCATCAAGCTCACAGGTCACAGGCATGGTCAAAATGGACAGAGATCCTAAAAAACTGGTGAGAATTAGTTTCTTAGAAAATTTTCCAAAAGTTTATTAATCAACAACAAATGTATAAAATATATAATAACTATTTATAATATATAAAAAAACTTATTCGAGGCTGCCGCTGCTGCCGATCGGCAAGGTTCCTCTTTGGATGGCCAGGCTGTTGTGTTGGCGGAAAAAGCTCCTAGCCCGCGGCGCCGGTCTCCTGAGATAAAATCTATTGAATAATATTGCTTGAATTACCGTTTTTGCTAAACATTTACATCCTAATAACACGCTATTTAACAAGAAAAAAATGTTTTTTTTTTTTAATTTATTTTCCATTTTTTTATTATGTCACAAGTGACAACGAGGCAGGCGGGTCACCTGATGGTAAGTGATAACCGTCGTCTATTGACATCGGCAATACCAGGGGATTGCTAATGTGTTGTACACCTTATTACAATGCCTTAAAGGCGAACTGGCTCTCAAGTGCAATTGCCGGAACACACCAACAGGTGCTTGGCGACAGATTTTCAACTTGAGGGTGGTAGCCAGTCAGTCGAGTACTACAAAGTACCCTACCACCGTGCTGTGGTTTCCTCACGATGTTTTCCTTCACCGAAAGCTCAAGCTCATTGTAAGGATTCGAACCCACGACCTTCGCCGCGGTATCCGACGTCACTTACCACTGAGCTATCATCGCCTTAAATATTATAATAATATGTATAAACTAAAGAGGCTGCACTGAAGCTTCGTGGGCTTATCTGTGTAGGCGGTCGTCGCTCACAACTACATAATTACATAGATTTATAACACAATATAACTTAAGTTTTTAGTTTAGCTTAGAAGCATGAGAATTTAAGTAAGGTCTAAGAGGTCAAATATTTATCGTCCATCTTCCAGTTATTGACAAACAATGTAACGTTATTTACGTGACGATTTAAACTGTCATCATCATGTCCCTGCCCTGTTCCTAATTATTTGTGGTCGGCGCAATGCGTAGTCTTCTTCCATTCGACCCTTTTATCGATCATTTCGGAATTTTAATTAAATGTCATTTTATTATTAAGGCCCAAAAGCTAAATTTAAATTCGATTGCCATAAATATTGCAATGCTCACCTAAATATTTACGTTTATGATTTCTTAATATTTACGCTTATGTTTCTCAAAGGGTTATTACTAAACCGAGATACGGTAACGTTACAAAATTAGCATGCCACTGCTAAAAATCGACGAAATTCTAACGTTAAACTGATTGACACGCTCTACTATTGCGCGCGCAACGTTCTATTTCATTTAAATGAGGCGAAATGCCTTTTATATACATTTGTTTATTCTCTAATTCTGATTCGTAGTTTGTCTGATAAAATATCAAATCCATGAAACAAATAGATGTTTCGTTTTATAGTATGTACTGTCGGTAACATAATATGTATTCAACAAAAAAATTCTACTTTCTACATCATGGATAGTTCTGAACAGGGTTTTTTTTTAATTATTTGGATCTGTTCAACTTATGATGTTGACGGTACGGACCTGAGGATTACGATAGTATCTATACTATCGTAATCCTCAGGTACCGTAAGTGAACTTATTACATACAAGTAATTTTAATCGTTGTATGTTACTAACTTATTTTTTAAAATGAAGATTTACAAATGAAGAATTACTAATATTATAAAGAGGAAAGATTTGTTTTTTTGTATGTAACGACTATTCGCCCGATTTAAAAAATTCTTTCACCATTAAACAGCTACATTATCCCTGAGTAACAAAGGCTATATTTTTATCCCGGGAAAAGATAAGATAGGCACGGGATCGCGGGTGAAACCGCGGGGACAGCTAGTAATTACATACATTCGCACGGTGGTAGGGTACTTTGTAGTACCCGACTGGCTGCCTACCACCCTCAAGTTGAAAATCTGTCGCCAAGCACCTATCGGTGTGTTCCGACAGTTGCACTTGAGAGCCAGTTCCCATCTAGGCTTTGTGTGCTTACCACCTTCGGTCACATCATCACTTACCATAGTGAGATTGTAGTCAAACACAAGCCAATCCAGAATAAAAAAAAAACTTGAGGGGTGTCAAGGGACACCCGGATGGAACGAAGTTATATAAGTCGAGAGAGTATATATATAAATAGAAATGAAAATATCTGGCTTGCTTTCTATAAGAGAGAGAGAGGGGGAGAGAGAGAGAGAGAGAGAGAGAGAGAGAGAGAGAGAGAGAGAGAGAGAGAGAGAGAAACAGACAGACAGAGAAACATGCGCACGCCGCACAGCGGTGTCACCGACACTTTTGTGTCGTAAGATTTTTTTCCGTCTAGCCCCCTTTCACAACGCGCGATAAGGAACTTCGTTCCAAAAGAAAAACAAACATTGTTACATGTAAATACATACCTGCGTCTCTCTATTTTGTATGTATCTCTATTTTAATTTGAGTCAAACAACTCATATAGATAAATTTAGTTAAGTAACACGCAAAATTACTTAACAACACAAAGTTATAAAACTCAATGAAAATGGCAGGTCATCGATCGAGGTCACCACTTACTATCATTATGTCACTTTCTACTTGGATGAACGTTAAAGCACCTCCGGCCTTGGATTAAGGTGCATTAAAGAATGATTTGACACCAAAGAATCAACTTTTTGATTGATTTGCTGTCAAAATTGTAATTTACATTGAGAAGTCGTTACGCTCACCATAAAGCCAAATTTTTTATTCTGGATAAGCTTGTGTTTGACCACAATCTCACTATGGTAAGTGATGATGTGGCCGAAGGTGGTAAGCACACAAAGCCTAGATGGGAACTGGCTCAGATTTTCAACTTGAGACAGCCAGTCGGGTACTACAAAGTGCTCTACCACCGTGCTATGATTTCCTCACGACGTTTTCCTTCACCGAAAGCTCATTGTAGGATTCTAACCCATGACCATAACACCATAACTCTTACCACTGAGCTATTTAAATTGATTTTGAAAAAGATCTGAACCCTATATTATTATAATTATAGTAATAGGCCAAAAGCCCGCGTATAAATGTAGATGCCCTAGAAATAGGAGAACTCTAAAATAAAATAATAATAATAATATCCTGAGACATTTTCACACACGGCTATCTGATCCCAAACTAAGCAGAGCTTGTAATATCGAAACCAGATGACTGATATACCTACTATTTTATTCAAACATTAGTCTATGGTTAGCCCCGTCTTTCAAAGAGTATAATCGCCAGTTTGTGAGTTTTCATTTTGAATTAATAATAATAATAATAATATATTTAATCATCTCATCACAACACAACAGTAGGATTAACAAAAGAGAAAAAGAAAAAACAAGAAAAGAAAAGCAAAAATAAAATATTATCTTATGTATAAAGAAAAATTAAATTAAATAAAATGTGTGTAGTGTACTTACTGTGTGTGTGAGAGTTGTTCATTTCACGTATAGGTAATGCTATGGCTCCTACACTAGGCTAAGCCTGTCTTGGTAGCCATTCTTCGCCAAGATTGTCAAAATAAATTGTATAGTATATCAATGATTGGGTTATGGGGTGTGGGTGAGTATGCGAATGTGTTTAGTGCTTGAATGATTATATTTGCTTAATTTTTATGTGATAACTTTTAGAAGAAGTTCGATTTTGTTGTAAGTTTGATTTAATAGCCAATTGAAAAACTACATGCAATAATCCTTTGTCAACCTCTCTGAAACCGCCGCGCGCCGGCCGGAAGCTAAAGAATACTTAATAAAAGATGACGTTTTTGAGTTTTGAGTTTAATAAGTAACTAATAGTACTAAAGAATTAATGGTTGAAAAGTTGTTTTATTATTTCTGAAGTATGTTAATTAAATGGCGGCTCCTTACAGGCTCTTGAGGCTACGTCCATAAGCGTCATTGTAAAGGCCTATGCTCTGCTAAGAATACCAATTATTTTCTTTGAAATGCATTGTTTGGTTACGGTTAAACTTACAGGCATAAGCGATTCGTGTAGGATGAGAGCGTTTTCCATTCTTGATGTAGGAAATTATACATTTTCAATTAGGTAAATATTGTTTTATGATACAAGTGACAACGAGGCAGGTGGGTCACCTGATGGTAAGTGACTACCGTCCCGTACTGGCAAACTGGCTCTCATGTGCAATTGTTTGAAAACACCAACAGGTGCCTGGCGACAGATTTTTAACGTGAGGGTGGTAGCCAGCTAGTCGAGTACTACAAAGTAGAAAAAAGGAGGTAGGGTACACCTCCGTGCTAGGGTTTCCTCACGATGTTTTCCTTCACCGAAAGCTCAAGCTAATTGTAGGATTCGAACCCGCGACCCTCGCCGCGGTATCCGACGTCACTACCACTATAAACTTTCATAAAAGTTCTAGCTCTACCTATTCGTCCAAACAGCATTAAAACTAGCTTTTTAAATTCCCCGCTAGTTCCCCTAACTTGTACCACAAATGATTTAGGCAATACGACCTGCATAGTGATGTGTCGATTACTCAATCGATTTATTTTAGACCTTAAGCTGACGCAACAAGGATCACAATCGATTCATAGAAATAGTGTTGAAAGGGCTAATAATGTCACCTATATCCTTTTATGAACGATTCCGTTGCTTAATTATGAGTAATGTGATGGTAGATGTCTCTGTTGTCAATTAAATTGATAACCCTAGCACACCCTAGTAAGGATGAAAATAGGGTTGTAAGCTGAGATATTTTTAGATTTTTTGAAATATCATTAGATCTTCTCTTTCATTTGAAATATGGAGCCATTGATAAGTTCCGTCAACTTACGTCACCGTTAGGAGGGCGGAAGTGTCAAAAGTGTGACATCTGTGACAAGGGGGGATGTCACACAAGTGACAACGAGATGTGATGGTAAGTGACTACTGTCGCCTATAGACATTAGCAATACCAGGGGAATTGCGAATGTGTTGTACACCTTATTACAATGATAACAATTTGAAAATCTGTCGCCAAGCACCTATCGGTGAGTTCCGACAGTTGCACTTGAGAGCCAGTTCCCATCTAGGCTTTGTGTGCTTACCACCTTCGGCCATATCATCACTTACCATAGTGAGATTGTAGTCAAACACAAGCTTATCCAGAATAAAAAAAAAATACGCGAGCCAACTAAAGCGACTAAAGTATGAAATAAATATCTAAACATTATATCTTGTTTTTTTTTTTTTTTTTTACCAACTCTTATCAATATTTATATTGTATAGTTCGTCTGTACGTGTATTTGTCTCTGAACCTCTATTAAACGATTTTGATGTTACACAAGTTTGGTGTCCACTTCGTGTCGCTTGAGGTTTAGGTTCACAATTCGACACGGTAGATGGCGCTGCAATGGGGTACTAGGATTTTTATTTTCAGTGCAGGAAAACAGTCCGTTCAGCTAGTATACATGTAATGTTTCATTTATTTTTAAATTTTCAATTATTTAATTTCATAAGTATAATAAAATAAATTTTCAATTAAATAAGGATATAATAATTCCCCAACATTCGATTGACGAATTTTATGGATTACCCATACCCTGACTATGAATTGATTTATTATCTGTTAGCAATAATAAATAACTATGATAAGTGAAATGATACATCGCTTCAGGCATTTTTTAAACACCTGTATATAACCACACCTGGCTGTTAACAAATTACGTGTATAGAAAGTGATAGGGTGACGCAAGAGGGCGGGGCGACCGCCGAGATGAGCCGACGTAGCCCGAACCCGCTTTCCATTTTCAAAATTGCCTGTCACCACGAAGGATGTCATTGGAGTTGAATTTGGAATTTTTAATTTGGTATTCGAGATCGATTTTAGGGATAGTGACTGATGTATCAAATCAGCTTCCTTTTATTAAATGTCGTGAATTTATATGGAGTTTGGTATAAAATACATTACTTAAATTGGTAATTAAAAATCATAAAAAGGCGTAATTTTACATCGAGTTCGCTATTTTCGATTATTTTTAGATGTTTTATACACTAATTATTTAGAGTTATGTATTTTTCTTGAATATCTATAGGCATCATTTCAATAAAAACAAAGTAAATTTCTAAAAATATTTCTCTTCTTTTTCAGGTATGTATTCCGTAATCAAGCACCTGCGGGCTTTGGCTGGAGTTAGCTAGAGGAGTTTCTTTCTAATACCACGTTGTTATCAGGAACATCGAGGTCAAAAAGTAATTTATAATAAGATACCGTCAACATAATATTTTAAGACTGTATTTTGAGTCGATATAAATCACAGTAAATTCCGTGTCACTGTTTTAATTATCGTCGCTTACCATCAGGCGAGTTGGTGGTCAAACGTAAACTTATGTGTATTAAAAAAAAAAAATACTGAAAATAGTTGTTCCGTATTGAACATTCGATAATTTTAATTGGGTCTTGAGAACATTAATTATAATAAATTTAAAAATAACTAGTTCTCTAAGATATCATTTCATCTTCTTATTAAATGTCAAAACAATATAGACATGGAGTTTTGTACTTGTGATGTCGTAAATATACCTATAGGTACTTACACCATCAAAAGATCTACTCTTTGTCGTTAATGGTGATTATATACCCTATATGTATATACAACGAATTTGCTATTTTCGGGACTTTTAGATGTTTTATGCACGAACTGGTTAGTGTTAGATATTATTTCTTCAGGCTACATCCCTATTTTACAAGGTATACCTTGATCAAGTCATAATTAATTGCTTTGGATCATGTTACAAATAAAAATTAAATCTAGGCTAACTGGTGAAAGGAAAATCGTAACTTAGGTATGTAATTAAATACTACTTAATTTTGTAGACGGCGACGTGGTGATAAAAAATTTAAATGTAAACTCTATCATCAGCTTGTAAAACTCAATGTTACATGACGTAAAAATTACGGTGGCCCAAAGTCTGATTTCATTTGATGAGAGTGACCTATTGCACAAAATAAACGCATTTTAAAAAGTATTTAAATAGATAAGTAATTTACTCGTTCGATTCGATTACGGCAGTAACGATTCTAATTATATCTCGATTACAAAGTCTTCATAGTTCATAATCACGAATATTTCTCTAAATCTATACATAGGCTACTACCGGAAACTGTAGTTATTGTTTTGATTGTACAATATCGATAATAGATCTTATTTTAATGGGATAGAGGTGATAATGGCTTGTCTCGATTATTATTGCAAACGAATATCTGCGTGCGAAAAAATCATTAGGCAACGAGTGTTGTAAGCCTGTTTGTATTGTCTATGTATGTCCGTAGACGGTGTTCCAATTTTGAAATTTAAAAAATAATTGTCAGTAATTTGAATTTTTTAATGTTTCTAAATAAATAAATGGCCAGTGTTGTAAAAAACTATTAAAATATACAGTTATTTTTATGACAAAGTTTATTACAAGCGCTGTTGCATAGAAATGCTATAAATATACCCATTCAATACATTGGTAGGTAATTAATGGTAATTTTCTTATAACAAGAAATAATAATCTATAAAGAATTTAACATTTACCTACTTACTTCCTGCCGAACATTCAATTTTATTTCATACTAGGTCTCCCCCGCGGTTTCAACCCTCTAAAATTTATTAAAAAAACTGACTGCTAAATTCACATAATTATGTAGGTTACTTATTGATCAAACGTGTGAACTGTCAAACGCACGAAGCTAAAATATCTGTAAAGTTTTCTGAAATTTTCCAAGTTTCTGCGCACTTTTCTTAATTATTCTTTCCTTAAGAGCCTTCTACAAAGTATCAGAAAACTATTTTCATTAATTTGTATAGATGATACACAACTGAAGAAGTAAGAATAATACAATACAGTCACATTATATATAAACTAATAATTATAAATGTGAAAGTTTGGATGGATGGATGTTTGTTACTCATTTACGCCAGAACGGCTGAATGGATCTGGATGAAATTTGGCATGGAGATAGATTATAGTCTGGAATAGCACATAGGCTACTTTTTATCCCGGGAAAAGACCGGGATCCGATTTTTATCCCGGGATCTTCCCTCGGGAACGCGGGTGAAACCGCGCGGAACAACTAGTAAATAATAAATCTTCCGATCATAGTTAACAAAATTATTGTCAATGATTTTCGAAACATTGCAAGAAGATTTAATAGTACTACATGTTTAAACTAGAAAAATAGGTTTATTTAACATATAGATGGGTCTTGACCCTGACAAGCACCCAAATGTAGTGATGTAATTGGCATTGGCATAGTACAGTTTTGGAATATTGATAAAATATTTGCATTAAGTGTACTTATACGTAGACATAGATACTATTTGGTAATTTCGCCGTTAATAACAAGTCTTCGGTAGTATAGTGGTAAGTATCCCCGCCTGTCACGCGGGAGACCGGGGTTCGATTCCCCGCCGGAGAGATTCTTTTTCTCATTGAAAACATAACATTTTCATTTATTTACATTATTAGACGTCACCTTTTTGTAACAATTTTTTTTGTATTACTTCGGTGTGCAAAATATATAATAGCGCCATCTATTGACATAAACTTAAAACCAGGATTTCCTTCAGTAACAGATTTGCTTTAAAACTATTTGCGTTTCCGCTCACATGCCTTCATTATAACAGTACATTGACCATGGCACAGCTATACATAAATAATACATTAACGCAGAGTATATGAAAGTGAGAGTGGATACCGGAACAGGCTTTTGCGCGCGCAAGGTGGCTGACTGCTTGTCATTTATCAACTACTAGTGAAATTGCTAGTATTTCTACTATTTGTTCATGCAATGCTATTTAATATGACGGGCCGGTTGCCGTGGTTGGTTTTTTTTTTTTAATGTCAATAGGTTGACAGGCAGACGGTCCACCTGATGGTAACACACTACCTATCACGCCGCAGGTCGTGGGTTCGATCCCCATCCAGGACACACATTTGTGTGCATGAACATGTCTGTTTGTCCTGAGTCTGGGTGTAATTATCTATTTCAGTATGTATTTAGAAAAAAAGTAGTTTAAGCAGTAATATCAGTCATCTGGTCTCCATTTTACAAGCTCTGCTTAGTTTGGGATCAGATAGCCGTGTTTGAAAAAAAAAACTTGAGAGGTGTCAAGGGACACCCGGATGGAACGAAGTTATATAAGTTATATAAGTCGAGAGAGTATATATATAAATAGAAATGAAAATATCTGGCTTGCTTTCTATAAGAGAGAGAGAGAGAGAGAGACAGAGAAACACGCGCACGCCGCACAGCTTACAATAGCTTACTACACACAACTGTCACCCGACCAACTGACACTAAAAGTGTCGGTTTTACGTAAGATTTTTTTCCGTCTAGCCCCCTTTCACAACGCGCGATAAGGAACTTCGTTCCAATAATATAGATAGTGAATAATAAATAACTGTTTTGGGACATTCTTCACCTCACTGATCACAAACTAAACAGAGTTACGTACCTACGTACAAGTTCTGCTTATTTTGCAATCAACGAATGTACAAGAATGTCCCGCTATATTAATTTTGAAGCAGAAAATCCCACTCGTTTCTTTCAATACATCAATTAGCTATCTATAAATAGATTTATCATTGTAATTAATTATAAACCGTAACAGGAGCTGCGATACAAGGTCACACCACACGCACGGACGCCGAACTGACTCGATCTAGTTCACAATTTAGTGAAGGCATTACGTAGTGTGATCGCTTTTTGCACTAATATCAATTTGGTTGGAAATTTGTAGTTACCTTAGAGGTATAAAAATTTGTTAGGAAACTTCTTTTGTTTATGGTATTTCTTTGAGACTAAATGAATGCTATTTATATTTAAAAATCAGACTATCTAGCTCAGATCTTGAGTGAAATATAAAATCTCTGTTTTTCCCAGGGTATGACTTACTAATGTGCATTCGAATCCGTTCTGTCATTAGAGCATAATTCAGGATCAACAAATATAGGTAAATGATTGATTTTTCACGCTTCTTATAATTTTTTTAAATTCCTCAAGTTTTTAATTAGACAGCAAGGATCAAATAACGTCATTCCAACTTATCTATAAAAACTTTTGTGTTTTTTTACAATCCATCCAGCCTTGTGGAGGCGGATGTATGTACCTTACCTTTTTGGAACTGCTTCAAACTTCATAATCATTATGAGAAGCAATTATTCTTCTATACAATTCTTCTAAATGGTGCCCAAACGTTCATTATGCATAGGTATGTTTTAATTAATATTAATAGGTATTACATCAGCTGATTTATAGGCCTTTTTAACATCGAAAATGAGGAAATGTTTTTTTTTTATTTGTAACAACAACTTTATAAATCAATTGGAAACCAGTTTTTATCGTTCAAAATTCAGTTTCATCATTTACGAAGTAATCGGTGATGAAAGTATTATTCGCCAAATAGTTTTAAAAAGGTTAGGTACCACAAGTAAAAAGGTCAGAACTCGATTACGTTTCGAAAGGATGACTTTGAAACGAATGGAACGCGTGTCTTTTACTCCTAGGGGTGTCACTTTGGTAGACAATTAATTAATTTGTATTACTTTAAAAAAAAGTTTTATAGTAAAAGTAATAATTTTTTTTTTTTTTTTTTTTTATGTCACAAGTGACAACGAGGCAGGCGGGTCACCTGATGGTAAGTGACAACCGTCGCCTATAGACATTGGCAATACCAGGGGATTGCTAATGTGTTGTACACCTTATTAAGGCGAACTGGCTCTCAAGTGCAATTGCCGGAACACACCAACAGGTGCTTGGCGACAGATTTTCAACTTGAGGGTGGTAGCCAGCCAGTCGGGTACTACAAAGTACCCTACCACCGTGCTATGGTTTCCTCACGATGTTTTCCTTCACCGAAAGCTCAAGCTCATTTTAGGATTCAAACCCACGACCTTCGTCGCGGTATCCGACGTCACTTACCACTGAGCTATCATCGCCTTTTTTGATGTAGGTATAATTCTAGCGAATGTTTGTGTGTGTGTATGTTTCTCAGCTCCGAAGCGGCTCAACGGATTTGGGTGAAATTTGGCACAGAAATAGATATCCTGGAATAAATCATAAGATACTTTTTATCCGGTAAAGCATAAGATACTAGCTAGTTTATCATAAATATGAATGTATGTCTTACTTCTAAATAAGATAAAAAATAAATAAACTCAAGAGAAATTATACACGAAAGATTCATATGACAATAATACATTTATTAGTAATTCTTTATTAGAAAGCCTTAAATTTGGTCAATTGATAACCCTACAGTATCATCATCTATCTAGTCTATGAAGTCACGTTCCTAGGGTCAAGTGAGTTAGTGTCGAAAGGGAATTCGAATTCTAAACTTGAATTTTAAATTTTATGGTGTAAATCGGCGGTCTGTCACGTAATTCGTATGCATAGTGACTTTTTTATGAGTTTCGATAGTAGGCTTATGGGAAAAATGTACTTGACACGATTGTATGGAAAACATGTGTCGTAAACTTACACGGAAACCCATACTAATAGCTATTAGGCACTTTATAATGAATATTTATTAGTTTGTCATTCTTGTGATGTTTTTAGAATTAATGGAGAATTACTACACTAGGTAGGTAACATGATCAAAATCAAAACTCATTTATTCAGTTTAGACCCTGGTAAGGCACTTAAACGTTACAATTGACTCTACCACCGGTTCGGAATACACTTAAACTGAGAAGACTCATGCAAAAAACTCAGCAAGGCAATATTTTTTTGAACAGCGAATCTTTTTTAAATTTATTTACATTGAAATAAGATCGAACAGTCTTTCCCGTAAATGTTATGATACTATAATAATTATTGTAGGTAATACTAGCTGTTCCTCTCGGTTATTGCTCGGGCACTAGTTCATCTTGTGATAATTAGATCTATGAAACTGTCAAGCTATACTTTTTAAACTAAGGTGTAGGCTTAGTGAAGTCAGGGCTTAGGGGCTTGGTTTTTCCTGGGATCTGATAACTTTTTTTACAGCGTAAGCGTTAGGAGCTTGTGAGTCTTGGCTGTTAATTTTACATTAAATGTTTTTGGTAGGATTGTAGTATTCAAGTACCTACGTGATCTTCTATTAATGATTTTTTTGTTGTTATTTTTTTTTATAATCATAGACATTCATTTATTTACAACAAATGTACAAAATATACAAACAAATGTACAACTATACTATATAAAAAACTTCCTCGAGACTGCCGCTGCTGCCGATCGGCAAGGTTCCTATCAGACTGGCAGCGTTTACTCTTTGGATGGCCAGGCTGATGCGTTGGGGGAAAAAGCTGCCCGCCCGCCGATCACCCGAGGCCTCCATTAATAATTTTTGTAATCGAATTTAGATTTACGGTGCTAATCTCCTAGATCCAAACTAAGTTTTCTCCTTTATAATACAAAGGATTTCATGTACTTATTTAACATGTAACAATAACGTAATATCAATATTAATACATTTTTTTTTTAAAGTTTTTTGTACTGAATAATTCATTTATTAATTTTAAGTCACAGAATAAATACAATTTAAGGAAACGATCATAACATCACCGAAAATCACACACTCTGATAAAATTCCAATGTCAGGTTAAGAAAGCACGTCTTCAATATCATAATGATAAATAGTAAGTCACCTACAATGTGATTAGGAATTCACCGGTAGCGTGGAACATGGATAAATGGAGCGGCGCCGGCGCAACGAATCACATCATCTGCGCGTGCGCACCGCGCTCTACTTTACTTGTTGGATATAATAGCTGTGAAATGTGGTGCTTAAGATAAATGCAATAATTTTCTTCATTACCGCACTTAGTAATTTCAACAGTCTGACGGAGAGGCAGGCATGTCACCTGATGGTGAGCGACTGTCGCCTATAAGCAACAATGCCATGGGATTGCCAATGCGCTGTCGACGCCTGAAGGCAACTGGATCTCAAGTTCAACTGCTGAAACACACCGATTTTCTTTATAAATAAATAGTTATGGTTGGATTTTTAATTAGCTGGACTGATTTGACAGTGACGTAATAATTATTTCGCTACTCAGAAATTATTTCTTAAAAGAACGAATGAGTTTACTTACCTAATCACATTGTAGGTGACTTACTCTTTATCATTTTGAAGATGAAATCGTGCTTTCTTAACCTGACTACTGATATTTATAAGATTTACTTTTATTGATAAAAAGTGATATGGTCAAAACATGAAACAGTAATTTTAATCATATTGCGCTTGTGACTGTCAGTTTAGTTTTTTCGACTTTACTTTTTTCGACCTATAAAACAACTGCTAGTTGTCCTGGGCGGTTTCACCCGATGGATATTTCCTTTTCTCGTAATAAAAAGTATCCTATCTTTACTCCAGAATATAATCTATTTGTGTGCCAAGTTTCATCAAGATTGGTTGAGTAGTTTCGGAGTTAATCGCGGACCAACATCGTGACACGGATATTTTATATATTTAAGACTATTTATTTTATAGTAGCTTTCATTTTTGTAACGTGTAGTATCTTCTAACCCCTTTACCAAAACGGCGATGCTTCTTTACTAAATATTTTTACCAAAATAGACTTTAATATGTTGTAAAACTGTTCAAATTATTACCTATCCGAAACGATTACATCTGAATGTTAAGACTCCGTAAGTGTTCAACTGACTATTTTAATGTACAACACTTGCTCACTCGTTATATAGACATAGGTTAAACAAAATTCACGATTAGTGCATATTAGTGCTATTAGTTTTGGCTCGCTGGTGGGACGGTCATCGCAAAACTAGGTGGGTACTTAAAAAAATTGGAAAAGCTATTAGAGTTATTAAGGGCTCGTTAATAACCTATTCCGGGATATTTATTTATTTATGGCAATGATGGCTCAGTGGTAGTGACGTCGGATACCGTGGCGTAGGGCCTTGGTTCGAATCCTATAATGAGCTTGAGCTTTCGGTGAAGGAAAACATAGCACGGTGGCAGGGTACTTTGTAGTACCTACTTGACTGGACCCTTAAGTTGAAAATCTGTCGCCAAGTAGGTACCTATCGGTGTGTTCCGACAGCTTCACTTGAGAGCCAGTTCCCATCTAGGCTTTATGTGCTTACCAACTTCGACCACATCCTCACTTACAATGGTGATATTGTGGTCAAACACAAGCTTATCCAAGGTAAAACAAGAGAGCTATTTTTGTAAATAAACTAAATTATTTTCATCTATTCCTGTAGTACCAACAAATCTTTCTTTCTTAACATAGAAGGAAGGTAGAGAAATCGCATCGAATTGCGGAAGACCTGCCATACCGCATGTCAGTATGTGGCAACCGTTTGTAATAATAGCAAAACCGGAGGTACAGTCGCTGTAGACCGGTATCGTAAATAAGGATGTACCTACGTAGTCACACATATATATATATATATATATACTTGTACACCTACTTATAGAAGTAACTAGAATACTTCGTAGTGCTGTGCTTAAGAATATAGGTGATTTAAAAATTAACAAGAATTGTATATTGTGTAGGTATACATGAATCAACGAAATCAAATAAAAACATCAAGAAGTATTTATACATTACATATCCAAACTCCTACATTATTAAAAGAACATAAATACTTATTAAAGAAAAGCAGCACATGCGAAAACACCCTCTAGGCATTTAATATTGGACGGTAGTCTAAAAACTTCATATAAAATATAAATAGAATTCCAGGAATCGCGATCTGCTATTATTATTATTAGTATTCCGCTAAAAAATAAAATTATAAGCATTGAACGTCGGGCTCTACGTAAACAACTAAAATTACCCCCACTACTTCATTTGTTCGAAAACAAAACGAGTTTAAATCACTCGTGCGTCCGCAGAAAGTGAAAATCTACTTTAGTGATGTGAACTTTATGTACTTCATTAGAAATGTACTCAAGTACACCTTAAAATAACACCATAACATTTTATCTGAATAACACTTTAACTTTCTTAACGTTATCCCGGATTGTTACAGAGCTGAGTACTCGATCACAAACATTCACACTACAATATTACCATCTTCCTTGCGGTTACACTTGCGTTCCCGGGATGACAATATCCACTTTCACATTTATAATACTTAATTAAAAATATTTTTAATTATTTTTTTTGTTATCTATGAATCCCTATTTCCCTTGGTTACGCCATAACATGAGAACGACTTACTGATTTCATTAATCTTTTATTTGTTGTTTTATTATATTTTTTAGAAAAATTTTACGGAAAACAAAATTAGGAAAATTGCACAGGGAACTGGAAAATTTCAGAAAGCTTCTTTGATTAGGTAATCACGAAGTCTTAGAAAGTATAAATGCTGCAAACTTGAAATTTGGCAGATAAATTCCACTAGGTATTCGCTCACAAAGGATTTTCAAAAATTCTAAGGGTTCAGTCGGGAACGCGCATGAAGCCGCGGGGGACAACTAGTATGTTATAAATTACATTTAAAAAATATCACTTCGTAATTATATTACGATATTTCTGCAAATAGTAACTCAAGTAAAACCGATCGTAGCACATCACTAGTCCGCTTTCGTCTCAAGAATGCCGCGTACCGCGTACCTCGTCCAGGAATCGATCCCGGGCTGTGCATTACGCAATCAACTGCTAAGCTAAAACGGATACAAGAATATCTGCTTTTTTCTTTACTTACGCATTGCGTTCTGTTAATTCCTGGATAATTTGCATTCTATACTTATGATGGTAATTCGAGTAAAAAATACGGAGAAAATGTTTTTAACTGGTTTCATGTGTTACTATAGTAAAACAATAAAATTCTATTTGGGTTTAAGTAGGAATAAAAAGCAGACGACTGTCCCATAAACGAGCCAAAGGATTGAATACACTTTATACTGTATAGTGATCAGGCAACGCTTACCCACTCAACTGAAACTGTTGGCAATTTAAATTCGTTGTTTTATAAAGAGGCGATGATTTGTGGTAATTTTTTTAACTCATTTATTCATTATCATTTTAAGAGATACATATCACACGAGCAGCATGCTGCTCGCACATACGCGTCGATGCAACATGCTGCTCGTGTGCACGAGCGCTAATACCACATAGCGCAAACCTGACAGGGTTTATCTGTACGTGAATTATGTCTACCCAGCTAATAGATTAAAAGCATTTTTAGACTCTATCGGGTCTGAATATACTTACAGTGAGATCACACCGGCAAGAAACTCAACATCGCAATTTTCATTATGAAACTTATTTTGAAAGAAAAGGGAAAAATAAGGTACGGTTATTCCTTTTAGTAACCCTTGTCCTCAAGATACGATATTACAAAGAGAGAACGGATTATGTAAAATTGTTTTTATGTGAATGAAAAAAAAAAGAAAGAAAGAAAGAAAATCATTTATTAGAACACAACTGAAATACAATATTAAAAAACGTAGAAGGAATATAAAATAGGTAAAAAGGCCTCAGCTCAGCTTGTGCTGCAAAATAACAGCGCTGATGTTCAGCTGAAGCCACGGGATAACTATTCAGAATTATCATTATTCCAGATGGACTTAATATCCAACAATTTTCTATAGTTGCGTGTCAGTACACACAGATGCCGTTGCATCATGGCTCTTACAAAATTGAGGGAAGTTGCTACACGCCTCTGCCGAACTCGACTCCGCGAAACTAGACTAGACTTTATGGTATCTACTTCGATTCTATACAAAAATACAATATGTATATAGATACGTAATAATCGTAGAAGTCATTAGGATGATGCCTATATTCAAGAAAAAATACCTAACACTAATTAACTAGTGTATGAAACATCTAAAAATACCTAACACTAATTAACTAGTGTATGAAACATCTAAAAATACCTAACACTAATTAACTAGTGTATGAAACATCTAAAAATACCTAACACTAATTAACTAGTGTATGAAACATCTAAAAATACCTAACACTAATTAACTAGTGTATGAAACATCTAAAAATACCTAACACTAATTAACTAGTGTATGAAACATCTAAAAATACCTAACACTTATTAACTAGTGTATGAAACATCTAAAAATACCTAACACTAATTAACTAGTGTATGAAACATCTAAAAATACCTAACACTAATTAACTAGTGTATGAAACATCTAAAAATACACGAAAATAACGAACACGATAAAATATATAAAAAAATAGAGTAGGTATTTTGATGGTGTATATTTATGACGTCACAGGTATGTATTTCATACAAAAGTACATATAAATCGTCGTTTTCACCATCTCTATTAGAAATGTCATGGCAAATGTTTCCTTCTTCATACCTAATACTATAATACACCTAAACTATACCTAGCCATACCGGCTTAAAGGTCTAGATACCAAGCCAAAAACCTTAAAAAAACCTAGGGTTAACCAAAGTTTATTTACCGAATTTAAAACAGATCATCTGACATTGGAATTGAACTTAATAAAAATCTCTTCTACCTTGAAGGTTAATTCCGCTATATCTGCAGGATCACATAAACTTCATACACAAACACATGTATAAGTACTGGCAATAGATTTCCAACTTAAAGTTCACGATTTCTTCCACCGAAAGCTCAACTTCGTATATAACATATTTTTTTCTTCAAAACAAGGAGACAATCTCCGATGCTTGCACAAGCTTCGGAAACTGGAAAGGGAATGCCATGAGTTTGGTTTATTAACAACGCGTAAACTAGTTAAGAACAATGAAATTCCATTCCAACACTGTCGAGTCAAAGTAGTTACTTGTTGTCTATAAAATATTTAGCCATCAAGCATGGTGGTTGTATAACTTGAAATGTGTGCAAGAATGGACGAACCCGGAAAATCATTAGGAACAGAAGTGGCTTGGACTGTTGTTATTGTACGTTTTAAAACAGATTAGCATGTAACACTCCGATTGAGCCCTACTAGTTTTCCGCCCCGCGATTTCACCCGCGTTCCCGAGGGACACCTTTTTTCGGGAATAAAAGTATCCTATGATTTATTCCAGGGTATGCTATTGGTGCCTACATGTGTGCCAAGTTTCATCAAAACCGGATAGCTAGTAATGCATTCTAACCCTAGTTTATGAAAAAAGCAGGATGTATTCGATTAAATGTTTTATTTTATATACTACACTAGCGGACCCGACAGACGTTGTCCTGCTCTGAAATTAAAACAAAACTTAGAATCCGATTCCAGCGCCACCTACCGGGTCCAATTTTGTTTTCAAATCATCGAGAAACCCATTCAAATACACACACAGAATTTCATCCAAATCGGTCCTTTGTTACCGTAGGTACTCCTCCGAAACGGCTTGACCGATTCTGATTAAATTTTATATATATATTCAGTAGGTCTGAGAGTAAGGAGGAGTACGGTAACTAAAACTGTGACACGAGAATTTTATATATATAGATGAAATATAATGATCCTCTTAAAAATATTGTAATAACTGTTTTATAATAACTATTAACAAGTATTGTGAGATTATATAAAGTCAAGATTATATTATAAAGTTGCGTGTTTTTAAAAGGTGATTCTGAATTAGATATAACAGTTAACAGGTTCTTCTGAACACCAGATTTTATGTTATTATAAATAATTCTTTTTCTACTAAATACTGATCGTAACATACAAGTTGCATAAGTTTACGCAAGTAATAGACACGGATAAAAACTGTGTAATAAATTTTAATTTAAAAAAAAAGCTAATTTGGCCGAACTTTTAATTTTTACCGAATGTTCGGACGAAATTCTTATTCGATTAAAAGACTGTGAGCCTTTTACTGGATATTTCTCAAAAAATACAACAAAAAAATTAATACTGAATATGTTTTTCACATAACAACATAAAATAAACTACAAAAATTTATAAATATTACGAAAAATACAATCTTTTACATCAAAATAACAATGTAACATGTAAATCCGTAATTAAAATGATCTAACACCAACGCATCGAAGCCTGACGATTGCGTATCGTTACCCAACATTACCAGTAAGTTCTGTTACCTTTGTTAATTGAGTATTTAGGCCGGGACTAATCTGGCATGCTTGCGGTTGTATAGTGAGTAACATCCAAATGCATAGTTTCTGTTATTCTAATATCTTTGAAATGTATTCAGACTCTAGTCTCTATATGTATATAGCATGCAATGGCGGATCGAGGTCCACATATAGTAGAGAGCCACTCAAACGGTTTAAATAAATTACTGGGAGATTTATACATAAAAGGATTCTTGTATTTTAGGCGACGTCGGATACCGCGGCGATGGTCGTGGGTTCGAATCCTACAATGAGCTTGAGCTTTCGGTGAAGGAAAACATCGTGAGGAAACCACAGCACGGTGGTAGGGTACTTTGTAGTACTCGACTGGCTGGCTACCACACTCAAGTTGAAAATCTGTCGCCAAGTACCTGTTGGTGTGTTCCGGCAGTTGCACTTGAGAGCCAGTTCGCCTTTAAGACATTGCAATAAGGTGTACAACACATTAGCAATCCCCTGGTATTGCCAATGTCTATAGGCGACGGTTGTCACTTACCATCAGGTGACCCGCCTGCCTCGTTGTCACTTGTGACATAAAAAAATTAAATAAAAAAACCAGACTGGCTGACTACCACCCTCAAGTACTTGAGAGCCTCTAAACTAACTTATCAAGAAAACAAAAATAATCTTTCCTTCTAAGATCTTCCATAGACAATGTATTTTACAGTTATACACGTAAGCGACAAAAAAGGGCAGACCTATTTTAAACCTAAACAGAAACAAAATAAAGGCGGTGACCGTTACACAAACAATTGCAAAGGTAACTGTTTCGTAACATTGCACGCTATGCATATTCATTGACAATAATATGGGACATGTCTGTCTGTGCATCTTCCTGCCTGAGACACTTTTATGGAGATATATTAAATATTTTTATGGACTGCCCCCGTACTTTTATGGTTCATAAGGAACATTTACTTCAATAGTACATCTATTTTTCTCGACTGTCCTGACCAAAGACCACTTGACTGCGCATACAGTACCCCCCCCCCCCCCATAGATATAGGTGTTGTTGATCGAAGACCGAACCCCGGACGAAAACTATTAGTATTTTGTCGCCTATGTTGTGTCCAAGTGTTAGACCTGTGTGCACGCTAAATATCAGCCACCGCATAGGTCAAGATAAACTGACAGACGGCAGTGTCGCACTTTGATGTCTTTTCGAAAAGTCTCGCTCTTTCATTAGACAATTATAAAGCTTCCATCTCTTTTCATCGTGCGTTCATCCCGCGACCCCCGGCCCGCGGTAGTGAGTCGTGTGCTTAGAAGAAATCAGGCTATAAGCTCTCTAGTGGTATATACTCTTTGGTTCTGACTGACCCCTTCTTGTATTTGTATGTATATTCCTGTAGGGACGTTGCCTATACTAAAGACTATTTATAAATGCCCCTCAAGGCCTATTTGGATGAATAAACATTTCATTTCATAAATATTGAACAAAGATTACACCGCCGGCGCCAGCGCCGTATGTCAACGAACCTAATACGCGTCCATATATAAGACATCAACGGGCTTATGCGCAGGCGCAGAATTTTTTCAGTTTCAAAAGTAACATTGTCATTTAAACAATAAACAATTGCGAGGGGCTTTCTTGTGTAATTGTAGGAAGTTGTATGGTCGCCTTTGTGTTGCGTATACCTAATTAAATTTATGTATTGTATATTTTAGTAGTAGAGTTTAGTCCCTGATAAGGCACTTATGAATGTTACCACCGGTTTGGATTACCTTTAACCTGAGACCCAGAAAGTCAATTTCTGCAGTGATATGACGTCGTCTATAAAAGATCTAGCTATAGTAAATTTGTAAATTTAGATTTTTTTTTCTTGTTATGTTCACTATATTTGTTTAATTACTATTTTTCGTATTCATGCTGTTGCTGATCGTTCGTGATGTTGTGTTTTTGGGTTCTTTCTGACTGAAAATCAGTAACTGAGGTCTACTGTTCTTGGTTGTATGCTAAAGTCAGAGAGAACCTTTATTCGTGACATCACGCAACATCGCACGGTTATTTTGTTTTTTTATTTTTTATAGTAATGTTTTTATGTTTATTTCTTTCTTGTATTTTTATTTTTTGTAACATTTATATGTATTTTATAGCAGAAGTATCCGAACGCCGTCTCCCTGGACGCTATAATAGAGGCAGAATGCCAGAACGATATTCCCCGACACCGTAGCGTCTATCCAAACGCCACTATGCGCATGCGCGCTGCGCAACCAATCACAGCGCACCCAGCCGCGCGTTTGTTCATTGTGAATCACAAAATCTCAACAGCCAATCACAATTTGTGATTGGCTGTTGAGATTTTGTGAATAACTTTAGAGAGATTTGGAGTAATGGCCGCGAAGCGAGTGAGATTGTTGATAGTTTGTATTCAATTAAAGTTTTGTACCGTGTTTGTAAGCTCTTTCACTTGAACCTGACCCACCCCGACTATAATTTATATATTTTTTTTCTTTATCTGTGATTTTCTATCATTTTCTTTCTCTCTTTCACTATAAGAAATCTGCTGATTTGTGTTTTTGTAAATATTAAATTGTGATTTATTTACTAATGATATTTTTTTTGTTCACAGGAGGCGACAGTATGCCTGTCACTAATATTAGCGGTCATCACATTCGCTACACCAGGTAATTCTATTATTTTATTGAAAAACATACCGACAGATTTTACGTGTTTTTTTGAGCTTACTAAAGTACTAAGCACTTTAGTAAGCTCAAAAAAACACGCCAGTCAGCCAGTAAGCCAAATCAGTTTGTACTCTCAGTAGATGTAGGATCAATTTGCTTTTTTATTTAAAAGAAAAATGCCATTGGAGAACTACAAAGTACCTTACCACCGTGCTGTGGTTTCATCGATGTTTTTCTTAACCTATTGTAACAGACGGACAGAATTACTTTCGCATTTATGATATTAGTATGGATTTTTCACAATTAATGCACAGAACAAATAAAAAAGGTAGAAGGAGCGTACTTAAACAATAGTCTCTAATGGTTGTGTGAATAGAGAGGAGGGTTAACTAAAGACTAGATACTAAAACACGTAACAAACGTTTTAATCAAACACAAGTACAACAATATTACAAATGGCGGCCAAGAACAATACAGTAAGTATGCAAAATTAAACAAGTAATGCAGCGCGCTCGATAGCTGGAGCCAAAGTGACCGCTCGTTGCTAGTCCCGTTTTTCATGCAGCCAACCGTCAATATCCCCTCTCTGCACAGAGTTGCCAACAGTTGTGTACGTGATCTGCAGGTAGGTACGTTAACCCGTGTGACAGCGCGATCGGCTTCCTTTACTGTTCTCCACTTTAAGTGCGTGGGGCTCTGTCTACCTTTTTTATTTTGACTGAGTGTTACTGTAGCATTTTATGTTGCGTCTTAAAAGCTGTTTTTAAAATAAGAAACACGAAGGCAGCGAGCGATTCTTCGACAATAGGCTGTTAACCCACGACCACCCACATTCTGTACGACTCATTGTATTTACTTAGGTACAAAGTACGTGTATCATATAACAATGTCCTTGTTTGTTTTGTGTATGTCTTCAATGTGGGTGGATCTAATTTATCCCTATCAATATCACTGCAATACGGTCTCGTTGAAATAGAACATTTAATTTTTATTAGGGTTCCGTACCCAAAGGGCAAAAACGGGACCCTATTACTAAGACTTCGCTGTCTGTCCGTCTTTCCGTCTGTCTGTCACCAGGCTGTATCTCAAGAACCGCGATAGCTGGACAGTTGAAATTTTCACAAATTATGTATTTATGTTGCCGCTATAACAACAAACGTGATTTTTGCCATTTTTACGGAACCCTTCGTGCGCGAGTCCGACTCGCACTTGGCCAGCCTTTTTTTTATTCACGATAAGCTTGTGTTTGACCACACTCTCACCATGGTAAGTAATGATGTGGCCGAAGGTGGTGAGCACACAAGCCTAGATGGGAACTGGCTCTTAAGTGCAGCTGTCGTAACACAGCGACAGGTGCTTGGCGACAGATTGTCTACTTAAGGGTGGTAGCCAGCCAGTCGGGTACTACAAAGTACTCTACAACCGAGCTATGGTTTCTTCACGATGTTTTCCTTCACCGAAAGCTCAAGCCCATTGTAGGATTCGAAACCGCGTCCTTCGCCTTAAAACATCGATCTATATCGTTAAATTATACAACTGATGGCTAGTCTGTGAAGGCTTGCTTGCAAGCGAACCAGTATGCAATACCTAGTTAATTAAAAGTAAATAGGCATAACATTTCGCATGAGTGAAACTTTTATTCACTTTTATAGTAAAATTACAAAGCAGTGATTATCTATAATACGTATAGAATTACTGTATCTAATGCTGTGGAAAATTATAAAAGAAATAAGTTTTATTTATTGGTTTTAGTGACTCGTCCGTGAAGCGTCGCTTAGTAGTGAGTTCATATAGGGTTGTCAATGTTAAAATGTCAAGTAAGTTTAGATAAAAACTATAATACCTATTATAATAGGGACTGGGGCATTCTTCAGACACGGCCCACGATCCCAAACTAAGTAGAGTGTTTAGTATGGAAACCAAAAAACTGATACATTAAATAATGTTCAACGCATATCTAAATAGATAATTTCACCCAGACTCCGGACAAACAGACATCTTCATGCACACAAATGTAACCTGGATGGGAATCAAACCTACGACCAGTGGAATGTAGTTCGTAAAAAATGCTCAATAACTAGTTTATCTGTCTGTATAATATAAAAGGCAATTGTTACTGACTGACTGACTGATCTATCCACACAACTCAAACCACTGAACGGATTGCGCTGAAATTCGGCACGCAGTTAGTTATTATGACGTAGGTATCCACTGTCCGCTAAGAAAGGATTTTCCAAGATTCTCTCCCTAAGCGGATGAAACGGGGGTCCAAAGTTTATATGGAAACACGTGATTGCGCGTGAAACCGGAAAGGAAAACTAGTGTTGAAATAAATAGAAAAAAACATGTGACAACCCTAGCCACATTGTATCCATCGTTGCCAGTACGATGGTGTTACATTACATGAATGTTGCCACAGCAATAATCTGAGTAATGAAGTGTGTAATCTGTACTGAGACTAAATAAATTTGCCACCATTCTGCGCATTTTATGGACCAATATAAAATGGGGCATGAGTTTATGGTGTTGACGGGCCTGTTGGCGTAGAGGATAGATTCCCTGGATACAACACGGTTCTATCATAGAAAATAATATCTAGATAGTGGGTTTATGTCTTATTAATCGGAATGTATCCAAATATAAAAGTGAAATTATATAAACGACATGAAATCTCTATAAATCATATAATATTAGGCTAATCGAAAGAGAATTAAAGATATCTATCCTTTAATCTCTTTGGACAATAGAGCGGCTATCAGAAGAAAAGTCATAGAAAAACAGTGATCCCATTCCATGCCTCAGTAACGCCATCTATCTATGAATAAACTAGACTAGACTGAGCGACTTTTGTCCACTAGGACATCGGACACTAGGACTAAATATCGGATTACGATTTTGTTCGCAATGTCCTGTATATTAGTATAAATTAAAAGTCTTTGGGCTAATCGAATGTAGGTAATTCTCTAGTCAGCTATTTATTCACGCGCAAAATATCTCTCCTCTCACGGACACGGCAGATTTGAGCTTGAAAATGCCATCGCCGTTTCTCGACAAGTAATGAACCATAGTGATTTCCAGTCCAGCAAAGTTTAGATATAATTCTAAAATACGTGTTAGGTAAACCCGCAATTTCTGGTTTATGTAACTATTGGTAATTGTATTAGTTATGCTAGTAAATATTTACTTTTATTATTATTTGTGAATGAAAGTAGGACATTGTTGCGTTGCATTCGTTATTGAAAAATGAAAGTGTGTGACTGTTTCAGCGCGAGTTTCCTGCATTAGAATACCTAGGTTATTAAACATTTGGTTCGCAGGTGGCACGATTCCCCAAATTATAGTAAAGGGAATTTTAATAAACGGTTGGATCCGATATCTTAAGTGATAAAAGCTTCTTTATATAATTAATCAAACGTCGTAAATTTTAACGAACTTTTGAAAGAAATAAAATTTAAATTACTTAGACTACGAAGATTTTCCACTGATTTATATTATTCGGGATTTTGGGCTACGTATTTACTTGTAGGTCTTGAGTCATTTGATAATAGCAATTATAGACAATATCATATAAGATAGGGACTTTATAGCTGTAATATATAAGGATATGTGGGTGGGTGGAGATGATTCTCAATTGACATCAACATTCGAAACACCCTATACAAAACCTAATGACAACGTAACAACAAGTGACTATCAATTCAGTTATATAAGGATTTTAGGCTTTTTATTATCTCACTAATATTATAAATGTGAAAGTTTGGATGGATGGATGTATGTTTGTTACTCATTTACGCCAGAACGGCTGAACAGATCTGGATGAAATTTGGCATAGAGATAGATTATAGTCTGGAATAGCACATTGAATTTTTATCCCGGAAAAAGATAAGATCCCTCGGGAACGCGGGTGAAACCGCACGGAACAGCTAGTTAATTATACTGCGAACAAATTACGAAGTTACATACAGTTAACTATCCTTAGAAATTCATTAACGTAGAAAATTTTCCTTTTCAGCGCTCACAAGCGAACCTCGCGTTGTATGCTACTACACAAACTGGTCGGTTTACCGGCCCGGTACAGCGCGCTTCAACCCTCAGAACATCAACCCTTACCTGTGCACTCACCTCATCTACGCCTTCGGAGGATTCACTAAGGACAACACCTTGAAACCCTTTGACAAATACCAGGATATTGAAAAAGGTTAATATTTATCACTCTGTATTACTTCATCGATGAATTCTTTTTTTTTTTTTTTTTTTTTTTTTATTCTGGATAGGCTTGTGTTTGACCACAATCTCACCATGGTAAGTGATGATGTGGCCGAAGATGGTAAGCACACAAAACCTAGATGGGAACTGGCTCTCAAGTGCAGCTCTCAGATTTTCAACTTGAGGGTGGTAGCCAGCCAGTCGGGTACTACAAAGTACCCTACCACCGTGCTATGGTTTCCTCACGATGTTTTCCTTCACCGAAAGCTCAAGCTCATTGTAGGATTCGAACCCACGACCTTCGCCGCGGTATTCGACGTCACTTACCACTGAGCTATCATCGCCTTAATATTAGTACAGTACAGTTATAATAAATAGATTATTATAGTGATTCATAATTTGTTTTTATAAATATAAAGAATTTATGTAATAATTTGCACGCCTTATAGACATAATATTTATATCTTTATTATTTGCCATCTTTTTAACACCATTTTTAAAGAGGAAACGCTGCCAGCCTGCCAGGAATCTTGCCGATCGGCAGCAACGGCAGCCTCGAACAAGTTTTTTATGTATTATAGTTTGTAAATTTTGTATCGACATTTGTTGTGAACTCTATTACAATAATTCTTATATCCACAAAAAAAATATACATTTATTTGAATTTAGAATTAATTGTGTCAGCCCCATGTTGGGCGCCAATTAGTTTTTTTTTAAATTTACTTTACTGGATATTAAATTTAGACATAATCGGCCCTGTTAATGAGTAGCCTGATTTAAGAGTTTTCTTGACTAAACACAGCCATTATCACTTTGCAAGATAAAATTAGAATCGTAATTGTTTTCCTCCGTCCTCTCTCATATCGACACTCAAAGACAAATTTTTTTGTAGGTGGTTACGCCAAGTTCACTGGTCTAAAGACATACAACAAGAACCTGAAGACACTCCTCGCTATCGGCGGCTGGAATGAAGGCTCCTCGAGGTTCTCACCCATGGTCGCTTCTAGAGAGAAGAGGAAGGAGTTCGTCAGGAATGCTCTTAAGGTACTTTTTTAATTGAAAATGCATTACAGCTATAAATCGGCCAAAGAATAACCATTTCTATGCAACGAGGTAATGCCACAGCGTAAGCCATCTCGAAAACCATAAAACTTTTACTAAGGTCAACATGACCTGATATTATCTGATAGACCTGAAGCAAATCTAGCTCCAGTATCATTCTGGCTTGTTATTTTTGGGACACCGTGTATATCAAACTATTATATTATACAAAAATAAAACTACATAGAAAATGCTCAAATAAGAAAAAAAAACATATGGCCACACCAAACCAAGAACAGAAATCTAGAAGAAGAAAGAGAAACTCAGACATTCTGCAGACTACATAATTTGCTTGTTGTCACCGTTTTTGCTGTTCTTTTATTGTTTTCATCTCTTAAGAGTACCTATAAAAATATTATTGTTATTACTGCTAAATACTGTCGTATGTATGTGTGGAAAGTTTAAAACAATTTAAAAAAAAATGGTTTTAATATACCACCGTATTTTTAGGGATCCTGACCCATAGGGTAAAAACAGAAACCCTATTACTATGAATCTACTGTCCCTCTGTCTGACTGACTGGCTGTCTGTCTGTCACCAGGCTGTATATCATGAACCGTGATAGTTAGACAGTTGACATTTTCACAGATGATGTATTTCTGTTGCCGCTATAACAACAAATACTAAAATCATTTTTTTTAAACTACAAAATTTGTACCTCGGTGCGCGGCTCGACTCGCACTAGACCGGTTTTTAGTTATGACATTAAAATATGTAGGATATATTTTAAATTGAGGTCGCTTGATTTTAAAGGAGTTTTAAGGTAGAGAGAACAAATCAATAGAATGCGAAGCGAAAATATTATTGGGTTCAAAAACGTAGTTTAAGAAACGTCTTTTACTTTGCTCACAACATCTGTTTCTCTTCCACAGTTCCTCAGACAGAACCGCTTCGACGGCCTTGACTTAGATTGGGAGTACCCCGCCTTCAGGGACGGAGGAAAGCCTAAAGACCGGGAAAACTACGCCAGGCTAGTCAAGGAGCTTCGTGAGGAGTTTGACAGAGAATCAGAGAAGACCGGTAAACCTCGTCTGCTGCTAACCATGGCTGTACCAGCTGGAATCGAGTATATTCAGAAGGGATTCGATGTAAAGACTCTGAACCAGTAAGTATCTTTATTATTAATTTTGAAAATAGTATGAGATGGTAATCACTTACCTAGAGGCGACTCGTCTGACTATAAATATTTCACTTAATTTCAAAGGAAAAATGTGGTCGATCCTATAGATAGGTAATTCCAAAGAAAATATTAGCATTTCACTTAAACTACATCAAAAAAGATAAAACCATTATACATAAGTAGGTACGTATACTAATTAAAAAAATAACATGGAATTTAGATCTATGGTAAGCGCGGATTATTTGTTTAATTTTGACCTTGAATTTGTTTTCTTTGTTTGGAAACATAATAATGTTTAGAAGAAGAAAAGATAAATATGTAATTAACACTATTTAACACGTATAACAAGTGTCATCATTAGGACCATATGCGAAGACTGCGTAGTCAACAGGTGCTTGAATTAAATAATTGTAGGCAATGCGAATAAAATTGCAAAACTTGCCTACAAGTTACTACGTGCATCGTTAATGATTGCCTAATATTCTAATTCAATGTCATATTACCCAATATAGCTTGTGTTTTGGTGCAAGGAACAAGAGTTACCGACATATCAAATCGAAGCTTCTTTTTATTGAATGTCAAAACGATTGTTTATTTAAAGTTTTGTATGCTCACTTCCCTATAACATGGCGAGGAGGGCGATGGCTGCCACACGCGTCATACTTGTGAACAGGTGCTGCTTGTGGGGGCTGGTCTGCTTGAGTTGGTTGTTTACTAAATCACTCGTAACTAAATTCAATTTCTTTATTCCTTTTTTGCCGCCATAACACATATTATTATCAGTAAGACTATATAAATAATTATAAAATGTAATAGGTCTAAGTTGCTTTTTTAAAAGTGTAATTGCTGAGTTTATTGCCGGCTCTTCTCAGCAAAAGCAACCTTCCGAACCGAGCGTTAGAATTTAACATGAATCAAACTGACGATTATTAAAAATACTTGTAATGAGTTTAATTAATAAAGGTACATTTGAGTTTGAGTTTATAAAATGCTGGCTTGTGATGATAAATCAAAAGATCTACACTTTGCAGTTAAAATATCTCAATCAGAGCATATTAACAGAGCGTATTAAAGTCCAGATCAAATATATAGCTAGGTACCTAAACTTTATAAAAACGAAATACCACACACAAATTAATCACGAAATCTTAGAAAGTGTAAATGCTACAGGTAGATTCTTCATAGGGCGTAACATTTTCTAAGAAAGGATTGTTGAAAATTCATCTCCAAAAGGGATCCCTCGGGAACGCGAGTGAAACCGCCGGGGACAACTAGTTTTTAACCGACTTCAAAAAAGGAGGAGGTTCTCAATTCGACTGTATGTTTTTTTTTAAATATAATTTATTAACTTAAAGTCGACGTCTACATCCATATGCTGTAAAACTAGCTGACACAACTCTACAAAGCTGAATAAAGCATAGACTGATTACGTACATTTCGTAACCTTAAGTATCAGCTGATTTGAATGCAGACTTCAAACAATGGGCTAGAGAGGTGAACGTACAATGGGGAAGGTTCCGCCATTGTAAGATGACCAACGTTTCAATTATTTGTGGGACATATTTGACATGTTTTGACATACATCGTAAGATCTTATTAGAAATAAAAAAAAAAACAGTACCGTAATGAGCAAAATAATGTTTCAATTGTTTTTTCTACCAAGGAGTTTCCAATACAATTAATTTTCTAAGCGGTGTTAGGGGTGGCATAAGCGCAGAGACTGATGGGTTTGGACGCCATATTAATTATCTTGTTTAACATCAGCGGATAGAGGGTTGGTTTGACTAATCTAAACTGGGAAACAGCAAAGAGTGAATGAGAAGATACGTAAAAATTCATCAAATCAAACTTATTTATTCAGTTTAAGCCCTAGTAAGGCACTTATGAACGTTACAATTGACTCTACCACCGGTTCGGAATACACTTAAACTGAGACTCTGACAATAAACTCATTTCATAATTTTTTTTTTTTTTTATATTCGATAGGCTTGTGTTTGACCACAATCTCACGATGGTAAGTGATGATGTGGCCGAAGATGGTAAGCACACAAAGCCTAGATGGGAACTGGCTCTCAAGTGCAGCTGTCGGAACACACCGAAATGTGTTTGGCGACAGATTTTCAACTTTATTATATATTTATTTATTCATACACCAATTACATCTATCATTACAGGAATTTCCCAATTCAATAGAGTAAGTCAATTCATAAAATATCTAAATACACATTATTAAAAAAAAAAGACATTTAAATTTTGAAGTTAATTTCCTCTGTTGCAATACAAACACCATTCCCAAGGTCAACATAAAATGGTCACCCTAACAATGTAAATGCTATAATTTTGTTCTGTCCGTTCGTCCCTCGCTCTGTTTATTCCGTGATGGTGTGAAGATATTCTAAGCTTTATGAATGTACGCCATTGAATTGTGTAATACTAGATTTCGTAACGTTATTTGCATTGACAATCTATTCCGGTATTTGTGTAATATCTGGTGTAAATAAGAATTGTAACTCTGTAGTAGCAGTTATCATACGTTGTAAAATTCATCGCATTTATTATTTTAAATTACCGATTTAACGAAAAGAGTGGATCTTTTGAAGCCTATATATTTATGATGTTACATGTCAGTATTTCACACAAAATTCCATATAAACGTTTTAACTTTTGACATTCAATAAAAAGAACCTGATTTGTCAGTCAACATATCTAATCTATAATGAGCTAGAGCTTCTGGCGATGGGATACATTTTTGTCTGTATGTCTGTCTGTTTGTTCCAGCTAATCTCCAAAACGGCAAAACCGATTTTAAAAGGACTTTCACTATTAGATAGCTGATGTTATAAGAATTACCCCTTAGGCTATTTTTATTATACAAAAAGAATTAAGGTTCCATGCAAAACACCCCATGAAATTGTGAACAAAATCCGAAACTTTTCTGTTTTTTTACTCGGGCCTATCTCCAAAACGGCTGAAGCCTTGCCATGTAGAGGAAAGAGTAGCTTTTATACCGTATCTCGAATGAAACCGCATGATAAAGCTAAAAAAATAAAACGATAAAAGTAAAAGTTTACGTAACTAAGTATTAAACAGGATACATGGAATGCGGATTATGTTAAACATTATTGGCTATAGATAAGTATAGGCTTTAAATGTTAGAGGCCTTGACATTTGTAATGTCCATCGGTCATCAGGTGTCTCGAACAGGCTATATTAGTTACTAAGCAAGTTTATATGATGAGAATAATATTTGCTGAATGTTAATTAGTGGCCATCATTTTTACGGTTTATGTAATTGGGAATGTGTTCTTAAATATATTTATTTGTATTACGTAATAAATTCTCGGTGACCATAGCTCATTACCACTGAGACGTAGAAAACCACAGTGAAACTCGTGGGCTCGAATCCTACAGTGAGCGTGAGCTTTCGGTGAAGGAAATCATATCTTAGGTTAATGAATAAAGCCTATAAGGCTCATTATGGAAAACAGAAATATTGTAGTAGCTTCTCTCTGTACTAGCATTCCCCTGGTGTAATTATTATAAAATGTATATAAAGTTTACCTGGTGTTAATTATTATAAAATGTATCTAATTTATTTTTAAATGTAATTAAATTAAAGAAAGATGCTGAGTTTTTTGCCGGAGTCTTCTCAGTTTAATATTCTGAACTGGTGGTAGAGTCAATTGTAACATTCGTGCCTTCATCATCATCATTATCATATGAGCCGGGAGACTTCCACTGCTGGACAAAGGTCTCCCCCAAGGATCTCCACGATGATTGGTCTTGCGCTAATAGGGTTCGAATCCTAAAATGAGCTTGAGCTTTCGGTGAAGGAAAACATCGTGAGGAAACCATAGCACGGTGGTAGGGTTCTTTGTAGTACCTGACTGGCTGGCTTCCATCCTCAAGTAGAAAATCTGTCACCAAGCACCTATCGGTGTGTTTCGACAGCGGCACTTGAAGCCAGTTCCCATCTAGGCTTTGTGTGCTTACCACCTTCGGCCACATCATCACTTACCATGATGTGATTGTGGTCAAACACAAGCTTACCGAAAATAAAAAAAAAATTAAAAATGAGTTCTTCTATGGAAAGGAACAACATTTAAACACATTATTATGATGGTGTTCGTGAGACTTTTCAGAAATATGTCCGCATCAAATTAGACCTTATTGCTAATCAGTTAACGTCTTCTTTTCAGGTACCTAGACTGGATGAACCTGCTCACCTACGACTACCACTCCGCCTTCGAGCCAGCAGTCAACCACCACGCGCCGCTCTACCCTCTCGAGGAGCCCAATGAATATAGCGTTGATAGCGAACTCAATATCGTAAGTTACTATCTCAACCGCGCCTTTTTAAGGCGATGATAGCTCAGTGGTAAGTGACGTCGGATCCCGCGTCGAAGGTCGTGGGTTCGAATCCTACAATGAGCTTGAGCTTTCGGTGAAGGAAAACATCGTGAGGAAACCACAGCATGGTGGTAGGGTACTATGTGGTGCTCGACTGGCTGGCTACTACCCTCATGTTGAAAATCTGTCGCCAAGCACCTGTTGGTGTGTTCCGGCAGTTGCACTTGAGAGCCAGTTGCCTTTAAGGCATTGTAATAAGGTGTACAACACGTTGGCAGTCCCCCTGGTATTGCTAATGTCTATAGGCGACGGTAGTCACTTACCATCAGGTGACCCGCCTGCCATGTTGTCACTAGTGACATAAAAAAATATTGTAGTCAAATATATACCCAATTGAATAAACGGCAACCATTTTGTCAGCTCTGTTGTAAACTATTGCTCTAAAACCTTTTGTTATTGCATTTGGATATGATAATAAGTCTAACTTAAATATATTCCAACTGAAACAGATTTGAAGCAAAACAATCTATCATACCATATTCAGGCCTACATATTACATTAGTTGTCCTCCGCTGTTTCACCCGCGTTCCCGAGGGATCTTTTCTTTTCCCGCGATAAAATGACACTCACAAATAACATAGCTTTCTATTGGTAAAAGAATTTTCAAAATCGGTTCAGTAGATCCAAAGATTACCTCCTACAACCTCAAAAACTTTACCTCTTTATAATATTCGTATAGATTAATGAGTATAAATCTACACTAATATTATAAAATGAAAATATTAGACTTTTTTTGTATGTCTGGATTCTTCATTCTTTCACCATTAGAATGCTATATTATCACATATTTCACCTCTCTACAGCAAGGTCTAGAAAAGCCATCTTAGAAGATCTTAGTTAAGTCAGAACTAAGTCAAAATACTAATAACGTTTATGCACGCTACTTTTCATAATAATATGATCTTTGTACGCATTTTGCTAAACTTGTACCCTGTATTATTAACTATTTTGTGACCTTATTTAGCATTCCAAATGATGAAGGATGTAGGTAAATGCACTAATTTATTATGTATTAAAAAAAAACAGTAATGTATCTTTTTTGTTCTTGGCAACCTTAACTTTTAACAGTAATATGTGGATAATGCTGTTGATCATGCATAAAGTAATACTTTTGTAACATATGTTGTAAAATATATTGTATGGTTGTTTGTTATCCCTAAAAATAAATAAATAAACAAATAAAATTATCACCAAGTTACATAGACATATATAAATATATTACGCTACCGAAACCGCTGGTGACTGCTAGTAATTTGTATGTATAAGATAAGGAATTTCCACAAGTACCTACTAAATATTTTCTGATCTCAAAAACGACTAAAAGCAGAAGACATGTTTGTCGTGAATAGAACTGTCTCTGTCTTGATAACTATGTCACTGGGCCCAACATTTTTCTCTTCAAAATCAACCTATAGCAGCAACAAAATTCTTAACCTATCCATATCTTACAGGACTACACTATAAAGTTCTACTTGGAGAATGGAGCGGACCGCAACAAGCTGGTACTTGGTATCCCCACGTATGGACGCTCCTACACTCTGTTCAACCCTGACGCAATCGAGATAGGATCACCTGCTGACGGGCCCGGCGAACAAGGCGACGCTACTAGAGAGAAGGGATATTTGGCTTATTATGAGGTTGGTAAACGATAAGCCTAATGGAAAGACAAGAAATTAGAACTGCCTCCCAGTATAACAGCTAATTTCCTAGTAACAGTTAAATATGTAAAGACTAGCTGTCATCTTTTTCCGGGATAAAAAGTATCTTATATTTTAGTCCAGGATATGATATGGTTCCCAAGTTTCATCAAAATTCGTTCTGTAGTTTTTGCGTGTAAGAGTAACGATCTTCACATACATCCTCGCATCGTAACAAACTTCCACATTTATGATAGTAGGTAGTAAGGTTACGATATAAATGTTTGCGTTGGAAACTAAACCTGTGTGATGATGTGGCCTAAGCTAATGATTCTGTTTGAAATGAAAAGGAAAATTTAACATCAATAGATCTTGATCCAATTTTACATACGAATTCTATAGATGTCTAGTCTTTAAAAGACTAACTGCCAAACGTAAACCTCTTAGATATTTACAACAAATGTACAAAATATACAATCTATATATAAAAAAACTTCCTCGAGGCTGCCGCTGCAGCCGATCGGCAAGGTTACCAGCAGGCTGGTAGCGTTTCCTCTTTGGATGTCCAGGCTGATGCGTCGAACCTCTTATTATAAAACCACATCAATTATGTTAAATGAACAAAAATACAAAAAAAATTGAAGATGCCTATAGCCTATGACGTCATAAAGAAATATTACCCGTGTTCCAGATTTGTGAAGCCCTCAAACCGAAAGAGAGGAAACGTCGCTTAGCGTCCGAAGAGTACTCCGACGAAGAATCTGATGATGAAGAAGAGCCCTGGACTGTGATGCATCCCAACGCGCAGGCTATGGGCCCCGTAGCTTTCAAAGGCAACCAGTGGGTTGGATACGATGACGTCGAAATTGTGAAGAAGAAGGCTGAATACGTTGTTGAAAATGGTCTTGGAGGTATGCTCAACATAAACTATTTGCATTTTGGGGAGGTAAAGAAACTTGAAGACATTATAAAATTCAATATCCTAAGACATTTTTAACACACGGCCATAGGAATCCAGACAATTGATAATTGAAAATACTTGGTGGATGGATCCAAATGGCATATTTTCGAAATGTTGGGTTGGTCTTAGTTTACAATTTTACTATGAGATCCACCCTGAAATTATGGGAATTATAGATTTTTATACATTTTCATCGAGAAAAGTTGTCCTATGCTACAAAAAGATAGCTTTTCCTTTAAACTCCGAATTGGTGCCATAGTAAAAAACAGCAATCCCGCTGGTATCGCTAATATCTATAGGCGACGGTATTCACTTACCATCAGTTGATCAGCCTGCCTAGTTGTTTCTTGAAGAATAATAAAAAAATGATAAAAGTAGGTAAGAAGGACAACCGTTTATAAACTTCTAAAACGACCATAGCAGATGCCCTTTATAATTCCCCATTTCTATGATTATTTTCTTACAAGATACAACAGCATTCGTATTTTATTTCCAGGTATTATGTTCTGGTCAATCGACAACGACGATTTCCGAGGCAATTGCCATGGAAAGCCTTATCCACTCATAGAGGCTGCTAAAGAATCTTATATCCAAAAACTCGGGTAAGATAACACTAATTATTTTTTTGCGCATTAGAACCATTCTATGGTATGAATGGTTGTATCTTCAGTATCTTCGATCTGCATAAATACCTGCTTAAGCCAAAAGTAAATTAAAGGTAGATAAGTCGAAAGCAAATTGTCACACGCAGGATCTATCCATGTTACATTTGCGCAGAGGTGCCATTTACTAGAATAAAATAAATGCTGAAAATTTTCGAAAATGCTGTTCAATTGAGTCAGAATGTTATTTTGTTTCATTGGATAGGCTTGTGTTTAACCACAATCTTACCATCATAAGCAATAATGCCATCGAAGGCGAAACATACCAAATTGCATGAAAATAAGACTTGAGAGCATTGAACATCAGTCCTTATCCCTTACAGTGCAAGTATACATATTTTTGTTAGTGTTGTAATATTGCATATCGACATATACATATAGACATATCGACAACACTACAACACTAATGAAAGCACACTTGCACTGTAAGGGATTAGGAAAAAGAATGGGGCGCGTCTTTGTGGACGGCACTATATATAATGAACATAGTGCAACGATCAAACTGAATTTATTTGTTTCAGGTCTTCTGATAACACTGTTGTGACAGATAGACCATCAGGATCGAAGAGCGGTGGCAGGAGAAGGAACAGACCTAAGGCTACCTCCACCACAACTACTACCACTCCTAAGCCTTCTACTGCTGCCAAGTATGAAAATTAATTTTCTTTAATTATGTATTTAAAGTGCTTCTTTTCGACACCAGTTCTCCATCTTCAATACTCAAAAAAAGAAGTAATTGGACTTAATAGTTAAGTTATTAAGCACTAAATTGAAAATATAATATGGAAATCTAAACACTAACAGTATCTAAACATTCCTATTATCACTACAATAGGAGCAACAAACGCAAGAGTGCTGCGGCCAGCACGACTCCCGTGTGGAACTTCATCACTCCTGAACCACCCACCACACCTGACCCTGGTTCAGGTAAGCCGATCAAAATTTCTAAAATGGAACATAGGTTTTTGGCGACTGTGAGGGTCCTAAAAAGTACCTACCCTATCAATAAAACCTGTAACTCATTATAGACTCTTGAAATTTCTCATTGCCACACTAAGCTTATATATATATTCTGGATAAGCTTGTGTTTGACTACAATCTCACTATGGTAAGTGATGATGTGGCCGAAGGTGGTAAGCACACAAAGCCTAGATGAAAACTGGCTCTCAAGTGCAACTGTCGGAACACACCGATAGGTGCTTGGATTTTCAACTTGAGGACCAGCTATTCGGTTACTACAAAGTATCCTACTACCGTGCTATGGTTTCCTCACGATGTTTTTCTTCACCGAAAGTGCAAGCTCATTGTAGGATTCCAGAGCTAGTAAGATACGGATTTGGAAATTTATAGCAAGTCTAATAAAATAATTTTTCAACACACATGCTCATAAAATGGCTCTAATTTCCATATTGATGTTAGAGAAATCCTTTTCAAAATCGGATCAGTCCTTTCGGAGATTACCTCCTGTATATATTACTAACATACCTACTTATGATATAAGTTTAGACAGAAATGTAATAATCGAATAATAATTTGAGTTATTGTCCCTCATTATTGAATTCATAAAATGAACCTGTTTATGTAAGTAGGAATATTGGTAAGAATATGTTATTTAAATAGTTTAAGAAACTTCTCATCTAGGCATTGATTCAAGGCGATGATAGCTCAGTGGTAGTGACGTCGGATACCGCGGCGAAGGTCGTGGGTTCGAATCCTACAGTGGGCTTGAGCTTTCGGTGAAGGAAAACATCGTGAGGAAACCATAGCACGGTGGTAGGGTACTTTGTAGTCTGGTACTGGCTGGTTACCACCCTCAAGTTGAAAATCTATCGCCAAGCACCTGTTGGTGTGTTCCGGCAGTTGCACTTGAGAGCCATTTGCCTTTGGCACTGTAATAAGGTGTACAACACATTGGCAATCCCCTTGGTATTGTTAAAATCTATAGGCGACGGTAGTCACTTACCACCAGGTGACCCGTCAGCTTCGTTGCCACTTGTGGTATTAAAAAAAAAACAAAATTTGACAAGTTCAGACCAAAACCTTTTCTTCTCTTCCACACCATTATTCCTTATTTGTTTTTGCATTCTCATACGTTCAGATTAGTTTATTTCAATAATTAATTTCAGATTTCAAGTGTGTTGACGAAGGATTCTACCCTCACCCGCGAGACTGCAAGAAGTATTTCTGGTGTCTCGACTCCGGACCTTCCAACCTTGGTATCGTCGCACACCAGTTCACTTGTCCATCTGGTAAGATACTCTTTGATATATCAATATGCTGATGACTTTCAAGACATAATACCTTCTTACATAGGGGTTTAAATAACAAAAACAATTTCATACAGAACGTTATATTAGTTCATACCTCTGTCAGTCAGTTTCTCGCGTTCTTCAGATAAAAGTAATCTATGTCACTCTCTGGACAATAGAAGAAATCAATGCAAGTAATCATGTCGATCATTTGCTGGGTGAAAGAAAGACAAATCAACTTGGACTCTCACTAGTAACGAAATGTGATCAAAAACAAATTAGCAAATGATATAAAAATGTTACATCTATTCTTTATCTCTTAGCTCTGAAATGATTCTTCTGCAAAGAACGCATATTCTAGACCGTAACAACTTTTCAGGTTTATACTTCAATAAGGCAGCAGACTCCTGTGACTTTTCCCGCAACGTTCTTTGCAAGATAACTACTACTACTGCGAAAGCCCCTACAACTAAGACCACAGCCACCACTAGCACAACTACAACTACAACTACCAGGAAACCTATCAAGTTGAGCACCAGGAACTCTATTCTGTTTAGAACTTCGACTACTACCACGACTCCTGAGCCAGAGGTAATTTTCTCAATTTTTAGCGCTTACTCAATTTCAAAAAATGTTTATCTAATAATCCATAAATAATCTAAATGAAAAAGACTTTGTCAGTAGGCAAAGTGGCCAGAATACTGGCGACAATGCCACGTTGGATAGCAATGCTGATTATTTGAGCGAAGAGTACGCCAGCATTCTGGTCATGACAATATTAAACACCAATTTGTTGTTAAGCCGAGTTGAAATCGGTTGAAGATTTTTTTTATTAAATATCTTTATTTGTTCAACACAGACTGAAGAAGAATACGAAGATGATGTTCTAGAAGACTCTGCTGATGTTGACGCTGAAGATCCGAGGGTTATTAAAGAACTCATTGATCTGATTAAGAAAGTCGGTAAGTAAAACATAACTAAAGAGAGGTCTCTGTACAGAACAGATACGTAAAATTTTTCCACTAAAACATTCATTTAATGGAACAAGCCACATATCTGCGGGTATGTTAACAGTTGCATCCAAATAAATCTTTTTACCTTTATTCACTCAATTAGGTGGCGTAGAACAGCTGGAGAAACAGTTACATTTATCAGAATCATCAGCGAGTACCAACGGTGGCGTCACCACCGCTCCGGTGCTCAGCAAGAAGCTATACCAGAAAGTGTTGGAGAGAACTAGGGGGGGAAACAAGTAAGTTAAGATCAGATATTAAGAAAAGCAAAAATAAGTAACGATAAACAATACAGCCTTACTGAGTTTCTTGCCGGAGTCTTCTTAATTTGTGTATTCCAAACCGGTGGTAGAGTCAATTGTAACAATTATGGTCTAAGCTGAATGAGTTTTGAGTTTCAATTTTAGAAAGTAACTTAATAATTAAATAAATCTATGTCTTCCAGATTTGGTAGCAACAGCATCATACAAAGTTCTTCAGCAAATAGCCGAAGAGGGCCTCAAAACGCTGGACTAGAAGCAACGGCTGATAAAGACAGACTATTAAAAAAGGATAGGCCACAGTAAGTACCACATTATGTTTAATATTGTATCAGTAAACAAAATTAATGAATTGAAATGCAATTCCCAACCGATATTACTGCCAGGAGTTTTGATACTATTCATTAGTTTACTTGGACACCTAGCCATAATTAAAGGAAGTTTGGTCAGACTAACGAGTACTAATGACTATAACATCATCCAGGTATACGACAATTAATCGGCAACGATCATCAACAACCTCAACGACCCAGGAGCCCCTGGACAGTGACGAGATCGACGATGAAGAAGAAGAAGAAGAAGTAAAGCCAGTACTGCAAAGATCTAGGACGCAAGTTGTGGAGTCTGAAGTGTCAGTAGGGACGACAGCGAAGCCACTTCAATATGTTAATATCCGAAGGGCGAGGCCAACTACTTTGGCTACGTCGGACACTGCTGATGATACTGCTTCAAGGTGAGATAAATTATTGATTGCTTATTTTACTATAGTATTTTACTATAGTTTAGTAATAGGTATTGAAGATATATTGTTTTTTTTACTTCAATTTTTTTACTTTAAATATTACCTTATGAATACATCTAATTTGTTACTGCAAAGTTTTTAATTTCGTAAATATATACAAAATTAATATTCGATATAAAAGACATTATACAACATGAAAGTTATACTTATATACATTTACTTAATTGTTTTCTTTTATTTCCAGAAATGCTTTGTTCGAACGATCAGAGCAACCATACCTGCCTTTAACAGACACCCCTAACTCTTTGGATATTGCGAGCGCCCGACGAGAAAATGTACCAGAGTATGTCACCATCAGAAGACAACGACCGACCACAGTGGAAACTACTACTGTGCAGTAAGTTTCTAACTCTTTCTTGATCTCATAAAATATATTGTTTAAAAATCAAATCTACAATGTGGAATTTATTTTCAGGTATATAAATTCAGAACCAGAACTAAGATCACAAGAGACTGCATTAGAAAGAGAATTATCCACACAGCCACAATATACTTCCATAGTGAGAGGCCGTTCCACGACCACCCCTACTCCTGAGGAGCCGAGTAGTCCCGAACCCACCACAGTCCTTGCCGTCCAAATATCATCCTTCCTAAACTCCCCTAGCTCCGCTGAAGTAGAATCACCTGAACCTGAAACGACATTAGCTCAGACTACTGAAGCTACTGAACTTACGACTGCTAGCACTACTACAACAACCACTACACCAGCTCCAACGACTACCGCGTCAAGCTTACCAACACGTCGCACTATTTTGCGACGACGTGGATCTACTACCACAACCACAGCTACACCAGCAGCTTCGTCTTCAACACAGGTGAGTGAAAGGAATTATACTTTTGTAAGACGCCGCCGCCCACTAGCTAGATCTAATGAAATAGTTTCGGACTCTGATGAAAATTCTGAACTATCTAGAAAAATTAGGTCAACTACTCCTGACAGCCGGGAAGTAGAAGGGGCCAAAGTGGACGGAGAAACCAACCAATCCAGAAGGTTTAGGAGTAGGTTCCAAATCTCACGTACTGATGATTCTGTGCCAGCCGCAGCTTCATCAGTAGAGAGAGGATCGGTCAAAGCCGATGTAACTTCTGATGAATTATTTTCATTGACTCCAATAGAAATTGAGCCTCAGTTTGTTCCTAGACAAAGTTTCAATCAAAGGAGTGAAAGACGCTTCCGTAGTAGGACTTCAACGACTACTGCTGATGTACCGATCGATAGCGAAGCTTCTGCCGCTACGGCAGATGCTTCGCTACCGGTTGAAGTAGGACGACCAATTTTACCAAGAGGTCGTAATAGGTTTTCACTTGGTTCAACTACTGAGGCTTCTCCTCAATCTGTGATTACTGCATCTACACAAAGGAGACCTACATTTGCTAGGTTTACACCACGACCATTTACTCGTTCAACTGCTGCTCCAAACACAAAAATAGAACCAGTGGAAAATGTTGAGGATGACGAGCAAAAGGTTACTCAAACAGCAAGTGTTACGCAAAGAACTCCCGTCCGTTTACCATTTGGCAGAATTAAGCCCGTTTTTTCAACAGCTGCCCCTATAATACAAGCGCGTAAATTGCCATTTTCTTCTCGTCAACCAACAACTCAACAAACTTTGACAAGTGAATACGACGAAGATGATCCAGAAATAAAAGGTGACGATATATCTTTATCTGAAAGTGCCATAGAAGAAAAGGAACATGAAGAAGATCTGGATGAAGTGCAAGAAACCCCAAAACGTAGAATTATAATCAAGAAATTCAGGCCAAGTGCACGATCAGATGACGTAATTTCAACTGAATCTATTCCAATCGATGATAGTGGAAAAAAGCGATTTAGAGTAATTCGTAGAAGACCTATTTCTACTACTGTTACACCTGAGGATGTTGATGTTACAACCGAAGCTTCTAAACTTCCTCCACAGAAAATTCGAAGAATAATCAGGAAAAAAATAACACCCGTAGTTGACGAGACAGAATTTACCACAAAGTCGGTAAACTCTCTTAATGCTGCAATCGATATTAACAATGACCCTGTCATTAATTACGGAGAGAAACGACCAGTTGTATCATCTACTGTTGCTGCTACTACTACAACAGAAAGTATACTGGAAGAAATAACGGAATTCATAAGAGATATAAGTAAGTTAGATATAGTATCGCAAGAGGAGAAAGTAACCGTAAAAGAAGAGCCGGAAATTGTTACAGAACCAATCAAAAGTGAAGAAAAGATAATAGATGTAACCACTTCAGCATACCAACCTAATCCAATAATGATAGAAGAAAAGGTTGAGGAAAAAGATTTAAAACCAGAGGTTGAAGTTGAAAGTGACGTTAAACCTGAAGTTATGGTGGAAATTAGCCAAAAAGCTATAGATTTATCAGAAAATAAAGAAACTTCGTCTGACGGTCCACTTGTTACTGAAACAGAGGAACCACCGGTGGAAACAACAACTACAAGCACAACATTACTAACATCACCCTCTTCTCGGACTCGTTTGCCTTACAGACCCCAAAAAAGACTATTTACTTCGACGACCGAATCGTCGGTTTCTTCAAGCAGTAGATTCTTCAGTCGCAAATTTAATCCAGGTGTTTACACAAGCCCTTCCACTGTTGACAAACCTAATGTGTTCAGGCCTTCTGTTACAAGGCGACCACCATATTCGTCTAGAATATTTACTAGAAAGCCATCCACAACAGTACGAACCACATTAAGAATAGAAGACGAAGAACAAGAGTACTCAGATGAAGAAATATTGGAAGAAGAACCTGAGAATCCATTTGTTATAGTACCACCCAATCAACTGTTTACCAGGAAACCTAACGATGGTGAACAAAATGAAAACAATGATGATCTGGATACAGAAGAATATATAGATGAGGAAAATTCCGAAGAGGAACAACCAGATAACAGATTCTCATCAACTACAAGAAAATCACCATTCAAGCCTAGAGTGATCAATTCAAATACTTTTAGAACTTCAACATCAACCACGGAAATACCTAAACGGCAATTCGGTAGTTCCCAAAATAGATCAGCAGTATTTAACAGATTTGGAAGTAATAAACCGGTGAACGATACAAACCAAAAACGTGTCCAAAATGTGCCAGTTGGATATGGCTCTCCTGTAGCTTCCGCTGATCCAAGCATAGATATTACACTGAAAAATGAGACAGAAGAGTCCGTGGATAAACAAACTGAAACAGTCGCGACCACCGATGCCTTGACAACGGAAAATGAAACAACTACAGAAACAGATGATGATTATCTTTCAATGACTGAATCAATTACTACATTATCTGATGGTACAAATACTGCTAGTGATACTTCTATTATGTATACAGTTGAAAGCGAGACAGTAACCGGTACAATGGAAATAGACAATAGCACCGATGACTACTTAGAATTTACAGAACTAACAACAAATTATCCAACAACTCAAGATGCTACTACCAATACACTGAATGAAACTGAAATTATGACTACCAAATTCATAAGCAGCACTATTTCAAGTACAGAAGCGACAACTGAATCCAAACCAGAGATTACAACAACATCTGCCCCGGTAACACCAATTGTAAAAACACAATACAACAAACTCTTCTCTGTTAGCCGAGTAGTAGAAGTATCATCTAAACAGGATAAACACCGCGTAAACAAAAACAATGAAACAACACTAATTGAAGAAGGCCAAATAAGAGTTGAAAAGAAACCAGTAGTAGACAAAATTGGTGAAGTCAGTAGATTCAGTCTTATAAAAATATTTGAAGATGAAATCCCAATTTACTTGACTAAGCTTGGACATGTATATCCTGTTGAAAATCCACCAAACAACCCTATAAGAATCGATGAGGCAAGAAATGCGAGAGCTTTAGGTAGTTTTTCTGAAGCTCCGAAAGAAAATCTTGTAGCATCAGAAAGCGTCAACGAAGCATACAGGCACATAAAAAAAATAACAAGCACATCTAGGGATGATGAATTAACGGACCAAGTAGAGCATGTACCAAGTGATGACTTCTTAAGCTATATAAATGAAGATAAGAAAGCTGATACAGCCATAGATGATCAGTCACTATCACAGTGGCAATTTGTACCAGCTGCATATGATAACGAAAATTCAAAACAAAACAAAGGCATGTTTCAAATAGTAACACCACGTTCAATGCTCACAAATCCATCAACTTTACCTTTAGAAGCTTTATTTAAAACTGAAAATCCAATAATGGCAAGAAAAGTAAATGATGAGAGAAGCCAACCTTTTGTTGTCTATTCAGCATCATTACCGAGTCAAAAGGAGGATGCAAACATAGTTAAAATAGAAGTACTAAAACCAGAAGTCGGTAGAAGTATCATCACATTTGCTAAAGGACAAGAGTTTAGTGGTGGATCTATAATAGAAGAAGCCACTGTTAAGTATCCAATAAACATATCAGTGTTGCCAAAAACATCAGATGCTTCGATAAGTTCGACCACTTCTACAACAACAACAGAAAGCATAAATACAAGTCCAATCATCGAAATGCTATCAACAACAGAAACTACAACATTGACTACTGAACCTACCACAGTGTCAACAACTGATGCTTCTTCCACCTTTGAAACTATTACAGAAGAAACGACTATTGTAAAAATTTCACCACTTGACGCTAAGAGATCAAAGTATGGTTTTCCACGACGACCTGTCGGTATCCTCAAGAGTTCCAATCTTACAAGAGTTAGCCCCACTCCACGTATTACAAAGAAAATAAATTCAACACTATCAGGTAATTTACAGAAACTCAATAAGACATCCACTTTTAATCCAAATAAATCCCGGTTTTCGGCAAGTAGAGCTCAAAATGTCCCTGTAGATATAAAGAAGAAACCTACTCCTAAACCAGTAAAAACATTCACGACAGAAACGCCAAGATCGACTACAGAAAGGAAATTATATGTTAAACCAATAAGGCCGAGTTTCCGGCCGTCTTTCGTTTTAAGAAAAACCACTCCAACACCAATAAGCGAGGATACATAAATAATCCTACTTAATTAAATTAGATAAGATAACAATCGGTTCCCATTTGCAGAACCTGGTTTCTCTGGCCATACTAACCTGCGGAATAGAATGAAATTTTGAGTTTCTGATTTTGTTTTTAGTAATTTCGTTTATCTGCATTGACTGATTTAAACAAAGTATAGTATGATTTTGATTCATAGTCCGAATATTTCATGATGGTCAACACATTTCTGCCCCAGTTTAACTTTTTCCAATTTAAAATGGAAACAGTTTGACATACGGTTTACTTTATTGGGAATTCCTTTGGTAGAATAAGAAATTTCATGTAAATATAGGTTTTCAACAGTTTCATTGTAGTCATATTACTTTAGAGATTTTATAGCTTTAACATATATTTTTTAGGTTTCTATGGAAGTTTTTTATACCAAAAATGTATATTATATTATGTTAGCTCGTTTTGGTATATCAGGCTTTCGAATTACAAATTGTCATAGGTTATGAATAGAATTAATTATTTAATTTCTTTTTTACTTTTATATTGATGATTAATCGTTACCACAAGTGTACATACGAGTGTTAGGATCGGAATATTTTTGTAATAAGTGGTTGGAAACATTGTATTGTATTAAATATACAAAAATAAATAAAACGGATTGTAATAAATATACTTTATTGTATAAACATTTATATTATTTTAATTGTTTGTCAACATCTTAATATCTAGGATATTTATTGCTCACAGCTTCTTTACAACGTGTTTTTTTAATAGATAATAATTATACCTTTAATTATGTTTGTGCATCGAACGAAAAATGGAACGCGAAGGTAAGTGTGGCTTATTATATTATACTACTCATAAAATTAAAGCGTAGAAAAAACCGTCGCAGAATTTGATCGTCTTTATGACATGTTTGAAAAAAAAACTAATTAGTCTGTGAACCCAAGACAGGCAGTTTGACTTATAGGTATCAGTTGTCATCGTAAGACTAGGCAGTATGGTCAATAGAATAGCCTGCTCTGAAGGAGCGAACCAAAAAAAAAACAGTTGTCACTTGCACACACACAGTACTCAATGAATATTTCTTAAATTTTGTTTGAATATCCTCATTATAAGCGAAAAATGGATACACTTAACCTTAAGTTTTTGCTTGTCGTATTATTGCATTGTATTATTTTTAGTGCCAATATGAAACAATAGATACCTATTTGGAGACACAATAGCTTCTCATGGTTGTCTATGATTATTCTATGATGAGAAAATTTAAGTTTTTCTTGTAAAAAAAGTTGTCACTTTTTTTTACAAGCAGAATCTTTCATAGTTGCAAAAGCGTTTCGAACATTATTTTGAATCAGTAGTAGGTAGTTAGGTATCACATAAAATATTACATGTTGAAATGTTGAATGATAGGTATAGAACTTTGAATGAAATATATAGTTATTTGTGATATGAATCACTAATAATAAAGTATATTTGATGTGTAAAGGTTTTTTCTCTACATATCATGAAATAATACTGTCAAAATTTAGCCGCATCATTATTGATCCAGCCGTTTTATAGAAAAATGTTAACAAATGACCTTTTTTCCGTTCCCTAGTAGTTTTGGAGAAACACATCTATGACTTTGTGTAGATTCTTCAACTTCTACTTAACAAATATTTTGGTACTTTCTTATCTATTAAATCTAAAAAAAAAAAAAAAATATAGTCATTAAAGCATTGTATAGCAAATCATCTATTCTCACGATACGTGATAAATATTATTTGATTGTTAACACTCTAATTCAAATACTTACAATTTTTAATATTATAATATTTTTAATCTGTTAGTCACGTTTTATAGATCGGAACGCTGAAACATGTCGATTGGACTTGATAAAAAATATTTCATAAATTAATATTCAAACATGAAGGTAACAAGGTAGGAAACATATAAGGTAACCCATATTTTTACACAGATCTTTCATAGCTAGAAGACATATACATCTGAAAACCTTAATTTGTTTTTTTTTGTCAATCCATAATGCGAGACGAACGGCAGCGGTCAATCATAGATTCGCACTTAATTTTCTTTTTCACACATCATAGGTTCAAATTAGGTCATATCTGCCCGGCATTATTTCAACTTGTTTATCATAAATCAAATCCAAGGATCAAATCATTATCTTTAGAGGAATTTCTCTTTGATGGTTGAGAAACCTGAACATATCACGCTTCTGTGTTAATTTAATAGTACCTTGAGTCAGAATATCTCAAGAAAAAAAAATAGCCCAACTTTTTTAAACGTTTTTATTTAAATAAAAATACTGATAAAATTATGAAATGTGGCGTAAAAACATCAAGAACACTGCGGTTAACATTCATCGGAAAGTATAAAAAAAAATGTTACGAAATACATTGGTATTGCCTTAACGTGAGCAATTTGCGGAGTTTTGTGATTTAGCAGTGACCCACATAGGGTCTGATAATCACATGTGAAACTGATCTAGTGCTGGCCAGTCCCTGACTAATGCCCTTCACTTTTACCTTTTAGTGTGTCTGCACGAATTTACAACGTATATTGATATTTAAAGTTACTGATTACTGAATATAGGTAGCTGTAGTCCTACTTTTTTTATAAGCAAGGTAAATAAATCTATAATATAAAAATGAATCGCAAAATGTGTTGGTAAGCGCATAACTCAACAACGCCTGGACCAATTTGGCCAATTCTTTTTTTAAATGTTCGTTGAAGTCCAAGGATGGTTTTTACGGCGAGAAAAATTCGAATAATTGCCGGGAATACCCTAAAAACAGCCCTTTTCTTTTTCCCATACAAACACCCAGCTGTCAAACATTTGACGTCAATCGAAACAAAACAAAGACGCGTTTTAGAGAAATAGGGCAGAACAAGGTCTGCCGGGACAGCTAGTAAATAATAAATATCCTGGGACATTTTCACTCACGGATCCCAAACTAAGCAGAGTCTACTACTTCTTTTCTTTTTTAAATACTCGCAAGCAAACATAATTTCTTTCGCATTTATAATATTAAAATATATCATTCACTAGCTGTCCCCCGCGGTTTCACCCGCGTTCCCGAGGGATCTTATCCTTTCTCGGGATAAATTATCCTATGCGTTATTCCAGAATATGATCTACCTGCGTGCCAAATTTCATCGAAACCTGTTCAGCCACTTTTGCGTGAAAGAGTAACAAACATCTATCCATCCAAACTTTGACATTTATATTATTAGTGGGATACCCAGAAAACAGATATAATCATTCACAAAATGTATTCGAATCAAACAGACGACCTGTGCAATAGCAGCCCTGGTTGGTGGGGTATCCAACCTCCCCACCAACCAGTCATTCTCGCGGCATATTGTATGCGCTGACCTATTTTTATACAGCATACAAAACAAACAGTTGAAATCAGAGCTGTCCTAGTCGTGACACTGATGTAGAGTATTAAGGTGCATCTACACTAGACGAGCCGTGCACGAGCATTGCCGATCAGCGCGTCTTCGCTCGCGGCGCCTCATGTGGACAGAACGAACAATCACTGTCCATGAGCACACTGAGAGCAAATAAATCCCTTTGTGTTTGTTAAAAAAAGCCTGCAGCAGTGTTATTCTCTTAAATATTAACTCGCACGATCTTGATTTGGCATCCTATAAACATTTGGTACGCACTTGCGAAGTGAAGTGTCATTTGAAGTTTACAGAATGTGAAATTTATATCTCACCTGAGATTCAGCTTTCGAGATACACAAACGTTCTTGCAGAATAGCATTGCAGAGCACGAGCAAAACGCTCGAGGCTTGCTCGTATTTCGATCTACGCTACAACAATTCGTGCTCGGCTTGTGCTCCGCTCGTGCGTGCTCGGTTCGTCTAGCGTAGACGCACCTTAATTTATATATATTATATATAGACACATATACTTGTTAGTTAAAGTACGTACGTCGTGACTCGGGTGAGTCAATAGATGCCCCTGTCATCTGCAATTGCACGTTCGTACGCAGAATTAGAGTTGTTCTGGATGTACTTAGTATGATTGTAGTAAAATAAATCGTTGAGCAAGAATAGCAAGAATCAAATTCAAATGTTCTAATAACTTAACTGAATGAAGTTACCTACCTATTCGTGCACCTTCTATTTCATATGCTATTGAAATGTGACTCTATTTTTTCTTATACCTACATGTTTCTATTTAATTATTGTGATTTTGATGAAACTTTAGTTAATTCATAATTTGAGAAATTAATCATGAGGCCCATTTGATCTATAAGTATACCTACACAAGAAATCACAGAAAGTATAAATGCTCCAAACTTGTTTGGCAGGTATATTCCTCATAGGGAGTAGGTATCAAAGGAAGGATTTTTGAAAATTCAACCCCAAAGAGTTCCCTCGGGAACGCGGGTGAAACCGCGCGAAACAGTTAGCTAGCTGACTAGGTGTATAAAAATACTTGAAGTAATATTGTACATAATATCTCGCTACATTATTTATTTAGAAACTGCCTCTACCGCTGGCCATTCACTTAATCTCATCTAGTATTCAAACGTAATAGGGTTGTGTCCTAAAAAAATCTATTTAGTCCGTCAGTTAGATTACCAAAAAATATTGGACACGTATTTTTTATTTTGTCCGGTAAACGAAATTGACGAGGATACAGTGCGTTGAAATTTCGCGTGACGTCACACCGTGGTACAAATTTTACCACGAAGTGACGTCACAAGCCCCCACTCCTATACTTTGATGCGCTATAACTTTGTATATATTTATTGATTTGATAAAGCAAAAAATACGTGTCCAATATTTTTCGATAATCTCACCGACGGACTAATTAGAATTATTTTTTATTGACCCAGGACACTACCCTATTGTAAAAGATATACTTTGGTAAATGTCTAGGTACTAATGTTGCAACCCTATAATTATAATGAAGTAGATATATGCGTTTTCTAAAATATAGTAATATTGTACCTACAACATATGGCTTGAATGAAGAACAAGTATAAGAAATATGTAGGGTTGAATTACAAAGTTGAATGAAAAATGAAAATTGTTCTAATTAGATGCATTCGTTATGTATGACTAATATACATTTTATGCAAAAAATACCTCTAGCTAAGCCTGTACGGGGTTTCTCTTGTGTTCCCGAGGGAATAAAATGAAATACAGCCTATGTTAGACAGTGATAAACGTATCTTTCCATTTAATTGGTGAAAGAATTTTAGGAATCGGTTCAGTAGTTCCAACAAACAAAGAAAGAAAACTATACTTACCTCATATAGACATTGTAGTTACACTTATCTTAAAATTATGCGTGATCTAAGAGCAGCCCTAAAATAAAGATTTTAGATGTTGTCCTTTTCTAGTTCATGTAAACGATAAGGTCTATAACTTGACTATCTATCCCACTGCATAATATTATAAATGTGAAAGTCTGGATGGATGGATGTTTGTTACTCAATCACGCCAGAACGGTTGAACGGATCTGGATGAAATTTGGCACAGAGATAGATTATAGTCTGGAATAGCCAATAGGCTACTTTTTATACCGGGAAAAGATAAGATCCCTCGGGAACGCGAGTGAAACCGCGGGGACAGCTAGTCTAGTTATAAACTTTCTCATTGTGTGACTGACTACATTTCATTCTTGTTTGAAGTCGCATCAAGTTAACTCTTAATTGACAATTTACGAGTGTAATAAATAAAAGATTGTATCATCCTTGTTGCGCGTTGACCCACTTGAGGGCCGGTTTGTACCACAGACTGCGCATCTATTTACCATATTGAATTCCTTAAGATTTACGTGATATAATTGTGAACAAACTCAATTCATTGAAGATGATAGCTCAGTGGTAGTGACGTCGGATACCGCAAGGTTTTGGAATCAAATCCTACAGTAAATTTCAGCTTTTGGTAAAGGAAAATATCGTGAGGAAACCAAAGCACAGTGGTAGGGTACTTTGTAGTACTTGACTGCCTGGCTACCACCCTCAAATATCTGTCGCCAATCATCTGTTGGTGTTCAGGGATTTGCAATTGAGAGCCTGTTGCCTTTAAAAATATACTAATACTAGCTTTCCGCCCCGCGGTTTCACCCGCGATTCCTTGTCTCCATAAATACTTTGGACCCCCGTTTCATCGCTTTAGAGGGTGAATTTTAGAAAATCCTTTCTTAGAAGACCCTTATAAGATCACCCTCTTGTCCGTCTGTCACCACCGATTTTCTCAGGAACGGGTAGACCTAGCAAGTTGAAATGTATACCAGATACTGAGGTCTATTGTCACTATTATTAGATGTATAAAAATCAAGGTCTTGAGTCTACACGATAAAAATATATGGGCAAGTTTAGAATTTCGAGAAAACTTGTTAGTTAATATATAAAAAAAACGGAATTTACCCTTTTCTTGTGCTGTAAGACCTTGCTTTTAACCAATATTGACAATTCTAGCTATCGTAGAGCAATAAGGTTCATTGTCACGTAACTCTGACAACTGTCAAAGGTGCCAAGGTATATTTTACGAAGTATAGTAGTAGGCTTTCCATATAATTAATGTTTTATAAATAAGTGTAAGGTTGGAATAAATCAGGTCTCGGGGATAATAAGTAAACACGCAATTCAAATTGCTTTATTTCACAAACATCTTTTTAAAACTTATTACAATAATCTCTTGACTTGTTGCCTCCTCGTTTAGATCTGAAACAATAAAAAAACCATATTATAATAAAAACTATACAAACGATACTATTTTTTTACTTAATGCATGTAAAAATATCATTAAATAGTCCGATGTAAAAATATGCAACCAAATAAGAACGTCTAAAAGGTTGCCTCGATCAAAAAAAAGTATACGTTTATGTAAAAAAAAGTATTGAAAAAAAGTATTGGTGAAAAAAGCTCTCCATTTCCTTTCACTTACATTATCATACACAGAAATTAATAATAAACTGCTATAAAATTATATTAAATAAAGCTAATTAACGTTGAAAATATCTCGCTTGATACAAAAAGACATTATTGACTGCGCAGCATCCCGCTACGGTGAGAGCGGCTTTCACTGCGCAAGCGCATGTTTATCTACTTCTTATCTAACCTGTGTTTGAACTGTTATGTCATGGCGCCGGTTAAAAATGTACTGATTGATTTTATACTGGTTTTTCTTGACTCTACTCTAGTGAATGTTAATAAAAAGTTAATGAGTTTTAGTCTATTTTAATAGTTGAATGGATTTTCTTGATATTTAGATTTCTAATTTAGGTATGTGCTTGAATTGTGTATTTTATTCTCCATTTTCTTTAGGTTAGCTACAATATTAGTTACTGTAATTTCTCTAAACTAACAATATAAAACTCCTCCACTGACATTTATATATTTCGGAGAAATTTTGAATCAACTAATTAGGGCATTATCATTAAATTCACTTTAATTTAATTCTATAAGTATATGTATAAAATCAACGTTCTTTACAAAAATATTATTAAGATTAGCTGTTGTCCTGACAGCCCGATAAACACCTTGTAGAATAGAATATAGTTATTCATAAACCAGTATTTATATCAACTCAATATTGCAAGATTAAGTTGACTCAATTATTGGTTTTTCAAACCAATCTACTTTTCTTTTCTTTTAAATAAGGTTTTAATGAAAGTTTTTCTCCATATTTTACCATCCATGCCTACCTCATTCCTTATTGCGTAATGTTTGAGTACTTGATCGTTCTTAATACACGTATATAAGTTGCTATATTTCCCCCGCGGTTTTACCCGTGTTCCCGAGGGATCGCTTTAAGGGTTGAATTTTCAAAAATTGCGACATGCGCCGGCTCCAGCCGTCGACTACAGTCGGCGTCGGTGGCAGCCGTCGGCGCGTCGACGGCTGGAATAAGAGATAGGTTTATATATAGGATAGGGAAATTTTGTCTTCATTACTATTCTTTAATCACTTACCTACCTTAAGACATTCAGTAAGAAGAATTTAAAAAAAAACTTTTAAAATATTGCGTAATATAACTTCAAGCATTTCTTTATAATGCGGTAATTTAATTTATGGTTTGTTAAGGAAATCGAACACGTTACCGCAGGCCAAGGAGCAGCTATGTCACTGACCATTACGTATAATACCTCCTTTCCAAGTCGGTTACGCCGGAAGCGGATATAACAATGTGGTACTACAACTCCAGTTAACTACTTACAAGTAATTACTAATTAACATAAAATAGTTGGGTGCTTGTAATTAGTTTTATAATTTTGTAATTAAATAGAAAGTTTTATGATAAATTAATGTTCGGTAACATTAAAATACGTTACGGTTTGTTAGTAATGTAGTATTTTATAGTTTTGTCCGATTCTGAAATAGATGCTGTTTTTATTCAATTGTTTTATTCACTGACTGACTGATATAAACTTAAAAATCATTGGTTCCTTATGACGTAGGTACCCACTATTCGACTAAGGAATGAGAATTCGACCCCTTCAAAAGGGTACAATAGGCAATCATTGCACCCGCGGCTATTGTGATATATGCATAAATTCCTACCTTTATTTAATTTATAGTGTCCTATCTTTCCGCCCCGCGGATTCACCCGCGTTCCCGAGGCAATTAAAATAAAATATAGCTGATAACGTAGCTTCCTATAGGTAAAGGTAACAAACAAACATATATAAAATCTAATCTTTTCTCTATATTGACTGAGCTAGTGAAATGAGCGAAGCGTTTTTCTCTACAGGTCTTATTTCTCAACCGATTCTCGTGAAATTTTGTAAGCAGTTTCGATTATAGGGTATTTGACTACAATAATATATAGATGAAGAACTGTTGTTAGTTGGTGCAGCAAAATTGACAACGATATTTGGACAACTAAAAGTTTGTGTACAAGCAGGTGACATCATGATATCACGTGACCTAGTCATTATGGCGTCTTAGCCTTTTGGTGGCCTTTTTATTAATATAAACTTTGATGGTATTTTTAACGAAAATAGAGAAATTCGCAAAGAATTAAGTATGCAAATGTATGCTATAATTAACAATTTTAGATACTTTTCTAAGGCCTGTCAAATACTCTATTATGGAATTTTTGTATCGATTCAGTACTTGAAAATTTTTCAAAATGGCGGAGCCATGCAGGTTGAAAACGTAAGAAATGCCACAAAACTTTCGCAAGGTCATAAAGCCACTATTAATATTAGTTTATACACGGTGTCCGATAAATAATACGCCACAGTGACACTGGAGCTAGATTGGCTTCAGGTCTATCAGATAACATCAACATGACCTTAGTATTACGTCTGTTATTCCTCTCCTTGCATGGTTGTCTGGAAGAAATCGCTCTAAGCGATAAGACCGCCCATTGCGTCACTAATTGTTATTGTTTAGTTCTAGTTTAAGTTTTTTTGTTATTATGTGGTGTTTCAATAAAGAGTTTTCTATCTATCTATCTAAAAGTTTTCTGGTTTTCGAGATATTGCCACTTTAAAGCTTTAAAAAAAAATCTCTATGAGTAATTTGGCGACAAAAGCCGCCTGCACCATTTATTAAGTATAAGGCGAAATATAAGACCAATACATAGTGCATTTTTTCTTTAAATGGCAATATCTCGAAAACCAGAAAACTTTTACTAAGGTCATGTTGATGTTATCTGATTGACCTGAAGCCAATCTAGCTCCAATGTCACTCTGGCTTGTTATTTATGGGACACCCTGTATATGCCATTGTATTTCAAATGTCCCAAGTTATTCTATTCTCGAACAAACTTACTATGTTTTGTTAACATCAGTACGTGGTTTAAAGCAAATATGTATAGTATTGCCATTAGGCATTGCGACACGCTCTGGCACGCGAATTATGTAAATCCTATTCAAGATCAGAGCAAACATAACGTAACTAACAGGCTACCACGCCTTGTGAAGTCGCCATTACAACCTGCTTGCTGGTATTGTACGAGTAAATATTGTACGGTTATGTGAGGCGCAGTCAATGAACAACTTATGAATTACTAATCTTCTTTATCTTTTACATAGTATAAAATTAAGTCGCTTCCGCTGTCTGTTCGCTTAGATCTTTTAAAATATTCAACGGATTTTAATGCAGTTTTCAGTAATAGATAGAATGATTCAAGAGGAAGGTTTATGTGTAATAATACATGTAATATTAGTACAGAAAAACAGAGAATTTCAATGATTTGTAATGTGATGTCGTTCAGCGAAGCGGGCGGGGTATGGCTAGTAGAATCTAAATGGAGAGGTTTGTTCGGAGTATTTTTCAACGGTGTCGACTGCTTTTTAAGGGCGATGATAGCTCAGTGTTACTACTCGGGTGGCTGGCTACCACCCTCAAGTTGAAAGTCTGTCGCCAAGCATCTATCGGTGCGATCCGGCAGTTGTCTTATTCACGTACATTTAAAAAACTAGCTGTCCTCCGCGGTTTCTTCACGAGGGATCTTATCTTTTACCGGGATAAAAAGTATCCTATGTCCTTTTCCAAGGTCTCACCTATCTCTATACCAAAATTCATAAAATTTGGTCCAGCGCTTTAGACGTGAAAAGTTAACTTTCTGATTTATAATATTTGTATAAAATTTGTTGTTGTCAACATTGACTGAGCTTTACATTTAGGGAATCCCCCTTCCAATGAATTAGCTAGCCTATAGTTACGCCACTGCATAAAACCCCATGACACTTTGTCTATGGGTCATTTAGCCAATAAAGTTCTATAATTACCATAGAAATGGTATGCCATGCTATCGAAGCCAAGGGCGCCCACGGCCGTGTCATTACGTGACTCTCATTTTATAAATCTTTTAGTTAGATTTAGCAACTGCTTTATAAGGTTGGTAGAAAACGTAGAACGTTATTTAAAACGTATTTCAAATTTTGACACGATAATGAAACAATTGAATTTGAATTCTGAAGCTAAGATGTAAGATTTATTTTCGTCTTTAATTTTCTATGCAATACTAAAGTCAGTGTTCTGTTCCAAATATGAATTGTATTATACGATGCAAAATTCAACAAACTTTTGTATCTTTGAAATAAAATAAACAATTCTTAAATAAACTTCTCTATGGTTTAATTTTCAATAGCATATTGTTTTCAGTTTGTTTTCACTGAGACCTGATTTTAAAATATTAATAAGCGATATCTGGCTGTTTATTTGATTAGAATAGATTTTTTATGGACTTATCAGACGAATATAGTTTATCCGAGGTTTAGGTATCGGTGATTGAAAAATAGGTCCTTAAACAAATAAAGCTAGATAATTACGGGATTTGTTTAATTTCCAGAATCTTCTTTCAAAAATTAATTTTAATCAAAACATAATTCACAGATTTATAAATCATATCCTATTAACTTGTTGGACAATAATTAATTTAAACGAAAAACCGGTATTTTTATCGATAGGTACTTCACATTACAGTCGTTGTCAAAACTACGCATCTAATAAAAGGAGACCAGGTTGGACCTGAACAAGGACGAACATATTTGCATATAAAGCGATTATACCTTCAGTTAAGTCAGTTATTTATATTGAGGTTAAGGATTCCGTACATGGTACCTAATACCATCAGCGAAAATGTATTATTACTAGCTGAATCATGGTTTCCCAGGATATAAGTGTAGATTAAGTAGACTTCTCTTGGTTTCTATTTGTTTGCCAAGATTTATTCTATTTCTTTATTCCTTTTTTGCCGCCATAACACACATATGTTATCAGTGAGCCTATATTAATAATTATTTAATGTAATGTAATCTAAGTTGCTTTTTTGAAATAGCAACCATTCGAACCGTGCGTTAGAGTAAAAAAAAACTTTTCATAATATATCAAACATATGACGATTAAAAATACTTGTAATGAGTTCATTTAATAAAGATATTTTAAATTTTGTTTTTTTTTTAAATCCGTTAAGCTGTCACAGGGTCGTGGTAAAAACACAAACATTCCTATAATTTGTATAGTTTTGATTACCAAGAATTAGTATTGTTTGTTGTAGGAAAGAATCGTAAAATAATTATGGTTAACTACAACTTCTGTTTAAAACATGTTTTATTACATTTTAACATGTCTTGGTTAATTTTATTACTGACGCAAATGTCGTTTCGTAATCGCAAAGCGTTAAGACTTTCAAATCAATTTAATCCTTAACTAAGCAAAGCTAACTATGGAAACCAAATAAAAGGTTTCTTTCACAGTCAAGACAAACAGACAGGTTCATGAACACAAATATAATAATAATATGTATATCCTAGGTGGGAATCAAACCTACAACAGTTATTTATGCAAGTATTCCTACCAATGACTCCAAACGGCTATAAAAGAAATTTAAAAAAATCTTAGCAACTGAATCGATTGAATCTTTATTATTATTTTAACTTTATTATCAGTGTTACTCACGTGCGGAACCCTAAAACACCATAAAGTTTCACGGTCACTCCACTTGATCACGTTTAAAAATAACAATTTGTAGTTTTTGCGCAGGCCTCTATTGCGTGTGTACTCCTGCGTACGCGCAGACAATTTAAATGTAATTGTGTGTAATTAGTAATTACTTAACGTTGTCGAGAAATATTTCCGCATTCCATCATTATGAGTTAAATGGAATGTTGAACAATTTTATGGTTAATCGCGAAATAATTTAGGTTAATAAGTTTTACTTTCATTATTCAAAACGGGATTTTTGCTTTCCTTTTTTACGTTTAATAAAAGTGGGAAAAGAACGGATGAAGGAGAAGTTTTCACTTATTAAAATCTTAAGAGTTTTGAAAACTTTGGTTTGTCAGTTATGATCTAGTCTATAGTATAGATATTCTATGTTATAATATAATTTATTAGGTTTACTTTTTACTTTGAGTTTGTATTCTATTTATATCTATATTAATATAGATATGATTTATATTGTTATAACAATAGTACAGCTAAACTTGACTATCATTAATAATTAGGTACAAGGACTAGGTTAGGGTGTTGCAAAAAAAGCGAAATAAAATTGAACCTTATTTCTATGCATCATATCTTTCTATATAAATATATACATAAGTAATAAAAAACTATAAGACATCGTTAATCTTTCCTTAATTAGGTACATATCTGTATGATAAATAAGTCATCGTCTCTATTATGCTTATAACTCGAGAACTACTGCACGGATTTTGATGCAGTTCCCTCAAAACATCCTTATAAAGATTCAACTACATCTTACTGTTTTATAAAAACGAAAATAACCATTTATTGAGTAAATACATACAAAAAGTAATATATGGAGTTCATATAATTGTAAGAAACGTAGTAGGAAAACGCGAAGTCTATGATTTATTTGTAATTCCTCACGTGTGCTACTTGCAAGGCAATTACATTGTTATTCTAATATCGACGTGACCTTTAACTCAATTCACAATCTGTTAAATGGTAATCTAATCACGTACTTCAATATACTTGTGTTGTACATATGTCTGTTTGTCCTGTATCTATATGTAGTATATTTATCTGGTTTCCATAGCATATATCTGCTTAGTTTGGGATTAGTTAGCCGTATGCGACAAATGACTGAGGATATACAAGGTGTCAGATAGTACAACAAACTTAAGGGTGAGATAGGTGGGCGGATATTAAACCTGACTTCAGCAAAAGTGTTACCTACCCAAAATCAGTAATATCTCGAAAATGTTGATCTTTTTATCAAGCAAATTTTTGTAAATTTGGTAGGTGACCCGCCCTACTATCTCCCCCTTAAGTTAATAAATAAAAATAAAATAATAAATAAATAAAAAATGAAATAGTTCAATCCCTCGTTGATGATAAAAGCGCGTGTGAGATTGATAAAATAATTTTAAGATTGTATGATTTGTATGTGAGCGCGTTAAAGTCTTTAATATTGGCGAGAGATTGTAATTGGGTAAAAAATGATAAGTATGCCGAATACTGTGGATAGAGTACTGTTCATAGAGTACTGTTCATAGAATACTGTTCATAGAGTACTGTTCCATCATTATAAATCTATAAAAATAAATAAAATTGAATTAATTTTATACATAGGTAAAACAGCGAAATAACACTCACTGATTAATCACGAAATGTCAGAAAGTATAATTGCTACAAACTTGAAATTTGGCAGGCAGATTCATCATAGGGAGTAGGTATCTAGGCTTTGTGTGCTTACCACCTTCGGCCACATCATCACTTACCATGGTGAGATTGTGGTCAAACACAAGCCTATCCTGAATAAAAAAAAAAGGTATCCGCTAAGAATGGATTTTTACTAGATATTATGAAGTGATAGCAATAAGTAGGGTAGAGTTAAATCTCTAGTAAATAGGCGGTGATAGCTCAGTATGTGACGAACCGACGCGAAAGTCTTAAGTTTGAATGCTACAATAAATATGAGTTTAAGATGAGGAAACCATAGGTGGTAGGAGGTTTTTAGTAGGGGCCTACAGTTGCTGGCTACTCGTAAAAGAAATACATACAGGAAACATAACCTTAATCCTTAAACACAAGCACTTAAAACATTCCTCATCGCCTCTTTAAGATGCGGACAAGGCTAACGAGACTCTCAAGTGTATATTACCATGCGGAGTTACATGAGGAACCTTCTAGATCGTTATCGTATTTATTAACGAGTTAACACTAAGCAAGTTTGAAATATACAGAGAATTTAACGTTAGATTATAGCTGTCGCTTAATTCTGACACAAATAAAATCCTACCATCTGATCCAAATAAAACTAAGCGCAGTTGATTTTATAAAAAACAGATAATTTAAGACAAAAATATAGGGGTCTCGGCACTGAATATAATTTTATTCCTTTCGGTGTTGAGACCCTTGGTCCGTGGGGTTCTGGCGCTCGCCAGTTCTTTAAAGAGCTGGCCAATAGGTTAAGAATTTGTACTGGGGACCGAAGAGCTGGCAGTTTCCTCGCACAACCTATCAGCATTGCGATACAGCGAGGAAACGCTGCCAGCATCTTCGGAACCATGCCGAAGGGGCCTAACTTTTTTAATTTATTTTAGTTATTAGTTTTAGTTTTAAAATGTATTTATTTAATTATTATTAGCAGATAGATTATTTAATGTAGGTACATTCCTCTGTCACTCATTTTAATATATTACTTAATATATTCTAAATAAACAGGCATCGATGCATCGACTTATATTATAGCGATGAGACTCAGAATCAAGAGTGGTCGTAGCCTAATACTTTTGGGCGGTCAGTCATATGAACTTCTAGGATCCCCTTCTGACTGCCACTGCTCAGAATAGATGCTCATATACACCTTGGGTGGGAATCGAACCCACCTGCACTTAGGCAGTGCGTATAAATATCTACACCAGTTGGCTTGTATCTCTAAAAATATCTTTATTTATTAACTTATAAATAAATACAGTTTTCCACAGAGTTGATTTTGACATTTATAAAAAATTTCAAGTTAACACAGTATCGGTTTTTACCACAAATGCATTGTCCTTATGATAATCTCCGTTTTCAAGACAATGGAACTTAACCTGGCTGTAGTACAAATACAGAAATATCACTTGCCAAAAACAACATTCCGTACCCAACATTACCAACTTAAAATTACTCATTTTATCATTATCTCGAATCAGAATTACTCATGTTAAATCAAGTCAAGGACAAATACCAAAGCCACAAGCAAATAACCTGTTTGACAGAAGTATAATTGAGCCTTAATGAATTCCTTACAAGTTCACTGATGATCACTGGCTCTCGATGAGGCCGGTTGGCCTCGACCACCTGATATCCTACTATTTATTGTAGGCCTGTATGAATTGAATGTAATAAAGTATTAGTTTTTAGAAGATTAAAATTCGTTTAACTCATTGATTAGCTAATGGGACGGTCGTCCCTTAACTTTATATAAAAAATAAGATGCCAGGAATCGTGTGACGAATATTTAGATACCTTTTTATTTGTTTGTTTTCCAAAAGACAGATCGGTACAATAGTGGCCTACTACGTTATTTTAAGAATATTTAAAATGGCTACAAAAAAAATTGCCGTGCTGAGATTCTTGCCGGAGTCTTCTCAATTTAAGTGTATTCCGAACCTGTGGTAGAGTCAATTGTTACGTTCATAAATGCCTTACCAGGGCCTAAACTGAATAAATGAGTTTTGAGTTGAGTTTGAGCTGCGCATTGATCAAGTCAGTCATAGATCAGTCAGTTAGTAACACATTTTACCTATCTCTCTATATGTATTAAAAGTGTATTTATATTATAGACTAGCTTTTTGATTAACAATTTAGTATTTTACTTGAAATGATCATGCGATCTTACCGTCTAACTCGCTGGCAATAAAGATAATTTTGTTATTTAATTAACCAAATTATTACCCAATGTAAATCTTAATGCTATTTAGCTTAGTGTTAAAGAAATCCATATAAAATAATGTGATTACTAAAAGTTAAAATTTCAACAAAAATGTAAATGTCAATTGTTAAACGATTGATGCATTATGTACCTATGTATTTCTGAGTAACCTTGTACGTCTATATGTGAATAGTATTACACCCACGATTTTAGACAATTATAGTTTTACAATACTCAAATTAAATTACAATTATACCCACACATGAGACGTAGATGGAATGTCTTGTAAACTCAATAGTCGTTTTAATTTCGTATAAGTACCTACAGTCTTTTTTTCGCCCCGTTCTTATCAAGCTTTAGTCAAATGGCTATAATGCCTACTCTTACGTTTTCATTCCGCACAATAATTTATTTTTTTAAATCTTGCGTTAATTTTAAAGTACAGTCAACTCGAAAATAATAAAACGGTTTTTTTGACGGAGATTAGGTTTAGTATTGCTTGCTGTTTGGCTTGCACTTAGTGCGTTCTAACCCGAAATACTTAGGTTTAAGTCAATGCTAGGAAGAACACAAAATTGTGGACGGGCTTCGCAAAAAGCACTAAATTGTATAGATATATGACTCTACAAAGAGCTTTATCAGTAACTAGCTGTCCCCCGCGGCTTCACCCGCGTTCCCGTGGGATTTTCACAACATAGCGTGATGTTATATTAGCCTATAACCTCCCTCGATAAATGGGCTATACACAATAATCAGTAGTTCCTGAGATTAGCGCGTTCAAACAAACAAACAAACTCTTCAGCTTTATAATATTAGTATAGATTACAATAAAAACATGTAAGAAAAACATTGTTGAGATTCTTCTGTCGTTTTGTAAAGTTTGTTTACGGAAATAAAGTAAGCAAGGTCAGAAGAGATATCTTGAATATAAGTACAGTACGTACCACCAATTAAGTGAATATCTATGTCTTTTGAGAATTAACACTAGATAAAATGCACTCTATTTTCTGCTAAATAATAATCATTCAATTATAGTAAACTAGTTTTCCGCCCCGCGGTTTCTCCCACGCTCCCGAGGGATCTTATCTTTTCCCGGAATAAAAAGTATCCAATATGTCATTCCAGTATATGATCTACCTGTGTACCAAGTTTCATTAAAATCCATACAGTAGTTTTGCGTGAAAGATTAACAAATATCTACACATCTTCACACACATCCAAACATACTTTCGTATTTATAATATTAGTAGGATTCTGTTCAAAACTTTTTTTTATCAGAGTGCTATATTTTAAACTCCAGTGAAGATGTTAATATAATCTACATATTTAGGCTTATGAATTTGAGTTCTAGGTAAACTATAAATGACTGACGCCCGCTACGGTCCGTGGTCACATATCTCACATCGGTTTTTGCGCAAGGAGCATCCGGAAAACTCATGCATATTCCGAATAACAAGCGTTTTATGGGCGATTGCAGAAACTACTTAGGGTTGGTGACTGACAAATCAAATCAGCTACTTTTTATGAAATGTCAAAACGACAATTTATTGTTGTTGTCATAAATATACAACATCAAAAGACCTACTCTTTGTCCTTAAATTGGTAATTAAAAATCGTAATAAAGCGGAATTTTACGTGTTCTCTGTTTTCGAGTATTTTAAAATGTATTTTACTCTAGCTAGTGTTAGGTATTTTTTCTTGAATATCGTAGTCTAGAACCTCTTTTATATAGGCGCATTTATTATATTTAATTGGCAAAAACTATTTCATGATTTTTTCGAAGTAAACTTAAACAGCCTATATTCTGCCTGTCCGCTGTATTTAGCATTAAAACGTGCAATGGTACCAAGTGAAAAAGTGTTTACTAATATCAATTTAATTTATAAAACTAATTGTTATCAATTTAAAGAAATGTAAACCAATAAGAAGTAAATAGTAGGTAAGAGGTGGCAAAAGAGGATACTTAAAATTTCAAGCAAAATTAGTACATACCCCTAGTACATACAAGATCAAATATTTCATTAATTTAATGTTTATACAAAAGTCATTAAAAGGCTATTAATAACTGGTATTTTGGGAAACACAATGTAATGTGTCCTAATCATATCATGTTATTATTGACCGTCATCTCTATTAGTAAATATGTTATCTAGAATCTACGAACCATTTAAGGGCTGTCATACATTATTCATGGAACAGCGGAAGCGGAACTGTTTACTTATTATATCAATGCTGGCATATTTTTATTAGTTGTTACAAACATGAGGCAAGTATCAATTCATTCATAAAACTATACCTAAAGCTTTCGTAAATATTTGTTTAATCTTCTAAACGTAGGATACTTTTTGTACCGAGAAAAGATAAGATCCCTCGGTAACGTGGGTGAAACTGAGGGAAACAGCTAGTTAGCGTTTCAAAAAAATATTTACAACATATTATCACGATCACAATATATAAAAAAGTTTCAAGCAACTTTACTTCATTTATTGACACTGACAATACTTGGATTATTTTCGAATAACTTTAACCACAGCACTAAAGACTTTTAGTTAAAATAATATTGTAATGTAAACTAACAATACCTACAGCACAAGCCAAGCTCTCTCATTATATGGTCACATATGAAAACATGAAGTAGCACTCTCCCGCTTCCCGCTCCGCTCATGACCATGTCATCATTCTCGTCACGCGCGTTTAACTCGCCAACGGAGCGTGTCCGTCCGTCTGTCAGTCACAGAAACGGATAATTATATCTGTTATGTTTAATTAATATCAGATTTCACCTGCTGATTGTATTGATTCACTGCTGAAATGTTTATGGATTTATTTGGCATACATTTTTGATAGATCTAGTCTAAATATTGACAAACTTGAGAAGGAATTTGAAAAGATTGTAATCTAATAGAGATGGTATTAATTATGATTTATAAAAAAAATATTCAAGGTCATCAGTTAGTATTTTTTTTATTATTAAAAACTGTTTCATCTTATTTTACGTAACTTTAGAGAAATGTTTACAATAAGGTATAATAATTATATGAGCACCTATAATCAAAATACTAGTGGGAATCAAAAACCTAGAACCAAAATATATTTCTTATTATTAGTCACATCTTTATTTTTAATTTACGAAACATCGATTAAAATCCTTATTAATAAAATATTTTAAAACGCAATAAACACGCGAGACATAAAATACCGAGTTCTGTTATAATATATGTAGAGTTTATGTAAATTGGAACGACTAGAAATGGCTTTTTTACGTAATCATTACAAAATTCTAGAAATTAATTCGGAATAATAAATTAGTTTTGTTTACGCGGAGACGATTCGATTTTATTGACACACCTGTGTAGTAAATTATATGATGTCGTCGTCCTAATGTTTCTTTATTTAAACTTGAAAAACCGCTGATGGTGTTAATAGAACACGTTTCTTGTAAAGATATCTTGATCCACACATAGGTAGGTTAGACCACATTTTTCCACTTCAGCAATCCTAGCCACGGCGTAACCACTCTCTCATTCCACTTTTATAAAGCTATGAATTGTAACCTAATCCTCTAACCGCAATCAAACTTTACCTTCACTCTAATTAGTGTCATTATTGTAAATACGCAAATCATTTCAAGTTTGAGAGAAATCGATTTTGTTATTCGGTTCTAGTATCGATTTGTTTTATTTTAAGCTACCTTGGTCTCAGTTCCATTGCTTGTCATTAAAAATAAAAACAAAATTGGAATCAAAGCAACGGTCGGAAAAAATAAATAATTTAAAATAAGAACAGAAATCTAACCTTCTCACACCTTGTTCCACGGACCCATAAACAAATAAAAACATTAACTATGTAAAGGTTTTTGGGCTTTATTTCAACATTAATAAAGGTGTTTATGCTATGTAACTAGTTCTTATACTAGCATCTCAGCATTGGAAAATATAATGCAATGAAATTAATTTATATCGGACAAGGTGTAGTAAAGATGGTCGTTCACCCATTAAAATTGTATTACGCAATATTATAGCTTTTAGTCACGAAATATCTAGATGTATGTGAAATACTGCAAAACGAAAGAATTCATCATTGAAATTTCCTATGTATTAGATATGTTTCTTTAAGATGTTGACATATAGATTATGTATAGGTATTATTTGAAATAACATTAATATGTAATTTATAAATTATAATGAACAAACCACATTCCTTTAAGATGCAATCACGTGCAATGAAACTGTTGAGAATGTATGACTAAGCTAAGTAAATATGGAAGTAAAAAAATAAACTAACCATAGATTTCCTCCCTCAGGCGGCAAAGCGAAACTTCCTTCGGCGCACGAAAGCCACAGCGCCTCCAGACACCACGGAATCCGACACGGCGACCATAGAGAACGTAGACACAACCACAAACAAATTCACAAAACGCGGTGGTTCCAAATTCAAGAACCGAAAAGATGTTGCAAAGGAGGCCGCGAATGATACGGGCCGTATTGAGAAGAATGAATTTGAAAATCGAACACGGCGGCCATATTTGAACGGCGGTTCGCGGCGCAGTGAGCGCCCGGCGCTGACGCCGACGCGCACCTTCGCACGACGTAAACCTGGTGGGGCGAACGGTGAGTCCGGTTTTATTCGTACCTACCTATAATAGTAGATTGTAGATGATTTTATGGCAATTTTCTATGGAAAGCTTCCCTGTCCCAGGAAAAACTCAGCAAACCAGTGTGAGTATTAAAATCAACTTTACAGGTTTTATTTAGGAATCAACAACTCATGATATGAAGTATGATCTGTAGTTGTTAAATGTCTTCAGCTACTTAACATTCAATTGAATAAACCATTTTTTATCATAGATTGATTATAATAATAATAAATTTACCTATACTAAAATAAATAAAGAATAAGAATATGGAAACCTTCCGGATAAATGTAATAAAAGGATCACATACAAAGAATATAAATCATTTATTGGTACACATGACTAGGTTTAAACTACCATAACGAATCACTGATTGCATAAAAAAATCAACAATCGACATTTCTTTTTGAAAGTAGAGTTGAACAATTTTTAGTCGAGTTTTTTGACAACATTTACAGAACAACTATATTGCGTAAAATCGGCTATAATAACTTGTTATTACGTATCAATACTTTAATTAGTAAGTCGATGTGGGAACTTCGCTTCGATGTTCTGTTTTCAAAGACTTTTTTTATTCTGGATATGCTTGTGTTTGACCACAATCTCACCATGGTAAGTGATGATGTGGCCGTAGGTGGTAAGCACAGAAAGCCTAGATGGGAGGAACTGGCTCTCAAATGCAGCTGTCGGAACACACCGATAGGTGTTTGGCGACAGATTTTCAACTTGAGGGTGGTAGCCAGTCAGTCGGATACTACCACCGTACTATGGTTTCCTCACGATGTTTTCCTTCACCGAAAGCCCAAGCTCATTTTAGGATTCGAACCCACGACCTTCGTCGTGGTATCCAACGTCACTTACCACTGAGCCATAGGAATTTAAACAACGTCAGCCTATCACGGTCGATATTATTTGTAGCTTAGTCGATCGTCAGAGAAACCGTTCCCACAAGATGAAAGCCACAGATTTCACTCAACACGTTTATTCATGATTTCTGACGCCTCGGTAGTAGGATGGTGAAGTTATGTTAAGGTATTATGTTATCTACCACGCCCTGGCATGAACTGGGTAGGTATCATTAAAAAACAACGTCTTTTTAGGGTTCCGTACCCAAAGGGTAAAAACGGGACCCTATTACTAAGACTTCGCTGTCTGTCCGTCTGTCTGTCCAGGCTGTATCTCAAGAACCGCGATAGCTGTCTAGCTAGTTGAAATTTTCACAAATTATGTATTTCTGTTGCCGCTATAACAACAAATACAAAAAATAATAATTTAAGGGGGATGGCGATTTTTTGCCATTTTACGGAACCCTTCGTGCGCGAGTCCGACTCGCACTTGGTCGGTTTTTATTCAATAATAGAAGCAATCAATATTAATTTATAATTGGGCTTTAAGTTTCAGATACCTAAGTATTTTCAATTATTGTCTATCTATCGCCAAGTTTAGAGTCTTGAGAGCCAGTTTCCTCTTTTGAGTACCTTTAACCAAATCATAACTAACCAAGATGAAACTGTGGTCAAACACATGCTTGTCCAATCAAAAAATGCAATAAAAAACTTAGGCCCTAAGAGATTTTCCAACAGCGAACCTCGAAAATAATTCCGTAATTATGCAAAATCTGCAACCAATTTAGCCATGACAATGTTTACAAACATATATTTTGTCATTAATACCCTAGAATTAAGTTGTGGCCTAGACATTTGGTGCGTTGTCCTTTTCAAAGACCATAAGGCCTTCTCAGAGGTCGCTACATCGACTTATTCAATGAAATGCTAATTTTATCTGTAACTTTATACAAGTCTAGAACTCGCCGATATTGTCATATTTTAATGGCTTATATTGCTGACCTTTTTAGTCATTGGGAACTGCCGATATAAGTGAAAACTTTATATTCGTAATTTGTTAATTAAAATCATTAATCTATCGGCACTCCAAGCCAGCAGCTAAGGTCAAATGCGGTGGATTCAGGTAGGGCTGATGTAAAAAAAATGATTATTGTTCTTATGGATATATTCTATCTACATATATAAAAGCCACTCACTGTAAAATACCATCACGTAATTATAATACTAATGGATATATTTTAAAACTTCATTCAACCAACTTACAAACATTACATGAACAAGTAGGTAATTTATTTTCAGATAAAGATAAAGACCGGAAGCGCGTAAATTATTTAAAGAGCTATCGGCGCGCCTTATAGAAACTTCCGGCGACCAAAGGGCTGGCTCGTACTTTGGACAACGAATAAGCCTCGCTATACAGCGAGGTAACGTAGCCAGTCTTTTGGGCACGTAACCCATAGACAGATAAATTCTGTGTTTTATTTATAATTTAGTTTTATTTATAGGTATTTTAGTTTTATTTCTGATTTAGTATGTATGTAATATTTTAATTGTATTTTGTGAATAAAATATATCTATTCCCTTCAGAAAGTATAAATGCTACAAACTTACTCAAAGGTAGATTCGGACGTATTCCTAGGTAAAAAGATTGCTATGCTAAGATATAATCTTCTTTCGGGAACGCTGGTGAAACTGCGAATAAAAAGAAAATAATATTGGTTATGTAGTATATCAGTTATCTGGTTTCCAAAGCACAAGCTCCGTAACAATTTTAATGTAAAATAACATGTTTTAAACTTTAATATAACAAAATAACATGTTTAAAAACGAAATTACTGTTAATTACCGTAGTGGGCAAGTCCAAGAGTACACGCGCTGTCGTTTCAAAACAACTAATGTTACGTTATGTAACAAAATGAAAATTGGTCTAATCAGCATAGCATATAGGTACCTACGTACATTATTACAAAAAACTAGTGGTTTATGAGCGATACTTATTATTAGTGTGGTAGAGTACTTTGTAGTGCTCGTCTAGCAAGCTAACTCGCTCAAGTTGGAACGCTTCTGTTTGGGCGTACTAACTAAGGGTGGATTCTTCGAGATGAAAAAATATCGAAATCGTTGTTGTATTTCGAGCTTTTAGAACAATTTTGAAATCGTCCTCGAAATTACGTCAATAAATACCCTGGGACAGGCGTCACACACCGCTACATGAACAGCATGTCTTATGGATACCAGGCCCTACCGCCAACTCACTTAATCTGTTGACTCGCGACATTAACCTGTCAAACAACTCCTCAACTCGCGCACAGTTTTCAAAATTTCAAAATTCGCGCCCATTTTTCAAGTAAATGTCATCGTCCCGATTGTCCCATTTGAGAACCAAGTGGTGCGGACTCTGAAACCCCGATTGTCCCAAGAAAGATGAGACAGGTTAAACTTCAATGTTTTTCTGTCAACTGTCACTTTTGTCCATACATTCTGACTGCCTTTGACAGAAAGACAGACAAATCACAGGCCGAGTTGAATCGCAATAAAAGTTGTTGATAACTCTACAGATCATTTTTTAAGACTTATTGATACCCAGACTCATGATAAACTACATCTATCTGATGTAGTTGCATTTACGTGCTTACAATGCACACAAAAATCTAGCCTCTACCAACCACGTTAACCGGACCCGTTAATAAGTTGCTATTGTCAGCCCCGGATCTAAAAAAAAAACGAAAATATAGTGTAACAAACGATAGTGGCGCACCCTCTCGAGCGTTTGAGATAAATTGGAGAAATTTTGTGAGAAGGTTTGACATATATTATGGTTTTTTTTGTTGATTCAATTTATGGATATTTTTCAAAATGGCGGAGTTATCAGAACATTTCAGCCCTACACAGACCTAGACATTCAAGGTGAATAGCAGATAATTGGACATTCTGCAATACTTCTACTGATGGTGTATTGATGAAACTATCCTATCTATTGTTAGCAACAACTGGCTGAACGACCGTGAAACTGTTAACGCTTCCACGCTAATTTAACTGTTTTAGCGATTGGTTCTACTTGGTTTCTAACTGTATTTAAATTGAGAAAAGGCTTACAAATAAATCTAATCCAATCTGTATCTTATAAAAGGCAATCGTTACTGACTGATCTATCAACACACAGCTCAAACTACTGAACGGATTGCGCTGTAATTCGGCACGCAGATAGTTATTATGACTTAGGTATCCTCTAAGAAAGGATTTTCCTAAATTCACTCCCTAAGGAGATGAAACGGGTCTCCAAAGTTTGTATGGAGAATCGGGATCGCGGGTGAAACCGCGGGGCGGAAAGCTAGTCTATACTAATATTATAAAGAGGAAAGATTTGATTGTTTGTTTGCATTGAAAAGGCTCTGACACTACTAGACCGATTTGAAAAATTCTTTCACCATTAGAAAGCTACATTATCCCTGATGAACATAGGCTTAGATTTTGTTCCGGGAAAAGATAAGATCCCACGGGAAGGTGGGTGAAACCGCGGGGACAACTAGTATCTTTATAAAAGCGAAATACTACTCGCTGATTGATCACGAAATCTCAGAAAGTTTTGATGCTACAAACATGAATGGAAGATAGATTCCTAATAGGGAGTAGTCTTTTATGAAAGGATTTTCGAAAATTCTACCCTTAAGGAGCTACATCGGGAATGAGGGTAGTTGATAAGGCAGGGAACAACTGGTTTAATATAATCTGGAAGATAAAATAAATTTTAAAAAAAACCATTAATCTCTTCTCACTTTGTCCCTAACCTTTTATGTCTTGTAAAATTCAACTCTCTATATCTGTTCGTGTGCTTTTAACTCAAGAACGCGGATTTTAATGTCGTTTCCTTACTTAGAAGGTTTCATGTGAACGCTTTGCATAAAATATAAGGAAAGTGCATACAATTGTAACAATACGCCACGCAACGTGCGTGTTAACTGAAATAAACTAACCGTTGCAAATCAGACACATGCTATTAACACCTTTTAAAAGCGGAAGAAACTGATCAATAAAACACGTTCAATTAACGATAATAGTAGATAAGCTATATAAAATTATAGGTAGTTATCCATTGAATCTCTTGCGCTGCAAACTTCACATAAATAAAGATAATTTCAAGTGTTTCTATTCATAGTTCATGCATTTATTTACTTTCTAGTTTTCCGCTCCACGGTTTCGCCCGCGTTCCCGAGGGTTTTCATCCTTTCCCAGATTAAAAAGTATCCTGTTTTATTCTAGGATATGATCTACCTGTGTGCTAAGTTTCATCAGAATCCATTCAGCCGTTTTTGCGTGGTTAAGCAACAAACAAAGAAACATTAACGTTAATAATAGATTTGCATGATTTTACCTAAAAAAGGGAATTATGCATTAGTCAAGCTAAAATGTACCCTATAACGTAACGCTGGACTTTAGATTTCTAAATCAAATACTCATTCAGTTTAGGCCCTGGTAAGGCACTTATGAACGTTACAATTGACTCTACCACCGGTTCAGAATACACTTAAACTGAGAAGACTCCGGCAAGAAAGTCAACAAGGCAATTCATTTACATTTTCAAAAGTACATTTTCCACTACGCCAGGGGGATGCAGGTGCAGAGAGAAGCTTACAACCATATATTTCTGTCTTCCATATAATGAGCCAACTTATAGTAGGCTTTGTTCATGGATTTGAATAATAAATGAGCTACGTGTCAATACGCATGTTATTACCGTATGTCCCTTCCTTAAGTACGTTGCCTACACATGTTTTCAGGCTTTCTCTCGTATTGTTTTCACTAAAAGTGCGTGTAAGACGTGTAACAATAGCAGTCCCGCGGTTACGCAAGTCGTAACATCAGCCGGTGAACACTGACCCAGAACTTTCTCTCAAAAACATCTTGTGATTTGCTATGATTGTAATATAGCGTACAAGATTTATTCACGTTTGTTGTCTACGGAATTCGGATGTATTTTTCTACCTTATTTTATGGATGTTTTTATAATTGGCATTGAATGGATCCAGTGTTATGAGTTTCTTCTCCTGATGGTAAGTGAAAACCGTCGCCTATAGATTAATATCTATAGGTATTGCTAATGCAATACCAGGTGTTACTTACTTTTTGAGCATCTGCCGAAACATACCTAATGGTAGTTTTGACAGATTTATCAGATATAGGTATATTACCTGCTTAATAAGTACTATTTAAATAAAAATATTATTGGAACGAAGTTCCTTATCGCGCGTTGTGAAAGGGGGCGGAAAAAAATCTTACGAAAAGTTGTCACGACACTTTTTGCTATTAATTTAAGCTGTGCGGCGTGCGCATGTTTCTCTGTCTCTCTCTCTCTCTCTCTTATAGAAAGCAAGCCAGATATTTTCATTTCTATTTATATATGTATATATAAATAATATTTAAAAAAAAAACATTTCTATTTATTAAATAGAAATGTTTTTTATATATATATATACTCTCTCGACTCATATAACTTATATAACTTCGTTCCATCCGGGTGTCCCTTGACACCTCTCAAGTTTTTAATCTCTTTTTGTCTATCATCTAATATTTATATCTATTATAAGTAACTACCTATATTTATTTCGGGGATCCTTGGTTACCAAAGGAAAATAATTGTAATGCTTTTCCAACCATTATAAAAAAATGGTATTGCGAAATGATGATTATTCTTATATGTAAACATATTGGTCACTTTGATAGCCCAGTAAGACCAACCTTTAAAATCAATTTAATAAGAATGTTCTCATCGAATTAACCCTTTCCAATTTCTTTCCGATTTCCATTAAAACTGTCATCGCCGTTACGCAATAATTAATATAGATTGTCGATTACATAAAAATTATGAAAGTTCCACAAATAACGTTGCTGTTAGGGCTGTCAAACTTTCAATCGAATCTTTTAATAAAGTTTGTTACAAGTAAACCTCTCAGATGATGGTAGGTAGGTATATAAAAGTATTTTTTTATTAATGTGTAACCTAATTTGTGTATCCATCTATACAAATAAATAAAATTTAAGTGTCTGTTTGTTATTTCAAAATAACATCTCTTTAGGAAATTCATATGAAGGTACCTACTTATAACAATAACAATTTTTTTTTATTAATTTTGACGGGTCTTTTACTAGCAAATAGCTGTTGTTATCAGGAGTAACACAGTCCCGGAATAAGAGAAGATCCCTCGGAAACGCGGTTGAAATAGCTAGTCAATGATAATGGAAAATTATAATTAAGTAACATTAAAATAAAACAAGAAAAGAGAATGGGTACCGCAGTTACAGAAGTCTATTTGTTTCTTTTCACCATTCCAAATCTATGTATAGCTTCAAAAAACATTAAAACACCACATATTAAAAAAATAAACAATCTCATGATCGATCATACCTGAACTAAGCCATTTATAGTTATATGCATACGTTTTGAACATCTGGTTTCTTTTGTAGTGAAGGAAGTCGAGTGGCTGGTGTGACGAATTATTTTATAAACCTCCCACTTTTTTTATATTTTATTAATCTTTACATTATATTGGAACGAAGTTCCTTATCGCACGTTGTGAAAGGGGGCTAGACGGCAAAAATTCTTACGAAAAATTGTCCGACACTTTTAGTGTCAGTGTCACTTTATTGTGAGCTGTGCGGCGTGCGCATGTTTCTCTGTCTGTCTCTCTCTCTCTCTCTCTTATAGAAAGCAAGCCAGATATTTTTTCATTTCTATTTATATTTATATATAACTATATATATTTAAATAGAAATGTTTTTTTTTAAATATATATATACTCTCTCGACTTATATAACTTATATAACTTCGTTCCATCCGGGTGTCCCTTGACACCTCTCAAGTTTTATTGACTATGATTTTGTACACTCATCATATTGTTTAAACAGCTTGCATGTAATATCTCATGTAAGTGAATTGTTATTGTAATTCTTGTGAGAAATAAAATATTCTTTAACCCGATTCCAAAATCTGATTATATATATACATCCTAATTGCAGATCGATCAGAAAAAAATACACCATAGAGCCAGCCCTGGTAGAGGTGAGACCACATGACGTGCGCTTCGGTCGACTTGTCTCATGATACTTGACCGCCTGCTTTCACTAGCATCTCTCATCGTATCGATGGAACCTGCCTTGTTTATTTACACTTTTGTTGACTTTGATCTAGTTGGATTCATTTGAAAGATCGTTAAATGGTAGGGCAAAGAGGCATGATAGGGAGACATTCTTCACACATGGCCATCTGAAGCAGATTTCTAGGAGGGTGGTGGCTGCCACACGCGTCATACTTGTGAACAGGTGCTGCTTTTGGGGGCTGGTCTGCTTGAGTTTGTTATTTGCTAAGTCAGTCATAATTAAATTAACACGCAAATATTATCAGTGAGACTAGATAAATAAATAATAATGATTAAATGTAATAAGTGTAAGTTGTCTTGTTAGTCAGTAATTGATGAGTTTATTACCGGCTCTTCTCAGCAAAAGCAATCTTCCGAACCGAGCATTAGAGTCTAGACTATTCATAAGTGCTTGCCTATTTGAATAAAAAACATTTTCATCTCATTTCATTACATTTTCATTTCATTTCATTTCAACTTCCTATGCTAAATAAAATAATCGGTCTATTTAAAATTTAAATTGCATAAAGATTTCAAATTGCCGTGTTTGGCATTAATAAACGGCGGAAGCCAATTTTGAAATTACCCAACTTACGCAACGACATTCAACCATGACATATCAAGCTATATTGACGTGTCTCCAAGGTCGTAAGACTCAAGCTATTGCATATATAGGTACCTACTTAATTTGGTCGTGTAACCGCCCTATGTATATCGTGGTTTAACCCCGTGGGAAGCTCATTTTGCCGATTGCACTAAGCCCTATTATAGCTATCCCACGCTCTCGTTAAGACACTATTCATGTGTTTTCTTAGCTTTTCTCTTGAGAAACGTATGTCATATGCAATCATTATATGTAGATTATCATTGAGCAAACTTTTTTAATCGAAGTAATTAAGGATTATAATTATTTTATTGTCATAGGCGTTAAGTTTAAAGCTCAAAATTTTATCCAGATTGGCAGGATAAGGCATTTCTGAACGTTACAATTGACTCTACCACAGGTTCGAAACACACTTAAACTGAGACTCCGGAAAGAAACTCTCGCAATTGTATTTTTCGACCACAAACACGCAGTCTTCAACTTGATGGTAGGTATTCGCTAGACAATATACCACCGTTCTGTGTTTTCCTAATCACGTTTTCCTTAACTTAATGTCTATCGTATTAATTAATGGACTCAGTAACTCGAAAAATGCAACTTCTTAGTAATAATTTGATTTGACTTCGAGGTATCTATACATCTCGAATAACAAGAATAGATACGGTAAATATATGTCTTATGTATTAAAAAATTATATAAATATATATATTATAATAACTGCATAATAAAAGAGACAGCTGGTCAAAAATGCTGCCAGTTGGTGGCGTGCCCAGAATCCTGGCGGCATTGCCACGCTGTATGGCAATGCTTATTCTCTGGCCAAGGTATTCGCCAGCCCCCTGGTCACGGGTATCTCCCGAATATCCCGAAACAATCGATGGGCTCCTGGCCCCCACGGGCCCAGCGTTTCTACCCCAAACGGCTCAAAATAGCAATAGATGAACAAAGTTTCACATTGAGCACAAGAAATTATCAAAGAATTCACAATGATTCAGTTAAACAGATGCAGTTTAATGCAGCCTACTTTATTTTTATTCTGCTCCATATCAAATTTATAGCACCATATATTGTGCAATACCTTCCACAAGGAAATATATGAATGAATCACTGTCTAACTCTAAAGGTTGAACTGGTTCGCTCGTTGATCGGCGCTTGCGCATGACTTGTTGCGACACACACTAATTTACACAATGGTTCTAGTTACACTTATTTGTTTATTAACACTTCTAATCATATTATAATATACATATTCATGTATTATCCAAAAAAAAATACGTTGCAAAATTATTCAGATTTACCTGTGAGTCAAGTTTCTTCGAAAATCCGTTCAGCCACTATTGCGTGATTGAATAACAAACATACAAACATTCCGTTTTATAATAATAAGTAGTAGGAGTACCTAATCCAGGAGGTTCTTCTTGGCGACGCACTATCCCCGCGGTTTCACCCGCGTTCCCGAGGGATCTTATCCTTTCCCGGGATAAAAAGTATCCTATCTGTTATTCCAGGATGATCTACCCGTGTGCCAAGTTACATCAAAATTCAGCCGTTTTTGCGTAACAAACATCCATCCATCCATCTATCCAAACTTTCACATTTATAATATTAGTGGGATTAAAATTTTCAGCACTTTTTAATTTCTACCTTCTAGCTTACAAACGTCAGCTCAGTAAGAATCCAACATACAAGATACATAAGATAGCAATCGTAAAAGCTATGTTTGTTTGCATATTATTACCCATTGAAACGTTACATTGTTTGCGAAGGTATCATGGCTGGTTGTTGCATCCGGCTATTACACGGTGGCTGCGCACTGCGTACTACGCAGTGCGTAGGTCGAACAATACATTCTGAGAAGCTTTTGATTGAGTTTAATTTGTTTAGTTTAGATGATACGTTGGTGGAGTGTAGGCGGTTTTTTACTATCATGTGTTAGGTTACCATAAAATATACATATATTTACTATATTTACACACTTATACTAGAACTATAATTAAAAAGGGTTATTTGGCTTAATTAATTAATAACATAATACGAGGAGCATACGAAATGCCAGATTATAATCTTTACTTACTAGAGTAACTAGCTCTTTAATCGGCGGTTTCGACCGCGGATCCTATTTTACCCCATCAGAGGTTGAATTATAAATAAAAATAAAATTATTTTATTTCAGACAACTACAGTCCATATATTGTTAGTACAATACAAGTGCTTAAGAGCTATGTTAGTAATATTTATGATCATCAACCTGGGTAATTGTCACAAATTATGTGAAGTAGCCTTAATCTGCCTAAAGTGGGACCATCGAGTCTCTCCGCAAATATCCTCAGGACGCTGTTGGTGCTCCTCCTCACCCTGTGCCAAATTGATGCCACTTTCTTGCGCATTATAACCTTTTCTTACTTAGATACATACCTACATTATGAAAGTGTCCAGGATTGAAATATTTTAAAAATACTTGTAGGTAATGAGTTCACTTTTTATTCATATTTCTAATGCCAGTGGTTAAGACTGTGCTGATAGACCAGTCACTTAGGAGATTGTTTTTGTTAATGATAGCTTTAACGTCCAACAAAAAGCTGATGCCAAAAACTGTGATTGGCAAGAACTGCATTATTTTTGGTTAGGTACTAGGTATCATTCTTGCTTTTTAAATGGATATTTAATGTATTCTTTAAATCCAACAATTCAAAACAATGAACAATTAGTTATTATAATACACAAAGCGATTGTAAGATTGACAGTGTTATATAGGCTAATATTATTTGTGTATACACAATCTCAATGCCAAGGTTACATTCCGATGAATGGATTCGAACCCACAATGGTACGTTGTAACTCTAGCTGTCAAGATATCTATCAATCATCACAGACTGCTATAGAAGTTGACTTTTGAAACTGTTGGTTTGTTATAGGCTAATATTTTGAGAACCTGTGACAGGAGTGATTTAGTAGCGCGTAGTAGCGTGTTTTTTTTCAGACTATACATGAAAACTCTTCTCTTTAATATTTTTTGGCGGGAACATGCAAGAATACCTTGCGATATTTTTTATTTTTATAATAATCTGACATTTAAGGTTTTATTATACACGGCAAAAAAAAGAATAATACTCCATATAACATATAGGGACTTACACTTAGAAATTATACCTTCATTCATAACTAGTGTATTATAGGTAGATAGTTAGATAACATATAACATTAGAGATTGCGACAAGATGTAAATATTTTTTTATAATTTGAACGAATGAAAAAAGGTCGTCTAAATTGTTGTCATTAATTTTCTTTTTCCTTGTTTGTTATATGCGGTCTCGAAGGAGGCGTCGAACCTCCTTTGAAACAGCAGAGTGCCAGACCTATTTGATTGCGGTTCCAATTCAAGTGACCGTGAGCCTTTTCTTTGTCTAATATTAATAATTATTATCCTTGTTAACAGCGACGACAGCAACACCCCAACTATCGTCGACGCTCTCACCACCATCTCGGCGACCGTTCCGCGTCGCCAGTCGCCGACGCCCCATCATCAGCTCAACGACCACCACCACTACCACCACCACAGAAGCTACCACCACTGCTATAAATAGCGAAGAGTCGCTCCAGGATATTGGCGATACTGGCAAGTCTTTCTAATCCTCTATATTTCTGTCATCTTGTACCCATTTTATTTAGAACTACAGAAAGTCTTTCAGACTTCCTTCGCAACAGATTTATAAACCATAACGATATAGGTCATAGGTAAGAGACAGTTAGGTGAAGTAGAAACGGACAACATCGCACGATCGAAGAGCCGATATCCTCTCGTTATACGCAATTCCGGTTTAAATGGCATATAGCATAGCGCCAACCTCTCAGGATTTGAGCCAACATTGCCACTGATAATCAAAGAACACGAATGCCAACACAGCAAAATAACACAGACATATTTTTTCTCAAATAGATTTTATCGAGGATCCAAGTCTTGAGCCGAGGACACCAAAGATATCTCCGAAAATCCAACGTCGTCCCCTAATCACCTTGAAAGAGGATGTGAAAGACCAAAACCCTTCGGCTACCAACGAGGAGGAGCGAAAGAGACAGAGCAAGAAGTACAGCGCAAGCATTAAGCAGAATCAGTTGGATGATCTGCTGAGACTGAAGTCGAAGAGTCAGGAAGACACCACGGAATATAAGACTACTGTTGAGGGTAAGTTATTAGACGCCAAACATATTTCAAAAGAAAATCTGCTTAAATTTTACTAAGTACATAGATTCCAAAAAGGGCTCCTTCTTTTGACCACTTACAACATCTCGTTTAGTTACTCAATTTCCACAAGTCAACTCACAACATCCATCCAAATCGAATGATTCTCCTCTGATCCCAACAGAATACAGTGCAGAAACAGCACTAGCAATAGCCGCACATCAGCTCCTCACAGCGCCAGTACCAAGCATACCAGACTTCGAAGAAGAAACCAGACCAACACGGACACAGACCACAAAAGAATACAAATACACCAGTCCAGTCACAGACTACGCAGACAGTAAAATCCCATACGAATACCCTAGTACCACTGTATATAAACCCAGCACTGAGCAAAACTATATCAGCACGACTGCCAATGATTTTGACGACCCAACACAGTTCAACTCCCCTAAATTCTCCACGACTAACTACGAACCTACTCAGTTTAACTACCCTACTACCTATGAAACGACCGAGTTTAATTCCCGTAATCGCTTCAGGACTACCTATGATTCAACTCAATTTAATTCCCCTAAACTCCCCTCTACTACCTATGAAACAACCGAGTTTAATTCCCGTAAACGTTTCAGGACTACCTATGATTCAACTCAATTTAATTCCCCTAAACTCCCCACTACTACCTATGAACCAACTGAGTTAAATTCCCGTAAACGCTTCAAGACTACCTATGATTCAACTCAATTTAATTTCCCTGAACTCTCTACTACTACCTATGAAACGACTGAGTTGAACTCCCCCAAACTCTTCACTTCTTCCGATGAACCAACTGAGTTAAATTCTCCTATACTCTCCAGGACTACCTACGATTCAACTCAGTTTAACTCCCCCAGACTCCCTACACCTTTCACTCCCAGAACAACTTATGACAGCGACTTCAACGACACACCAACTGAAGATTCCAGAACTCCTCCCACTCCTACCTACAGCAAATCTTCTTTCGGGAATGATTTGACATTCTCCACCCTTGAATATCCAACTGTCAATGAATATACCAACTCACCAATCGAGGTTAATAACATATCTCCTACAGCTAATCTTTCTCCTAAATCAAGTGTATCTAAGGGATCCGGATTTCCTGACTTTAAGAATGACAATGATTATATTCGCACAACAGATAATGCACCTAGAATAACTTCGACAAAATTCTTAGAACCTGCACCATTCTCAAGGGGACCGGTATTATCTATTACTGACTACACTAACTTACCAACTGTTTACTTACCTAAAATATCACCAACAACTAACGTTGCACGAAACCCTACAAGCACCTTCAAAACCAGACAAGGATTTTCATCAGCTAACGTTATAACTTCAGGATTATCAGCAGTATCTAAGAACTTAGGTTCGAGATATCAGACCAGTGAGAAGTATATACCGGTTCCTGTGGAGGGCCTGGAGTATTCTACCGTCGGGTACCCCAGTTCCACTCGCCAAGAGCCAAGTTCTAGAAGTCAAGAGCCTTCGTTCTTCACAAGGGAATATTTGTTGGAGTCTCCTGTAACGAAAACTTACGACGGTAAGGAATTGTTTTATAGAATTATCTGCAAATAATCATGAGTTCTAATAAATCTACAACTTATCAGTTCACTTCATACTTATTTTCAGATGAATACCAATACCTATCGCCAGTAACAACACCAAAGCCTTCACCAAGGAGGATCATTAGGAAGAAAATTCAAAGGAAGATCTCCACTACGATCCGTCCGACCACCACATTCAGACCCCGACTAACCACAACTTATATACCCCTAACTATATCTAATATAGCGCCCGTGACGACTCCGAAGCCTCGCAGGATACCTTCAAAGAAGCCTTTTGAGAAAATCCTTAAAGAAGACCCGCCTAGGACCTACAGGCCTATTGTGAACTATGATTATTACGATGACAGTGAAGAAAAGGTGGCCGAGAAGTATATAGAAGGAACGAAAGTAGTTTTACATACTAAAGGTGAGATGGTCTTTACAAAATATTTTGTGCTGTTGGTCTTCCGAATAAAATAAAAGGTAGGTAGGTTATTGATAGGTTAAAGAAGCATTTTTCAATTGGAATTTTATTTCTTGCGATGTTTGGAAATCCTTATCCGTTTTGGGATTAACTATTAGAATACTAGACATCTCACGATGGTACTATAGATGGTATTATAGAATGCACTGTTCTATGTCTACAGAGACCTGTCTATATTGGTTTCTTTTCATAATATTTTTCCCAAAGATGCGTGCATGGTCTAGCGTCTCAACTTTTGACTAAAAATCTTGATAGCCATTTAATTAAATTACAGTAGCCATAACACCACGCTTTCTTTAACAGGTGCAATAGAATGCTTAGACATCGGTAACTTCCCGCATCCGACGTCTTGCAAGAAGTTCATATCGTGTGCGCGCATGGAGAGCGGGGCCCTTCTGGGCTGGGAGTACATCTGTCCAAAGGGCCTCAGCTTCGACCCTGTTGGCAGCATCTGCAACTGGTCTGCCGGCCTTGGGTGCGACGAGAAAGATACATGAATTTGATTTTGAGTCAAGAACTAGGTCAACTTCGCTGAAACAATTTTATGGAGACAATCCTTCAGTTACAGCTGTCTCTACAATTTCTATAGCTTTGTTGAACCTGCAATAAATACAGTTTAGTAGTTATGGTGGTGAAAAAAATATAAACAGGTATGTTTGTGCATGATAGAAAAAAACACACGATACACCTACAAATGCGTTTAACTGTTTTTTTCGACGCAATGTTGGCACCACTGTATTTCAAAATGGTGATTGAATGCTACCATTTTTTTCTTTTATCGTTGCGTGCTACCAACATTGCATAGATAGTACCTAGCTATAAAAAAATATGGAACGTTTAATTTATTTTTTTCAAACTACTCATTAATAGAAAACCTTATTTAAAAATGGCGGTCGGCACTATTTTATTGTCTCTGTCTTGCAACCTATATTTCATTGTTTGTCGAAATATGCAGTTAGTCGAATTTGCTGACCGGTACTATTACGTATGCTATTTTTAGTTCCACATTCCATAAATACTTTATTGATAGCGAACCTCGGAACATTGTTCCGAGTAGCGAACAGTTTTTTGAACAATAATTTTGTAATAAAATATGATTTATCTATCATAAATATAATAATGTGATATAAAATTTTCCTGTATTGTTGACTGACAAAAATGTTATTTAAAATTATATTAAACTACAAATTAAAGTAGTTGCATAAGTGCTAAGAAGTTTAAAAACACTATTGGAGAAATAGTTATATCTCTCTCTTCTTGACAGCAAGTTATTCTAAGTCAAAATAATTAAAATAATTTGTTATTTAATTTTTTTTAATTTTCTAAAATCACTGCCAATTTTATAGCGTTAGAATATTTTTAAATTCTTATAGAGTGAATTCAAATTTTAATATTAAGTACTTCATGGGTGCATATCAAGAGATTATGGTAACAGTACCTACATAATCACTAGCAAAAAAAATATATGATACATACTTCAATGTGCCTTAATTATTGTATGATTATTAGATTATAAGATTTGTAAATTTATTATAAGACAATAAATAAATTACAATTATGTTTGAAATATTTTTCATTAAAAATATTCTTCTTCATTTAATTAGAAACATAAATTTCGAGTCTCTTACCATCAGATGAACTGCCTGTCAGACTTCTATACTAATATTATAAAGAGGAAAGATTTTATTGTTTGTTTGCATTGAATAGGCTCAGACACTATTGGACCGATTTAAAAAATCTTTCACCATTAGAAAGCTACATTATCCCTGATGAACATAGGCTATTTTGTCCCGGGAAAAGGTAACATCCCGGGTGAAATCGCGGGGACAACTAGTCTGATATAAAAAAATATAAAAGAATATAATTATACTTTTCGATGTTTGCGATTTCCTATAGGTAAGTATCCGTAGAGCATGATGATCACAAAGTTCCTGTCATTTCATTATTCTCAATGACATTTATGTTTTATGTCATCGTCGACAAATGGATTCTTAAAGAACAAATTGAAATTAAATTATTCTACATTACTAATAACATAATTCGGATCGCTTTGTATGTAGGTATTTACGTACCCTACAATTACCCAGTCAGCGTCAAATGATATAACCGTCGTAGGTGTCGAACTAATTGTTAGCTATGGGCAATGCTGCCCATAGGGAATCGTTAACCCACGGAAGCGTCGAAGAATTTCTCGATCATGCTAAAGCTGATTTCGATGATAAATGGAAGAAGCACCACGAATCGATGTCCGACGACACCGGATTGAAAGACTTCCATCGAATTAAAACACTCGGCATTGGAACCTTCGGGAGAGTTATGATAGTACAACATAAACTGACGAATGAATATTATGCTATGAAAATAATCGATAAAGAGAGAATTGTGAAGATGAAGCAAGTTCAGCACACTATGAACGAAATACGGATTCTTCGGGCTATCAACTTCCACTTGATCATCAGTCTCAAATTTAATTTCAAAGACAACTCAAATATTTACATGGTGTTGGAGTACGTGCCGGGTGGAGAGATGTTCAAGCACCTGCGTAAGGTGGGTCGCTTCTCTGAACTACATTCGCGTTTCTACGCGGCGCAGTTAGTGCTAGCATTCGAATATTTACACTACTTGAATCTCATTTATCGGGACCTCAAACCCGAAAATTTGCTGATCGATTCTCAAGGATACCTTAAAATAGCCGATTTTGGCTTCGCGAAGCACGTAAAAGGTCGCACGTGGACATTCTGTGGCACGCCGCAGTACCTCGCGCCTGAGATAATCCTCAGCAAGGGCCACAGCAAAGCTGTAGACTGGTGGGCCTTCGGAGTCCTCCTGTACGAAATGAACGCGGGATTCCCACCATTCTCTGTAGAGCAGGTAACAGAACTCTATGAGAAAATCGTTGCTGGTAAAGTCCGCTTTCCATCTCATTTCGGCAACGATCTGAAAGACCTCACCCAAAATCTACTGCAAGTAGATTTGTCGAAGCGGTTCGGCAATCTAAAGGCAGGTGTGAACGATATAAAAGATCACAAATGGTTCGCGAGTACAGATTGGATCGCAGTTTACCAGAAGAAAATTGAGGCTCCATTCATACCCAACTGGATAGGTCCAGGGGATTCTAGAAACTACGATGGAGTCGTGATCGAGCAAGATCTGACTATCGCATCGACTGATAAATATTTATGGGAGTTTATAGATTTCTGAGCGCACAGTTGGTGACCGCCTCAATGCTTGTATCCTTTGGGGATTTTAATTTGGTATGTAAGCACTAAGGATATAGGACGTAAGATACGATATTTTTAGATTATAAATTTAACTAAACAAATACCTAAATATTCTAGGACATTCTTCGAAGACGGCCATATTTCTCAAACTGTGCAGGGCTTGCACGGAAGCCAGATAATTAATATACCTACTAGGTACTTAATAGACATCTAGGGCGCATAATAATAATTGTTTCTAAGTAGCTAACTATGTAAAAGTAGGTACCGTATAGTTTATTAATTATTATAAGTACATTGAAATTAGTTACCTACATTACATTCAGTAGATACCTAATATCTATGTAGGAATTGTAATTGTCGGAGATAGTACCTTTGCATAATTATACCTACATATCAATGACGAGGCATTGAAAACGAAAATTAAAATTAAAATGTTTTTGTATTCAAATAGGCCTTTACAAGCACTTTGAATAGTCTAGACTCTAATGCTCGGTTCGGAAGGTTGCTTTTGCTGAGAAGAGCCGGCAATAAACTCAGCAATCACTCTTTTCAAAAACAACTTACACCTATTACATTTAAACATTATTTATTTATCTAGTTTCATTGATCATATTTTGGCAGCAAAAATAGTAACCTATAGAACATAAATTATTAAGACTGACTTAGTAAACAAGAAACTCAAGCAGCCCAGCCCCCACAAGCAGCACCTGTTCACAAGTATGTTAATTATATGGCAACCTTCCGAACCGTGCATTAGATGATAAGAGTGACTATTCATAAGTGCCTGTAAAGGCCTATTTGGATGAATAAACATTTCATTTCATATTCCTTCATTCCTGATGAATTTACATGTCCCGTAGTATCCCCGAAAAATGAAGTCAGAATAATGACGAATTTAAAGGGAATACCTATCATCTAAGGTTCTGAGCTTTATGTGCTTACCACCTTCGGCCATATCATCATTAATTGAAGGTGAGATTGCGGTCAAACACAAGTTTAAGTACCAAAGAGTAAAAAATACCGACCAGGTGCGAGTTGAACTCGCGTGGAGAGGGTTCCGTACAATGCCAAAGTCAAATGTTTTTACTCAATTGTGGTATGTTTTACAGAATTTTGAATCTACTATTTCTTTGTGAAGAACTAAGTATCTCTTTAGTGAACAATTTTCCGTAAGTAAACGTATTATATTTAGTTTACCACTTTATTATCAATTGATGGAATTCTTATAGGTTTTTCTGTAATTTACCATATTTTGTATTTTTTTGGGCTCAGTAGTTTCGGAGATCAATGGTAAATTTTCGACTTCATGAATAAAATCAAAACTATTTATTTTACAATAATAACATAAATATATTTCAGATCCACATAAGCCTCAAAGCCCTTTTATTTGATATATGACATAGTAAGGTTTGCAAAGTTTTTTTTTAATTTCCTAGTTTGTCCCCCGAAAATTACCTTTTACTTTGTACATCTGTGTTTGGGTCATAGGATTACACCATCCTGCAAAATTTCACCTGATTTTGTCCATTAGATTCGCAGCAAATTGGCTGTGACAGACAGACGCACGAGTGATCCTATAACCTAAAAATGGTTAATAGGTTATGTAGACTTTAGTATAATATACAATGACAATATATATAACAAATTTGTTGCGCTTATCGTGTTAAATTATTTGTCTTAAGTCAGACTATTACATCGTACTGACTACGGAACCTTGCGTGTTCTAACGCACTTGACCGGCTTTTTAACATAGCTTACAAATATTAGGGTTTAAAATAAAATAACTTTTACAAAGTTCTTTTGCTTATATTTGCATATCCTATGCCGACACATGTCATCTTGACCTTCTGGGCAGTGCTCACTTGGTCCTCGTCTTCCGAGTCTTCATCACAGTCAGTTCTCTGCACCTCCAGCTTGAACATCACTCCGAAGAACTCTTTAAGATGCTGCAGAAACGTTATTGTGTAATCTGATAGGGGACCGACCTGTTGACAAATAACATCTCTGTCAATAAACTGAGCGCGGCTCTTTTATGAAGCTAATAGAGCAAAGTCAAAGTCAAAACCATTTATGCCCTAGACGGGACTTATGAAGGTCGAATTACAGAAGTTACCACCGGTTCGGAAGTCAGCCTTCAACTGAGAAGAACCGGCAAGAAACTCAGCAAGGTTATATTTTTTTAATATTTTTTGATCATCTGACCAATATTGGCTTTGTAAAAATATATATAGCAACTCACAATGCATTCGCTGACATCTTTCTGACCGAGCGCCATCCATAGAGCTAGTAGCCACTGGAAGGACGAGTCGACAGCCCCGCCGCGGTATACCTCATCCAGCAGCCTCATAGCGCACTCCCGACCTAAGTCTTCGGGGAGAGAGATGTCACCGGTGCCTGATTCCACTGATTTCTAGTACAACAATACAAATTATAGCTTGATGAAATGGTATTATGAACAACAGAGGCAATAAAATTAATATCAATGAACATTTTGCACAGATTCTTTCTTCTAAAGTTTGAATTTTTATTTAGCTATCAAATCACTCCGACAGTTGTCGTAATAAATATTTAGCTACTCAGAACTGAGCAGGGCGAGGTCGTAACGATACGACTACGCTTACGACACGTGTGCGAAGGGCCTTAATCTAAGACGCAGAAATTATTTCAGAATACGTATAATCGCTTACATTAGATTGATAAAAAGTGATATGTTCAAACCATTAAACAGTAAATAATAACAGCTAATAAAAAATCCGACTTTAGTCTACACTGAAGATAAAAAAAAGTGGAAAAGAAATTAAGCACCTGTGCTTGTTTATATTTTACGTTAATGAATTAATTAATCGATAAAGTAAACATAACGATTCGTGCAGCTTGCCAGTGATGTCGCGCGACTTTGATCTCACTGACTTGTTTTACCGTGTAAATAATGCAATGACTCTAATACCACCGTAAGAATATGTGACATATTATATCTACTCCTACAGCTCAGTGGTAGTGACGTCGGATACCGCGGCGAAGGTCGTGGGTTCGAATCCTACAATGAGCTTGAGCTTTCGGTGAAGGAAAACATCGTGAGGAAACCATCGTGAGGTGGTAGGGTACTTTGTAGTACCCGACTAGCTGGCTACCACCCTCAAGTTGAAAATCTTGTCGCCAAGCACCTATCGGCGTGTTCCGACAGCTGCACTTGAGAGCCAGTTCCCATCTAGGCTTTGTGTGCTTACCACCTTCGGCCACATCATCACTTACCATGGTGAGATTGTGGTCAAACACAAGCTTACCCACGATAAAAATTTTTAAAAAACTCACAGCTTCAGAACAGTAGAAGGTCTTTTCGTTAGTCTCCGCAAGGAGGCTCACCCCGAAGCCTGGACTCTTGCCAGCGTTGGAGCCACGACACTGATCCGTGTTGATGTACACGTCTGGTAGGAACTTTAGCATTACCTGGACAATAAAATTACGGTCAAACGCTTATATGCAATAAAAAAAAACCGGTCAAGTGCATACCTAAATTCTACTTCTTTATTCCTTTTTTGCCGCCACACACATATATATTATCAGTGAGACTATATAAATAATTAGTAAATGTAATAGTCTAAAAAAAAATAGTAATTGCCGAGTTTAAAAGCAACCTTCCGAAGAATTTAACATAAATCAAATTGACGATTAAAAATACTTCTAATGAGTTTATTTAATAAAGATATATTTGAGTTTGAGTACTTACCCCTTTAGCAGCATCCACAACTCTATTGGCCATAGTAGGAGACACACGCAGTGCGTACACGACCCCTCGAATCCTCTTGACCAGCCCCCACTGGGTCCACTGCAGCGGCCGCAGGTGACGTCGCACGGGGCATCTGAATACTATCTCACCACCGCCCAAGGGTGGAGCACCTGTAATTAAAATAATGTTTTTTTTTTATTCTTAATAAGCTTGTGTTTGACCACAATCTCACCATTTTTAAGTGATGATGTGGCCGAAGATGGTAAGCACAAAGCTTAGATGGGAACTGGCTCTCAAGTGCAGCTGTCGGAACACATCGATAGGTGCTTGGCGACAGATTTTCAACTTGAGGATGGTAGACAGCCAGTCGGGTACTACAAAGTACCCTACCACCGCGCTATGGTTTCCGCACAGTGTTTTCCTTCACCGAAAGCTCAAGCTCATTGTAGGATTCGAACCCACGACCTTCGCCGCGGCATTCGACGTCACTACCACTGAGCTATCATCGCCAACAGCCATCTAGGCTACCTCATCCTCTCTACTATCTAATCCATCTTAAATAATAAACCTTATTTTCAATTAATTAAATGCAACCTCACCCCTTCTAACAACTTTGAGTTCCAGTCCATCATCAACTAATATAAACTTGAGCAACACCGGCAGAGCAGCTGTCTTGATCTTGTCCACTGATACGTCCAGGTCACTGTGGGTTACTCCTTGCAATAATACGTTTAATGGCTCCTTGCAGAAGGGACCCAGCGCTAGGAGAACTTCTAAGTAATATCCTGAAACAACAAATGTTTTCATGATTTCATTTAATTAAAAAAAAATTGCTATGTCAGTTTCAACATCAAAAGTCATAACAAAGGTAAGGTCACAAAACCTTGAAGGCAGCCAGCTTTTAAGTGTGGTTGTTTTTATTCACAAACTAGTTATCCATCCTGCAGTTTCATTCACCCGCATTCATTTTACTTTTCCGAGGTAAAAAATATCCTGTATTTTATTCCAAGTTATGACCCACCTGGGTAGGCATGTACTTTGACGTCCATCGATTTAAGGGTTGGGTTGGCTGCCGCTGCTGCCGATCGGCAAGGTTCCCAGAAGGCTGGCAGCGTTTCCTCTTTGGATGGCCAAGCTGATGCGTTGGCGGAAAAAGCTCCCCGCCCGCCGCCACCCGAGGCCTCGATCAATTTTTTTTATAATGACAAAATATTTGCAAAAACAAATATAGTGGCAAAATATTGCATAGATTTTCACGATTTTGTTTTTTTATTTTTCGTAAACAAGTTAATAATGCAACTTGAAACTTTGTGTACAGGATTCTAATAATGTGTCCTTCCTGTAAAAAATATATGAACTCCCAAATCGATGGATGGTAAAGTACAGTTAAGCCCCCACCTGTATGTCAAGTTTCATCAAAATAACATATACCTTTATATTAGTAAGATTGTTCAAAGAGTAACCTAAGGGGTCAGAAAGTAGCCATAAGTAAGGGCTTAACATAGTCACAGTAAGGTCCATAAGGCTACTCTGTGACCAGGAAAACTATGATACTAACCTATACCTCTCTGCGTACAACAACTGTGTGTAACTTGTCCCCCAATTAATATACCAGGCTGGAAATACACAGAAGTACCCGTCTCACTGAGCTCCACACGCGTGCCATTTGTAACTTTGTCCAGAAGTCGAATGAGGTTCACTTCATACTCTCTAAGACCAGGATCGTCGTGGGTACTTCTTATATCTTCTATTTTAATTGAACGACCACTAAGCGTGGCAAGGAGAAGTCTTTGACGAAAAAAGTTGCTGCCTTTGTACACTAAGACATCGTTATGAATAGTTGCTGGCATTTTTGAGCCAAAATTTAATCACAAAAATAACGTAAACATTTGGTTTGAAGACACGTGCGTGTGCGTGCCAAAGAGTATGTAGTGCTTTTTTGTTGACTGACAGACAGCAGCGTTGACACTTGACAGACGGACGGAAGTCAGATTTTAGGGCGATGATAGCTCAGTGGTAAGTGACGTCGAATACCGCGGCGAAGGTCGTGGGTTCGAATCCTACAATGAGCTTGAGCTTTCGGTGAAGGAAAACATCGTGAGGAAACCATAGCACGGTGGTAGGGTACTTTGTAGTACCCAACTGGCTGGCTACCACCCTCAAGTTGAAAATCTGTCGCCAAACACCTATCGGTGTGTTCCGACAGCTGCACTTGAGAGCCAGTTCCCATCTAGGCTTTGTGTGCTTACCATCTTCGGCCACATCATCACTTATCAAGGTGAGATTGTGGTCAAACACAAGCCTATCGAGAATAAAAAAAAAAAAAAAAAAAAAAATCTAAAGGTGCATTCCAAATCGTACTAAAATCGATGTCAGCGCGCTAAAGGCGTACCGATTCCTCGTAAGCGCAATATTGATGTTCTATTTTATCTCGATTACCAAACCGGTTAACAATTTTCTCTAAAACCTGACTGAACTTTTACAAACGATGAATAGACTTTACGGTGAACGTGATATAAATTCTATATTGAAAATTAAGAAATGGTTTAGGCTTGATAGTTTTGTAACTCAAGCCTTTAAATAAATAAATATTCTCTTTGACCTTTGCTGTCAAAGTGCTGTGCTGTCAAAACAAAAACAAGGTGTTCTTCTGCAGTGCATGGTTTTCTAAGGAATAGTGTTTATGTGAATTAAATCCAAAATATAAAATTACCTACTACATCTAAAAATGAAAGTCTCAATCGGTGATGTCGTTTTACCTGGCGACAACTGCGAAGAAATTGCTACAATCGGAGAAAAAAGCAGAGTTATCCTCGGACCAGGACTTCGGAAGGAACTCGACGTTATTTACATCATCAAAGCTGGAGTATTGAAGAAACGACCACCGAGCACGTACTGGGTCGATAGCTACCAGAAGCGCTACATACCAGCGCGGGGAGAAAATGTCATCGGCGTTGTTATACAAAAAGCGGGTGACATATTTCGTGTTGATGTTGGGAGTAGTAGTAATGCATCCTTATCATATCTCTCATTTGAAGGTGCTACAAAGAAGAACAGACCTAAAGTAGGCCTTGGAGATGTGGTCTACGCTAAAATGTTGGTAGCTAACAAAGATATGGAACCAGAATTAGTTTGTGTAGACTCACACGGAAAGAAAGGTCGTCTAGGTGTCTTAGAAGATGGTTTTGTCTTCAAATGTTCTCTAAACCTTATCCGAAAAATTTTGAGCCCTGAATGCCCCTTAGTAGCCTCAATAAAGAATGAATGGCCATTTGAATTGGCAGCAGGCATGAATGGAAGGATTTGGATTAAGGCTAAAACAATGAGGGAGACAATAGCTGTTGGGAATGCTATACTAGGTTCAGAATACTTAAATAATGCAGAAATAAAAAGCATGTGTACTAATATAGCAAGTATTCTAGCGGGGCATATTTCATAAATATAATTCTGTTAATTTTATTATGGTTTGTTATTTAATCTCCCTCCTTGGAAATTTCCAAGGATACTTATTTATACTGCCACCAACTGTCCGTGATTTCACCCTAAATCATATCCTATGTTTTATTTCAGGATATGATCTACAGTTTCATATTAAAAAAAAACATTGTGATTGAGCAAAAAACATATAAACTTTCACATATATAATGTAGGATATTAGTAGGATTACTAAATGGACCTTATGATTTCCACAGTATAAACATTATCATATATATAACTATCAATGTAAGGTCAAACAATTTTATTAGATAAGATTTGATTATGATATATAGAAACATTGTTAACAGTATAGAAGCTGGTAAAGTACTGATAGAGAAACAAAATTTTATTTTAGGCCTGAAGTATCATCAATTTAAAAAATATTTATGCTGTTAATTGGACATCACTTGAGAACAAATGAACCAATAGGGCAATTTTTTTAAATGCTGATCTTCGATCATTATTTTAGGGATATAAAAATTGGAAATATTGCCCATAAAATTAAAACTGAAAGTGCATAGAGCCTAAAAGGACTATCTATGAAAATTTGAACATCAAGTTCTAAACTATGAAGTATCTACATACTTAATAGTCTTCTTAACTACTTCAAAAAAGGAGGAGGTTATATGTTCGACTGTTGTTTTTTTTTTCATAGTATTATTATTATTATAGTTAATTTTTATAGAATTTTGAAAGTAATTTTGGTATTAACATATAGTTTCAAAATTGTTTAATGCAACACATTTAACTGCAATACCAACCATCATAGAAACAAGGACATTAATAAATAATAAAACAATACATAACAGTGATTGGAGATTTATTTTGGCAAATGCAACTAAGCTAATCATTTCGAAATCTCAATACATAATGTAAAACTATCTGTTTGTATTCCAACCGTTTCCTATCAACCTATTGAATAAATATTTATAATACAATTAAGCATGCCACTCCCTCTCTATATACACATTTTAGTGGCCAGCTTCACGTCAGCAATGTTTTTTTTTTCCATTAATTTACAACAACTAACTATTTTAATAGGAGTCAAGTGACCAGAATAATTTCTTTTCATTTATTTCATTAATATAACTATTAAGTAAGAAAATAAAACAAAAAAGTGAGTGATTACTATTGAATTAATATAAAATATGAGCTGACTATTGACATTTACAATAGTTGTTTTTTATTAGATTTAGAAATGGACCATATAGCTCAAATCATTTATGCAATATGCCTAAAGGTGTACAAAATCAGCAAATTCATCCACTATACTTTTTCTTAAAAAATAGGCCTTTACAGATGAATTACCTGATTCTAATACCGATCCGGCAGGTTGCTATTGCTAAAAGCCCGGCAATTACTTTACACAAAGTAGATTAATAACATTTAATTAACTTATAATTTAAATCTTAGCGCAACACAATTATTTATTTAAAAAAAAAAACAACTTTGTGACGTAAATGGAACTCATAGACCGGACCCACTACCATAGACAACAAAATTTTGATCTCATTTCTAAACCTAAAAAGTATTACCTGTTGATCAGGCTATGTGTAATAAAGCCTCTTTAGAAACATTATAAAAATGTGGTAACTATAAAAAAAAATATAAATTCATGTCACTATATCAAGTTCAAATACATCAACAACCTACAAAAAGGAATGTTATCATTTATTTACAACACATGGGTGGTGTTAGCACTTAAAGTTTTATTGGAGACATGAATTAACTGACATAAAATGAAAAACTGTTAAACCTTTAAGCAGAAAAGGAACTCAAAATTTATTGTATGCACTAATGGAGGATACAAGATTGTTGTGAAATAAATACTAGTAATTATGTACATAAAATTGTATAATCGAACAGGTGTTTTCAGTGTGGGGTACCTAACACTACTATCAAATATTTAATCTGTTGTTATTATAAAAACCTATTGATCCTTATATTATTCAGCCTTTATTTAGAGATGTGTATACAAATCATCAAATCAATGTGTATTTTCAAAACTCCAATAAAAGATAAGTGCTAAGCTTTTAGAATAGGGTAATGTCCTGGGTCAATAATTTTTTTTTCTAATTAGTCCGTCGGTAAGATTATCAAAAAATATTGGACACGTATTTTTAGCTTTATCAAATTAAAGTTATAAAGCATCAAAGTATAGGAGTGGGCATTGTGACGTCACTTCGTGGTAAGATTTGCACCACGGCGTGACGTCTCAAAATGTCACGCACTGTATCCTCGCCATTTTTCGTTTATCCAATATTTTTGGTAATCTAAGTTACGGACTAAATATAATTGTTTTTGTTTAGTTAGGATACTACCCTACTAAATCTAAAGAATTATTCGGTCATGAAGGATAAAAAATTCGTGAGTAAACTGACATGACAACAAATAATCAGTTTCATGTAAAATAAAACATTCAACTCTTACACTATTTATCACAATCATGCACGCATGAATGTTAGAATCGGAAATTGAATGCATTGACCTTCAAAAACCGTATGTTGTCTCTGCATTCGCAATCTGTGGAACTTTTAAAAGCCATATACAGGATGTCCGGGAAGTAGTACGACTAACTTAAGGGGGAGATGGGGAGTAGGTGACCCTACTAAATATACAAAAAAAGACCTTAGAAAGTGTCACGATTTTCGAGATATTTAAAAAAAAATTGTAAGTATGTTTAGTAGATGACCCACCCTCATATCTCCCCTTGAGTTTAGTTACCTATCATTTATATACAGAGTGATATAAAATTTTCCATAAAGAATATATTGCTCTGCTGTGATATTGATCAGTTTAAAAAGTTGAACGGTCAGTGCACTCAACGCGTATCAATCACAGCAATTTTCGTAACACTGTACATATTATTTACATTATTATATCAACGAAGCAGTCAGCTTTCTTCACTTTTTTTTCACATTTCTCATTAAATACGAAAATATAATTTAATCTATCGGTTAATCGGAGATCAAGACTTTTACTTACAATTATAATTATTATTAACATAATTACAGTTGCTTTTTTATATATATGTATATTTATAAATGTAATTTATTTATATTTTTACACTAAGTATTGTTGACCCGTTATATTGAATTAAAATATAACAATAAATAGATGAAAATTTATCAGACAATATGGGAAGAGATTGGATGAAACGAAATGTCTTTTTTAAAACGCCTTTAAAACAGATATTATTAGGCGATAGATTTACTATTTTCTATGAATAATTGTTTACATAAAGGCCTTATACATCTTAAATAGATGACCTAAACAACGTCCGTGTGGTAGGCTTTAGAGTGACTGTACAGTCCGATACGGGAGCGACAGCAGCGTCCACATTTTTGGCACCTAAACTGAGGGCCGCTTGATGGCTGAGTTGGTGAAGCGACTCTCGCACTCATGTGTCTCTTCTCACGGTGTAGGCTAGACGACTGTTTTTATTAAGGACTAAAGTTCTACAATGACAAAAGCTTCCCAAATCAATTTGTTCTTTCAATATTAACAAAACTATAAATATTTTATAGTGACTGGAACATAACTGATTTAAGTTAATTATTAACAACTGTCATTGTGATTTTATAAAAATATGATATTACTTATATTCATGAGATTTAGCATGAGCACACAATATCATCTATGTATATAAAAATTTGAATTTATTTTGAAAATTATGATCGCTCAGGGCCGGATTTAGAGGTGGAGGCCCTGGGCCAACAAAGGAGTAAAGGCTCCTTATTATTTTGCAAACAGGACAAATATTATTTTTCTTGTTATTTTGATATCTAATACTTAGTTGCTCAAGTTTATTTGTAATGTTATGCATTTTTCAAAAGTACAATTTATGTGGGGCCCCTTTTTTTGTGTGGCCCTGGTCAATTGCCCCGTTTGCCCTCCCTTAAATCCGGCCCTGTGATCATACAAGTAATTTTGCCTCGATAAGTTTGTCATTGAAGAGATGGGCAGAATGATGAAAAGTACTAGAATAGCATGAGCATCAATTTATAGTACTATTTATTACTATAAAAAATAAATTGCTATTTTCGTTTCGTTCATTCGCAAGTGGTAGGAAATTTCGGATAAATAATACCTACCACTTTTTATTGCCCTTCAACTTGATCAACTGATTAGTTTTTCTGTCAAATGTCACTTTTTAAAGTTGCCATATAGAAAAATTTGAATGTTACCAAAAAGCGTCCTAGAAGGACCGCTTCAGGCTGGTTCAACATCTTAAATGTTATTTGTCTATATTTTTCTACTAAGACGTCTCTATTGTTTTTCCAGACATTCTGACGACCTGATATTATAGGTCAGCGGTGTTGAGCCACTATAGGAGATGATGGTAGGGCTAGACTCTTTAAGTTGTATACCACGTTACACCATATTGGTACGTAAGGGGACATCTATAAAACACGATAACTGATTGACCTCAAAATTAAGTTTTGCCAAGTTTAAGGCAATGTTACCCAGTATGATGACCTTGCCAAGTATATTGACAATGCAAAGTGAAGCGGGATTACCAAAATTTGTGGCCATGTAACCTTGATTTTACCAAGCAATGTAAACTAAGGCCGCACGCAAAGTGCGCCAGCAAGCCGTTCTCAGAACACCGAGTCGGCAGAGCGGGACAGGTGCACGGGGTGCGAGGGAGAGCGCGCTAGTCTCTTCTTCGGCAGCTTCTGAAGTGTGGTTAGGAGAGAGGGGAAGTCGGGCCTCTCGCTAGCATGATACGACCAGCATAACATGAGGATGTCCTGGAAGAAATTAAATATTTCATCGTTTATCATGTACTAGTATTCCACCCCGCGGTTTCACCCGCGTTCCTGTGGGATGTAATTTTTTCACGGGATAAAAATTTGTATATGTTTTATTCCAGGATATTATCTACCTATGTGCCAAGTTTCATCAAAATCCATTCAGCGGTTTTTGCGTGATTGAGCAACAAACTTTTCACAAAAGGAAGTATGATGTAAGAGTAGGAACATTTAATCATCACCCAATTTAATCATAAACTATGGATACGTTTATAATTGATGATAAGTAAGAAATAAATTTCCCGGATTTTTTTTTCACACATCCATTATGATCCCAAAAAAAATATGAAGAAAATTGTTTTGTCATAATACTATCCAATAAAAAATATCAGTATCCAATCTTCTTGAGATTGGATTGACTGATGGTTTATATTCACAATTGGACCCGGGAGGTGGCGCTGGAATCGGGATAATAAAAAAAATATATCACTAGTTAAACATATGGTATAGATACCTTGATATCCCTAGAAGCTTGCATGTTCGCGAGCGACTGCTTGACTCCCTTGCCGACTTGCCAGATAACCGCTTCGGGCGGCTGACCCTTGAACGGGTACTCCCCGCATAGCAGCTCGTACCATACCGTGCTGTGATACATTCCAAATATTAGATAAAAGTTTTGTCCCGCGATTTCACCCACATTCTCCTTTTCCCGGGATAAAATACGTTTTATTCCAGGATATTTTTTTAATAATCTTTACTCATGACCATAAATACAAAGTCTTTCAGTCACATAAATTTTCTTCAGGTTTACTTTTATGTTATAGTCACGTTATATTGTCTGTCACATTCACTGTAAAGTCTAGTCCTCGTGCATACAAGTCTGTCAGGTTTTAGTGAAATTGGCGGCTGTTCCACTAAAACTTTTCACACTTTTTGGGACAATCTGAAAAGTCACGATACACGCTTTCGTTTCATTTCACTTCACTAGTGCACTTAGATTGATATTTATTGGACAAAACACCACCGATATTATTAAATAAAACTTAAATTAAACGAATTTAATGAAAATAAAATGAAAACGCAACGTCACTTCGCAAGTTCCCGCCAAAAAGTCTATTCCAGGATATGATCTGGTACATGTGCCAAATTTCATCAAAATCCGTTAAGTAGTTCTGAAAGTGTTAAATACATCTTCACATAAAGCAAACAGCCGAAAGACATAGGTCACGCATGGTAGATCCTAATGTAATGTAGTGTTGGGTGTTGGTGTATTTTTTTAACCAAACAATCTTACGGCCCACCTGATGGTAAGCGGTTACCATATATTTACCCGAATGCGTATACGTCGGTGGCCTTGGAGAAAGGTAGGTGGAGCGATGCGTGCGGTGTGAGCGCGCGACACAGCTCGGGCGCCAGGTAGCACAGCCACCCCGCCGGGATGCCCAGGCTGTCGCCGCGCGCACTGTGTCTGAAACACATACAAAATAGTTTTAGCGTAAAGGCCACCAATTTCAATAAAACCTGACCTGACTTGTACGGACGAGGACTAACTTTACCGGGACTGTGATATCCTACTAATAACGCGATAGTTTGTATGTTGTTAGGATGTTTGTTACTCTTTCACGCAAAAAGTCTTGAATGGATTTTAATGAAACTTGGCACAGAGGTAGAGCATATCCTGGAATAACACAGGATACTTTTTATTCCGGGAAAAGATAAGACCCCTCGGGAACGCGGGTGAAACCGCAGGGCGGAAAACTAGTTTAAAATAAAGAATGGCTTAAACGTGTAGATCACAAGCCAAAAAACTTAAAAAAAAAAAAACATTTTGAGAAGGGACTTTTTGGCAGAAACTAGCGAAGTGACGTTGCGTTTTATTGAATAACTCGTTTTGAATAATCTTTTCTTGGGATATAAATATCCTGTTTTATTCCAGGATATGAACTACCTGGGTGCCAAGTTTCATTAAAATCCTTTAAGACGTTTTTGCGAGATTGAGCAACTAACATCCAAACCTTCACTTATATAATATTAGTAGGATTTGTTTTTATTCTCACCACAAGTTTTGTCAAGGACATATAGATCATATGAAATACTAACTTGTTCCCAAAGCACAGTTTGGTGACGCTGAAGAGTCCAAAGTCAGTGATCACCACCTTGCCGTTCTCGAGGAATATGTTTTTAGTCTTCAAGTCTTTGTGGATGATCCCTCGCGCGTGGAGGTAGCCCATACCCTGTAACAAAATATATATAAATAATTAAATGTATTAGTTGAAGCATAAAACTGTTAAACATTTGAATAAGTAAAAGCCATAGTCAGATGGTCCTAAAATATTTTTAAAAATGTAACTTTGCCGAGTTTCTTGCCGGTTCTTCTCAGTTGAAGGCTGAGTTCCGAACCGGTGGTAACTTCTGTAATTCGACCTTTATAAGTGCCCTTCTAGGGGCTTCACTGAATAAATGGTTTAGACTCAATACCTTTTGCGAGGGATAGATTTTGACGGGCCGATTGGCGTGGTGGTTTAAACACTAACTATCATGCCAAAGGTCGTTGGTTCTATTCCCAAGATAGATTTTAAAAAGTAATATACGTAGTATATCAGTTATTTGGTTTCCAAATCTCTCTAAAAGTTTGTGAGTTTGTAGGGGGTATTCTCCGGATCTACAGAACCGATTTTGAAAATTATTTTACCAATACAAAGCCAAGTTGTTTGTGAGTTGTCATTGGCAATATTTTTGTCCCGGGAAAAAATAATATCCCACGGGAACGGGGGTGAAACCGCGGGGTACAGCTAGTTAATAATACGCTTATTATGTATAACAATGTTGTATATACCTGCGATATTTGCTGCGCAACAATAACGCTCTTGTTTGCTGTGAACTTGTCCTTCCGCAAGTGGATGTGCGTGTACAGAGTCATACCCTTGCACAGTGACGTCACGATGGCCAGCCGGGGAGGCTTCATACACGCCCCCATAAATAGGACTAGGTTCTCGTGGCGAGTCTTGCGGAATGTTGCCACCTACAAAATAAAAGTTTTTTTTTATTTGAGTACAGGTTCGCGTTTGACCACTATCTCACTTGATGGTAGGTGACGATGTGGTCTACGATGGTGCACGCTTACCTAGAAGCAACCTATTCACTCGTGACTTGAAGATTCCCAGGTTGTAACAATCGGGAAACACAGACTCCGGCAAGGAGTTCCACACCTTCGCAGTACGCATAATGAAATCGAATCGCTTCGAATTTCATTATGCGTTAAGTATAAGAAGTAAAACCTTATACTCATCACTTTTTTTTTACTTCTGGATAAGCTTGTGTGAGACCACAATCTCATCATAATAAGTGATGATGTGGAAGGTGGTAAGCACACTAATCTTAGATGGGAACTGGCTCTCAAGTGCAGCTGTCGGAATACACCGATAGGTGCTTGGCGACGGATTTTCAACTTGAGGGTGGTAGCCAGCCAGTCGAGTAACAAAGTACCCTACCACCGTGAAATGGTTTCCTCACGATGTTTTCCTTCACCGAAAACTCAAGCCCATTGTAGGATTCGAACCCACAACCTTCACCGACGTCACTACCACTGATCCCCCCGTAAGTCCCCTTAAATTTGTCGTGCTACTTACCGGACACCCTGTATATAACACATACCTCATGTTTGAAGGTATCGAGCGGCACACAATGGTCGCTAAGCGAGTGCACGTGCAACAGCTTGACGGCGACGGCGCCGTGCCAGCTGCCGCGGTACACCGTCCCGAACCGGCCGGTGCCGATCACCTCGAACAGCTTCAACTCGTCGTACGGTATGTCCCACTCTTTCATTGATAACTGACGGTCACAGAATGAACTATTAATTTGGTTTTAGACTACAATCTCAATGTGGTAAGTGAGCTCTCAAGTGCAGCTGTCGGAACATCTTAGGTGCTTGTAGATAGATTCTTGTATTCGAACTCATTTTCGAATATTTACTTATTAAACTGAAAATAATAATCTTTAGGCCCTATAAAGCACTTATGTCCTTTACAATTGAGTCTACCACCAGTTCTGAGTTCTCGGGCAATCAGTTCAGAAACCCAATTAATTTCTTATTTTATATAATTACATTTCAATATGTATTAAAAGTCATGCTCTCATTAAGATCCTATATAGTCTTCCACCCAGCGGTTTCACCCGCGTTACCGAGGGATCTTATCTCGTCCCGGAATAAAAAATATCCTATATCCTTCTCCAAGGTTCCATCTACACCAAATTTCATCTAAATCCATTCAGTGGTTTAAGCGTGAAGAGGTAACAGACAGACACACTTTCGCATTTATAATATTAGTATGGATTAATATCCGTAAGATATGTATATATTTTAATGGTGCCACAAGCCGGCATTTCATACAAAACTCCATATTTTAATTATAGTTTTCACATTTAACAATAAAATTAACATAATCAAGTAAGTCAAAGGGTATTAAATATTATAGTTATAAAAAAAGGTACGCACTTCCTCAAACAACCGCCGTCGGTGTATAATTAATGCAGCCATTAACACTTTACAAACCAACTCCACTAACAAAACAATGAGTACATAAAGTACAGAAAGACAATGTCAATGTTCCGAAAGCTTTATTAAATGAGAGATAGGAGTAGTTATAGATTAATTAGCATTCACATTAATTGTTAGCACGTGCATTCATTAGCATTTCACAAATTAAATTTAGTCGTGAAATTCTATGAAGTGTGAAGCGAATTCATCGCTCGCTTCATACGGCAGCGACGGGAATACAAAATCTATTCTTATATTGTTTTTTTCTCATACAATAACTTTATTTACAACAAATGTACAACTACAATATATAAAAAACTTGTTCGAGGCTGCCGCTGCTGCCGATCGGCAAGGTTCACAGAAGGCTGGCAGCGTTTCCTCTTTGGATGGCCAAGCTGACGCGTTGGCGGAAAAAGCTCCCCGCCCGCCGGTCACCCGAGGCCTCGATTAATTTTTTACATAAAATATTTGCGAAACGACGAGCTTAAATTAAATTGTTTAATTCGTTTAGCAATAGCAATTAGCATGCTAAGACTCATAAATTCACATGCTCATGAAATTCATGTGAATTCGCATTAATTACCATCGCTAGATATGAGTGACTCAGTACTATATTAGGGCGGATGTTATCGAACTGAAGGGACGCGCGTGTTTATCTTTGACATGTTATTTTATTGTTGGTATTGAAAGATAGTTCTTGAACTCGTGAGTAATGCCTTACCAGTTACTGTCACCACACGGTTTTGTTTGAATTTTGAAATACTTATACAGGATGTAATAATAATTCTAAGTATATTATTTTTAAATGAGAAAATGTATATTTAAAAAAAATTATACAGGATGATCGGTAAGTACTACGTCAAACTTCAGGGGGAGATAGGTGGGCGGGTCACCTACAAAATGACCTTAGTAAAAGTGTCACCATTTTCGATATATTTTTATACTTTTATGTATTGATTTTTTTATTTTAGATATTAAATCTCTCGAAAATGGTGACACTTTTACTAAGGTCGTTTTTGTATATTTGGTAGGTGACCTGCCCATCTCTATCCCCCTTAAGTTTGTCCTACTACTTACCGGACACCATGTATAATTTTTTTTTAAAGATACATTTTCTCATTTAAAAATAATATAGGTACTTAGAATTGTATGTATAAGTAATTTTATGTACATAAATAAAATAAAACAGCTTATTTTTAGTAATACCGCGCCCTCTTTAATTTTCCGCCAGACAGAAAGTGTTGCCAACTATATCTATGGTCCCCATATTGGTAGGATCTCGTTAGCTGTATACAGAGTGTTGTTAAACTCACGCTATTCTGTCTTGGCCACCTGTCATCGTGATGGTTCTGCGAGAGGTCCATGGAGTCAGCGCGCGCGCCGCCGCTGTCCGTGGAAGTGGACGTTGAACCAGATATCGACACGCAACGGGAACTCTCTGTAACACAAAACATTTTTTTTAATATCTCTGCTTGTGGTATATCTTCTAGATTTATAGATAGTGTCATCTACGAAGACGCGCCCTACTTTTTTTCCTAATCCCTTACAGTGTTTTTTTTAAGAAGATTTTTGGCTTGGTATCGAGACCTTTAAGCCATTTCTTTATTTTAAATATTCATCTTTTATGTTTAGTCACGTTTTATTGTCACTTTCACTGTAAAGTCTAGTCCTCGTCCGTGCAAGTCCGGTCAAATTTTAGTGAAATTGGCGGCTATTCCACTAAAACATTTCATGGCCTTTTGGGACAACCTGGAAAGTCACGATACACGCTTTCATTTCATTTCACTTCACTTGTGCACTTAGATTGTTTGGATAAAAACACCACCGAAATTATTCAATAAAACTCAAAATTTACGGATTTAATGAAAATAAAACGAAAACACAGCGTCACTTCGCAAGTTCCCGCCAAAAAGTCCCTTACAGTGAAAGTGTGGATCCTTTCGCTAGTGTTGTAGTTCTGTCGATTAGTGGATGTCTAATAATAATTTGACTGATTGGTCCAAATAAAAGTAATTTTAATGTTTTCTAACTACATTACCTACATTTTTTTTTAATTGTCCGTCACTACATGTTCGTGATGTCATGGACGTAGGCCTCGACTGAAAATCAGCGCGAGGGCTTTTTTGCCTTAGCTTTATGGTGAGTCGAGACCTATTCCTGGCATCACGCAACATTACATTATTGTTTGTTTGTTTATCTTGTCTTCTTATGTTATTTCTTTGTCTTTATTTTAATGTAATGTTGTGTGTTGTCAAGAATAAATGTATTTCTTTCTTCTTCTTTCTTTCAAAATTCCTTGTACACAGGTCAATCATTTGTTACCATATGCCTGCCTGGGAGTTAAGAGCGCAATGCTGGTGAAATCACATGCCATATATTCGTATCAAAATCCACAAAAAAATATTTTTTATACCACAAAAAACACTGCTGGCGGGTCACCTGATGGTAAGTGACTAAATGACCGTCGCCTAAAGACATTAGCAATACCAGGGTGATTGCCAATATGTTGTACACTTTATTTAGCAAAGTTTCGTCAACTAGTTGAATTAATGTTATATGTAAGATAATACTAACCGCTTTTAATACTAGAGATGAGGTCGTCCTTGTGGTCGGGAGGCACTCTCGCCGGCGACTGTACCGACGTGTGGTTGTGATTGTGATTCGGACTCGACACAGCCGGTTTTACTTCTGCCACAAATCATCACATCAGTTTGTCAGCATATGGATTGACAATAAAGGTCATTTTTAATAATAATAATAATCATTTTTATTTCTTTCTCCTTACAAACTAACTAATATTACAACTCAGACAATAGACAAAATTGGCATTTTATAGTTTGTAGGAGAAACTGGTATCCAAGCTAAGCCGAAGCCTGTGTTATGGATAACCAGCCTCCTCCACCACGGACTATTATAAGTTTCTATATGAATGAATAAAAAGATGCAAGCAATTATGAGAAAGATATTACACATTGAAAACTGCGTATCTAATATATTAAATGAAATGGTTAGGTTAGTGTGTGTGTATGTAATTGTGTGTGCGTGTGTGTGTGTTTTTTTTGATGTCAATAGGTTGACAAACAGGCAGGTCCACCTGATGGTAAGTGGTCACCGCCGTCTATGGACATTTGCAATACCAGGGTGATTGCCGATGCGTTGCCGACCTTGAAGAGCTCTCTTTACGCCCTTTTTGAAGAACCCCATATCATAGCGCTGAGGGAATACCGTAATGGGGAGCTCATTCCACATCCTAATGGTCCGCAGAAGGAACGTCCGGCTGAATCGTTCAGTGGACGAACGAGGCGGCTCGAGGATATGAGGATGAGCTCCACATCGCCGGCGAGCAGTGCGATGGTAGAATGGTGACGATGGCACTAAGTCAAAAAGTTCTTGAGAACACTCCCCGTTATACAGACGGTAGAACACACAGAGAGAGCCAATATCTCCAGCCAGCCAGTGTGTGTGTGTGTGTGTGTGTGTGTGTGTGTGTGTGTGTGTGTGTGTGTGTGTGTGTGTGTGTGTGTGTGTGTGTGTAAGTGAGTGTATGTAAGGTGTGTGAGTTGATGTGACCGATTGCCCTACGGATAAAAAAAGAAAAGAAAATGCCTTGGGATCGAGAGCTTCGGGACTTTTAAGTAATGAAGATGCACAATCAGGTGAGTGGGAAATGTGTGTGTGTGTGTGTGTGTGAGTGTAATTTGCGAAAATTGTAGTGTATGTGTGTGAAGGTCTCTGATAGCCCTACGGTCAACGTGTATAAATGCCTTGGGATCGAGAGCCCCGGGGCTTTTAAACCACGGGGATGCGCAATCAGGTGAGTATAAGAAGTGTGAGTGACTTGAGTGTCTTGACTGTCCTTTATCATGATACCGAAACCTGTACCATGATAATCAAGCGATAGCAGTTTTGCGATAAGTTTGTATGGCGAGCGGAAGTTTTAGGTGAACATGGTAAAGGACAGCCAATGACCTTTTTTTTCTTCATTTCATCCCCTTTGGGGGTCGAATTTTGTAAAATCTTTCTTAGCGGATACCTACATCATAATAACTATCTGCGTGCCGAATTACAGCGCAATCCGTTCAGTGGTTTGAGCTGTGTTGATAGATCAGTAAGTCAGTCAATCAGTACCGATTGCCTTTTGGGTGCAGTCAGCCAGTAAGTCAGTTAATCAGTACCGATTGCCTTTTGGGTGCAGTCAGCCAGTAAGTCAGTCAATCAGTACCGATTTCCTTTTGGGTGCAGTCAGCCAGTAAGTCAGTCAATCAGTACCGATTGCCTTTTGGGTGCAGTCAGCCAGTAAGTCAGTCAATCAGTACCGATTTCCTTTTGGGTGCAGTCAGCCAGTAAGTCAGTCAATCAGTACCGATTGCCTTTTGGGTGCAGTCAGCCAGTAAGTCAGTCAATCAGTACCGATTTCCTTTTGGGTGCAGTCAGCCAGTAAGTCAGTCAATCAGTACCGATTGCCTTTTGGGTGCAGTCAGCCAGTAAGTCAGTCAATCAGTACCGATTTCCTTTTGGGTGCAGTCAGCCAGTAAGTCAGTCAATCAGTACCGATTGCCTTTTGGGTGCAGTCAGCCAGTAAGTCAGTCAATCAGTACCGATTGCCTTTTGGGTGTCCGGTAAGTAGGACGACCGACTTAAGGGGAGATAGGTTGACGGGTCACCTACCAAATATACAAAAAAGAAGAGCTCAATAAAAAGATTTTCAAAATGTGTATTTCGATATTTCAGATTTTTATGTATTAATTTTTGAATTTTAGATATTAAATATCTCGAATATGGTGACACTTTTACAAAGGTCATTGTTGTATATTTGGTAGGTGACCCGCCCACCTATCTCCCCCTTTAAGTTTGTCCTTCTACTTACCGGACACCCTGTATATACAGAAATGTTTTTTATAATGGTCACCTGGGAAGTGGAACTGTTGTTTATGGTGATGATGGTGCGGAGTGGTTGGCGGGGCCAGCGCGGGCGAGGAGGGCGTGGAACTGTTGCACGACGAAGTGTTGGAGGACGACTCCACGCCCACGCCCACGCCCACGCCTGGCGTCGACCCGGGACCGACCTGCAACCGTTTTTATGTGTTGGGTTTCATTTAAATGTAATAATAATAAATATCCTCGGACATTTTTCACACACGGCTATCTGATCATAAACTAAGCAAAGCTTGTAATATGGAAACCAGAATAATTACTACATAGACAATTTTTTTTTTTTGTAAATACTTACTTAAATACATAATTACACCCAGACTCAAGACAAACAGACATGTTCATGCACACAAATGTCTGCCCTGGATGGGAATCGAACCAACGACCGGCGACGTGATAGGTAGTGTGTTAACCAACCACGCCAACCGGCCCGTCGACCATAACCATTGATATCTAATAACTAAAGATAAACTTTTAAGGCGATGGCTCAGTGGTAGTGACGTCGGATACCGCGGCGAAGGTGTGTTCGAATCCTACAATGAGCTTGAGCTTTCGGTGAAGGAAAACATCGTGAGGAAACCATAGCACGATGGTAGGGTACTTTGTAGTACCCGACTGGCTGGCTACCACCCACAAGTTTGAAATCTGTCGCCAAGCAATTATCGGTGTGTTCCGACAGCTGCACTTGAGAGCCAGTTCCCATTTAGGCTTCAAAGTCAAAGTCAAAACCATTTATTCAGTTTAGACCCTAGAAGGGCACTTATGAAGGTCGAATTACAGAAGTTACCACCGGTTCGGAAGTCAGCCTTCAACTGAGAAGATGCGGCAAGAAACTCAGCAAGGTTACATTTTTTAAATATTTTTGGACCATCTGACTATATTGGCTTTTTTTTTCAAATGTTTAACAATTTTATTCTTAAAGTAATACATACTGCGGCATAATGATTTGTGTGCTTACCACCTTCGGCCACATCATCACATACCATGGTGTGATTGTGGTCAAACACAAGCTTATCCAGAATAAAAAAAACCAGCTAGTTGTGCCCTTACCGAGTGATGCATGGTGGGTGGTGGATTATGTCGTCTCCTGGGGCGGTGCGTCCACAGCGAGGGGAACCCCATGCCGCGACCTGTACCGACCGCACTGCCACCACCGCTGCCGAACCGGTACTCACCTGGTGGAACAACATCTATATACAGGGTGTCCGGTAAGTTGGTCTGCTTGAGTTTGTTGTTTATTAAGTCAGTCATCATTAAATTCTATACATTACTATTTTTGCCGCCATAACACGCAAATATTGTCAGTGAGACTAGATAAATAATAATTATTGAATGTAATAGGTGTAAGTTGTTTTTGAAAAGAGTAATTGCTGAGTTTATTGCCGGCTCTTCTCAGCAAAAACAACCTTCCGAACCGAGCATTTAGAGTCTGATTATTCATAAGTGCCTGTGAAGGCCTATTTGGATGAATAAACAATTTGATTTCATTTCATTTCGTTGTAAGACAAACATACACTCCTACCAACTTATCTGTGAAATGGCGAAAATTGGAACTACGGCCGTCATGGACATTCAAATGTCACAACTGTCAGTTACCTATTCATTTCAGTGACCACTAGCGCCACCCTTCAGTTCACAGATAACTTGGTGGCACTATCAGGGGAGATATATTAGGTAGGTCACCTACTTAATATACAACATACGCTTACCATCAGGTGGGCCGTAAGCTTGTTTGCCACCTAGTGGTATAAAAAAAAATACAAAAGTGGCCTTAATAAAAAGGTCACCATTTTCGATGTATTTTATTTTAGATATTAAATATCTCGAACATGTTGTCATTTTTTACTACGATTACGTATCCACTAAGAAAGGTTTTTAATAATTTAAGCCTTCAAGGATTCCCTCAGGATCGCTGTTGAAGCCTTGGGGACAAATATTATCCACCTGATGGTAAACAATGAAATGAAATATTTATTCATCCAAATAGGCCTTCAGAGGCACTTATTCGGTTCGGAAGGTTGCTTTTGCTGAGAAGAGCCGGCAATAAACTCAGCAATTACTCTTTTCAAAAACAACTTACACCTATTACATTCAATAATTGTTATTTATCTAGTCTCACTGACAATATTTGCGTGATATGGCGGTAAAAATAGTAATCTAATGACTGAATACTGAGCTGACTGAGCATAAGTATGAAATCATTGTTTAATTCGTGTTTTTATTAATACATATGACAATCAAACATCATACTAATTGTACTCTCAAGCTGATTAAAAATGTGTATATTATGAATGTGAACTCACTGTCTTTATGAAACTTTTTCTTGAATGCATCAACAAACTCGGGAGGTAGACCGCACGAAGGAGGAACTTTGCTTTCACAATCCCTGAAACAAACAAATCATATATTCTACATCATTTTATTTCTACATTCATAATTAGTTTTTGTATACTTTGTCATACTGGTTGATACCAGGGACCATCTACAACCTCTGAATCAATCTAAGTGCACAAGTGAAGTGAAATGAAAGCGTTTATCGTGACTTTTCAGGTTGTCCCAAAAAGTCCGTGAATGTTTTAGTGGAACAGCCGCCAATTGCACTAAAGCCTGACTGGACATGTACGGACGAGGACTAGACATTACAGTGAATATGAGAATGTGACTAAAACATAAAAGAAGAAATTAAAACTGAAGAAAATTTATGCGATTTAAAGACTTTGTATTGACTAAAAAATATTAAAGAAGTGACAGATAGACCAAGACCGTTTCAAATACTTAGACATTGAGACAGACAGAAATATCCTAAAAGGATGATTGCCAGTAACAAAAAAATGTTTTGTTATGTACCTGTGACACTTGAACTTGCACTCCTTGCACTTGAGACCGGATCCGAAGAGCATCTGCTTGTCGCAGTAGTCGCAGGTGGCAATCATGTTGAAGGTCTTGGTGAAGCGGTGCGCGATGTCGTGAGCCATGCACCGGGTGACGGTAGGGGTGCGCGGGGAGCGGGGAGCGCCGCCTGACCCCGCCGGGCTGCTCGACGACATCGCCTGAGGAGGTTTTACAATGTATACAGCTTGAATTAAGTTATGATCCAACATGTACATAACTTCATAATTTTTAAGCTAACATCAGATCTTTATTAATTTTGACTTGTTTTGTCATAATCGTTCGTCTCTTTTTGGCACATGGTTGTTAATGTGCTGTCAAAACGGGCCTTTTATTTTTTGACAACTTTAATTTTAGATATTTAATTAGAAATAAATGAATATGTGATAGGGGAAGACCAAAAATGAAATGGATGGATTGTGTGAGAGATGATTTGAGTAAGAAAGCTGTGAATTCAATTATGACGGATAGAAGAACCGAATGTAAGAAAAGTACACATTGCGCCGACCACAAATAATTGGGAACAGGGCAGACACATAATGATGAATTAGAAATAAATAGCACAAACTTACGTCGATAAAAAAAAGTGAAGTAGTAATCTATTCCTCTATACATTTCATTGGAATTTAATCTTTGAGCATTACATAAGTAATGAGTACTTAATGACATACAGGATGTCCGGTAAGTAGAACGACAAACTTTAGGGGGAGATGGTGAGCGGGTCATCTACCAAATATACAAAAAATACCTTTGTAAAAGTATCACCATTTTCAAAATATTTTACATCTAAAAATCAATACATAGAAATTAGACGTATCGAAATATCTCGAAAATGGTGACCTTATTATTGAGCAGAATTTGTATAATACGGACACCCTGTATAATACATACATGATTGTTATAAACAGGTGTCCGGTGCAGTGGCGTGGACGTGGACTCGGAGTGAGGTTCGTGCGGCGACGAGGGGGGGGTTCCGTCGCGGGTGCCCAGCGCTGACGACTGGCTGTTGTCACTACACATACGACAAACAAATTATATTACCAAGCCAAGGTGTCGCCAAGCACCTATCGGTGTGTTCCGACAGCTGCACTTGAGAGCCAGTTCCCATCTAGGCTTTGTGTGCTTACCACCTGCGGCCACATCATCACTTACCATGGTGAGATTGTGCCAAAACACAAGCTTATCTAGAATAAAAAAAAAAAAAAAAAAAAACCTATACCACGACAAAGGTCGTGGGTTCGAATCCTACATCGTGAGGAAATTACAGCACGGTGGCAGGGTACTTTGTGGTACTCTTCTGGCTGGCTTGGCTACCACCCTCAAGTTGAAAATCTATCGCCAAGCACCTGTTGGTGTATTCCGGCAGTCAGTTGAGAGCCATTAGGACTACAGTCGAACGTTTCTTGATGAGAACTCGTATATATGCAAAGTGCCGAGAAAACTTTGTTAGCGCGATGTAGGAATTTCGGTGTCATATTTCACTACGTCCATGTTGTTGTGATGACGCGCTTCTATTACTTTCCGCTGACTCGACTCACATGTAGCGCTGTTACCACAGACCTATTATCTAACTAGACGTCGCGAATGTACTTACTTCGCATGTCAAAATTAGTCAAAAAGCAGTCAATTTGACTGCTTTCTATTTCTCTTCATTTAGTCCGCGATCGACCGTTCTTGCCTTCGGACGTCAACCGACATCTAGAAAAATGACTAGTTGTACCGTATTAAGTTGTAAAAACTATACAGGAAAAGCCAAACTCAAATAATAGTTATTTTTCCCGTAAATTGACAGGTTAAAATACACCAAAAAGTGACACGTTTGGTCTTCATACGAATTGAGGTACTTGCGTTATCTAGTTAGATAATAGGTCAGTGGCTGTTACTATAGCCGCTACATACCTATTTACTTTAATTTTATTAGGTTACCTAAGGTCTGAGGCGTCAGGTCTGACGGAGAGCTGTGACTCGTGGGACCTCGACTTGGTGAGCGCGGCCGGCGCGGGCAGGCTAGTATTACAGCTCTGTTTTCGCTTGCCCACTGGTGTCGTTGGGGATTTACCACCTGGAAAACAAGTTTTAAATAAAAATAAACATGTCTAGTCAGGAACGAAGTTTAGTATAGCACGGTGGTAGGGTACTTTGTACCCAACTGGTTGGCTACCACCCTCAAGTTAAAAATCTGTCAGCTACACTTCTAGTACCCATTTAGGCTTCCACACACCTTCGGCCACACCGTCCCTTGCTGCTATGGTGAGATTGCAGTCAAACACAAGCTTATCCAGGAGTAAAAATAAGGTTTTACATACGGGCCCGCAAAATGTTCGCCTGCCCAAATCTCGATAGTCGCACGAATACACACTCGCATATGATAGAAAGAGATTGATTTGATAGTTAGTGATTGTGTTTAACATTTGAAAAAACAAAATAATATAGTCAGGAGGTCCAAAAATATTTAAAAAATGTAACCTTGCTGAGTTTCTTGCCGGTTCTTCTCAGTTGAAGGCTGACTTCCGAATCGGTGGTAACTTCTGCAATTCGACCTTCATAAGTGCCCTTCTAGGACCTAAACTGAATAAATGGTTCTGACTTTGACTGAAAAACCACTTAATTTAACCGGTATATACTCTGATCCTCAAACAAGTCACATTTAACTAACTCATGATGTAAACCAGCGCTTGACAATAATCCGAACTACACCGAATGTCTCGAAAGGCATAACGCTTTTTCCTTACGTGACGTTTCTAGTCCAAGTCATAAGGAAATTCATTCCAAAAAAGGTTGTGGTTTAATTTAATTGTTAGTATATGGCCTTACCCTTCTTCCCATGCGGGGTGGAGTGATGGGAGTCATTTCCCGAGTCAGTGCCGGTGGTTGAAGTAGTGGTAGTGTGGTGATTATGCCTGTTGGCTCGGGCCCGCGCCCTGGGTGACGCTCGGGCGTGGCGCTCCCACGAGTCCCAGTATAATTGGAGTTCAGCACCTACTTCACCACGACCTAGTGCCTCTGTGGAAATGTAATTAATTGGAGTCAATCATCACGAAATATTGTTAAGTTTATTAACATTATCTGTTTTATTATGACAGGCCAAGCATTTATCGGTGTTTTCCAACAGGTTCACTTGAGAGCCAGTTCCAATCTAGGCTTTTTTGTGTGCTTACCACCTTCGGCCACATCATCACTTACCATGGTGAGATTCTGGTCAAAGGTGAGTAATTCAGAGGTGGTAGTCCTGTTGTAGATGGTCCCTGGTATCAACCAGTATGACAAAGTATACAAAAACTTATTAATGATGTAGAAATATAATGATGTAGAATATATGATTTATTTATTTCAGGGATTGTGAAAGCAAAGTTCCTCCTTCGTGCGGTCTACCTCCCGAGTTTTTTGATGCATTCAAGAAAAAGTTTCATAAAGACAGTGAGTCAACATTCATAATATAGACGACGCGACGGGCCGGTTGGCGTGGTTGGTTAACACACTACCTATCACGCCGCAGGTCGTGGGTTCGATTCCCATCCAGTACACAAATTTGTGTGCATGAACATGTCTATTTGTCCTGATTCTGTGTGTAATTATCTATTTAAGTTTGTATTTACAAAAAAAAAAATTGTATATGTAGTATATCAGTCATCTGGTTTCCATATTACAAGCTCTGCTTAGTTTGGGATTTAGCCGTGTGTGAAAAATGTCCGAGGATATTTATTTATTTATTTCATAGTCGCCGCCGCCAATGGACATTGCAATATCACGGTGATTGCCGATGTACCTATTGCCGACCTTGGAGTGCTCTTTTTACGCCCCTTTTGAAGATTCAAACGACCAGTGGGACAATTCGGATAATTCCTATAAAAAAAAATACCTAACACTAACTAGTGTATAAAACATCTAAAAATACTCAAAAATAGCGAACGCGTTGTAAAATTACGCCTTTTTATGACTTTTTAATTACCAATTTAACGACTAAGGGTAGGTCTTTGATGGTGTTTATTTATGACGTCACAAGCTTCATATTTCATTTCAATTCCATATAAATCCATCCAACTCCATCGTTTTGACATTTAATAAAAAAGAAGCTATTTTGATATGTCAGTCATCATCAATTTTTTTAATACGCTGTTATTAGCTTGGTATTTTTTGTTTTAGTTTACTATGTAGGTAACTAATGCGGGATATAATTTTTTATATTACTTTAAGAATAAAATTGTTAAACATTTGAAAAAAAAGCCAATATAGTCACGATGGTCCAAAAATATTTTAAAAATGTAACCTTGCTGAGTTTCTTGCCGGTTCTTCTCAGTTGAAGGCTGATTTCCGATCCGGTGGTAACTTCTGTAATTCGACCTTCATAAGTGCCCTTCTAGGGTCTAAACTGAATAAATGGTCTAAAAAATCCGTATTTGTGCTGTAAATAACAAGTACCCACCTATATAGGAACTGAGGCGGTGCATAGCGCGACAGAGCCGCAGCACTTCTTCGTCCCGCGCGCCCGCCAGCAGCGCTCGCACCTCGTGGTCTGAGCGCTCCCGCAACGCCTCCAGCGAGCACACACGGGAACATATCGCCTGCACAACGTATATGTGTCACTTATTTTACTACTAGCTGTTCCGGATGGATGGATCTTAGGTTAGGTTTTTAAGGCGATGATAGCTCAGTGGTAGTGACGTCGGATACCGCGGCGAAGGTCGTGGGTTCGAATCCTACAATGAGCTTAAGCTTTCGGTGAAGGAAAACACCGTGACGAAACCACAGCACGGTGGTAGGGTACTTTGTAGTACCCAACTGGCTGGCTAACACCCTCAAGTTGAAAATCTGTCGCCAAGCACCTATCAGTGTGTTCCGACAACTACAGTTGAGAGTCAGATCCCATCTAGGCTTTGTGTGCTTACCACCTTCGGCCACGTCATCACTTACCATGGTGAGATTGTGATCAAACACAAGCTTATAAAAAATTAAAAAAAAACTTATCTTTTACCGAGATAAAAAGTAGCCTAAGTGCTATTCCAGACTATAATATATCTCCATGCCAAATTTCATCCAGATCCATTCAGCCGCTCTGGCGTAAATGAGTAACAAACATACATCCATCCATCCATACATCCAAACTTTCACATTTAAAATACTAGCTGTATCCCCGCGGTTTCACCCGCGTAACCGAGAGATTTTATCCTTTCCCGGGATAAAGTATCCTATGTGTTATTCCAGGATATGATCTACCTGTGTGCCAAGTTTCATCAAAATCCATCAGCCGATTTTGCGTTAAAGCGTAACAAACATCCATCCATCCAAACTTTCACATTTATAATATTAGTGAGATTATACAAGCAATATTGACGGGCCGGTTGGCGTGGTTGGCAAACTACCTATCACGCCGCAGGTCATGGGTTCGATTCCCATCCAGGACAGACATTTGTGTGAATGAACATGTCTGTTTACCCTGAGTCTGGGTGTAATTATCTATTTAAGTATATATTTACAAAAGTAAGTAGTATATGTAGTATATCAGTCATCTGGTTTCCATATTACAAGCTCTGCTTAGTTTGGGATCAGGTAGCCGTATTTTCCTTCACCGAAAGCTCAAGCTCATTATAGGATTCGAACCCATGACCTTCGCCGCGGTACCAGACGTCACTTGCCACTGAGCTATCATCGCCATGTGTAAATAAAACAATTTAACTTCGATTGATCAATTGATATGACGTCAAAGAACAGTATAGTATAAAAAAATTACTTAGCAGAAAAAGTATGCACATTCAAACAGCATTTCCTACCTCAATAGAGTCAGGGCTAAGACCAACCACCCTCAGCCACTGAGCGAGGCAAGGCACGTTTCCCAGCTCCCGTCGCAACTCCTCGCCGAAGCTGGCCTTGATCACCAGCTGACGGGAGAAGTGCTTCACCAACTTGCCCTGAAGAAACATCTCAACTTAGATACGAAGGTTTTTGGAAACAAAATTGACTCTTCTTAAGTTCTTCATCAATCTTCCACTTCATAACCAGAAGTGCTGTAAAGATGTTTTCCTTTACTTTAAAGCCAGTGGAATATCCGGGAATCATCAGATCATTATTTATTTATATAAAATTAATTGTTATTCATTGATTAGCAAATCACTTGTGAATGGCTGGACCGATTTGGCTTAATTTTTGTTAAATAGTCGTAATAAAAATAAAATAATACTTAGTTGCCCGGAAAATTCAAATGATTGGGAAAAACTAAAGGTAATATTTTCTATGGGATTTTTTAGAAAAGTTTTTAGAGCAGCTCAGGATCGGTTGATGTGGAAAACTTTGGGGGACGCCTATGTCCAGCAGTGGATCTTTCTTCTGAAATGTTGATGATGAGTACCTACGTCTGTCTAGTGAACTACTAATGAGATAAAATAATAATTCAGTTATTCGCGTAAACGATGGGACACCAGAAAACAGGAGAAATTCCTCTCAATACACAAAGCATGAAAAGTATTAAATATTGCTGCCTGATATCATGAGGTCTTATTTTATCATTTGGAAATTATTTTGTTTAATACATAACAATGTCTATTATTAGATGTTCGAGATGCAGTACAGTGTAAAGCAATGGCAAGTCAACTGACGTCGATAGAAATTAGTTTCGCTAATTTGCGTCACGCGTGCTTGCTCGCTTATCTTTCGTGTTACAGCGCGTATTTCATGCACTACTTGTTATTAGATGTTTGACTACAATCTCACTATGGTAAGTGATGATGTGGCCGAAGGTGGTAAGCACACAAAGCCTAGATGGGAACTGGCTCTCAAGTGCAGCTGTCGGAACACACCGATAAGTGCTTGGCGACAGATTTTCAACTTGAGGGTGGTAGCCAGCCAGTCGGGTACTACAAAGTACCCAACCACCGTGCTATGCTTAAAATTGTTATTATTAGATGATAAAGAAATATATCTGCTTTATACTATTACCTATATAATCTGGATAAAAATACTTTTAAGGAATATTACTAGCAGGGACACCGTAGCACTCAGGGATTGATTTTTCAAAAAAATATTTTTAAAAATAAAAAACAAAAACCGACTTCAAAACTGTAACCTATACCTATGTACAAACATAAACTAAAAAGTAAAGAATAATATTTTAATTTCAAAGCAAGAGCCTTAAAGGACAATCAACAAAATTATTGATATTTATATATCTATTTAATATTTATAAACAGTTCTTTTTGGAGTCGGTGCCAGCCAAGAAGAAGGACAGTTTTGAACTGGACACGAAGTGTTCATACGAGAAAACGTCTTACGACACCTCTCCTTACGGTAATGTTCCTTAGGTCTGCGCCGTCGCTCCCCTACTTTTCGAAAGTTTGTTACAAAGGCAGAATTAAACTGTCCTTCTTGGCTGGCACCGACTCCAAAAAGAACTGTTTATAAATATTAAATAGATATATAAATATCAATAATTTTGTTGATTGTCCTTTAAGGCTCTTGCTTTGAAATTAAAATATTATTCTTTACTTTTTAGTTTATGTTTGTACATAGGTATAGGTTACAGTTTTGAAGTCGGTTTTTGTTTTTTATTTTTAAAAATAATTTTATTTTTTAATTTTTAAAGTTTATTCCTTATTATATGTTATCCTAGGCAAAACTAGTTTGTCCTGAAATCGGGTCTGGCCGGTAAAATATAATATATAACTAGCGGGCCCGGCAGACGTCGTCCTGCCCTGAAATTAAAACAAATCTTGGAACTCGATTCCAGCGCCACCTACCGGGTACAATTGTATTTTAAAACCATCGAAGAACCCATTGAAGTATACACACGAAATTTCATCCAAATCCAAAAAGTCACGCTCAACGACTCAGTTTGATTCACTAAGGTTTATCAAACGAGATAGATTTTTTTTCGTTTTTGTTGATTTTCTCAAAAAGTGCTTAATCAATTTCGACAAAATTTAAATGGGACCACCTCTGAAGTAGGATCTACCAAACAAAAAAAGAATCATCAAAATCTATTCATAATTGGCAGAGAAATCGAGTAACAAACATACAAAAAAAAAAAAAAAAAAACATACAGACGAATTGAGAACCTCCTCCTTTTTTTTGAAGTCGGTTAAAAATAATATCAAATGAAATGAAATGAAATTATTTATTTGTCTGAAACATGTTAAAAGATACGATCCCACGGGAACGCGGGTGAAACCGCGGGGGACAGCTAGTAATGCATATATATGACAGCACTAACAGTATGCTATAATACTTCCTTACATATTTAACAAACCTAACTTACTATACCTTGTATTAAAAGCAACAAATCACTTGAGCACTGATTGTGAATTTTTGGGCAGAAGATAATGAAGATCCAAATTGTAGTATTTATTTTTACATGTTGTATCATAATTGTTTAATTATGACAGCATCAATTATCTGGAACTGATTTGTTTGTAAACATGTGGTTATCAATATAAATAACTTTGTATTAATAATATACAGTGTAATCATAGCATAATTATTATAATTGATGACTCATTAACATTTTACGACTAGTTTTTCGCGCCACGGTTTCACCTGCATTCCCAAGAGATCTTATCTTTTTCTAGGATAAAAAGTACCCTTTGTTTTATTCCAGGATATGATCTACCTGTGTGCCAAGTTTCATCAAAATCCGTTCAGCCGTTTTTGCCTGATTGAGCAACACACATACAAACATACTTACAAAGGTTTGTATTACAAACTTTCACTTTTATAATATTAGTAAGAGTAACTTCTACTCCTGTCATTTCCTGGATAAGAGATAGTTTAAGTAGTGAAATGGAAAAACAATGAAGGATGCAGTTCTGGTGCCATCAAAAAAGTTTACCTGCAACCTCATCAGACTAAAATGGGACCAAATCTGCAAAATTATAGGAAAGGTAACTTCATTAGCTTTAATCTTCATAAGTAGAAAAGGATACATAAAATAAGAAATGAGAAAATACGTGATAAAATGAAACTGACAGATGTCAGTAACAATTAATTTTTTTAAAAAGAGCATCTGCTCTTCAACTTGCTCTCGGACTTAAGTGGAGGTGGGCGGGCCACATATGTAGATACCAGGACAAAAGGTGGACACTACAAACCACAAAATGGCCTGGTCCCACCGGAAAGAGAAGTAAAGGACGGCAAAGGAAAAGATGGGCTGACAACCTGATAAAAAGTAATGGGAACGCAGTGAATGAATGTGCCCACAATAAAGAAAGTTGGAAGGAGATGCAGGAGACTTTTACCCAATCAAGGACCATACAAAAAAAACTAAACTATTGAAATGTGAAATAAAAATTTGTATGGGCAAATAAAGCTTTAATAATAATAATAATAAAGTACCCTCCTAGGGTATGAACTGAATAAATGACCTAACCCTCAAATCATTTGACAATAGTAATATAAAAACAGAATTAGCATTGAATCACTTGGCCACACCATACCCATTGTTTGATGACACATTGAAAGCCAATATTAATTTCTTTTTCTATTGTCTTGCTTGAAGATAAGTATTTAGGTATTCTAATTTTGATACAGAAAAAATGTATAGACCTACTCATTCAATGCTATCTATTGATAAAGAGCTAAATCATCAATTACTTTTCAATTTTAGATACATTGCTATATAAATAGTGTTAAAAACACTAAATACTATACTAATTGCATTGTAGTAACCGATACTCTTAATACAGTATTCTCTGTCAAAGCTTTTTATTGGTGAGTCTAAGAAACATATAAATTCAGGAAATTGAAGTCAATTAACTAATAGAATTTAGGCCAAAACTGTATTAAGTTATAGCTACTGAAAAGGACTTTTTGGCGGGAACTTGCAGAGTGACATTGCATTTTCGTTTTATTTTCATTAAATTCGTAAGTTTTATTGAATGATATCGGTGGTGTTTTGTCCAATAATGATCCTAAGTGCACAAGTGAAGTGAAATGAAATGAATGTGTGTATCGTGACTTTTCAGGTTGTCCCAAAAAGTCTGTGAATGTTTTAGTGGAACGACCGCCAATTTCACTAAAGCCTGACTGGACATGCACGGACGAGGACTAGACATTACAGTGAATTTGAGAATGTGACTATAACATAAAAGAAGAAATTAAAACTGAATAAAATGTATGCCACTGAAAGACTTTGTATTGACTAAAAATTATAAAAAAATATATTAAAGGAGTGACAAATAGACCATTTCAAATACTTTGACATTGTCAGAAATATCCTAAAAGGATGATTGCCAGTAATAAAAAAATAAATTAAAAAAAATAGCTACTGAAATTTCCAATAGTTTGAATATACATATGAATATGTTCATCAATTCAGTTGATGATACCTCCTACCATATTATAAAGCTGTTAGGTATGCTGATGGATGAGTGTCCCACTTAAAAATAAGATGACAATCACATCCAGTATAGGTATATATTATATAAGCAACCTGAGTTATTAATTAATATTGTTCCAATACACTGCTAAAAAAATGCCTTGCTGAGTTTCTTACCAGAGTCATCTCAGTTTAAGTGTATTCCGAACCGGTGGTAGAGTCAATTGTATCATTCATAAGTGCCTTATCAGGGCCTAAACTGAATAAATGAGTTTTTGATTTTGAAACATAATATAATCAAAGAAAACTATGAAATCAAATGAGATGTTCCAATTATCTAGTTACAGAGATGCACTTGTATTATCTTATCTACAGTGGTATATAAAAGTAGGTCGCGACAATTTTTTTGCTATTTAATCAAATAACATTTGAAACACAGAACAAAATTGTGCAGAGCAATTTTGATGAGTCAAAATTTATAGCATCAAGTTATAACAATTGAACCCAATTATTGTTTTCTATATTTGTTCATTCTGAATTTCAGTATATCTTAGTGATTTAAAAACGATTGACGATATGAATTCTATACGTAATGAGAAAGCATCAAAATCTCGTCGCAAACTGAGTTTAGAACCTTTTGTTACGCAAAATAAAAAAGTAAACATTCAAGGTGAGAAGCAGCGTACGGCGCGAGTACTTTCAGGATCGGCATTGAACTATTCACCCCAGTCCTTGAGTTTAGAGACCTTGAGGCCCGGGGTATATTATAGGCACAGCCACTTTCAAGGGCACCGCTTGCGAACGTGTGGTATGAATGTGGCGTTTCCCGCTCTTACCTCCAGGGTCCGGATCTCCTGCTGCGTCAGCTCGGCGCTTGTCGAGCATTGTGTCCTCAAACCCTCGAGTCTATCAGCTGAAACGTCGATCATGGACTGGATAGTCTCTATCGTTTGAATTGCATCACGAGCTCTTTTCGTTTCGTACTCGCTATCTGCATCCATTACAAATATCACAGCACTGTACACAGTTCACTAAACACTATACATAAGTAAAAAACGCTTTAATCATTTTATAAAAATGAAAATACAAAACATTGCAGATGTTGTATTGCCGATACAGCGGCCATATCCGAAGAAAATCTATATACTTGTCTATGCTCTTGCATTTCTGGGATCGACCATAGATATTCTGTTTGACATTGGTTTGACAGGGCTTGATTTTGATTGCGTGCGAATATTTTCACATTTTATGTAGGTAAAAAAAATAATTACCGAATGAATATATTTTAATTAGCACAAGTTTGTAAATAATGGGTTGACTTGAAACAATGGGTTTTATCACGTTTGTCTATTTTGGTGATTCTACAATACCCAATTTTCAAAGTTTCAGTCGTCTTTATGTTCACTGTGGTCAATAAAATAGTTTTCCACTTAAAATCTTAATAAACTTAAAATCATAGTTTTCATAAGGTACATGATTTTCCAGAGCTTGTCACACTGTAATGAATTTTTCAACACTAGAAACATTAGATGTTTACGACAAAAAAAATTTAGTCTATGACTTTTATCAATGGAGTGAAGACGTTTGTTGTGAGATTTGTTTCCTATTATTTCGCCTTCCGTCATTTTAATTAATTCTATGTAATGTGATTAAAAATAGATAGGGATAAAATCTTTTTTACTTTACTCTATAACAACCTTGGACAACTTTTTCTTAGGTGTCTAGATGTAGTGATAGAAATGTTTTTCGAGCGAATATTGTTGCCCGTGTTCTGCCTTGGAATAGAAGGTAAAAATTACAATATTATAAAACACAAACCTATTGCTTAAAATTTAAAAAAAATCTAGCACTTACTTACATAATATTTTTTAGTAATGGTTTAGCTTTTATTTCTTTTCTTTTTTAAGTGCTCCCATGGGCCTTAGCCGAGGAGGTGGACATCCGCGAGGTGGCTGCAGACAAGGGTACCAATGTTACGATACCTTGTGGCGGACTACTAACATTACCAATCCCTAATGTACAATGGGTACATAGGGGAAACCGGACACACCATGAAGTTTTGGTGAGTTTTAGTTTTAAATTATATATTTTTATAATATTGTCACTGATATAATAATCTGGGTACATGAAGTAGCTTACCTTGTACAATTTATCTTTGATAGAACTAACTCTCAGGTTCAGCAATTCATTCAAACCAGCTGGCGCTTATCAACAGATATTCCAGCTTGATGTTAACCAGCTGGGCGAGTACTACAATGTTACCTACTTCCACCAAAAACTACATTATCTTCATACATATTATATGTATACCCATTATCTTAATTTTAATTTCTGTAATTGAGTACAGATAAAATTATTATGGGGGTAACCAGTATTCAATAGGCATGATGTGTGTGTACTACCCGTGTTAATTCATCCACTTTTCTTATCCAAACTGAGGCAATGAACCAACAGCCTTTCATTGGAAGGCCCAGTAGGGATCCGGAAAAAGGTTATGAAACAAAGATTTCAATGGAATAATAATTTGTTTACATACTTTAGTTTATCAATATTTCTTAGGAAGCACTTTACACAAAAGAGTAAAAATTGCTCAGGTGTTTGATCATGTCAATCACTTCTTTTACATTTTACAGAAGACTATATGATGCTGGATCCATGTTAAAATGGTTAGGCAAGGGTTAGGCTCATGGTTTAGGGTTAGTATTTGACTGATCGAAATATTAATGTTGCAGTCGAGATGTCGTTTCCATATTTATGTGTCGTTTATCGTCGGGTGTACTTCAGGGTTCGAATTTGGGTCCCGTTTTATTTAACATATTTATAAATTATGTTCGTAATGAATTGCTTTGAGAGTTAAATGCACTGTTTGTATGCAGGTGTTAAAATAGTAGGTTATATTATTTTTAGGGTTCCGTACCCAAAGGGTAAAAACGGGACCCTATTACTAAGACTTCGCTGTCTGTCCGTCCGTCTGTCTGTCACCAGGCTGTATCTAAAGAACCGCGATAGCTAGATAGTTGAAAGTTTTCACAGATGATGTATTTCTGTTGCGCTATAACAACAAATACCAAAAAACAATAAAATAAATATTTAAGGAGGGCTCCAACAACAATACAACAAACGTGATTTTTGGCCATTTTTACGGAACCCTTAGTGCGCGAGTCGGACTCGCACTTGGCCGGTTTTTTGTTACTTACTTGAATTCTACGAGTATCGTGAGTCTAATAAATGAAAATGTAGCTAAAAACAAAAAAAAAATAACAAAAGCAAAAACAAACTTTAACAACAACAACAACACATAGGTACTCTAAATAAAACCACAGAATTTGCGATAGGTAAGCTGTAGTGTGCTGACGTAATTATGTTTAAAACTGAATTAACCTAGCGTCCTTTGCCCCATGCTTAAATTAATTGTCCACACAAAATGTGTGTATATTTGGAGACAACCGTCGCAATAGACTTACTAGGCTGACCTTATTTACACTTACTTCAAAGCGCGATAAGTCAGGCGTTACATACAGGGTTATTCAAGTCATACAACACAAGATTTCATATTTGATGGTATATAATAATATGTATTTATGACGTCACAAGTATGCATTTCATACAAAAATGCACATAAATCATTGACGTTTAGTAAAAAGAAGTTGATTTGATATGTCCCTATCGTAACCATCGCTCGACTATAAGTATGGGCACAACTGAAATCGTGAAACTAAAAGGTGTTTCTTACAAAACTTTCCTCGATCAAACCAAAGATGTGCCCTTTTTTCGAGTTACATTGATATTTCCAAACATGCAAATATTGTCAGTGAGACTAAATTATTGAATGTAATAGGTGTAAGTTGTTTTTGAAAAGAGTTTATTGCCGGCTCTTCTCAGCAAAAGCAACCTTCCGAACCGAGCATTTAGAGTCAGACTATTCATAAGTGCCTGTGAAGGCCTATTTGGATAAATAAACAATTTCATTTCATTTCACCCCTACAAGTGATGATAACGATTGCAAAACCACCATGTTTATATTATTTGGTACAGTTTGACGTCACAAAGCTATTAATTACTTGATGATATCGCCACCGATATAGCTGGGTCGTATAACTTTTGATGGAATTGTTTGCCGTTTAGAAGACCACAGTTTCCAGTTATTTCCAGTAGTTGATCTGCAGTTGAACTATATGAACTGTTACGGATTGTTGTGCCTCTCGCTTCTATTTACTGGAACTTGTGGGTTGTGTTACTATGTGGAAAGTTTACAATTCTAGTTCTTATTGCTTTATAATATCAAACGTTTGAATGTTGTTGTTTATGTTAGTAATCTATACTATCCATACTAATATGTATTATAATGAGGTAAAGTTTGTGAGGTTCTAGGGGGTCTCTGGATCTACTGAACCGGTTTTGAAAATTCTTTTACCTATAGAAACCGCGTTATTTGTGAGTGTAATAGGCTATATTATTATCCCGGGAAAAGATAAGATCCCACGGGAACGCGGCTGAAACCGCGGGGGACAGCTAGTTATCAATATTTCCGTACAATCCTTACAATTTTTTATCTTTACTGAGACGTTGTAATTTTACGGAAAAACTACCTAACTTGGACTGGGACCGTTTTTAAGAAAACGCTTAAAAACGCGTTCCTATAAAATTGGTTTGAATAAGATATGATGATAAGGTTTTGAGATATGGGATCTTTTCTACTATTCTGAGTTAAGCGATCGCAAAAATAACATTGTTTTCATAATGTCATTGAGCAATACTATGAAACACAAACTTAGTTTTGCTGCTGACTAAATAAACTTTGTAAACTATACTAGCACCTTGTAATGCCTTGCTACCTGTTCTGGTCGTTGTCTGACATACACTAGGCCGTTTTTAATATGTATTGTACTGTTTTATATTTGTGATGAAACACATTAGGTAGGTATCCATTACAGTTATTGATTTAAAGAAAAATGGAGCTCCGTGTCTGATTCTCAGCTCCTCAAATAGCCTGGAACTTGTCAGCTCAGTCAATAAATGTCTGTGTGTTCAGTATTTCTGCGTCTGAAGCAGTTTCGACATCTGTGTACTTTGTCAAGTTTGAACTTCCACAAACATTTGCTCATATCTAATGAAGACACAGATCAGGAATAATCGGTTCCATCAAGTTGTTTTTATTTTTAGGGCTTTTCTTTTGACTTCAGTTTGGAGGTTAAGGATCATATTTGCTGTGTCAATGTTTTGTTTAAAATAATTTTGAACATTTAAGATAGATAAGTAAATATTTCTATGGACCACATATTCGGAGTAGGGAATCTATGCTTTTATGTGCTTTAAATGAGCATTTTGGTTACTCACTACGCAATAAAAAAAACTCACCATTTTTTTGTCATCCTATTCCAAGTCGGCTATCGCACGGATCGAAATCTGATTGCTTGAATCTCTTCGGCTCATTGCGCGATCAAATCCCCCTTTACTTATTTTCCGTCTCAATGATAGTAATTTTCTTGGTAAATTGAAATACTTTCCGTGCTTACCCGTGTTAGGTACCTATAACGGTATAGGTAGGTGGAATGACGTGTATTCCTAACTTATAAATAAACAAGATAAATCCTTCATTTGCCCAGACCATTTTTCTCACGAATATTCACTTTATTTGTTTTCCAGTAGTTTGCAAAGTGCAGAGCAAATACTTTATTTTTTGCTTAGTTCAACAAAAAGGTTTTATTACTTCATCATGTTGCGCGAGCCAATCAAATTCGTCAGCAGATTTTTTTTGATTCTGCACTTATAGTTAACAATTATTTTATTAAGTATCTATACTTGTTAAATACTCTTTTTCTAAATCTTGTGCATTAGGAAACCGCGCGCAAAATTATGAGCTGCATCACAATGGCGGCTATCGTCAATCATTACAATTAAATTCTCGAAGCCATTAAACTTCTCAAGCCAATTAAAACCCTTTCCCACCCAATCATGACTTAGATCCACTTACGTCAAACCCAACTAGATTAAGGAGACATTAATAGGCCATCGCACTTTGCATCGGGCGCATCTAGTTTTGGTCTGAGGGTAACCAGAAACAATTGATGCTGTGCAATTGTGCATTTCAGATGGCCGACTACGGTTGACCTTGCAAGTTAAAATGTAACCAGTTCGCACTCAGCTGACGATTGTCGTTGTTGATTGAGTTTTAGACTGGTTGTGAGGAGATATAATGAACATTTTAAATATGTGACAGGTTTAAGAACCTTTCATCCTTCCCCTAGAACGAACAAAGTATAAATTAGTACATTCCATATTTAAGCTGATATACAAATATAATCTATCAAGGCGATGATAGCTCAGTGGTAAGTGACGTCGGATACCGCGGCGAAGGTCGTGGGTTCGAATCCTTACAATGAGCTTGAGCTTTCGGTGAAGGAAAACATCGTGAGGAAACCACAGCACGGTGGTAGGGTACTTTGTAGTACTCAATTGGCTGGCTACCACCCTCAAGTTGAAAATCTGTCGCCAAGCACCTATTGGTGTGTTCCGGCAATTGCACTTGAGAGCCAGTTCGCCTTTAAGGCATTGTAATAAGTTGTACAACACATTAGCAATCCCCTGGTATTGCCGATGTCTATAGGCGACGGTTGTCACTTACCATCGGGTGACCCGCCTGCCTCGTTGTCACTTGTGACATAAAAAAAACAAAATACTACATCATAATAAGATCATATAGCGCAGTAGCACGTGATGTTTTAAGAGTCCATCTACATGCTCGTAAATACAAAAGAATTATGTTTTTTTACGATTAGTGATGCTAAACACGATTTTATCAGAGTAGTAGTACGATTCTATAATTAGTCGACGTCAGAATTTTCATTTGTCAAAAGCAGTGCCAAAGCTTGCCTTATTTCTAAACTCGTGTAAACGTCTGTTTCAACTTATATGTCTATAGTCTCTTAAAATGATTGCTGACCCCATTGTGAATGAAACAATGTAATTATATTAAGATTTAGATAATCGGTATCCAACCATCTTGCTTTCAGATTTAATTATTCCGAGATACTAATATAGTACCCACAAAATATTCTGACGCACAAAAAGAACAATGTATTCCGTAATATGGCTAATTTTTTATTAGCATATAAGCTTTGTACAAGTAATATTGTTTCTGTAGAAGTTATAAAATTATAGGATCAACACAAAAGAGGTCATTCACATGCTATTAAATTTTCCGTCTTGTCTTTTTAGAGGGCATAGAAATTATCTGTCGGAAAACTTAAACAATAGATATTTTTTTTTTATGTCACTAGTGACAACGAGGCAGGCGGGTCACCTGATGGTAAGTGACTACCGTCGCCTATAGACATTAGCAATACCAGGGGGATTGCCAATGTGTTGTACACCTTATTACAATGCCTTAAGGGCAAGGGCTACTGGCTCTCAAGTGCAACTGGAACACACCAACAGGTGCTTGGCGACAGATTTTCAACTTGAGGGTGGTAGCCAGCCAGTCGAGTACCACATAGTACCCTACCACCGTGCTGTGGTTTCCTCACGATGTTTTCCTTCACCGAAAGCTCAAGCTCATTGTAGGATTCGAACCCACGTCCTTCGCCGCGGTATCCGACGTCACTTACCACTGAGCTATCATCGCCTTAGAATTTCAAATGGCATATCAATTTTTTATTGCTCCTGACGTTACCACTCTCAGAACAGTCAGCGATGCTGTCTCGACCTCGAAATATCTGGATCTAACTGGTGTCTAGGAGATAATCAACATGTGCCATATCGTGGACGCTCAGTCTGTCCTGCTCGTTAACTAGACGATTTAAGAGACGTCTCTGTAGATTCCCACAGGATCTGCTCGAGCATTTATGTAATTTGAATTTCGAAGTTGATTTGATCGGTTTATTACTTTTAAATTATGAATTAGTTTTGGAAAGCGGTAGTGAAATTACCATGTAAGAAACATATTTTAATTTAAGATTAAGTGCCAGTAGGTTTCCAATCTTCATCACCGTAGAACTCTTGATCAATTCTACCATCCCCGGATCTCGACGATCAAAACATTCCGTTTAAATAATGCAAATAGTTCTATCCGTAGATATATTTTGATATACGTTTTTTATAGACGTTTGTAGTAATAATTTAAATCAAAGACCTTGTTCCAAATGTTACGCTTTATTTGACAAGAATTTGCTGCTGCATCTATAAAATCACATTATAACATCTGATGAAAATTTTGACTTTTAATCTATCATACATGATCTAAAAAGCTTTGTTTCCAAATAACCTTGTTGTTCAAATGAAAGACCTAGTAATGAACTCGTACCCTCTTTCCATCGCAGTATTTGATGAAGTCTACTTGAAAGTAAGCAAAGAACTGTTTAACCTATATCCTTACATAAAGTCATTACGTACCACTTGTCCCAAATCTGTGCAAATGAGAACGCAATAAAACCTGTTGAATAAATGAACAACTTGTATACATTTGCTTTAAATGGCTAAGTGGGTATTATTTATTTATGGGTCGTTATTGGTCTTCGGGACTCTATGTAGAATTTGTGAGGTCGTTTGAATTATGACATCAACAGAGACTTCAATACATTTATATCATCCTGTTGTAGAAGCAAATAAATACGGCAAATTATCTGACTCCAACCTCGTTATATTACAGAATTTAATTTTAGAAAATTCATTATTCGTAGCCAAAAGCAATTTTAATAAGAGACTAAAACTCGTTTGTCCAATTTGAAATTGAGATCAATTCAAATATTTGAGTAATAATAACAATTTAGCTGAATTAATTGAATGAGAATCTTGAAGGGGATCGCAGGAAGCCGTAAAATAAATTGGCCAATGTCTCAATTCGACCGTTGCGTATTTATAGCCCGCTCTATCAGATGTCACAGACGTTACAAGGAACCTTCTGGAACTTTGTCAAGTTCAATGTTCTGTTTTTTTTTATACTACAAGTGACAACCAGGCACGCGGGTCACCTGATGGTAAGTGATTACCGTCGCCTATAGACATTAGCAATACTAGGGGGATTGCCAATGTGTTCTCTACCATTTTTACAATGCCTTAAAACCATCTGGCTCTCAAGTCAACTGCCGGAACACACTAACTGGTGCTTGGCTGCAGATTTTCAACTTGAAGGTGGCAGCCAGCTAGTCGAGTACAACAAAGTACCCTACCACCGTGCTGTGGTTTCCTCGCGATGTTTTCCTTCACCGAAAACACAAGCTCATTGTAAGATTCGAATACATGACCTTCGCCGCGGTATCCGACGTCACGGAGCTATAATCGCTTTAAAAAAATGAGATTATAGGGTTACAAATGAAAAAACGCTCTCTGTGCTATTTCAAATTCCGGTAGTATTGCATCCAAAAACAAAATAAGCGATGTTATTACGATAATAAATTCTGAAGTCTTTCGTTATGCTACGTTCGGTATACAGAAAAACAAGATGGATACTTGTACTATAATGTATAAACCACCGTAATTAAAGTGTTTCGCTGGAAATTTATTAGATTTAGCTATGTACGATAGCACTCATATTGCCTATTCACGTGATGAAATGTGCTGTATCGAAACCGTCTAAATTCTAATCGAGATAAGTAGTTTAATCTTGTGAGTGCAATATCTTGTAAACTCGACACAAGAAGTGTACTGAACGTTATCGAATTATATTTACTTTTATTTCCATTGATGTGGGCTGAAAGCAATTTTGCTTTGGCAAAAATCTTTAAGCTGTAATTTGATTTCCACTAATAACCTTCTACCGGTCCTGCTTCTTATCCCTGTAATTTTGTAGAGCTTTTTTAATCTTCACTAAAACATAATTTGTGGTTTCATCCACTATCCCCATTTTCAATAATCTCAGCATTTTCTCCTTTACTCATTTCAATCTTCACACTGTATCCACTGTTATCGTGAACATTAAAAAACCAGAGTTGTACCCCACCTCATAATTTTCTTAATCCCCACGTAACAACCCCAGGAATATCAAAATGAACGTGGTTTACGATGCACATTCCATCACGCTTCAATATAAAGATTTTTCTGTCCCTTTCTAAAGCAACTGCTTTACATAACCAAATCCTTCAGCCCTTCCGTGTACCCCTTCAATATGTTATCGATCCCTTAAAATGTAAAGTAGGTTTTGCATGTGACAAATGCAAGATTCAGTTGCTTGGTTCTCAAATGGTGTTGCGGATTTTTTTATATCGGTGTTTAGTTAGGATATATGTTGGACTACCAGACATTGTAAAGATATGATTGCAAATTTTTTGTCCGGTAGCTGAAAAAATTGCACGGAAAAATATAATCATCTAAACGTCTTGGCCGGATGGAACCGCTTTAGTCGAAACTGTCTTGGCTGAATCATTTATTGCTATCGTTACTTTGTTGTGTGGTCTATACGTAATCCAATAATCTTGGAAACAATGCCCAGTAGCGTTTTTAATATAGCTTACAACAGTAACTGCGGATTAAATGTTGAAAGTTGATTACTTGCGCCCTTGGTGACGGCATTCCATTCCATTTTGTAAAGTAGTTTCCTTATTTTCTTTGTTGAGAAATGACAATCCGTGTTTGGTTACGTCGCAAAAATAAGCGGTATATACATTTACGTCTAGCCTCTTCGAAAGCAATGATGTGGGATGGGAAGCGGTTTCAAAATGGCGATACAATATATCGAGGAAGTGAGGATCTTGCGTTTTGCCCTAGGATTGTTTGACTCATCGTTCTTTTAATAACAGGGGAAGGGGATGTGACTAGACTTATCCTTTATCGATGTGTCGTCTGGGTCGCAGACAGCCCCCTATTGTCGTAAAGTTATGCCGGTTTAATCGCTTTTTAGGACTAACTTTGAGGGTTAACTAACATCATAATGTTGACGTCTATTTTTGGATTATATTTTATTTATTTTATTGATAACATCTGTAATGAGAGAGTAATTTCTGTCAAGAATTGTTTTTTGCTCCGCAATTCGACCCGGCTTCTAGATGGAGCTGATGATTTACGATTCGCATAATTTCAGCGCTTTTTAATGGTGTTACTTCAGCTGTTAGCAGAAATTTGGTTTAGCATCGAATTTTAATAGATCACGAAGAATCACTGTTGTTTATAAGAGAATTGTACAAATTCTATAACATGTGGATGCTGATAAAATACACAGTTATTCCATACATCAAAATTTTAGTTCTCTAGCTTTTATATCGATTCTTCTTACCCACACGCCCCCTGTGGACACAGTCTTACCCTGTGCGACTAAGTCACGTTCCACTGCAGACGAGCAAGCGTTTCACAGTTTACTTACTCAAGAATCCCATAAAACAATATGAAACATACCAGCGATTACAAAAGTCAAACATGCTTCCACCATCACACTCAACCAGTCTGTTTTGTTGTGTTTTGACAAATAGTAACTATATCTATGATTTGAATAACAAAATACAATTATATACGTCGCATTGTAAACATAGTAGTACATTTTAAATCTACAATACAACAATGGCGGCCATTAGAGCGCAGCGGGGCTTTTAGCACGCTCATTGTTGGTGATTAGACGGGTTTCAGAGAATAGTCTCTTTGTGTCCACGAACGACGCGTAGTTGCTGAAATATGTCGTTTGGCCAGCCCAGCCAATGACCAGCCCTTTGACAGCCTACCATGCGTTTGAGGTCAGGAAAATCGATAGAGGAATGAATTCAGTTTTTCACTGCAGCTTTTTTCAAATAAAAGTGATTCTAGTTCATTTTACGAATACCGTTGCCAAAATTACAGTTAAATGTATACTATATACGTCAGCTTATCAAATTCTTTAAGAGTTGCGTAATGAGTACTTATACTAAGCTTTAATGAGCCTTAAGCTTTTAACGCAGCAATCTGAGATTAACTTTGACTGTTGAAACTTCAAAGGCTTGTCGAAAAACCACATTTCTTGGCTTTAACAAATTAATGAGGACAATTAAGGCTAGAGTCATATTTCTAGCGACGCCAGTGTGCGGTAGGCAGTGATAAAGCGCAAAATAATCGCTGATAAGTAGTCTCTTTCCCGGTCGTTCAATTCTATAGAGCGGTGCATTTATCCTTGTCAGCACCAAGTTTATTTTCGCCTATCTATTGAGCTTCAACATTGAGGACCTTGCCTACATTTTTATCGCTTCTCGATTAGAACAAAACGAACCCTAGTGATTTTTTTGTTTACTATATCTCTTTCTATTTGAAAACAGAAAGCATCTAAGACATACGTCAATACAGTCGCCATGGCATAAACTAATTTGACAGCTTCATATCTTCTACCTTCTTTCAATAATGTTTGTTACAAAGAGATAAATTAAGATGAAATAAATTTATTTAGTAAACAACAGAATCAGAATCACTGTTTGATTCTGTAAAGGTAAACAGTCCAAACATTTTGTTCGGCAGAAGAATTCTTGCCTAAAACCAGTTATAATTATAACCCAAGCGCTTACAGTATGTCTTATATTGTTTTCCAAATAACCACGAAACAGCACGTGAAAAACGTGTGTATAGATGGCATTGTATTCAATTCGACACGCCCCCCATGTGTGGTATTAACTTCATTAATACTTTTACGCAGCGAATATTGATATCTAGCAAAACAGTTATTTGGAGCCAAGTTATCGTCAGTTTTAGGTATCGTCATTTCGAAATCATCGTATAGGTATGCTGACTAAATACTACATAAACCTTTTTCTGATTGAATTATCACTAGATTTTTATAAAATGACACTTCCAGTTCTATTCTTGCTGAAAGTCTACTACAAATATTTTCCTCGACAACCTCGTATCTCGATTCTTATTTATTGATTTCGCCGCAATATTTTTCTTCAATTTCCCATCTAATGAAAATGCAGGCCGCAATTTACTGTCCATGGTTTCTCTTTATATTCCAAAAGCGGAATAAAATTACCATGCAATAAATTCGAGTCTAACTTATCGTTTAATAATTCTAAATCGCAACTTTGCCTACCAAGTTGACTTCACCCATACATTCACAAAAATATGAGTCACTAACTTGAGGACAATAAATCATGGGGGGTGCATGCTATTAACAATGGTTATATCGGTTATATGAGAGTGCGACGCCCTTTGCTGAACCTTGCTTTGGGGAACTGAGTCATCATTTGTAGGTCGAGTCCCGTGGTGACGATTTTTACAAGCTTTATATTAACTTGCAATGTATGTATGTTTTTCCGGGGTGAATCTTGCAACTCAATTTTGAAGCAGATATCTTTAACCGATTGAGCTTTAGTTCTGATGACAATGCATGGTCAGCTGTGTGACGTCATTCTAAATCCAACATGGTGGAACACGGATAGCGGACTATTATTTTTTAATGCAATCCTACAATATGGGTATCAAATGAAAGGGCTTGCTGAGAATAACTCGAAAAATAAAGTGCCGTCACTCTAAATCCAAAGCTTGTTTTAATAAAAGTTTTTTAAACAGGTAGTATTTTTTTAGTATTTCAGTTTCTTAATTTGGGACCCAGCTATGCTTATGATTGTCCAATATTAAAAATTCATAGAAAGATTGGGTAATACATAATTACCTAGAGCATCTAATACAATCAGACGAATGGTGGCACCCAAAAACGCACCTTTAGATGGCACCCTTACATAACATGTCACACACAATAAACATTGACTTTCTGAATGTCAGCCATTGTTTGCCTTCATCGCTAAAAACATGTGTAATCTTAACGTAACTGCCATTGATTTTTAAGTTGCAGCTTTAACTTAATTCATGTTTACAAAGCAGATTGACAATTATATAAATAAACACCAATTTACCGCATCATTGCAACCACTTTAATGTCTAATCGACTTGTTCAAAGTAGAATCTTTAACGATGTCTGTTCGTCATAATTAATTATCCTTAAATTAGTGAAGGAATCTAAAGTTCCAATCCACGTTTTATACGACTAGTCGTGTGAATGAATTTAACTAAGCAATCGGGAATCAATTGCAAAAAAATGACGACATAATCGAAATACCACTGACTGATTAATCACGAAATCTTAGAAAGTGTAAATGCTACAAAATTGAAATGATCTGCTAAGAGAAGATTTAAGAAAATTCGACCCCTAAAGGGTTCCTTCGGGATCACTTATTTTATTTTATTTAAAAGATTTGCCAACAGTTGGTACACCAATATAAGTAAAATTAAAAACAATACTCTTAAGTCTAATGTACACAGCTAATGATAGGCAAACACAACATGCATATAAACTATGAGATGCTAAAACTATTGCTACTCACTAACTAGACTACAAACTACAATAACAAATTTCAATATCAAAACTTAGGTACTTAATTAATCACTTACAACTAGGATCTCATAAATGTATCTGTTTTAATAACTATGGTACTCATAGCCTCATTTCTGTACAGAGTAAAACACATTTCTTCACGAGCATTTGTTATCGATCTGTCTATATTAGTGTGATTTATAGCCAAGTTACGAAGATCATCCCTTACCCCAGTCATATTTAAGCTAACAGCTCCGATAGTAAACTGTTTACTGTAGACAGTTTAGTCTCGCTCTGCATGTTATTGTTTAATGTCACCTCGTGTTATAGATGTAAAGGTATTCTATTTGTCAAGACTCTAGCACACATTGTTGCTCTCTTTAGTGCCGGCATTGTTTCGTTTAACTATTGTTTTTGTGTTAGTTATGATGGTAAATAGCTGGGTGTGCTGAGAAGTTTGTGGCAACACGGATGTTCGAACTTAAATTAATTGAACGCCTTCGGCAATCATCCTTTTAGGATATTTCTGCCAATGTCAAAGTATTTGAAATGGTGTTGGTTGTAATGTCCAGTCCTCGTCCATACATGTCCAGTCAAGCTTTAGTGAAATTGGCGGTTGTTCCACTAAAACATTCACGGACTTTTTGGGACAACCTGGAAAGTCACGATACACGCTTTCATTTCATTTTACTTCACTTGTGCACTTAGATTGATCTTTATTGGACAAAACACCACCGAAATTATTCAATAAAACTCAAAATACACGAATTTAATGAATATAAAACGAAAACACAACGTCACTTCACAAGTTCCCGCCAAAAAGTCGTCTGTAAGTTAACAATCAGGAAGATTCCAACTGATGGAAACTTGTCACTGCGGCCTATGAACATTTTCCAATACTGGCGGATTTCTAATGCTTTTTCCTATTGCCTTAAGGTACACTAAACTTTAAGGAGATGAGAACTTAGTGGTTGTAACGTCGGAAACCTCAGCGAAGGTTATAGGTTTTAATACTACAATGAGCTTAACCTTTTTTTGAAGGAAATTATCGCCACACTCAAGTTGAAAATCTTTGTGTCCCAACAGTTGCATTTGCAAGCCAGTTGCCTTCAAGGCATCACAAAAAAAGGTTTATAGCCTATAGCCTTATGTCTATAGGCGACGGTAGTCACTTACCATCAGGTGACCCGCCTGCTTGTAACATTAAAAGCAAATTTTGAAGAGTTCCTACTGCTGAACTTATTTTAGGCTTCATTGTTGTCAACTCCTCGATTGTATTGAATACTAGCATTTATCAAACCAGACATTGCGGTATAGGGATACCGCAATGTCGTTGTAAATGTTGATTGATTACCCTTGTGCCTGTATTGTTAGGGTTCAAAATGAGTATTATATTTTAGAAAGCTGTTTAGATGACAGATGTTTGAATCGAGATTTTTTCAACAAAATTTGAATTTTTTTATTTATTGTCTGTGTCACTTCTGCTCGAAGCTTTGAACACAAGAATATGCGCCTTATGTAACCGAAGAAGATTTCATTATCAATTAACGATCTATTTAACTTTACAACTTATATACCTTTTAACAAAATATTCATTACCAACTTACGTGAACTATAAATTGACTGAATGGCTTTAATTCCAACTACGTCTATTTCAGCACATTTCTCGCTTTAAGTTTTCAATGAAATATGCTCATTTAGTAGGCATTTTGTTGAAAGTGCTAAATGCTATATTTTTATGAAAATAAAACATGTTATTTTGAAGTAACCGATATTAATATTTACTAGTATTTATTTGAAATATTTTTAAAAAGGAAATAGTAAAATTTCTTTTTTCAGCGCCAAGTGTTCAAAAACGTGGTGTTCAAAATTCGAATCACTTTTCCTCACGCTTAACGCACCAAAAGCACCCTTTTCGTGCTGGAAAGGTAAAACAAACTACTGCAATGAATTCATGCGTGTCCAACTTGGCAAGGCCTTTTGCCAAAAATTTGTTTACTACTAAGTAGGTAAACCTGGACTTCATTTGTTTCGTTCCACTTTCATTGTTCCACAGGCATGAATCTTTGCATCTGCAATCCGCACAGCTCACGTAATGTAGCTACATAATTAACTATACAGGGTGGAGACTTGTTTTAGTAAACGCTGCAGAGATCATGTTTGTCAACCTTGATAAAATTGTATGCTATTGTATTATGGAGGAGCGAGCGAGGTGTTAGACTCCTCCATTGAAAAGGGAAGATCTTCTGCCAGGCTAGGTCATCGTGCCTGGGGACCGCACCACAACTGTACATGTTGGAACCTTGTATATATGCAGATGATTGCAGATCGCATAGAAAACTTCGTAAGCGCGATGTTGATTAATGGAGCGCCATCTAGCCAGGAGTCGTGCGAACTATATACCTATATTGAGTAGATAGATGTCGCTACGGTATAAAAGAAAAAGACTGCCCTTTCTTTTCTTTTTTCTATTGAGATCCTGTCGAAGGTGGTAAGCTCTTACAGCCTAGACGGGACCTAGTTCTGTATACTTGGGAAACACCAATGTAACTAATGGAAGACATAGCCTTTGTTACATTAGGGAACCAACGCCGTCCCAAATAATAATCACGTATGCCTCAACCGTCGCAAAATTCCTCTTGCAGACCCTAATGAGATCCCTAAGGATATAACTTCTGAATAGAAACTTATGAACCAGTACCAGGAAAATGATTATTACACTTTATTATCATGAACTTGGATACATAAGTCTCAAAATGTGTTGTGTAAAGCTCTTTTTCACCCCCGGTTAGCCTTGTTTCAGACGGTAAAAATGCACATGTTTTTTTTTTATTTAAAGTATGATTTATGTGTCTGCCAAGTTTCATCCAAATACGTTAAACAATTACGGCGTAAAAACAGCCCTTTTCTTTTTCCCATACAAACTGCCAGCTGTCAAACATTTGACGTCAATCGAAACAAAACAAAGACGCGTTTTAGAGAAATAGGGCAGAACAAGGTCTGCCGGGACAGCTAGTTCATAATAAAATCGACGGTATTTAGTAAGTGCTTATAAAATATCGTCGATTTTATTATGAATAAGGCCATTAGAAGTTCGTTTTTTTTCACTGCTTTACAGACTTGACTATTTCATATTAGATAATTTCATTCAACATGATACTTCCACGCGACCCTGAGAAAAAGGGTCTTGACTTAACAGACGGACAACAAAGTGATCCTATAAGGGTTCCGTTTTTTCCTTTTAAGGTACGGCACCCTTAAAACTAAGTATATTATCTTCTCTGCTTAGTTTGGGGTCAGATAGCCGTATGTGAAGAATGTCCCAGGATATATTATGTCACGCCACACTTGACTGGGCATTATGAATGACAGAAACATTTCTGACCCTTTAATCCGACCCCTGCACCGTAACCCCTAATATCTCAGTCTTTATATCACCGTTTGTTGATGTTAAACCTTTCTGCTTAGGTATCGACCAGAAACCATGTGATGTTATTGCATTTTCGATGCTCTCGTAGCTCGCAAATTCGTTTTAATAATTTCCCTGGAGCGTTCGTGAGGTGGATGGCTGCGTTCAATTCAATTTATTAACGTTTTATCGGAGTTGTGACGTTATTACTCGAAAATTATGGTTTCAATGTTGTAGCAAATATGAAACGATTAATGACAATATTACCGGGTCATAGGTCATTTTTATGTGGATTACTGAATCTGGGTGTAGAATTTTGTAATATATCAGTTTCTGCACGGTAGGTGGCTACTTTGTAGTACTCGTCTGGCTGGCTACCACCCCCAAGTTGAAAATATATCGCTAAGTACCCGTTAGTGTGTTCCGGCTATTGCACTTGAGAGCCAGTTGCCATTAAGGCACTGTAAAAAAAAGTCGACAAGACATTGGCCATCCCCCTGGTATTGCTAATTTCTATAGGTGACGGTAAAAAAGTTATTTGGTTTCCATAGGCTACAAACTCTGCTTAGTTTGGGATCAGATGGCCATGTGTGAAAGTTGACCGTTTGAGCTCCCAGGAGCCAGTAAGATAAAGTAAATTTGTTGAAGGACCTTTGCAAGACTCCACGTCTGTACTGAACTAGAACTGATCTCTCTGATCTAGGCCTGCGTTATATCTGGAGTGACCCTCAAAGAGTCAGACTGTATATCGATCGTCGTTCAAGGCTCCAGCACCGCAAGGCCGGCCGGCACCGGCCTATATACCTAATTCGATACTGCCTAAACGACGCCTCTAAAAATTGCCTTCCACTTACCTTTACCTTACCGTACAGCATTTCCATAAGTACACGCGTAAAGAAAAGTACGTACGCACGAAAATGTATGCACGGATTGACCGTGCACGGTAAACATCGTGAAGAGACTTCGCATCCGACCGTAACATTCAGATGATCCGCATGCGACCAGGAATAGAAATGGTCAAGTAACGGCCACTCTGGGCTAGTGCCCTTTTCCATTAGCCTCTCAAGGCATATAGGGCCCCGTGATTCTTGGGGTTTTTTCCTGTCAGACCGCCAAACGTATGCATTAAGTAAAAAGCTGTTTTGACATTATAAACAGACACTTAAATTTTATTGTGTCTTAGTAAAAATTATTAAATAAAATAAATTATTAAATGAAACAAAGAAACCCGACTGCATTAAAAATACTAACTAAAAGCGATAAACGAGGTCTATAATAGCTCTCTAATATCTGCCTAAATATAACTTATATTGTTAGTAAAGTTATTGAATACAAGCTAATCGTTCAATTGGCGGTGTTTAATTGGAAACGTTGAAATTACACACTAATATATTTTATTTCTTTGCTTGTGTGTGAGGGGGGGGACTAGCTGCAATAATATAAAAATGTATGTTATATTTAGAGAGCTATTGTACCTAGACTTTGTTCTTCGCTTTTTAGATAAAAAGCAGAAACTTATGGTCATATTATCCTTGTGCGCATGACCTCATGACTGCCCTGACATTATATTTTCCCTTTTTTATTTGTTTACCTTTATCATACTTGTAGGAAATGAAGGTTTTCCAGTTTCAGGTCCAATTTAGATTAAAGCGTATCTTAATTTTCCCTCATTGTAATTTGTTCATAATTGATACAAATTCAAATGGAATTCTTAATGTAAAACACAATTGCCATGTTAATTTTAAATTGCTTCTACAATTTGTTAATGGAATATCTTTACAAAGCAATTTATATTTTATTATTGTTTTACAGGGGTATATATAGCTTTTCTGATTTGCAGAAACTTAGGCCGGGTCCCCAGCGCTTGTTAAGCATGAATTGGTACATATAGTTTGTAGTACATATAAGTAGGGGAAATGCCCGCAGATATCACTTTTATCGACGTATGTGCGTACCGTACAAAAGCCAATCATTCTTTTCTTCCAGTTTATTTGTGGACCGTTCCATCAGAATTTTTGCCTCTGCTGTAGGTGTACTCATTCTCCTTTCTAATTACTTATTGTTAAATATCCACTTGAACATAAACTTTCTAACCGAAGTTTTTCACAATTCAATATTGGAAGGATGTTTATGCCACTTTTGTGGTTGTTATAAAAAATCTTTCCAATTATACTTAAGAAATAAAAAGTTAGCTTTTATATTTTTATAAAATTTTGCTGAAGGAAAAGTATACTTGAAAAATGAAGGCCAGGAATGTACTTCACCTACATAAGTGCTTATTTTTTAGGAAAAAATATGCTTCCTAACTTCCGACTAAGCGACTCGAGATAATAATGGAATTGAATAGCTACATAAATGTTCTACTGCTCAGAGTTTCTCCACAATCCATACTAATATTATAAATGCGAAAGTGTGTCTGTCTGTCTATCTGTCTATTGCCTCTTCACGCTTAAACCGCTGAACCGATTTCGATGAATTTCGGTATGGAGATAGAACTCACCAGCGGTAGAACCTCTCAGCCTTGGCTCTCTCTGTGTGTTCTACCGTCTGTATAATGGGGAATGTTCTCAAGAACTTTTTGACTTGGTGCCACCGTCACCATTCTACCATCGCACTGCTCGCCGGCGATGTGGAGCTCATCCTCATATCCTCGAGCCGCCTCGTTCGTCCACTGAACGATTCAGCCGGACGTTCCTTCTGCGGACCATTAGGATGTGGAATGAGCTCCCCATTACGGTATTCCCTCCGCGCTATGATATGAGGTTCTTCAAAAAGGGCGTTAAAAAATCGGCCTCTTCAAGGTCGGCAATCACCCTGGTATTGCAAATGTCCATAGGCGACGGTGACCACTTACCATCATGTGAACCGTCCGCCTGTTTGTCAACCTATTGACATAAAAAAAAGATGGGACCTTGAAGAATGACATAGGATAATTTTTATCTCGGGAAAGGATAAGATCCCACGGGAACGCGAGTGAAACCGCGGCGGATAGCTAGTAGCATAAAAATATATCTTCTACGACATTGATAATTGTATTACCTATTTGAGATGACCGACTAGAATGACCCGTGTATTTTCTACATCATAGGTTGCCCAACGTGGTTGTCAGATCGTTTGAAAAGGTTAATCTGAATAATTTATCAATAATCGTCTAGTGGCTTGTAGGTTTGAGAAGCCTTTCATCCTCTCTATTGTAATATTTGCGATATTCTTACCCCATGTACAATCTAGACTTTAAAAGTTTTCAAAAGTAGCGTCGCAAAATATTTGTATTTTTGTAAAATTACTAGAAATAAGCAGCAACTTGTGACCTCTGCTTATAGACTCCATAAAGTGAAGGGTTATTTTTAGGACTGGATGCACGCTGCTATAAGTAAATACTTTTGAATTTGCCTAGACGTAAAAAGGAACGTGTTATGAACGTTTTAGTGCAGAAGGCGCACTACCATATTAACGAATATTTAAATGATGGCAATGCTTGGTTGCAGCGTTCACACTTGCAGGACACGTCTTATGTAATAATTCTAAGTTTGTTTTGAAAAGAGTAATTACTGAGTTTGTTGCCGGCTCTTCTCAGCAAAAGCAACCTTCCGAACCGGGCATTAGAGCCTGTGAAGGCCCGGATTTGGATGAATAAACATTTCATTGAATTTTTACTTCACCTGATGCTCACGATTGTGATTTGTTCCAGTCGGACGGCAGCCTCCTCCTCACGCAGCTCGGAGTCGACGACGCGGGATTGTACGAGTGTGGAGTTGAGAACGAGACGGCATACGTTGACAGAGTCAACCTTACTATTAGAAGTGAGTATGATGTTTTATTTGCCTGCAACGCACGATTTGTTTTCTTAGATTTTCTACATAGCGATGAAACAGTTGAGGCCAAAAGTGTGAACCCTGTTGAACCCACCCTGACTGAACCAACAAATGATTTGTATGTATGAAGGTGATCACTGATTATTGTCACGTATTTCTCTAGGCATCATGTTCTTCATGAGGGATGCCAATAGATATTTGGACAGTCGACAACACGTGAGTGTTCTACCTAGCGTAACAAATATCTATTCTACAGAACCGCTTACCATCAGGCAAACTGAATGATTGTTGACCATTAGGTATAAAAAATCCTATTGAAATAAACAAAACTAGGTACTCTTCGTTTTATCCGCTTTACCGAGATAAAAATAAGACGATGTCTCACTGGTTCGTAATTGCAAAAAAAAAATGCTGCGTGAAAAGACAATAGAACACTTTTTTAAAGATTTTTAATGAAAGTTAAAATTAAAAAGATAAACGAATAAATCTTGCGCATGGAACTTGGATGGAAACTTGTTACATTTGTTATCGAAATTGGAATTAAATATCCTCGGACATTTGTTCACACACGGCTATCTGATCCCAAACTAAGCAGAGCTTGTAATATGGAAACCAGATGACTGATATACTACATATACTACTTTTTTTTTCTCGTAAATACATACTTAAATGGATAATTACACCCAGACTCAGGACAAACAGACATGTTCCTGCACACAAATATCTGTCCTGGATGGGTATCGAACCCACGACCTGCGGCTCGATAGGTGCCAACCGGCCTGCCAGTCAATTGAAACTAAAGTTCAGTGTTAAGGACGTCAAATGATTTGAAGAATCTCACAATAAACTCAAAATCAAAACTCATTTATTCAGTTTAGGCCCTGGTAAGGCACTTATGAACGTTACAATTGACTCTACCACCGGTTCGGAATACACTTAAACTGAGAAGACTCCGGCAAGAAACTCTCAATACGTTTGAGCTTTTGGTGATGGAACCGTCGTGTGATGGTAGGGTACCTCCTAGACTAGCCTAAAGATTTTTTTTTTAATTTTTATTTTTAATTTATTTAAGAAAGAAACAAACGGTCATACATAGTATAACTATTAACACGTGAATAAGTACATTAAAATAAACCTATAGTTTCCTTAATATAACACAAACTTTGTATAGATAGGTACTGAACTACAGTCACGTACAATTAAAAAAATAGTGTCCCTTACTCTAATGTAATACAGAAAAAAGAAATCAACTCTAAACAACCTTATAAATTGATTTTATTTTATTGAGTGTACAGTAAAAAATATCTATATCTTTTAAATTTCGACTATTATTATATAAATCACACGCTCTTTTAATAAACATATTTTTAGCGTAGCAAGTTCTACTACATGGAATATGGAATACATTCTTATTTCGGCATTGGCGTTCAAGTTTACAGGGTACTCTAAAGCAAATGTTTTCCAATAGTAAGGGGGCATCGATTTGATTATTTATTAATTTATAAAGCAGATGAAAATCTGTCGCCAAGTCTACCGATGTGTACTGACTGACAGATGCATATGATAGACAGTTACTTAGGCTTTGAAAAGGTCGCCAGATATCATATTTTATTTTTATTTTAAGCTTGTATTTGACTACAATCTCACCATGGTAAGTGATGCTGGGCCGAAGGTGTTCGGCGACAGATTTTCAACCTTCGCCGCGGTATTCGACGTCACTGAGCTCTCATCGCCTTGAACTGCTAATGTCCAGTGACGATGGTACTACTTATCATCTACCATCCAGGAGCATGGACCTGGTTCATCTATCTTTTCTGGATTAAAAAAAAAGTTACATTGGAATCTAAAATATTATTCTACATTATATTGTGCTAGTTTTCCGGCCCGCGGTTTCACCTGCGTTATCCTTTCTCGATATAAAAATCCTATGTGCTATTCCAGGATATAATCTACATGTGTGCCAAGTTTCATCAAAATCTGTTCAGCCGTTTTTGCTTGATAGAGTACCTAACAAACATCCCTACATACAAACTTTCGCGTTTATAATATTAGTAGGATAGGAAATTACAATTTGTAAAATATTAAAAGATTGCACGGAAATAAATTAGGATTAGACATATGAGTTTCGCTAAACTGTCCCAGTTGGCGTCTCTCCCCCAGGAGACCAATTAATATTTGATTTATAGACTGAAGCTCGTATTCATAAAGCCATATTAGGTTAATTGAATGGTTTAGTAGTCGTCTGTCTCGCTCTTAGTTCACGGACATTTACATGCCAGAAAGACTTAAAACACAGCTTATTTTATCCTTTTAGATAATTTAGTTATAACACGGACGTAAAAGTCCGATTCCATATGAATTCTACAATGGTTTATGGTACCCCGTTACTAAATAAATGGATAAATCGTTATTGGTACACCATACAACAAGTATAACAAAAAAGTAAAAAAAAACAGTAATAATATTAACAGTGTGACAATAAGGCCGGGTGGCCTAAACGACCTCTACCGGGCGACCTTAGGATAGAGACTGAAAACTATAAAAGATGGTGGTAGATGCCTAAAACACTAAAAATACATATTTTACACTATGCTAATTAGTTAAAACCTTTTTAGTTAACATACTGTTTCCCTTATTATTTGTGAGTGTAAACTCGTAGGAAACCTGTCAAACACAACTGTGCGGGCCGCCTGAACCGAGCTTTGTTGTATAACATTCATTACTGTTCCATAATTAACTTAGTTTATCAGTTACTGGTTCCTAGAATACGAGATTTTATACATTAACTAGTTGTCCCGCGCAGTTTCATGGTATTTTTCTTTGGATAAGCTTGTGTTTGACCGCAATCTCTCCATGGTAAGTGACGATTGCCGTAGGTGGTAAGCACACAAAGCCTACAATGAAACTGGCTCTAAAGTGCAGATGTCGGAAGTCACCGAAAGGTACTTGGTGACAGACTTTCAACTTAAGTATGGTAGCCAGCCAGTTTGGTACTGCAAAGTTAACTAACTACCACCGTGCTATGGTTTTGTTGGATATGTCATATGTACTGCGAAAAGGGAAGATCTTCCACCGAGCTAGGTATCAATGCCCGGGGACTCCAACGTTTCTTGATGACAACTTTATCTGCAAAGTGCTGAGAAATCTTTGTTAGCGCGATGTAGGAATTCCTGTGTCATATTTCATTACGTCCATGTTGTTGTGATGACGCGCTTCTATTACATTTCGCTGACTCGACTCACATGTAGCGCTGTTACTATAGCCGCTACAGTTTCTTCACGTTGTTTTTCTTCACCGAAAGCTCAAGCTCATTGTAGGATTCGAACCCACGAGTCCCACAACCCTCGCCTAGGTATCCGACGTCACGGTAATAAAAAAGTGACATATAACAAAATCAATATTATGGTTAAATTGAATAGGCGCGATTTCGCAGTAAACGAATTCCACGCGGACAAAGTCACAAGAAGAAGCTAGTAAGGCAATAATCTTTTTAAACAACACAACCGGTTGGACAAGTCTAGTATAAAACACGTGCTAGAAGTTAGATCGCAATAGTGCGATCATTGTTCTAAATTGAACCTTGACTCCGGGGGGATAGAAGTCACTCATTCAGGCCTTCCTGTGATGCATATCTAGATTCAACAATGACATGGTAATTTTAGATCCATTTATAGAGACGTAAATAATCATTTGTCTTAATTTTAAATACCCATACTCTTAAATATAAGTTTACGGTTTAAATGTAGGCTTTCTACTTTAGAAGGCAAGTTGGCTTCAAGGCGAAAGAATTAGCATTTTTTTTTTAAGAAGATTTTTGGCCTGGTATCGAGACCTTTAATCATTTCTTTATTTTAAATATTCATATTTTATGTTTAGTCACGTTTTATTATCACTTTCACTGTAAAGTCTAGTCCTCGTCCGTGCAAGTCCGGTCAAATTTTAGTGAAATTGGCGGCTATTCCACTAAAACATTTCATGGACTTTTTGGGTCAACCTGGAAAGTCACGATACACGCTTTCATTTCATTTCACATCACTTGTGCACTTAGATTGATCTTTATTGGACAAAACACCACCGAAATTATTCAATAAAACTCAAAATACACGAATTTAATGAATATAAAACGAAAACACAACGTCACTCCGCAAGTTCCCGCCAAAAAGTCAAGAATTAGCATTACATGTATATACCACAGATATCATTCTGTTGCTCTGTGGTGCCGTCAGTCATCAGCTGACCCACAGAATTGACCCATTTGCCTTTTAATCAAAAATGAAAAAAAAAGGTTTTATACGTATTAAATCTGCCTTCGTTCTACTGTTTGTTTGTATATTCACTTTTTTGTTTTTTTTTTATGTCACAAGTGACAACGAGGCAGGCGGGTCACCTGATGGTAACTGACAACCGTCGCCTAGTGTCTCAAGTGCAATTGCCGGAACACACCAACAGGTGCTTGGCGACAGATTTTCAACTTGAGGGTGGTAGCCAGCCAGTCGAGTACTACAAAGTACCCTACCACCGTGCTGTGGTTTCCTCACGATGTTTTCCTTCACCGAAAGCTCAAGCTCATTGTAAGGATTCGAACCCACGACCTTCGCCGCGGTATCCGACGTCACTTACCACTGAGCTATCATCGCCTTAAACTTCACATGAATACTTAGTTACCTACATAACATGTCAAAGAGCCCAGAAATACATTATTTAATCCACATTATAATAGTAGATTGTTATACAAGGAGCTAAAATGACTCATTATATACGAGGTAGTTTTACTCCCGAGCTTTAGCGAGGCAGTAAATAGAAACCGAGTTTTAATAGGTTAGCGCCGTGTGTTACACTATACTTTTCACTACGATTGCGAGAAAATAAAACAATCCAATACAATATGAAATATGTAGTTTAAATAATGTCTTTTTTTTGTTTCTTCTGTAGCCCCACACATTGCATGCATTCTACCAGAGATCGCCGATTTTAGTTCCATTTTCAAAATTAAAATGAAGTTCTTTTTTTTTATGAAACAGTAATAAGTCGAGTCTTTATTCATGATTATTCTACTTATGACTTTTTCGTTTTTGTAGGCTCATCGTCATTTGACATACAAAAATAAAATTAAAAAAACTTTTTCCCCTAGAGGAAGAATTGCTATTTTTTCCTCGCTCTGGTACGCCACAATGACGGTCTTTTTGAGCAAGAGGAGTGAAAAAGACTATTATCTTTCCATTAAGAATATTATTTTGTTTAATATTGACCCCAGCCTTTAATTACTTAATCTAGACCAACTATTCAGCTCAGAAATTTTGTATAATATTCTAGCTCTCTCAGAAAATGGGAAAGCCAGAAGACCACTTACCATCAGGTCTGCCTGTTTGTCAACCTAATGACATAAAAAGAAAACTATTACATCCTCCAATTTGTAATAATGTAAAATCTAGTTTACCTGTTTTCTCTCCAACCTCTTTTTTTATTCTGGATAAGTTGTGTTTGACCACAATCTCACCATGGTAAGTGATGATGTTGCCGAAGGTGGTAAGCACACAATACCTAGATGGGAACTGCCTCTCAAGTGCAGCTTTCGAAACACAGCTTGGCGGCAGATTTTCAATTTGATACTACAAAGTCGTGAGTCGGGTACTACAAAGTAACCTACCACCGTGCTGTAGTTTCCTCACGATGTTTTCCTTCACCGAAAGCTCAAGCTCAAGGAGTCGAACTCACGACCTTCGCCGCGGTATGCGACATCACTACCACTAATCTATCATCGCCTTAAACCTAACTGATTGTCCCTAATAATATCTCTACTTTACTGAAACGTGTTTTGAACCTACAACATTTCGTTTCCCCATCAACTACCTATAAACGTCATAAATGAAATTAGTTTTCAACATTGCACTACAACTTTTGATCCTCGCACAACGATTTAATGTTGAAAATTGAATGTAATTTAACGGCAGGTACTTGATACCTGCGCTGTACACGAAGTTTAGAACTTGTAGCAACAAGAAGTCGCGGAAGGCGAAACTTTAGCTCTAAACTTGGAACAGGTGATCGCGGAAGCGAGTCTCGTGAAGTCGCCTAATTTTAGCAACAATTCCTTGCGTAAATATTATGTTTGGGCTTCCTATTCTAACATAGGACTAAAAGAGCATGAATTCTCCCTAAAAAGAAAATATCCTAGACTTACACAAGGTCAACCTACTTCACATGGAAACCAGAAATAACTGATATACACAATTATACTATTTAACGCGTATAACTCATTAAAAAGACATGTCTATTCACAAACTAGCTGTCACCTGCGGTTTCACCCGCGTTCCCGTAGGGTCTTATCTTTATTATCATACGTTTTGTAATAAAGAAAGTAGGTACAACTTATTTTATTTTTCCTTAGCATAATAAACCTTTTTATTCTTTTTTTTATACTACAAGTGACTCGTTGTCACTTGTAGTAAGTGACTGTCGTCGCCTATAGACTTTAGCAATTCGAAGGGGATTGCCAATGTGTTGTACACCTTATTTACAATGCCTTAAAGCCAACTGGCTCTCAAGTGCAACTGCCAGAACACACCAACAGGTGCTTAGCGACAGTTTTACAACTGGCCGCTACAAAGAGAACATGTCGAAAAAAAAGCCATTACTACCCCGTTTCAAAAATCCTGCTAAGATAGAAAGTTATGGTCACTCTACTCCAAACATAATTTATCCTAACTACCTTACAACCAACAGTCACATCATAAACAATAACGCGAGGAGACGAGCACGGTTGAACGAAGGCCACGTAATGACAGTTATTATCCATCGACCATTTCAACCAGACCCCCAACTCCGACAGTCCTGACCCCTATACCTGAACGCTAGGTGATCCAGACGGGGAGTGGAAGGTCACAATAGCCTGGTGAGTCGGTGCTAGTGATGTAACTTCATAGGGCACGATGTTGTTGTTATAAATGTGGATAATTATTATGGGTTGACACTGTTGACAGATGTGGTACCTATAGATTTGTTGTTAAAGTTCCGTACCTCTAAAGAAAAACAAAACTGTCTGATGTTTGAATGTCTTTCCGTCTGTCACAGTCTATTTTCTCCGAATCTACTGACGAAAGAAGTTGAAAAGCACATATATTGAGTCTGATGACATAATCACCTAGAGAGAAAATAAATTAATTGCGATTTGGGAGTTTAGAATATCAAATTGGAAAATTTAAATTATATCATGTTTCTTAAAAGAAATAAAATGCGTCGTATGCAAACGCATGTAAAGAAATATTTGAATTATTTTTTTTATTGATGTAAATTATCTATTCTAAAATGATTACTCTATTTATTTCTTTATTTTCTTCCTATCTTAAATAAGTATTCTATTCATAAAAGTTAGATTTTTTAGCTAGGTGAACATTTGCCCTTACCCAGAAACCGCTATTCAACTAAACACCTCACCATAAATTGCGTGTTATAACGCCCTAAGGCTGAGACTCCACCAAAGCTGAGTGGAGCCGAGCGGAGCGAAGATGTGTTTTAAACAACCAATATAATTTCGTTATTCACACATCTCGTCACCGCTCAGCTATTCTATTGGTTGTTTAAAAAATATTTCCGCTCCGCTCGTCTCCGCTCAGCTTTGGTGGAGTCTCAGCCTAAGTGTTTTATTGATTCCTTTGGTATATGCAACATTTTAGGTGCGATCAATAAGCACTATAAATTCATTTGCTGAACAGACACCGAACAAACATTTGCTCAGTATATTGACAGAAAGGTAGAGCCGTCCAAATCACCCCACGTCTGGCTTTTTATAGTATTATAGCTACGCATGGAGCAACCATACGATATCACCGCCACGCCCCATTCCTTAATGTAGAAGAACATTATCCTACTATTATAAGTGTGAAAGTTTGTTACTCTTTCACGCAAAAACTACTCAAAGGTACTTATTGCGAATTGTAGAATGATATGCGTATGAAAGGTACTGAGACCACTTTTAATAGAGAGAGGTGGAAGAGGAAAACCTTTGCCAACCATTGGTAATCGAAAAAAAAAAGATGAACGAACTATTTACAAGTTTGTACGGAACCCTCGGTGCGCGAGTCCGACTCGCACTTGACCGGGTTTTTTTCGTGACCATAGATACAAAGTCTTTCAGTCGCACACATTTTCTTCAGTTTTAATATGTTTCTTTTATGGTTACAGGTTGCTGTGTTGCCAACCTTTACAACATCGATATCATTAAAGATGGTCATAAATATTTCACTGTCTATCTATCTGTTTATTATAGTACAAGAATATATCACTATTTACTTTAAAACTAAAACGGCAATACATAAAGTACGAGTGCTAAAACTTTTACAACTAAACCGATATGGCGCTATAAATCAGGCAACCCCAATTTACGGCCAATATTAAAAGAAATAATTCCCAAAGTGTTTACACAATTAATCTTTCCCACACGCGTTGGGAAGCCACTGGATGAGAGTAGCGCAAGACCGGTCATCGTGGAGATCCTTAGGGGAGGCCTTTGTCCAGCAGTGGACGTCTTCCGGCTGATATGATGATGATGATGATGATGACACGCGTTTATTTACGACGCTCAGTTATTTGAAACATTGTCCATTTTGTGTAACGGCTAATTATGATATAGATGGCGTCACAATTGCCAGTCTACATAATATTGGCGATGTGTCTTTGTATCACGTGTTGAATGCGGTTTATGTATTTTTGTATTAGTTTAAGAATGAAATTGTTAAACATTAAAAAAAAAGCCAATACAGTCAGATGGTCCAAAAATATTTAAAAAATGTAACCTTGCTGAGTTTCTTGCTGGTTCTTCTCAGTTGAAGGCTGACTTCCGAACCGGTACCTTCTGTAATTCGACCTTCATAAGTGCCCTTCTAGGGCCTAATCTGAATAAATGGTTTTGACTTTGAATGGTTTGGCTTTGATGCCACGGTCTGAAAATTAACGTTGGGGAACATCATAATTATTGTACTAATATTGTAAATTCTCTATTTTTTATGGATGTTTCTCAATGCGCTGTAATAATGAAACAATTTATCGCCGGGATCGCGAATGTATCAAAACGTCACAAATACATATCAAATCATAAATATACCTACACCATCAAAAGATCTACTCTTTGTTAAATTGCTAATTATAAAATTGCTAATCATAAAATGGTTGAATTTTACAAAGCGCTCGCTATTTACGAGTATTTTTAGGTGTTTTATACACTGGTTAGTGTTAGATATTGAATATACCTAGGCAACATCCTAGTCGTATGAAGTAACAGTGCGAAAAATTGGTGATATAACAAAACGTAAAATACGAATTTTATTGCTGGCTCTTCTCAGCAAATTAACCTCCCGAACCGTGCGCTAGAATCTAGCTAGACTGAGAAAGTAACTTATTTACGTTAAAAAAATAAAGGTAGGTACATATATTGTAAAGGCCTATTTGAATATAAAATACTTATTTTTACTCGTTTTTTTTGGTGTGCATAAAGTTATTTATCTACTGTTACACAGTTTTTGTCAAAGATGATCTTCCTCGATACAGACATAAATAAAACAATACTCATCAGGTGAATCTCTTTTATCCGCAGCGGAACCGCCACCGCTGGTCAACGTGACAGTCCACGCGTCCACCATCCTGGCGCTGATCCTGTGGAACGTGGCAGGCGACGGAGGACACCCCATCGTGGACTTCACCGCGCAGTACCGCTCAGCGGCGCCAGTCAACGGCAGCCTCGAACCGTGGAGGCCGATCAGTCCTAACCATATCAGTCCCAACTCGGTAAGACCCAAAGAGATTTAAAGATAGATACAATAGAGCGGCTATCAGAAGAAATGTCATAGAAAAACAGTGATCCCATTCCATGCCTCAGTAACGCCATCTATCTATGAATAAACTAGACTAAAATTCCTATTTTCATCTATGGGCTGGTTGGGGTGAAAGTTAGACTTTACAATGGTTACAATAAACACAATGAGGTTTCAATTAACATTGTCTGTCTGTCTGTTTGTTCTGAATCCGAGAGTGAATAAGTACCTAATATTTACTGGTAGTAAGTACATAAGTTAGTTATCTGTTTAGTACAAGCTTTGCTTACTTTGGGATCAGAAGATAGTGTGTGATGAATTTTTTAGGATATTTATTATATTATTTTATTTGTTGTTTATACAAGTTATACTTTACAGATTTACCAAAGCGTACATATTGTTCTTAATTTCTATAACCGCTCTAAATATCTCAATTAATTAATACTGCCTCAACACATCTTTATTCTTCAAAATACAATCTTAATTCCTTGGTATAAATCTCATTTTTCAGCGTCAAATCGACGTGTATCACTTAGACACGAACGCGTCGTATTGGTTCCGAGTTTGGGCCACCAATGTGCTGGGCCCTGGGCCCCCGGTCGAGGTCCTGGGTACCACGCTCTACAGCGACCAGGATGCAGGTCTGTATACATCTTCTGTCTAATACCTGACATGTTTTAAAGCTAGTAGCAATCCATTTAAAATTGTCTTGCTTTAAGCCATATCTCGTAATGAAACCGCCTCTGTTTTATGTATCCCAAACTGCGTCTGGCGCCTCTTAAGTCCCAATTAGACTAGAAATAAAAAAATTGCTTTTTTTTAACTACTTAATTCGGCTGTCCCTGTCACATTAATTAGATGACTCCATATCCCTTACTGAATTACAATTGAATTGATTTTTGCGATTTAGAATACTGTTTCTCACTAAGATTCGAAGAATAAAATTCCCATTTTGCCACTGATAGCTTTCATATCTCTTCTCCGCTATTCCTGAACGAAATTTTTCATAACATATTCCAGAGCTATACAAGCACTTCCTGGAAGGTGCGGAGACTTTCGACACCCGTACATGGGTGGCGGCAGTGTGTGTAGTGATGGGCACTCTCGTGGTGCTGGCGGCCGGCACTTGCGCCGTGCTGTGCCGCGAGTGGCGCCGGAACGGTGAGCGAGACACGCCATAGCATAAACCTCTGCCACGATTGTACTTTATGTGGTACTGATGCCACTAACTGTCGGGTTTGAATGTACATCGATCGTAAATAGTTCGATCGATTCTAGGTTGACTCAATCATGATCGTAAATAATTCGATCGATTCTATGTTGGCTCATTTAAGATCGTGAATGTGTCGGTTGGTTCAATGTTGACTCAATCACGATCGTGAATAGTTAGATCGATTCTATGTTGGCTCAATCACGACCGTGAATAGTTTGATCGATTCTAAGTTGACTCAATCACGATCGGTAATAGTTCCATTGATTCTATGTTGACCCAATCACGATTGTGAATAGTTTGATCGATTCTATGTTGACTCGATCACGATCGTGAATGATTCGACTGATTCTTAGACTCGGTAATTATCATGACTCGCTTAATATATTGATTTGATCCATCGACCTTTAGTTAGTGGAGTAAAATCAATTGCGATTTAAAAAAGCTTTGTTAAAGCAGCGTAGAGCATTTGATCTAACTGATTGGTATTAATACCGTCATATCGTTGACTATTGTTGGTCGATCGATCATCTCGTACATGTAAATAAAGATCAATGTTAAAGATCATTTAAATTATCGAACAATTAATGAGAAGTTTGATAGAGAATAATCAAATAGTTAATATTTGTTTCATTCTGATCAATAGCTTGTAGGTAAATTCGATCTTTCGCTTAATTTTAATCGATGAATCTTATAATAAGAAATGAAAATGATATAAGTGAGACTTACCTAAGGTATTTAAAAGATAATTTGTGATTTCGATCGAAATTAGTTTTGATCTAAAATCGACCGATTCGTCATAGCGATCGATTTTAGATACAAATCTGCAGTTAAATGAAAATTTTATCGATCTATAGGATAATTTGGACCGATATTAATATTAGGAGATGAATCTCAAAGGTTAACAATAATTAATGGTATTTAAGAGATGATATAATTATTATAATATTCTTCACATTGCAATAGTTACGCTTATATTAATTAGAATAAAATCACGCATACAAAGTATGAATAAAGTACATAATTATTAAAAGTATTTAAATCACATTAAGTATATTCCATGCACAGCTTGGTTCATATATTTGTTGGGTAGTCACGTATAATTAGTAATGTAGCAATAATTAGTTATTTTAAAATATTAATTAAATAAGTGCCAATTTTAAAAATCTTCCATTATAAGAGTTTATTAAAATAGATTTTATATAAAAGATAAAATTTTAAAAATATATTTTCGTTCACGCCTTTATATTTCGAACTTTGCTATGCAATGGTGCTACGCATTGATTTTATTATTAGATAATAATTAGATGTTGTTTATGTACTAAAAATCTATACATATTCACATAACTATTATGTATAGTCGCAACTTGAGGTTTCCACTAATACCAAAGATCACCAAAATATATATAATTGAAGAAATATAAGCTGTTGCATTAGTTTATCAAGGTAAGCCTTTTGCACTTTTTGCTAATAATAAAAATTTTCATATTAAATCCAGATAATATATTAGAATCTATAAAATATAGTAATCCTATTAGAATACGGACCAAAAACTACAGAACGTCAATTAATAATATAGTATTCACCATACATTTGATGCAACACCATTTAATATTTTTCAATTGATATTATCAACTTTAGTTCCTATGCGATAGAATTGATTTTTAACTGCGGTTTAGCCCCTGTATTGTTTGACGTGTCAGGAGGTGAAGTTACCGATGAAATTGAAATAAAAGATAGATCATGTTACTCGCTGATAATATAGCTTTCTATAGGTGAAAGACTTTTAAATTCGGTTAAGTATTTTTTGAGTTTAACCATTACAAACAAACATACAAAATATGCAATCGTTTCTCTTTAACTTTTTCTTAAAGTTCAGATTTGTTCTTTTTTTAAACTTATATGTAGCCAGCCAGGGGGCTATTACGAAATACTCGTCATTTACGTTGCGAAATACACCCCCATATATGTTGTCCTTCATTAAATTCAAAATTGCCTCCTTATACGTCTTTAAAACATTTTGAAGTACATCCTAGCTTTGCTTAATTTAGATTTTAATAAAGTGGTCATCCTTAAATAATAGTTTTTCTAGTATTCGCTTTTAGGGTTTAGGGTAAATCTTCACCGCTAATTAGCTATAAGTATAATCTTGCCAGATATATATAATATATGACTTGCAAAAGCATGGGTAAATAAAATACTTCGGTCCATTTTCGAATACTTGAATTTATGACGCAATAACAAGTGAACAAAGTAGAAAATACTCTATTCTTAATTTTGGTATTTATATTTACTCATACTTTCTTAATCAGGTTTTCATCTCGAAACTCAGTCCACAAATATAGACATATAGTTGACCAATAATAAATATTAGGTAGGTTATATTATCTATATATATATAAATATAGCAATGTAGTGATATATTATAATAATATATATAGCTCAAGTAGAAGTTTCTCGCTCAAAATATACAATTTTCACAATCTAGAATATGCCTTACTTCCCCAATATATATAAGCTTATGCTACGTATAAACACCAATAAAAACGCTAATTTTAAATATATAATTGTCGTATAAAATGCAATAACTATTATATAACTTTTAAACTATATAACTTGAACATTATATTCTTATGAAGACTTTAGGACCACTATATATATATATATAGATATTGGACCATATAAACTAATAAAATTCCTTTAGTAGTTTTTCCTTAAAAAGATTGCTAATATTAAGAATTAAGAATAATATATAAAACTTATATAAATAAATTAATACTGTTGATAATATAAAAATAAATGAGACAGAATAACATGAACTAAAATTATTAATATATTCTGATTTTAAGGGATTAACTAAATACAATGATGAATATTTTATTCCGGAAATAAATTTGTATTTATTCATTAGATCTTTCCAAAATATTAAGATATTCATAGTCAGTATATCTTCCTTATTTTAGTATTAAGTAATTTCCTTCAGTAGGTTCTGCATAATATAAAATAACACGTAATAAACGAGGTTTTCGTTATGGCTTTACGTTTTGTTACCGAATAGATATATTTTAGATATATAGCGCTTGGCATAGCGCTCAAGTACATTTTTATAAATATTTAAACTAATAAAAAGATCAATTTCATACAAACTATATTGAATATTAAATATCTGCTGTTTAGAGTGGAATTAGTGTGAAATAGATCTGAAAATAGCATTAATTTTTTCAGCTGATGTAGACAATAGAAGTTCGCTCTTTAACCTATGACAATAAGGTTAACATTTGAAGTGCACAAGGAGCGAGCTTCCTTCTTTAATCTATCCGCATGATTCTTGCATAATTATCTTTCAAATACGATAATACTTTGCATTAGTCTATGGCACACCTTTCTAAGTGCCAAGTCATGCAAAGCCAAAAACCGCGAAAGTATTTGCTGATTTTTTATTCATTCGATATTTTTTCTTCTTTTCCCTCTATCGCACTCGCTTGGAACGCACGCTTGGACTGCGGGCCTGCACACTAACAAACAAACACACACACACATGGTGATGGTATGTATTACTAACCATAGAGTACCCAGACGATCAAGACGTGATGGAGTTAGTGCCTAACATTATTTTGAACCCCGGGTTTATGGAGATGGACCCGATAAGGCCGCGGGACTTCACGGGGTCCATCATCAGGTCCACGGAGTGCCCGGGTCCGGGGAAGCCCCGGCGTGTTTGATTCTCGTCCATACTTAACCTTAGGATATTCTATCGCACCGATTCCGGCGTGCTGTCATGATTGTCACTGACAGACGTCAACCTGACACATGTCAATTTCAGCTCCACAGGCTGTAAATGATGCTATTGAGATGCTTCGATAGAGATTTTGGTTTGTCATGTATGAAGTCATAATTATGCGATTATTTTCTTATGAAAGATATAAGTTGTCAAAGTTTTTGAGTCAATTATATAAAAAAAAACATACAGTCGAAACTAATAGTTTACTAAAATTGTTTTATGTGAATCAGTTTTCTTATTTAACGACTTGACAATGTATGTCAATCCTATATTACTTTATGCATGACAATGAAAAATTAACGTTTGCGCTTTGCAATAAAGCTCAAATTGCAATAATCGTCGGAGTTCAAGTATTTATGACAAGCAAGATTCGCGTCCGATCCATTTTAATGAAAATTTTAAACATTTTGATTGGCCAAAAGGGTAAGAGGGACATATCAAACGCTTTGTGTTGTTTGGAATCGGAACCATAGAGTAACCTACAGGTTGCATAGCTTATGCGCTCGATTGCGATATACAGTACTGCGGAACGTTTCTCAAAAGTTTTGACACTAAGCAACTGGTTGACGCTCAGAAGAGCTCTATTTGTTAAGTGCGTTTAAACTCTCGCGATTTTCTGACAGTGTACTTGATTTTTTTATTCAATTTAGGTCCCAAACGAACTAAAATTATAAACGAAGTCTTTTAAATCAATAAAAAAGATTCTCTATGTTCCCTTTAATAGCAATTTTAAAACTTTTGAGAAACAGTAGTAGCAGCGTAACTTAAGCTTAAACCTAATGTTGAGAGAGATAATTTCTAGTTTTGTAAGCGTTTCGTCTAACATAGTGGAGGTTGCCATCTCAAAAATACTATTTGGTAGGTTTATGCTAAGTCGATTTTTAGACCTTTATTTTTTACAAAGTGTTAACAGATGCTTGCATTTACTTTCGATATATTTACATATTTGGCGTATGTCTGACTTTGACGCTTGTCCTATGATGGCGGGGACGTCTCTGAATCTCGGTATTTTTGAAACCTGGGGGATTCTGTTACAAAGCTTTTCATATTCCGTGCCATCTTTCCTATGTAATAGTTGAAGTATTCAGTCAGGCGAATGCTTTTTTTATATTAGATTATAATATCCTGGCAACCCCAAAAATGAGTAAAGTTTTTTAGAATCATATTGCTTATCGTTCAATCAAATTGTTAATGTTGCTAGCTATACGTAGTGTTAGTGATTTTAATTATTATATATTTTGCAATATTAGATATATTTTTTATAACGGGATCTCGAATTTATGGTAATGAACATTTGTATGAGAAAGAAGCAATGAAAAGACAATGCAATATCTTAATTTTTTGTGATTTTACGCTGTGATTTTTTATGTTTTCCTTAAAAGTTTTTTTTTTAAATTATGAATAAGGTATCGTATAACATGAAGTAGTTTTTAAGTGTATATATATATTTAATATCTATCGTTTGGAGACTGGTGTGATGGTATGGAATTAATAGTTTTTAGTGTATTATAGTAATCTTATTATTGTGTGATATTTTATTAATGGAAATTTCCACGGTATGATGCTATACAAATGTATTTTTAAGTAGTCCTGCTAAATAAAATATCATGCAATAATCATAGCTTTGAAATATACCGCCTGAATACTACAATTCCAAATAAAAAGTCGTTTAGGAATGTCATAGAAAAATTTACTTTAATGCTTTAATATTAGGTTCATTTATAAAACACAAGCTTCCCCCCCCCCCCCTTTAACCCCCTTAAAGGATGATTTCTGGGATCAAACTATCCTGTGTCCTTTCCCGGAACTCAAACTATCTCTATGCCACATTGGATCTAAATCGGTTCAGCGGTTTAAATATGAAGAGGTAACGACAGACAGACACACTTTCGCATTTATGGGTTGTGTACTGATTACAGATAAACCTTATTGTAAGGATATAACGTTTATTTTTCTGTGACACGTCAAATGGGACTTTATTTGGAATACTATAACGGTATATGTTTAGAATAAGATCACCGCTTTTACAAATCACATGTATTATCAGACAATATATGGTAGTGAAATCATGTTATTAATATAATGTTATTAAATAATAATGGTGACACTTGAAGGCAATGAGATAAATATAAAATATGTAATGAAGCACATATTATATGATGAAATAGGGTTGCTATCAAATGCAGCGTGTTTTATATTCGAGTTACATATAGCCACAAACAGTAGCGGACTCAGGTGGGGGGCTAACGGGCTTAAGCCCCATCCAAAATCAACTGAGGCCTTCCATGGAAAATCTTAAACTAAACGTGATATTATTTATATTTAAGTTTTTAGCAAATATTAAACCACGTAAAGTACGATTGAAAATTAAATGTTGTGTTAAAAACAACATAAGAAATCTTGAAACCTTGATTAAAACTTATGTACAAAATATAACTGAAATAAATAATTATGAAGCCAATAACAAGTTGACGACAGATTTTAAATATGACAGAGTAGGTGGCTTGTAATAATAGGTTCAATAAAAGTAGCTTAAATGACAATTTCTTGTATATTCTTTGATCATGACATAATTAGTATTTTTCTATATTTATACATAATTAAAAAGTGACACGTTACATATGATAACAACCTAAATTATAATATAATTGAATATATTATATTGTTGTTAAAGTGTGGAGCGGTTTATTTTTGTATACCATATGTATGCATATCAGGTAAAGCCTTAGGATATAATCAGAGATAAAATATAGGGTGCGACTTTTTAACATCTTCTTTCCAGTCTTTTAATCTGCGTATATTTCACGTCTGACATAAATTAAAGTCAATGTAATAACATTCTTATTGTGTACATAATATAGTTAAATTTTGGTTGCATTCTAGTTCATTACAAAAATAGATGGAAATAGCAACATAACGGGAATATTTTATAGATCCGTGCTCTGTACGCAGATTTATCTAAATCCTTTCTTAAATGATAAAACTCATTGCCTCTTGTGTATTCACTTAATAACTTAACATTATGTATGCATTTATTTACTATTTCTATTATTATTTAGTTTGTGACTGGTGATTAAAAAAAACATTTGAGCTAAAAGTAACGACGCCTGAAAGATCTTGTCATTCGCGTAATGTCAATTGTCAGTTTGACAGTTCCCAGTGCTATCAAATGCCATATGAATTAAATATCTCTGTATATTTAAACAATAACAAAATGTTAATTGCCAGTCACAAATATAAAAAAAAAAAAAAAAGTATTCCTACAATGCGTTGTGCTTGCGCCAAAACGAATATTTAGTGATAAATAAGTTAATTATTGACAAACTCTGTCCGTCTTGCAATATTGTATATGTGCTAATGTGTCAATTAAATATATGTACATATTTTAGTATCTTGGCATGTCGTATGTTGCTTGCACCTACTAATGTTTCATAAACTGTGACCGCGATCTAGACTACTGTATACTTTATTTACTGTACCCGGATTTTTAACGGGAAATTGCTGTAACAAATGTCAGATTTTAATTAATGTTCAGGCCCGAATTCAGGACTTGGGCAACAGGGGCTTAAGCCCAGGTGGGGCAATAATTCATTACTGGACTTGATCCATGCACTCGTGTACTATTTCATACGCGGTCACAGTTATGTGTGTATGCACCACTTTTGTCTTAAATCTTCCATAAAATTTCATTATAAGCGTAATTTATTTTTGTATGGGAATTGGAATGTTTTACATGCAAAAAAATATTATCTAATTTTGAATTTATTTCCTAGCAGTATTCTTCGAAATGGGCGTCATGATAATATTAAGTGAATTAAAAAATACCTTTATATTGATTTCGCTTCCATCTATGTATTCAAAGTTTACTATTAGATTCACCTAGTAGATGAAGGTCTAAATCAAAGCTATTATTAAATTTCGACTTTAAAGAGGAAGCATAAAGTTCAAAGCTGCTAAACTACAATAAATATCAAAACTGACATTGCATCCTATATCAGGAAATCAAGAAATCAGTAATGTTTTTGAATGAAAGTGGCGCCCCTAGTGGCTACTATCCTAAAGTAAGTAGTTGTCATAAATATGCTTTGACATTTTTCTTTTTTCTTCAATAAAACTGGCTATCAATTTCCTCATATTGATGCGTTATTTAAAAGTTAACTCTTTTTCTAATCGAATTCTTTTCACAAATCTTCTAGATGTTGACTTTGGTAAATGAAATAAAATTAAATGTTAAAAAGGCGTTTAGATAGGTCTGTTGGGTATATAATTAATATTAAGACTGTAATCGCTGGTAGTATACTTTATGGATAATCTTCGACCACTGAAACGTCAGCAATAGGGATGTTGCCAATAAATACTTGAAAATAGCGAACACGCTGTAAAATTCAACCATTATATGATTTTGTTACCAATTTAACAACAAAGAGTAGATCTTTTGATGGTGTATATTTATGACGTCACAAGCAAGTGTTTTATACATCTCCATATAAACTATCGTTTTGACATTTAATAAAACCAGTCAAGTGTGAGTCGAACTCGTGCATCGGGGGTTCCGTACATTTTTTTTTCTAATTTTATTGTTTTTAGTATATTTTGTTATAGCGGCAACAGAAATACATCATCTGTGAACATTTCAAGTGTCTAGCTATCACCGTTAATGAGATACAGCCTGGTGACAGACAGACGTACAGTTGAGTATTAGTAATAGGATTTCCGTTTTACCCTTTGGGTACGGAACCCTAAAAAGGAGCTGATTGGATATGTCAGTCAACACCCCTATTCTCCAGGTATTGAAAATGTATAGGCGGCTGTGTCCATGATTGCCTTGAATAAAATAAATCTTGTCTTGCCCTTTACTTGAGAGCCAATTCTCTTAGTCAAACGTCGCCCTTTAGCTTTGAATGTATCTTCAATAATTATCTAGTTTATGACTCTTGGCTCGAATGGTAATATATAACTTTTTCAATTGAGGTTTTTAGATATTTATTGTATACCCAACATTCATAAATAATGTGAATTATAAAGATTAGTGTTAGCTAAACGCTAAAGGTTGTAATAGTTTAGTTGTTGACGCTAGCGTAGCGGCAGTGCATGTAGTGTAGGTTCGATTCCAGTGAGAGTCAAGACTGGGGCGGGAGATGGAACTGCCTGCTTGGTTCAGCTGGTTCTGGCTGGTGTTAAGGTTTACTGATATGGCTTTTTTTACGATTTACATTTGCAATAACATGTCAGAATTTTCTGTTCAATCAGTTGCTTGCTTTGGCTATGGTAATTACTATGGGCAATGATATTGTAAGCAAAAAGATAGACACAGCATTCGCTCGTCAAAAATGGCACACAAAAGTTTAACACTTAGGCCGAACTTACACTTGTTGCTTTCGTAAGTTTTATGTAAGTAACTTACGGCTGCATTTTGAAGTATTAAGAAATTACGGTAAGCCACTTACAAAGCGTGTTTACATTTGAAAATTTATCGTAAGTTACTTACGTGAGTAAAACTTACAAGTGTAAGTGCGGCCTAACGCACACCTAACGTAATATTTCAATATCACACTATATTACGATATCTCATAACACGGCGGTATTTTTGGTTTTGGGTCACTTTAATTGCACTCGGTACGTGAAGTGCATCCATAGACACCAGTGTCGCGACTCAGGTCAAAGTTGGTTGATTAGCCAGTTTTTAACCTACTGCTCGCGGAGCGCTTATAACTTATCTACTCATTTTTACTTATAGTATGACTATGTAAAAGAAAAAAAAACAGAATTAACAAATTTATTCAGCACGATGAACCTACATTTCGTTTTGTGTATAAGATCCGTATTATAAAACGGCAATCATTTTTTTATTTTGCATTATTCATATACAGGATGTACGGTCAGTAGAACGACAAACTTAAGCGGATCACCTACCAAATATACAAAAATGACCTGAGGAAAAGTGTCACCATTTGGAGATATAAGATCTAAAATTCAAAAATCATCTGAAATATCGATGTATCTCGAAAATGGCGAACTTTTTACTGAGGTGATCTTTGTATATGTTGGTAGATGACCCAACCACCTATCTCCCTCTTAAGTTTGTCGTTCTACTTACCGGACAACCTGTATAGGTACCTATATGGCTAAATAATTCATGTTATTCTGTCTCAATCAGTTTTCATTTATGTATTCCATTAGAATAGGTAGGGTGGTAGGGTACTATGTGGAACTCGACTGGCTGGCTACCACCCTCATGTTGAAAATCTGTCGCCAAGCACCTGTTGGTGTGTTCCGGCAGTTGCACTTGAGAGCCAGTTACCCTTGCCCTTAAGGCATTGTAATAAGGTGTACAACACGTTGGCAATCCCCCTGGTATTGCTAATGTCTATAGGCGACGGTAGTCACTTACCATCAGGTGACCCGCCTGCCTCGTTGTCACTAGTGACATAAAAAAAAAGAATTCCGCGAGATGCACTATGAGAATTTCTATAGAGAAGCGATGGACGCAACCTATGACAGTTAGCGCCAATTCTTTATACAGAATACGTTTATGATTAGACCCACATTGTGTGTTTATTATTTAATTTATTATATTTAACTTTATCTAGGAATAAATAAGGTGCATTGTTCTCTCACAACTATCTATATTTTACTTTATATTAAAGTAACATTCTATGTATTTTTAAGAATAAGGTCGCCTTTCGAATAAAAGCACGTCCATGTTGTATGGCAGCGAATGTAACCTTTGTTTTGCCATTGTATTTCTTAACGTTAAGTATGTTACCATGTCTTGTCTATCGATTAGCAATATTTTTATATGCATTAAGTATTTTAAATATTGTATTTCAAAATGGAATTAGGACAAACCGGATATCATTATACCTATAGGATGTCCGGTAAGTAGTACGACAAACAATGTTTTTTATTTAAATTTTAATATTTCAGACTCTTTTATTTATGATTTTAAATAGCTCGAAAATGGTGACACTTTTACTAAGGTAATTTTTTTATACATATGTATTTGGTAGGTGACCCGCCCACCTATCTCCCCCTTAAGTTTGTCCTACTACTTACCGGACAACCTGTATATGTTTATATAGATGGCTCAATTCTCGTAGAATTTTGTTTAATTAACCGCTCGGCCCGCAATCGTACGGTCGTCCCAAAATTATTCTGGGCAGAGATTCCTATGGGCGAATTGTTTGATGAGTAGTTAATATAGGTCTGTGTTAAGATTAAATAAAATAACGTAGTAGGTAGGTATACGTATTCTTTTTTTAAAGTATGCGACTATAGGCGATGATAGCTCAGTGGTAGTGACGTCGGACACCGCGGCGAAGGTCGTGGGTTCGAATCCTACAATGGGCTTGAGCTTTCGGTGAAGGAAAACATCGTGAGGAAACCATAGCACGGTGGTAGGGTACTTTGTAGTACTCGACTGGCTGGCTACCACCCTCAAGTAGAAAATCTGTCGCCAAGCACCTGTTGGTGTGTTCCGGCAGTTGCACTTGAGAGCCAGTTGCCTTTAAGGCATTGTAACAAGGTGTACAACACATGTGCAATCCCGTTGGTATTGCTAATGTCTATAGGCGACGGTAGTCACTTACCACCAGGTGACCCGTCAGCTTCGTTGTCACTTGTGGTATAAAAATAAAAAAAAAGACCACTCGCTAAAAAGTCTACTATCAGCCAATATAACTAATAATCAAACAACCCGCCCTATGACTTGTGCCTATTCTGTAACTAAACTAAATTTTAGTCTCAGTGTATCTCTTTCTGAAGCAAGACATGAGACATTGATAAAAGATTTTAAGTCTTGTAATATTAGTCCAAATCAAATTAGTTTTTGCTTGTTTTCAACGTAAATATAGTCGCTACTAATAGTGAGTGCTTCTATTTCGACATTGGCATAGACTAAATTTCTTCTATCTCTTTATTATTATTTGTTTATTTAAAGGCTTTTGTTACAAGACTATCAAGCCTAAAACATTTTTCAATATTCTTTTATGACAAACTATGTTTTAGTTAGAAAGAGATAGTGCTAATCGCTACCAATGTATTGAAATGCGATATCCGCTACCTAAAAAATCCTTTAATGTTTCGGTTACATGTGTGCACAATAAGTGTTAAAGTAATATTGACGATTATGCTATTCAAATAGAGTTGCAATTTGAATGCAAAAGAATGTGGAAGTCTTCGCGGCAACTATTTGAATAGATAATGATTTTCTTTTGTTTAGTTCGACTATAACGTTTTGGCAAGTTTTATACAATATGCAAACAAGCAGGGCCGGATTTAAGGGAGGGCAACCGGGGCAACTGCAAATTCTATATATTCATAATGTTCTAGAAATGTCGTCGGACATGCGGTTGGAACAAAGGTTTCTTTCCGCTATATAAGATGAAACACTTGCAAGAAACATGTATTATTTATCCTATTCGCAAAATCCACACCTCTAAATCCGGCCCTGCAAACAAGTAATAAAATGTTATCAGGAACTTATGAAAATATCTAACCCTCAATTATGCACATAGACAGACTGATAAAATAAGTGATTTCAATGTTTTTTTGTGTGTTGTTTTATGATTGTAATATTGAATCTCAGTGAAATTCCAAAAATACATGTGCAATATTTTATTATGATGTTTAATATATTTTATTGATTGTTTTATGTGGCATAACGTCATCAGTGAAAGCGATTTTTTTTTGTTTATAATTTGTGATAATGTGATGCCCAAATGAAGGTACAATCGATTGAATGCCATTGTTGTAATGTTGGATATCATTCCCATTAAAACTACATTTTACACATACCAATTGTATTTTATTTTAATACCTCAGTAAAAAAAAGAGATAGTTGCATAATATATAAGAATAACATGTTTTCTTCGTGTCCATATCTTCAGTAGTCGCGTGATATGCATAGTATAATAATGGTTCCTAAAATTGGGTAATTTTAATGAAAAAAAAATATTCGTTTATCTTTTTAATTACATAGATTTCATGCTGTCCAAATCTGAGTCGAGGATCTGAAAAAAAAACGATTAATTTCGTATGTATTTTTAAACTCACAATAGAAAATACCCCATCTCTAAATGTACACGTTTCTCTTAATTGTTCCTGATTTTTACTAAAATAGTGAACTAATTAAATAATTGGAAAATAAATGATTTGCAGAAATGAAACAGCGGTGTACAAGAATATTGAAAGACAAGTAGGTATATATTATTTTTTACATAGGTGGCCCAGACACCTTTATCATATTATTGATATAACAATAGATGGCGTTGTACACTTTCAAATAAAACTGCGACATCTTCTACTGTCCATAGAGAGGGGCAAACTTCTTAGGTTTTTTTTTACACTAACTATATAAAAAAAAACTGAATCCTCGGAATAACTTTTGGAGACTCGTCTAAAGAAAGCGCGTAGTTTCATCCCTGTATGGAATTCCACCCAAATTTTTATATGGGTTCCGTTTTTTTTTTACCATTTGGTTACGGAAAAATATGGCCCTAAAAACAAAGGCGGTAAATACAACAAATTTTATAAACTAGTATCTGACCTTTAAATCAATATCTTCTAAGGCAGCCTCTAGAGCCAGCAAGCCAGGGTCATCAGGAGTGTACACGCGACATTCTTCATCAAAGAACCTCTCCATCTTCAGTTTCAATTCTTCATTGGAATGATAGAACCTCTCGTTGTACACTGAGTCATCTGTTGTATCAGTCAACGATGTCTGGAAACTGGTAAATTATGGACATTATCCATATGGATAGAACATCTAGAACTTTGCATGTTTTCAAGATTGAAACAAATCAATTTGAGCGTATATAAATACTGTGGCTACGACGTATTATTTATATATGAATAACTCGATATTATTATTGATCGTTTGTCGTTCTATATTCCAATATATTTTTTACGTTTTCTATATTCAATATATCTAGATGAAAGTCTGTCGCCAAGCACTTATCGGTATCTGCACTTGAGAGCTAGTATCCTTCTAAGCTTTGTGTGCTTACCACCTTCGGCCACATCACTTAGCATGGTGAAATCGTGGTTAAACACAAACTTATCCAATAATAAAAAATAGATAGAAAATCCGAGGGACTTACACTAAAATTGTTTATTCTTATTTAGCCATGGAGGATACTCCATGGTTTTACTAGTATTCTAGAAGGATCTTATCTTATCCCAAGATAAAAAATAGGAACCGTATGTTTTTAAATTATTCTACTATATCAATGGATGTTCCCCATTTTTTTCTTTGTAACCACTCCTGTATTTGAGCGAACAAAACAAAAACTGGCCAAGTGCGAGTTGGACTCGCGCACGACGGGTTCCGTAAAAACGGCAAAAAATCACGTTTGTTGTACCCTTAAATATTTAGTATAGTATTAACAAAAAATCGTTCTATACAAAATGTTATGACAAAAATAATTGCCGTAACTTTGGATAATATCAAGTTTAATTAAATGTTTTTGGACTCAGATTATTTGGAGGCGGCTTAAGCCCCTTAGCCCCCCTGGATCCGCTACTCTTAGGTGTTTTATCACTTTAGGTTTACGCAATTTATTTCTCTATGGTTTACACACAATATTATAATTACCTGTGCAATGAAGCAAGATACCCTGGCGGGAAGGCATCTAATGCAGCTCTCATCTGGTCCCAGGGGTCACTGACACTTCTGCTCAAGAGCTATCAAATATAACTGTTTATTATAACAAACATCAGGTCGATATCCCTTATCAGTACACTTTATCGATAACAATTGTGATGATAAATCAGTGGTAGTGTTGTCCGATACCGCGGCGAAGTTGGATTCGAATCCTATGGCTTGAGCTTTCGGTGAAGGAAAACATCGTGAGGAATCCCCAGCATGTAGCCAGCTTTTAGACAAGCTGACTATCATTCTCAGGTTGAAAATCTGTCGCCTAGCACCGTTAGGGTGTTCCAGCAGTCGCACTTGAGAGCCTGTTTTAAAGTCATTGTAAAAAGGTCGATAATACACTGGCAATCCCCCTAATGGTGACGTAGTCGCTTACCATCAGGTGACCCGCCACAGACCTCTGATATCAAAACAAAAAATTACTCCCCGGTAACAAATAGGTAAATAAATCTGAGCTTAGGAGTAATAAATAGTGTAATGAGGCGAATTGTACCTCTACAGTTGCAAATAATATCAAACCCAGCGTTACAAAACATTGGAGAATGTCATCGACTCAATGTAACTTACCCTTCTATGTCTGGTATAATCGATTTCAGAGTCAGTCATAGCCCTCGACAGCGGTATACTAGAGTCAGTGCTCAGGGTATTTAAGTCGCACTCCTCGATGCTAACAGTAAGGGAACTGTCACTCCTCACCGTCAGCAAATCCTCAGGATCCGTCCAGATGTACGGAGGCAGGGTGATCTCAGGAATCTCCAATTCATTCACCATTTGTGCACGGTTTTTTGGTATGGAGTCTAAGAATGTTTGGAACATGTCCATTTTTTTAAAACTGGAATGGAGTTACTTCTATAGTCTACAGCCAACACTGCAGAAGTCTATGGTTAGGTACGGACTGTAATTTTATGTCATGGGACATAGCTTGTATCCACTATGGAATCCCAAATAACTGATATATATACTACTTGTTTTTGTATAAATAATATCTACTGCTACTAAAGAATTTGATATTGTTACGTCGGAAACATATTAGAAGTCCCCTAGTATCGATAGTATCTACCTATAGACACAGATTGTTACCATCCATCCATTACCATCAGATGACCTGTTTGCCTGTTTGAAGGACTTCTGTGCAGAAAGATATCTGTATGACGCATATATCTAAATATTCCGCCAACGCATCAGCTTGGCCATCCAAAGAGAAAACGCTGCTAGCCTTCTGGGAACCTTGCCGATCGGCAGCAGCGGCAGCCTCGAAGAAGTTTTTTATATATTATAGTTGTACATTTGTTGTAAATAAAGTGATTGTTATCTAAATATTTAAGTTATTGACTCACATACACAATTAATCTGCGAATATTGCCGTCTTAAGACGTCAAAACCGTTTCGTGAATATGCTAATGTCTTTTCACTTCCCAAAAATTACTGACAACGCACAAAATACGCGTCGAAGATCACGTAGGTGTCACAATAATTTCACATTCAACTGAGCAACAACGAATCTTGGTTATGAAACTACTTGCAACTAGGTTTGTTAGTTTTGTCGATACCTACGTGATAGCAACCATGTTAACGTACGAAATCTTGAAAGTTATTCGAGCTACGTGAATCAACCATTCGTTAAAATATCCAAGATATGTGGTCGCTTATTTTTGACTATCTGAGAGCTATGTTTCCATAAACTGAATCGACAATAAAATTTCCATATATCTAATTATCGAACCTGCTCTACTCACAAAATTTCGCGAGAATCGGTAGAGAAATGAGACCTGTAGATGAGAACAGCCGGACAGACATACGAAAGCATTTTTGCCCAAGCTGAAATGGAGACGCTTCGCTAGCTCGTTCAATTATAAAGAGGTGAAGTTTGAATGTAGGAGGTATTCTCCGAAACTACTGATAGGTACCATTATAAATATTCTTTCACTAATACGAAGTTATATTATCCCTTACTGATATAGAATCCTTTTAGTCTCGTAAACTCTGGTAACCGCCCTGTTTCTAGTAATAAATATAGTCTCCGATTTTAATGAAAACTTGTGCCGTCATAAATATACTCCATCAAAAGATTTGTCGTTAAATACAATGTTTTGGATATTATGTTGGTTGGTGTCCTTATAGCCTTGAATGTTGCCTTACATTCCAATTAGATGCAGTATGTACCTACCGCTAGTTAACTATAAACATTAATTATACGGCTTAGCTTAGGTAATCATAGATTATGATTAAGGTCACGCAAGGTTAAAAGTTCACACTACGGTCGATAAACTGTAAGTAACTGTGAATTACGTAAGAGAAGAGACTACAAGTCAAAAATAAGACTGGATACAAGCGGCTCTAATCCATACTCCCCATTATAATCCGCAAAATTATAATATAATAAATGCGAAAGTATATGAAGAATGATATGCATATGAAAGGTGTGAGTACAGAGACGACTAGTGATAGAGCGGAGTGGACGAGGAAAACATGTTGTGCCGACCCCACCTAGCGTGGGATAAGGAAGAGAAGAAGAAGAAGAAATGCGAAAGTATGTATTTTTTAAAGGTATACCACAAGTGACAACGAGGCAGGCGGGTCAACTGATGGTAAGTTAATACCAACGCCTATAAACATTAGCAAAACTAGGGGGATGGACAATGTGTTGTACACCTTATTACAATGCCCCCTCAAGTGCAATTGCCGGAACACACCAACAGGTGCTTGGACAGATTTTGAACAGACGAGTACTACAAAGTACCCTACCAGCCTACCACGGATATTTTAAGATTATGTATGTAACAACAAGTGGTAGGCAGTTTCGGGGCCCGTAGGAAATAGACCATCAGTTCACTGCAATACTAACGTCTTTCCGTGCCTTGTAGTAGGTATATTATTATAGGGATTTAGGAAAAATTACGCTCCTATTTTAATTGAAAAAAAAAAGGACTATTGGTCAGGTATGGATTTGCGGGGCCCCTAAATGTGCGGGGCCCGTAGCATTAGCTACTTTTGCTGCGTGGCTAATCCAGTAACTGCTCGTAGATTAGTTCATAAACAAATAATTTATGCAATGTCTGACTATATAAACCAAAAACATAAACACAATTCATTGTTCAACTCCAGGAATCCCCTAGAGAATAGAATGTGCATTGTCCTTTTAGTCGGTAGATATAAACCAGGCCTACCTAAGTTATTTATGTAGGTGTTCGGAGGTGGGATCAACTTCTTTTTTATCGTTCAACGTAAAAGTCACTATATTTTTGGTTTTACTTTGGATAAGCTTGTGTTTGACCGCAATCTCACTTCACCATGGTAAATGATGATGTGGCCAATGTGGTAAGCACACAAAGCCGAGATGGAAACTGGCTTTCAAGTGCAGCTTTTATTATCAAGCTTGACAGGTAATTTATTATTGGTTACTGAAATGTTTAATGAATAGCTACGGTGCATTTTGGAAGAGTAGATGATAGAATACCTTAGTCCAAGAGAGATTAGACTTATTCTTAAAACCCAGTAATATACAGGGACTTAGAATATAAAAGATCTTATGCAATTTATCAAATCCTAATTTGTTAATTAATTAATGAATAGGTTACATTTGTTGTAAATAAAGTTATATTGTAATTATATGAATATGTTTACGTTGTGTAATTTTATTAAACAACGGTGTGCATTTGAAAAATGAATTATATTCAGCAATATAGCTCATGTGGTGGCCATGTTCAATTCGCAGAACTAACTGCGTGTAAAAAGTACCTAATCAAACTTACGATACCTAACTTGTTTTCAATTGTCAACGTTCATAATAAATAACGACAGAGCGAATGGTTCTTCAAGCCAATATTTCAAAGCTTGCTTCATAAATCATAAAAGAGGTAATTATTTCTCAAATTATACAATGAGATGAACGATCTTTTCTATTTCTTTCGTTTTCGTTTTTCTGCTATTACCTACAAATTGTTCTTACAATTTAAGCTAACAATATTCCGCATCAGTAGATGTGTTTACGTTGATTGTATGGCACAATGCCCAATCCATTTCTATGGCAGCATGAAACGTGACGCTCGTAGAGTACAGTGAACGAACAGTCGCGGAGTCAGTGCCTCGCTTGTCTCACTCAATACGCCACACGGCCGTTGCTAAATTGTCCTTGCACTTGGACTGTACACACAAACGATGCAACTATGAAAATATAGCCGTCTCAGCCGACGCATAAAATATCAGCTGTGGTGTGGTGTGATGCTGGCGCGCGCGGCTGCCATCGGCATCGGACGGGATCCGAGTATTCCGAGTTCCGACCGACTCAACTCAGTCATGCTTTGATAGTAAACGCAAATGGACGTGATTAACGGGTCGCCGTCGCTGCGGCTGCGCGGCGGCGTCAACAGTAGCAGTGATGGTAAAAAACATGAGTTGAATCAGTGTACAAGTGCAATGTCGCCAGAGACTCAGCGGCTTTTGCCCCCAACTACGGAAACTATAATGACGAAGCCGTTCCCCATACGAGGTGAATATAACTACTTAGTTTATGACAGCTGTCGCATGCCAGCCTCTATATCGCGTTCCCGCGTTTTCAAGGGGCTCGTTCTATTACTTTTTTGCGATGCGTTCACGCGTTGTTTGGTCCTTCGATACGGGATCAAAACTTTTTAGGATGGAGCCATAGATTAGAATGATGGCCAAGTGTATACAGTTGTGATTCAGATTAGCGTGGGATTAGGAGTTATGATAAACGCAGCAGTTCGAAAACTACAAAATTATAATTTAGATTGGAACTATAGTAGGTATTCATTCTTATTATGGGGAGGTATAAAAACCTTGTAAAAATATTTAATTTAGTTTTTAGTTGAAAGATTTTATGTGTACAATCAAGAATTATTTAATTAAACGCACAGAATTTCTATGAGCGCAAAATTGAAAAGTAAACTTTGATCCAACAAAAACATCCAGTCTATTATTCTAGACTACATAGTTACTCCTCAAATCATTTCATAAAAGCCAGATGGAATTCAATAAAAATGTAAATTATGAGCCCAATTTAAATTAGGTTAAAAGCATTACGCTTGGCCTGTACCAGAATTTGGTAAACCAGTAATAAATGTAATTTATCAACCAGTAACGCACTGCTTAATAATAATTAATTTAACATACGATCCAGTTTATTTACGATTCAATGAACATTAAACCGATTAAATATTACAATCGAATCACATATTATGGAGATTGCTTCATTCACCACGATATTTGCCATAAATGCGAAAGTTTGTTGTTTCCCATTCAGATTCATGGTCCGAACTGCAGTAATCGGAACATCCCCTAAAAATCCTCTAAATCGTAAGTGAAGGCAGTAGAAACGCCCTGAGCCGAAGTGCCCCACCTGGGGGGCCCTAATTTTTAAAAACTTTATCCGGTTGAGTGCCCTAAGTGCTCGCCGAACAGTCCGCGTAAAGGTATCGTGGTCCATCAGGCTAACACCTTCTAGTCCATTTTTAAAAAGAGTAACTATGTTTGCTATCGAAACCATCAGTGAACAGCTCTCCTGCCTGCTTTATTACTTATCCTATCGATTACCCATTCACCTATACCTACTCTGTGTACGTAATATACCCTATAGGATTTGTAAATAGTTTTTTCATTCTGGATACCTTCTGTTTAATGCGTTTCATAATAAAATTCACTTTAGATATTGTGGTTAAATATATTGATTCTCATAACTGTGGCTAAGAAACAATAATATCTCGAGATGCTATTACGACACAGTAATTATGTTTGATTGTATCACATTCAGTTAACTCGACACATAAATAACATGTATCGATTCAATTGACACGAGTTAGCACAATTCCGATTCAATTATCGCTACAAAACAGTAACGTGATCAATACTTTATGGATTATCGTTATCGTGACGTCACTTAGACAGTGGGTACCTCAAGGCTTGGCGCGGGTGGGGTTGGCGCATTCAAAACTGGTAGTCTGATGTCCTGTTTTAGTTCATGTGTTATAGAAGCTAAGCAAGGCGCAAATCCAGAATTTGGTTTAGGGAGGAGCATTCTTAGCTCATTTCACCTGCTTATACTCATTTACGCCAGAACGGCTGAATGGATCTGGATGAAATTTGGGATGGAGATTATAGTCTGGAATAGCACATAAGACTACTTTTGATCCCGGGCAAAAATAAGATCCCTCGAGAACGCGGGTAAACCGCGGAACAGCTAGTAGTATATTATAAATGTGAAATTGTGTCTGTCTGTCTGTTACCTCTTCACGCTTAAACCAATGAACCGATTTAGATGAAATTTGGTATAGAGATAGATAAAACCTTGGAGAAGGACATAGGATACTTTTTATACTGGGAAAAGATAAGATCCCTCGGGGACGCCATTGAAAGCGTGGGGTAGAAAACTAGTCTTCCATAAAATCTCGAGCAGTGATGAGTGACTTAATTACGGTTCATCGTAAACGAGTTCCCTTTTAGTCCCGTTTTGAAGAATTTGTGATGTCGCTATGACGTTTTCAATCATTTGAAGAATTTGTCGTAACTAAGGTAGGGCAATTGCACCCATAGCTCTGCCCGTGGATCCGCGTCTGGTATGGGGAGCTAATTTCAATGTAGTTCTTGACGTCACTTAAACAGTGTGGACCTTGGTTTTGAAATCTGTGGTGTGGACCCTTATGCCAGTGGCCTAGTTTGCCTTAGATGGGCCCTGTATCAAAATTTGTTAAGGGCTCGCCTATAATTCTATAAGACAATAGTGTCAAGTTTGATAGCCGATCCTGTCCCATAAAAGTTTTAACATGGATCATATTGATGACATATAATAATTAATCCATATACATACATACATGTATGATAAGATTATATGCTTTATTTTTCGGGTAATACGCCCTAAGAGCATACACGTTCGGGGCCCCTTTGGCCCGGGGGCCCCGTATTAATGATACGGCAGCTACGCCCCTGACCTGTGCAGAATAACTGGAATCAACGCCAGCGTGGCGGGTATACCGCGAAAAAACTAGAATCCAAGATAATGAGAGCTAAATTTCTAGCTAAATTCAACTCGCGGATACCGGTTATGCGCCGGCGCATGTTCGTAACCACTAACACAAACATTGTGGATGAGCGTTGTCGGCTAATACGCTATACCTAATTATGGTAAATAGGTAGGTTATACATAAAGGAAAATACAAAAACTAGAACTCAAACTACACAGATAGCCGTGAGTGAATAATGTCCACGGAAATAAAAAATATAATAAAAAAATTGAAACGTAGAATAAACCTCGAATTTTAAATATTGCGTCGATAAAATGGGGCCTCGTAATTACAAAGGTTTCTTTCCGCTATATAAGGTGAAACACTTGCAAGGAAAATATGTATTATTTATCCTATTCGCAAAATAATTTGGGGCCTCCACTCTTTTGTTGGCCCAGGGCCTCCACACCTCTAAATCCGGCCCTGCGTGGGATCTTATCTTTCCCGGGATAAAAATATAGCCTATGATGACACTCACAAATAACGTGGCTGTCTATTGGTAAAAGAATATTCAAAATCGGTTCTGTAGAATAATTTCATATTAAATAGATACAAGGAAAATGTATATAGCTAATATTGCTTATTTACCTTGCGTATGTACAAACGCAATACAAACGAATTACTTATAGTTAAGACATTATGGTTTCACAAACATTTACAGTTCTGTTTGATAAATATACATACATTGAGGAATCAGTTAGGTATCTACATCCAGATGAAGTAAAATCCATTTCTGCCAAGAATAGATCATTTCATTATAGGTCGATAAGTATAGTCCTAACACAGAGTATGGATCTTTAATTCTCTACTCCGTGGTCAGAGGTACGATTTGGCATCCTATAAACATTTGGTACGCACTTGCGAAGTTTTTTTTTTTTTATGTCACTAGTGACAACGAGGCCGGCGGGTCACCTGATGGTAAGTGACTACCGTCGCCTATAGACATTAGCAATACCAGGTGGACTGCCAACGTGTTGTACACCATATTACAATGCCTTAAGGGCAAGGGCAACTGGCTCACAAGTGCAACTGCCGGAACACACCAACAGGTGCTTGGCGACAGATTTTCAACTTGAGGGTGGTAGCCAGCCAGTCGGGTACTACAAAGAGAAGTTAACAGAATGTGAAATTAATATCTCACCTGAGATTCAGCTTTCGAGATACACAAACGTTCTTACAGAATAGCATTACAGGACAATCGAGAGGTTGAACGAAATTATAACTCAACTCGCTTATGATAAAATAAAAGCCTTTATTTGTTCTTAATATAATTACATAATTTTTGAACTACTTCCTAAGTTAGCTTAAATCTAAATCAAGAACCCCGGGTGGGTGAAGCTCGCTTATAGGTACCCTATACTAAATTCAATTGTTATATTATTGTTTATAACTTGACTCGTGTTTATATACTAAGTTAATTTATTGTTTGTTTATAAGATACACATTATACTGAGTTTCGTTTATTTTTTATCTGATTACGAAACCTCAAAATGAGTACAGTTGGAACTAGCTTTCATCCGCGTTGCCGAAGGATCATATCTTTTCCTGGGATAAAATTGCATAAAACATGATCCTGAGTTACTGTTTATAACATCAGCTATCTTCTGTGAAAGTACCGTCAAAATCAATTCAGTCGTTTCTGAGATAAGTGGGAACAAACTGCGGGATTTTAGGGACCGTATACATATATACCAAGGTATGTTCTTAGATTACAGATATGTCTCCGCGCGCAACAGTCTATCAATATCTAATCTAAGCCTACTTTCATTAGGTATCTATGCATTTAATAAAATGCTGTCACATCAATTTTATTTGGTGTCACTTATCAAATTATTCTAGAATCAACAACCATAAACTTTATCGAGGCAACAAACGAAAGAATGGCGGATATTTATAACGCTGCGAATTTATATGAGAGGCAGCTGCTGTTCTCGACAAAAGAGATATCACGAACCGCGCACGTGCTGCCACTACCACTGACTGTACAAGATAATATAATCATTAACCACAATAACAATTGAATAATTTACTTTGTAAAAGAGTATATTATGTAATTTAATAGCTACGTACAAAGATGAAGTAGTTTTTGCGCACATTTGAGCATGTTTTGTTCGAGTACATACGCTCGACACAATAGGTTCCTCCAGATTAGTGATGTGGCCGAACTAGTAAGCATATTTGGGCGATAATAGCTCAGTGGTAAGTGACGTCGGATACCGAAGGTCGTGGGTTCGAATCCTACAATAAGCTTGAGCATTCGTGAGGAAACCACAGCACGGTGACGTACTTTGTAGTAGTCGACTGGCTGGCTACCACCCTCAAGTTGAAAATATGTCGTCAAGCACCTGTTGGTGTGTTCCGGCAATTGCAATTGGGAGCCAGCCTTAAAGGCACTGTAATAAGGTGTACAACACATTGGCAATCCCCTTGGTATTGCCAATGTCTATAGGCGACGGTTGTCACTTACCAGCAGGTGACCCGCCTGCCTCGTTGTCACTTGTGTCATAAAAGAAAGTCAAAGTCAAAACCATTTATTCAGTTTAGGCCCTAGAAGAAATTACAGAAGTTACCACCGGTTCGGAAGTCAGCCTTCAACTGCGAAGAACCGGCAAGAAACTCAGCAAGGTTACATTTTTTAAATATTTTTGGACCATCTGACTATATTGGCTCCTTTTTTCAAATGTTTAACAATTTTGTTCTTAAAGTAATACAAAAATACATTAAAAAATTATAACCCGCATTAGTTACCTACATAGTAAAAAAGTCGGTATTTCGCGTGGCGACGGCAAGAGGCCGGATGGTATGACTTTGATCCCGTGGAGTGTCGGCAAGCCGTTGGTGTGGGATGCCACTTGTGTCGATACACTTGCGCCATCTCACTTACCGGTGACTTGTAAAGCCGCGGGAGCGGCTGCGAAAGGTGCGGAAAATTCAAAATTCAAAAAGTACGCCTGTATTGGTCCAAATTATCAATTTATGCCTTTTGCGGTTGAGACCATGGGTCCGTGGGGGTCTGAAGCTCGTCGTTTCGCAAATATTTTATGTAAAAAATTAATCGAGGCCTCGGGTGACCGGCGGGCGGGGAGCTTTTTCCGCCAACGCATCAGCTTGGCCATCCAAAGAGGAAACGCTGCCAGCCTTCTGGGAACCTTGCCGATCGGCAGCAGCGGCAGCCTCGAAGATGTTTTTTATGTATTGTAATTGTACATTTGCATGTATATTTTGTACATTTGTTGTAAATATTAAACTTTTAATTGTAAAAAACAAATACTATCGGTTTCACCCATGTTCCCGTGGTATTTTATCTTTTCCCGGGATAAAAATATACCTATAGTTAGATTAGTATATGGATGGATGCGGCTTAGACATGTTCTCATCTAATAAACCGTGTTCTCCCATTCCTGCAATAATCCCTCCGACAAATACTAACAAAAACTGAATTAGTCTGGTTGCTGACAATTGCTGAAACGATACCTCCCAGAGGTCACCACGTCTGATCTTCGAATCTACATTAGTAATGACTATTAGGTATATTTTGAGGGATTGTTTGACTTGATGTCCTCGCCTATCTTCTACTATCGCACTACATAGCTCATATCATACCCACAAATTGTAATTGGTCTCTCAATGTTGCCGTTTCAAATACCTTGGAGTTGCCATACAACAGAAATTGTGTTATTTTTAAAACGAATTTTATTTGAAATTGAAGTGTCCCGTTCCATAGGCTAAGGTAACCGCTTACCATCAGGTGGGCCATAAGCTAGTGGTGTAAAAAAATGCTTGCCCCTTTCATATCTCCCCGATGGATATAAGACGAGTTCTTAAAGAAGGTTGTGAGTGAATAGACTTTTGCAAGGCCATGATAACCGCTTACCATCAGGCGAGCCGAGTTAAAAGCAACCTTCCAAAACGTGTGGAGATTTTCATAAATGGAACAAGGAACGATTAAAAATACTTTTAATGCGTTCATTTAATAAAGATACTTTTGAATTTGAATTAGCACGAATGCTGTTCTTTAACAAAAGATGGCGATACACTTCCTGCGAATTAATTATGTATTTCCATCGTGAAAACCAGTGATCAATCCATGATAGAGTTTTCCTTGAAAATTCCATATGGATAAGAAATAGATTACATGGAAGGAAATGTAGAGCAATGGAAATTACATAATGTTTTCCAAGTTATTTGTCCTCATTTCATCGCATCATTCGGGCAGTACATATTATAGACAAATGAGACAATGGCTGATGCAAGTAGGTATACATGTAATCGACGCATGCGCCGAACAAACATGCATTTATTAACATAGAAGTAAATATTGTATGTGCATAAAAAATGGTTTCATTGGCTCTTTAACCATTTGAAGTAAAGAAATAATTTTTTTTTTAAGGTTTTTGCTTTTTTTAGGACAAAAAATGACGAAAAATAAAGCGAAAAATAGATATTTCATCAAAAAAAAATATCGAGACCTCGGGAAACGGGCAGGCGGGAAGCTTTTTCCGTCAACGCATCAGCCTATGGCCATTCAAAGAGGAAACGCTTCCAGCCTGCTAGGAACCTTGCCGATCGGCAGCAGCACCAGCCTCGATTTTTTTTATATTTAAGATTTTTAAATTACCTATGAGTATAGTTTCTATATTTTTTACTTTTGTTGTAAATAAATTGTAAATTATCGATTATAGGATTAGCGTCCATGATTTTATTCGCGATATATCGATATTTATTTTAGAGTAGATATCGAATTCGTATCAATATCGATATATTTTTAAGACTAGGTATACTCTCGTCCATATCAGATGAGTGAATACTGGATTTATTAAATTGCTATATTACTAAAGGCGTCCACCGACTTGTGAAGTTCCCGCTACGGTTCGAACACAAATACAGTTTTATCTTTGTAGCGGAAATTAAAAAAAATGCGGTTTAAACTCAATCAGTAGGTACTTATCAGATATTTTTTCATGATTAGGCAACATCCCAATTAGTTCTATTACTGTGAGAATTGAAAATAGTTTTTGGGTAGACGTACCCGTACCTACTAGGTACCTACCGTCTATCAGTCGCGGTGCGTGGATAAAAATTCATAACAACCAATACGCGGTTATTAATCTTCTTATCAAACAATTATTGGGTCAATTTGGCCTTTAAAAGATAACAGATATTTAAATACAATAATAATTTCAGATTATTATGAATTATCGTATCTTGTATTCGGCTATTTAGTAATAAATACTTATATCTAAAAATAGAATATAAATAAAATACTTTTAATAATTTGGCTTTATAAAGTTTATAGATCTAGAAGAATAGGAGTGGTTTTGGAAGTGGTTTCTTTCTTGATGATTTTTGCAAGGTTGCGCGTTGCAAGGCGCGCGTGGTGCAGGCTACAGACGTTAGTCGAATAAAAATATATTTGAAGCTACCTTATTTCTATACATTGGGAGGCACCCATCTTCTTGCATACAATGACAAAATTGATGGAACAACAAAATCCATTACGTTTCATCTAATTTCCTCTTGTCACGCATTTCTTCATCCAATCCCCTTAGCTAAAATACTATACCAATCAAATCCAGGTGGTGATTTTGTAGTATCTTCAGAACTGAGGGTTTTAGATTTTCTTCGGAACTGCCTTAGGTAGGTATATGTATATCCGATGGTTAAGAGATATCCAGGAATTTTGAAATAGACCCAAAATGCCATAAACTCAACGATAAAAGCACGTTGTATCTACGTTTTGTCTCTGGTTAACTACATTCACTGCATCGACAAGTTTTGTTTTAGATACTAAATAAATAAATAAAATAAAATAAATATCCTCGGACATTTTTCACACACGGCTATCTGATCTGAGAGCTTGTAATATGGAAACCAGATGACTGATATACTACATCGAATACTTATTTTTGTAAATATATACTTAAATAGATAATTACACCCAGACTCAGGACACGAATCGAACCAACGACCTGCGGCGTGATAGGTGTGTGTTAACCAACCACACCAACCGGCCCGTCAAAATGTACACATGTAGGTAATTTATTCTGCGATATAATTATTTTATATTGTCTACCCACCGGCTGGCAGTTGCTAGTCTGCCCGATAATACGATATTGATATTTAATCTTAGTTACATAAGTACGAAAGACGTATGTATACCCACGTCAGAAAGTGAGGACTGGCCTTGCATGCAATTGTTAAATAATCAAACAGGTATCATGTAGAACTTAATGTAGAATGCAACTGGTCTGCACTAGGTTTTGACCAGTTTCACGAAAGTACGGTGCATATTAGTCCATACCGTGCAACGATGTTTGCTTACGTTTTTTTTCTTTGCTGCCAAGCGTCCTTTAGGAAATTTCTGTCAATGTCAAGTTATTGTTATTATTTATCGATACAAGTTAGTGTAATCAATTCATGAAGCTATTTTCACTGGGAGGTTCAATAACAAATCATCTTAGGCATAATCATAATTAAATTAGCCGTTTTTGTGATAATTATAGTACTATTTTTCAGTCGGGAACCGTCTTATTTGAATGTGTTTAACAATACCGGAAATACTAATTATTTTAATGTTGGTAGGTGACTTAACTTTCATTTAGCGCCATTTTGAGTTCTCGTTTTAATTGAATTTAATTATTGAGTCTCTACTCTAGTATATAGTGTATTATCTATGGCCTCAGTCTTGTAAAAATCCTAAAGGTGCAAGTGTATTCTAAAGTGTCGATTATAATAAAACAAATAGTGTGCCTTACAAGGTATTTTCTTTCGGTTTTACAGTGCATCAAATCAAAATCATTTAGTCATATGGGCCTCAAGAAGGCACTATGTATGTATAGGTACCGCTAAATATAATAGGTATCTACATCATGATCCCAACGTAATCGGATGATATTAATTTATAAGTAAGCGTATCGTAAAGCACTTGACTCTTGCATGATAAAGTAACATGTCATCAGGCGGCAGTGATACGATAAAGTGCAGTTGCACGATAAAGTCAGATAATGAGAACAGTGGCTCCATCTGTAAAAATGTTCCATGAAACTAATTGTTTATGTTCGATGTTCAAATGACATGTACGTAAGCTAGTTTGTAAAAGGCCTAACGGACCATCCATCCCTGCTATACATACTTCCCGACAAGGCCAACTTGCTGGACGTAGCATTCACACCATCGTGCATACATCCAGCCGCTGGATGCCTGCTAGATAGGGTTACAAGTCGGCCGAGAAATCGGGAAAAGTCCCTGAATAGCGAAGCATACCATGCCCGCGGTGAACCGAAGAAAGGCCATAGCTCAGTGGATGGCGTCGGATACCGCGACGAAGGCCGTGGGTTCGAATTCTACAATGAGTTTGAGCTTTCGGTGAAGGAAAACATCGTGAAGAAACCACTGCCCGGTGGAAGGATACTATGAGGTACCCTTCTGGATGGCTACTCAAGTTGAAAAAGGCTATGTAAGTCAATAAAACATATACATCATAGATAGAAATCATACATAGAACTCGCCCTGGTATCACTAATGTCCATAGGCAACGGTAGTCTGACCTTCCTGCCTGTTTCTCAGACTTCTAACATAAAAAAAGGAAGTAGCATTCGTAGAATTAATCGGATAGGATTTACCAAACGTGACTTTTACTAATGCTTACGAATACGAAGCTACTTAGCCTACTTAAACCTGTGTCGCGTCGCCAGCATCAACGGATGCACTTCAAAGTTCAAGTACCGAGTGCAATTAAAAGTAAAAGTGATCCAAAACATTCAAAAATGCCATCGTGTGTTATATGAGATATCGTAAATGTAGTGTGGATATTGTAATTTCAGTTATTCAGAGCCATTCCTCGGCATTTTTTAAGATGTAATGTTGTGTAGGTAACGATAGATATTAACTTAGGCCCCGCTGTTTTACTCGCATTCTGGCGATAATAAGTAGTCTATGCCACTCACCGGCCCATAAACAATATCTATACAAAGAATCACGTCAGTCTGTTTCCCCATTGATATATAACTAGCGACCCGCCCCGGCTTCGCACGGGTGCAATGCTGATACTAAATATACATACCTATTACAGAATGTCCTTATAAAACGTTTACAGCTTTTTTGTCATTAGACAATACAAACATGTTTTGTTTAGAGGTTACTCTTGAAAGAGCGACATATTTTATAGGCACGCGCCGCCGCATTAGAAACCTCTAAATTTATCAGTGTTTCGCTACTATATTATGCATGTATTATACATATAAACCTTCCTTAAGAATCACTCTATCTATTAAAAAAAACCGCATCAAAATCCGTTGCGTAGTTTTAAAGATTTAAGCATACATAGGGACAGACAGCGCAAGCGACTTTGTTTTATACTATGTAGTGATTAGTATTGATTACCCAAGTAGGTAAACATAATAATAGTAATTAGTTACTACCACAGATTACTGATATGTAGCTAGCGTTACTACTAGTTCAGTTCGTGGCACGAAAGTGGGTATCTACATCATAACAAACATGCACTGCGAATTGTGTTTGATTATTTTTTATTAGTAAACTCCGTCCATCGGTTTCACCCACGTTCCAGGGGTAATTAAAATGAATATATCCTATGTTCATCATCATCACGATGGCCGGTCTTGCGCTACGCGCCTCTCGCGGCACATTCATGGAACTAATTTCTTCAGAAAACTTTTGTAAATTCATACGTGATAGTTATCGTTAACAAACTTAAATCCTTTACATTCAAAGTACTGAAGTCATATTATGTTACCTAGTTGCCTTTGACCAGTTTCCGCGGAAAAAACATTTGGTATAAAAACTGATCGGCAGTGATGCTGCAAGTACACAGAGACAGGAAGGTAACTGACTCCGACTAAATACCGGAACCATAGAGAATTATAGTAGGTGCTTGTCGTATAGCTATCTAGAAGATTTATGTGTAAAATACGCTACCCACCTTCCTTTTTTAACAAGGATTTTAAAATTTTCTCTACTGATTCGATCGAGCACCGGAAAAATAAAATGATTTTTTAAATAATATTTTCATGACCATGATAGATACAAAGTCTTTCAGTCGCAATTAAAAAGTAGTATGTACAAGTGTTGCCATTCAAGAAGGACTTTCTGTAGTAATTCCCGCTATGACGTAACTGCTTGCACGAGTGGGCACAGACTGGAAGCTGCAATATCCGCAATGACATAATACATAAAGACTGCGAATTATTGTGTTGATCTTTTGAAAGGAAACGGAACATAAAGGTCTTTAACCGTTGTCTGAATGTAAATAATTGACCTATGGAAAAGCTACAATCGCTTTGAGAAATTAGTTCCTTGAATATTCCGCGAGAGGCGCTGTGCAAATTCCTATAGCAATGTCGTAAATACAAACGTCTGTAAAGCTAGAAAGGTCAAGTCGGCAGAATCACTCGTTTTATATCTCAAAATAATAATAATAGTGACGTCTTTCAATTCCACGTGTTACCCTTTTAGAGTCTCCTTCTAGCTTTTAAGACAGTGACGTCATTGTATTAGTAGTAGTTGCTTTGAAAAAAAATAAAAAACAATTTATTTTTCAAAAATCTTTTGCTGTACTGACAGCACTAATTGAGCACTAAATGGTGACGTCTTTCAATTCCATTAGTTTCCGTTTTCGAGTCTTCTTCTTGCTCTTAAGACTGCTGGCGTCGTTATATCAGCAGTAGTTGATTTGAAAAAAAAAAAATAACAAATTTATTTTTCAAAAATCTTTCGCTGTACTGGCAGCACGAATTGAGCACTAAATGGTGACGTCTTTCAATTCCATTAGTTCCCGTTTTAGAGTCTTCTTCTAGCTCTTAAGACTGCTGGCGTCGTTATACTAGCAGTTGTTGATTTGAAAAAAAATTTTTTTTTTTAACACACACACACACACACACACACACACACACACACACACACACACACACACACACACACACACACACACACACACACACACACACACACACACACACACACACACACACACACACACACACACACAGCGGCTACATCGCTAGGGGAGTCAGGGTCGTTTCCTGTGATCTTATAACGTTGAGATCTGATGAAAACTCGATATTTGCAATACAGAATAATGCCTATAACTTTTCGATTATTGAAAATATTCGATTTTTCTAGCGGGCAGTTGAAAAATGATTTTCCTAAAAAAAAAATCTGGGTTCACCGGTAGCATTAATTTAGCACTAATTAGTAACTCTTTTCAATTTCACCAATGCCTATTTTAAAGTCATCTTTCAGCTCTATGATTGCTCGTATCGTTATGTCGGCAGTTATCTATACTTAAAAATTGAAAAAATGTTTTTTTGAAAAATCTGTTTGCTTGTACAGGCAGCACTAATTGAGCACTAAATTATTAGCTGATGTGCCTCACGCTCCAACTGTATCATAGCGCGGTCACGAATGGTACACTGCTAGCTTAATGAAAAGTTAGCAGTGTTCTCATTTTCAGTCCCCCTATCACAGCACCAAATATCTGTTTCCAGCACTAAATTAGCACTAAATGAGCACTAAATTTTGAGATATAAAACGAGTGATTCTGCCGACTTGACCTTTCTAGCTTTACAGACGTTAAATACAACGTATAATGATGCTGTCTTCAATTAGAATGTTGCCTATATCGCGAAAAGTTATCTAACTATATTTTGTTTTAACTCCACAGTCAACATGCCTATTATTTACTGTCAACTCGAAATAGGAAAGTTGCCTGTATTCAATAAAAAATATCGAACACTAATCAGTGTATAAAACATCTAAAAATACCAGTAAATAGCGAACACTTTGTAAAATTCAACCATTTTATGATTTTGAATAACCAATTTAACAACAAAGAGTAGATCTTTTGATGGTGTATATTTATGACGTCACTTGGACGTCACGTGGCAGTATTTCATACAAACCTCCATATAGGTATAATTTTAAATGCGAAAGTAACTCTATCATAGCTCAGTGGTAGTAACGTCGGATACCACGGTGAAGGTTCGAATCCTACAATGAGCTTGAGCTTTTGGTGAAGGAAAAATCGTGAGGAAATCATAGCATGGTGGTAGGGTTATTGTAGTACCCGACTGGCTGGCTACCACCCTCAAGTTGAAAATCTGTCGCTAAGCATCCATCGGTGTGTTCCGACAGCTGCACTAATATTTATTTACTCAACTGTAGGTACGTCACTTTGTGTACCTATAACGTAAGACGAGACAATGTCAAGGACATATTCCGTTGCGGCGCACTTGCCCGAACATAATTAGCACTTCCCTCCCACAGATTCATTTACTTTCATTCAAACACTCCGACAGTCATGTCGTTTGGTATAAATAAACATCTCTAACAACTACCTACCCACAGAACTAATAAAAAGGTAGAAGGAGCGTAATGGTAGGGGAGGCGAATAGGGGATTTCGGGATTTACTCGAGCGCGGCAGATTAACATAAGGGGGGCAACCTTGCACCTTTTGAAGTACTCTCACCAAATCTGTGCCCTCTATATAGTGTCGAACGTCTAGGTTAGCCCGTCAGATTAGTAAAAAAAATCGATGGTTTGAAATACTCGAGCGCGTCAGATTAAGGTAAGGTAAGTTAGTTACATGCAATATAGTGTACATTTCAATAATCTGACAATTTGGGCGTGACGAAAGAAAATTGGAGACTCGCAGTTGCAAAAAAAAACGTCACCTGGATTTTCTCGAGCGCGATTAGTTTTTTTTTTATTTTGAAGGAAATTAGTCACGAATTACGGAAATATCTTAATCTGCCGATTTGCACAAGCCGAAGTAGCTAAAATCATTATTAAGTGTATAGTCCAGGAATATTATGAGTTTCACCTCAGAATGAGAAATAGTCAGCTATTAACTTGTATAAACCTTTATTTTGACACCCTAAAACTTGTCTCAAAAGCTACTTATCTTAGGGTGCGACTACTGATTTTTCAAGGTCAAAGGTCAAAATATCATTTATTGCAAATATCTCGTTTCCTATGGGTTTTTTGGCATATGTATTCATAATAAATATTATAGAAGATTAAATTCTCTACAACTTTTGTGCAAATATTTTTTCGATATCTTGAACCATTTTCGAGATTTCGATATTTTTTTTTCAAACCGTCAGATTAAGGAAATTCCTCAACATAATTGTCAGATTATATGGGTCAGTACAACAAAGCCATCAAGAAGAACCGCCTGTATAAAAATCTGACGCGCTCGAGTAAATCAAGGTCGCGTCCAAATCGTCAGTCTTTAAAATGATGTTCAACGTGCATGAAGTTGTCTGCGTGACCTGCACTGCACGTATGTTATCCCGCGTCACTCGCGTCTCTCAGGAACGCGTTTGACTTCCTTTTTCAAATTTACTGTGCTTCACTTTAAGTGCGCTGGGTTCTGTCTACCTTTTTATTTGATCTGAGTACCTACCTTAAATAGTTCGTTACTCTATTCTCTATGGTTTTTGGAGATATTTTTTATGGAGTAGGTACTTTACTAACTTCATGAGCATTAAACCACTCAAGGGTTTACGAAACATTTTAATTATGATATTATACATCGTAGGTTATTACTTTATAAAAAAATAAACTAGTTGTCTCCCACGGTTTCACCCACGCTCCCGATGTGGAATTGTGGAACCATTTATGGTTGAGTTTAAAAAAATCTTTCTTAGCGTATTACCTTCTACTAGCATTTATACTTTCCGGAATTTCATGATTCATTTGTGGTATTTCGCTATTTTAATATAGAGAGATAAATAAGTAGGTACATATGTATATTCTATGGCTGCTTTTACCATAATTTTATGGATCGTAGCCAAAACATACCAACTTATGTATGATGTTTTGTTTGTTTAAAGTACTTATACATGTATTCAAATCATTGCCAAATACTGAAACGATAGTAAGATAGGTATTTGAAATGATAGCTCAGTGGTAAGTGACGTCGAATACCGCGGCGAAGGTCGTGGGTTCGAATCCTTACAATGAGCTTGAGCTTTCGGTGAAGGAAAACATCGTGAGGAAACCATAGCATGGTGGTAGGGTACTTTGTAGTACCCGACTGGCTGGCTACCACCCTCCAGTTGAAAATCTGTCGCCAAGCACCTATCGGTGTGTTCCGACAGCTGCACTTGAGAGCCAGTTCCCATCTAGGCTGTGTGTGCTTACCACCTTCGGCCACATCATCACTTACCATAGTGAGATTGTAGTCAAACACAAGCCTATCCAGAATTAAAAAAAAATGATTTCCTTTTTTTTCTTTGACATTCAAAACTTTCAACCGTTTATATAAAAGTCGAATGTATTGGTATCCATATCAAATACCTGAATATCGTATTTTCCCAATTTGGAGTCGCATTACAAAAGTACGAACTTCTTGCTTTGATCAGATTGGAGTTGCCCGACGTGTTTGTTGAAAACTAGAAAATAATATCTTAAAATTGGCATACCAAATATTCTCAATTTTTAGGGTTCCGTACCCCAAGGGTAAAAACGGGACCCTATTACTAAGACTTCGCTGTCTGTCCGTCCGTCTGTCTGTTACCAGGCTGTATCTCAAGAACCGCGATAGCTAGAAAGTTGAAATTTTCACAAATTATGTATTTCTGATGCCACTAACAACAAATACTAAAAACAAAATAAAATAAATATTTAAGGGGGGCTCCCATGCAACAAACGCAATTTTTTGCCCTTTTTTGATCGATATCAATAATGGCAACAGGTAGGCTAGGCACTTGAAATATTCACAAAAAAACTCGTACAAACAACTCGTACGTAAAAACTAGTATTTTTACTTTAATTATAAAATTTAAATAAAATAAATATTTAAGGGGAGTTCCCAAACGACATTTTTTTGCCTTTTTTACGGAACCCATCGTGCGCGTAGTCAAACTAATTAAACAACTATGTTTTATCTTGGATCAATATCTCAATCAATTAACACAAACATTATATCTTTTATTATGATCATTTAAAAAAAAGCAGATAATTATGAAATATGGAGGCACACTGCCAATTAATCCCGCTTGCTGTCGCATCGCATAGTTGCTGGTGCTATTAAACCAAACATTTTTATAATTATCAATCAATAATTTAATAATATTATGCCTTCACATAAGTAGCGCATTACAAAAAGTAACAATAAAAATGTTAACCTATGATACCCAAATATTTTAGGATGTGATTACTGTTCGTCCATTCAGTTTAAATGTGTCTTGTCACAGTCATCAAAGGATACGTGATAATTATGTAGCATACTTATCACCAGATAAAGATTACAATATATAAATCCCAGTAAATCCCAAAGCAATGACAAGTATCAGCGAGTGTGGCGCCACTAAACAGCTGTCAACTGTCAAATATGACGTACTGACTCATTCTATCTTTTTAGGTCATGTGTTTATGACGTATTAAATTTTTATTGATCTCCCAAACCTGCCGTTGGGCCTTAGTAAATGGGTTTGACTTTGACTTGATTCTGCTAGGAAATCGAACTTCCTCGCAAAAGCCATTTGTCTTAATCAAATAATTGAGCGTAATTATTTCCGGTCAATATAAGGCATCTAGCAGTCGTCCAACAAGGCACAAGGTCAAAGTGAAATCTTAATACATAATTGGCGGTGGACATCGTTTTCCACCCCGCAGTTTTACCAATGTTCTCCATGTGATTCCATCTATCTGTGTGGCAAGTTTCATCCAAATCCGTTAGGCCGTTATATTCTGTAGCTTATTGTTAACAGACTTACATAGGTACATATAAGTACAAAAGGTTTTCTAATATATATCGTTTATCTACAAAAATTTACTAAAAAAAATACTTACAGATGTTTTGCATATTATATTAATAAACCTACTTTAATCATAACTTTAGGATTTTTTTATGAAAACGTAAAATCTTCACATCCATAATTTCTAAATAAAAAAAAAGAAACAAAAACTTACTGAAAGAAAGAAAGAAACATACATTTATTTTGGACTCGCACAAAGTCAGCAATATAATAGAGCTATGTGAGGCCAAAAAATGATCTATCTCAGCATATGCTGCAGCGCAATGAGATTAAACATTTTCTATCTTTCAGTCAGGTCAGTCAGTCAGTATGTATGCACGAATCATGCAATTAAACGAGCGAGCGTCGCAATAGAAAATGATTAGTGATGAACTCAATGTGGAAAAATATGTCTCGTTATCTCAATTTATGTAAAGGTTATCGAGAGTTTGTCGTCAACTCGCTAACATACATACACGGCGTGATGTCTGACGCATTTCTCTCGCTCGATTGTGCCATTGCTTATTTATATTACTTTGTGAAGTACGAGTTTCATAGACAATTCAGATATTGTTTTTTATACATTCTCAAACGAACATTTTATAAAAGAATATTGAATGTGTACAAAATATTGATTATAACAGCTATTTATAACCGGTTAACCATCAGTTAACATCATAAACAAATAACCGATGTTCATGTCATTATAAATATCTTAATAATTTATATCGTATGAACCATTGAACTTTGACCCGTTCAGCCTGACTGAGGTAGATAGGTAGGTTCCAATCATAAAGACAGATGACTGTATTCGATCGTTGTCAACTATCGAGGTCATCGCGTATTCAATACAAATATATCTAATTGATAAAAATAAAAAGATACGCGGTATTTTATCGGCCTTCAAGAATTCTTGGTCTTTTTTAAGAATGAACCACTATAATTATCTATTACTGTGGATAAGAGATAAGAATAGAAATAGAATAGATAGATGTTTTAAATTTTGCCGCAAATAGTAACCTGGAACTATATAAAAAAAATAGTCTATGCCTAGAGCAACTGTCAAGTGTCAATCGATTTATTTTATATGACATTGACACTTGACAGTTCACTTACCGCAGCCGTCCGAGACCATCGGCGATTGCGGTTTTGGAATAAAATTAATTATTAAATTCATATTTGTTGCTATATTGTTGACGGATTGTGGACACGGCCTACCATGGAGTCCGAGGACAACCGTGCCGAAGGTTGGAAGTATTTGAACAAGCAGTTTTTCGGTGATGGTTAGTACTAATTCAATATCCGCATTGAAATGATGAATTTCGCCCAAGTTTACAAGTTGTCGTCACAAGGACACGAATCAGCAATCATGCCACCTATTTTAAATAGCTTTTAATGTGCTTTCTGATGATAAAACACGTTTGAACGATCCTAACAGTAAAAATTGTACGGCCTCGCGTTCGCGATGTAATTAATCGTACATTTTTTTTGTTTCTAAAGATTTATTGAACATTATTCGATAGAAGAAATAGTTATGTAAATATGCATTATCTTAGAGTCATCTGGACACCTTTATGACACTGTTATAGAATCTAGATAAGATATCTCGTGGAAGGTTACTTTTTATTGAAGTGTTATTTTTTATTATGAGTGTTGTAAACATGGATAATAAACTTTGTTGTTATATGATAAATTTAAGATAAGCCGATAAAGTTGAACTTAATAACTCTGCAAGTAAATTGAATTATTTTTAACTTAATTTTCAAATAGGAGAACAACACAGCTTGTGATTTGCTTGAAACTGAACGATTATTTAGCACTTAGCACAGTGTGTAAACCTGGTTGTGGTCTACAATGACAGAAAGCCAGGATATTAGCCTGTGTATGATGAGAGAAAATCAATAAATTTGGAAACTGAATTCTTCATAAGCCTTATGCAGAATCCTTATAGGCTAGTTAAAAAAATCTTACTTTATTGGTGTAATGGTTGACAAAGTGGTTTAAATAGTTTAAATTTTATTATTGTTCCAATAAGGTAATTTTACATACCAACTATAGATTTTTATTTTTTTTCCCCTAAATTTAAACCTGGCTATGCCAATGTACTAGAAAATATATTTATTTTATTTTCATCTATTGTATAAATTCAAACTTGGAAATCATATAGCAATGGAGACATATTTTATGAGACTCACTTTCAAAATAACAGATAGTTATTTTGTATAATAACCTGTAGTAAAAAGAGATAAGTTTTACAGCTTTGTTAATGTATTACATTGTGACAGCCATTGATAATAATTGAAGTAAAGAAGTGCATTAAATATTAATAAATAAATATAAATATTCTCCGACATTTTACACACGGCTATCTGATCCCAAACTAAGCAGAGCTTGAAATATGGAAACCAGATAACTGATATACTACATATAATACTTTTTTTGTAAATACATACTTAAATAGATAATTACACCCATTTTCATGCACACAAATGTCTGTCCTGGATTGGAATCAAACCCACGACCTGCTGCGTGATATGTAGTGTGTTAGCCAACTGGCCCGTCATTGTTTTGTTATTTGCTTACCACCTTTGCCCACAGCATCACATGTAATGTTGAGATTATGATGGAACATAAGGCACCTTGATTGCAGAGCAAGAAGGTTGAATTTAGCTTGTAGTAGTGTTGTATATTTGCTCCCCAATACATATAATTATGTCCTACTTGGTTATCTGTATTGGTTAAATAAGTTGTTTTAAAAAAAGCATCCTTTTTTTCAGGTGAACGCGCTAACTATGTAAACATACCACATGTGATCGCCATGGTGGGGCTCCCAGCGCGCGGGAAGACCTACATTTCCAAGAAACTGTCACGGTACCTCAACTGGATCGGTATTAACACAAGAGGTGAGTGTTGGAAAAACATTGACTAAAAGTTTCACATTTTTTTCTATGTTGTTTAAGGGAAAATAGTCATGACCAATTTTCATGGTTGAAAATAAGCATGTATAAGAAAGATAAGATAATAAATTTAAGAAAGATCCACTGCTCAAAAAAATTGTCTTGCTGAGTTTCTTGCAGGAGTCTTCTCAGTTTAAGTGTATTCCGAACCGGTGGTAGAGTCAATTGTAACTTTCATAAGTGCCTCACCAGGGTCTAAACTGAATAAATTAGTTTTTGATTTTGAACTAATTTGAGAACTATATTTTTTATTAGAATAAGTAATTTTTAACAATTCCTACAAATGTATTGCTGATACAATATTTTACTTAAAGTTAAAATCAGAGTAACTTCACAGGCATACTTATCCAACTATATGTTTATGAATATACTAGACAGCTATGCATTCCAAGAATATATATTTACTAGCTGTCTCCCGCGGTTTCACCCGCGATCCCGTGGGATTTTCGCAACATAGTGTGATGTTTTAAGGGATGATAGCTCAGTGGTAAGTGACGTCGGATACCGCGGCGAAGGTCGTGGGTTCGAATCCTTACAATGAGCTTGAGCTTTCGGTGAAGGAAAACATCGTGAGGAAACCACAGCACGGTGGTAGGGTACTTTGTAGTACTCGACTGGCTGGCTACCACCCTCAAGTTGAAAATCTGTCGCCAAGCACCTGTTGGTGTGTTCCGGCAATTGCACTTGAGAGCCAGTTCGCCTTTAAGGCATTGTAATAAGGTGTACAACACATTAGCAATCCCCTGGTATTGCCGATGTCTATAGGCGACGGTTGTCACTTACCATCGGGTGACCCGCCTGCCTCGTTATATAGCCAAAATATTTATTTTGGCTATATAACGAGGCTATATAACGTTATATAGTAAAAAAAAAATGTTATATAGCCTTATCGCCTTCCTCGATAAATGGGCTATCCAACACTAGAAGAATTTTTCAATTTATAGATACAAATCTTATCTATACTATAAAGATGTAAGATTAGATTTTTAGTTTTTTTTTCTTCGAACTAATGAAAGAATTCTTTCACCAATGGAAAGCTACATCACTGTCTAACATATACTATATTTTATTTAAATTTTCACATTATAAATCCCATCCCATCCCATGGAATTCATATTTGGAACTCAACGATTTGAGTGTAGAATAGCATGTTTGGTGCAGTGTTCAACCTGGGCGAGTACAGGCGGCACGCCACGACGGCGTACACGAGCCACGAGTTCTTCCGAGCCGACAACAAAGAGGCGATGGCCATCCGACAACAGTGCGCGCTGGATGCGCTGCATGATGTGTGCGAGTGGCTCGCCAAGGGTGGGGAGGTTGCTGTGAGTTACTTTTCATATTTTTAAGGCGATAATAGCTGAGTGGCTACTTCGAATACCGCTGCGAAGGTCGAATCCTATAATGAGCTTGAGCTTTAGGGGAAGGAAACCATAGCACTGGTTAGCTACCCTCAAGTTGAAAGTCTTTTGCCAGTTTCAATTGAGTGTCAGTTTCCTTCTGGATTTGTATGCTTATCACCTACGGCCACATCATCACATACCATGGTGAGATTGCGGATAAACACAAGCTTATGCTAAAGTTTAAAAAAAATTGTAGTTAATCAGAGAAACGAATATTATTTTAAACATAAGTAAATACAACTATAAATAATTTATTCATTTAAACATGTAATTTTTAGATCATAAACGGATTGACAGTCATTATCCAAATGTCAAGAACATTTATGTAATTGTCACAAAATATTTGACTTGTTTCTTTGTTTGTCATGTTGAGTCGAGTTGAGGCCATAGAGGGGACTTGAAGGCCGACACTATTATGCTTAACATAAAGGCCTTTAAATCTTAAATAGATGATCTAAACAGCGTCCGTTTAACATTAGAATAACAGTCCGATACGGGAGCGACAGTAGCGTCCGCATTTTTGGCACTTAAGCTGTTGGTTTTTAGATACCCGAGTTGGTGAAGTGCTGAAACTGGATTGGAAATATTAAATTAAATATCCTCGGACATTTTTTACACACGGCTATCTATCTGATCCCAAACTAAGCAGAGCTTGTAATATGGAAACCAAATGACTGATATACTAATTTTTTTTGTAAATACTTACTTAAATAGATAATTACACCCAGACTCAAGACAAATAGACATGTTCATGCACACAAATGTGTGTCCTGGATGGGAATCGAACCCACGACCTGTGGCGTGATAGGCAGTGTGTTAACCAACCACGCCAACCGGCCCGTCAAATCACAGAGATGATGATAGCTATGTGGTTGTGACGTCGGATAACACGACAAAGGTCGTGGTTTCGAATCCTACAATGTAATCAAAGTAAAAGAAAGGACAGTACGGTTATAAGGGCACTTTGTCTCTATTGAGTGGCTATCAGCCGTTGGTGTGTTCCGGCAGTTGCACTTAAGAGCCAGTTGCCTTTAAGGCCGTTTAAAAAGGTCGAAAATACCCATGGTATTGCTAATGTCACATTTTTTAATATTCTTTGTATAGTCAGACTTTTTTTGACATGCTTAAATACAAAACAAAAAAGAGTCGACTGAACTAGTCCTCATCTCCTGTCTCATATGTCCAGTATGTTTTTGTATCCCAAACTAAACCTTAACTATACAATAATAGAAATGTTAATGGCAGGTGTTTGACGCGACGAATTCCACACTGGACAGGCGGCGGATGATCCGCGACATCGTAGTACACAAGATGGGCTTCAAGCTATTCTTCGTTGAATCCATATGTGATGACCCTAGGATTATAGAACAAAATATTATGGTGAGAAATTCCTGCTATCTTTTTGATCATTCCTGCTATCTTTTTTAACATTCCTGCTATTTTTTTAACATTCCTGCTATTTTTGAACATTCCTGCTATCGTTTTTAACATTCCTGCTATTTTTTGAACATTCTTGCAATTTTTTGAACGTAACTAACGTCCAGCTTTCAGCAATACACCTGCTGTAAAATTTCCATTTAAAAATATATTATGATTACTTGTTTTTCCGATTGTCTTATCGATTCAAGTTGCAGTTAATAAAATGTGACTTGCATACATCTAAATTTATTGGCTCAAAATATTGTAGTAAGTTTTTTTGCTATCTGATTTAGTGACCTATCACACAGTTTAAAGCCGATTTAATATTTATTTATTTATTTATATTTATTACAAAACGCTAACTCCAGTGGGGTTAGCATATTAAATCGGCTTAATTGGTAATTGGTAACTAAAGAACATAAACAAAGAACAATGATTTATAATTTAATTAATTAATAATTTAATATGAAAAATTTCTACACCATCTATAATGGTAGAATACGTCGTCGGCCGCTTTATTAGTTTACTAACAAATGTACCGTATTCTTTGAAATAAAATGATATTCTATTATATTTAAAAGTATGAGTTTTACAACGTATTTGCTATTTTGATGTGTTTTTTAATGTTTGTGATTAAGTAGCGTTAGATATTTTTCATGAATATAGGCAACATCCTAATTATGGACAGAATAAAATAAAATACACTTGTTTACATGAATATAATTAGTGAAAGATGCGGTGTATTACGTGTGCAATTTCTATGCCAGTATTCTCGGGTGATGTGTTAGTTGAGTACCTAATATAACTGCCAACATGCCCAGAATAATGTATATTTAATTTGGATCACGTGGTCTGTGAATTGAATGACTCTCTTACTAAATCTTAATTTTAAGGCGATGATAGCTCAGTGGTAAGTGACGTCGGATACCGCGGCGAAGGTCGTGGGTTCGAATCCTACAACGAGCTTGAGCTTTCGTTGAAGGAAAACATCGTGAGGAAAGCACAGCACGGTGGTAGGGTACTTTGTAGTACCCGACTGGCTGGCTACCACCCTCTAGTTGAAAATCTGTCGCCAAGCACCAATCGGTGTGTTCCGACAGTTGCACTTGAGAGCCAGTTCCCATCTAGGCTTTGTGTGCTTACCAACTTCGGCCACATCATCACTTACCATAGTGAGATTGTAGTCAAACTCAAGCTTATCCAGAATTTTTAAAAAAATCTATATAATTTCACTATAGTTCATAAAATACAGCTTGATACCTGTGACAGTAGTTTAAGTTACATGACAATGAACCTTATTACCATAGAATAAAGTTGATTAAGTATAATGCACCATATCGTAGAGCAATAAGGTTCATTCTGATGTACACACAAGTATCATGGTATATAGTCTAATATTATATGAGGTGTGGCGCGACGTTCGATTTGCTGTTTTTGTCTTTCTAATTATACATACATAGCTACGGATTGTATGTTGTTAGACTTTATGAATGTATAGATAGAGATACTATTTGCTCTGCAAACGAATACAATTTGCATATTCTAAATTAGAATCTTATCTTGTTTAAAGCAACACAAAAAAAGTTTGGGATCAGATAGCGTGTGTGAAAAATGTCCCAGGTTTATTTATATAACTAATGTGTCACTAATCACAAATCTGTAGATACTGATGTTATAAAGAGGTAAAGTTTGTGAGGTTGTAGGGGGTAATCTCTGGATCTACTGAACCGATTTTGAAAATTATTTTACCGATAGAAAGCCACGTTATTTATGAGTGTCATAGACTATATTTTTATCCCGGGGAAAGATAAGATGCCACGCGCGAAACCGCGGGCGTCAGCTAGTCCATCATAAAGAAATAACATTATTACCAACTGTCAGAGATGGGCGTAATCGATTACTTTTGTAATCAGATTACGTAATCTGATTACCTACATGTAATCATGATTACATGATTATTTGTATTCAATATTTTAGTAGTATAGTTTATGCCGCTATCAAATAAAAGTCTGTAGGTATTAAAGCACATGAGGCGAAATAAGTATGTATTTAAATAAGTAACTATTTTCTGTATGTTTGTGACTGCAAAACTCTAAAAGTTGTCAATTGATGGAATAAAAAAAAACAATCACCGCGCGACTACATGGCGCGCACGCATTCTCTAAAGTGCAATTGGTCGCATAAATGAATAATTTCAAACATACCTGAAAGTCTAAAATTCATTGATTGTGATGATTAATTGGGGTAAATTTAAATTGATGACAAAATAAAGTTGATTTATACTACAAAACTATGTCTTATTTGTACATTATTATTTATTATTAATCAAGTAACCAAGATAACGATTACAGATTAGTAATCTGTAATCTCTTGTATGATTACTTTTTTGATTAAATTGTGTAATCTGCAATAATGTTTGCATCTGATAGCATTTTGCCCAACACTGCCAACTGTTATAGGAAGTGAAGGTAAGCAGCCCGGACTACACCAACATACAGAACACAGACAACGTCCTGAACGACTTCCTGCTAAGAATAGAGCATTACAAAGAGAAATACGAGCACCTAGACGAGAACTTAGAGTCGGAGTACAGTTTCATGAAGATATATGACACAGGAGAGAAGGTGGTGGTGCATAAACACGAAGGGCATATACAGAGTCGGATTGTGTACTACCTTATGAACATACATATAGTGCCCAGGACTATTTATTTGACCAGGGTAAGTAACCTTTTACTTCTACTTGCACCTGTTCATAAAACCCTAAACTTGCAAAGAAGCTTTCACTTAAAGACAATTTTTGGATCTATTGTTTTGATGATTTGATTTGATCTATCAGAAGGTTGCGTGTTAAGTTTCTAGTTCTTTTTTTTTATACCACTAGGTGGCAAACAAGCCCACTTGATGGTAAGCGGTTACCGTAGCCTATGGACGCTTGCAACACCAGAGGCGTCACGAGCGCGTTGCCGACCTTGCATAAACCTTCTTACTCCTCTTTTGAAGAACCCCATGCTGTAGTCTCTAAAACCTCTACTTACCGGACATCCTGTATATACAGGATGTCCGGTAAGTAGTAGGACAAACTTAAGGAGGAGATAGGTGGGCAGCTCATCTACCAAATATACAAAAATTACCTTAGTAAAAGTATCACCATTTTCGAGATAGTTAAGATCGAAAATTCAAAAATCAATACATAAAAATCTGAAATATCGAGATATCTCGAAATTGGTGAACTTTTTATTGAGGTGATTTTTGCATATGTTGGTAGGTGACCCAACCACCTATCTCCCCCTTAAGTTTGTCGTGCAACTTACCAGACATCCTGTATATATATTGTGTTGTCAGCACGGTGAGAGCACCCACAACGTGGTGGGACGTATCGGCGGGGACAGCGGTCTGTCGGCGCGCGGGCGTCAGTACGCGCACACGCTGTCCGGGTACATCGAGCACCAGAGCATCCCGGGACTGCGCGTGTGGACCTCGTGGATGCGACGTGCCATACAAACCGTCAAGGATGTCAAGGCACCGCAGGAGAGGTGGAAGGCGCTTAATGAAATCGATGCGGTGAGATTCTTTTTTTTATTTAATTTTTTTATGTCACAAGTGACAACGAGGCAGGCGGTTCACCTGATGGTAAGTGACAGCCGTCGCCTATAGACATTGGCAATACCAGGGGATTGCTAATGTGTTGTACACCTTATTACAATGCCTAAAGGCGAACTGGCTCTCAAGTGCAATTGCCGGAACACACCAACAGGTGCTTGGCGACAGATTCTTTTTACAATCTTTTATTTATCTTGCAATTTTTGGTCGGCTGGAATCTTGCAACTCAATTTTGAAGCAGATATCTTTAACCGATTGAGCTGAAATTTTGTATACACGTTTAGTTTGGATGACAATGCATGGTTAGTTGTGTGACGTCATTCTAAATCCAACATGGCGGAACACGGACAGCGGACTATTATTATTTAATGCAATCCTACAATATGGGTATCAAATGAAAGGGTTTGCTGAGAATAACTCGAAGCTTGTTTTAAAAAAAGTTTTTTTACTTATATTTTATTCTATTTAAACAGACGGCCAATATTAAAAAAAAATTACCTTGATGAGTTTCTTGCTGGTTGAACGCTGACTTCTGAATCGGTGGTAACTTCCATAGCTCGACCCATATCTTTTTGATGATATTTTAATATTCAATGATTTCTTTAATATGTATTAATTAATAATGTGTTTAATATTTATACACCATTATTGGTAGAATATGCTGAGCTCAATCACAAGTCCATCTCAAATTGGAGGAGGCCTTTAATCACTGCCTTGCCATCACAAATCATATCTTCTATTTTCCAGGGCATATGCGAAGAGATGACTTACTCAGAAATCCAGAACAAATACCCGTCTGATTTCAACGCGCGCGACGCTAACAAGTTCGCTTACCGCTACCCTCGCGGAGAGAGCTACGAGGACCTGGTGGCCAGGCTCGAACCAGTCATTATGGAGTTAGAGAGACAGGGCAACGTGCTGGTGGTGTCCCATCAGGCGGTCATGAGGTGTCTGCTCGCTTACTTCCTTGATAAGTCTGCTGGTAAGTGGGATTGAAACGGAAGGCTTTTTTATTCAGGATAAGGTTGTTTTTGACCACAATCTCACCATGTGACCAAAGGTGGTAAGCACACAAAGCCTAGATGGGAACTGGCTCTTAAGTGCAGCTGTCGGAACACACCGATAGATGCGTGGCGACAGATTTTCAACTTGAAGGTGGTAGCCAGCCAGTCGAGTACTATACTACCGGCTTCCTCACGATGTTTTACTTCATAAAAAGCTCGAACTCACTATGATGTTTATAAGAAATCATATATAAAATGATAAAATTTTCATGTTTGACAACGTGATTGAAAACGCTCGGTACTGTACGATTCTGAGTGTGACGTCACCTGCTTGTCACACCAAAATGAAAACGGTAAAGTTATGAAAGATATTTGACAACTAAAAGTTTGTTTACGAGCAGGTGACGTCATGATATCACTACCTAGGCATTATGACGTCTTAGAGTTTCGGTGATGTTTTTATTAATATAAACTTGGATGGTAATTTTCAAAGAAAATAGATAAATTCACAACATTCACACATGAGATGAACAATTTTAGATACTTTTCTATAACCTGTCAAATACCCTATCTATACTAATATTACAATAGGAAAGATTTGTATGTAAGTATGTTTGTAACGAATTGGCTCAAAAAGTAATGGACCGATTTAAAACATTCTTTCACCATTTGAATGCTACATTATTCCAGATTAACATAGGCTATATTTTATCCCGGGAAAAGATAAGATCCCACGGGAACGCGGGTGAAACCGCGCGGAACAGCTAGTAATATACAGGGTGGAATTTTGTAATGCCACCTGGAGGGAAAGTACTCTTAATACTGTAGATTGAAAATTTTACTCAAAGAAAACATTCCTTTATTTTTAAAAAGAAACGAAAAAAACGGCATTGAAAGATTTTTGAAAATTCGAATTTTGAAGATTTTTGAAAGCTTTCCGCCACGCGTTCCACCCGCGTTCCCGAGGGATCTTATCTTTTCCCGGAATAAATAGTAGCCTATGTTCTATTCCAGACTATTAATCTATCTCTATGCCAAATTTCATCCAGATCCATTCAGTCGTTCTGGCGTAAATGAGTAACAAACATACATCCATCCAAACTTTCACATTCATAATATTACGAGTAGGTAGTAGGATAGTATTGTGTTTTATTGTATTGTTTATTTATTTATTTAAGCCTTTTATTTCCTTAATAATAATTTTACATTTCATTAGAATTGAATTAATTAATTCATAGTTATAATATTAGCAACAAAAATAAATATGAAAAAATAACATTCTTTGTATATAATATTAAGTTTTTCCATCTCTCTCCACTTTATCCTGTCCTGTGCTAAACTTATCCAGTCGTTGTTTGTCAATTTTACAAGTGCGTCTCTCCATCTTTCCAGAGGGCGACCTCTTTTCTTTTTACTGGGAGGACCAGCCCATATAGTAATTTTCCTAGTCCACTTGTCTTTATCTTGGCGTGCAATGTATTTGTATTGTATTGTGTTGTATTGTATTGTACAGAGGAGCTCCCGTACCTGCACGTGCCGCTGCACACGGTGATCAAGCTGACGCCGGTCGCGTACGGATGTCGCGAGGAGCACATCACGCTCGCCGTGCCCGCCGTCGACACGCACCGTCCCAAGCCCTCTGTTAGTTACACTACCTTTTATTTACCTAGTTTTATACACTCATATTAATAGGGAATATGCACGTGACTTCAAAATTGACGATATTTTTTTATGTAATTCATATTGTTACAAAAACATACTCCTCCTCTAATCGTTGGCTCACTGCTGAGCATCGTGATGTTCTCACGACAGAGCCTCTTCCACTGCTCTCGGTCTTTGGCGTGGTGTAGGGCGTCTGAGATTTTTGTGTCCAGTTGTTTGGAGACCTGGTCGGACCATCTTATTGGACTGCGTCCCCTAGGTCTCTTTCCTTCTAGCTTTCCCGTTACAATCAGCTTCTCCAGATTGTCGGAGGGTTTTCGGGCTATGTGGCCGAAATATTGCAGCACTCTTAGGAGGCATAAGCTTATTTTGTTACAAGAACATACCTACATAATAGGGTTGTGTCCTAAAAAAATCTATTTAGTCCGTCAGTTAGATTACCAAAAAATATTGGACACGTATTTTTTATTTTGTTCCGTAAACGAAAAATGACGAGGATACAGTGCGTTGAAATTTCGCGTGACGTCACACCGTGGTACAAATTTTACCACGAAGTGACGTCACAAGCCCCCACTCCTATACTTTGATGCGTTATAACTTTGTATATTTTTATTGATTTGATAAAGCAAAAAATACGTGTCCAATATTTTTTGATAATCTCACCGACGGACTAATTAGAATTCATTTTTATTGACCCAAGACACTACCCTATTATCATCAAAAAGTGTCTGTTTTTAAATTCCCTCGCAAATTTCCAAAACGCCCCGTGAAAAAATCGTGAGTAATCGTGACGTCACTTTTACACTCGACCAGAGAGTATGTAACCGCTACGCTTAAGTTTATTATAATTTATAAGTTTTCTGCGATTTTAGTAACTTTAACACTTCATTTTTGACATCGAACTCGCCTAATGTCACATCACAAAATAAGCGAGCCATAATGGCCGCGTTTGAATCACCCGAAAATGATAGTGATTTTAATATTATTTTTTTAGCTTAATGGTTTTTTTTGGTAATGTAATAACCCGTAGAAACATTTACAACAATAAAAAAATACGTGCATATTCCCTATTATGGTTTTTTTTATATGTATCCTCTTGCGTTCCTGCAATCTCAAGCTGAGGGTACAGGCTGTAGCAAAAAGATGGAACATTTTTATGAATCAAAATTTGCTGTCATAACTTGCAATTTATTTCTCGAAAACGTCACAAGGCCGGTCTTACACATGTAAGTTCTTACGTAAATTTCATGTAAGTAACTTACAAAAACTTACGGAAGCAATTTAAAGTATTAAGAAATTACGGTAAGCTTACAAAGCGTGTTTACATTTGCAAATTTATCGTAAGCCTACTTACGTGAGTAAAACTTACAAGTTTAAGTGCGGGGTAAGGCTCTTTAAAAGTAAAAAAGTCGTGACTCGTTCATAGGTAAGTATTTACGAGATTAAGCGTAGAATAAATTAAAGAGGCGTAAATCTTGATTTTTATTGAACTTTAGTCGGTTTAGTTATATGTATATACGTATATGTGGAGACAGAACGAGTATCGAAAACCAATCTTTAATATTGAAAATATGTAATTATTTGTAACAGGATGACGAAGATGATACAACAACGGAAGTACACGTACGCAAATTGAATTTGAATGAAGCATGAAAATATTCATTGTATAGATTATATAGAGTGTAGCATAATTATTTACTTCCGTCCAAAGAAAGAGTCCTACGAATTCTAATGAAGTAATTGAATAAACTTTTAATTTACTAACTACTTTATTTGTATCGTAATTGTTACAATTAAAGTAGTATCAAGAATAATTTAACATATACATTTCAATATCAATTTCATGTCGACAGTTCAATATCAATTTTTATGAGGTTGTTTTGCTAATATTTTGCAAAAATAGGTATATAATAAAATAAATAAATTAAAATCTTCATTTCACCACATAAAATGAACACAATTAAATTGAAGTATCTAACCCTCATATGGTAGGCAAAGCCTGTATAATGGTTAGATCCTTAACTAAATTTAGAAGTGTTCAAAATCATAAGGTAACACATAAAATGAGACATTAAATCTAAAAATTTAAAAGCTATATATTATGTACAAATATACCTTCGGCCAGATTTTTTCTTTCGAGGAAGTAATTAGTTTTGCTACACTCTGTATACACAAATCGTTAGTTTAGACAACTCACAGCATGAGATACGTGAATAACTTTTTTTTTTGGAGACGCAGACCAACAGTTACCACTACAGTTAAGTTTAAATTGTTTTTGGTGGGAGCTTTGTGGTTTTTTTTAGTGAATGTATTTTTAACCGCTCGGTTAAAATTATCATGGGTTTTTTTAAATGTCTTTCCTTGGTTTTTCCGTTATTTAAGATGGGGTTTTTTGGTGAAGGTAACTTCATATTATAAGTATGGTAGTGTTAAATGTGGATCTAAGATTGTTGCTATGATAAAATGTTCTTGTACGTAGACATGTAATAGAAAAACAGTATTTTTGGGGTGGTTCTGCGCGTAGCGAAGGAAGTATTTTAATCTGCGCTTATATGGTCGCTTTATCAAGCTAAGGATGTGCTAGCTTCTCCTTTTTTATGTCAGAAGTCTTGACACTTGACGTATGCTTGTTAAAATTCAGCCACTCTGCCAACCGACCGAAACATGTTTTTTTTGCCGAAACTGAAAGTTCGGTTTTGATTATATATAGTTTCGGCCGAAACCGAACTTTTTATAAACGTGATTAAAACGTTGAATAAAATGTCAGTGGGCCGTTCTTTCCAATATGATTAATGAAAGATCTCGCTGTGTTCTACGTTTCACTTTATAGAATTGAAATAGTGTCATAGTGACACTGGGTCTAAATTAAACTACACTAAAAACCATTATTCGGGGAACAAACACAAATGTCAATTCAGCGACCGGCTGTGTCAGGCGAGGACGCCATATTGCCAGCCGTGCCGAGCGCGCCCGACGTTAGCCGAACGTGAGCCGAAAGAACAATGTTGTGGCCGAAACCGAAACTTCGGTCGGACACTATTTTTGTTAATATCCATTGGCAACGGTAGCCACTTTTCACGTGGCTGCTTAACAGTCTTCTGACATAAGAAAAGAATAAAGCGTTCCTATTGGTAGGTTGGCCTTTATGGTTGCAATGCAATAAGGCTGGAATATTGCTTGCAAATTATATACAACATTGGTACTAGTGGTATAAAAAAGAAAAAACTCTTAGAACAAAATTTTTATATGATAAATTAAACAGATTAGTAGTAAATGGTGGTAGTTATTTGGGAACTGTGAGTATTATCATCAAACATGTCCAATGTAACACCACAAAGTCATTCCTAATTATTTATTTTTTTTAATTGAAGTCACTTGTATTTGCATTCGAATCAATATTCTATTCCATCGAAGTCCCATTAGTCGTTTAGGAATGTCATAGGAAAGTAAACTTTAATGTTTTACAGTTAAGTTCGCCTATTAAATTATTGGTTAATTTATATAGGTAGATAGATAAACCTTATTATGAGGTGGTAAAGATTATTTTTCTGTGACATTCTTAATATCACATGGGACTTGTTGAATAGACTTGAGTATCTTTTTCCCTTTGAAAGATGAACATGGTACCCAAAAAAGTTCGGGTCATAATATATTAATTGTTGTTTTTTCCTCACAGGTGATACCAGCGCCGCCTATCAAAACTCCTGCGCTTGCGCCGACACTTGTCAACGGCGAGACCAATGGCGACCAAACCGTCGACAGACAATCGCATTAATATATTCTACAAAACATATAGACAAGCCATAAATAAATTTATAGTGTCCAAGCTAGCTCTACGAATAGATAAAAAAAATATATTGTCTACGACAAATGGGTATTTATTTATAAATCAAATTTAAAAAATATCTTGTTGTGGTGGTTCGCATTATTTATGGTCGTGTATGGAAGTGGACGAATTTGAGACTGATGATAAGTGAGTCTAGATTTTATGTCACGTTATTGTCATTGTGTGATATGAGAATTGTATAAAATGTATACCTAACATGGCCGTTCAACTCCTTTTAGATCAGAGGTGGCGAGGGGTCACAAGATCTGGAGTACCCTTCTGTTTGACAGAAGATTCTAAATTAAAAAATCAAGTTCGACCAATTACAAAGCAGATGACAATGCTTTTTCCTAATTGGTTCAAAGTTGTTATTTTTTTTTTATTTGCGTCAAACGCAATCATACCAAATTCGCGCTTTTTTTCTCTTCGACTCCTGATGATGTGCCCCCACGCTTACATATTTTTGTAAACTATCACTATCCTGTCCTTTCAATTAATATTATTTATAAACAATAAATAACTATACATACTTGTAATAAATTTTACAAAGTGGCTATGTATATTAAAATATGTAATGTTGTAAAATTGTAATTTAATTTTTATTTAAAATATAAGTGTATCGTTAAGTGGGATTTTGTGTGTTTATTATCCTAATATCTTTCCCCCGCGGTTTCATCTGCGTTCCCGATGTACCTTACATTTTCCCGGGATAAAAAGTATCATATGTCCTTCTCCAAGATTCCATCGATCTCGATACCAAATTTCATCTGAATCGGTTCAGCGATTTAAGCGTGAAGAGGTAACAGACAGACAAACTCCCTTTCGCATTTATAATTTATTTTTATTCTGGATAAGCTTCTGTTTGACCACAATCTCACCATGGTAAGTGATGATGTGGCCGAAGGCAAGCACACAAAGATTAGTATGGATTCAATACGTTACAATAGTTCGTTGGCTTGATGGAAAGAAAAACTTTCTTCTAATGATACAGCGATCTTGTCTATGTACTCATCTACTCGATGGCTCTTGATAACTGAATCGAGATTCATAGTTATTTTTTGTATGAAATTTTTTGCTGACCGGCCTACCTCCCAAGGGGTTAATAAACTACAATGGAAAAATTAAAGCCATAACCACCAAAAAAAAAAGCAACAATGATTTCTAGGTAAAACTCGTTGGTCAGTGCACCGCAAAAAAATAAGAACCTGCTGATGTATCCGACATCGGGATCTTTTCTTGTCAGTGTTCATTTAATTAAGATATTTTTAGTTTGAGTGCTATGGTTTACTATAATTTCCTTTATCAAAATCTCGAGCTAATTTTAGAATTCTAACCCATAACCACCGCTGCGGTATTCGACGTCACCTCTTTGGACGTCACTACCAACCACTGAACTATCGCCTATGCTGGCAAGAAAGTTATTATTGTATTATCTATGTCCTCATTGAAAAACTCTACAACACTCATCAATAATCTAATTTGAAAGTCAAATATTTTTTTGCATTCTTACCAATCTTATGTAAAGTTTAAATGAAAGCAATTTTTAAATTGTCTCCATCTACTGATGATATCTAGAATTAAAATAGCAATGGATCATAGACAATTAAAAAGGTTTTCCAGATGAACCCACGAAGTAAGTACCAAATGATATTCAAGAGATGACGCTACTAGTAAAAGAAAATAAAAACAAGGGCAATGTACTAAACGCAGCTACATAAAGTACAAAAGATAAAGCCATGTCCCTATTTAGATAATTATCTGTGGGTGTAACAATATTAATGATACTTTAAATTACAAGGCAAAGTTTCTCCTTTTTTTAGTAGGAACTTAAGTACCTACTTTGGACTTGTTATCATCACGCTTTTAGCACACTTTTAGCCTTGTGAGAGCTGGCCCTAAGACGCTAAGAGGAGACTAACTTCTAATCTTTGTTTTGCTACTTATAGTTAATAACTTCTAGTAAATTATGAGTAGGTATTTTACTTGTATTTAGTTGTATTTTTTATAGAACTAACAATTGAATTTAAGTAAATTGTTATTAGATTATTAATTACACAGCCCTGTACCTACCCTGTAAAATATCGTTTATTGCATTCGTGCGACCTACATCGTATGTTACAATATAAACGGGCCGGGCGCGGTTACCTAGATAACTAGGCAGCGTCCACGTCTATGTATAATGTACCTATATAGAACATGTGAGCAATCAATAAAATACTATATGTACCGAGTCGATTCCTACCTACACGCGCAACGCCTAGCGACATGAATGGAGTAGTGTCTGTAATAGTTTTTTTTTTATTATTATGGGTCGTACTTATGTTGATTTGAAATACTTAATAATATGCATAGTAGTAGGTATAATCATTTGAGAAATATACTACATTTGAATCATCATCATTTCAGCCGAAAGACGTCCACTGCTGGACATAGGCCTCCTCTACATTTGAATGAGGAATAAAAAAAAATGTTAAGTACCTTTAATGTATTTGCATGTTAAAAAAGTTAACAGTGATTTGGTGATACTTATTTCATATTGATGAATTGATAAAAGAAAATATTATTTTTATCAATTGAACAATATGAAGTTTAAACATGCATTTTTAAATTACATATTTAATAGACAATTTAGATATTATTGGTACGTATATCTTTATGAGTTCTAAGTAGGTAACATAAATATCTAAATTATTCATACCTATATCCAAAAAGTATATAACTACTATGTTCTATATTATTTCATGTTTATTGTTTATCGATTAAGTTATCGACTATTTCCATAGATCATGGAGCAAAGTATACGTATAATACTCTTTTGTTAAGCTATTTTTGTCTATTGCTCTCAGCTGTCAATGACATTACGACGTTCGAAACGTAATTTTTACGAAATGCATTTTGCACAATTTTCTTGCGAGCCAACGTATTCTTATATAATTTGCTCATTTATAATTTTACTTCACTCGAGTATAAACAGAGAAATGTTAATCAGTGATTCCTTATAGCTGTTGGAAGTGAAGTAGTGTTTGATAACAAAAATGGTATCCACTTTAAATTTGGATGAAAAATATCACAGAGGTGTGTGAGTCATATTTTCTATGTGACCTATTTTTATTAGACATTAATTAAAATACATTATGTCTGTATGTTGCAGTCAGAAGAAACTTTTGCTTTTACTTGGACATCCAAGACCATGGTCTTGCCAGGTCTGTATCTCGGAGGATACAGGACATGGGATTGGTAAGTGAAAACTATATTTTGCCGCCAAAATAGTTATTTTATATTAACTCCCTATGTAGATACTATCTATACATAGGTACCTACCATTGCCAATGCCACATACATATTTTTTGGTTATAATATTTCAATGTTAAACCAATCGAACTGAGAATACAATTTGGTTAGGCGATGCAAATTATATCCTGTGTAATTTTAATTTGGTTGCTTTATATACGATCAGTTTCATGGTCTTCATATTTCATGCTTATTTATTTATTTTTTATATAAAAATCTCAGGGATCTTCGGGTTCCTAATCATTAGCACGTAAATGCTTTGCTTTATTGATATCACAAGTAAAAAACTAAAAATTTAAACCTTCATTTACCTTATTGTGCTGTAAATAATTTTCACATTATAAATTAACTTAAGTAAAATAAATGTGAAATGGAACGTAAATTATAGCGACCAATGGGTAGCGTTGCCCCCTCCACTAAACAGTTCCACAACAGCGCCTCTTGCGTCCAAAACAATAACTAACGTGAAATATCTCCATCTTGTGTGTCAGATTTGTGTTTGTTGTTAGATTTTCGTTTTTATTTAGCAAATGTGTTTATATAACTTTAAAGAGTGTGTTAATTGTAGCATAAGTTGTCCACAATTAGTTTATACATCGAGTGTTGTAGGATTTTTGTATAAGTCTGACAATACGAGGTAGATTTAGCAGTGACGAACGAAGTGCCCGTGTACTAGTGACTAGTATATAGTTACTTATTTTTGTGATAAGCGGAGCGCGGGGGCCTCGCGGACGGCATTTATGTAAGTATATGTAGCGTATATTACCCACATGTGCGGCCCGACTAAGTGATCGTGTCAGAATTGTTTAGAAAAATGTTTAAAAACAGTCGGAGTGGTTAGTCTGGCGCTTAGCTTGTGTTCGATTTTAGGTCATCTTTTGTACCTACGGTCGCGATAGAGTCGCTGCCGCGGAGCGAAATGCAACGAGCCGAGGCCGCGCGACGCGCTCTCTCGCGCTGCGGTGCACTACATCCATTTTAAAAGTCGTTTGAAATGTAGTTTCCTACGGGTTACGCGTGTGTTCGCTTAATTTTTGACAGTTGATATTGCTTTTCTTACGTCAAGGGGATGTGTGTCTTAAGTGGTTATTGTTAAGGGTGAGTTTGGAGTGATGTATGTTGTGTGTTATTTTTTTGCGCGGGACGGTTGGCGCGAGCTGTGGAGGGCGCGCTAACGCGGACCGCCGGCGTCGCCTCGCTTTATTTCAAGGAAAACTCCATGATGTGTATTGTGTCGTGCGATGTGAGCCGCGTCGATAACTGGACGCGTCCACTCACACATCGGCCGTTACATTGTTTCGCCGTATTTGCGCTCAATAATGCATTCTGGGAATGCCTCTGACCGGCCGTAGTTAATGTTTGCCAGTGTTATGTATGTTGCAAGGCATACACTATGCATATTGGGTCAACACTGTACAATGCTGACTTTCACAGTTCTCATTACATATATGTACCTACATCACACTTCCAAACATAAACAAAACAATTTACATAAAAATCTTATTAGAGTTGCTAGGATTAAAAAAAGGTACCATAATAATAATTAACAATTTCAAACTGGCAACATTTAATTAATAATACTACTTGACATTCAATATTATCAATAGCATTACTATTAAAGGTTGTTATTATGGAAAGATTGGATAACTGATGAGCACTATAAGTAAATATAGTGATAAAAGAATACCTTTTTTTTTTTTTTTTTTTTATATTCGATAGGCTTGTGTTTGACCACAATCTCACCATGGTAAGTGATGATGTGGCCGAAGATGGTAAGCACACAAAGCCTAGATGGGAACTGGCTCTCAAGTGCAGCTGTCGGAACACACCGATAGGTGTTTGGCGACAGATTTTCAACTTGAGGGTGGTAGCCAGCCAGTCGGGTACTACAATATACCCTACCACCGTGCTATGGTTTCCTCACGATGTTTTCCTTCACCGAAAGCTCAAGCTCATTGTAGGATTCGAACCCACGACCTTCGCCGCGGCATTCGACGTCACTTACCACTGAGCTATCATCGCCTTAACCTACTATGAATGTAAAAGATACTCTTACATATAAAGTCTATGTATTACATAAACAGCGCATTACAATTTCAATATATTATTATGATAATTTTAAATATGTAAAAATGCCCGACCAGACTTTAGAAGCCAGATACTTATTTACTTTTATGGATTATTACATCTGGGATTGATCACTCAGATAACATACAAAACTGGGGATATGCCATCAAGTACACTAGGCTAGCTATAAGAGGTTAGATAAGGAACAAGCCACAAACATAAGAAACATCACTAAATGGGAAGACGTAGAAAAGACGGTCAAAACATTGAAGTGTGGGTGGACAATTAAATTTTAACATCCATTTTAGTTCATAAGTTACTTGCATTGCAACATCAAACAATGAAATGCTGATACCTAGTTATTTGAAAATATGCTGTTTCAATAAGTCTCAATTATTGCGCAATGGATTGGTATGTGCATTTCGAGCTGAATTTACAAAATTATAGGTATGCGACATAGTTAAACAGTAATTTTGAATCATTTACGAGTGAAAAGTAATTTTATTTTAGCAAATTTTATCAAATACTTGCATAGACCAGTATAACTTGATCTTTCCTGTTATGAACTCATCATAACAAATAGGGGTCAGACATTCCAGTATAATGTGATCTTTCATTCAATGTAATTATCATAACATACAGGGGTCATGTTATTATTGGTGTTATGTCAAGTCAATATTTTTATACTTATTAAATTAACTCATAATCGTTCAGCCTCTACAATATCTACTGGGAACAGAAGCCTCGCTCTTGAGATCATCATTCTAGTATTCAGCTTTCAACAGTTCGTCAGCTACCAAACTTATCTATAAACAAATAAAGGACCATGGCCATTTTTCTATGAACCCTGAGCCCACTTATCCAAAAGTGTTGTGACATGTAATATGAGTGCTGTCAGGGTATGTCTTGTTACATTCTATAGCTGTTATAGTTAAAAGGCCTACTTCGGCCTATTCCATGCCTCCCTGTCGCCTCTTTCTACTTAGTCTTTTCACATTCTCCACTATGTCGTCTGTCCATCTTTTATAGGGTCTTCCGACTTTTCTTTTTCCATGTCTATATGCAGCACTACAACACTAGCAGAAGGATGTAATCTTGCACTGTAACGGAATGGGAAAAAGAGTGGGGTGCGTTTTCATGGATGACATAAGCGAATTAATTATAATGAGATTTTTCCACTGGGGAGCTCCTTAGGCACGACACACAACGCATACGGCGATTTAAGGCGATGATAGCTCAGTGGTAGTGAAGTCGGATACCGCGGCGAAGGTCGTGGGTTCGAATCCTACAATGAGCTTTCGGTGAAGGAAAACATCGTGAGGAAACCATAGCACGGTGGTAGGGTACTTTGTAGTACCCGACTGGCTGGCTACCACCCTCAAGTTGAAAATATTTCGCCAAGCTCCAAGTCACCAAGGGTGTGTTCTGACAACTACACTTGAGAGCTAGTTTCCATCTAGGCTTTGTGTGCTTACCACCTTCGGCCACATCATCACTTAAAAAAAAATTGAAACTATTTAGATACAAACATAATTATCATACTTAGGGATTCTTAAATCTTTTATTAAGATTGTTGACCCCCAAGGAGTCTTACAGCGTTTTTAAATATAAAATAAATGCATACTTATGGTTTTATTTAATCTGGGCTGAAGAGCCTGGCATCACATACTTCCCCTCCACAAAGTATCTTTTGAGTACATTTTTTATGTGTCTTATGTTTTTTATCGTTTAATGATTCGAAAAGCGTACTTGGAAGTTGGTTCAATACATTACCATGGTGGGTATTGTGGTCAAACACTAACTTATCCAGAATTAAAAAAAATACTTTATGAAGCGACCATTTTATTCAACACTGAGTTGATATACCTACATATAGTTGAACTAGTGTACATAAATTTCAGCAGCAAGAAGTATTCCTGACGGGTCGCGTGACGCACGTGGTACGGGACCGGGAGCGAGCCGCACTCTCTCCGCGATGCGTGTCGCTGCGCCGTGACTCCCGCACGCGCGCCGATGCGATGCTGCAGAGGGTGCGGACTTACCAACCACCGCAGACGCAACACAAATACGTGCAACTCACTGTGCAGAAGGTTGGTCAAACATTGATGCCCATTTATTCGACGGGCCGGTTGGCGTGGCTGGTTAACACACTACCTATCACGCCGCAGGTCGCGGGTTCCATTCCCATCCAGGGCAGACATTTGTGTGCATGAACATGTCTGTTTGTCCTGAGTCTGGGTGTGGACCATCTTTTACAAAATGAAAAGATTTGTATTTAAATATGGAGTTTTTAGATTTATCAATGCAAATGATTAGTTTATCTAGTAGTTACATAGGAATTCATTCAATGAAATGGCAGAATAAATGCTTTAGAAATAGGCTATGCAGAATATTCCTTTAAAAATATATTTTTAAATTTTCAAACTAACTAGTTTTGAATAACTTGCACTGTGAAATTGGATATGGTGTAGTTAATGTTATACTATTGCTGTAATTTTCCTCAACTTACAAAATTTAATTTATCATATATTTTGGTTCCATTATTCCTGTCGTTAATAAATTACTAACACATCATAATCGGGTTTCATTTTAGTTAAGTTAATTTAACAATATTATGCTGTACACCTGACTATAGGGCTGCATGCACACAATAAACATGATAAATTATAAGAAATAATATTCATAACATTATTCCAAGCTAACAGAATCTGCATGTTTTTATCTCAATAATTTCATATCTAACTTTCTATTTCTGTATCACTAACATAACTGTCATATACATAGTGTATTGCTTAATTAACTATTATATTACAAACATATTTATTAATCTTTCAGGCTATAAGTCTATTGGATAAACTGTATGACACATTCTTCACGGCGTCCCGTAACGCGCATGTCAGGCTCTTCACTAAACATTTTATCAAGATTGAGTTTCTGGACAAGTATGGAACCTATTTAATAAAAAAAGAACTCTCGGTAATGGGAATAAAAACGTTGTAACTCAAAAACTCCTTTTTTTTAGGCTATGCAGACCAGTGTACAAGGAATTTGATGAGTGGCCAGTTATACCGCTAGACCCTGATCCACCTAAGGAGAAGAAGAAAGAATCAACTACTACTGTACAAAATATAGACACAACAGGATATAAGTGAGTTTATACACTATACAATACATTAACCAATCTCACCACAAGTGACATTTGTACATTATTTTTTATAGAGTATACTATTTCGCAGAATGACAAGAAAGAGTCGTCCGAGGATTAAGGAAAAGGAAGAGAAGGAACAAAAGGGGGGATACTGTGAGATGTGCAACACTGACTATGTGGACGCGGCGCTCCATCGACGATCACCCCACCACCTGGCCTTCGTCACAGACCACACCAACTTCTTCGCGCTCGACTCTCTCATTAGTTCCGGCGCTGACGTTAGCACATTCCTCGATAAAGTCACGCCAATAAATGGCGAGAGGAGATCTCTAAGGAAAATGTGTAATGGTGATGTAGAAACACCGAAAAATAAGCGTTCGAAAAGATCTCAGTCCCCAGATTCAACGGTAAATGGTAATCACAGTCCGAGGCGTAACGGTGTTATAGATGACGAGAGGAAACATAATACGAGGTGTAGTAAGCGAGTCACTGAAACCCACTTGGAAGACAGACAGTATTACAAAGTGGTTGGAGTCAGTACTAAATTAAGATCCAGTGGTGGTTTCCAAACTAAGAGGAAGGACTCGCCGCCATCATGCAACGGTACTAAACCACTAGTAGTCAAATTCAGGAAAGTTAGGAAATCAGAGTTATCGGTACTAAGCGATGAGGCTGAGCAATTCATGTTTCCTAAACGTGCTAGCTCTACTAGTTCAACATCATCCGAGGAGGAAGAAAAGGAAGTTCTAGCTAAACGTAAAAGTACGCCGCAGCCGCCACCTACGATCGAAAGGCGCAGATTGGCGCGGCCTTTAGCTCTAAAAGAGGAGTCTTCCGAAGAAGATTGCTGGCAGGAGGACAAAAGACGACGGAAGAGAAGAGTACCTCCAGTTGTCAAACGAGCTAGAAGAGTTAATAAACCACCACCGCAAGAAGAAACCCCCGTTGTTGAAAAACCAGTTGAACCACCACCACCACCTCCACCACCTGAACCGGTACCGCCTGAGGAAGATGCCGAAGTCAGTCCGTTAAGGCAAGAGCCTTCGGAGAAGTGCATGAAGTGGGAAGATGGTAAATTGAAGTACACACCTGCAGTAGAGCAGTTGGAGTTTGCATTTGAATCTGTGCCCCTGAGCGAGCCATGGTTTGAAACCTTCAAAAGGCAGGATCAGGATAAAGTACTGATGAAAAATGTGCCGCAGTATTTTGGTAAGTTTTAAATCTCATCAAATGTATTTTCTTTTAATTAAATCCTAATTAATTAATAAGTTACTTAAATAATTTTACCTTGTTACAGAATTATATTCCAAGTCGCCAAAGCTACCGTACGAAATCGGTCAGTTACCGCCGCTAAAGCCAAATTGCTGTCCTCTCAGTGACCTGGTGAAGCGGGAAGAAAAGCCGGGACCCTCGCGCTCGTACGGTACGCGCGGCATGAAAAAGAGGAAGACCCGAAAACGTACCGCCGCCGCCGCGCTCATCGCGCTCGAGGCGCATCCCCGCAAGTCTCCCAGAGAACACGCTTCTACTTTAGCAATACTCGGCTCAGCCGGCCTTCTGCACCGACGGAAAAACGCAGACGACACCAAATCAACCGCCTCCGAAGACACCATCAGTGATACTCACAGCCATCTCAAAGTAGAGCCAGTTGTCTCCGAGACTCAGGAGGCTTCAGAGAGACTACAGCAGTTCCTCTCCGAAGTTTTTGAGGATGCGGCCGAGTATGACGTTTCCGAGGAAGCCATGGAGGGCGAGGCGGCCGTCACGACGTCCACCAATCTTCCAGACGTGTCGAGCTTAATGTCCGAATGCGATGACTGTGATATTATCAGAAACGAGATCAAGGAAGCGGCGGCACGACCGAAAGGTCGACGAGGGAAGTTCAAGAAGAAGAACAGAACTGGCTGGCCCAACAAAAAGAAGCAGAATAAGAAAGATTCCAGAACCAATAGCTCGGAATCGGAACGAAAATTTTATAGCAGTTTAGATAGATCGTCGGCGGAACCGCCCGATGATGAAACAACACAGGATACTATCACTGAGGAAGATACCAACTCATCCGATGAGAAAGATAATAAAACATTGATGGAACAGTCTAAATTTGAGGAGAAAACGTTAACTGACGAAACAAATTCTACAGAAAATTCACAAGATAAATCAGATGATGACAGCTTGATTGTGAAAGAAAAACTGCAGCTTGACTTAAAAGTGTTATTGAACGAGGATAAGGTACTCGAGCCAGATAAAGAAGAGAAAAGGACGTCGCGGTCGTCCACGTCTGAGACTGATGATAAAGATAAGAAAAAGAAACGTGCATTGCATGGCCTTGGAGATTGGCTGCAGCCTGTGGTGAGGGTTGCTAGAGTAGACCCTAACGCAGCGAGACGGCTCCGCTCTGCCGGCAGAGTTAGAACCAATAGGTTCAGATAGCGAGCGGCCGAGTTACTCAACAGTGACCAAAAGAGAAGATAGCTTGTTTTGTAAATCAGCAGACTTTGACCTCCATGTTGTATTGGTGTTGTTTACTGCCTCTGTCGATGTTAAAATAGTAGTAACAATTCTGGATGTTCAAATAGTTTTAATTTATTGATTTATTCATTTTAGCTCTTTGAAATCAATGTCTGAAATCTTATTTATAGTCAATTTACAAATGAATAAACCAACAGTAGTAATAGACAAAATCTCAAATAGTGAATCTTTTTCCTAATACAAAATGTACTGAGCTCATGATAATAACAATTATTTATTTTGTAAATATTGTCATTGGTTACTAGCACATAGCCATCGACAATGACTGGGAGGACCAGTATTGTATTAGTTTTGTTTTCTTTATTTTATCTAGAAAAAGTAATATAATATCGCGAGGCTCGAAACTTCGGTATTATAAGATGTAAATAGTGTTGTAATATATTTAAATGTTTTGTCAGAATGTAGCATATTGTGCATGTGTGTAAGTGAAGTGCGATGCATTTAGATGTTGCGAGCTTAGTGTAAATAAATGTTATTGTATGCTTAGATTATTCTCATTCTTTTTTAAAATGTTGATGAAGCAGAGATGTGCAAGCTTATTTTACAGAAACAGATTTTAAGGTATATACTTTTTTTATGTACCTATCCTCTATTAAATCTGCAGTGTTGTGAAGAAGCCATATTAAACTTTGTTTCTCCTGTCTCAAATTTCATCAATAAAAGTTGTATAAATACCACGATTAAAATTTTGTGTTTTATTTTATTATATTTAGCTATAGGAAAATCGTAAATTAACAAATGGGGATTATTTTTAGTGAATTAATTAAAAACTACGCGCGATAAAATAAATCATGCCGAATACTGGCGTGCGCCGCGTAAACCAATACAGTACAGATAATAAATAAAAATTTTGGGCTTATATGCTCTGCTACCTGTGCGAAGCCGGCGCGGTTCGTTATGACTATGTATGAACACACTAAGCTCGGAAACTACCATCTATTTTTTAAAAAGCTTATTTATAGGATATCAGTTATCCGCCCCGCGTTCCCGATGAATCTTTTTCCGGGATAAAAAAGTATCCTATATCCTTCTCCATGGTTTCATCTATCTCTATACCAAATTTCATCTAAATCGATTCAGTGTGAAGAGGTGACAGACAGACACACTTTCGCATTTTAGTACGGATACACCATCATTAACCTAAAAAGCAGCCGAGGAATTGTAGTAAATCATCAAACAATTTAATTTGAGTAAAATTTGTTCAACTGGCATACCAGTTTAATCACGAAATATCGGTAAATACTACGAACTCGAAAATTGACAGGTAGATAGGCAAGGAGTGTTTTTTTTTAAATCAACCCATATAGAGTTCCCTCCAGATAGCACACTCCTAGTAAGTTCCTACCTATATAATATAATTGTTTTTAAAAGTTTAGTTAAGTTTTTTTTAGCTGTTAAGTTCTATTTTAAAGGTTATAAATGATCATGACGTAATTTATCTATATTTTATCAAAAGGTCAAACAAAATAATTTTATTGTTAAAAATAATACAGTTAATTATGTATGACACTAATTTATTCAACTTCTGGGTGTTTAAATAGATCAAATTAAAAGCAAATGATCTATTCTAACAGGCATATAATCAATAAAAACAGAATTTACACTTTATACATCTCCAAGGATGATTGTTCAGCCACTTTTACAATGCTCATTCTTGTTGTAAAACATTGAACTATTCTAAGCTGAATGTCTATTTATCTCAGGCCAGTTGCAAATAAAAATTAAATAAAAAAAAAGAAACAAAAATTTTGCTTTATTTTTCTTTGAATAAGTATATACCTAATGAAATTAAAAGCAATAAATCCAACTGGCCTAAAATCAAAGACAATCCCCTTTATGGTTATTTTATTCATAGACATCCTCTTTGTCTGCAATGTATTGAATTATGTCTTTTGGTCTAACAAGTCTCTCTGCATCTCCATCGGGGATTTCAAATCCAAATTCATCTTCCATTGCCATTATGATCTCCACATGATCAAGGGAGTCGAGGCCCAGGTCAGTCATAAAGTGGCAGTCAGGATTCAGCTGAAACAATTAAAAATAAAGATATACCTATTAACCATCACTTAAAACTTAAACTGCCCCGTTTATCCATCAAAACAATAATAAATAATTTTAATGTTGAATGCTATCCCATAATAAAAAAAAGAAATTCAAGCAGGTGCTAGGGACATGTATATGAAATCAAATGGTTTAACCTGTCAGTTCTTTCTTGGGACAATCGGGGTTTCAGAGTCCGCACCACTTGATTTTCAAATGGGACAATGGGGACAATGACATTTACTTGAAAATTGTGCGCGGGGGTTGACGAGTTGTTTGACAGGTTAATGTCGCGAGTCAACAGATTAATGTATCTTAGTTATAATATAAATCCATCAAACCATAGACAAATAGTTTACTCAGAGGTCTACAAACAACAGGCAATAAAGATGATTTTAGTTAAAGCTACCTTATCAGCTTGAATTTTGTCATAAAGTTGCAATACAAGTAGCACCCTACTTTTGATGAGTTCTAGTGTGAGCGGGGGGCCACCGCTGTACTTGCGAATGCTGACTTTCTGGTTCTGAAACAAAGGGTCTTAGATAAAAATACTACATGGGTACCTGATTATGTTTACTGAGTTTGTCGTAGGCACAGCACACTTTCATAACACGCTCCTCAATTTCTTGCGGCGTGGGCTTCGATTGGGCCCCAGAGGAATAATGTTGTGATCGCAGAATTCCAACCTAAACAGTTTGAGGAACACTGAACACATTTGTTATGCAATAAGTTTTGAGGTTAAGAGAAATAAAATAAATGCAAAGTTTGTGATAATTGTTGTCATCAATGCAGAATAGCATTGATCTATATAAGATAAGGTAAAAAATAGCATGATGTGTGATATAACTGATTTGTATTGATTGTTATGGTCCTCACCCCATTTTGAAGATACTGATGGTTGTGTACTTTCACTGCGGTTTTTACAGTGCTAAACTTTTGCTGGATGGCAACCGTTGAGAGCCGGCACACCACCGGTGTTCTATATGTGGTGGATGTTCGTAATAATCCATTGAAAGCACTTCGAACAATATTCGCAGCAGCCATTTTCGCCTTTTTTCGATACCATACAATTTTTTTTTTCATAGACAAGGAAAATGAATTAAGCTATCTATGGAAATGTCAAATAACAGAGGCAAAAGAAATCAATAAATATCAATTCTAGTACTCTGTGACTATACTTGTCTTGACCAAGTCTTGACCAATATAGTTACATATCAAATTATAATTTTAAAAACTTTATATTTAACACAAACCTAATAAAAACAAGGAAGAACTGACTGATCTTTTCATCACATTTCAAATCTTTTCAGGCTAAATTGAAAATTCCAAATTGACTCCCGGCTGCAGTGCTTGCTTTTATTGACACGTCTACTGTCATCTGTCATGTTTATTCATTCTGTCTGTTCCGTCAGTTCTGTCTGTCTCTCTCTTTATTGTTTTTATTGAGCGTGTGTGGAGATGGATTCATTGTTTTTATTCATTTAATCTCTAATTAAAATGGGTAACGCTGACACTAAATTAAACTTTAGAAAAGCTGTGGTTCAATTAACATCGAAAACACAGGTGCGGTTATCAATAAATTACCTAATTAAATAGTTGTTGCAGTAGGTCATTACAAAAGTATTGATAAAATGATTAATTTTAGCCAATTGAAGCTGGTGACGAGAGTTTTTGGGACCAGTTCTGGTCAGAAAGTGTGACTAACGTTCAGGATGTATTCGCTTTGGTACCCGGGGCTGAGATACGAGCTCTTCGAGAAGAATCTCCTAACAATTTAGCTACTCTGGTGTATAAAGCTGTTGAGAAATTGGTGAAGATGGTGGACAGCAGCTGTAGGACTCAGAGAGAACAACAAACTGGTATTTATACCTTTAATGTCCTTACTAAAATTATGACAGCATTGAGTAAAAGATTGATGACTCAAATACTTATCAACATGCATGATTAACTGGATCTGAAGACTCCAATTATTTTGCTGTCATAACAAATAAATGTTGCCCTTGCATATCAATGTAACACTTAATTATTTAAGGCAATAATAGGCCTATTTACTATATCATTAGGCCCTGAACTAGTACAGCCCTAGGCTAATTATAAAAATACAAAAACAATAGAAGTTATTTGGCAATATTTATTAGTAGGTATACTATAGAAAGTTAAATTGTTTTACATTATGCACTATGGTTTGATTTTTACTATGGTAAAACATTAAAGTAACTTGTTAAAATATAAAACAGGTCAGGTTTTTATGGTATTAAAATAAATGTTTTTTTTTTTCAGCACTCAACTGTGCCAGACTATTGACTAGAGTGTTACCTTATATGCTAGAAGAGCCGGAATGGCATGGTTTCTTCTGGTCTTCTCTCCCTGCTGCTGCAGAAAATGAGTCAGTGCCACTGGCACAGTCTCTTATTAATGCTGTTTGTGTAAGTCAATACTTTTCAAACAAAATCTACTTAATAATATTTTTCTGTTCTGCAATATCAAAGATATTTATTTTTGTTTAGAGCTTAAGAGGGCAATTTTGATAAGTTTTTTCCATTGATTGCATAGTTCTTTGAACATTTACTACCAGTATATCTACAAATAAATATTATGAAGAGGAATTTTTTTTATTTTTGTATGTAACAAATAAACTTAAAAACTACTGGACCGATTTCAAAGATTCGTTCACCATTAAATAGCTATGAACATAGACTATATTTTGCCCCGGTAAAAGATAAGATAATTTTATTACCAAGAAGTTGTTGTTGCTGTTACTAATTACACACAGACATAGCAGGTAAAAGCTAGTTCCTAATATTCTACCTATAAGACTATAAATATTAAAAAAAAAAACAAAAAAAAGGGTTACAATAGGGTATTTTACTCTATATGAAAAAAAAACTAAAAATATATTATTGAGATAGCTTAGGCAAAAAGCAGTCGGGAAATGTTAGTTTTAGTTCATAGAATTACAAAATAGATTTTTAAATTCAATCCAAAGTTTTCAGTATTTTTAATCTGTTTTTTAACACAGTGAAATAGTAGCCGCCATTTTATTACGTCATCCGGCTATGTAATCAAACTTGAAGCAAGCAAACTAAAACGTGTCAACATTTGTTTACCAAGCCCTCTGACGTCATGACAGCTGAGTTCATAGATAATACACAATATACTGCTGAGATCAGCGTTTTCGTCAAATTACGCGTGAAAATGTAAAATTTAAATGCATTTTTATGGCACTTATCGATTGAATAAAATTTTTGTGTTTTTTTTAGTGGCTTATTAGGACTATAGAATTTAATTGAGACACTTTTCAAAAATGGGTGTAATACCCTATTGTTTCAGGATCTGTTATTCTGTCCGGACTTCACGGTGACAAGCACAAAGCGATCGGGCCCTGTGAGTATTGATTATTTGATTACACATAGATATCTTATCAAAATAAGTACTCCATAGATGACAGATAAGCTTTGAAACAAAACCTTTTTAGATATAATATATAATGTAGTTTGACACTGTTGTATCTGTATAAGGCGTTGGTTTACATTCTTTCCATAACACTTTGATGTATTTTTAATTAGAATCCATACTGATAAGAAAATAATTAAAAAATAGGAGATGACTAGGACAAATATGAAAACATTTATTTTTATTTATATAGTATACTTTTTTTTTAACTTTCGTATAAGCTTGTGTTTGACCGCAGTCTCCCTATGGTCAGTTATGATGTGGTCGTTGTAGGTAAGCATACAAAGCCTAGATGGGAACTGGCTCTCAAGTGCAGCGGTCGGAACACACCAATAGGTACTTGGCAACAGACTTTCATCTTGTGTATGGTAGCCAGTCAGTCGAGTACTACAAAGTACCCTACCAACGAGCTATGGTTTCCTCATTATGTTTTCCTTCACCGAAAGCTCAAGCTCATTGTAGGATTCGAACCCACGACCTTCGCCGCGGTATCCGACTTCACCTACCACTGAGCTATCATCGCCTAGAATGATCATTTCTACAGCATGATACGGTCCGTACACGCCAGAAGACGAATTGCGTTTGATTCGCTAGCGTGTTGGCGCCGTGGATGAAATCTGCGGATGGAAATAAAGGTCCCTCCAAGGTCACCTGGATGGCATCGCTGGATGACATTCGTATAGCCGAAACACAATCTGCGGATGGAAACAAAAGTCCCTCCAAGGTCACCTGGATGGCATCGCTGGATTACATCCGTCTAGAACATGCTTTATACACTTGTTAGTGTTAGGTATTTTTTCTTGAATGTTGCCTACATTCCAATTATGAGTGACTTAGGAAACAACAAACTCGCACAGACCAGCCCCCACAAGCAGCACCAGTAGGGCTATTACGTAATTTGTTTCAATGAGTTTCAATCTCGAAAACAGCCTCTAAATCAATACAAACATTACAAGGGCAATATTGGTTCCATACGCAATGAACTACTGTTTGTATTTGCACACATGTATATGCAAAAAAACTGTTTTAATAAACCGTTTGCACGATTGAAACTGATTGAAACAAGTTACGTAATAGCCATTTCGGAAGTATGACGCATGATAACCGTGACGTGTGATGGGGGTAGGAGCGCGCGGAGGAGTTGTCTTCGCTGGACAGCTGCGAGTACATCTGGGCAGGTGGGGTAGGATTCGCGCGCAGCCCAGCCCGCAGCCCGGCGCACGAGGCGGCGCGCACGGAGCTTCTGCGGCTGCTGCTCACGTGCTTCAGCGAGACCGTCTACAAGCCACCCGCCTCAGCTTCACATCATAACAACAAGTGGATCGCGTCAGTTTTTTTTTATTTTTTTAATTATTAAATGGTCTACAAAACTGGGCGTTACACAATAATTTCTAAAATTAAATATCAAAAACATTTTGCAATGTGCACGACCTTCTAGAATATTCTAGATGTAGACACAGCATGCTAAATAAAATAAAGTAAGACTAATTATCTTGAATACATAAACAAGCCAAGTTAATTACTTTACATAAAGATAAAAATCAACAATATATGATTAATTAAATATTACATAAATTTCTTTTGGCAATTTTGACTGATACATTAAAGATATCGAACTCACTACAGCTAGCGGTAAGTTTATTATAAAGAGACCACATGCGATAAATTGGTGAGTTTAGTTAGACTATAATTTGTGCGACAACTATGAAGGCTGAAGGTTGGATACCTTACATCCTTATACTGTTTACATTTTATTTTATGCCTCAGTCCAGTAAAAGTTCATCAAATCTCATTTAAGATGAGAATGTACATTACTAGTTGTGCGTTTGATTCTCTTTCCCGAGACGATTTTTTTTTCATTCAGTGGTCTTGTTTGGCAACTGACCCGTCCATGAAGGACGGGACCTCAAAAATCCCTATGGGAGGCAATGATGCTAAATTTGTAGTTACTCGAGCGTCTTTGGGACCTACTGGAATTTGAAGATTAGGTGGAATAAAGAAAAAAAGGTTATGTGATATTTTCCCCTTCAGCGGTGGGGGGAGCGTCTACAGGGTTTCAAAAATGTAAAAAAAAACAGTCACCAAGAAATACTCGAGCGCGTCAGATATTAATAGGGTAGTCGCGCCACGTCTGTCTGATAACGGAAAAATAATAATCTGCCGTTTTGCGTGGTGGGGGTGGCCGTACGAAGGGGTCGAAAATATTTAAAAAAAAAAGTTACTCGAGCGCGTCAGACATTGATAAGGGATGTTAAGTGAACCCTCCAGTAGCTCCTATTTTAAAGACTGACGATTTGGACGCGACCATCAGTCAGGGCCGATTTTTGAAAATGCAAAAAAAAATCGTGACCTTGATTTACTCGAGCGCGTCAGATTTTTATACAGGCGGTTTTTCTTGATGGCCTTGTTGTACTGACCCATAATCTGACAATTATGTTGAGGAGTTTCCTTAATCTGACGGTTTGAAAAAAAAATATATAAAAAATATCGAAATCTCGAAAATGGTTCAAGATATCGAAAAAATGTTTGCACAAAAGTTGTAGAGAATTTAAATTTCTACAATATTTATTATGAATACATATACCAAAAAACCCATAGGAAACGTGATATTTGCAATAAATCATTTTTTGACATTTGACCTTGAAAAATCAGTAGTCGCGGGCACCCTATGATAAGTAGCTTTTGAGACAAGTTTTAGGGTGTCAAAATAAAGGTTTATACAAGTTAATAGGTGACTATCTCTCATTCTGAGGTGAAACTCATAATATTCCTGGACTATACACTTAATAATGATTTTAGCTACTTCGGCTTGTGCAAATCGGCAGATTAAGATATTTCCGTGATTCGTGACTAATTTCCTTCAAAATAAAATAAAAACTAATCGCGCTCGAGAAAATCCAGGTGACGTATTTTTTTTGCAACTTTGCGAGTCTCCAATTTTCTTTCGTCACACCCAAATTGTCAGATTATTGAAATGTACACTATTTTGCATGTAACTAACTTACCTTACCTTAATCTGACGCGCTCGAGTATTTCAAACCATCGATTTTTTTTTACTAATCTGACGGGCTACCCTAGACGTTCGACACTATATAGAGGGCTCAGATTTGGTGAGAGTACTTCACAAGGTGCAAGGTGCCCCCCTTATGTTAATCTGACGCGCTCGAGTAAAACCCGAAATCCCCTATTCGCCTCCCCTACCACTAGATTGTAGGAGGCTTTAGGGGTTGAATTTTCAAATATCTTTTCTTAGCGGATACAGACTCCCTATTGAGAATCCGCCTGCCAAAATTCTTAGATTTCGTGATTAATCATTGATTGGTATTTAACTTTTATAGATGCAACAAATATTTCACTTCTTTTGGAGTGTCCTATTTTGCATCTAAACGTTCTGCTTTAAAATACAACCGTAGCCTAAATCTTACGTGACGGGGAGGGGTGAAAAAATACTAGATCTGCTGTTTACTCCTATTTACGTTTGACACAACAATTCCCTTCAACACAGATACCTGACTAGTCCGGAGAACAGACACGCTCTCCCTCTATTCACATCTCTCCTCAACACTGTGTGCTCGTACGATCCCGTGGGACTCGGCTTGCCTTACAACCATCTACTGTTCGCTGACACACAGGAGCCACTTGTCGAGGTACTTGTACTAAGAAATATGTAAAAAGGTGTAGATCGATCGGCACAGTACCTTCACAGCATTCTTCAAAAATGGCCCAAAAAATCCATAATATAGTATTTTATACATGAATAGATTTAGTTCTTTTGGGTCACTTTAACATTTAATTGCACTCGGAACGCGAAGTGCGCCATATATTATCAATCTGTTTAACGTGTAGCATCTGATAGTTAGATTGAAAAAACATTTCTAATTCAGTGTTTGATCACAATATTGTGCGAAATATTATCACAGTCAACTAATACCATAATTCTAAAGAAGCGGACATCTCAATTTACTAAGAAAAACTCATAGAAGTTTACATACAGTCTCCAAACTTAATTTTAGGGTGTATGTTCTTCACTAAAACGTGTGATATGTTCCAGGTGGCGCTCCAAATACTTATAGTGTCATTAGACCATGACATGTCCAATGTCAGCGAAGACTCGGATGGGGTAAGCTCTTATCTTATTATTAATAAATGTTAAGGTTTGTTAGGATGTGAAGATGTTTGTTACTCTTCCATGCAAAAACTACAGAACGTATTTTGATGAAACTTGGCATACAGCTAGGCAATAAATGGCCCGAACAAAGTAAACTCCAGTCTTTCGTTAGAGCTGACATGTAAAATGTTTGATGAGTAACATCTTTTCTCTCGCTTTCCTCCAATTTGTGTTCAATTTGTGAGAGTGATTTCGTGAAAAGGGACGGAAGTGTCTAACAGGAAGCTGGGTTGTCAGATAGAGATAGAAATTTGTAATTTTATTTCTTCTATTGTAGTGCAGGCAAAGGGCTTTAGTTCATACAGCCTCTAACTCAAACCTCATTTATTGACCAATAAGCACGCGCGGTGATAGAGATGCCTGTCAGGTGGTACCAACACATTTTCCTATAGATTGGTACATGTAAGGTATAACCAAGCTGAGATGTCAGATATGATGTTTCTTTTTTACCTTTATCTCAAAACTTTGATCAGACTCAGCCCTGCATCTGACATAAACGATTTCAATTGTGACCGGCAAACTCAGCTGAAACTCAAAACTCATTTATTCACTTTAGGCCCTGGTAAGGCACTGTGGTAGAGTCAATTGTAACGTTCATAAGTGCCTTACCGGGGCCTAAACTGAATTTTAATTTTGAAGAAACTCAGCAAGGCAATTTTTCTGTAGGGCCTCCCGGACAACCTTTTCACCAACTACCTATCCCGGATCCACCGCGATGAAGACTTTCAGTTCCTGCTGCGTGGTGTGACGCGACTCCTCAACAATCCTCTGGCGCAGACCTACCTGCCCAACTCTAGCAAGAAGGTCAACCTGCATCAGGAGCTACTCGTGCTCTTCTGGAAGATGTGCGACTATAATAAGGTTACTAATACCCTGATAGTAGACTGGGCGATTTTTACAAAAATCCTGCGAAATTCAATTATGGCTTTGTAATGCTCTACGGCTTATACTATTGAACTTTGGGAAATAATATATTTTGGGCTAAGTAAGAATAACTAAAAAAGATATCAAATTTTCTCGGGACCACTGTTAACGCTTTGGATGGCTATAAAATACAATTTTATCATCAATTATTATCTATACTAATATTATAAAGAGGAAAGATTTGTATGTAACGAATAAACTCAAAATCTACTGGGCCGATCTCAAAAATTCCTTTACCATTTGAATGCTACATTATTCCAGATTAACATAGGCTATATTTTTATCCCGGGATAAGATAAGATCCCACTGGAACGCGGGTGAAACTGCGGAGGACAGCTAGTGATTTATATTGGGTCTGATATCAAAACGTGCTTTTGTTTCAGAAATTCATGTACTACGTATTGAAAAGCAGTGATGTCCTAGAAGTGTTGGTGCCTATATTGTATCACCTCAACGACTCACGCGCCGACCAGTGTAAGTTAACTTTTTTTTAGAAGGTTTTTGGCTTGGTATCTAGACCTTTAAGCCATTTCTTTATTTTATGTTATAGTCGCATTTTATTATCACATTCACTGTAAAGTCTAGTCCTCGTCCGTACAATTCCGGTCTAGTTTTAGTGAAATTGGCGGCTATAAGTTTTCACGGACTTTTTAGGGACAACCTGGAAAGTAAAGTCACGAATCACGCTTTCATTTCATTTAACTTCACTTGTGTAATAAGATTGGTCTTTATTGGACAAAACACCGCCGAAATTATTCAATAAAACTCAAAATACACGAATTTAATGAAAATAAAACGAAAACGCAACGACACTTCGCAAGTTCTCGCCAAAATTCCTGTTAGTTTACACATAAAACTAATATCATAAAGAGGAAAGATTAGATTTTGTGTTTGTTTGTCTGGTAAGTGACTACCGTCGCCTGTAGACATTACCAATACCAAGGGGATTGCCTATTTGTTGTACACCTTATTACAACGCCTTTTTTTACTTTTGGATAGGCTTGTGTTTGACCACAATCTCATTATGGTAAGTGATGATGTGGTCGAAGGTGGTAAGCACACAAAGCCTAGATGGGAACTGGCTCCCAGGTGCAGCTGTCAAAATAACCATCCGAACCGGGAACTTTAAACGCCACGTCATTTTGCCGCGCTTGGATTATGAACTTTGACGTCACACACGTCAAAGTCCATACAAATAGGGTTAGATTATAAGTTCGGTAGCTTTGACATTTCTTTTTTGTCATACACTTTGCTCTCATTTTTGCTCTGACCAATGGCGTCGTGTTTCGAATATTTAAATTTCCGACAGATTTTTTGCACTTTAAAAAAAAACTCAAAAAAAAAATTGAACCTTTTTTTAAAATTCTCGATAGGCTTGTGTTTCACCACAATCTCACCATGGTAAGTGATGATGTGGCCTAAGATGGTAAGCACACAAAGCGTAGATGAGAACTGGCCCTCAAGTGCAGCTGTCGGAACACACCGATAGGTGTTAGGCGACAGATTTTCAACTTGAGGGTGGTAGCCAGACAGTCGGGTACTACCACCGTGCTATGGTTTCCTCACGATGTTTTCCTTCACCGAAAGCTCAAGCTCATTGTAGGATTCGAGCCCACGACCTTCGCCGCGGTATTCGACGTCACTTACCACTGAGCTATCATCGCCTTGAATATATTTCCTATTGTTGTTATGCAGCCCGCGTAGGACTGATGCACATAGGCGTGTTTATCTTACTACTGCTGTCGGGTGAGCGTAACCTGGGCGTGAGACTCAACAAGCCGTACCTGGCCACGGTGCCTATGGACATCCCAGTGTTCAGCGGCACGCACGCCGACCTGCTGGTGGTGGTGTTCCACAAGGTGGTCACCACGGGACACCAGCGCCTGCAGCCACTCTTCGACTGCTTGCTCACTATACTTGTTAACGGTCAGTGTTTGTGGCCTTATTTTCCCACTTCCCACTAATATTGTAAATGTGAAAGTTTGAATATTTGTTACTCATTTACGCCAGAACGGCTGAATGTATCTGGATGAAATTAGGCATGGAGATAGATTGTAGTGTGGAATAGCACATAGGTTGCTTTTTATTCCGGGAAAAGATAAGATCCCTCGGGAATGCGGGTGAAACCGCGGGGTACAGCTAGTATTTTTATAATTCTATATTTTCTTTGTGACGTTACTATTTTAATTCGTTTCACGATTGTTTTTTTAGTAGCTTGAGGACCAAACAATTCATTCAAAGGCGTTCTTGTCATCCTTAAAATCATGAAAGGATATTTAATCAAATCAGGACGTAATTTTTTCTCAAAACCAATGGGTTCGTTTCCTGGTTTGGGAAATTATTTTTTCAAAAATATAATGACGCAGTTTTACTTTTTATCAATATCGGCATACTTTCAGCATTTTTCGCTATTTGGCCATCCACGCCCATTTGTTTTTTTTTCCTTGTAAACTGTTACTTTTTGACTTTCTATAGTTACAAGTTTATTTTTATGTAGGTCTTCAAAATCACATAACATAACACTCTCAATAGTAACGATGAAAGCAGTATCGACATATTTCATGATTCACCTCCCATATTCAGGAGTAGGGTACTGAAATCATTTCAACAAAAATAATTTAAATTTCATTTGATAATTTCTAATTCTCTTTTTTTTCTTCTTTTTATTTTTAAGGTTCCGTACTCAAATGGTAAAAACGGGACCCTATTACTAAGACTTCACTGTCTGTCCGTCTGTCCGTCCGTCGATATGATTATGATTAATCCACAAATGAGATTTTTTTTTTCTCCGCAAATTTTCACAAATTAAGTATTTCTGTTGCTGCTATAACAACAAATACTAAAAACAAAATAAAATAAATATTTAAGGGGGGCTACAACAAAAGTGATTTTTTTGCCTTTTTTACGGAACACTTCGTGCGTGAGTCCGACTCGCACTTGGCCGGTTTTTAACTTATACGTCCCAAATATGATGAATGTTGTACACACTACTATTAAATAAACACTTATTTAAATGTTTTGCCAAATTCAGCCCCTCTACTACAAAAGCTAATATAGGAAAATAAAAGCGCTGGTGAATGAGTAACAAAATGATAGTAATAAGATGTTCATTTCTGCTCATCCAGTGTCACCGTACCTGAAAACCCTATCAATGGTGGCATCAACGAAGCTCCTCCACCTGCTGGAAGCGTTCAGCACGCCCTGGTTCCTGTTCTCACAGCCACATCACCACCAGCTCGTGTTCTTCCTTCTGGAGATGTTCAACAACATGATTCAGTATCAGTTCGACGGTCAGTTGTGCCAATTCTCTTCTTCTTTTTTTTATTCTGTATAAGCTTGTGTTTGACCACACTCTCACCATGGAAGGGTGATGATGTGGCCGAAGGTGGTAAGCACACAAAGCCTAGATGGGAACTGGCTATCAAGTGTAGCTGTCGGAACACACCGATAGGTGCTTGGCGACAGATTTTTCAACTTGAGAGTGGTAGCCAGCCAGTCGAGTACTACAAAGTATTCTACCACCGTGCTGTGGTTTCCTCACGATGTTTTACTTCACCAAAAGCTCAAGCTCGTTGTAGGATTCGAACCCACGACCTTCGTCGCGGTAACCGACGTCACTTACCACTGAGATACTATCAGCCTTAATCATCTTGTCCTTATGCGACGCTAGGTGTGGTCGGCACATGTTTTCCTCTTCCACTCCGCTCTATCACTAGTCGTCTCTGTACTCACACCTTTCGTTATGGATATAATTTTTGACGCAGTACATCCATGGTCACTTACTAATATTTACCTTGATTACACAAATATTTTTGTATTTTTGATTGTATACAGGGTGCCCGGTTAGTAGTACAACACGCTTAAGTGAGAGATAGGTGGGCGGGTCACTTAACAACGATACAAAAATGACCCTAGTAAATTTAATGACCATTTTCGAGATATTTAATATCAGAAAATTAACAATCCCACCAATATTATAAATGTGAAGTTTGGATGGATGGATGGATGAATGTTTGTTACTCTTTTACGTAAAAATGGCTGAACGGATTTTGATGAAATTTGGCACACAGGTAGATCATATGCTAGAATAACACATAGGATTTTTTATCACTTTTTATCCCGGGAAAGGATAATATCCCTCGGGAATGCGGGTGAAACCGCGGGGGACAGCTAGTGAACATATAAAAATCAGAAATATCTTGAAAATGCTGACACTTTACAGGGACATTTTTGCTTATTGCCTTTGTCGTACTTACTGGACACCCTGTATAATAAAGAGTACATTGTATATGTTGTGTTAGGGAACTCAAACCTGGTGTATACAATAATCCGCAAGCGCGGCGTGTTCCATACTCTCGCCAACTTGCCTCACGAGCATGCCGCCATCGCGCGCTCGCTCCACGCCGCCGCCACGGCCGCCACGGCCGCGCGACCTACGGGACTCGCCGCACCTGCTGCGCTACCCAGGTATTACTACTAGCTGTCCCCCGCGGTTTTACCCGCGTTCCCGTGGGACCTTATCTTTTCTATGACTCTCACAAATAACCTGGCTTTCTATTGGTGAAAGAATTTTCAAAATCGGTTCAGTAAACTCAGAAACTTTACCTCTTTATAATATTAGTATAAAAAATCCGCAGTATAAATAATATTGCTTAGATCACATGTAGATAAAAACTTGTCTATAGTCGGATTTTTAATTAGCTGGACTAAACTGACAGTTACGAGCGCAATATGATTAAAATTACTGTTTAATGGTTTGACCATATCACTTTTTATCAATAAGAGTCAATTAGTGATTACAGGTATTCCCATTCATTCTTTTAAGAAATAATTGCTGGGTAACGAAATATTTATTACGACAACATAGTATTGTCCAATACGGGCAGTAGAAAAAATATGCCTCGAATTGTTCAAAATTCCCAGTAGAAAGGAAATTGTCTAGAATTGTCCAATATCTCCGACAAGAAACGGACCCTTTAAATATGTTTTTGACAATATAAATAAAAATATTGGGATTCAATTCTGCGATTTCAATTTAATTCGTAACGCATCAGCTTTTCCATCCAAAGAGGAAACGCTGCCAGCCTTCTGGGAACCTTGCCGATCGGCAGCAGCGGCAGCCTCGAACAAGTTTTTTTATATATTATAGTTTGTATATTTTGTTGTTGTAAATAAATTGTAAATATATTAAACTTTTGAGTAGTTCTGCGATTCGTGTAATTAATTATATTTAGCAATATTTCTCGAGGCCATGTTCAATTGGCAGGTCTCGCAGTGTGGAATCAGTAGCGGAAACGCTGATGGAAGGTTCCCGGCCTGCACAACCAGCGGAACCCGGGACACTTAATGCTACCTTACCAGATACCCCTGGTAAGTACTAACATCTTACTCCAACATAAATGTGAAAATGTTTGTTACGTTTTCACGCAAAAACTACTGAATGGATTTTGAAGAAACTTGACTCTTATCACCTACACGTTCATCCCTCAGTAATTTCAGTTGTTAATTTTTCTTATTATAAGTACACAAGCTGTCCTCCGCGGTTTCACCCGCGTTCCCGTGGGATCTTATCCGTTCTCGGGATAAAAAGTATCCTATGTGTTATCCAGGATATGATCTACCTGTGTGCCAAGTTTCACCAAAATCCGTTCAGTGGATTTTGCGTGAAAGAGTAACAAACATCCATCCAAACTTTCACATTTATAATATTAGTGGGATAATAAGCACAATTATAACTTAATTAAAGTGTTTATGTGCGGCTTTTTACTTTAAGAATTTTCAGAAGGTATTTTTTCGTGTTTCAATCATATTAAAAACTTATTTTTCTTGTGTCACTCGCGTTCCCGAGGGATCTTATTTATTCTCGGGATAAAAATATCCTATATTTTATTCCAGGATATGATCTACCTGTGTGACAAGTTTCATCAAATCCGTTCAGCGTTTTTTGCGCGATTTAATTATAAACTTTCACATAATATTAGTAGGATTTCTAATGAATTGTTCTGTCAAAATTATTATTATTTATAATTTATATTCAATAAACTATTGCAGATAATAGAAAATCAATATAAACTTTTTGATACCATTGTAGATTATTTTTTTAATTTGTCAAAAGTTATTTTTAAGACTTATTCAACGACATTAAACACTTGTGTACTAGACTGTACCTACTATATTATTTGTTTTAATTCAATAGGCTTGCGTTTGACAACAATAGCACCGTTTGGTGAGTTATATACGTACAAAACTCGTTAACACGCTAAATATGTTGTATTCTCAGCTAATTTTCATTAACACCTCACAAATGCATGATTTAATTTGAATTGATCCGTTCGTGTAATAAATTAACAGAAATCATAACTTTTAATAGTACATTATGGTACAAGTGTGTAAAGTTGGTCATTACCGCTGAGGCGCCATTGAGAGCCATAAGAGAGCCGAGGATGGTAATCATCAATACACACGAGAATCATACGACGTTTTTCAACACACTTGTGAGGAAAATAATACTAAAAAAACATTTTATTTAGTAGATAATACCTAGAAAGTTTTCAGGTAGTAAACTTTCCATAACGTTAAGAGCTTCAATCTTATATCGGGCGGTGTAAACATAAATAATTTTCTTCATACTAGTACTTGTAGACATTTTTATTGAAAAAATAACTATAATTTCAACAGTGAAAACGAGTTGTGAATTTTTTTTCGCAATGGCGGGAAAAATTTATCAGTTTTCCTTAAGAATTATATACCTACCTATACTACCTGGATAGGACCCTCTCCATACCTACTTGAAGCAAATACCTATCAAGTGCGAAAAAGAGAAAGATAACAACTACGTTGGGACATTCTCTTTTTCTAACCCTACTTACCCTGAATGAAAGAATGAGAAGTTGCCAATGTAGCTGTTATCTTCATCTAACAATGGCGATCGGCCATAGACTAAAAGAAAGTTTCTTTTCTTTTTTTAGCCACGTACAAAATGATATTATAATTCAAAGTTTTCTTTAATTCGCAATTCAAGGGGTTAAAGAAAAAACAAAAGTTATATTTGAGTGAAAGTTTTATTTATTAAAAACGTACAAGTTGAAATCATCTATTTTAAATACGAAGTTGCATGAAATGAGCAAGCGATCTTTTTTATATCGAAACTTTTTTAATAACAAAGCAAAACCAATAATTAAAAAAAAACATACAACTCACTAGTGAATAATAGCAATGAAAAAGTCACAGTTTGATTATAGGTGTCATTATGTGCCTAATTGCAGTGAAATTAGAGCCACTTTATGAGCAAGTGTGTTGAAAAATAATAAACTAATGTTTAGATTGTCTATGGTACATACATATTATAGAACTGAGTCGGCAATTGAATTTGTACCGTGGTTGTTTGACATAAGATTTATTTTACACATGTATATTAGAATAAATAAAAATAGTAAGGAATTACAAATTATTTTGGTATAGCGTTTATATGGGCAATTCATCCTCCGCCCGTCCTTTTAATATTTGATTATAGTTCTTTAATATTAAATGTCAAAACATAAGTCACTTTCATAAATATCACTGTAAGATCACATTATAATATTATTTTATTCTGGATAAGCTTGTTTTTGACCACAATCTCTCCATGGTTGATGATGTGGCCGAAGGTGGTAAGCACACGAAGCCTAGGTGGGAACTGGCTCTCAAGTGCAGCTGTCGGAACACACCGATAGGTGCTTGGCGACAGATTTTCAACGTGAGAGTGGTTCGGCCTTCGGCCACATCATCATTTACCGTGGTGAGATTGTGGTCAAACACAAGCTTCTCCAGAATTGAAAAAAAAATTGTCTTGCTTTTCCGCAAACCTCAATGGTGACGGCCCACTGTGTCTATACTTCTCACCAGTTACACAAACTTAACGATACGTTCAAAGTCAAAGTCAAAACCATTTCTTCAGTTGAGGCCCTAGAAGGGCACTTATGAATGCCGAATTACAGAAGTTACCACCGGTTCGGAAGTCAGCCTTCAACTGAGAAGAACCGGCAAGAAACTCAGCAAGGTTACATGTTTTAATTATTTTTGGACCATCTGACTACTTATATTGGCTTTTTTTTCAAATGTTTAACAATTTTATTCTTAGTTAAAGTGAGGTGTTTATATATTTGAACGCATTTGAATGAATTGCTCGCTTGACAAGCAATTTTATACGAGTTTCATATTTTGTATGTTTTTTTTTTTTAAATATAATGATGTACTTTAAGCGCATCATTAAAATTACAATCTAGCCAAAAGACTAATGAGTAACTTAAATTTGACTTAAACTGCTTAGTAGAGTTAACTATAAGAATGTGTCCATTAACACTTTTCTTAATGTCTCTATTAAGGGGAAGACACTTTGTTGACGTGTTCTTTCTTTACGGGTAGCACTATACTACGTTACACTAGCACTTCACTAAACTAATTCGAAGGGTACAATGTGAAACTATTTTTAAGAATTAAATGTATAAAAAAATAAGTCTAAGTTGCTTTTTTAAAAAGAGTAATTGCCGAGTTTATTGCCGGCTCTTCACAGCAAAACCTTCCGAACCGTGCGTTAGAGTAAAAAAATATTTCGTTATATATCAAACATGTGACGATTAAAAATACTTATAATGAGTTCGATTTTTGAATTTATAGCGATTGGTACGATGACGGAGCGTGAGTCAGCGCACCCGCCGGTGCCGGGGGACGCGTCCGGAACCGGCGCTCGCCTGCTGCCGGACCGTGCCGGACCGGACGGGGAAGACCGGACGGCGCCGGACGATCAACTCACCACTACCACGGACGATGACGAGCCGGAAAAACGCACCGTTACACATGTGAGTGTTCTTCTAATATAATTCTAATATTTAAGGCGATGATAGCTCAGTGGTAAGTGACGTCGTGGGTTCGAATCCTACAATGAGCTTGAGCTTTCCGTGAAGGAAAACATCGTGAGGAAACCATAGCACATACTTTGTAGTACCCGACTGGCTGGCTACCACCCTCAAGTTGAAACTCTGTCGCTAAACACCTGTGTGTTCCGACAGCTGCACTTGAGAGCCAGTTCCCATCTAGGCTTTGTGTGCTTACCACATTCGGCCACATCATCACTTACGATGGTGAGATTGTAGTCAAACACAAGCTTATGTAGGATAAAAAAAAATTATAACTTTGTATGTTTGGAGGTTTACGCAATAATGGCTGAACGGATTTTGATGAAACTTGGCACACAGGTAGATCATATTGAATAAAACATAGGACACTTTTATTCGAGGAAGAAATAATTCCAGAAAATACAAATTTCTGATATCTTACATGGAGTTTTTAATGTCTGATTTTAAAAATCTCGAAAATGGTGACACTTTTACTTGGTTAATTTTTGTATATTTGGTAGGTAACCCCACCTCTCCGACTAGTATATAGTTATCTGGGACCCCACCTCTCCGACTAGTATATAGTTATCTGGGACCCCACCTCTCCGACTAGTATATAGTTATCTGGGACCCCACCTCTCCGACTAGTATATAGTTATCTGGGACCCCACCTATTTCCCCCTTAACTTTGTCGTATTACTTACCGGACATCCTGTATATCCTAAAACTATGTCCTTTGTCTATTTAATGAATTTAAAACAAGAAAATACATGACACAAGTATTAAAAAAGTTGATACAATTTAGGCGGCCTTATTCATTAAGCGATCTCTTCCAGGCAACCTTTGGGTCACAGGAAATTCATAAAAAAGTGCGAGTCGGACACGCGCACGAAGGGTTCCGTAAAAACGGCAAAAAAATCACGTTTGTTGTATGGGAGCCCCCCTTAAATATTTATTTTATTATTTATTATTAAAGTAAAAACACAACTGAGTATTTTGTGAATATTTCAAGTGCCTACCTGTTGCCATTATTGATATCGAGCAAAAATGGGCAAAAAAACGCGTTTGTTGTATGGGAGCCTAAATTTTTATTTTTAGTATTTGTTGTTATAGCGGCAACAGAAATACATAATTTGAGAAAATTTCAACTGTCTAGCCATCGCGGTTCTTGAGATACAGTCTGGTGACAGCAAAGTATTAGTAATAGGGTACCCTTTGGGTACGGAACCCTAAAAATGGCGGTTTTGTTTGATGTCACAAATGTATAATTACAGAGAGACAGTATAAGAGTGTCAAGCAAGGAGCGGGGCCCTGAAGGCGAGTGGAAGGCGACAAGCGAGTGGGTGTCCAGTTGGCGCGGCAAGCTGCCCCTGCAGACCATCATGCGGCTGCTGCAAGTACTTGTACCTCAGGTCGAGAAGATATGCATCGACAAGTGAGTTGGCCAACTTTATATTGTATACTGTCTCTTAAGATACAGATTACCCTAGTTTAAGAGGCAGGGTTGTAATCTTGTGTACAGATTTCTACAGCATACCTTGTAATTGATCTATCATTGTTTTTACACTTGTATATATTTTTGGTGAAATGTAACATTATGTTAAATATGTAACTTTTCTAATTAATAAACAATTATTATTATTATATTAGCTCTGGTAGTGGTTGAACTTCTTAATTGGGCTGGTATCCGGCTCGAAGGGCCTACTTTTGAAGTAGGGAATTATGGAAAATATAGTGTTATAATTTTTTTTTTACTTTTGAATAAGCTTGTGTTTCACCGTGGTAAGATGATGTGGCCTAAGGTGGTAACCACTTATGGTTGGTTGTCAGGGGTCTAACGGACGAGTCAGAGATCCTGCGGTTCCTGCAGCACGGCACCTTGGTGGGCTTGCTGCCGGTGCCGCACCCGATCCTGATCCGCAAGTATCAGGCCAACGCCGGCACCGCCGCCTGGTTCCGGACATACCTCTGGGGAGTTATATATATACGGTACGTATTTTATCTATACATGGTATCCGGTAATAGGATCATGTTATTCAAGAAAAATACCTAACATTAACTAGTGTATAAAACATTTAAAAATACTCAAAAATAGCGAACGCGTTGTAAAATTACGCCTTTTGATTTTTAATTACCAATTTAACGACTAAGAGTAGGTCTTTTGATGGTGCAAATTTATGATAAATTTGTGGATCGATTATTTTTATTTGTTAAGGAGGCGGATCGGATGAGGAATGTCATGGCAATCCAGGGAAATACTAATTTTTGCATATCTAAATCAATATTATAAAGAGGAAAGATTTGATTGTTTTGTTTGTTACGATTTAACTCAAAAACTACACGACCACTTTAAAAACTTCTTTCACATTTAGAAAGTTACATTATCCCTGATCAACATAGGCTATATTTAAATCCCGGGAAAAGATAATATCCCTCGGGAACGCGGGTGAAACCGCGGGGGACAGCTAGTAAATAATTAAAATAATACAATTTGTCACCTAACATCCAACAAATTTAAAATCTATATTCTTAAAAAAAAACTAAGATTTTATTTTTAATTTCCAGTAACGTGGATCCTCCCATTTGGTACGACACGGATGTTAAACTCTTCGAGATACAACGCGTCTGATCGTAGGCAATGCAACACCAGCTCCACAATGACAAGGTTTCATAATAATATTGTTCACTTTCTTCGCAAGCTATTTTGTATCTTATGACTTTGGTATTAGGTTGAATTTGTTCTTATGAATAATATCTAAATATTGTACACTTCCAATGTTTAGATATGAAAGATCTCTTTCTGTTGAGTATCAACAATGATATAAGTTAAAAAGTGTAGATATGTTAAGCGCTTCGAAAGTGGGAAGCTAAAAAGTGGCTATTTAGCCAGATTTAATCTGTTTTGCCTCGCCGGCATGAAACAACCAAAAATCAAAGTGTTATGTGATATCGTAATAGAAAGCTGACTTCCGAACCGGTAGTAACTTCTGTAATTCGACCTCATAAGTGCCCTTCTAAGGCCTAAACTGAATATCTGATTTTGACTTTGAAAGTAGTGTGGATATTGCAATATTAAGTCATTTATGTGTGCGTTAGAGTGCCATTTCTCAGCTATTTTTAATGTTGTGCAAATAACCTATCTATACTTTTTTTCCTAATAATATCATTGAGTATAAATGACGTATATTTAGTTTCACTTGTAATCCACTAGAGGCTCTGATTCGTATACGATCGAATTTGTCTTGGTGCAAACGTCGTGAAGGAATAATTTTCTTTTTATTTAAAATTTTTATTGAATTTATTTACTTATGAATGTCCTTGCTTTTTACGTTTATAACACTTGACTGTGTTTCGCATTTCTTAACTTTAAGTAACGGAGTTAGTTTAGTTTTTAGTTGGTCAGGGTCGATAGGACTGGCAGTGATGTCGGGTGCCTCGGGGAAGGTTGTGGGTTCGAATCCTACAATGAGGCTGAGCTTTAGTAGTACTTGACTGGCTGGCTATCACCTTCAACTTGAAAGGTGTACAACACATTGGCAATCCCCCTGGTATTGCTTATGTTCATAGGCGACGGTATTCACTTACCATCAGGTGACCCGTCTGCTTAGTTGTCACTTGTGGTATTAAATAAGGTTATATTTAAAGGGTCGCGGAAATTAGCTCAAATTCCATACAAACAAAAAAGAAAATCGTGGCAGAAATCGTTTTTAGGCCCCCTGACCAACAAATTCTACTTATAATAATTTAGTGCAATCAGGTAAATCTCTGTTTAAAATATAAGTTACATAAATAAATAAATAATTATGACTTTCAGTAACGACTTATAAATGACCGGATAGATATATTTTAATTAACGTAAAGCGCTAGTCATATTCTTAATAAACTCAATATATACGTGGATATTTTTTCTTTATCGCCTTTAAAACCATAGAACTATCCAATCAAGTATTCTTATACATAAATATTTTACTGTTAATTATCTTATGTCATTTAATCAGTATATTTTATTGATTTAGCTGGCAACTTTTTATTAATGATTCGAAAATAAATATGATTTGTTACATTCCTAACGTATTATACTTTATATTTTGTAATTTAAAAAAAACTTCTGATATTTCAAGCAATTTTATATCTGCAATATTTTATTACATTTAAAATGGTACGTTTACTCATTTTTGTACCACGCAAAAATAATATAGTGAAAAATTGAAAAATATATTGCTATATAAAGAACCTACCACCAAATTAATTTCATTATGTTGTATCAGCACTCAACACTGTTATTTAAGTTAAATTATCATAGTTTAATTGTGTAAACTAGACTAAATATATTTATTTATCATGAACACTAATGTACTTAATGTTATTAATTAAAAATATATAAAGGTGAGCTTGATTTTGCGTTTTATTAATTTTAAGGGCAACATTATTTTTTTAGTTAATTTATTTTCACTGTTACCTGGCACCATTAGCACATATACATATTAATGCAAATAAATTATGATAATTAATCATAGAAGTAGAATTTGGAAAAACAATTGTCGCAATAAATAAATATCAAATGATGACCGACTATACGGTCGCTTTGGTAAAAAAAACAGTAAAAAACTTTACATGAAAAAAGCACTCGTAGTTTTGTCTGTTTATGCCATAAAAAAGGTTTTATGACTGTCATAACTAATTAATACACATAAAATAAAAAGGTAAACATATTAAAATAAAACACACAATACATTATTACATGATATTTAATTAAGCATCTTACAAATGAACCAATCATTCCCTTTCTACAAAAGGTAGGTACAATTCCGTACAATATAAAACAGTATTTCTTTTACATAATCAACGGCCAACGAATGACAAAGTAGATACATCACATTGAGTTACTAGCTAACATGACTAGATTTAAACTTACTTATTTATGAGCATTATTTGACTTTAATTAGACATTAAACAATAATATTTGGGGGGAAAAACATTCATGATAACTTGGAGCTTGCGCTTAAATTTAATATTAAAAAATGTGGTTTAAAGTCTACAAGATTTTCGATAGACATAGAATTATTAAAGTGTCCAATTGTAATGGACAATTTCACTTGTAAACGCAATATGTGACAGGAGTTATTTCTACGGTGTCCAAAAAGTATTTAAAATAAGTGAAAAAGATGAATAGAAGTACATTTTTATTGAAAATCTAGAATTTAAGTTGGTTTTTAAACAAAGTCATACTTCTAAATACTTAGGCATTATATCTAATAAGAAATAGCCAATTATGTGTGCGTAGCATTTATTAATTAAGTCTATGAGATCATTTGGTACAACTTCTGTCATACATTTGCCTATTCATCAATTTCGATGATAATGTGGACACGAAAAGAAAAACATTTGTGACAAAATTGGCCACAAATATTGGCCCCATATCATATGAATAATATCGAATGGGCAGTACAATTTACAAATAATATAACATTAAAATTTAACACTATTAGGCCATATCAAAAGGAATTAATGGCCATCTTCGGCTTAAGCAGATTTTGGCCACAATGGCCAAGCTAAATGATAAGTAACAACCTACTGAATTAAATTGCTACACCAACTTTATTCAATAAACAACCTTACGTGTTAACTGTTAAGGTTCAGTTTATGATTTCAAACGACAAGTTTGGTCAGTGGAGCAACAACTTAAAGGCGTTTTCACACAATCCGACACTAACGAAAATGCATTATTTTGCCGCACCGTGTGAAAATGTCTTAGCACACAAATTATCCTATACACTGGACGACATTCTATTACTATACTTAACTTAATAAATACACATTAATAAATATATTGGGGTTTAAAATTATGCTTTATTTATTAAACTTGCATACAAAACTATTTTGAGACATCTATAAATATCTGCCGATTGAACACTGCTCTTATTGATATTTACATTAAAATCGATTTTTCCCTAATTGTAGAGCGTAATGAAGTGTCTATACGATATATGAAGATCAGAATATGTAGGTGAAATTAAATGAATACTTTTTAAGTTAAAAATAAAATTACATCAATAACCCTCAGACCTAATAAAAAAGGTAGGCAGAGTCCTGCGCACTTAAAGTGAAGCACAGTAAAGGAAGCCGAATTTGAAAAAGTGAAATCGAGATCCTGTGCGACGCCAATCACGCGGGATAACGTATGTGCAGATCACGCACACAACTTCGTGCACGTTGCTTCACTTCATTGGAGACTATTGTTTACGTACGCTCCTTCTACCTTTATTATTTGTTCTGTGTAATGTATTATTTTCATTAAAACTTTGTAGGAAAATTTATAAATAATAAAATACATAGATGCAGGATTAAGTGTGATTGGTGACATTATATAGCAACGGTGGGACAGGGATTCATCTAAGGACAATGGGTAAGGTAAGGTTTGAAAATATTTTAAGGACACGGGGAAAGATTTCATAAAAGTGCACCTTGCAATATCAAATGTAAAGTTGATAAAAACATTGAAGAATTTTGGAAAAGGTGGGTAGGAAAATTACTGGGGTATTATTCACCCCACTCAATATGTGTTCCATTTTTATGGGGTGTATTGGACCCCATAAAACTTTTTTTCACATTTTCTTCTAAATTATAAGAGATCTTTTAAAAGTTTCGAAACCTTACCCTCTCGGCCAGCTTAAATGATGAACTCCCTTCTCACCGGTGCGGCTAGCTAGCTGAGCTCACTGTACGCTGGTGGTGGTGGACTATCGCGTTCGCGTCCAGGCATCAGTACTGCTATCTTGTACGGAGGAGGTGCCTCCGTCTGTTCCGAGCTGCTCTGCGATCTCTCTGAGGACTGGAGGAGTGTTGCCAAGGAGATGTCATCTGATGGTTCGGAAGGAGGCTGCAAAGTAAATGTCGCTTGAAAAGCTGTTGGTATTTCACATAAGTATATTCTTATTGATGTTCCTAAAATCTCGGAAAAGAGAGGGGGATATTACTTCCTCTACTACGCCGCGCCGGGGGTCTACTCTCCTTCCGTCTTACGAATTTTCGATCAGGTCACGTGTCCTGACGCGTATTAATAATTTTTCACCCATCCCAAAAAAGTGCACAACGCCGCTAAAAAGGTTTTTTTTTAAACTTTTGGATATGCTTGTGTTTGACCGCAATCTCACCATGGTAAGCTTCGGCCACAAAGCCTAGATGGGAACTGGCTCTCAAGTGCAGCTGTCGGAACACACCGATAGATGCTTGGCGACAGATTTTCAACTTGAGGGTGGTAGCCAGCCAGTCGGGTACTACAGAGTACCCTGCCATCGTGCTATGGTTTCCACCGAAAGCTCAAGCTCATTGTAGGATTCGAACCCACGACCACGATCTTAAAAAAAAACGTGTGACCGACCGGTCGGTCTCGCAGTCGTTGCGCGGTGGAGGATACTCTGTCGGGAGGCGCGGGCGGGGGCGGACGTGCGCGACACGCGGACAGCGCGCACCCCACGCCGCACACGCACGCCACGGCCGCGCACACCACGCTCGCCTCCCCCGCCTCCCCGGCCTGCCCGCCGGACGACGACGCGCTCTCACGTGACATCTGTACAACACAAGTGTACACAAAACTATGTAATCAAGTGTACAATTGTTAAACTTTATTTTTTTATGTCACTTGTGACAATTAGGCACGCGGGTCACCTGATGGTAAGTGACTACCGTCGCCTATAGACATTAGCAATACCAGGGGGATTGCCAATGTGTTGTACACCTTATTACAATGCCTTAAGGGCAAGGGCAACTGGCTCTCAAGTGCAACTGCCCGAACACACCAACAGGTGCTTGGCGACAGATTTTCAACTTGAGGGTGGTAGCCAGCCAGTCGAGTACCACAAAGTACCCTTCCACCGTGCTGATATAGTTAAATGGTCTAAAAATATTTAAAAAATGTAACCGTGATTAATGGACGGCCCGTGATGTTTTTTTAGCATTTTTTAACCCCCTCCTTCCCCTTGGTGATACGGGGTGAGATTTAAGACTAACCCCCCCTCACCCACTTAAAATCACGTGTATTTTTTTGTACCTACAAAGAATCTTTTTTTTTTTACTTCGTTCGTTGCCTGGCCACGGCGAGTCAAGGTCACACTACAAGCTGCTTTTTGGTTTAGAAACCGCGCGTTTGAAGAAAAAATAAATACACGTGATATCTTACTACACCCCCCTCCCCCTTGTGATATTTCCCCCCCCCTTTCGAGCCTCACTTGATTAATGGACGGCCCCTTGCTGAGTTTCTTGCCGGTTCTTCTCAGTTGAAGGCCGACTTCCGAACCGGTGGTAACATCTGTAATTCGACCTTCATAAGTGCCCTTCTAGGGCCTAAACTGAATAAATGGTTTTGACTTTGAATGTACAATCTTTTTATATTACACATCAATTACGTTTTGATATTATTTCTTTTTATTTTTCTGTTAAAATCTTATTTTATTTTGTCATTGTTAAAAAGCGAACTAATTTGTTTTTTTACATACACTAGGAGATCTCATGTTAGCTACTATAATAAAAATTGTGTAAACTTAATGTTTGTATTCAATGCTGTTTAATCTCTTGAAATAAATAAACACTTTGGCAATCCCCTTGGTCTTGCTAATCTCTATAGTCGAAGGTAGTCACTTACCATCAGGTGATCCGAATAACTAAATAGCACCTACATATACACGGGACCGATGGGTCTCGTTTTTACCCTTTGGGTACGGAACCCTAAAAAGGGCCTGAACGGTAACCGAAATGAAATCTTACCTGTCTATCGAAGTAGTATTTGGCTCCTGCCAAAAAGACAGTAGCCAGCGCGAACGAGACGAGCATTCCGAACTTCAGGTGCGGAGCCATCATCGGCGAGTGATGCTGAAGTCCTAGGGCTGCGGTCCGGAGTAAAGTATCCGGAGTGACGCTGCGAGCGGCCGCCAGGCTCGCAATCGTCGGCTGTGGAGGCTCAGGGGGGATCTCCACGTATAGACTCGGCTCCTCGGTCTGTCGCCGGGATGAATGAACTGTCGGCATCGGCGGAGGCCTATTGTACGATTATAGATTATAGTGATGCGACAAATTGAATATTCTTCACACTTGTACTATGGAAACCAGGTAACTGATGTAATTAATATTATAAATGTGAATGTTTCTATGGTTAGATGTTTATTTCCTAAAACGGCTGAACGGATTTTGATGAAACTTGGCAAACATAGGATATTTTTTATCTTGGGAAAAGATAAGTAAATTGTTTATTTTAAATTTGACTTAATCTTTTAAGCGTTTTGGATATGTTTCTGTTAGCTTTTAAGATGTTTGTGTAAATAAATAAATATAAGAGCTCTCGGGAAAGCGCGTGAAACCGCGGAGGACGGTTAGTACTACATAATATGTGAATATTCACAGGGTGTCCCGAAACTGAAGGTCAAGCGGGTAACAGGCGAGAGGCCAAGCCATACCTGTTCTGGTTAAAATAAGAAAAAATATCTGTCTCTTAGGTAAGTGATAATAGGTACCTATATTTTTGAAAATGTTAAAATTGTCTTCATACATCACATCTTTAGGTACTATGGTCAAAAATCTTCGAATTTTTATAGAGGTTTTGTAATAATGTAGATAGAGATTCTAATAAAGATTTCTGACCATTGTGGATGTCAAACTTGGGCTCTCACCAAAGTTAAACTTTCTAAACTCCAAACATGCCAGCTTAGTATGGAATTATGGAGGAGCGAGGTGTTAGACTCCTCCATTGAAAAGGGAAGATCTTCCGCCAGGGGTCATCGTGCCTGGGGACCGCGGTCCAACTGTTGATGTTGGAATCTTGTATATATGCAGATCGCATGGAAAACTTCGTAAGCGCGATGTAGGTTATTGAAGCGCCATCTATCTAGGAGTCGTGCGAACTATATCTATGTGTAGATAGATGTCGCTACATCACTCCCCTCCAAGACCAGAGGTCGATATTGCTGGTCGTGCTAATGTAGCTTGCAAGTACCAGTGCTGCTCGTAGTCTACAGTGAGTCGAGACTGAGCGATGAGCCTTGCAGGACCAGGAAGCGCGGTGAGTCGGCTGCGTTGGACATGATAAAGGCGAAGCTGGCTTGCTGTGGACTGCTGCAGAGACCAGGTGAGGAGTGCAGGGAAGTGATGCTGCATACTGCTGACATTCCAATCACGTCGGGGTCACCAATATGGAGGAGCGAGGTGTTAGACTCCTCCATTGAAAAGGGAAGATCTTCCGCCAGGGGTCATCGTGCCTGGGGACCGCGGTCCAACTGTAGATGTTGGAATCTTGTATATATGCAGATCGCATGGACAACTTCGTAAGCGCGATGTAGGTTATTGAAGCGCCATCTATCTAGGAGTCGTGCGAACTATATCTATGTGTAGATAGATATCGCTACAGAATGAAGCATGATGCGGAAAAGGAAAATAGAAATAAAAACCAGACATAGCATCATCAGGAAAGCTACAAAACCACAAGACGTAGTACTAAAAACAAAGCTTCTGAAATGGCGATGGGCTGGTCACACTATCCGTGGAGCAGACAAATGGAGCAAAGTTGTAAGCACGTGGTACCCCAGAGAAGGGAAAGAAGACAGGGAGGACAACTAAAAAGATGGGATGGCGAGATCACTGCAATTGCAGGTAGAACATGCACTAGAATTGCACAATATAGAGAGAAATGGAAACGGTTGTTTTAAATATATTTTTTCTTATTTTTACTAGAACAGGTATGAGTTGGCCTCTCGCCTGGTACCCACTAGACGTTCAGTTTCGGGACCTCCTGTATATATATTATATACCCTATAATACATTCTTATTAAAACTCATGACAAACAGCCATGGTCATGCAGACAAATGTATGTAGTGGATGGGAATCGAGCCCACGACTTATGGCGAGAACCAGCGCAACAGGGTAATTTGGCTGACATCCAAGCCACTTGAGGGGTTGGTTGTTACCCATAGTGTCTGTGAGTGCGGTGTGGGCGGCGTGGCGGACAGTCGACGGCTGCGAAGCGATGCACGGGCGCCGCCATGCCCTTGCGCGCCACGCCAACACCCACGCCGACACCCACACCGGGCCCGCCCGCGCACACGCGTCCGCGCGCTCTACCTGTGCCAGTACATTCACTGCTACTTAAAACTACATTTATATGGTGACCATGTGTACACATTAATTGTTTTATATTGAAAAAATATTCTTTAGTCACTGTGCATTGATAGAGTTAGTTTCCCTTTTTGTACATATTGTATAGACTAGGAGTTATGATTAATGTGTATATGATTTTAGATTTTTAATTTTGTATTTAAGAACCATTTACAAATGGACCAATGGGGTTGAATAGAATATACAGGGTGTCCGTTAAGTTAAGGGGGAGATAGGTGGGCTTGTCACCGTTACTGGGGTGATTTTTATATATTTGGTAGGTGACCCAACCCCCTATCTCCCCCTTAAGTTTGTCGTACAACTTACCGGACACCCTGTATATAACATGTTAGGAGTGATTATTTAGTTAATTTTCAATACTTACCAGCAGACAAAGATGAGGGGACACGGTGGCGGCCGGTGTAGGCGCACTGGCTGCGTTTATCTATCCAGAAATGCATCGGTAGGTACTCTTACTAACACGGATTTTAAGTAGTCAACCACGGTGACTAAACTCACTACTACTTCATTGTTATATTGGGGTGTCGCTTTGGTGCATTGTATATTGCACTGAAAAATAAAAGCACGAAATTTCCAATTTAAACTCGTAAGAAAAATATTTAAAAATCGATAAAATCGAATGCATTTTTATCTAAAATCTATAGGCAATTACTGTAAAATAAGATCACTATAAAATACTTAACCTTTTTAAGTAATATTAGAGAAGGAGACCGCGACTGTAAACGATGGATAATGAATTAAAAAATATTATAATAAATTTATATTTAAAAATCCGTAGTTATTCCACATATTGACACGGATACCTACAATTCAAACCCCCTATTACTATTTATTTACACTTGCTAAATTCATAATCGTTCTGAATAAGGAAAGTGAAGATAAATTTATATATTTTAGAAAATAGTGAAATACATTTTCATACTATTTTCACTCTTGATCAAAGTCTCTGTGCTCTTTCTTTCTTGACATCCATTAGTGGGCGGGGTGCGCGGTAGGAAGCAAACATCTGTACTGCCAACACGCAGAAAATAGAATTAATCAATAAATATCAAAGTCAAAGAGGTACTTTTTAAAAACTACCTGATAATCAGTTTTAAAAATTTATGAAATCAAATTATTCACATAAGAATTATTGAACATTGTATTTTTATGTGAAATAAAATCATGAATGAACTTGCTACTTTGTGGTACGAGAGGAACCTTTTTCTAAGGATATTATATCCAAAGAGAATGTATACGCTACCTTAATTATATCCTCGTTCTAATTTCTAACGCATGAAGCACATTTGTGAAGTAAAATGAAATGAAAGCGTTTATCGAGACTTCAGGTTTTCCCAAAAAGTACATTATGAAAAGTTTCAGTGGAACGGCCACCAATTATTTCACTAAAACCGTTTAATAATCAAAGCTAAAACCCGACCTGACTTATATGGACAAGAACTGACTTTACTGGGAATGTGATTTAAACGTGACTATAAATAGGTATAAAGAAAATTAAAACTGTTAAATCTCTAAATAAAAAGCCAGAATACTGTACAACAATACGAGGTTGTTTCCAAGTTGTTACTCAATCCAAACTCAATCTTCTCAATTTTGACTAATTAGTTTAAAAAACGTAGGTAGTGATTACATTCTATCTGGACCTAGTTCTCTGACGTGTCGTGTTTGTAGGTCTGTGCTTTTCACTCTCACGCTCTCAGTAGCGTTGCCAACTTGACGGAATTTCCGTCATTTCCTGCGGAATGGAAAACGGTAAAAAATATGGTCTGACAATTTGATAGATTTTTTGACGGATTCTTATTATAGTACAGTAATTGTTATTCAGTCCAAAATACTAAGAATAACAATTTATTCTCATACATAAGTAGTAAATCATGTTGCGAAAGGAAATTAAGTAGGTATGTTCATAAGCGTTGACATGATCGTCATATGACATTAATTCGATTCAAATCCAATTGTACTTCCTGTAACATGGCTTACATACAGTTTATACACAATTAAATGTACTGTACTGGAACCAGTCGGTATTTCGCGTGACGATGGCAAGAGGCCGGATGGTATGTGAAATGACAAAACCTTTAAGAATATAAGGTTTTAATAAACAAAAATGTTACTACATTATTTGTAATAAAACTGAAATAATGACATTGTCAATCAATGTTAAATTACTTTTAAAATATAAGTATATAGCTAGGTATAGACAACGAAAGAGGTTCATATCAGTATGACTTTGATGCCGTGGAGTGTCGGCAAGCCGTTGGTGTGGGATGGCACTTGTGTCGATACACTTGTGCCATCTCACTTACCAGCGTCTTGTAAAGCCGCGAGAGCGGCTGCGAAAGGTGCGGAAAATTCAAAATTTAAAAAATACGCCTGTATTGGTCCAAATTATCAATACATGCCTTTTGCGGTTGAGACCATGGGTCAAGGGACATCCGGATGGAACGAAGTTATATAAGTTATATAAGTCGAGAGAGTATATTATATATATAAATTAATATATATATATAAATAGAAATGAAAATATCTGGTTTGCTTTATATAAGAGAGAGGGAGAGAGAGAGAGAGAGAGAGACAGGTCACAGGCACGTCACGACACTTTTAGTGTCAGGCACTTTTGACACTAAAAGTGTCGTGACAATTTTTCGTAAGATTTTTTTTCGTCTAGCCCCCTTTCACAACGCGCGATAAGGAACTTCGTTCGAGGCTTCGGGTGAACGGCGGGTGGGGAGCTTTTGTTCGCCAACGCTTCAGCTTGGCCATCCAAAGAGGAAACGCTGCCAGCCTGCTGGGAACCTTGCCAATCGGCAGCAGCGGCAGCCTCGAAGAAGGTTTTTATATATTATAGTTGTACATTTGTTTGTATATTTTGTATATATTTTGTAAATAAATGTACTTATATTGTGAATTATAAAAACACCAAGCACCTAACGGTGTGTTTCGGCAGTTTTTCCTTGAGAACCAGTAATTCTATGTAATAGAAATATTTTGACGGCTTAAGTATATTGGTAGAAAACTAAAATTGTTTGACGGATTACAGACGGAATTTCTCAGTTCAGTTGACGAATTTGGAAAATTATTGTTGGCAGCACTGGTTCTCTGTCTCACTTACTCACACTCAGTCAAGAATCTGTCAGCATCACAGTAATCTGTGAGCTACATATCAGTAATCTGTGAATCTGTGGTCAGCATTGGTCAGCATATCAGTCGTCAATCCAGCCAGTTTAGTCAGTTTCTCACAAATTTTCACGTAAATACGTATATTGTGATGTGAACGGAAATAAAATTATGAGAAAAATATTCAAAGCATTGATTGACTCAAAGAGGCTTTATATTATTTCAAACTACTATTACTTTACTCTTACGAAAGAAATGTTGTTGTTTACAAACTGTTGATGAGTTTGATTGATTGTGTTATAAAGCAGCTAAAATGTTTCTTACGGACTTAGGACGTACTTCTACATCATATGGTGATCGAGCCAAACCTTATTGTCAGTGCTGGAATAAGAAAAACGGTCCAGCCAATAAGGATCGTACGCCTTGGAGACAGCCGTGCGACTGTTCTTGTGGAGAAGAAAATGACGGTAAGTTACCAGTTACCTATTCATTCAATTAGAAAGAATCTTACTAATATTATAAATGTGGATGTTTGGATGTATGGATGGATGTATGTTTGTTACTCATTTACGCCAGAATGGTACAATGGATCTGATGAAATTTGGCATGGAGATAGATTATAGTCTGGAATAGCACGTAGGCAACTTTTTATCCCGGGAAAAGATAAGATCCCTCGGGAACGCGGGTGAAACCGCGCGGAACAGCTAGTACAATATAAGATTGTATTCTTTCTAATTTCTATCTTTTTTAATATTTTTTTTTATTTCAAGTGACAAGGAGGCAGGCGGGTCACCTTTTGGTATGTGACTACCGTGATAGCGTCACCTATAGACATTAGCAATACCAGGGGGATGGCCAATGTGTTGTACACCTTATGCCTTATAGACAAACTGGCTCTCAAGTGCAATTGCCGGAACACACCAACAGAGGCTTGGCAACAGATTTTCAACTTGAAGGTCGTAGCCAGCCAGTAGAGTACTACAAAGTACCCCACCACTGTGCTGTGGTTTCCTCACTATGTTTTCCTTCACCGAAAGCTCAAGCTCATAGTAGGATTCGAACCCACAACCTTCGCAGCGGTATCCGACGTCACTACCACAAAGCTATCATTGCCAAGATATTTTATACTGATGGAAATGTAGCAAAACATAAAATAAATTTTTAATTCTAGTCAGTGAATGGAAATGGGAGGTGCCTGATTCAACAGGCACCAGCTGGGTGGTGGTCAGTGATGATCAGAAGCAAGTGACATTCCATCCATTCTACAGCTCGGGTACAGCTGCTGTGAAGGGAGACACCCCAATGCTACACAATTATCATTACTATTGGGAAGTGAAGATGTTGTCTGAGACTTACGGAACTGACATTGTAAGTAATCTTTTGTGCCTTATCTTTTAAAGACAGCTTTAAAAGAGAAATAGGGTCATGCTATTTACTTAGTTAGGACCTTAGTGCATTATAATTGTGAACCTAGTATTATTATCATGAATATTTTCATAACAAACACACACAATTTACTATAGAATCTGTTCAAATTATATTACACGTATATGTATACATAAAATTAACTAGCTATCTGGACACCATATAGTACAAGCTCCACTTAGTTGCCTGTCCATCAGGCATACGTGAAGAATGTCCCAGGATATTTATTCATTTTATACATATATTATAGTTTTGTGGAAATCTATTTAGTATTACTTGTTGGAGCCATGAACCGATTGATAAACTTTGTTGTCTACTACAGTAATTACTACAGTCATTTTATGTCAGCCTTGTCTACTCGTATGTTTGACATTGTTGCGCTATCTAAATTATTCAGAGATAATACAGATAAAATGTTACAACTTTATTCTTATAATAAAGAGTGCAGTACAAATAACTACAGTAGTGTGTCAACTTCATATTTGACTATATGTCCCGGCAGACCTTGTTCTGCCCTATTTCTCTAAAACGCGTCTTTGTTTTGTTTCGATTGACGTCAAATGTTTGACAGCTGGCGGTTTGTATGGGAAAAAGAAAAGGGCTGTTTTTAGGGTTTTCCCGGCAATTATTCGAATTTTTCTCGCCGTAAAAACCATCCTTGGACTTCAACGAACATTTAAAAAAAGAATTGGTCCAGGCGTTGTTGAGTTATGCGCTTCCCAACACATTTTGCGATTAATTTTTATATTATAGATGAAATTTTTCCTGAATTTTCTTTGCTATAAACCTCACGGAGCCCGAGACCTTTCCAACGAATGCAAAACCGTGGAAATCGGTTCGTGCGTTCTGGAGTTATAGCGTCAGGAAGGAAAACCCGACTTATTTTTATATAGTAATAAGATTATGACTACTAGGGACCGGATTATATGCATTTGCATATTTAAGCGATCCTCAACGGTAATAGCATATTTTACTTAAGATCTAAGTAGTTATGATGCATATTATTGACAATATTTTTCAAGCTCAAATTTATATTTTTATTAATGGGACAGCAGAACTACAAGTGCTAACAAAGTTCAAATTTACTAATTGTATGCTGATTTTGAAATAATAAATTTAAATTACTTTTTTCTCTTTTTGGATTCCTAAAACTTATTATTTAATTTTGCATATTTTACGTATTTTCATGCAAACAAGCTTTTTATCTTGCATATAATCCGGTCCTTAATGATTATCATTTTTATTTACATATAGTTAATAGTATTACAGTAGATCAATGTCACTTCACTTATTTGGAGCCTGTGTATTTAATTACTACTTATATATTTCGAAAATTATTGAGCTAATTTTTGTATATGTTGGTAGGTGACCTGCCTTCTTATCTCCCCCTTAAGTTTGTCGTACGACTTACCGCTCGCCTATCTCCCCCTTAAGTTTGTCGTACTACTTACCGCTCGCCTATCTCCCCCTTAAGTTTGTCGTGCTACTTACCGCTCGCCTATCTCCCCCTTAAGTTTGTCGTACTACTTACCGCTCGCCTATCTCCCCCTTAAGTTTGTCGTACTAATTACCGCTCGCCTATCTCCCCCTTAAGTTTGTCGTGCTACTTAACGCTCGCCTATCTCCCCCTTAAGTTTGTCGTACTACTTACCGCTCGCCTATCTCCCCCTTAAGTTTGTCGTGCTACTTACCGCTCGCCTATCTCCCCCTTAAGTTTGTCGTACTACTTACCGCTCGCCTATCTCCCCCTTAAGTTTGTCGTACTACTTCCTCAAAATGCTATCTAAATATAGAAATTTTAGGATTAAGGATTTAAGGGAGGGCAAACGGGGCAGCCCGGGGCCTCTACAATAGAGGGGCCCCCACATTAATTCTACTTATTTAAAAATACCATATTAAAAAACCTAAAGAACTAAATATCAGATATCAATGTCACAAATAATAGAAAAAGATTAATCTCACAAAAAAATATTAATCACTTTTAATAAAAGTATTATTTGTCCTTTTCTTAAACACACTGGCCTCCACACCTCTAAATCCGGCCCTGTAAGCACACCAAACCATTGGCACAACAAATAATAGTTTTCCCAAATATTTGGCAAAGTGCCCCAATGCCCATGTGTTTTTTCTAGACAATATTTACATTGTTTCCTCATAGATTTGTGTCCTTGAATATATGTATTTCGTTTACGAAGGTACCTTGTTTTTATAAATTCTACTCTACAAATGTTTGGGTTTTTTTTTTTACCACAAGTGACAGTGTAGCTGACGGGGTAAGTGACTACCGTCGCCTATAGACATTAGCAATACCAAGTTGGTTGACATTGCCAATGTGTTGAACACCTTATTACAATGTCTTAAAGGCAACTGGCTCTCAAGTATAACTGCCAGAACACACCAACAGGTGCTTAGCGATAGATTTTCAACTGGAGGGCTACCAGCTAGTCGAGTACTAAAAGGTACCCTACCACCGTACTATGGTTTCCTCACGATGTTTTCCTTCACCGAAAGCTCAAGCCCATTGTAGGATTCGAACCAACGACCTTCGCCGCGGTATTCGACGTCACTACCATTGAGCTGTCATCGCCTTGGATGTTTGTTATTCATCCATGTCAGTTCAGCTGAATGGTACTAGCTAGGTGAATCTTGGCAAATAATAGAGCATTTACTGTTGGCATGAGATAGGCATGTACAAAATGTATAGAGGAATAAAAATTTAAACTGTTAGTACTTCTGTCTAATGCTATATAACACGAACTATTATTAATTGATAAAATTCGTCAAAACAATCTTATCAGACGCTAATTTAGGTCAATATATATAGGTTCATTAACCCTTGTACAAATGTCTGGTTTAAAATACAAACAAATTTTCTGATAATCTACTAACATTATTTTAAAAAAAATAATAAATTAGGGAATATGCACGTGACTTCAAAATGGTCGATTTTTTTATGTAATTTATATTGTTACAAAAACATACCTACATAATTATTTTCAAAAGTTTTCATGATTAGCTATGTAAATTTTATCATCAAAAAGTGTCTGTTTCTTTTCCAAAACGGCCCGTGAACAAATCGTGACGTCAATTTACACTCGAACACAGAGTATGTAACCGCTACGCTTAAATTTATTATAATTTATAAGTTTATTGTGCTTTTCCATTGTAATAAACAGATTTTAGTAACTTTGTGAACCAAACACTTCATTTTTGACTTCGTCTAATCTCACATCACACAATAAGCGCGCCATAATGGCCGCGTTTGAATCACCCAAAAATGATAGTGATTTTAATGTATCTTTTTAGCTTAATGGTTAAGATTTTGGATGTGTTTTTTGGTAATGTAATAATCCGTAGAAACGTTTAAAACAATAAAAAAATTACGTGCATATTCCCTATTGACTGTTGAAGAAAATAAGGTTTTTATTTCAATAAAATGTTACAGATAAAGTGCCAAAAGAGATATCTTTTTAATATTAATGTGATGGGTGTGCTTGTTTCTTGTCGCAAATGGAGTCCATTTCAGAAGTAATTTTGGTCAATTTATGAGAGAGTTAAAATATAAGGCATAAACGGGCGAATCTTTTGATTGCGTTGACTTAAAAGTTTAATTTTTTCACTGCACCTAGTTTTTGCAGACCTGAGTACTTATTTGGTATTAATTTCAACTTGATACCTTCTGAGAAAAAGGGTCCTGACAGACGAAAACGAAAGTGATCCTATAAGGGTTCCCTTTTTTTGCTTTTTAGATTCGGCACAAAAAAAAACATATACAAAGAATAATAAATGATTCACAGATGGTAGGCCTGGGAACGAATAAAGTGAACATATCGGAGTCCCGGTTCGAGTTCACGTCGCTCCTCGGTCAAGATGGCGAGTCGTACGGGCTGTCGTACACTGGTGTGGTGCGTCACAACTCCATGGTCTCGCGGGACTCGGCCGGCTTCTGTCGTGGCACTATAATTGGCGTTAGAGTCGATATGTGGCGCGGCACCATCGAGTTCTACCTCAATAGGAAGTCGCAAGGTAATTTTTTTGTTTACTATATCACTCGCAGCTAAATTATATTTTTTTACTCCTTTTTGCCGCCATAATACATGTAGCTAATAGTGGACTGTATTTTAAATTGTTTCAAATGCTGATTCAGATTTGTTTGATAAGATTCGTTTTTAAGGGAACTTTATTTTAAATTGTTTCAAATGCTGATTCAGATTTGTTTGATAAGATTCTTTTTTAAGGGAACTTTATTTTAAATTGTTTCAAATACTGATTCAGATTTGTTTGATAAGATTCTTTTTTAAGGTATTTATAAAGTGTGTATATTTTTTAATTCAGTGTTGCATCAACAATAATAAAATTATGTGCTGAAAAACACACATATATTATCAGTGATTATTAAATGTAATGGTCTATGCTTTTAAAAAAAGAGTAATTGCTGAGTTTATTGCCGGCTCTTCTCAGCAAAAGCAACCTTTCGAACCGTGCGTTAGAATTTTGCATAAATCGATCATGTGACGATTAAAAATACTTGTAATGAGTTTTGAATTTTGAATCTAAACTAATATTATAAAGAGAAAATCGATGTTTTGTATGTTTGTTGAATTTAATGGATAAATAAGCGATTTTATAAATTATGTCACTTATAGAAATTACACTTTGCAGCGAGTAAGTATGGGATATGTTTTATTTTAATTTCTGGGGAAAAGCGAGTTTTTTTTATTTTTATTATCGATAGGCTTGTGTTTGACCACAATCTCACCATAGTAAGTGATGATGTGGCCGAAGATGGTAAGCACACAAAGCCTAGATGGGATCTGGCTCTCAAGTGCAGCTGTCGGAACACACCGATAGGTGTTTGGCGACAGATTTTCAACTTGAGGGTGGTAGCCAGCCAGTCGGGTACTACAAAGTACCCTACCACCGTGCTATGGTTTATTCACGATGTTTTCCTTCCCCGAAAGCTCAAGCTCATTGTAGGATTCGAACCCACGACCTTCGCCGCGGTATTCGACGTCACTTACCACTGAGCTATCATCGCCTTAAGAGTGAAACCGCGTGGCGGAAAGCTAGTCTAATTTAGAGAGAAAAGGATTTGATTTTTCTATGTTTGATTGTAATGGATAAACTTAAAAAAATACTTTATAAATTTAAATAATACTTTCACATAGAATCCTACATTATCAGCAAGTAATATGAGCTGTATTCTATTTTATATTTCGCCTGTCTGTTGTCAAACCTCTGAAATAAATAAAAAACTTGGCTTGAAATTTTAACACCTAAACCCAATGATCTTATAAGTAAAAATGTGTAGATAGGTTACCTACACAACATTCGAAAAAATGGCACTCTAACACACATAAATAACTTTATATAGCAATATCCACACTACATTACGATTTCTATAATCATATCTAGGCTTTGTGTGCTTACCACCTTCGGCCACATCATCACTTACCATGATGAGATTCCGATCAAACACAAGCTTATCCAGAAGTAAAAAAAATACTCATAGTCTGTCATAGTCAGTCTGTACGTAAAGTGCATCCGTAACCGTTGATGCCAGCGATGCGACACAGGTCAAGTTAAGCTAGCCACTCCAGCTTTCGGAGTGATTATAACCTATCTACACTTTCTAATCTATACATATAAAAGAAAGTCGTGTTAGTTACACTATTTATAACTCAAGAACGGCTGAACCGATTTGGCTGAAAATTGGTGGAGAGGTAGCTTAGAACCAGGAGAAGGACATAGGATTAAAAAATACGAAAAATTCACAAAAAAAAAAAAGAATAATGAAGGAAGTTATTTTTGTCATATAGGACATTATAGAACGTCTTTTTGACATGTCACGAGATCGGACTGACAGATGGTTTAGTTTCACAATTGGTGGCGCTGGAATCGGGTTCTAAGTTTTATTTTCAGGGCAGGACAACGTCTGCCGGTACCACTAGTTTATAATTTAACCAGTAAAAATATAATCTCGATCTAAATTTCAGGTATATCATTCTACAACCTCAGACGGCACCAGGCCCTCTACCCCATCGTCTGTTCCACGGCTGCCAACTCCTCGATGCGGCTGATATACTCGGCGTCGTGGCAAGCGTCGCTCCTGGTGGACGCCGCCAAGATCCTGGCCGCGTCAGTCAATGAACGGAGACTCAAGCTGCCTCCAGGCTTGTGGAACACGCTGCGGGCACAGTTCTGGCTGACATTGCCTTCTGACGGTTCGTACCTTTAATTATACTTATTTCCGCACACTTATCGAAATTCGACCATAAAGTTTTTATGAAGAAAAGTCTAAAGGTCATAGCCCATTTAAACGACTCTGCTCCAACACCGCCCTATACTAAAGTCAACTACCGAGCTAATTTATGTTGCCAATATAAACTATATCTAAAGAGCACGCCCATATTTGAATGATATTTTATTTGTCGGGTGGGAGCAGAGTCGTGTAAGTGAGCTACGACCTTAAGTCCTCATAATTTTCGTAAAAAGAGTCACAAAGTTATTGTTTCACGTAGCGAAATTTTACCATAACTAGCTGCTAAATAAAGGTACTGAACTGCTTGCCTGTACATTTTATTATTTGTATCAAAAGCCTCATCTTTTTTCGTACTCTTTTATGTTTCTTAAAATATTTACAGCTTTGGCGCACACGTCTCTTATACTGTCTTGTCGCGTTCTTATTTTTTCTTGCAGCGGGGTGGGAGGGAGTGTTGATAGTTCTTACTTAAGGTCACAGAAATGTGCAAAGTTAAGATTATACTTTGAAAATCGACCAAGTGCGAGTCGGACTCGCGCACGGATACAGATTCCGTAAAAATGGCAAAAAAATCACGTTTGTTGTATGCCCCCCTTAAATATTTATTTTATTTTAATTTTATTATTTATTATTAAAGTAAAAATACAAGTGAGTATTTTGTGAATATTTCAAGTGCCTACCTGTTGCCATTATTGATATCGAGCAAAATAAAATATTTATTTTTGCCCCCCTTAAATATTTATTTTATTCTGTTTTTAGTATTTGTTGTTATAGCGGCAACGGCATTTGTGATAATTTCGGCTGTCTAGCTATCGCGGTTCTTGGGATACAGCCTGGTGACAGACAGACGTACGGACAGACAGCGAAGTCTTAGTAATAGGGTCCCGTTTTTACCCTTTGAGTACGCAACCCTAAAAAGGATGCGTATAGGTAACCGATTTTACGATGAAAACAGAGTTTGTTTATTACCAAAAAATTTAAACCTACAAATCAAAACAAACGTTCTTAAAAATCTTTTCTTTGAAAAATAAAAGTAATAGAACAAACCAAACTTGTATTCATTTTTTCCTTCAGATTGCGAAACATAAAAACTTGCAAACCTTTTTCATTTTTGTTGTTTCACTTTAAAAAAGTGAGTTTTGCCTCGTGAGTCACGTTGCTCGAAATACTGCGTAACACTGGGGAAGCTCGACAGAACTTTTAAAACTCCTCTTGTTACCGGCCACCTGCAACTTTGTGGCTTCATTGAAAACTGGTGCTATGCTCCCCATAGCAACCACGATAACATTGGAGCTATTTCTTAGGCCGCACTTACACTTGTAAGTTTTACTCGCGTAAGTAACTTACGTAATCAACTTACGATAAATTTTCAAATGTAAACACGCTTTGTAAGTCGTTTACCGTAATTTCTTAATACTTTTAAATGCAGCCGTAAGTTACTTACATAAAACTTACGAAAGCAACTTACAAGTGGAAGTTCGGCCTTACATGTAATGGAATGAGATAGAAAATATTATATGTAAATGTCATTTATGGGAAACTTATTTAAGCCACTGCATGCGGGTAGCGCAAGACCGGCCATCGTGGAGATCCTTGGGGGAGGCCTTTGACCAAGTCTAATGGCTGATATAATGATGATGATTTTGGGAAAATATTGGATTACCAATTTTGATGGCAGCTAAATGCTGACAAAACAAATATCTGAAATAATTTGACACTGTCTAGACTTTTATCCTATTCTTATGTTCATGTTAGAAAGAGATACACTGAGACTGAATAGGGATGTTGACTGACATATCAAATCAGCTGAAATGTCAAAATGATAGTTTATATGGAGGTTTGTATGAAATACTTGCTTGTGACGTCATAAATATACACTATCAAATTGTCTCTTTGTTGTTGAATTGGTAATCAATAATTATAAAATGGTTGAATTTTACAGTGTGTTCTCTATTTACGAATGTTTTTAAGTGTTTAAACACTAGTGAGTGTTAGATAATTTTGATTGAATATACAGCCAACATCCCTATTAGCACCAATGCAGATAATTAAGGAATTAAATTTACTATATTAGAGCTCGCCCTCTGATCGAAATTCGACCAAAAAGATTTTAGGAAAAAAGTCTCTTCAATAACTGTCAATAAAAAAAGTTTATCAGTTGACAAACACAGGAGCATAATTGTGTGTGTATGTCAAACGCATGGCATGGTAGTGTGTGTAATTTTTTTTTTATTAATTTATTTTGTTTCTAAAGAATATTTCTGCTTTCTGCACTCCTTCTCCATATAAACTTTGACTGTCCCAAATTTCATACTCCTCCGTCCGCGTAATTTTCGTAAAAAGGGGTACAAAGTTTTTTTTTCATGTAAGTATTAATATTATGATTTATTGTTCTCACTCTAAAACTCGAAAAACCTTTTGAATAATCAGATGGTCTCGTCACCTAGTGTTTCTTATCTTATTCGAATGTTTCATTTATTTTTACGTGAATCTCGGTTAACGAAAGTCATGTTTAAAATTGTAAACAACAGATTAAGTTGCTCTTAAAAGATAGCACTCAAATTAAAGTGTATGTCATAGACACGGAAAATGTAGCTAATTATAAACACATAGTAGATAAACCTATGATAACTGTTGCTAAATAGATTTTTACCCGACTTCGCGACGCAAACGAGGGTAATGTGTTTATCAATCTATAGTCAGATTTTTAATTAGCTGGACTAAACTGACAGTTACGAGCGCAAAATGGTTAAAATGACTGTTTCATGGTTTGACCATATCACTTTTTATCAATAAAAGTCAATCTAATATCAGTGATCACAGGTATTCTCATACATTCTTTTAAGAAATAATTTCTGAGTAAAGAAATATTTCTTACGACAACTGTCAAATCAGTCCACCTAATTAAAAATCCAACTATACAAGTATGTTCCCATAGCTCTTAAACATACTAGCTGTCGCCCACGGTTTCACCCGCGTTCCCGTGGGATCTTATCTTTTCCCGGAATAAAAAGTATCTCTAAAGTACCAAACTGCACACAATTTGCTAATTTCATTAAAATCGGTCCATTACTTTAAGAGTTCATAGCGGACATACAAACTGTCACGAATTTATTGAAGATCGAATGTTTAGATAACCTATCTACACCTTTACTTATATATCATTGCGAACATAAATTATTAGTTGCATCAGACTTTTTGGCGGGAACTTCCGAGGTGACGTTGCGTTTTCGTTTTTTTTTATCATTAAATTCGTGTATTTTGGGTATTATTGAATAATATCGGTGATGTTTTGTCCAATAAATCAATCTAAGTGCACAAGTGAAGTGAAATGAAATGAAAGCGTGTATCGTGACTTTCCAGGTTATCCCAAAAAGTCCGTGAAAAGTGTTAGTGGAATAGACGCCGATTTCACTATAACTACACCAAACTTGTACGAACGAGGACTAGACTTTACAGTAAAAGTGACAATAAAACGTGACTATAACATAAAAGATGCATATTTAAAATAAAGAAATGGCTTAAAGGTCTAGACACCAAGCCAAAAACCTTTTAAAAAAATTGATGCTTCCAGTGTAATCCAGAATAAATCGATACCTACATAAGTGGAGATGCAACGGTCATTGGCGCCATTTACAGTTAATTAGATAAGATCGAACATATGTATGTATTATCTCGTTGTACACTCAGTTCTATATATGTATTATTATGTAGGTATTTTACCGCAAAAACTACATTGTATCATTGTTAGAAATGAAATGAAATAATATATTTCGCTAGAAATGTCGTAAAAATGGTGGTGGTATTAACAAAAAGCATCTACACACTTCAAAAATTATAAAGTAAGCTTAAGAATTTCAAAGAATAAGAAAAAAAGGCCCAAGTCTACCTAAAGTAAAACATGTCAATTTAATACTTGTACCAAACCAAGATAGAGAGATAGATATTATGAAAACTTCGGAACCATATGTAATGTCGCAGTCAATCAATCCATGTCATAAATAAATAATATCCTCGGACATTTGTTCACACACGGCTATCTGATCCCAAACTAAGAAAAGCTTGTAATATGGAAACCAGATGACTGATATACTACATATACTACATTTTTTTGTAAATACATACTTAAATAGATAATTACACCCAGACTCAGGACAAACAGACATGTTCATGCACAGAAATGTGTGTCCTGGATGGGAATCGAACCCACGACCTGCGGCGTGATAGGCAGTGTATTAACCAACCACGCCAACCGGCCCGTCGATGTCATACAATCATATATTTGTATATAATAAGATTTAAAAGTATAATGCATTCGGTATTTTATACATTGCCTAGGAATTGTATAATACCTGGATTTCACACATTTCCAGTGACCTAATATACACTGTGTGGTCCGACTTTACAAACATCTTTACATCTTCACATCTTCACACCCAAACAGACTTTCACATTTTATGATAGTAGGTAAGTATTTAAGATCAGTGGGTACTCAAACACCACAGCAGAGATTTCCCTGAATTAACCTCAGATGTCTCCATAAGTTTTTAATGCGATGATAGCTCAGTGGTAGCGACGTCGGATACCGCGGCGAAAGTCTGGTTTGAATCCTACAATGAGCTTGAGCTTTCGGTGAAGGAAAACATCGTGAGGAAACCATAGCACGGTGGTTAGGGTACTTTGTAGTATCCGACTGGCTGGTACCATCCTCAAGTTGAGAATCTGTCGCCAAGCACCTATTGGTGTGTTCCGACAGCTACACTTCCTATCTAGGCTTTGTGTGCTAACCACCTTTGGCCACGTCATCACTTACCATGGTGAGATAGGTCAAACACAAGCTTATAAAGTATAAAAAAATGATGAAAATCTGTCGCCAGGCACCTATCGGTATGTTTCGGCATACATCTGAGAGATTTGCCTTCATAGCTTTGTAAGCCGACAACGCATTAGTAATCCCCCTGATATTGCTAATGTCTATATTCACTTACCATCAGGTGAACCGCCTGCTTGCTTGTGACCTACATAAAAACGTTGAGTCTTGAAGGTTTTTTTTATTCTGGATAAGCTGTGTTTGACCACAATCTCACCATGGTAAGTGATGATGTGGCCGAAGGTGGTAAGCACACAAAGCCTAGATGGGAACTGGCTCTCAAGTGCAGCTGTCGGAACACATCGATAGGTCCTTTACGACAGATTTCCAACTTGAGGGTGGCAGCCAGCCAGTCAAGTACTACAAAGTACCCTACCACCGTGCTCATTGAAGGATTCGAACCAACGACCTTCGCCGCGGTATCCGACGTCACTACCACCGAGCTATCATCGCTTTGAAGGTTCTGGAATATCATAGATGTGTGATTATTTGTTACAGATGGCAGCATAGAGGAAACCTCCGATAGTTCCGACGACACGACGGATTCTGACTTCGACTCCAAGTCGGTGAATAGCGTGGTAAGTAGTTCATGTTCTGTTTGTTCTCTGGGCGGGTCCAGTTTTCCAGTCTAGGGGTCATATAGTCTAGGACCAGTTGAGACAGCCTCCAATTCAATTTAAATAATAAATGTAATACTTAAACAAAATATAGGCAATATTCCAATAGTTACGTAATAAATAATAGATAAGAAAGGTGAACACACTAGTCACACTACACAATTAAACTCAGAAAAATAAAAAAACAAAAAAATTGTGAGGTAGTAGTATTTTTTTATAAAATCCCTTTTTTAAATCTAAAATCCTGTTATACATAACGCATTTTTCTTACGTGACCATTTCTGCCGGTTGTACCTACCGTAAGCCGCGTTAAAGAACTTTCCGTTCCTAGAGGTGAAAGCACACTTATCAGAGCCGAAGGGAGTGAGGTAGCCGAAAGAATCGAATTTTAGAATTAACTGTATGTAATCCTAAGAAACCTCGCTCACTTATCCGTGCCGAATTGGACGAATCATCGGAAGAATTCCGTAGGTTTTTGTTTTGCTCGGCGCGGTCGACGCGTTCGGTTCGGATAAGTGTGCGTTCACCTTAATAGTAACGATATCACTTTTATAAACAATCTTTTCAAATCACCCCACTCCCAGGATATTTAAAATGCCTGAACTGAATTTTAGGATGACTCACAATTACGCAAAACATAGTATCGCTCATAATATAAGCATAATGACATATGTATTTATGTGTTATTATAATATAACTCAAAGTCATGTTGGATGACAGGAGCATATTGTAAGCGCATGTAAACACTATGAACAGCGCATGCGCACAAAGGGGGGCTTATATTTTCGTCGCCATCAACTAATCTGTATATTTATCTGTCGGGTATGTTCCCCAGTTCCTGTCATCCGGCATGAAGCGCCGCCATTGGCAGACAGTGCCGGTGTCGCTCCGCCCGCGCCGCTGTGTCACAGTGACCCCGAGCGATGAAACATGACGACGTCTACCATACATCTCATACCTTCATTATTTGGCAAGGGCCTATCAAAATAATGAACATTAAAGGTCATAATCACTTAACTCTGCTCCAACACCGCTCCCACCCAACACTAAAACGACTGCTCGCGGTCCACGCGACGACTGCTAGCAGTCTGCAGTCTGCGTGCGGACACCGCGTAGTTCGCTTGTTTACAACGCGTGACCAGCGAGGCGTCGACTACCGAGCTGTCTGCTAATTTATGTTGCCAATAAACTATATCTAAAGGGCACGACCTGAAACCCATATTTGAATGATATTTTATTTGTCGAGTGGGAGCAGAGTCGTGTAAGTGGGCTATGATCTTTATTATTAAAAAAATTGAAATATTCCTGATTTTTTTTACATGATTGTAGTGACAGTCGATTTAGCCCTATACTGTTAACGAAACAAGGAATATTTCTCTTGTTGAATTTTATACTAAGTAAAGTCGTCACAATCTAATAGGCCCGTTTTGACAAGAGGGTGTCTCTTCTTGTCGCACTATGTTCGTCTGTGCTGACAAAACGGGCCTTTTATTTTTTGACAAATTTAGTTAACTGTGACTTGAGTTATTCATATATTCGTTTAACTATTATGATACACGTCAAATTTCTAATATAAAATTCTCAGACAGTTTCAAGAGTCGCTTCATGATTTTCTTAATTTAAACGAATTCGGGTATATTATAAGTAAATGCATGATTTAGGTAAATAAATGTTAATTTAGATAAATAAATAAGTAAAACAGTTGGAATTACCCCCTACAACAGCATTTAACAAGAAAGTCTACTGACAAGTCACAATATTTCCAATTTAATTTAAATTACATTTTTTTTTACTTTTTATATGTAATATGGAGATTATAATACCGTAAGAGCCACTTATTTAATTTGTAATTTTTTTTTCATTAACCTTGCAAAAACAATTACTCATCTTTCACTTTCGGACATCTACCAATCAATGATATTGTAATTAAAGTGTAGATAGGTTTTTTTTTTTTTATGTCACTAGTGACAACGAGGCAGGCGGGTCACCTGATGGTAAGTGACTACCGTCGCCTATAGACATTAGCAATACCAGGGGGATTGCCAATGTGTTGTACACCTTATTACAATGCCTTAAGGGCAACTGGCTCTCAAGTGCATCTGTCGGAACACACCAACAGGTGCTTGGCGACAAATTTTCAACTTGAGGGTGGTAGCCAGCCAGTTGAGTACCACATAGTACCCTACCACCGTGCAAAAGGTTATAAGCGCTCCGAAAGCGGGAGGCTAAGGAGTGGCTAATTTGCCTTATTTGACCTGTGTCACAACGCTGGCATCACGGGTCGCACTTCATGTACCAAGTACAATTAAAAGTAGAAGTGACCTAAAACAACAAAAATCGTTTGTTATGAGATATCGTACTGTAGTTGCATTAAGTTATTAATTTGTGCGTTTGAGTGCCATTACACGGCCATTTTTTTAATATCGAATGTTGTGTAGGTAACTTATTTACACCTTTTTAGGGTTCCGTACCCAAAGGGTAAAAAACAGAAACCCTATTACTAAGAATCTACTGTCCGTCTGTCTGTCACCAGGCTGTATCACATGAACCGTGATAGCTAGACAGTTGAAATATTCACAGATGATGTATTTCTGTTGCCGCTAATAACAACAAATACAAAAAACACCATAATTTGTACGAAACCCTCGGTGCGCGAGTCCGGCTCGCACTTGACCGGTTTTTTAAGATCGAATGTTGTGTAGGTAACCTATCTACACCCTTTTTATTTATAATATCATTATCTACCATGTTGAGATTTACCACACAGGTGTAGAAAATATTACTTATTTGAAATAAAAAAGTGTCTCCACTTCCCAGTGGTTCCACTCTCATAATTTAGAAACTAAACTAGCGGCACGCTAACATAGCGGTTTTGCTAAGAGGCTCTTAACTCTTTTTGGCATGTAGATGAATACCGTTGTCAAAACGGCGAACTTAGCGTGCCCCTAGTTTAGATAGGATATATTTAACTCTTACTTCTTAGAACTTTATTTGTCTATGAAAACATAGGTAACATATAAATTCTCTATTCTAGTTGGCGCTCTATTATGTAGATATAACTTTTTTTTTAAACTATGGTTTAGGTATGCTTCTGTGGTATGGAGACGGACCAATATCTACAAACTGCTTGATTGTCTCGAAATAAATAACCGTATTTTTGTCTACGATCCTTGAATTTGGATAGTATTGTACTTATTGAAAAAATTATAAGTATCCTATATATATCGTATCATGTGAAGTTCATCGCAAAAATGTAGATTTTGTAAAATTAAATTGTCTGTGATATGTACTTTTTGCTTTTATTTTATCACTTTTTTTTATACCACTTCTTTCTTACGGCCCACCTGATGGTAAGCGGTTACCGTAGCCGATGGACGCTTGCAACACCAGTGGCGTCACGAGCGCGTTGCCGACCTTGCATAAACCTTCTTACTCCTCTTTTTTCACTTACCTTGCTTTTGGCATGAAGGTGCCGAAATGTTTGTGTTAAGACATTTATCAAATTCAATATCTTCATGAATCGATAAATTAAAGAAATTGGCTTGTAAAGAAGAAAGTCACTCTACAGCAAAATCATATAAACTAGTTGTCTCCCGCGGTTTCACCCGCTTTCCCGAGAGATCCTATCCTTTCCCGGGATAAAAAGTATCCTATGTGTTATTCCAGGATATGATCTACCTGTGTGCCAAGTTTCATCACAATCCGTTCAGCCGTTTTTGCGTGAAAGAGTAACAAACATCCATCCAAACTTTCACATTTATGTAGTGGGATTTGGAACGCTTTATTAACACGAATTCAATAATTCCACGGTATTACGAAAATGATTTTACATTTAAAGGGGGGAAAAAAGAGTTCTAGTTTATTGATTTAAATGTTGTCAATAGCCAAGCCAAAGAAATGACTCAAACAATAAAAATATTTATGATTATTGTTCAAAGCTGGTCCATGCACACAGAGTGACTATTGTAGTACACTACGCCATTCTAGTGATCGTGTAATTCACGAAAGCAAATAGATAATTAAATGTACACAATGACTGAGGACAGACATACCTACATGCACGCACACAAATGTCTCCTAGGTGGGAATCGAACCGACGTCCTGTGACCTCTATGGTCGGGTTATATTTTTTTTATATTAGTTTATGTATAAAGTCCAAAAATATTTAAAAAATGTAACCTTGCTGAGTTTTTTGCCAGTTCTTCTTAGTTGAAGGCTGACTTCCGAACCGATGGTAACTCCTGTAATTCGATATTCATAAATGCCCTCCTAGGACCGAACTGAATAAATGGTTTTGAATTTGACTAACTAACCAGTAACCACGCCTACAGGTTTTACGTTGATAATCCACATGTAATGAATTCTTTCTTTACATTGTTTCAGCTAAATGAAGTGCTGCCCGGTCAGTACTCCGTCTATATCGAGAACGTGGAAAGGAACTACCCAGTTATAGTGTGGGAATAATGCCGGATACGGTTTAGTGTGTACTGGTCATTAGACATAGACAAGGAGGTTATCAAGAATAGTACAAAACGCCAACAATTTTCAAAAAGTTAGATAGAAATAGTCTTGTACATTCGAATTCTCACAATGCTTCTTGTTTCTTGTAACGCTTTGACCTTAGTTGACCTCATCTATCAAAAATATATTTAGTTTGAACACACCCACTCAAGCCCGGGTGCGACGACTTTGTGAGACGAAATCCTATCGGTGATCGATAAAAATCGATTTGTTTATTTGATAAATCAAATAACATAGTGTATTTTATTTTATTTTTTTATTTATTTATTAGGCTTATCAGAAGTATTTACATTATATAAAACATAGATATACTAGCAACTATAGATTGTTAACAAAACATAAATACTTATTAAAGAAAGCACCACATGCAAAAAAAAAACAATATACAAGTAAAATAATAAAGCACTACGGAAATAATAATTACATGTATATATAAGTTACCAAAGACTTGACTGAGAAGAATAAAAGAAAACAAGATTTATATAAAAAGAAGAAATCAAGAATTATATAAAAAAAAGAACAAATCAAGTTTTATAATCATTCACACAACAAGTAAATATTTTTTATAAAACTATTGAATGAATCCACATGGATATCCAATTTGTCACTACATTTATTATACAGCCGACAAAGGCGCGGAACGGGAGAGTTTGCTCCTAAAACAGATGAACGGAATGGTGGAGACAGTGGCGTAATGGGCTTACGAGGCACACGAGAGGGTATGCGAAAATTTATTCTGGACAGAAGACTCGGACAGTCGATCCTTGCACGAATTAAGTTAAATAAAAATCTTAAGTCCAGAACATCTCTCCGCTTATCGAGAGACGTCATATTGAAACGCATCAACCGAGAGGCATACGGTTCATCTCTCTTCACCGAACCATCGGAGAAAGCAAGGTGCCATGCAAACCTCTTTTGGACACGCTCCAATCTCAGCGAATGCGTAGCAAAATGCATGTATTCTAGATGACGCAGTTTGTAAGGAAGTGGTAAGCAATCGGTAAATTCGGTGTCATTACGATCGCTGTCAATTTTTAAAAAAATGTATATATTTTAATATGGCTAAGGTTAAGTGGTGGCGGCTTTTCTACGCGCTAGAGATGAAACATTTCTTCCCTTAATTTTATGGACTGCGATTCGAGCGGCGTACTCGTCAGTTAATTATGTTTAGAGCCTTTAGGGATATTCGAGTCTATGATGAGTTATTTAATTATTTATTAAATTTTAATTACCTACCTATATATCGATTATTTTGTGTATCATGTAAAGGTAGGTATATAAAATACGTCAGGATTTTATACATTGATTTAAATCAGTCTTCATTTATAATTACACACAAAATGAATTCTAACTATTGTAAATGTGTAAATTAGGTTTTTTTTTAAATATATTTAACTACCTATTCTTATTTATAGCTGTGTGTTTCATTTGATCCTAATGTTTTTATCTTATGTTTTGTTATGAAAAAAAGCATCCAGAGATCATTGCTCATGCTCATAGTCTAAACTGAGGACGTGCATCAAATAGAAAAATGTCTATACCATCATCGATACATCGATTATTTACGATGTATACCGTTCATCCCTACGTCTTTGGATGGTCTGTTCTGGTCTTTGAGTATTAAGCCAGTAATAATCAAAGGTCCTGGTGAAGTGAAATGGAAGCGTGTATCGGGATTTTTTTTTTTTTTTTTTTTTTTTTTTTTTTTATGTCACAAGTGACAACGAGGCAGGCGGGTCACCTGATGGTAAGTGACAACCGTCGCCTATAGACATTGGCAATACCAGGGGATTGCTAATGTGTTGTACACCTTATTAAGGCGAACTGGCTCTCAAGTGCAATTGCCGGAACACACCAACAGGTGCTTGGCGACAGATTTTCAACTTGAGGGTGGTAGCCAGCCAGTCGAGTACTACAAAGTACCCTACCACCGTGCAGTGGTTTCCTCACGATGTTTTCCTTCACCGAAAGCTCAAGCTCATTGTAAGGATTCGAACCCACGACCTTCGCCGCGGTATCCGACGTCACTTACCACTGAGCTATCATCGCCTTTCACTTACCACTGAGCTATCATCGCCTTTTTTTTCAGGTTATCCCAAAAAGTTTTAGTTGAACAGCCACCAATTTCGCTAAAACCTGACCTGACAGGACTTGCACGGACGAGGACTAGACTTCACTTAAATGTGATTAACTAAACGGCTGACTAAATACCTAACGTTGTACATACACACCCAACCCACATTATATTAAAATATTATTATAAGGTCTCGCTAGGTACTAACTGTCATGTCAGTCCACGTGTCAGACTGTCAGTCAGTCAGTATTGTCAGAGCTGTCAGAGTGATTACCAAGAGTGATTACATTTTCTCTGATTGTCAGTGTCAATCAAAAGTTTCGTGAGTGAAGTTGCTGCTTGCTGGCTCGGCTGGATTGTCGTACAAAATTTATTTCTTCGATTTCAAATTAACTCAATAGGTCTCTGTTAATTTCATCTTTGCTTCCTCTTGAGAATTGAGAATAATCGCATGATACCACATACCCACAGATTAATAAATTACAAACCATTCAATCAATCAAATACTGTTTCTTTCTTTTTGCTCAGCGTCGCTGTTACAACAACTAAAACACTTTTTTTTGTGAGTTACAGATTAGAACGTAGTGTTTATATCCTCTTTGTTACAGATAACGACCTGAGAAAATGGCATACCATGTAAGTAATGACTCCAGTATTTTTTCTTATAGACTATTTTCTGGAGATCCCGTAGGGCGGTTCCCAGTGACGTCAATCTAGTTAATTAAATCGAAGGGAATTGGGTCCTTTGTGTCCTTGACCTTTGGGTGTTGTAAACAACGCTTTTCTGGATATGCGGGTTCTCTGTCCCTTTATTTATATTCTCCACCCAAAAAAGGGAATAAGAATGAGTGGTTGCAGCCAAACTTATAGAGGGACATGAAAAACTCTTAGGCAACTCTTCAAAAAATACTTTTTTCCAGCATTCACCAACTGTGGTAGGTGTTACCAACTTCAATGCAGCACAAGATGCGGCTGATCTCCGAGCTGCCATGAAAGGCTTTGGCACAGATGAGCAGGCTATAATTGATATTCTGACCACCCGCAGTAACACTCAGCGGCAGGCTATCTCGCAGGCTTTCACACATGAGTTTGGACGAGTATGTATACTTTGCAGATTTAATATACTTACAGGTTGATTACTGTTTGTGCACCACATTCTGGGTACCTCAGAAATGAATAAGGTTTATGTACCTTTGCATAAATTGCACTACCCTTGTACAAAGTAATTAATACATGGCAAAGAAGGCCAATTCTTATCCTAGAAATACAGGCACTAAAACATCCCTACCTACAATTATTTCTTCATGTTCTTTTTTTAAGTAATTTACGCATATTGATAGATAATAATAAAATACACTTAGTTTAAATAGCAGAAAGATGCACTAAACAAAGTAAAGTGTACTCTTAACTGGTTGGTTAATAAGTGGGACGGCCGTACCAATCAAACAATAACATAACAATTGATTAGAAATTCCTCGCGAGTCTAGTTATTAAGTAAACTTTGAGTCAGATGTAGTCTCATCATTAAACTATCAATAAGGAATCCTACAAAAAAGACTGTTTATCAACATTATGTGTATATGTTTATTCAAGTGATTTTAGTTTATTACAACAATCAACATAACATAGGTATTAAATTATATATAATTTTATCAGATATCTTAATTATAAAATAATATTTTTGCAAGTCTTTCATTCATGATTATGAAGTATATTAAAATAGAATTTTGTTAGTATAAACACATGATCTATTATGAGTTTAACAAGATATGGATAAAAAAAATATTCCTAAAATACCATAGGTTGATTAATTATATGTATGAAGCCAGCGTCGGATCTTGGGGGGCATACGTTATATGTTAAGAAAATAAAAACTTTAGTAAAAAAAAGGAGCAAAACTATTTAAGGGTTTTTATTAACTCACAAAAAATATCACCCATTATATCCTGCTCATTGTTTGAAAGACTTTTTTAACAATTAATCTCAAAGAGCCCCTCTCTTTGAGATTAATTGGCGCCACTATCTAGTTTCTGCCCTGATTTAAAAAAATCGTAGATTCTCAGATGTTTTTTGCATTAACTCAACAACACTCAGGAACTGAGTCACGCACGCTGATGCGTATGTATACGTATAACTAATTATGTAAGTCATGGAACTATTCAGTGGCAAGGTCGCCAACATTATAGTGACTCATGACAAGATATTGCCCTTGTTTTATTATTAAGTACTAAATTATTAAATTTTCCTTGAAATGGATAATAGAATAGTTCGGCGCCAAATTAAAACTTATAATTTTGATTCCGGATTCTTTTACTTTCTAACCTGAACTGATTAATCATCATTATGATTCTCTGATCTGACTGATTTCTCTTCTGTTTGTCAACCAATTTTTATTTTGCGACTTTTAGAGTTTTCATAAAAAGAACCAATTGGAAACTCTATTCAGTTTTTTTCCTAAAAAATGTTATCGGCGAGCACTAGTAAAAGTAAGTGATTCTGTTGTTTAAAATCTATTTAGTCATTATATCTCTTTCTAACAAAATACCTAATAATATAAGAAAATTGAACTCAATTTAGTCCTCCAGTAATTTATTTTCAACGTAAATATGTCTTAATCGAAATGGTCTACTATTTTCCGTTCATTATAAAAGCCTATTATATGTAATTTAGTTTTCAACCATCGCGGGCCCAACGCCTTGTTGCGAGATTGTCTTTCGGCAACCTTTGTTCGACGCTTTACACCATAAATTGTATTTCAGTTTATGTTAAATAAATAAAAAAAACTTTTAAAATATGTACTTTTTTTAATTGGCTCTCAAAAGTCGCTATAATAATTATATTTTTCGATCGAAATTGATTTTCTTTTTTGGTGTTTTGCACCCTCTTGCCTTGCTACCTGGCGCCTAGAGCGGCACCTCGCGCTCTACCCTAGGGCCACCGCAGTTTTCAATTTAAATATTGTCACCATCAAAATTGGCCTCTACTCTACTACTTTATTTGGGGTCTTAACTGCGCAGTACTCCAGTAAATTGAACATTCGAGCAATATTGTTAAGTAAATACAATAATTTCTGGATATTTTTTGATAAATAAAAGTTACTCATTTGATTAAACTCAGTTCATTAACATATTCCGGATTTATTAAATTGCCTTGCCTGCAAAATCGAGAAGTGTATTTCAATAAAGGTCACATGCGCAAATAAGTGACCTTTTTACTTTTGTATCATTATTTTCTATCCAACCGATAAATTGATAATCTTCCCTATAGGACTTAATCGAAGACCTAAAATCCGAGTTGGGCGGTCACTTCGAAGACGTGATAGTGGCTCTGATGCTGCCCCCCGAGGAGTACCTGTGCAAGCAGCTGCACAAGTGCATGGAGGGAGCTGGCACCGACGAGGACACCCTGGTAGAGATCCTCTGCACGAGGACCAAGCCAGAGATTGCTGACATTGTCGCCGCTTACGAGAAACGTGGGTATTTTTTTAAATTTATTTTTCAAAAAGGTACATTAACTGCACACATATCAAAACAATCACAGAGCAATAAGTATTTTACAGATTCTGATATGTGCGCCAATTACAGACAAAAACATTGACAAAAACTACAACATATAAAAAGAAAAAACTATATACTTAAACTAACACTTAATTACCAGTTTAAAGTATGGAAAGAACAGAATTACATTATAAAATATTATTTATTTCAGTGTACGATAGGCCCCTAGCCGAGCACATGTGCTCTGAGACCTCCGGGGACTTCCGACGCCTGCTTACCCTCATTGTCGTTGTAAGTATTAAAACGCCATAATGGCAATGCAAGATACATTAAAAAACGGTAAATTATTTTATGTAAATCTGAGGGCACTTATGATTACTACTACAGAAGTTACCACGGCTTGAAGTCAGCCAGATTTGAAATAAGATCCCATTTGAGTTTCTTGCCGGAGTCTTCTCAGTTTAAGGTGATACGTAAAAAATGTAAAAAAGCTTGATGGCAGTCCGACTGGGGGGAGCTACGAAAGTGACAGAGTTATTTATTTCCATATGCGAAGTAAGAGAGCGCAATAATGCGCTCGCTCCCAAAATAAAACAACGTAAGCGCCAAACCAAATAAAAATTCATTAAAAATTAATTACGCTATTTATCAAAAAGATTTTTGACCAGAATTTTCAAATACCCATGTTTTGAAAGGAGTTAAGCTATGAAATTCGTTATGATATAAGAATAAAATGCAAAAAGAAAGAAGAGGTCTTTTCGGAATTAAAATCTATCGAGGCAATATAATCCAATCGTGTTTTCACGTCTACCAGAACATTAATCAAATAGTCAATAAGCATATTATAAAAAAAAAATATCTATTAATTATGCCATAGTGAAATAAAACAATTTCAAAAAGCTCCATTATTTTTTTGGTATCGCCTTAAGTGTATATTGAACCGGTGGTAGAGTCAATTGTAACGTTCATAAGTGCCTTACCAGGGCCTAAACTGAATAAATGAGTTTGATTTTGTGAGATAATCCACTAATATTATAAATGTGCAACGGCTGAACGGATTTTGATGAAACAGGTAGATCATATCCTGGAATAGCACATAGGATACTTTTTATCCCGGGAAAGGATAAGATCCCACGGACACGCGGGTGAAACCGCGGGGCGGAAAACTAGTAGTTCATAAAATACAGCTTGATACCTATGACAGTTGACAGAGTTACATGAATACAATGGACCTTATAGCTAAATAACAAGGTTAATTTTTGTATGGTTAATTTTGTGTCAATACATGGACCATATCATAGAGCAATAAGGTTCATTTTCAGGTAACTCTGTCAACGTATATTTTACTAAAATATTTCACTCTGGATTCCGCTTATTATAAAAGTTTTGTTAAACACATTCCAATGTGTACCTATTTTTGGTGACCTGAGTGAATTATAATAATTTTTGTCTCTTTTATAATGGGCGGATATCTTATCTCTATTATTGCCAACCGTGGGTTTACTATGGTATCGTAATCGACACTCGCTAGCGAATATCATAACACACTTTGTATGTAAAACTGTGTTGTTACAACTGTCCGTTAGAGGCGCTGCGCAAATCTTGATACTTATGGCCTTATTCATAATAAAATCGATGGTATTTAGTAAGTGCTTAGCAGATTCTAAATTCGAATTCTCTATAGAAAATTTTAATTACGAATCTAAAAAGCAGTTGCTAAACATCGTCGATTTTATTATGAATAAGGCCATTAATGTTTACCGTAGTCGCTAGCGAGTATCGATTACGTTACTAGACCAAACTCATGGTAGAGGTACTGAACTAAACGCCTGTAGAATGTTTATAGGTAGAGCTTTGCAGTTATTTTCTTTTGCACAACTAACAAAACAATAATTTTGTATTTAACATAAATGAGCATGTAATTTTAAAAATAATTATGTGTAAGTACAATTAGAATGTTTGACTTTTCATGTACTTAATATTTAATTCCAATACCAAAATGGCTTGGATTTACCAAAGCTACGAGTTCAAAAGTAACATTTTGTTTTAATTTTTATTAATTTGACAGATGACAGATATTTGAGTGCATAAACATGTCTTTAGAGTATGTTTGTGAATATGTTTTTAAATTTCATCTGGTTTCCATAGTAAGTTTCCATTTGGGATCAGAAGGTCCTGTGTAAAGATTATCCCAAGATATTAAGGCGGGCCAGTTGGCGTGGTTGGTTAACACACCACCTATCATGTCGCATGTCGTGGGTTCGATTCCCATCCAGGACACATTTGTGTGCATGAACTTGTCTGTTTGCCCTGAGTCTGGGTGTAATTATCTATTTAAGTATGTATTTACAAAAAAAAGTAGTATATGTAATATATTAGTCATCTGGTTTCCATATTACAAGCTGCTTAGTTTGGGATCAGATAGCCGTGTGTGAAAAAATGTTCCATGATATTTATTTTGTATTTTTTTTTTATTTGAATTCTGAAACCGTGGGGTAGAAAGCTGGCACAAAAGAGAGCTAAAACAATGTAGGTCGAATCAATAGTCTGAAACACGTCATGTTATTTATTACAAGTGACCTTGACATGTTGGGATGAGTCAGCCATAATCCAGTCTATGGGGTCGGTTTAGGGCGGGGACTACACTATCGATCTTTTACTTTCGCTTATGCTCGATATATCGTACGGCCTTGGATGGTGTGGCATTTGTTGATGATATTATAAAATAAGTAATGATTTATGAAAAAATAACAATTTTTTTTACTTGAAATGTGGATATTTCATAGAAGAATAAAATTATCTCTGGGTTTTCAGTAGTCAGTTTAAAAAATAATAAAAGAACGGAAAGATGCTCCAAATTTAAAATAAATTGTTTTTTTTTTTACTTTAAATATATTTCATAATGCAGTCGGATTTAGATATTTTCTGAAAATAGAAAGATCGGATAGATATTTCAAATATAAATTAATTTGTTTTTTTTTTATAGAATCGAAATATGGTATTTCAAAATGCAGCCTTAGCCGCTACGTTTTATAAGCATTATCCTAATTCTATTTAACAATCTATTAATCGCAATTTATTTATAGTGTGTACGAATGCTGTCCAAAGTGTAGGTCATTGTGTTCTAATAGATTCTTAAAAGGAGCTACTTTACTTATATCCTTAAATAGTTTTTTTTGTGAAATGAACGGTGCGGTTGAACTTGAATCGCGTTTCCTTGAATTATATTTTTGTATGTAGTTTTGGGAAGACTGTCCCAAGGGATTAATAAGCTCTCTGCACATTGGATCAGACATTTAAAAGGATAATGCGCAATATTTTGTTGGGAAAACACTCCAAATTCTTAGCTAGAGTAAAAGAACTAATAATCATCAATACAAACGAATGAGAAATATTTATGTTAAAATCTCAGACCAAATAAAAAACGTAGACAGAGCCCCGTGCACTTAAAGTGAACCACAGTAAAGGAAGCCGAATTTAAATAAGGACGCCGATCGCGTTCCTGTGCGACGCGAGTCACACACAACTTCATGCACGTTGCTTCGCTTCATTGGAGACTATTGTTCATGTACGCTACTTTATTTGTTCTGTGGTTAACACACAAATAAATCGAAAACAATTTAGGTGGTATTAGGTATATCTAAACCGACTAAGACATTTAATATCAGTAAATACCTATGTCATACTCTTATAATACCATCATATCAAATGCGAGTCCATCCAAGGCCCCATTTAGAGTTGTACTACGTGTAACATAGTCTTCGGTCCGTCAGGGCGCGCGCGACGAGGAGTCCGGGGTCGACTTGAACAAGGCTCAGGAGGACGCGCAGGCACTCTTCGACGCCGGGGAGGCTAAATGGGGGACCGACGAGGAGGTCTTTAATAGGGTAAGTGCTTCTCATAGGGGAAAATAGGGTAAAATGTATCAGTTATTTCATGTTTAGTTTTATTTATATGAGTGACGAAATAGGTTAGTGTCCTGGGTCAATAAAAATGAATTCTAATCAGTCCGTCGGTGAGATTATCAAAAAATAATGGACACGTATTTTTTGCTTTATCAAATCAATAAAAATATACAAAGTTATAGCGCATCAAAGTATAGGAGTGGGGGCTTGTGACGTCACTTCGTGGTAAAATTTGTACCACGGCGTGACGTCACGCTAAATTTCAACGCACTGTGCGTCCTATAGACTCCTTTTCATCTCGAAAGCGTGGAGCGGAAGCTAGTATGTGCATAAAAAATAAAACACAAACAAATACATCAGAACTGCCAACTGATAAAATGTGATACTTTTTTCATGTCAGAAGTCTGACAAGCAAGCAGGCGGGTCACCTGATGGTAAGTGACTACCGTCCAATATCGCCATCAGTACTCGCAAAGCTCATAATCACAACTGTCGGAACACACCATAGATGCTTGGCGACAGATTCAACTCGAGAGGGAGCCACTCAGTCGATTACTACAGTACCCTACCACCGCGCAAAAACTAAGACTATTTAGCCCCTCCATTCTCCGTTAGTGTTTCAGCTAATTATACCCTTTCTATCAGATCCTAGCCCACGAGAGCTTCGGCCAGTTGCGCGCTATATTCGAGGCGTACAAGAACATCTCTGGGCGCACCATCGAGCAAGCCATCAAGGCAGAGATCGGAGGAGAACTTAAGGACGCTCTGTCTGCCATCGGTCCGTATGATTTCTATACTATAACTAGTGAGCCCGGCAGACGTTGTCCTGCCCTGAAAATAAAACTTAGAACCCGATTCTAGCGCCACTTATTGTGAAACTAAATCTGTTAGTCCGATCTCGAGACATGTCAAAAAGTCGTTTTACGGCCGTGTTTCCTTCACTAAAAATTGAAATTGAAAGAAAAAAAAAACCTCATTATAGAATTCGAACCCACGTACTTCATCACTGTACTTATACGACGTCACTACACATTGAACGATTAAAAATACTTGTAACGAGTTCATTTAATAAAGATAATTTGAATTTTTGAATTGATCCACAATGGATGGATCCAAAATGGCTAATTTTACCAATGCCAAATTATATAATGGACCAAATCTCGTATATCATGTTGCATGTGTCTGTGTGCGTGAATGTCTTATCTAGCTATAAATATCAGTGATAGAGTGCAGTGCAGACCAGCTGCATAGTACATACAAGCTCTACTTAGTTTAGAATCATATATTCTGGCCATTTGTTAAGTATCTCCCAGGAAATTATTATGTGCTGTTTGTAAAGGCTACAGTCTAATCTAGTTCGGACATAATAGCGACTAAAATAACCTTCTAAATTAGACCCTGTTTGGCCAATTTTCAAAGGCGATTAAAGATCATATCTATCGATATTAATGTCCAACAAAATCCAATCAAACAATCTGAACACCCAAAACAATCTTCGATATCAAAAATCGGAACAATAATCCTCCCACGATTCTAAAACGATTTCAGTGGAGTGTGTCGAAAATGCATCAGCATGGTTCGCGACTCGCCTAAGGAAGGCAATGCAGGGTCTCGGCACCGACGACACCACCCTCATCAGGATCATCGTCAGCAGATCAGAACTAGACCTGGACGCCATCAAGGCTGAATACGAACGCATTTACGATAAGACCTTGGAGAGCGAGATCAGGGTATGTACTTTGAGTTTATTTTTCAGTGGAATGCGTCGAAAATCCCGCGTTCTGGTTCGCTCAGAGACTCCGCAAGGCTGTGGAGGGAGCTGGAACTGATGATGAAGCTCTAGTAAGGATCATTGTTGGCCGTGCTGAGGTCGATCTTAACAATATCAAGTCGGAGTACGAGAAATTGTATGATAAGACTTTGGAGAGTGAGCTTAAGGTAAGGGTTTGCTGGTTGGCGGTGTTTGATCCATGTTTGTGTAAGTTTCTGTTTTTGGGGTGATAGTTCGACAGTCTCAGGGCTAAATGTTATTGCTATTTCATCTCAAACAATATGGGCGGTTTATTTTTAGTTGAAAGATAGAGCTAAAAGAAATACTTTATTTTTTTATACTACTAGCTGCCCCCCGCGTTCTCGTGTTTTATTTTATACAAACCTTATCCTAACAATAACGAATACATAAAACAAAGAATCATCCAATTTGGTGCAGTCATTCGAAAGTTATAAGCGTACATACATTTCGAAGATCCATTTTTATTTATATAGAAGATATAATAAATGGTAAGGTACTTAGTTGAGTTTTAGTTTGTAAATTAAGGGCCAGTTGGCGTGGTTGATTAACACACTACCTATCACGCCGCAGGCGGTGGGTTCGATTCCCATCCAGGACAGACATTTGTGTGCATGAACATGTCTGTTTGTCCTGAGTCTGTGTGTAATTATCTATTTAAGTATGTATTTACAAAAAAAAGTTATATAGTTTATCAGTCATCTGGTTTCAATATTACAAGCTCTGCTTAGTTTGGGATCAGATAGCCGTGTGTGAACAAATGTCCCAGGATATTTATTTGCAGCGTTACAGATTATGATACAAAACATAACATTAAAATCTGTTGATAATTCAAACGACCAGTCCGATTTGAAAAGTATTATGCGGTAGATAACCTGTTTGACGTATAGGCTATAATATTTTGGCGGGGGTAAAACAACGGGACACATCTAGTCTTACGTAGACTGTAATTATTGGAAAGCCAGCAATGGAAACCTTAATTAAATTAAAACAACTGGATCAAATACCAACAAATCATTCCGAAATGCTTTTAGCACAATATTATTAAAGCACATTAAAAGCTCATAAAAGTTGAATGCCTGCTCTTATGCATGAACTGTATTTCAAGCTTTATTATGTATTAAATTTATCTATTAATTTTTTTAAACATTACTTTTATGTAGTTGGTAATGTGATTTAATATTTCCAACATTATTTCATATGGCTACATTCTGGTGATTGGATTAGGAGGTGAGGGTATATCAATATTTTTTTATACTGCTTCAATCATGGACCATGCATGGTTCACTCAACCCATTTCTATATAATCTTTAATATGTTAAGCTATGTTCTCCGCGGTTTCACCCGCACTCCCAAGGGATTTTATCTTTTACCAGGATAAAATCATATAATTTATTCCAGGATTTGATACACCTGTGTACCAAGTTTCATCAAAACTGTTCAGCCGTTTATTTATAAATGGTGTAACTAACCCCACTTGGTTTTATACAGGGTGTCCGGTAAGTAGCACGACAAACTTAAGGGGGAGATAGGTGGGCGGGTCACCTACCAACATATACAAATATGACCGCTGTAAAAGTGTCACCATTTTCGAGATATTTAATCTAAACCGATATAAAAAATCAGAAATATCGAAATATCTTGGAAATGGTGACCTTTTTATTAAGTTCATTTTTGTATATTTGGTATACCCCCCTTATGTTAGTCGTACTACTTGCCGGACACCCTGTATACAGATAAATAATTGAACTACTTGGAGCACTAGGCTGAATCTTAAAGTAATTAACGCACGATTTTCCCAAAGACCCAGTGTCGCAGTTGTCTAACTATAATACCCTGGGTCTATATCACTGCAAATATACTAAACATGTCGCGTTTCTTCCCTCGTCGCATGCGCATCGATTGCCGGCACCAAAACAACGCCATCTCTCGACAACTTCGTAAATCTCTTGTTTTTCGCGGCCTGGCAGCAGGGCGAGACTTCAGGGGACTACAAGAGAGCCCTGGTCGCGCTCGTCGGGCCGGCTTAGGAGCCCTGCTCGAATGAAAACATTAGTGTGCGTAGTTTTTAAGATTGGAGTACTGTTGTATTCTTTAAAATATATTTGTATGTGAATCTAGATGTTGTTTCATCACATTTATAATAATTAATTACTATTTAATAGTATAAATGTTAAAACTAGCTTAGATATTACACATAGCATTGGATCTTGGTTTACAACATAAATTAATAGCCTTTTTTTGCTTTATTACTGAACTGTATTATACTTTTATATAAAGTTATACTTTTGCTCACTAGAATACCATTTATTATTTTATTTAACTCAAGCCTAATTAAGATATTGTAACTTAAATTGTATTTTATAATTCCTTACCCACTTTTGTTGAGCAGCTGTTTTTATCTCATTTTATGACTGATTTATATTTGGAACGAAGTTCCTTATCGCGCGTTGTCAAAGGGGGCTAGACGGAAAAAAATCTTACGAAAAATTGTCACCGACACTTTTTGCTATAGTAAGCTATTGTAAGCTGTGCGGCGTGCACGTTATAACACGTCTAAAAACAACATTAAAAAAACATTGTTTTTTTTTTATATATACACAAACAACAATGTATATATATATATATACTCTCTCGACTTATATAACTTATATAACTTCGTTCCATCCAGGTGTCCCTTGACACCTCTCAAGTTTTTTTTTTATCTCAAATATAATGTATATGAGCTTATGCTAACTTGTTAGATTAAGTATACTTTATAGACAGTAGTCTTAAAGCAGTGCCTTTGATTTTGCAATTTCTATAATTATAAAGCCCTTATAAAGGGAAATAAACCTGAAATTAATTGACATTGATATTTTGTGTGTACAATTTTTTGATTTTTATTGGTTAAATATATTTATTGAAAAATTAATTTTTTCTTGCATTCCACTTGTCGTTTATCCCTTGTATGTCGTAGTTTTTATTTATGATTTATATTTCTAAAATAAATTATTTTAATGAATATATGCGTTTTATTTGGCTCGGAATTAGGTCGAATCCACTTTCTAAATAAATTGTTTCTCTGACTAGGATCACTGTCGGAAGTTAACTAGTTCCGACAGTGATCGCTTGTAACATATATTACATATATTTTATTTGAAGAGGCGAAAAATAATTGTATGCAAGTTATTATACAGTTCTACTTGATGCAAGCAGAGACTAGGATAGCATAAGTTAGAAACGGCAGACAAGATGTTTTTTTTTTTATAACTATTTTCGAGTCATATATAAATGTGAGAGCATTATGTAAAGCTGGCAAACTAGAATAGTGTAGACCCCTTTTTAGGGAATTAAATTGACTTATAGACCAGTGCAGAAGCCTTTGAAAATGGTAAAAATTTTAAAAAATATAGTAGAATGAACCCCATTGGAAAAGGAGAATATAACAAAAATGAAAGGAAAAATAAATTACGGGCGATCTGAGGTTAAAAACGGTTCATCTACAATTCCGGCAGGCTTGTAATATTTGTTGAGCAACACCAATTTGTTCAATACCTTGATATTGTTACTTCTAAAGTTAAAGATAGGGATCCAACTAGGCTTAAACAGGTTATTTCCGATTCGACAGATTATTGTATTCAGATTAATTAACACTACGGGTAACGTAAAAACCGGTTGCAAAGATACATAATTTTTTAATAGTTGCTCAAAAACTGGTGTATTACAGGGACGTATAGCGTTCGGGATGTGGGCTATTACATACTAGTGCTTTTTTTTACCTTTACCGAACTCGTGCGTTCTCTTTCCCAACTGTCAAAATAATGTCTATTAAAAAGAAAAACCAACCGTGAAGTTTTTACTAAAGAGTTTTTGTGATTCATACAAATACGTATATTTCTAAAAAGAAGCAACTAATTTATTTCGTTATCAGATTTAATGATTTAATTGAATGAGTTAGGTTAGGTTTCATTTCATTTCATCTCATTAAATTTCATTTTCATTTCATATCAATAAAAAAAATATACTGAAGACTAAGCTGTATGGATAGTTCCCTTTGGGCGAAGAAAAAAAAACTCTGCTTATATTCTACGGTTGGCGCCATTTTCCAGAAATTTTCTTTGCGAGTTTAGTTGTTTGTTGCACAAAATGAGTAATTTCGACCCTATTTTTTTTTTAATTAACACCACCGGAATCACTATAATTGCACAAACATTGTATCACAAATATACATGAACAATCATACGAAATTAATAATAGTTTGTCTCAAACAGTAAATATGCAACCTAAAACTGTACCAATTTCAATGTACATGTGTACTATAACTTTTATAAGAAATAAATTATTAGTTAGTTGAGTTTATTGTGTTTTTATTATTTTATTTTTATTTAATAAAATAATAAAAACACAATAATTTTTATTAATTTTATTATTAATATTTTTTTATTATTAATATTAATTTAAATTAATTATTAATTTTTATTATTTTATTTTTATTTAATAAAATAATAAAAACACAATAAACTCAACTAACTAATAATTTATTTCTTATAAAAGTTATAGTACACATGTACATTGAAATTGGTACAGTTTTTTAAACTTACTGGAGAAGTTTTAGGTTGCATATTTACTGTTTGAGACAAACTATTATTAATTTCGTATGATTGTTCATGTATATTTGTCATACAATGTTTGTGCAATTATAGTGATTCCGGTGGTGTTAATTAAAAAAAAATAGGGTCGAAATTACTCATTTTGTGCAACAAACAACTAAACTCGCAAAGAAAATTTCTGGAAAATGGCGCCAACCGTAGAATATAAGCAGAATTTTTTTTTCTTCACCCAAAGGGAACTATCCATACAGCTTAGTCTTCAGTATATTTTTTTTATTGATATGAAATGAAAATGAAATTTAATGAGATGAAATGAAACCTAACCTAACTCATTCAATTAAATCATTAAATCTGATATTGAAATAAATTAGTAGCTTCTTTTTAGAAATATACGTATTTGTATGAATTACAAAAACTCTTTAGTAAAAACTTCATGGTTGGTTTTTCTTTTTAATAGACATTATTTTGACAGTTGGGAAAGAGAACGCACGAGTTCGGTAAAGGTAAAAAAAAAGCACTAGTATGTAATAGCCCACATCCCGAACGCTATACGTCCCTGTAATACACCAGTTTTTGAGCAACTGTATTAAAATATACTATTACAGTGTTTTGCCCAGGACAAGCCTTAATACAGGCAGAATGCCAGAACCAAAGATATATTTCTGTGGTAAATCACAGCGCACTCAGCCGCGCGCTTGTTAATTATTTATATTGTGATTGGCTGTTTACATTTTGTTCATAAGTTTAGAGAATTTTAAGTAATGACCGCGATGCGAGTTACATTGTTTGTAATTTTAGTGTTGATTAAAGTTTGTTCCGCGTATTTAATCCCCTTTTACCTGACTCACCCCGACTATATATATTATTTGGTTAGGACCACATAGATAGAGAGAAAATAATAATTAGTATTTCATAATAAACTTTTATTCATAAATTCACATGCTATACCTACTTGAATGCAATAATAAACCAGTCCAGGGTAACAATCATCAAATGAAAAATTAACTCAAAATACAATATATTCAGTGTTGTCCCTAATAAGGCACATATGAACGTTACAATTTTATTGATTCACATTTTAGGTTTTATTGTTTTGTTTTCATAGCAAATATTGTAAGCAATACAACTCAAAAATATAATCTATTTACATTTTTTCTGTCTCGGAAAACTAATAGGAATCCAATTATAGTCCTTGTTAAAATAAATGACACGATCATCACAAAATATTGTCAGCAGTTTATTTAGGGTCATTTATTCAATTTAGGCCCTGATAAGGTACTTATGAACGTTACAATTGACTCTACCTACCACTGGTATGACACCAACATCCACGAAGAAGACAGTAAGAAACATGTTGAAAGTAAATGATACAATAAAATAAATAGGTGATAAATAAATATATAGATAGATGTGATGACAAAACCCGAACAAAGTAAAAAAAAGGATGAATCGGGCGGGCGTGTCCACTGCTGAATATAGGCTTTTTCCTGTAGACAATAGCCCGGCAGCTATCGTCCACTGCTGAATAAAGACCTTTCCAACGGCTTGAGCTACAAATTCCCAGCTGAACATAGGCTTTCCCCCTAGACCGCCAACCTAGCCAGCTGTAGCCAGCTGAACATATGCCTTCTCTAGGAGTGCCACCCCATTTACGTCAGCATAATTCCCAGCTGAACATAAGCCTTCCTTAGGACCGCTAACCCATCCATACAAGACACCACCTACCATTGCCACCTTACCTGCTCCGTCATTATTATAGTCAGCTGAACATACGCCTCTTCTGATTGCCATACCTCATCCTTCCATACCATAGTCATCATCGTTGTCAGTTGAACATAGGCCTTTCCTAACAAACCTGCAACACCATTGCCATAGCTGGACATAAGCCTCATCTTTATGGGTGTGTGTGATACGCTTTGAAACACCCCTCCACACAGAGTGGTACTCCACAGTTATCATTGTCACACATCCAAACAGTTCGACTACGGCGCTTGTTAAACGCACACCACGCGCAAGTGAGTCGTTTCGTCCTCGAAGCACCCGCTGTACTTTCGCTATCCACCTCCGCCCGCTTTATAAAATGTTTGCCGACTAAGCGTGCGGGAGGCAGAACTGACTGCCTTGCCGGCGCACGCATGGGGATTCTAGGCTGCGGCACCCGGGATAAATGGTGTTGCAGTATTTGTTTAACTAAGTCCAAGCGGAATGTCAACTGCTTGGTCTGCGTAAGTCGTTTATTAGATTTTTCGTAGATGATGTGACTATTAAAAATAGAAATATTCATTAATCTCTTGAAGGTTGTTTTGTACCATTTAGAACATCTCTTCCTTTCAATAAGGTATGGCTCCAACATTTGATCTTTTCGATCTACCCCCCCCATGTTGGCATTATAGTCGACGATAACAGTAGGCTTGTAATGTGCTGGCCTACCAGGTTTACCCTCAATGTGGGTAACGCCAGTGTCGTGGTGGGTGGATATTGTATAAACAGGTCGTTTGTCGTGATATACCATAAGCGCCACGTCACCGGAATGTCGTGCTAAAAACGTACTTTCCGGGACTTGTGCAAGCTGAATAATGGGGGGTACATCCTTACAATTTTTACGTAACGTACCAACGCAATCGGTATTATTACGTTTTAAAAACCTGGCTAGGATCGGTGAGTTGAACCAGTTGTCCATGAACAACCGGTAACCCTTATTAAGGAGCGGTCTGATAAGTCGCACTACTACCTCTGTGCTCATAGGAACTGCCGATTTGTTTGAAATCTCCTTACCCTGGTAGATAATAAAGGACCATAGGTATCCCGTTGCAGATTCGCACAGCTCAAAAGTTTTGATTCCAAAACGTGCCGCCTTCGTTTTTATGTACTGCCGGAAACCAAGATTGCCCTTCCAAAGAGTAAGCGACTCGTCTATTGTTATGTCTTGGCTTGGCTTGTACAATTCCTTGAACTTAGCATTCAAGTGATCTGGAATGGGACCAAGACAAAACAATTTTGACGAGTTTGCGGTTTTCGTACTATTATCTACAAAATGCAACGCCCGATTCAATAGCCAGTATCGAGATTGAGACATCATCATCCGAAAAATTTCCGTTTTTAGTAAAAAGTCTGTAGAAAAACAGGATTTGATGCTTGGCAACCTAATGACGCCAAGCATCATCCAAAACGAAAAAAGTATTAGAATTTCGTGGACGTTGGTATCATACCAGTCCCTCGCAAATCGTTCCGATTTTTCTTTGAGTCCTAGAGCATATCGATTGGTTTCCCGCACGATATGCTCTAGGATCTCATCATCCCAAAATTGACGGAAAGCACTGTAGGCGTCAGAGCAGTTCCGGGTGGGGCCAACTTCGAATCCAGGGTCAAAATGACACCTGGATCCGTTAAACGTGGCCATAGAAGACCACGTAAATTCCGTGGCCCCTTCGTCCCCCCCGAACAACTCCGACACCACGGTGCTTTCCCCACCTTCTTGTCTTCTCGCTCCCTCCCTTAGGGTGGGCCGCTCCGACGACCTAACCTGCTCCAGCCTGCGGACCATTTCCCGCAGCTCCGGAGGAACGTCCTCGTCATCGAGGCACACCTCTAGGACGAATCCTTCCCGCCGCACGTACTCCGGACCGACCGCATTAGCAAGTACTCTGCGCCCTCTCCCAGCCGGACGCTGGACCGTGGGCGGTCGCGCTCTACCCCGAATGGCACCGCGGCCTTGACCACGGATGGAGACTGAACTGGCCCTGTAACAGAAGTTCACACTTCTCACATCATACACCTTATCTAACAACATTGCAGTCAAACATCTAGCCTATCCTTCCTGTACAAAAATAAGTGAATACGTACCTTGGATTCCAGTCATCGTTATCCCGGCCAGCAGTCCCCTCCTCCGAATCGGAGTAGAAGCGCACCACGTTGCTATAAAAAAAAGACGGCAACATGAAGGTATGCCTTCTGATAAAATCTTCTATTCAAATTAGGTATGATTGTTACCTTCCCTGCCCTTGGTCGGCATTTGGGCTGGCGAGAGGGTCGTTACGTGGGCTGTTCAGCGGACTGTACGGCGGCGGCGAAGGAGTCCTCGATGACGAACGGGACGTGGCGGTGGTGGTGTTACTAAAACAAATATTGTTTTCTCGTAGTATACAGGATGTAGCGTAAATAATGGATAAGCCTGTATCTGCAGATGGGAGACCCCAAGCACTATAATATAAAAAAATTACAAACCCCAGAGTCGATGGGTTAGCGCAATATTTAGATTTTTATTATTTTTTGAAAAATTGCCACCTTTGGTTACTTCAGCGGCCACCATGTCCACAAATAAAGATGTTTTTAACCTTTAGATATCTGCATAATATTTTTAAATATACGTGCTATAAGACGTGTATTACAGTTTTAGAGTATCTCAGGTGGTTTTTTGAAGCGAAAGCTTCTTAAAAGTTGTGCACTTTTTGGGATGGGTAAAAAATGTTAAACTCGCATCAGGACACGTGACCTGATCGAAAATTAGTAAGGTAACGTAACAGATACAGACTTATCCATTATTTACGCTACATTCTGTATAAAAATAGTCTAGTCCATCAATAAAGGTATTTAACTAACAGTCCATGCAGCTGCGCATTCTCGTCCATGGAGAAGGGCAACATCCATTCGTCCATCTAAAACAGAAATTAAAATTGCAATACGATATCAGACAGTAATCAGAAAAAAAAACTAAAATGTAGTTAGAAGGAAAGTTTGTACAATAACGCGGTCAGTCAGTAAATATTTATGTGAAATAATAATAATTTATAATTTTAAATCAAACAATAAATAAATTCTAATATTTTTTATCTGTCCGTAACCTCAAACGAAACACCTATCATAGGATGTGACGTCTGTAAAAATATCATTATCTATCGTGCGTGATACTTAGTGTTTTATCGACTTTTATATTTCCAAATATAAAAGTTTATGATTACGGCACAGTAGTAAAGTTAAAGCAATGCACTCGGTACTTGGTATGTTTGTTGTTTACCTACAGATGACGTCACGCGCACTGAGGTCACGTGATGTACCATTTACGCCGCATTTTTAAACAAATAACTTTTAGACATAACTAGTTTTGGGTACATATAAAGCGTAATTTGTATGAAATAATTTGTTTAATAGTTATATCCATTATGATTAATTTTAAACACTTACTAAAATTCCCTTTTAAAATAATAATAAAAATTAATGTAACAAATAAATAGAAAAAGTACTACCTCTGGTTCTTCCTCTTCATCCTCACTATCGTTTCGCTCTTCTCCGTCCACATGGTCTACGGCCATCTAGAACAGAAATTACATCAATTACAATTTCAATTATAAAAATACATACAATACAAATGTAAAGTTTTAAGTTCCCTGTACTTGTAGTATAAGATTGTATTACTTGCCAAAATTCATAGTTCTCTCAAATTAATAAATACCCTATAAAATATTTTGATTCCCTTGAGTGTTGAAACTTAGAAGTTTGATTTTTTCCTCAGCTTCAAGGGACTGTAGACTTGAGTAGGTATAGATTTATTTTAACTCAAGACCTCCACATGTTCGGGATGTAAAGGGTCTTGACGGACAGACATATCGATGGACGAACAACAAAGTGATCCTATAAGGGTTCGGTTTTTTCCTTTTTCTGTACAGAAGGCTCAAAATTACAGAAAAGTATAACTACCTCCTCATCCAGGTCTTCAGCATCATCCCAATCACTCTCTTGGTCGCTCCCCGAGTCTACGTCGTCTACTATCACATTGTCAAACTCGCTGGAAGCATTTCCAAGGGGATTAGGATTCCACATCTAAAACGAAAAAAAAAAAAAACTGTAAACATACAGGGAACTTAAACCTTTCTACTAATCTCATACTAAATGTATGGGAGTGTTTAATGTCAAAATTTTGGATACTTCTTGTTTGATTTTTAAAAAGTTATTGTTTTCATTTTACTGATTAGGTAACATACTTTCGATATAATTTTTTTTTATATATGTAATAGTTACGGAATAATTGCCTGGTCACCTTTAACAATTACACCCTGTACACTGAGTGAATTTTTCAATTGGTTGTGGATGGCCAAATCCTTAAATAAAGGGAACAAGTAGCAAAAAATTCAGAGTCTCGGGGATGATTTTGATTAAAACTAAAACTGCATCATTAGATTTAGAAACGCAGATCTTACGGGAACGCGGGGGAAACTAGTAAAAAATAGATAACAACCTATTCTCAGACCTACCGAATATACATATAAACTTCATCAAAATCGGTCAAGCCATTTCGGAGGAGTACGGTAACTAAAACTGTGACACGAGAATTTTATATATATACATATATATACGCTTTTTTAATTATTGTGAAATAAAAACTTTTTAATTTTACATAGCTTACGAGGACAACCCTAACGCTCCATTAGAGCGTAGGTAATTTATTTCAACAATTGGGCCGTTTCCATTTCGATACTTACTGCTTTAGCGTGTATAATTACTGTGCCAAATGGGTACGTTAGAAGCATGGCACCCGTTTTAAGTGATTGTAAGTTTTGCTAAAACGAAACGGACATAAGTCTACAAATAGCGTAAACGTGGGCATTTCTGTAAATGTAAAAACAATGGTGATACCTCACGAATTTAGAAATTACGGAAAGGTCTATTAGGTACTGTAAAAATATTAGGCATGGGATACCAAGACTTTATAATAGGTATATAAACCAAAAAGATTATTTTTACTTAGTAATTCTCACTTCGTGTTGGAAAACAAGATCAAAACATTTTCAAAGACGCAACCGACGCTACCCTTCCAAGACGCCTATCAAAGAGTATATAGAAGTAGTGATTTCAGGTAAATTGACGAATAAAATTATCAGATATAATTACTGAATTACTTACTTAAATAACATAGTACTTATTCATAAAAAAAACAACTTACCTTGAGTCAGCAAAAACAACAATCTACACTTGAACTCGAAACACGAAAGTGATCAATTGCGTGCGAAACCGCTATGATTTGTTACGTAGTGTTTTGTTTATTTATATTCTCTTTGATTTGTTTGACTTACATACAATTATTTACACCAAAGAGTATGTAATATATTATTTACACTACTGAACTGACTGACTGGCCAAAGAGTATGTATGTAACTAAAACGTAGTGTTTTTATCCTCTTTGTATGTAACTGAGACTGACCCTCCGCTAGGAGCACAGATTTTGCACAGATTACTGATATGTAGCTAGCGCTAGGAGTAAATATGTTCCTTGGACTCAAAGAATATGTAAAGTTTTATTGGACTGACCAGTTTGTAACTGACAAAACGTAGTGTTTTTATCCTCTTTGTAACTGACTGGAGAACGTAGTGATCAAAGAGTATGTAATATATTGTAGTGATAATTTATTTCCTCTTTGCCGACTGGCTGACCACAGGTACCAAAGAGTATGTAATATATTACAGCAGGGCTATTGCGTATCTCTTGATACAATCAAATTATCATTGAAGTCACTTGAAACCGAATAAAATGGCGGATTTGCGATTGCGTAAGTCCATTTTGACAGCAGTGATTGTATCACAAATGCCATTGCAACCTCAACCATTTTAGGTATAACGATTTCTATCGATAAACGTAAAATGCGATCACGTAACTCGACTTCAATCTAAATGACAGCTTGGTATTTCAAGAACTTCAATTGTTCATTGAAACAAGTCTTGCGTTGTTTCATCAAGCAATAAAGGTTGTTTTTTATTGAGTTTATGTTGATTATCCATTCATAATCAGTGATTTGAAAGTTAATATAGATATAGGTATGCGATTACGTCTTTTATTATAAGTATATCAACTATTATTATTGATGACCTATGTTGTTTTAGTTCGAAGTTAATGTTACGTTGTTATGAAGGAACGTGGATGAGGAACGTCCCAAAAACAATAAAACTATTAAATTGTGAGACGTGTATGTAGCGAGACTTCAGTAACCCACTGTGGCTGCCCAATAGGAATGAGTTCAGTTGCGCAGTTTCACTGACGCTGATCAACAGGCTATCCAACAAAGTCAGCATAATTTAGAATTTGGTGGCAATGCTGAATCTGACATGAAAAATATGCTTGTACAGAGTCTGTGGGCAAGAAAGGAGAATTAATAAAAATATATGTTTCAGTATTTATTGTTAATAATTTATTGCTTCTTATAAAATAAATACTTTATACGTACCGAATGTAATAAATGGACACAGAAAATATATCTTAGGTATCAGTATAAACAAGCTACAGTGAAGTGTCAATTACAAATATGCCTATTTCATCTAAACTGATATTATAAAGAGGAAAGATTAGATTTTTTTTTGTTTGTTACGATCTGACTCAAAAACTATTTGACCAATGTAAAAAATTCTTTCAACATTAGAAAGCTACATTATTCCTGAGTAACATAGGCAGATATTTTTATCCCGACAAAAGATAAGATTCCACGGGAACGTGGGTGAAACCGCAGAGGACAGCTAGTTATAGATATTTAAAAAAAGTTATAGTATGACTTAAGGACAACATTTCAAGTACAATGATTTTAAAGAGCTCCAAAATAGGTTGATGTAAAGCTGCCAACTTCTGCTTGTGAGCAGACAATCTGTGTCAAGCATGAAAATCTTTGTCCAAAAGTAGCTCGGCTGTGATGCGTCTCTTTTTTATCTCATATGCCCAGTGTAGCTCATTATTACCATGATCTGCAAAAAAATATCTTTATTGACAAAGGATACTACTATTTTAGTACTGAAGTGTCAGGTGGCAAATACCTATTAATACTCTTAATATGCACATTACAATGTTTATAGGGTGATATAAATTATAAAATATTAATAAGTATGTACCTACTTACTTGGCCCAGAAACAGAATTGATTTCATAAGCAACCACATATTCCATTGGTCCCTCAATTTTTTTTGTGTACTTGAAACACATGAAAAGTTAAATAAGCTAATAATTAAACAATATTATAATGCAAACTAGCCCAAGGGCATTTTATCTTTTTCCAGTAAAAAGTATCCAGTTTTTACAGGATAATATGATCTACCTGTGTGTCAAGTTTTATCTAAATCCTTTCAATAGTTTTTGCTTGAAAGAGTAACAAACATCTTCACATTAATCCTCGGTAGTCATATAGGATTAGTATCAAAAATACATATATGAAATAGAATCAATAATTTAAATTGCTTTTATTACACTTTAATAGGTTTTTTGTGTACAAACTAACCACTCCAAAATGTACTCTATCACTGAATAAATTTTATCATTATCCATTCAATTATTATAATGATTTCAGTAACAAACATATCCACACTTTATGTCATGATAATATAATGGTTATTAGTAGTTAAAATATAAGATATTTTGTAAAACTTACTTGTACATATCATGACATAGAAGGACCTATTTGTGCATGTTGTATGGGATGGTTGAAACAAAATAACACTATTAGAAATAGCAGGAGTCCCACCATGAGTCACTCACACACCTACAATGTAATTCATGAATTCATTTCACATCAATCATCACATCTATTTTAAAGCCAACAAAAATGCGTGAAATTACTAGCCAATACAATTTGACTTCAATAAAAACAAATAACTATAGGTAGGTACCTAAGTATATAAAAATGACGATTGCAATCACATAAATTCATATATTATACGGTTGATTATAAAATGCATTTCGTTTTGAGAAATTTCATACATAAAAAGTACTTTTTAAATTGGTCGGATAAGCTTATGACTTGCAGCAACTTCACTCCGCAAGTTGTCGATGAGGATCACTGCAACCTAAGATACGCAATCGCTAATTATCGATAGAAGTATATTTCAGTCCTCATCAGTGGATTCGTATTGCAATGTTTCAGTAAAGTTACGCAATCGGGCCCCAGGTATCTTATAAAACGTACTACGTTTCCTTCAAAAGAAAAAAAGAAGCTTCCGATTATTTTAAGAAAGTTTAGTTTAGTTAAGACTATTAAGCCTAAATCAATTAATTATTTTCAATATTGTTATTTTATGTTAAAGTCATGTTATATCACATTCACAGTAAATTCCGCATAAGTCCAGTTAGGTTTCAGTGAAATTGGTGGTCATTCCACTAAAACTTCACGGACTTTTTGGGACAACCTGAGAAGTCATGTGACAAGCTTTCATTTCATTTAACTTCACTTGTGCACTTAGTTAGATTGATCTTTATTGGACAAAAAACCTCAAAATACACGAATTTAATGAAAATAAAACGAAAACGTAATGTCAATTTGCAAGTTCCCGCCCAAAAGTCATGAGCTAAGCTTTCGAGAGGCCCCGTGCACAAACGTATTATATGGCTGGTATAATAATCAAAGATTATATTATATAACTGAAATTGAATGGAAAACTAGTAACGCTCTTTTCAAAGCCGCCAATGTTTTTGTAACGGCGGGTTATTTGTTCTTAGAAATCTCTAATTTCTGATGGTATAAAAAAATCTATACATTACTATGGTAAATGTGCAAAGAAACGAATCCGAAAATTTACTATATTTTGAGAAAGTTGTAGAATCTTCTTTAAATATGCAAAGATGCCTATTTATTGCTATTTGATAGCTTATATACTTGAGTGACTTTTATTTTGAAATATTTGAATTTTAGCCCGTCAAAAGGTATTTCATAGAGAAGTGGGGAAGGGGCTAGAAGGGTCTTGGCCACAAAGTACATTTTTATATACTGAGATAGAGAAATTTTTTGAGAACATTTATCATAGAATATATTTTTTATACCATTAGAAATTATAAAGAACAAAGAACCCGCCGATTTAAAAAAAAAAGATATATTTTGACGTGAGAATTTTCGATTTATAAGTTATTGTTCCGAGATTATAACATCCTTGTTTAAAAAGCACTCTAATTTTTTTTGTTTTTGGCTTGGTATTTTAAGCCATTTCTTAATTTAAAATATTCACTTTTTATGTTATAGTCACGTTTTATTGTCACTTTCACTGTAAAGTCTAGTCCTCATCCGTACAAGTCCAGTCTAGTTTTAGTGAAATTGGCGGCTATTCCACTAAAACTCCCCGCCAAAAAGTCCAAAAGCACCCTAACATTTTCGATATTAAGTCAAAATAAGGTGAAAAAATTAATATTTTGAATCAAAAAAATTACAATGTGTTTGAGACATAAAAAGGTAAGTTTTCACTAATTTTCGTGAAAAACAAAATTGTTTTGTAAAAGATACGTGGGACACTCAGAAAGTTTTGAGAAACTAAAAAACTATCTTCTATGAAAAATATATTTTTATTCAATCTTTTCAACGAACTCTCCACCAGCCTCTATACAAAGTTTCATGCGTCTGAACCAATTTTCAAAACATTTTTTCCAGTCCTCCGCAGACACCTCTTCCACGGCCTTCTCAAACACTGCTAGCGCGTCTTCCGGCCATGAAAGCTGTATCCCTTTGAGCTGATTTTTAATTATAGGGAATAAAAAGAAGTCACACGGAGCCAAATCAGGACTGTAAGGAGGGTGTCCCAAGACTCTGACCGGTGTGGAATCCCGGAAAGGAAGTCCCTCGTTTTGATCACAGAGTGCGCGGGCGCGTTGTCGTGGTGAAGAAGGACCCCGCGGAGCCCGGTGTTCGGTCGCTTGTTGCTCAATGCAGAAAATACTTTTGGCAGGCATTTTGTGCTATAACATTCGGCGTTGATGCTGCTTTGGTCTCAAAGTGGAATTGAAATTAGGTACCCCATCAAATTTGAATTGGCTCTCAAAAAAATGCGGAGGGAAATTTGAAAATCGAACAGTATTTTTACTTTTAAATAATCGAAGTTTTCAAAATTACAAATGGCCAGTGTCTTATACATAAACTTTCTGAGTGGCATGGTACAAAAAAAAATCTAAAACTTGGTTATTTGAATTTTTCACATAAATTTTGAGGTTATGTGACAAACGTGTAAATACAAGTTATATATAATAGATCTTTTTATTACCTACAACTCTGCTAATTAACTTTTTTCCATAGGACTTGTAGTTTTGCCGGAATTTGAGATAAACCGTTTTTTACCCTTAAACCCTTCCACTTCCCGACCTCAGATCGCCCGTAATTTATTTTGCCTTTCATTTTTGTTATATTCTCTTCCTTTTACAATGGGTTTCATCCTACTATATTACTTTTGTTTCAAAAATTGTCTACCCTAGGCTATAGAAAACATCGTTCGCAAAAAATGCATAGTTTTGGCTCTCCAGCAATAGTGAAAAACGTCCTAAAATTACGATTTTTTTGTCAATTATCCCGGCTATCCCACTAAGGAAAGCCTGGGACTTTCGCGAGCGTCATCCTGAAAGGCAAATATTAATATTCTGGAAGATGTCCAAACATATTCCAAAAGGTCCCGTTTAGTAATTTGAAATAATGAAGTTTGGTCAACATTTTATTTAATTTGATTGGGGTAACTAGGACAACTGGTCAAGTTATTATTATTTTGTTTTATGTTGTAGTCACATTATTGCAAGCTTTATATTAGCTTGCAATGTTTGTATATTTTTCTTGAAAAAAAAATTGAAAAAAATCCTTGAGACTCCATTACGGAACCCTCGGTGCGCGATTCCAAATCGCACTTGACCGGTTTTTTTTACACTTTAGGAGTTGAATTTCGAAAAATCCTTTCTTATTCCTCGTCCAACACTTTATTTCTTGACATGAACTCCCCTCCCGTACCCCAGTGACGCCTACATCGCATATTATGGTGCTGCCTAGCTAGCCGAGCGGGGTGCGCGGCGACCACGCGTCGTTTTTCTAATTCTTACATTTTAAACTTGTAATATCTTTTGAATGGAATGTCCGAATTGAATATTGTGTATTTTTGTAATAGTTTAAGAATAAAATTGTTAAACATTTGAAAAAAAAAAACCCAATATAGTCAAGATGGTCCAAAAATATTTAAAAAATGTAACCTTGCTGAGTTTCTTGCCGGTTCTTCTCAGTTGAAGGCTGACTTCCGAACCGGTGGTAACTTCTGTAATTCGACCTTCATAAGTGCCCTTCTGGGGCCTAAATGAATAAATGGTTTTGACTTTGACTTTGAATGATTTAAAAAGTTATTGAAGCAGTCTCTAATGTGAAGTAATTTATTTTTATAAATATTAATACCAAGGGACAAATAAAGAGCCTTTTCTAGCGCCGGCATTTCAATGTGTCTATGAAAGTGAACTCCCAGACGGCTGGACAGATTTTGATGAAATTTCGTATGTTCAAGTGGATTCCAGAATGGTTTAGATTCACTATTACACCCGGTAGGTGGCGCTGCAATCAGTTAGTTATAATTAATTTCTTTTAATGTATTATTTGTGATAGTCGGTTAGCTTTACAAGGCTGCTAAAATCATTCTCGCAGACATTGACTAGTGCAGCTGAAATTAAAAAGTATGGCAATAAATAATAATACAAATATCATCATAAACCTTATTTATTCGCACGCCAAACGCACGTAACAGCCATATCATAATGTGTGATCTAACATAACAGTATTAAGTATATATAAACGTTCATAAAAATACTTGTAAATACCTAGTCAAGCTGTTGTAAGAAAATAAACATTTATATAACTATTCGCTCACAAGTCGCAAACACTTCAGGATAATACAGGATATATTATATATACACTTTATTATAATCAAGCACTGATAGAAAATTATGAATGTTTGTGTGTTACTAACTTGTTTATGCAGCCTCATTTGTGAGTCATTATGTAAAAAATATTCTATTGGCGTAAGAATTAAGATGGGTTACAATCTCAGAGATATGTTTTACATACATACACATCAAATTTTTTCACATTTTTTCAGCTACATATCAATAATAAAAGCGTGATGTGGCAAGTGCTACTTTCTTGCTTACACTCACCTACGCGTCGATTAGCACTTGATATTATTGACGCTTATACGCGTATTTAGCACTGAACGTGTTAAAACGAAGAGGAAAGAAGAATCTCGCCGAAATAGTTTGTTAGCATTAATTTGAACTCAGCATTGACAATAACTAATAAGACTGGCAAAAGAAAACAAAACAAAATTCAGATAGTCTAGTTGAGTAACGTAAACTTATGTGTAAAAAAAAAGTCTCAATACTAATTGCACATTATTAACTACTCTTCTACGTAATGTAAAACTAGCAAATTATTAAGAATAGATTTCGCAATAAAATCTCAGAGCCGACATTTTTACGTTAAAAATATTTGTTGATATTTCAATATTACTTGGAATTTAACTCACCGTTCAACTTTGGCACCTCTTTCTATAAATAATATTAAAGAAGATTAAATAAGCACATCTACTAATAATTAATTTAAGCCAAATATATATCAACGTTAATTATTTTAAACACATTTTCTAAAATCTAACTAGAAAAGTCGATACGAACTAACGGCGAATAAAAATTCTCAAAAAAAACTAATATTTACACAACGAATTAAATTAAAACATCAACAAACACATTCAACGAACCCGGCACATAAATACGAGGAACATAATCAATAACACGATACAAAATAGTCATAATAATAACACGCTGCAACTTATGAAAAAAAAATTTACAAAAAAAAAACATTCATAGTCAAGTCTGAAAATTTCAAATATTCTGTAAACATCCGGTTTGGCTATAATGTCCATTTTCACAGATAATAGAAGCACGCGAGCGAATGAGGTCCCATTTCTATAACTTAATTTGTGCTCAATGACAATCTGTATTTTACAATTTTATCTCAATGTATTTAACATTATAATTGTGCTTGTTTCCTATACTAAACATATCAGGCACTGTTAATTTTAACCAGTAAATTCGCAGCAAAATGAAACCTCTACGCAAGTATTTTTTAGTGTGGCAACATAGCCTCGTAATGGCGTCGCCCATTTGGCGGGAATCATTTAAAATTGGTATACGATAGAGATTTGTTATATTTGTTTGTAGTCTTAACAAATAACCTAACAATATAAACGAACCCATCGCATCAGACTATTAACACGATTAAAACTGCTGTATTTGAGTACATATTGTCCTAATGCCGATCAAAATACAAACACTCTTTTCGCTAAACATTTAAACCGACAGATGGCGTGTCACACTCAAGCTGTCAGCACGACGGGAATCAAAATTTGTTATTTTCTTAGCTCACATTGGCAGTGCCCGAATGTGGTCAGTTCCAGCCAGCGTGGAGCGGGGGGGTAGTGAGGGTAACTAAGGGGGGGAAGGGTGGTTCAGTCGTTGGGGCTGAAGAACTTAGCCTGGAGTTGTTCTAGCGGGAGGACTTGGTCATCGCCGAGGGGAGGCTGCTGTTCCGCTTTGGATTGCTCCCGGAGTTCTGAAAATAATAATTAATATGAACTCAGACCAAATAAATAACTCGGGTAATTTTAGTTTATTTAGTAGGTGACCCGCCTATATATTTTGTCATACTTACGCCCTTTTGTCATACAAATAACTGGACACCTGTATATATATAGTAAGTAGGTTGTATTGTATTGTAGGGTACCTTGCCAGCGATGCAGCAGTGTGGTGTAGTGGTCAGCTCGGTGGTGTTGCTTCAGTTCGGTGAACACGTGGACGAGGCCGCGGTAGTCGTATTCCAGACCCGAGTATCGAGACCCGAACAACTTGAGACCTGCATTTATAAACACTTATTTAGGTTCCGGTGCCAAAGTACCTACGTACAGAAATTTTAATACGATCTTTATATACATTAAAAAATGTATATTAGTAAAACAGAAATTATGGCGATGATAGCTCAGTAGTAGTGACGTCGGATACCGTGGCGAAGGTCATGGGTTCGAATCCTACAATAAGCTTGAGCTTTCGGTGAAGGAAAACATCGTGAGGAAATCACGACACGTTGGGACTACCTCTCATTCTAAGTAGGGTTACCCTATATGAAAGAAAGATAAGTTGTCCCAACGTAATTGTTATCTTTCTCTTTTTCGCAATTGATAGGTATTTGCTTCAAGTAGGTATGGAGAGTTACCTATCCAGATAGTATACATAATTCTTGGACGCGTCATAGTGGATGGCACTACACTATCTGTATTAAAATGCTATAAATACTAACTGATAGAGATAGATCTGAGATACAACTTCTCAGCGGCGCAGTGCATGTTCATGTGGTAGTTGTAGAGGCTGGCGAGGTGCCCCACGCTGAGCCCCACCTCGTAGTCCTCGGCGCCGAGGAGCTCCTCCTTTATCGCGATCGCCTTCAGGTGCATCATCTCCGCATCCTGACAATAGGAATGGTGACTGATATATCAAATCAGCTTCTTTTTATTAAATGTCAAAACGATCATTTACATGGAGTTTTGTCTGCAATTATACTTGTGACGTCATAAATATATACTATCAAAAGACCGTTTGAGACGTTAAATTGGTAATTAAAAATCATGTTAAGGTGGAATTCTACATGGTGATCGCGATTTTAGAGTGTTTTTGAGAATATAGGATATATCATGTAAATATATCTTGAAAAGGAATCTAGTACAGTAATAAACACACAATTTTCGTGCTACGCAGAATAAATAAAAATTTAAATAGCGCCATCTATTACTCAATAGCGGAACTACATCACACTACTACCGCCCTCTGGTATCGAGCAGCGGAACAAGATGCTCACTCTGTGTCTGTCTAAATAAAGTTTCGGTGTTTTCTTATGAACAGGTGTAAATTTAGTTACCCCAGCTCGTAACAATATATACAGGGTGTCCGGTAAGGACAAAATTAAGGGGCGATAGGTGGGCTGGTCATCTACCAAATCCATATACAAAAATTAGCTCAATAAAAAGGTCACCATTTTCGAGATATTTTGATATTTGTACTACTATAGACAGCAAAATTAATTGACAAATTGCAATGTTAAATCAAGTAAATAACAACTGTTTATATTATCCCAATGAAGTTATAGTACCGCAGGAATTTCTTTGCTACCGTATTCAGTAAAGTTTAAAAATTTACTAACTGACCAAAGATTTTCTTATGCCCGGTTTCTGAAGTCAACAGATAACTTCTCAATAACTATTGATTCATTAATCTGTTGACTCGCGAGATTAACCTACACAGTCGCACAGTTTTAAAAAAATCAAAATTCGCGCCCAATTTTCAAGTAAATGTCATCGTCCCGATTGTCCCATTTGAGAATCAAGTGGTGCGGACTCTGAAACCCCGATTGTCCCAAGAAAGAACTGACAGGTTAAAGTTAAACATAAGATAAACGTCGGTTGACTGTCACTGCGTTTCTGAATACGCAACAAGCCATTCAATAACTATCTAACCGATAACTAGTTCCTTATTTGCCGCTAGATGGCTCTGTTTAAGAGTTTGTCTCGAAAATTGATTTAATTATTTTTGATTCGTCTTAAATACTAGTTTTATTTACTAGATTATGTGGCTAAAGACTGTTTTAGTTCAAAAAATATGATTAGTCTTAAGTTATGAACGACATCATTGTCGATTTTATTTGTGAGTATTGTCAGTGTCAGTCGTGTTTCTTATCGAAACGTCAAATAGTTATGGAACCGATAAACGCCGCAAATTGGTCAGTTAAGTTGAACTCAGTTTAACTAACATCGCGGTGTTCGGAAACGCACTTTCACAAGTTATCGAACCAATAGCGCTAATGAATAGATAAACCACCGTCAAAAGTGCCTCAGAAACCGGGCCTAATGCCCTGTGGTGTAAATGTAAGTGTCAAAATACCTGGAACTTCTGCATGCTCTGGTAGAGGCGGCCGAGGTTCCCATAATGCTTGGCGGTCTGCACGTTCTTCTCGCCGAACGCCATCATGGAGAGAGCCAGCGCCGCCTTGTGGAGGGACTCCGACTCTTCCAGGAGACTCGGCTCTGTGGGGGAAATTAGTTTTTTTATATAATTCTTAGTGTACCCCGCTAGAGGGATCCTATCTTTTCTTGAGATAAAATGTATCCTGTTATATTCCAGGATATGATTTACCTGTCTGCCAAGTTTCATCAAAATACGTTCAGCCGTTTTTGCGTGATCGAGCAACAAACATACAAACTTATAAGTAGGATAATTGGATGGTACGTTAGTAAACTATAAGCAAGGTGGCAGGATACTTTGTATCTTCAGGAAACCACTCTCAAGTTGATATTTCGTAGTCAAGCACCTAAGTGTGAGTTACGGCAGTTACCATTGAAAGCCAGTTTCCTCAAAGGTATTGCAAAAGGTCTGCAACGCTTATCTGACGTCTGACATATTAAAAATAGACTGGGTGTGTGTGTGTGTGTGTTTGTGTGGATGTGTATGCGTGTGTTTGTGTATTTGTGTAGATGTATGTTTGTGTGGATATATACGTGTGTTTGTATGGAAGTGTGTGTGTATTTATGTGGATGTGTGTGTTTGTGGGGATATATGTGTACTCGTATGTGTGTGTTTGTTTGGATGTATTATGTGTGTGTTTGTGTGGATATATGTGTGTTTGTATGGATGTGTGTATGTATGTGTGTGTTTGTGTGGATGTGCGTGTGTGTATGTATGTGTGTGTTTGTATGGATGTGCGTATGTGTGTGTGTTTGTATGGATGTGCGTATGTGTGTGTGTGTGTGTGTGTGTGTATAAGTACCGCTGACATCCTGTCCGGCGGGCGTGTCCAGCGCGATCTCCTCCAGTATGAGGGCCTTCACACGCTTCGCAGACGCCAGTAACAGATGGTCCGCTGGGACCAGGTTCTGGAGATTACACAACAACTATTGTACAACAGTCGTGCGTGTACATGTACATGTAACTCAACATAGGGCCCAGACAAGATGCTCGACTAGACATAGACAACCATTGTATGGGAATGACATAAGAAAGACTTCGCAGTAATTGTAATTTTTAAGGTTCTATTATTGGACATATTGTGTATGGGGGCAGATCTAAATTTACAAAAACTAAATGACAATGTATTTATGCTGTGTTTTTGCCATTCTCACTTCAATCACAACTTTAACTTCTTCCTGTCCTTATCTCACACTAAGTGTGGTCGGCACAACATGTTTTTCTCTTCCACTCCGCTCTATCACTAGTCATCTCAGTCTACACCTTTCATAAACATATCATTCTTCCATCCATACCTTCTTCGGCCTCCTTCTACCTCTATATCCATCCACACTCATGCTTACTACAATACTCTTTTATATAGGGTGTCCGGTAAGTAGAACGACAAAGTTAAGAGTGAGATAGGTCACCTACAAAATATACAAAAATTACCTTAGTAAAAAGGTCTAAATTTTCGTGAAATTTCGATATTTATTTTTGAATTTTAGATTAAATATCTCGAAAATTACACTTTTACTCAGGTCAAACTCAAACTCAAATATATCTTTGTTAAGTAAACTCATTACAAGTATTTTTAATCGTCAATTTGATTCATGTTAAATTCTAACGCTCGGTTCGGAAGGTTGCTTTTGTTGTGAAGAGCCGGCAATGATCTCAGCAATTACTCTTTTTAAAAAAACAACTTAGACCAATTACACTTTATAATTATTTCTATTATTATAGTCTTACTGATAATATATGTGTGTTATGGCGGCAAAAAAGGAATAAAGAAATTGAATTTAGTTACGAGTGATTTAGTAAACTCAACAAACGCAAGTCATTAATTTTTGTATATTTTGTAGGTGACCCGCCCTACTTACCGGACACTTGTATACAATAAACAAGACAAATACCTCAATAATCCTAATGGCCTTCTCGGCGTGGTCCCTCGCCTTGTAGAAGCGTCCCGAGGAGTACTCGAGCACGTAGAGTGCGTACGCGAGGTCCTCCTGCGCTGTCGCCACGTGCAGACTGCTGCGGCCGAACACCTGCCGCAGCGACGCCAGCGCCTCCTACAACACACACATCTTACATTTTAAACTCTATTTGTATGGGAGTAAGGACGTTAGTAGCGGATGCGCGGGTTTCTTTTGGGGTCCTTTTTATAATGATGTAACCGACGGTTAGATAGACGATCAGTTCGTCAAATCACGTAAGGTTTTACAGTTACTTTTCCCCCGCGGTGAGGTTTTAATTAAGCCACACATACTGGAAATGTAATTAGGTAAAAAGGATTCCTAATAAGGAATAGGTATCCGTTACGAAAGCATTTCCCTCGGAAACTCGACTGAAACCGTAGGGGTCAACTCGTTTATAATAGAATCTTTATCTAAGAAGGCTATGCTTCTGTTATATTTTGTACGGTTTACTTAAGGTCAGGTCCGTATAAAATTGCTGAATCCTAGTGTGATAGTGTGGCGATGATAGCTCAGTGGTAGCAACGTCGGATACCGCGGCGAAGGTCGTGGGTTCGAATCCTACAATGAGCTTGAGCTTTCGATGAAGGAAAACATCGTGAGGAAACCATAGCACGGTGGTAGGGTACTTTATAGGACCCGACTGGCTGGCTACCACCCTCATGCTGAAAATCTGTCGCCAAGCACCTATCGGTGTTCCGAGAACTGCACTTGCACTTGAGAGCCAGTTCCCATCTAGGCTTTGTGTACCACCTTCGGCCACATCATCACTTACCATGGTGAGATTGTAGTCAAACACAAGCTTATCCAGAATAGAAAAAAAAACTTGAGAGGTGTCAAAGGACACCCGGATGGAACGAAGTTATATAAGTCGAGAAAGTATATATATATAAAAATAAAAAAAACATTTCTATATATATATAAATAGGAATGAAAAAATATCTGGCTTGCTTTCTAAGAGAGAGAGAGAGAGAGAGAGAGAGAGAGAGAGAGAGAGAGAGATAGAGAGAGAGAGAAACATGCGCACGCCGCACAGCTTACAATAAAGTGACACTGACACTAAAAGTGTTGTGACAATTTTTCGTAAGAATTTTTTCCGTCTAGCCCCCGTTCACAACGCGCGATAAGGAACTTCGTTCCAAAAGGTTAATGTTGAGTTAGATAGTACATACGTCATACACGGCGACGCTGTGCGTGATGGAGTCGATGTTGAGCAAGTAGAACCCGTAGTCGAGCAGTGCGTGCGCGGTGCGCGGGTGTGCGGGCCCGAAGGCGCGTCGTGCGAGCGAGACGGCGAGCCGCACGAGCTCCCCGGCGGCGCCGAACTGTCGCTTCACCACGCACGCCTTGCCGCACGCGCGAAGCACCTCCACCGTTATCCTGAACGCAACACAACACGTGGTATTTTAGTTAAAGTACTAAAATTACCTACCTACCTATCTAAATCCAAAATGAAATTAACATAAAAAACTGTTAAAAAAATCTCTTTAAGCACTATGTTAATGCTTAATTTAATGATGTAAAATAACACAGTTTGCATCGAGCTGTGCCCGTATGCCACGGTTAAACCCGTGATGGTTTGTGTGGCATGTATTTTATGCATTTATGTTCATTATTATATTGTGATTAATAAATAAAAAAAGTAAAAAAAAATGCGGTGAACGAAGTTCAACTTTCTTTATCTTTCTCTCATCTATTGTATATTTTTCAATTTTTAAACCAAAAAGCCGCTTGGAGGTGACATAACGCTTTTTTCTTGTGACGATTTCCACCAGTTCACTGTAAGCGGCGTAAAAGAACTATTTTCGAAAAAAAAAAAAAAAAAAACAAGTCGGTTGTGATTTTTGATTTGCCGTAGGCTGAACTGTATTTCTTATACCGAAAGGAAGTTTTCCCACCCACAACAACCAGATCATCATACGTGACACTACAATTATGTGTACGAAACTATATTTGTGTGTTAATTGTAAATAGAAAGCACAGGGCCTCACTTGGGCGGCGTATGCGGCGTGAGTAGCCGGAGCGCGCGCATGCTCCACGCGTGTGCGGCGGTGTAGTCGCAGCGCACAAAGAACAGCGAACTGAACTCCTTGCACACCCGCGCCGCCAGCGCGCCCGCGCCCCACGCGCTGCTCCGCCCGCTGTCGCACACGCGCTCCGATCTGTTCGGGACCAGGGACACATTTAGGTTAGGGGCTTGTGGGGCTTATGCCCTGATAAGGAGAACTCCAAGCTGAAGTAGTAGTTTTAAATACACAATTTCTTCTAGTTTGTAAACTTAATTATTAATTAATTTTGAAATATTCCACTTATTATACTACCTATTATAAATGTGAAAGTTAGTTTGGATGTGAGGATGTGATGGTGTTTCTCACTCTTTCACACAAAAACTACTGAACGAATTTTGATGAAACTTGACACATAGGTAGATGATATTCTGGAATATAATATTCCTCGGAAACGTGGGTGAAACAGCTTGCATATCATCAACATGTCGACTTATAACATAAATTCTATCTAACATTGCGTGTGTTTTAGCTTTAGGTATTTATTCAAAAACAAAATGCCACTCACGTAAGTAAGCAATATGAAATTACCAATTCTAAGGAACCCGAGTACAGTCACCTTTTTATAACAAACATAAGCGCAAACAAGGAAAGGATAAAACAGTATTTACATAAATACAAAATACGACTTAGTCACACGTTATACCAGAAACTTTATAGTTGCACTAAAAACATATGTTGAAAAACTGCTGCCAAACATCTGGTGTGTTCCGGCAGTTGCAGATAGAGTTGCCTTAAAGCCATTGTAAACTCGACAACATAGGCAAATTCCCCTGGTATTGTTAATGTCTATAGGCGACGGTAGTCACTTACCATCAGGTAATTCCAATATATAATGCATATACTTGTCAAACTTCTAACACAATAAACAACACTTTAATATAAGTACGCAGCAGAGCCGGATTTAAGGGAGGGCAAACGGGGCAACTGCCCAGGGCCCCCACATAAATTATACTTATAATGAAAAAATTATACCAAATTATAAAAAATCCTAAGCAACTAAATATCATAATAAATAAAAACAAGATTTTGTCTTATTTGGAAAATAATTGTTGGCACTCCTTTATTGCCCCAGGGCCTCCACACCTTTAAATCCGACCCTGGTACGCAGGCACGGTCACTTTAGATCAATACTTGTCTGATGACTTATTACTAACCTGGTGTGCAAGTCCTCATCATCAGTCTGTATTTCCCTAGTGCAAGTGTCGGCGGCGGCGAAGGGTCCGCTAGTGAAGTCTTGTTTGAGGGCCTTCTGTTCCGGCACTCCAAGCAGTCCCAGAGCTAAAGAGTACGTCTCAGCTGCTGCGGGGAAGCAGCAATACGCTGATTGTGTGTTTAGTAATCTATAGTGAGAATAAAAAGAGTTTATTGTAGCTTCACAGCAAAAGCAACCTTCCGGATCGTGCGTTAGAGTCTAGACTATTCTATAGTGCCTGTTTAGGCTTATTTGGATAAATAAACATCATTTCAATCTATACTATCTTACCTTATCTTATCTTTTTTCGGGATAAAAATATAGCCTATGTTACTCAGGGATAATGTAGCTTTCTAATGGTGAACGAATTTTTAAAATCGGTCCAGTAGTTTATAAGTTTATTCGTTACATACAAATATACAACTCTTTCCTCTATATAATACTAGCTGTCCCGGCAGACCTTGTTCTGCCCTATTTCTCTAAAACGCGTCTTTGTTTTGTTTTGTTTCGATTGACGTCAAATGTTTGACAGCTGGGGGTTTGTATGGGAAAAAGAAAAGGGCTGTTTTTAGGGTTTTCCCGGCAATTATTAGATTTTTTCTCGCCGTAAAAACCATCCTTGGACTTCAACGAACATATAAAAAAAGAATTGGCCAAATTGGTCCAGGCGTTGTTGAGTTATGCGCTTACCAACACATTTTGCGATTCATTTTTATATTATAGATTAGTGTAAAGTTTGTGAGGTTATAGGGGGTAATCTCTGGATCTACTCAACCAATTTTGAAAATTCTTTTACCAATAGAAAGCCACGTTATTTGCGAGTGTCATAGGCTATAATTTTATCCCGGGAAAAGATAAGATCCCACGGGAACGCGGGTGAAACAGTCTGAAGTAAAAATCGAATTACAAGATTCCCAATCTAGAGATATTCGACCCAGTTTCCAGACGGGGATGGCACAAAAATGTGTAGTCTCTCTTACCTATGACAGCACTCAAGTGTGAGTCTTTTGTAGTAAGTAGTCTGAGGTTGAGCTTGGCACATATCGCGACATCGCAGCAGTACTCTTTGAGCGTCCGCGTACCAGCCCGCCTCGTTGAGGAAACCGCCTGGAAAACATCTTACTCACATCATCACTTGTTACAAACAAACTATGTCAAATGTTGGACGAGATGATAGCTCAGTGGTAGTAACGAAGGTTTCGGTGAAGGAAAACATCACGAGGAAACCATAGCAGTAGGGTACTTTGTAGTACTCGACTGGCTCAAGTTCAAAATCGCCGCCAAACACCTGTTGGTGTGTTCCGGCAATTGCACTTGAGAGCCAGTTGCCATTAAGGCATTGTAATAAGGTGTACAACACATTGGCAATTCCCCTGGTATTGCTAAAGTCTATAGGCGACGGTAGTGGTGAATTGGAAATAGATAATTGTGTATCTACATTCTACATGGCCAGTCTGCCAGTATCTTGATCCACATAAAGATCTGCAGCTACACCTCTCCAGTGTGACTCAAACAAAGATGGTACACTCACCTAGTCTAAGCCCAAGATGTATGAGCGAGTCACGTGATCTGTTGCCGTCGCATTTTGTTAGGTAGCACGAGGCCAGTTCAGCTGACAGCTTGGATCCATGCTCTATCACCGCCTGTCAATAAAAACACATGATGTATCATAGTAGATAGATGGGGCGTGGATACCAGGTGGACATATAGACAAGCTTAGGTGGTCACCAGGTGGACATATAGACAAGCTTAGGTGGTCACCAGTTGGACTGGGTTTAGGGATGACTTTTCCGGGACATTTCTGTGGTTATGGTAAGGTTTTTGGATTCCAACTATTGTATAGTCCAGGGGTCGGTTTTTGGGTGCATATGAGATCAAATATTTCGTAAATACCGCGAGCCAAATAATGGTCTTTATTTTGATCCCAAACACAATTTACTACATTTTTACATTAGTCGTTTTTTTCTGGAATCTCTTAATCTAAAAAGTTTGCCGACCCCTGGTATAGTCGATCGATTGAAACATATAATACAACTAGCTGTTCCGCGCGGTTTCACCCGCGTTCCCGAGGGGTCTTAACTTTTTCCGGGATTAAAAGTAGCCTATGTGCTATTCCAGACTATAATCTATCTCTATGCCAAATTTCATCCAGATCCCTTCAGCCGTTCTGGCGTAAATGAGTAACAAACATACATCGATCCAAACTTTCACATTTATAATATTAGTAAGATTACCCTGTGTGCACCAATTTTTGTATGTATTTCGAAATGGAAATTACAAATGTATTTTAGAATTAATACGACTTAAAAACAAATCTAGTATTCAGTAATTCCGGGACATTAACGTTTAATTACTGGACTCGGAATCGCCGGCCATATGGTAAACGACTAGATGGGGACGACACCCGGATGGGATCACGCGTTTTGAGAACATTAGCATTCAAAAAGCTCTTCTATATTTACGTGTGTGCCTCTGATATTTCACATAAGGACCATAAATCCGGACAGAACGTTGCCTAGTCGAAAGTGACACATTATATCTACTTAGGTATGATTTGTGAGTAAAATCTGCAGTGACACATGTAAAACTAACCCTGATGACGTCTCCATGTTGAATGACGACCGACCGACCAATACTATGGTGTAAGTGTACGAGAGACTTTTATAACAAAAGGACTGACCAACAAGCCCCTTGAGGCCGTCATTCGCTAACTAGGCAATCTCTCTCCAACTTATTTTATAATCTACTAGCTGTTCCGCGCGGTTTCACCCGCGTTCCCGTGGGATCTTATCTTATCCCGGGATAAAATATAGCCTATGTTCATCAGGGATAGTGTAGCTTTCCAACGGTGAAATAATTTTTGAAATCGGTCCAGTAGTTTCGGAGCCTATTCAATGCAAACAAACAAACAAATCTTTCCTCTTTATAATATTAGTATAGATGTATGTAAAAGCGAAATTTCACAGAAAGTATAAATGCAAATTTGAAATTTGGCAGTAGCAATTTATAGGGAGTAGGTATCAGCTAAGAAAGGATTTTTAAAAATTCAACTCCTTTGGGAACGCGGATGAAACAGCGGGGGGCGTAATTTACAAGACCAAGGGTTTTGTGAATGACCGAATCACAGGCACCAATTGCTATATGAGGAAACTCTAGATTAAAGCTGTCAGTGATGGGTGATTGATGATATTTATAATGAAGAATTATTCAATTGTTCCACGTGTCCACTATGTGTGGTCTGCATACATCCAGCCAGTGTTACGCTGACATAATGACATCTACCGACACACACTGTATAATAATTATATGTAAAACAGTGGCACTTTATTTTTGTATCAATTACCCTGACAGTAGACGACTGCTAAATATACTCATACCTACAGACCACACAAACGGTGGCTTTAAAAAAAACGTGGACCTTGATTTTGAATTGTAATTCATCAATAATGTTTCCTTATGACGTAAAACGTCATGTATATTGATGGCATAAGGCATTCCTATCATTGTTGAATTGTATGCGCGTGAACACTTTAAAAACCATAGACATTATTATATAAAGACAGCGCGACCTCTATAGTGATTCACATGAATCATTGAGATCAAATCTCAAAGCGGAGTGACCCACTAAGTCAGCCTATTGGACTGATGACAAAAGAGATTTTAGCCGAAGAAGGCTGGGAAATGGTGCAGTTTTTGACGTCATCACACTTTATGGACAAGTCTGTGTTAAAATGTAACGCCATAAGATTTAAAAGAAGACTATAGCTCACAAATAGGTTTCAGACGAGCAAAACGAGCGCCTATCTGTTTAAGGCGATGATAGCTCAGTGGTAAGTGACGTCGAATACCGCGGCGAAGGTCGTGGGTTCGAATCTTACAATGAGCTTGAGCTTTCGGTGAAGGAAAACATCGTGAGGCAACCATAGCACGGTGGTAGGGTACTTTGTAGTACCCGACTGGCTGGCTACCACCCTCATGTACCACTTGAGAGCCAGTTCCCATCTAGGCTTTGTGTGCTTACCATCTTCGGCCACATCATCACTTACCATGGTGAGATTGTGGTCAAACACAAGCCTATCGAGAATATAAAAAAAAAAAAAAAACAAATCGCAGACATAGTATTTTTATGTAACTAAACTGGATAAATAAATAAATAAATTTAAATAAAAATGTCGTTGTCAGTAGGCAACGTGCCCAGAATGCTGGCGGCATTGCCACGTTGGATGGCAATGCTGATTCTTTGAGCGAGGTATATGCCAGCATTCTGGTCACGAAATGCGTCGAACAGGCGCTTTGACATATCACGGAAAAGGTGTTGAGCACTCGGCCTCCACGGACCCAGAGTTTCAACCCCAAACGGCTCAAATATGTAGCTTGTATCTAAGTCACTGTATTTGCGCCGCTTGAGGCTCTCTGCCGACACCACCAGCCCTATCTATTGTCTCTGGAAGATGAGACGGTGCTAAGGTATCAACACACGTGGCATCCCATACCAAAGGCCGACCCACCTTCCAGGGTATAAGTGTCATTCCATCGGGTCTCTTACCATCGTCACGAAATAAGCCATTAGGTTAAAAAATAACTGGATATAATGGAATTCTTTGTAACATCTGCAGTCTATTTTTTTTATAATGTGACGTATGTGCCATTCTGCGCTACCGGGCTCAGCGGCGTTGCACGCGCAGCCGGCCGCATTATGACTATGACATTGAAATAACGACATAAACATGCATCATTTTGTTTACCAGCGCCTATCTGTTTATTGTTTGATTCGGCACAACTGGTGCAATCAATATGATAAACAATCAAAAGCTAATCTTATCGCCGATGCGTATTCATTAAAATGCAAATATTTGCTATCTATACATATTTGTCTGTGTTTGAAATGAAATGAAATTGTTTATTTATCCAAATAGGCCTTCACAGGGACTTACGAATAGTCAGACTCTAAATGCTCGGTTAGGGTTGTCACGTGTTTCACGTCCAATATGGCAATGGTTACAAGTTAATGTCCCAATTAATTAACCATTTAATTATAATATCGGTTCTATTATGATCGATGGATGCGACCAGTGGATCGGTCCATGTGGAAATCTTTGGGGGAGGCCTGTGTCCAGCAGCTGTGAAATGATGATGATCGAAATGAAATGAAATTGTTTATTCATTAAAATAGGCCTTCACATTCATTACTTATTTATCTAGTCCCACTGACAATATTTGCGGGTTATGGCGGCAAAAATAGTAATCTATAGAATTTAATTATGACCGACTTAATAAACAACAAACTCGCACAGACCAGCCCCCACAAGCAGCACCTGTTCACAAGTATGACGCGTTTTCTGCCGTTTTGATACTTCCGTTGTTGCCATATACGTTACGAATTTTCAAAAATCCTTTTTTATCGGATTCGTACTTTCTATTAGGAATCTACTTACCAAACAACTTTGCAGCATTTATACATTCTGAGATTACGTGATTAAAAAAATTCGGGTTATAAAGAGGAAAGATTTGATTGTTTGTTTGCATTGAATAGGCTCTGAAACTGAACCGATTTGAAAAATTATTTCACCATTAGAAAGCTACATTATCCCTGATGAACATAGGCTATATTTTGTCCCGGGAAAAGATAAGATCCCACGGGAACCGCGGCAGACAGCTAGTTCTAAATTTGTTTATTGGTAACTTGACTGTGAAACCAGTTGTAGGATAATCTGGCGTTGGTCTCACCTGAAAGCACTGTAGGAGCCGCAGCTGCGAGCCCGTGAAGCGTAGCAGGCGCTCGAAGATGTCCAGCTCTGACAACTCCGCGCCCAGGATGCACAGCCGCTTCTCTTGCAGCATCTGTAAACATTGATGGTATACTATTAATTATAGTCAAAATATACTATATCTAGACCTGTGGGTGCTAGAAAGCGAAACAGTGAGTGAGCGTGCCATGGTTTCCTCACGATGTTTTCATTTAACCTATCCTAAGGGAGTACAGAGGAGGTCACAATCTAACACGTTTTGGAAGGTTGCTTTTACTTGGAAGACGCGGCTATAAACCCTGTAATACCAAGAGCTACACCCAAGCATTATGCTCATGCATATTATACGACTAAGTCATTTTTTTTCTTTGAAAATATATATATATTTTTTTTTATGTCACAAGTGACAACGAGGCAGGCGGGTCACCTGATGGTAAGTGACAACCGTCGCCTATAGACATTGGCAATACCAGGGGATTGCTAATGTGTTGTACACCTTATTAAGGCGAACTGGCTCTCAAGTGCAATTGCCGGAACACACCAACAGGTGCTTGGCGACAGATTTTCAACTTGAGGGTGGTAGCCAGCCAGTCGAGTACTACAAAGTACCCTACCACCGTGCTGTGGTTTCCTCACGATGTTTTCCTTCACCGAAAGCTCAAGCTCATTGTAAGGATTCGAACCCACGACCTTCGCCGCGGTATCCGACGTCACTTACCACTGAGCTATCATCGCCTTATAACTGGCCCCGCGTTCCCGTGGGATCAATCTTTTCCCGGGTAAAAGACTATTGTGCTAAGTTGCATCAAGATCGGTCGAGTAGTATCGGACTAAATCGCGGACCGACATATTAACACGAGAATTGTAATTAATATTGTAGCCGTTTCTCAGCGGTTCTCCTCTAAATTTGCAAGAAAGTAAACACTATAAATTAACATGTTTAATGTTATCAACATTGTAAACCTATATACGATACAATTCAGGAGGTAGTTAAAAACAATTCCCTCCAGTTCATTCAGCTGGTGTTGTAATAATACTATGTAGAGCTATTTTGTATGTCAACGAACGAACCGGTATATGGTAGAGAACATTGTAAAAACTGATAGTTTGTTGTGCTTTGGACGTGGTGCAAGTTAGTCACTTACACCGGATTAGGAATCGGCGAAAATAAAAGCAAGCTCTTGGATAAGCGTGTTTATTTAATTTTTTTATTTATTACGCTCATCAAAAGTATTTACATAGTTGAAATACATTGACACTAACAACTATACATTATAAACTAAACATAAATACTTATTAAAGATAAGTAGGTACCACATGCAAAAATCTAAAATACAGTTAAATAACAAAGTTTGAAAACACAGAATAATCACCATCATATCTATATAAAAACAAACACAGACATAGAACAAGAGGAAAACAGGATATTGGTTTCATAATTATTCAGGTACATTAACATTATTACAGCCGACAAAGGCGCGGAATGGGATTTTGCTCCTAAGACAGAACATCGGAATGGTGGAGACAGTGGCGTAATGGGCTTGCGAGGCACACGAGATGGTATACGGAAATTTATCCTGGACAGGAGACTCGGACAGTCCATCCTTGCTCGCATTAGGTTGAATAAAACCGTGTTTGACCGCAATCTTACCTATAAGTGATGATGTGGCCGAAAGTAAGCACACAAAGCTTAGAATGAACTGGCTTTCAATTGCAATTGCCGGAACACACCGATAGGTGCTTGGCGACAGATTTTCAACTTGAGAGTTGTAGCCAGACAGTCGGGTACTACAAAGTACCCTACAGCCGTGCCACTTGTGCTTTTTATTGGCAATTCCGCTGGTATTGCTAATGCCCATAGGCGACGGTAGTCACTTACCATCAGGTGTCCCGCCTGCTTGCTTCATATTTTTTTTAGAATAGTCATAAGTGATATAATAACTAAAGTATGCAGTTTAATCTATCTATACTATCGACTATCACAACATTTTTAAAACACTACAAACCTTGTCCTAACAATAACGAATACGTTTTTTTCGTTGTGGCAGTGGTCGGGTGGCCTGGGCCTGTGGGAGTCGTCTGTTGGCTGTTGTTGTGGAGCTGACGGATGCTCAACTTTGTCATAGTATAATAGTTAGATAAGTATAAATATTGTAAGTGCTGTGTATGTTATAATAAAGTAAGTTATATTTGTATAGAGAGCTTCAACTGCCAACAAACTGTTATGCAGTTTGGCAGATTTCATGTAATAGATTATAGTCATAGTTCAATGAATAAACGTTTTACATACATACATAAAACAAAGAATCATCCAATTTGGTGCAGTCATTCGAAAGTTATGAGCGTTCATACATTTCGAAGATCCATTTTAATTTGTAGGTATAGAAGATGTTCAGCTCTTCCCTTGGGCCACCAAGTACTACTCAGGACAATGTCCGCTTTAACATCGATAGCACATAAACAACTGTGTTGTTTGTCGTTGTCGTACAATGTTGTGACCAGTTTGTCGTATGTTTTACATACGATGGTTGGAAGGGCTACGGGCTGGCGCCGCGCCACGCACCGACCAGATACATTGACGTCAAAAAATACAGCGTTGGTTATGAACTTTTTTTTTAAATATTATTATCATACAATCAGTCGTTTCGACTATGAGCAGATGTGTTCAAAGTTATTTAACAGGTAAGTTATCCCACATTAGGAATAACTGCAATATAGATTTGGTAGCTCAATCAATGCTGCCGAGTTTTAGGATCCTGCAACGTTTCAGACGATTTATACAGTCGGGTATGGTAAGCTGTGAGACAAGCTGGTTAGGGTGGTTTTCTAGCTTTGTTATGTATTTCTTTGAACATGCTTTTATTTCTTATGAACTTATGATAATTATCAGACTCATTACTGTATAAATAAATTTACTACTTTATAAAAATGTTGCATAAAACGAGTGATTTTAAATATAACTTATGTGAGCGAGTGTGCAGTTTTCTATACAATTTTTTCTAAACTCATTAGAAATAAAGTACTAAAAATTGGCCAGAAAACTATACTTCGAAAAAACCTGTTTTGTCATTATTTTCGAATTTATAATTGGAACTTTTCGATATCAGTGTAGATCTATAGAACAAAAATAACACCTGGATAAAACCCGTTGACATTTCACAAAGATCGACTCCAAATGGCTCAACACAATAAAATTACTCATTAAATACATCATTTCATTTATAGTGTCGTTTTAAAATTTAAGCTGTGTAATGTATAGTTATTGTTGCATAAAATAAATAATTATAACTAATATAAATGCTAAAGCGTCTGTTTAGTTTTCACAGCTTTTTTTTCTTCTTGGGGCCCCAATAAATACTACTTTTATAAATCAATCTCAAAAAACGGTGAAAGAGCACGATTCCGCGTAAACGTAAAATTGGACAGTCGCGGACAAAAATGTAATAAAACCTAACATAGCTTTTGACCTAATAATTGCTATGGTAGACCTATCCTATCTCATTACTAACTGGTAACTTCTGTAATTCGACCTTCATAAGTGCCCTTCTAGGGCCTAAACTGAATAAATGGTTTTAACTTTGACTTTAACATTTTTAGCAACGTAGCGTCTAGATTTAGCACAATCATAATTGTTTCATGTTCAATTAATTTGTAATGTTCTATAGATAAGAGTAGGTAAACGCCGCCGATACAATTAGGTACCTACTTACATCTTATTTTGCATAAAATATTTTACGAATGGTAATACTGCTTCTTTAATGCAAACTTTTTTTTTTTATTCAGTAATATAGTTTAGGTACTAGTGTAGCCCTAGCTCCAGGACTTCTCTAGGCTTCAGACATTTTTTTTCATGGGAATTGGTGCGTTTTTCTCATGAAGGTTGGTGACTAAAATATACATTCTATGGCTATTAAGAGACACAAATGAGCCATTCATTGAACGACCTTTTTTGTGAAGTAACTCGCCAATAGGACGAGAAGACTCAATTGAAATCATACTTTACTAATTTCAATCAATTGCCATTCGGCCGGCAAAAGGTCTTCAATGAGTGAAGTAATTGAATATGCATAACGACTCATCAGATACTCTGAAGAAAGTGAAATAGCCTGTGTAAGAAATACATTTTATTATAATTTACAAGAACGACTAAAAAAATTATCACGCATTTTTGATTGACTGTACCGTACCTACTGTCAAATTTTTCTAGTATTTTTGATCAGTGTTTTTGTAACTAGCCACTTCATCGATTAAGATTGATGATTAAAATTGATGCTTATCTTTTCAGATATAAAGTTCTATATTGTTGAACTTGTATTTTTAAACAAAGTTTTTTTTTTCACCCGACTGCCAGCGAAGCCAAAAAAGGAGGTACCAAAGAGGCAATAGGTCTTTATAGTTAAATTTATGAAGACACCTCCGACTACATGAGATTGTTTACAGGATTAGAAATAGGTTGATTATAATAATAATAAAATTCATTTATTCAGGCAACACAAAAAACAAACCATTAGGGTTAGTAAAATCTTATGCTATGTTAGTTTGACACTACATACATATATCGAAATCTTAAAAGTTATGTTTGTTTTTGTCCTCTGTATGAGTTTCCACATCAGAGGACAATCTGCTTTATTAGCGATAATACTTAGAATGCTGTTGCTACTTCCACGTACTCTCCCTATCAGTGAGGCTTGGTTCCATGTATTATTTTTAAATTAAAAATCAGTTTTTACGCTGTAAATGTTTTGTTGGTTTATTACGTCATGGTAACAGATATTTCAAGCTCCATTTATCATGACGGTGTTCACCTAATTAGTCGTTAAACTAACACCTCACGAGAGCATTTACACGTCAATTGTAATGCTAATCTATGGTACTTACATCTACGGCATAGTCGGTACATAAACACAAATACACATCAAATACTAATTCTACTCATTAACAACACATTGTAATGTTACAACATTGTTAAATAACATCATGTTTACAACTCAATTTAACTGATTTATGTTGTTGAAACCATTTAATTGTAATTTTAAGTAATTCATAATGAATGAGGAAAAAGCTTCGCTAGGGTACCTACAGTTTTTGTATGAAAATCTGTTTAGTAGCTTTCGAGTTTGTTGCGTTCAGACAGACAGACAAGTACGGCGGGGGGGTATGTTACGTTTACCCTGTATAATATAAAACATTTGCAAAATTGTAGGCAGTTGGAATAAAATCGGCATATTTTATCCAATTTACGAGTCATCATCTTGACTTTTTGCACTTGAGAGCCAGCCTTTCAAGCATAGTAAAGAGGTGTACCTACAACACATTGACAATCCTTTGGTCAAGTCTAGGCGACGGTATTCACTTACCATCAGGTGACCTGCCTGATAAGTGAAACAAAGGCGATGATAGCTCAGTGGTAAGTGACGTTGGATACCGCGGCGAAGGTCGTGGGTTCGAATCCTACAATGAGCTTGAGCTTTCGGTGAAGTAAAACATCGTGAGGAAACCATAGCGTGGTAGGGTACTATGTGGTACTTGACTGGCTGGCTACTGCTACTACTCAAGTTGAAAATCTGTCGCCAAGCAGGTGTTGGTGTGTTCCGGCAGTTGCACTTGAGAGCCAGTTGCCCTTGCCCTTAAGGCATTGTAATAAGGTGTACAAATCATTGGCAATCCCCCTGGTATTGCTAATGTCTATAGGCGACGGTAGTCACTTACCATCAGGTGACCCGCCTGCCTCGTTGTCACTAAAAAAAGCTATACAGTAACAATACAAACAAATCTTAAACAACAAATATGTTTTCGTGGAAAAGATCAAAAACAAGGATCTGACGTCATTGTTACTGAACTACAAAGTTACAACCGGCCGGCATGCGGCAGCGGCATGCGGCAGCCGTATCCAACCATCCAATGGCTTATTTACTACAACAAACTTTGTACGTTTTATGAGCCAATCTACATATTTAATAACATGTTAAAACCGTTAAATGGTATGATACAAACAAAATTGGGTTTATTTTACGCTTTTACAATTTTCAGCGCTATTGGGGGCCATCCATGGAAGTTTCGTGACGTCACATTTCAAAATCTAATAATTTAAAGGAGTGGGCTCTAACTTCTAAGTCCATGGACTGAATAATTAAATTTTTCAAATGTTTGTTTGATGTTCATTACATATTTTTTTATTATTTTTGCTGTTTTCATTTACATAATAATTTTTAGATGTAAAATTGCAAAAAATATGTGACGTCGTGAGGGGGAAGTCTCACGAATGTGACCAGCTGACAAGGTCGGGGGGTGAGCATCAAAAATCATAAATATCGTGTGACGTTATTTATGGATGAACCCTTAGTGGTTTCGGACGGTTCACTACCGGCGCGGCGGATGATAATATATCCTTACTATAAATACTTTTTTTTACCGGATATTCTAATAACTACCTGGAATATCTATCCACCGCGTATTTTTTTAAAACATATTTGCGTATACTCACCAATAAAGTTAAAGTTAAGACAATCATAGCTCAGTGGTAGTGACGTCGGATACCGCGGCGAATATCGTAGGTTCGAATCCTACAATGAGCTTGAGCTTTCGGTGAAGGAAAACATAGCACGGTGGTAGGTGTTACTTTGTGGTACTCGACTGGCTGGCTACCACCCTCAAGTTGAAAATCTGTCGCCAAGCACCTGTTGGTGTGTTCCGGCAGTTGCACTTGAGAGCCAGTTGCCTTTATCATTGTAAAAAGGTGTACAACACATTGGCAATCCCTTCTGGTATTGCTAATGTCTATAGACGACGTAGACTTCGACTTGTGGTATAAAAAAACCGGCCAAGTGCGAGTCGGACTCGCGCACGAAGGGTTCCGTAAAAATGGCAAAAAAAAATCACGTTTCTTGTATGGGAGCCCCCCTTAAATATTATTTTATTCTGTTTTTAGTATTTGTTGTTATAGTGGCAACAGAAATACATCATTTAAATTTCAACTGTCTAGCTATCGCGGTTCTTGAGACACAGCCTGGTGACAGATAGAAGGACGGACGGACGGACAGACAGCGAAGTCTTAGTAATAGGGTTCCGTTTTTACCCTTTGGGTATGGACGGAACCCTAAAAAAACCCCCACAGATGACCATAAAGTAAACAGCCGTCGCTGATAATTTTCTCACCTTTGTTCCAAATGAATTGTTTTCGTACCTAAATGTTTATTTCACTTACCCATATCGCTCTCAACTTATTGAATTCACAATTATAATGTAAATATTTTTCATTCAACATTTGTCCGGCTTGACTTAACCATAAAATATATAGTCAGCAATATGATTTTTTTTTTTATTGTGGATAAGCTTGTGTTTGACTACAATCTCACCATGGTAAGTGATGTGGCCGAAGGTGTTAAGCACACACAGCCTAGATGGGAACTGGCGAACTGTCGGAACACTCCGATAGGTGCTTGGCGACAGATTTTCAACTTGAGGGTGGTAGCCAGCCAGTCGGGTACTACAAAGTACCCTACCACCATGCTATGGTTTCCTCACCGAAAGCTCAAGCTCATTGTAGGATTCGAACCCACGACCTTCGCCGCGGTATCCGACGTCACTTACCACTGAGCTATTATCGCCTTATAATTACTTTAGTTATAAAGATCTATGTATACATGTTGTAGATAGATAATCTACACAAAATGGTAATCTATCAATACAATAATATTATTAAGAGAAGTTTGTGAGGTTCTAGGGGGTTTATCTCTGGGATCTACTGAACCGATTTGGAAAATTCTTTTACTAATAGAAAGCCACGTTATTTGTGAGTCTATATTTTAATCCCGGTTTAAAAGATATGATCCCACGGGAACGCGGGTGAAACCGCGGGGAACAGCTAGTAAAAAATATAAACATAACAGACATTATTACATGGTTCACATTACGGAACGAATTTCTTTGGGAATTGAGATATATCCAAAACTCATCGTTACAAACATTGCCATCAATATATATTAATTTCTACATTTGTATTTAAGAATAGCAATTTTTACAAATATTAAAGAAACCCACAATTTTAATACACGCCATAAAGACAGATTACACCTACCACCTTCAAGAATAAAAATGCTTAACTGCAGTCCTTACTACATGGCAGTAAAAATATTTAATAGTTACCCTCAAACATCAAATCTGAATCAAAATATAACCAATTTACAAAAAAAATTAAACAGTTTTTATTTAATAAATGTTTTTATACAATAGAAGAATATCTTAACGATTAGGTTTATTTATGTTTTATTTGTTCGTAAAATTATTATTATTATTATTACTTACTGGAATTATTATTAGTAGAATTATTTATTTTAATATTGTAAATTGTTAAAAAATAATTATTATAAATTTGCTATACCTGAAAAAGGTCGCTAAGTTTTTAAGTGCTGTGTAATATTATAAGATCTATGTATGACACTTAGTAGCAGAATAAATAAATAAAATGAAACTCTAGTACCTTCTATTCTGTTTTGGCGGTGTTTACCGATGAAGAGTCGATAAGAGAATCTTCGCGAATGACCAGCTGAACAAGTAGGTAATCAATTAACTTATTTACTGCACATCTCGGTAATTGAAGTGTAAGTAATTATTTCCATATATTTTACGATGCCATAAACATAATCTTATATGGTACCTATGAATGAAATGATTGTTGAGTAATTTATGTTAAAAATTAATTAAAACCACAGCAATATGAGAGATGGCTTCGATTACCTGGCTGGTATTGGCTGTTTTGACACACGTAACTAAGGTAAGTTCACAAAGCCTTGACGAACTGGCTCTCAATTTCAGCTGCCTGAACTTCGACCGGTAGGCATATTAAGGTACCACCGTTCTATAACGTCCTCACGATGTTTTCCTTCACCGAAAGCTCAAGTTAATTGTACAATTCGAATCCAACTTTGAGAAACTGTCAATTTTCATGAAATCTCAGAAAGTAAGGTCGATTCCTAATAGATAAGGAGGATTTTTGAAGTTTAGTAGATAACGTGAAGAAAAAACGTTGTACCCCTTTTTACGAAAATTACGCGGACGGCGGAGTATGAAATTTAGCACAGTTAAAGTTTTTATGGAGAAGGAGTGCAGAAACTTAATAAAATATACTTTAGAAATAAATTTAATTAATAAAAAAGTTATAGCTTAAAAATACTTTTTTAAAAACAAGCTTTGGATTCAGAGTGACTTAACTTAAATTTTTGACAAGCCCTTTCATTTGATACCCATATTGTAAGATTGCATTAAAAAATAATAGTCCGCTATCTTAGGTGTTCCGCCATGTTGGATTTAGAATGACGTCACAGAGCTGACAATGCATTGTCATCCAAACTAAACGTGTGTACAAAATTTCAGCTCAATCGGTTTAAGATATCTGCTTCAAAATTGAGTTGCAAGATTCACCACGGAAAAACATACATACATTGAAAAAATACCATTACACACACACTACCATGCGTTTGTTATCATTATGCTCCTCTGTTTGTCAACCGATAAACTTTTTTTATTGACAGTTATTGAAGAGACTTTTTGATCGAGTTACGATCAGAAGGCGAGCACTAGTAGACATAAATACGTGACCATTTGAAATGTGTCCATGAGTCAGTGGACCACAGCTCATGGTGTCCATGGTCATGTAATGGTGTCAGTCGACAGTCAATGCCGACAACCGTCGATGCAATCGATTCGTGTCATCTGTTGCACTGCACCGAGCATGTCGCAGCACTCACATTTATCCGCCATTTGTCCGAATGACTGGAAATTAAGGTCGCGCGGGATGTCCATATTAAATCCTATTTGACCGCAGCTTCGTTTAGGGATGGCAAACATTTGGCAGTTAGTTAGTTAGGGTTGAACATGTATCTATTTTAATTTAGTTTCAATTTACCCAACACTGTATTATTAATTTTATTTATTTTAAAACTACATCATGTTTTTTTTTTCGTAACGTATAATGTACGTTATATGTTTCTATGACACAACAAAACTACATACCTACCTACTTTGTATCAATAACGTACAAAAAGAAACGATTTATTGTTTATTAAGTCAGTCATAATTAAATTCTAAAAATTACTATTTTTGCCGCCATAACCCTCAAATATTGTCAGTGAGACTAAATAAATAATTATTGAATGTAATAGGTGTACCTGAGTTGTTTTTGAAAAGAGTAATTGCTGAGTTTATTGCCGGCTCTTCTCAGCAAAATTCCGAACCGAGCATTTAGAGTCTGACTATTCATAGTGCATGTGAAGGCCTATTTGAATGAATAAACAATTTCATTTCATTTCGATCATCATCATTTCACAGCTGCTGGACACAGGCCTCCCCCAAAGTTTTCCACGTGGACCGATCCACTGGTCGCATCCATCGATCATAATAGAACCGATATTATAATTAAATGGTTAATTAATTGGGACATTAACATGTAACCATTGCCATATTGGACGTGAAACACGTGACAACCCTAACGGGGCTAATGGCCAATGCAGGTAATAACAATTACAGCTAGTAACAACGTAACGTATGAAATGTAGCTCTAAATTAGTTGTTCGTGGGTACAGTACAACAGTACAGTACAACCGAGGCCACAGCAACAAACGCCCGCCAAGTATTCTGACAATCATGGCCTATTTTAGTTTAGATTCCCTATTAACACGTTCTGATGTATTGTAGATGATGTGTTTACGGTACGCAATAAAACAATATTTTTGATAACTAAAACCCTTTTTTAGGGTACCCATAGGGTAAAAACTGAAACCCTATTACTAAGATCTGGCTGTCTGTCACCAGGCTGTATCTCATGAACCGTGACAGTTGAAATGTTCACAGATGATGTATTTCTGTTACCGCTATAACACCAACTAAAAACAATAATTAAAAACTCTACATAATTTGTACGTAACCCTCGGTGCGCGAGTCCGACTCGCACTTGATCGGTTTAAGTTCATACTTGTCATTATGAGAAAATCTTTTTGAATTGATTGAACCAGATTGTGGAATGAGCTCCCTAGAGACTACAGTATGGGATTCGTCAAGGTTTATGGCTATGCAAAGTCGGTAACGCGCTTGTGACGCCTCTGGTGTTGCAAGCGTCCATAGGCTATGGTAACCGCTTACCATCAGGCGTAGTGGAATAAAAAAACCTTATATTATCTGTGAAACTAGATGTTTGTGACTGACTCGTACATAAACGAATGAACTAATCTTGAAACTTCGCAAAGAACATATCCTGGAATAAAACAGGTAAGGGAGAAAATGTAAAATTACTATTGACCTATCCTTACTTATACTAATTATTATGATGCGCGGAGTCAAAAAGAGCTATCAGCATAAAGCACTGAAAAGCTGGTATTCCGAAACTTATGTAAGTATACATAGGATACCTTTTACGTTGAAAAAAACATTCTGACTCACAACGCCCAGTCCGAACCTCCAAATTCCTATAAAGCGTAAAATAGGGGAAACTGTGGAGCGGAAAGCTAATTAAATCAGCGAATAATAAAGTAACCGCATTCCTTCCGCTACAAAATCACCATTCAAATTATCATAAATGCAAGATTGCACCGATCTATGTCTAGGTGGTCTGAAATCTAGGTCTAATTCAAATTCAACCGCAACGAGACATATTATGCCTCGCCCGGAGCGTCGGCCTCGACGTAAATAGTTGCCACGAAAATTATTAAATCAATATTTTGGTTAGTAGTTTAATTCACCATTAAATTAATAACGGTAGAAATCGTTATTTTCGAAGGGCAAAAAAGTTTTTTAAATAATTTATTGCAAATGATTGTTGTTTCGTATTTTTTTTAAATTAAACATATACAAACTTTTGGTACAGTTTAGCTACATTAAAAATAGCTGAGATGGCAACACTATAATGCGTGCGCGGTTACGACATGCGCCGGCGCACGGTTGCATAACAGAGGAGAAATAAGTATAAATGTGAGATTAGAAATGCCACGACACACGATAAATGTAAATACGCCTTTATTATAAAAGACTGAATAGCATGGATAATTTTTTCTCAGAAAATTAATCTCGATTCATCAGCAGAAGTTCAGTTTTTTTAAATAAACATGGAAAAGATTACCTTGGAATGTAGACTCTATTTCAGCTACGCATAATGGTACCATTTATATTCATTTAGAATGATCGTAACATACATCAAAGTAACTATTCACAAATCCCATCATAATATCGTCAAACCACAGAGGTCCTGCATTAGGGACACAGGTATAGGGCCAACTATAACAAAACATCCTTCAGAATAGTTCTCACTCTCAAGAGCTGTGTTTTATGATATCAACAGACCAATGCCAATGCCAGAGTGAATAGACCTTTTCTGGGGAAACATGATACATCTTCGGTCTCTTATCTAGAGTAAGTCAATGTACGCACACTTTACTTAAAAATAAACAATTCTGTGCTGTGAAGCAGACTACCAGTAAAATAATACTGGTATCAACTGAAAATAAACCCCACAATTACCGTGGCCTTATAAACGTAATCGTCATACTTAACAACAATGTATATCAAGCGCAACAAGTTAATAAACATGCAAGTGGCTACAATTTAAACGATCTTATCACTCCAGAAAACTTTTAGATAGGAGCATATAAAAGTAACAAAGAAGCAATGAACCAACTACATGTTGCAGATTGTACAGGAAAGGCACCAAGCGCTCAGACAGACCGGTCAATAGAACTTTGCAAGGTCAGTTCGGCTCCGAAACTGATTTAGATTCGTCGATCGATCTGTTTTGTAACGAAAATGATCTAGGTGATTCTATTAAATGTGTTGTAGATTACAATATTGTAATACATAACACAACATTCGTTGCAAAACTTTACATAGCTGATTGTAATGCTGTTTCAAACGTTTCCATTCCAGGCAAAATCGAACTAAATCTAGCCCCAAACTAGGAAGTGCTATGTTTAAATAATTTATTTAAAGAGTTGTTACCTTCACTTATAATACTGATATTTCCTGATTATTAGCATACTGAACACCCTGTTCAAACTATTTTAAAATTTAGATTACAATTGTTTCTGGAACATATCTTTTAACAGAGACATTCACAAATACCAGCTGAATTTCATAAAACTTAAATTATTCTAAAACCTCAATTGCTACTGAATGGTATAGCCTGTCGCAGTATTTGATATCACCCACATAAATGGTGTAGCGACATGAGCCGTGCGTGCGGCAATGGCGACCTTGACCTGGGAGGCTTGCACAACTGAACATCACGAAGCAGGTCAACGACCCACAATTGTAATTTCTTCATGGATGAGAGAGATCGGCGGCATTCGGAATTGCCTTGAGATCAGCCTAACCAGATAATTCTCGGCAAATAACTGTGGTTTGTGATTACATTGTGAGCATTCGTGTTTATGGCGGCAGTATCCGACGGAAAATACAACAGAGCTTATACAATCCAACTACCTAATTTACAATATTAGTAATAAAAAGATTAGGCGTAATAGTAGATCTTTTGGAATGTTCACAAGATACAAAAAACAGTCTTGAAGGAATCATTCATTTAAGATGAAGGCATGGATTATTTGCAATTGAGTTCATGAATACAAAATGAACTCATTGTCACGATGGAGCATTTATATTGAGTAACAAGTCAGCTACAAGCTGACTTGTTACGTTCAATTTTATGCAGGTCAACGGTCAAACAATTGCTTGATACTCAGGTTGATAAAGTGATTTTTCCAGAACTTTCAGACTCATTATACGAGTCATCTGATAATCTATAATTTTGTAAACTTACTGTTAGTAAGATTGATGTGATGACAGTCTTAATTTTTGGGTACGGAATCTATCTCGTGTTACGTCACTATGAATCAGACACAGAGATTTTATATTTTCATTAGATGCGTTTGACGTAAAAGATAATCTACGTCGCGGAGCTGTTACACTGCTAAGAAATGATGTAATGCAAACATTTAAGATGAATTTAAGTCTAGTATATCTAAATCTATATATAAAAAACAAAGTTGAGTTAGTTACACTATTTATAACTCAAGAACGGTTTTTCTAAATAACAACAGGAGCAACCGTTTTGCTAACGTCTTCCTCAAATTTTTCTTCACTGAAATGAACTGATTTCAGTTGTATAACTAAACTTAATAGAAGTCAATACTGGCTTCTTCAACCAGAAGTAATTGAAACGCAGGGCCATCAATGATTGGCATTGCATTTATTGACGCATATCTCAGACATATAACTGTACCGGACAAGTGTCAACTTTAGTGCACATGACAATTCCGCAGTCGATATAACAGATTGTACGTATTGTATTCCCGAACTAGGTCTGAACACGGACGTGCCCGTGGTACACAATACGGAACATAATGAATACATAACAGAAGCATATTGCGACATTGGGCGATATCGCATCGTGCGTGACCCGTTTTGAGCTCTCTAAGCAATTGTACAATGAACTTCCTCATGTTTCTATTAAATCGATCATTTTTTGTTTATCGTTTTTGGTTTTAGGATATTTCGATAATATTTCTATCAGCTTAATCAAAAGAAACCTTCTAAATTCACCTCCAACGTCGACATCTATAAGGCCTTTAAATAAATGCACTTACTTTCCTTATATAATAACGTGGAAAACTTACAGGATTTTCTCACAGTTACTACGTACTGAACACTTATCAGTAAAGCCAACGACCTTAACATTATCAGCACAAAAACGTTTCCTCAACGAGCCGGAGCTGATGGCAACCGACCTGTATATACATACATAATTAGTAAATATAATTGCGTCTAGCGATCTCCGTGTGCACAAACATGGTCGCACAAAAAGGTGCGCGCACGCAAGTGTGCAAGCGGGCCACCGGGTTACCGCGTTGCCAGAACCTAGAATGCCTAGTGCATACTGCCTAGATGCAACCCAGTCTAGACTCGTGTGAAACGCATGGCACACATAGCTAAACCATACGGGCCGGCAGTTAAGCATGGATGGCGCAATAATCACTAAGTAGTTGGTAATTGCACGGTGGTAGGGTACTTTGTGGTACCCGACTGGCTGGCTACCACCCTCAAGTTGAAAATCTGTCGCCAAACACCTATCGGTGTGTTCCGACAGCTGCACTTGAGAGCCAGTTCCCATCTAGGCTTTGTGCGCTTACCACCTTCGGCCACATCATCACTTACCATAGTGAGATTGTAGTCAAACACAAGCCTATCTAGAATAAAAAAAAAAAAAAAAAAAAAAAAAAATTGTTGAACGCGGGACCTCCCTCGTTGCACACACCGTGTCATACAATACGTCTCGCTTGATTGCCAAAGAAAATGGCTACAATAGAGGTTATGGAAAGTTGGTTCACTGAAGAAAACATAAAGCGAAGAGAACTACTTAATTTACTATACAAATGCGACGAATCTCTGGTTAGGTACTTGTTACCAGGAAAAGTGTTGACTTGATAAATAGAGCAACTCAAATATGCAAGCAAGCAAGTCTTCCCTTTACCGTCGAAAGATGTATAAATAAATCAGTACATAACTCTAGATGTAGGCCTGGGATAGTCCTCACAACCTCGTTTGCAGCTGCATTCTCAACTAACTTACTAAACGGCACAGCATTTAATTGAGCTTAATTGAAATTAATAAATAAATAACCAGAAACATTTTCAAGAGAACTGTACTCGTCAACGTTGCACAAAAAGTTGCGCCTTACTTAGTTGCAGAAAACCAACTGACTCCAACCGTAAAGGTGGAAAAAAAAATGCAATAGTTTTCTATCACGCCTTGAATGGTAGTCGACAGAACGGGTTTCTCTCAAGCTCATTTTATTTACACCGTGCTGACTTTGTTTCACCTCCCTATGCTTCTTTGTAAAAGGAGAAATAAAGGTAAAAGAAGTAATGAGCGGTTGGGTATGAACGATGGAACGGATTTATCTGTACCCGTCTGAGACAAAGTTCACTTTGTAATTGGATAGACAAATCGATGGATGGAATACAACATCACGAACGATAGAAAATATCAGATTCCTCAAGAATAGATGAAAAAATCTATTATGTTTACCAAGTTAAACTCTTTCCAAAGATTCTACAACAAAATAGTATGTTCAGGAACATAACCTATATAAGTAGGAAATTGCGAGCGTTTTATCAAGAGCAATAACCCATTTTATTGGTGCACAATTCGATAAGAAACTACGATAACAGCTGGCACACTCCATTTTGGTCGATATGCGACTTTGACGAGTGACCTAACGTATGTATTTGATTCTAAAAGTATTTGATTTACTGAAATAAATGACGATCATTATTCTTATCCGCAAAAATCCTCTTTCAAGGAAATCTGGTGCCAGAATATCTGTTAAATCAATTGAAAATTTACCTTGTGCAAAACCCATGACGTTCGCAATTTTAGGTTAAAAATGTTGCGCCTAAAATAACTATAAGACATTTACGTTATTTTATTACTGGACGTTTAAATTTATTGGAAAATAATACCCATTAATTTATATATGTATATAAAAAAATATACGGTCGAATTGAGAAACTCCTCCTTTTTTTAAGTCGTTTAAAAAGAGGCCTGACTCACTTACTCATCAACCCCCAGCATAAACCCTTGGACGTAGAAAGCTGATTTATTACACAGGTGTTGTTTCTAAGACGTAGACGAGGAATAAGAAAGGATTGTTCGGAATTCAACCCCTAAAGGGGTCAAAAAGGGGTACGCGAGTGAAACCGCGGACCCCTTTTTTACCCCGCGGAAAGCTAGTTAAACATATAAGATATATATACTCTGTTTGATTCAGAGAAGATCAAATAAATCAATGCTGCAGTATTCTAGCACAGAGCGATAAAATGTAACCTAGTTCCCAATTACTTTAGCATTAATACTATCTGAGTAATTGTGAAGTGAAGGCATGTTTGACACAAAGGTTTGACATACCTATCGAGGCAATTACGCAATACTAAAGATAAACTGTAAACATCTGAATTTACCTACCAGACAAGACAATACGTCATCATTTATAAATTATTAATGAACAGGTATATGCTATGGTATATATAAAATACTTGCCTAACGGTATAATAGTCAGTGAGTAGATGAGACAGCTGGTTATGTGTTTATTAATATTGAAACTATCGCTTTTGTCACAGAGTTCAGATGACCTGCAACGCAAAACATTGACATTCTTATCTTTAGCTTCCAATTGTTTTATTTTTCAAGGACATTATTATAATATCAACATTTTTATTAAATACTTCTTCTATATAATAATAGCGACGTATTTTAGACGTATGTTATTCTATCACGGATGAACAGATTTGAATTGAATTACATAGGATAAGTTTCACGGGAAAAAATCCTCGGAATGTCAGACAAAACAGCAGAATGTAGTGAAGCTAATATTTGAAAGGTATATCAAGGCCCTTTTCTCCACGTTTACATTACTATAACTCGTTTTGAAGACAAAACTACTGCGTAGGCATTTCCAGTCAACAACAATTAGTAAGAAAATATTCGATGTCGGTTGTGTTCATCAAAGGCAGGTTACAGAAACAATACAGACACAGTGGATTTTACCTAAGCGCTAGTTTTACCGTTATTTTCAAAGATATGTATGTATACATACAACAATAAATGAAAGTAAAAGAAGTAGTCTAACAAAGAGTTCCAAGTTGAACAAACCTTTTTGGGAATGAGGCTTATGACTTGCTCTATGGTATGCTCATTATTATTATAAAAAGTTATGTAACGTCGAACAGTTCACGTTGCGTTTTCGTTTTAATTATCATAAACTTGTGTATTTAAAGTTTTATTCAATAATATATCGATGGCGTTTTATTCAATAAGACTTGAAAGATAATGATGAGTAATGTAAATTGTAATTAATGCATGTATGCCCTTTTTCACTAGAACAGCCACCATTTTTACTACGACTGTATAAAATGTTCCTGAGGGTAAAAGAAAAGAAGAACGAATAACAAAATACCCTAAAATTTTGTGACAAGGCTGTATCGAGTAGAACCCTTTGCCTCACTTCACTAGAAAAGGGAAAATGATAACTGTCTGTGAAAAGTGACATTTCATGAACGAATGAACTTTGATTAATGACTTTAGCACAGAAACAATTGCATTTTTCAAACTCATTTCCAATCATAAACGTCAAGAACACTACCAGATTAATTAAATTCACCAATCTACGACAGTTCAAAATTGATGCAAGTTCTAATAAAGGGCCTTATACATCTTAAATAGATGATCTAAACAGCGTCCGTGTGGCAGGCCTTGGAGTGACTGTACAGTCCGATACGGGAGCGACAGCAGCGTCCACATTTTTGCCACCTAAACTGAGGGTCGCTTGATGGCTTCGTTGGTGAAGCGACTCTCGCACTCATGTGTCTCTTCTCACGCTTGCCCGCAAAATTCTGAAACCAGCACCTATCGTGGGCCCTGCATCCCTCAACCAGAGACTTCCTCCACCCCCTGCGGTTGCAAGTTCTACTGCATTACATATATGGAACTTTTAAAAGTTTCGCGAACTCAATTCATATTCGTAGATTATACCGGGTTAGTCGAAATTATATTTTGATTATTCTGTACACGAATAGACCCTGTATAATCAACGAATATGCGTTATATGGAGACTATGAAACTGTCTAGGTCTTGAACAAGTCTAGGTATAAAGTGTCTGCTAGTTTTAATTTCAGGTTATTGCTCTTGAAACATCAATACATAACTTAATGTAGGTGTCAAGAAGGAACGAGTACTAGGAGTACAGTTTCAACTTTAGTTGCTGATGTGAACCGTTATTATGAAACATGTTGATCGTCTCTTACTTATTTGGTTTTAGATGACGATATTATATTTCCAATAGTTATGTAATCGATTTATGAAGAACTAGCTTTTCGTCCGCGGGGTCCATCGCGGCAGACTTCAATTTTTTCTTCACGTCGGCCTATTGCCATCGATACAAAGCCTATTTGGAGCGTCAAAGTAAGCTTGTAACCTGTAATACCCTATGAAAATCCGTTTGTAGTTAGTCAGAAAGAACAGGGACAGTTTCGGACCGTGATTCGAACGAAATAAAATCTATTTGATCTTCTCTGAATCAAACAAATACATCTTCTAAGTTTAATTAATGGGTAATTTCCAATAAATATAAACGTCCAGTAATTAAATATTTATCATAAATGTCATAAAGTTATTTTAGGCGCAAAATTTTTTGCCTAACGTTGTTTTAAAATTTGCGAACGTCATGGGTTTTGCACAAGGAAAATTTTCAATTGATTTAACAGATATTCTGGCACCAATTTCCTTGAGAGACGATGCTACATATGTGCAGATACCTTTTCGAGGATCATAAAAGAGATGTAAATATTTACGTCAAAATTATATCTAACTTTATTTAACCACTACAAAAGGTGCAAATTAGCTCAAAGATAGGATGACATTTCTTGCCAAATTGGATGTTATTGACCTAACATACCTTGCAATATTTAAAACTAAGTACATTACCATGTAATTGAAGACATATTGACCGCAAATGTTACCTGAAAATATGAAAACAACATTGTTAGCACTTTTAACGAGTTCAACATAAAATTCATTCATTTTTTTAAATAAATAATGGGCAGTGCTATCGTGTCTAAATTTACCAATCAACAGCTGTGCAATAATCGAGCAAACGGTTGCAAAACTTGTTTACTATTAGAATCGAATGGTCAAAGAAACTAAGGCGATGACAACAAGCCCGCTAACTGCTGTGAGGGCAGTAATTTTATCATATATCTATCTTCTTTTTTTCTTTTTTTTATATACCACAAGTGACAACGAAGCTGACAGGTCACCTGGTGGTAAGTGACTACCGTCGCCTATAGACATTAGCAATACCAAGAGGATTGCCAACTGCCGGAACACACCAACAGGTGCTTGGCGACAGATTTTCAACTTGAGGGTGGTAGCCAGCCAGTCGAGTACTACAAAGTACCCTACCACCGTGCTATGGTTTCCTCACGATGTTTTCCTTCACGGAAAGCTCAAGCCCACTGTAGGATTCGAACCCACGACCTTCGCCGCGATGTCCGACGTCACTACCACTGAGCTATCATCGCCTTTCTATCTATATAAATAAAAATGGATCTTCGAAATGTATGAACGCTCATAACTTTCGAATGACTGCACCAAATTGGATGATTCTTTGTTTTATGTATTCGTTATTGAATGATTGTTTAGAAATTTATTATATTTAGAATATCGTTATGGAATATTTAGATATATAAATTTATTGCTGTAATTACTATAAGAGATAAGCTACTACAACTATTATTTATTCGTTATTGTTAGGACAAGGTTTGTATAAAATAAAAATTTCCACGGGAACGCGAGTGAAACCGCGGGGGACAGCTAGTACTTATATAAATATCTCTCCCCCGCATAATAAGTATCCTGTTTTATTCCAGGATATGATCTACTTGTGTACCAGTTTCTTGACGGGCCGGTTGGCGTGGTTGGTTAATACACTGCCTATCACGCCGCAGGTCGTGGGTTCGATTCCCATCCAGGACACACATTTGTGTGCATGAACGAACATGTCTGTTTGTCCTGAGTCTGGGTGTAATTATCTATTTAAGTATGTATTTACAAAACATAGTCGTATATGTAGTATATCAGTTTGGGATCAGATAGCCGTGTGTGAAAAATGTCCGAGGATATTTATTTATTTATCTTCACATCCATCCTCACATTTATAATGTTTTCTCATAAAAATAATAAATACGTAAATTATGTAAACGGCTGCAATTAAATATGAATATAGAATAGACGTGATATTTATAATAATAATAAAATTAATTATCCATCATTATTTAGCTAGATCTGCATCAAAATATATTATTTTAAATAAACTACGGAAAAAAAACATGAGTACGCTAGCTGGCAACACATAAATAATTATAATTAACATTAGGATCTGATATAACCATATTATTAGCATATAATAAATGTATTATGTACTTAATCGTCACGAAGGCTGATTTAACTAGGTAAAATAACAGTTATTTCTGTATAATTGCTGATAGCTAATGATGCATCCATCCATATTATACGTACATTCAATCTGGGGGCACGGCAGTGCCCCGCCAAGACAAGTCAGCGAAGCGAAAACGCAGGGGCACTACCTACCTTTTCTCGAAGCGCTTCGTCGTATTTTTGAACCCTCATAACTTCGCTTTGGATTATACCAGATAAACAAAATTCTCAGGATATGATGCCTATAGCAAACTTATTAAACATATAAAGTTTCATTTGCGTAGCTGTTATACTTTAGATTTTATTGATATCTAAAAACCCCCGATTTCGTCACTGATTGATGATCATCAAAATTCATAAATGGTACTTCCTGAAGTTTTAGAAAGCTGAAATTTGGTATTTAGGCTAATATTAGTACACAAACAACAAAAAAATTTTAAAACTTGAAACTTTTATCCCCGAACCCCTTAAATAGGGAATGCGTCAACTATGTATGTATGGGGACACCCTTTAATTTTATTGATAAATCTAGGTCAACCGGAAGTACCCTATAGGTTTTGGATCGAAAACCTTTATGGTAGTTCCCGTTGTCCTAAAATCACGAAATTTGGCAAAAAGCAAGGTCTTACAGCACAAATAAAGGGAAAATTCCAAAAAGTAAAAAAAGTTTAAAATTAAAGGGGGTCCCCATCTACGAATAAGTAATAAGTCAGGAAGTCTAATTCAGAACAAATTCCACTCAAAAAGTAGCCCTTTTCAAATCAAAACGACATGATTCAAAATACCAATCACTTCAGAGTTTTAAAATAGACATGCTTGGTGATTGGCTTAAATACAGAACAAAAGCAGGGATTGGTTTTATTGCTGCGCGTATTGCAGCACGCACGCGCGAACCGCGCCTGGCGTGGATGATGGCATGCAATAAATGACCAAGTCACTAATAAAATAATATTATTGTATAAAGTTTTTTATTATATAATTATATTTTTTGTTTTTTTTTGCTTTTTTTTAGGGTTCCGTACCCAAAGGGTAAAAACGGAAACCCTATTACTAAGACTCTGCTGTCTGTCCGTCTGTTTGTCTGTCTGTCTATCACCAGTCTGTATCTTATGAACCGTGATAGCTAGAAATTTTCACAGATGATGTATTTCTATTGTTGCTATAACAACAAATACTAAAAACAGAATATACAAAAAAATAAATATTTAAGGGGGACTCCCATACTACAAACGTGATTTAATTTCCGTTATTTGTTCGATCTTAATAACGACAAAAGGTAGACGCTTGAAATATTCCCAGAATATTTAGTTGTACATATATTCACTTTATAAATAAATAAATCAATTAAAGTAAAATAAATATTGAATCTGTAGTATTTGCTTTATTTACCATCTCAGGTAGTAACACACTTCAACATTTGCAGATGGTAAAATTTCATTAGCCTGAAAAAATAAACGTGCTTTAATTCGGCCAAACAATGAAATGTTTTTTTTACTGCTATAGTTATTCCCAGAAGTTGAAAAAGCCGAATCTACATACCAACTGTAATTGTTCATTATTATTATTTTCTGTAGTATCTCTTAAAGATGTTGATGTTTCTTCAGGACGAATCATCTGCGTAAAGAAATCAGTTTAATTTGTAATTTGATTGATACAATAACATCATTATGTTAATAATAAAACAAAAGGTACTTACTGTACAAACTGGTACTGCAGTTTTGTGTAACATGGTATAACCTTTTAATGTTTTACAAAAATCTTGTTCGTGAAAATGAACGGAGCATACTCTGCTGGTTTTCACAGGCATCCAGACATTATCTTGTCTTTCTAGCTTAACTGCAGCTATCCACTTTTTTTGCCGAATTGGATCGGCAGGGAAACTAAAAGAAAACAGGTACATTTCTTTTTTCAACAAGAAAAAAAACTTCTTGGTAAAAAATTGTCTGACTTCATTTTGCATAGTATTGACCATTTCGGTTTGATCTTTGAATATATTTATAATTTTGCTACTACTTACTAGTGAAAAGTGATCCCTGAACATTTTAATCTTGTATTGCTCCTGCACCACTTCACAACACATGCTGGCATGATGATTTTCAATGAAAATTTACGCGAAGATTTGATTTGTGTTGTTTGATTTGTGTCAAAGTAAATGTCGGAGTGATGACGCACTGAACACGACTTTTAAGCCCCGCCCATATATACACGACTTTTGTTGGGTCATTTTTTTGATGGAGTTACATTTCCTGACTTATTACTTATTCGTAGGTCCCCATACATACATAGTACCACCAATTAAGATAGACCTCTGAGTTGTATCGGAGCTCATACAATTTTGAGGTCTAGCTTAATTGGCACCTATCTCCAATAAGGTAATTGAAAACTTAATCGTTTTTTTTTAAATAAATCCTCAAGTCTCCATTACCGTGATGAACGAACTATTTACAAGTTTGTTCGGAACACTCGGTGCGCGAGTCCGACTCGCATTTGACCGGATTTTTATACACCTAATAGGGAATATAGACCTCAGTATTTGGTATAAATTTCAACTTGCTAGGTCCACCCGTTCGCCCGTTCCTGAGAAAATCCATGTTGATCCAAGCTTCTATGTGAATGTAGCGAAATGGCCAAGTTACATATTTTCACTAATAAGAGTTTGTGAAGTTAGAGCTTGTAGAGTTAGGGCGTGTAGAGTTAGAAGCTTGGATCAACATGAGTTCTGATGACTTTTTGACAGTGTGAGCCATGTGGTCTTGGCAGCACTCTTTACATGATAATGTTTTTGGTGGGATTATTTAATCATCTACTGTTTTAGAGAAAAAAGCCGGTTATTTTTTTAATTTGTATTTGACCACAATCTCACCATGGTAAGTGATGATGTGGCCGAAGTTGGTAAGCACACAAAGCCTAGATGGGAACTGGCTCTCGGAAAGCGGTCGGAACACACCGATAGGTCATTGGCGACAGATTTTCAACTTGAGGGTGGTAGCCAGCCAGTCGGGTACTATAAAGTACCCTACCACCGTGCTATGGTTTCCTCACGATTTTTTACTTCACCGAAAGCTCATTGTAAGATTCGAACCCAGGACCTTCGCCGCGATATCCGACGTCACCTGTTAGCGAGCGAACTAAAGTCGGTTATGAAATAAGCACCAACTTGTGACCTCTGCTTAGACTTCATAAAGTGCAAGGTTCATTTTTATGAGTGCACGCTTCTATAACAGAATCCTAACTTCTATTTTAGATATGCCTTTTTTAATATTATAATTGTTTTGGTATACTCAAACTCAAATATATCTTTATTAAATAAACTCATTACAAGTATTTTTAATCGTCAGTTTGATTCATGTAAAATTCTAACGCTCGGTTCGGAAGGTTGCTTTTGCTAAGAAGAGCCGGCAATAAACTCATCAATTACTCTTTTTATTTAAAAAAAGCATCTTAGACCTTTTACATTTAATAATTATTCATATAGTCTCAATGATAATATATGTGTGTTATGGCGGTAAAAAAGGAATAAAGAAATTGAATTTAGTTACGAGTGATTTAGTAAACAACAAACTCAAGGTAGAAAAGGCTTATAATAATGCTTGGTGTGTGTTTTAATGTTGTATATGGCACTAGTACCTACTTTTACAAACCTGTTAGTAGTAACAGTGATAACATATTATGTGTTTTAATTCGTATGCTTTTAATTTTATTTTTCTTTTTGTTTGGAGCAAGCTTAAGTTAGTCATGCTCGCTGCGTCTTACTTATGAACAAGTGCTGCTTTTGAGGGCTGGTCAGTCGTAATTAAATTTTATTGATTATTATTTTTGCCGCCATAACATGCAAATATTATCCGTGAGAGTATATAAATAATTATTGAATGTAATAGGTATAAGTTGTTTTTTTTAAAGAGTAATTGCTGAGTTTATTGCCGGCTCTACTCTTCAACAGCAACCTTCCGAACCGTGCATTAGAGTCTGACAATTCATAAGTGCCTGTGAAGGCCTATTTGGATGAATAAACATTTCATTTCATTACCTGTCTACAACCCTGAGTGAAAAAAGGCTTTGCTTATTTAAGTAGATACTAAAATAAACGAATTACAATATTGGGTAGTACTGGGGCGAAAAATCGATCAAGCTAGACTACAAAGACTTACCCGCGCCTGTAACTGTCCCGAGCAATACTCGATCGTCCATAAATACTATAACTTATATCTAAATACCAATACAAATTCATGGAAACCAAATTGACGCCAGCCCAAATACTATTATTATAATATATTGCCCAAATACTATTATTATAATATATTGCCCTAATACTATTATTATAATATATTGCCCAAATACTATTATTATAATATATTGCCCAAATACTATTATTATAATATATTGCCCAAATACTATTATTATAATATATTGCCCAAATACTATTATTATAATATATTGCCCAAATACTATTATTATAATATATTGCCCTAATACACCGAGCGTCTACAAAATTACTGTATTACGTGATATTACCTATACTAATATTATAAAGAGGAAACATTTGATTGTTTGTTTGCAATGAATAGGCTCTGAAACTACTGGACCGATTTAAAAAATTCTTTCACCTTTAGAAAGATACATTATCCCAAATGAACATTGGCTATATTTTGTCCCGGGAAAAGATAATATCCCAAAAATATAACCATGTCCAAGGATAATGTAGCTTTCTAATGGTGAAAGATTCAAATCGGTCCAGTAGTTTCAGAGCCTATTCAATACAAACAAACAATCAAATCTTTAGTAGGGATTACATACTAACTAACCATGTTAAAATGTTTCCTACGAGTATTAGCCAGGTTACCTGGAAGAAAACGCTTTATCTAAAGCTTTAATAAGATAATTCCATTTTTAGGGTTCCGTACTCAAAGGGTAAAAACGGGACCCTATTACTAAGACTTCGCTGTCTGTCCGTCTGTCTGTCACCAGGCTGTATCTCAAGAACCGCGATAGCTAGACAGTTGAAATTTTCACTAAGTATGGTTTTCTGTTGCCGCTATAACAACAAATACTAAAGACAAAATAAAATAAATGTTTAAGGGGGGCTCCCATACAACAGATGTGATTTTTTTTACTGAACCCTTCATGCGCGAGTTCGACTCGCGCTTAACAGGTTTTTTTATTGATTTTCCGTTTTCTGGCATGAGGGGCATAGAAAAAAGTGTATTGTGTTAAATTGCGTGCCGCCTGTCAGAACAAAGGTGCAAATTACGAATCGCACGAGATCTAAGCATTCGACAAAAGGTCGTGTTTACGTAAGCGAGCGAAAGTGAAATTTCACGCGAAGCCCCACTCGAGTTGCGCCGACTGGCTAATTAAGGGGTATATATACAATACACGCACTACCTATAACTTTTTACCCTTTTTAAAACTTTTACTTAACATTGCGAAATATAATTGGATCCTTTTCAACTTTTTCGAAATCAAAAAGAAATCGTTTTTTAATTAAAAGACCTGGCATGATGCAAGTGTGTTAAGATATCGAGGATAAAACAATAAAAAATCCAAAATGGTATGTATGATTATTAAATCTAAATAAATTAAGATACTAATGTTATTTATAGCCTAATGTTAGATAATTATGCATATCAATAGGTCAATGTTATATTTCACGTCATGTAACGTTAATTATATAATTTTAAACGTTCCTATTTGTTGCCGTAAAATCAACTCGTTCTAACTAGGTAGCTGCAAAACAACAAAAAATAATAACATCTCGAATCTTCCATGAAAATTATTTATTTTCGTCGAACCTATTCATTGAATAGGTTTAAAGAAACATTAAAACCTGGTATATTAATTTAGTTTCTGTTCACATTTTTAACTGTAGATATATACAAATAAAATAGTAATTACCAATAGTTTTATTGTTTTTTATTGCATTCTAAAAACGTATAGCGCGTGTAAATTTAACAAAAAATATAATCTGCTCAAACTATCAAAATTTATATGCTTGATAACGAAACGAATTACGTAATTAATAGTTTGACACAGACTGCGAAACTTGAAATGGAAAATATAGTTCGCCTTAACACGTGCCTAGAGAAATTTACCTTGAAAAGCGAAAGGTGTTCGTCACATGTAAGGTACCTGCGATGATAGATCGATTGCTTTGCTGCGTGAGCTACGTTCACTGAACGTGAACTATGACCAGAATAGGTACCTAGCTATTTTTGATTATTTTATACTGTTCAAACGATTATTGATTTCGTAGTCAACTTCGTGGAATAAATGATCTGTTGTTTCTGCCAAGTATTTTTTATTTTTATCCTGGATAAGCTTGTGTTGACCACAATCTCACTATGGTAAGTGATGATGTGACCGAAGGTGGTAAGCACACAAAGCCTAGATGGGAACTGGCTCTCAAGTGCAGCTGTCGGAACACGCCGATAGGTGCTTGGCGACAGATTTTCAACTTGAGGATGGTAGCCAGGCAGTCGCACCAAAAGTTCTTTCTTATTACATGCTTCAAGTAGTTATCATTTACAGAAGCCTGTATCGTAGGGTTTTAAATTATTTTCTGCAACAAAGTCTATAGTATATAGAAACGTATACTTACTCGTATGTAACGTTTTTAAAGATTGCAGCAGATTGAACCCGGATCGCACTTTTACGAGTTAAAAAAATAAAAAAGTAGGTAATAATGATTATTTGAACCCAATCTTTAAAATGAATTAAGTTTTGGGGCTAACTAAACTGATGAAATTTTTATGGACATACATTGAACCTTGGGTCATAAATAGGCTACAGTTTTCTTCGTTCCTTCGTTTAACCGATTCCGCTAACAAACGTGTTCCACGCGGACACAGTCTCGGGCAAAAGCTATTTATATGTCAATTTGAGATTGCAATCTAAAATGAATATTAAGTGTAATCAAAACATCATTACAGAAGCACAACACCTGATTATTTTGCAAAACAACAATTTATGCTGTTTTTACTCCAGGTAGAATATACCTATCTGATAAATAAAAGGTAAAGAAAAATAATAGGTACATGATTTGTAACCATTAGCTTGGCTCATAATGATTCAATACAACGTTATGCGCCTGCGCAACATAAAACGGTGTTGTACCATCCATGCATGTACTTGGCAGACTTTGATTTACTGATTCTATTTCTAACAGTAAAATGTATTAATATGCGCATAGTAATTGGTATAGTTTCAATTAATGACACAAAACAACAAAACGGTTTGTGAAAAGATGGTAAGCATTATTTTATGGCGCAGCAGGAAATTTATGCCGTATCTCGGACATAAACTCATTCATTTTAATTTAAGAAACTCCTGATATCCTGATCACTCAATGAGATCAATCCCCTGGTATTGATCTCATTGAGTGATCAGGATGATGTCTATAGGCGACGGTTGTCACTTACCATCAGGTGACCCGCCTGCCTCGTTGTCACTTGTGACATAAAAAAAAAAAAGAAGCAACAGAATTATTTTAGAATAATGTAGGTAACTCGAGGTCAAGATCTGCAACTTGAGTAAGATGCAACATTTCGGCTAAATAATAGTCGCAGTAGGTCATATATATTAGCACTTATATTCGGAATAACCGTTAGTTCTCATAAAGAAGTTTCATTGGATTCGCAAAAACGTTGAATCGTAAGTCGTGAATCATGTCTGATGGTACCAAGCCCGCCCTTATAATAATAAATAAATCGGCTTCCATGCGGTTTTGAGCAGTATTACATTGGTTTAAAGGTTATAACATCGTGTATGTTATTGATAAGCTAAACAGTGAATCATACTAGGGATTGACGTCTGTATTCTTTGTTTTGTGAGGGAACCAGCAACCTTGCAGAGGTGCAATGTGGAGTACCACAGGGCGACCATTTTGGTCCTTTAGTATAGAGTTGTGATGTTGGTGACTTAATCGAAATATGTGACATTATGGAGCCTTGAATTAATCAATCACGTATACATCACGGGTTCATAGTTATCTCTATTCATAGATTATCTCTTAATCAAATTGTTGAGGTTAGAACTCCTAGAAAACAAGAAATTTTGAACTAAACAAACCTCGTGAACTAGATTAATCACATTATTTTAATTATATTTTATTTAAATTTATAATATAAGTAAGTTCTTCCATTTACCATGCAAATAAACTTGAACGGTATTATAGGACCATGTATCAATTAATATTAGGTCTTTACCTATGAAATTGCCGTTTTGTATGAAAACATTTAAACGATTTTTTTTCATGTATTTTTTATTTTGTATTAATCGAAGTAATCACCCATGCAATCAATGCATCTTTGCCAACGCAGTGGCAGTTTATTGATGATGAAGAAATCAGCTGGAGGGGAGGCAACAAATTCTTCAAATGCATTTTGTACTGCCTCTCGGGTATTGAATATTTTTCCCGCCAAGAAGTTATCCAAATTCTGGAAAAAGTAGTAGTCTGTAGGCGCAAGGTCTGGTGAGTAGGGCGGATGACGGAGAGCTTCCAACCCCAGTTCTTTCAACTTGGAGACCGTCTGCTATGCAGTATGAGGTCGCGCGTTGTCAATTGACCAATGCTGGTTGGAGATGTGCCAGCTTCTCCATCATTGTGTTCAGTTCTTCACAGTACACATCTGCAGTAATGCTCACCCCGTTTGGTAAGAAGCTATGATGAATCACACCGGCGCTAGACTACCAAACAGTGAGCATCAGCTTGCGGTTATCAAACAGAATCTATTTTTCATCGCAGGTAACAATGCGGTTCAAAATTCCTTCATTTGTGTGTCTGTTAAGAAGTGCAAGGCACGTCTCGACGCGTACTTCGCGCTGGCGATCATTGAGTTCGTGGGGCACCCATTTGTCAAGCTTTTTTACCTTTCCAATTTGACGCAAATGGACCAATATTGCTTTGACGCTAACTTCGAAAGCTGCTGCTAATTCAGCCGTAGATTGTGTATCATCAGCTTCCACAATCGCCTTTAATTCGTCATTGTCGACCAAAGTCATCGGACGACCGCGAGGTTCATTTTTCAGGTCGAAATTTCCAGAACGGAAGCGAGCAAACCAATGACAGGTGGTGCGTTGGTTTGTAGTGTTAGCTCCGTAAACGTCGTTGATGTTGTGTGCAGCTTGTGCCGCGTTGGTGCCACGATGGTACTCATATTCCATAATTACTCGAATTTTTAACGTATCCATGATGACGAAAAAGATTGAAATATGTAACACTAATCAATAAACAAGTGACTACTTTTGGAAAAAAAAAACCATGTTTTTAAAATAAAATTAATTTGAAATTAGAATTCTTAGCCAAACAAAAATTATTTTGATTTGAAATGGCCAGTACTGCAGAACAGCAATTTCATAGGTAAAGACCTATTAATCATGACGCCTTAAGATTAATTTCTAGTTCATATCTAGATAATCATAACAAATACTTATCCTGGCAGAACTATCAACGCCTAAACCGCTGGGTCCTAGGAGACGACTTAAAAAGGGATTTCAAAATTCAACCTCAGAGGATGTAAAATAGGGCACTGTGGGTGAATCCGCGAATAAAAAGATAGTCAACAAAAAAAAAATTATGAATATTTGGTCATTTCCATTCATTAAAATTATTCAATTTACCCGTTTAACTCATCAAATAACTCTGATAAGCTAATAAATCAGACTCCATAACACGAAGATAATACTTTCTTTCCAACGACACGAACTTGCAAAAATAAACCTTATTCTCCTAGTAATAAGTGTGTTATTATAGAGAAGAGGTGCCAGACCCACGTGGCTAGTTTGCCTTCACCTAAAATGCTAATTGCTGTATAGCGGTAACCGAGTCGGGCCAAACAGATTTCTAACGGTAAAGGATTGGTTTATAATACTTTATAATCTTCGTGCTCATTGCACATGTAGAAATGACTGACATTAATGCGCAAGAGTGTTCAAACGATATTTTATAAGCTCGTATAGAGTCTACGAGCGAATGATAGCGTAAATCATGTAGCTAATTATATTATGAATCAGAGCATAACTACACCAAAGAATTGTATAAATCATGCCTATGAATAACTTTAAAATGTATTTTTACTTTAAAATATATTTTTGGGCTCAAAAGCATTGACGGTGGACTATATTGTCGAGTCAAATAAAGTCAAACTTTACTTTTATTTTGAAATTTTGTGTGTATTTCTTCTTGAAGATTTGAAAACAAAATTGGACCCGGTAGCTGGAATCGGGTGTTTTAATTTCAGAGCAGAACAACGTCTGCCGGGTCCGCTAGTATTAAATATAAGTCTTATAATTTAGTACCAAGTCTGATATCTGCTGAGCAATTTCACTTGAAAACAAGCTTAAGATTAATTACATAAGATTTAATAGCGATAATAGCTTTGACGCATCTAAAGTAGATTTTAAAACGTAAAATACCTGGCCCCTGCTAGCTACACGTTCACAAATACAATATATATTATTGCATACAATGCATATAATTAAGTATGACCAAATCGTCCTCTAGCCAATGATTTATGTAGGAAAGTGCAGTAGGAAGTACGAACGGTAATCCCTGAGTAACAAAATGTACAAAACTTATCCTGGATCGACACGGAAGGTAAATAAGTACGTTTGTACACTGCCAAAAACAATCGGATGACTTTCGAATTATTTAAAGGATAACCTTCCAAATGATGATGCTATCTATAAATCTACACCAGAAGACGGCCACAGGCACCGATGGAATTAAGTAATTCCGGGGACTTGCTAATGTGTTTCCGACCTTTACAAAGTCTAGAATGCTCTCAAATGCACTTGCTTGGCGCCAATCCGGGGGGGGGGGAGAAAAGTCTTCCAACTAAACTAAAGTCACAATGGAAAAGTTTATAATGAAGGGCAAGGAACCTGGAGAAGATTACAGTATTAAACGTAAAGAAATATACAAAAACAAGCATCCTATACATGCACCCATTGTAATTGATGGTAAGGAGGCGTGTGGCAGACGTGATTTTCACACCTAAAACACACGAGACATTTGATAATTACATCGATAAGATATAAAGTTTTAGTGCAGAACTCGCAGAGCGTGACAGGGGCGTGGTGATGACGTACAAGAACCAAAAGAAGTATCATAAAATCATATATTTACACCGAGTAAAGAGTCGCCGCGAGCAAAAAGAATGTCGTCTATCTTGATTGATGAGTACCTAATATAATTACCAGGTATTTTGTTAATTACCAAGTTGTTGTGTTTGCACGCGTCTAAAGGATCGACCGCACCGAACGAAACGATGTCCGATTAGGCGCTGATAATTCTGCGAGAAGTGCAAACGATATCTATCTACGACAACCAAGAACAAACTATGGTAATGGTAGGGGAGGCGAATAGGGGATTTCGGGATTTACTCGAGCGCGTCAGATTAACATAAGGGGGGCAACCTTGCACCTTGTGAAGTACTCTCACCAAATCTGAGCCTTCTATGTAGTGTCGAACGCCTAGGGTAGCCCGTCAGATTAGTAAAAAAAAATCGATGGTTTGAAATACTCGAGCGCGTCAGATTAAGGTAAGGTAAGTTAGTTACATGCAAAATAATGTACATTTCAATAATCTGACAAATTGGGCGTGACGAAAGAAAATTGGAGACTCGCAAAGTTGCAAAAAAAAAACGTCACCTGGATTTTCTCGAGCGCGATTGGTTTTTTTTTTATTTTGAAGGAAATTAGTCACGAATCACGGAAATATCTTAATCTGCCGATTTGCACAAGCCGAAGTGGCTAAAATCATTATTAAGTGTATAGTCCAAGAATATTATGAGTTTCACCTCAGAATGAGAAATAGTCAGCTATTAACTTGTATAAACCTTTATTTTGACACCCTAAAACTTGTCTCAAAAGCTACTTATCTTAGGGTGCCCGCGACTACTGATTTTTCAAGGTCAAAGGTCAAAAAATCATTTATTGCAAATATCTCGTTTCCTATGGGTTTTTTGGTATATGTATTCATAATAAATATTGTAGAAGGTTAAATTCTCTACAACATTTGTACAAAAATTTTTTCGATATCTTGAACCATTTTCGAGATTTCGATATTTTTTACATATTTTTTTTTTCAAACCGTCAGATTAAGGAAATCCCTCAACATAATTGTCAGATTATGGGTCAGTACAACAAGGCCATCAAGAAGAACCGCCTGTATAAAAATCTGACGCGCTCGAGTAAATCAAGGTCACGATTTTTTCTTGCATTTTCAAAAATCGGCCCTGACTGATGGTCACGTCCAAATCGTCAGTCTTTAAAATAGGAGCTACTGGAGGGTTTACTTAACACCCCTTATCAATGTCTGACGCGCTCGAGTAAATTTTTTTTTTAAATATTTTCGACCCCTTCGTACGGCCACCCCCACCACGCAAAACGGCAGATTATTATTTTTCTGTTATCAGACAGACGTGGCGCGACTACCCTATTAATATCTGACGCGCTCGAGTATTTCTTGGTGACTGTTTTTTTTTACATTTTTGAAACCCTGTAGACGCTCCCCCCACCGCTGAAGGGGAAAATATCACATAACCTTTTTTTCTTTATTCCACCTAATCTTCAAATTCCAGTAGGTCCCAAAGACGCTCGAGTAACTACAAATTTAGCATCAATGCCTCCCCTACCATAAGAAAACCTTAATTTATGAAGGTGCACAATTATATAACAAACTTCCAAGAGACTTAAAAGAAATTGAATCTATGTATAGCTTCAAAAAAACATTAAAACACCACATATTAAAAAAAATACAATAAAAAATCTTATGATCGATCATACCTGAACTAAGCCATTTCTAGTTATGCATAAGTTTTAAACATCTATGTTTCTTTTGTAGTGAAGGAAGTCGAGTGGCTGGTGTGACGAATTATTTTATAAACCTTCCTCATTCTTTTTATATAATAGATTAATATTGACTATGATTTTGTACACTCATCATATTGTTTAACAGCTTAAAGCATGTAATATCTCTCGTAAGTGAATTGTTATTGTAATTCTTGTGAGAAATAAAATATTCTTTAACCCGAGATTTCATAGGATTTCATACACGTAATCCTAAAATTTTTATATTATTTGAATTTAAGAATGTGAAATTTATGTATTTCACAGCAAAACATAGCGTACAACTTATAATTAGATCCTCTAATGAAGTCTATCACATGAATAAATGTTTCCGATTCTGATTCTTCTAAAAAATCTTTGCAATGTCGTTGTTTTACAAAACTTATCTTTACACCCAATTCGCTTACTAAGAATCCCCGATCTTTCTCGTTTCGTTCGTATCATTCATCTAATGGCATTGACATTACAACGAATTAATGACAAAGCCTTTACAGTTGATGATGAGAAATAAATTAGTAATATTCAATCATTATACATCCGCCGGCCTTACTTGTTTAGGTCAGTAAAGATCATTACAAGGCATTGACCTTGCAAATCATATTTGATTTAGAATACTTTCTTTGAAATATTGACTGAGGAACCAAAAATAAATGATAAACAATAACAATTCATCGGAATCAATCATTACTATTATCATATAAGAGAGATAAATACGATCCTACTATGAAAATTTGTGTACGTCGTCAACATGTTTCTTACTCAGCTCCGTAACGACTGGACGCATTTGAAAGAAACTTGGCACAGAGATAGATCATATCCTGGAATAACAATTAGAGTGCTTTTTATCCCGATAAAACTTTAAATGTCAAAGGAACCTGGGTGAAACCGCGGGTCAGACGATATGATGTTTAGAAAATACCCTTGTCTGTAGTACCATGGCTAGCAGACGGAACGGTCGTCCCAAGGAAGAAACACGACTAAAGAACTGCCGCATACAATTATTAATTACATACGTAACGAATCGATGACCTAAAACAGATTTTAATAACTTTCGCTTTTCGTCGCCGTCGCGTCGCCATTTCGATTGCACGACAATTATCGAGAACTTTAAGGTTTTCTTTCCTTTAGAAGTATCGACCTAATGACCACTTTGAAAATTTCCTTTGCTTATAGTTCCGTTCGATACAGTAAACTTGCCTGTATCGAACGCACTGGAAATCCACATTGACACCTGTACAAGCTGTTCGGACAATATAAAGAGATAAGCCAGATGTCGTTTCGTGAGCTAAAACACACACACATACAAAAAACGATTAGTACTGAGTAGTAAATCCATACATATCTATTCTAATATTATAAAGAGGTTTGAATGAAGGAGGTAATTTCCAAAAGAACTGAGCCGATATTGAAAATTCTTGAAAATTCGCTGGAGTTAGAAACATAAAATTTTAAAATTAAGAGATGTTTAAGGTCCGAGATCGGTCGCCTGAAGAATATTCAAGGACAATCGAATTTAAGCTGGTTTTATTGACAAGAATAATAATAAACTCAAAGTTTAGACACACCGAAGCACAAATAAAATTACCGTATTAAAATACAAATTTGATTACGACAAGCGATAGCGTTCTATGTTTGCATCTATAATCAAATCGACTATTCTGACCGTACAAGTTTGCTGTCTGAATTTTATCAGATTCTCAGATGGGAATGAAACCATACCAAGATATAATCAAGTTTGAAGGAAGGGCTTGCAGTTGCTTCACGATTGCGTAACCGACAGGTTTCAAGGATCAACATCGCTTATATCTCGGTCAGACAGAACAGACGCAATAACTTTCACATGGGGAAATTGGACCGGTTGTTTGTTTGTAGAAATCTATCAGTATTCAATGTGGCACTAACACTTTCGATGGACGAAATTGTCGGCATCACAAGTGTCTGCGATTTGACACCGTTCGCGAATTCGAGACAGCACGAGGCTCTGCCGACGCGAGTCTATGGTCAGTCTGTTACGCGGATGACTTTCGCTGCTTGAAAGTATGGCTTAATTAACTCCAACTAGCTGGTTCGCGGCAGTCGTAAACGAAAGTGGTTTTAAAGTCTTCGATCACTGATTACACAAGTATTGATGATTTGAGAATACATAAGATAAGTCAACGCTGAAAACTGGATTCCGAAGCGCTGCTTAAATCAGAATAAAAACGGGTTCCACTAAACTGCTGTTTCAATTGCAAACACAGCACCAGACCCCCAAAAATTGTGTGAACAATAATTAATTATTTGATTCATTTCTTAGCTTATCAGTGTTTGTCATTTAAACTGCACGAAGATAAGATAGTATCATTAGCCTAAAAGACGTTACTACCACCCCAGTGTCCGATGTACGGCATATTATTATATCAAGAGACAACACCCATTAATTTCTGCTTTCTTTCTACGAGATGTTCCCCTTTTTAATTTATCAACGCCCGACATTTTTTTATGTCAGAAGTCTAACATGCAGCTATGTGGGTTACCTGATAGTAAATGACTACGGCCTATAGACATATGGCAATAGCAAGGATTGCCTATGTGTTGCCATTTAATGCTGGAACACAACGACAGGTTTTCAACAGAAGCGTGGTAGCCAGCCAGGTTGGGTATAAAGAACCACCATGTTTTCTTTCAACGTAGGATTCGACCTCACAACTGACGTCATTACCACGGATTTAGCAAATATCTCCCATAAGTATTTTCATTATGTACACGCACACGTTTCACGCTTCATGATGCTCAAGAACTGCTCTTTATTGGACAATCTTGCTTGACTTAACAACTGAGTGAACATCTCGAAGATCATTTATACAAGATACAATTGGCTATATAGTCCACACAGTCGCACCAATAGAAGATTGAGCAACAATTGCATCGGAACTAAGTATTGTTGCACCAATAAGGACCAATAGAGCGTTTTAGAGGTCATTCTATAGATCGAAGAATGACAAAGCAACAACAGAGAATGGCAATTGGGAGATATTTTAAATGCAGTTGGTAGTAGACTGGAGTGGTTCCTCCTGCGATGCCTTATTCTACCTCTTATGCTTTGCTCTTATGGGTCGAATTATAAAAAAAAATATCTCATTGGGTCTCTATGCTTTATAAGGAATCTTTTAAGGAAGATTGGACAGCCCCCTGTGCAGAGCTTGCATGAGGGCAGAAGAAACAGCCGCCCACGTCCTGCTGGAATGCGGTGGGGTGGCCGAATGCCGGGCAAACTACCTGGGCAACCCGGGTAGTCTCAGGGAGGCGGTCGGCAACGTCAAGGCGCTGGCAGGCTTCCTTGAGGATATAGGATGGCTGGAGTAACCCCAGCCAAACACCCTCCGACGCAAAAAGGGCGCAATCCGTCGCCCAATTGCGGAAAACGCCCGCACGAAAAGAAGAAGAAGAAGAAGAAGGAAGATTGGAAGGGTAGCATCATTTCATGTTTCTATCCCAAGCTGTTAAAGTGTCCATCACATTTGAGTGAGAGTATTTTTTAAATCTTTTCTGGTAATCGTCCTTTAGGGTATTTCTGCCAATGCTATGATAGGTCAGTTTTTTGTGAAATCAGTTGCCAGTCCACTAAAACGTTTCACGGATTTTTTTAGACAATTTGAAAAGGCAGTTAGATCGAACTTGGTGGGACAAAACGCCACCGATATATGTATAGATATCGGTGAGAAAAAAAACTGATATTATAAAGAGGTAGGTATGGTTTGTTATTTTCTTTGGAACTACTGAACCGATTCAACGCTAAGCTAATACTCTATGGATACGCCTAATTAATGAAGAAGCAAACAAAATCTGTTTTAATAGATTCCTAACTATTTTGTTTGTTCCTATTCTGTCTGACATTTACATAGCTACACATACATACATATGGTTATTTTGAATTTATTAAAGGTCAGTGTATGTTTGAAGGCCCAGGATAGGTATTGTTTACCTGACAAATTAATTACCTAAGTACCTTTAATTAATATGTTAAATAATTAGCTTTGCATAGTTATTTAACAATACATAGTTGTAAACTTCGTTTTTGACAAGAGAATACCATTATGGAGGAGCGAGGTGTTAGACTCCTCCATTGAAAAGGGAAGATCTTCCGCCAGGCTAGGTCATCGTGCCTGGGGACCGCGGTCCAACTTGTGATGTTGGAATCTTGTATATATGCAGATCGCATGGAAAACTTCGTAAGCGCGATGTAGGTTATGGAGCGCCATCTATCTAGGAGTCGTGCGAACCATGTCTATGTGTCGCTACACCATCATGAAGTGGAATGTATACCTACCTACTTTAGTCGAGCGATAGCATAGAGATATAATAAGAAATAGAGTGAGCGCGTCCCGCGAGAACCGTTGTACGATCATAGACAAGACGTAAGTACTATTATTTACTTATAAAGATGAAGCGCGATCTTAAAAATATGTTTTTTTTAATATAAAATCGTTAAAAAATCCCTCAAGGACATCAAGGGCGACCAAAAGCCGTTCCATGATTCACACACGGTATAGAGTTCAAAACAAAGTAGAATTTATAAAAATGTTTAAAAATAAAAAGCCATATCGTTCAAATTTTGGACCCTTAGACCTAAAGCATGTAAAAGGGTTTCAAAAGATGACGTGTAAATCGTATAATATACTAATCTCCAGTACATATTATATTTTAATAACAAGATCACGATTTCAAACGGTCTACATATTTTTGTATCTAATTAGGAAAAGCTAGTTTAAACAAATTAAGATTTTTTGCTTCGTCGCCATTGTTTAAATTTAATTAGGTAGGTATAATTATTAAAAGTACCTCAAAAAATATTTGCTTATATTAGCGTAGCGTATGTAAATTGACACCTACGCTGTAAGTAGGTCCTTTTTCAGACTTCGTTGATAGACCATAAAATCCTTTTATAATGTATGAAAATGTTTTCTTTAAAAAAAAATGAGTTTCTTGCCAGCACCTAAACTGCACAATTGGTTTTTGAACACTGTGTTTAACTGCACACTTTTTTTTAAATATTCTATGTCCCTCTTGTAGAAACTGGTTAAGTTATAGTACCATGTCATGTTATGTAAATAAGAATATTCTAGATGAATGTGGCTTAAGAATACCAGTTGGCAGATATTATTGTTTAATTTCTTCCATTCCCATCAGATCCAATGCAGATCCATCAAGTCTATTATTTATACAAATAATAATAATATACCTACATAAACATAATGTTGGATTAATAGAAGAAAATAAACTGAATTCTATTTGGCAATGGATTTAACTTGACTAGCATTTTTACACCTCATAGTGAATTTTTATAAAGTAGAAAAATTACAATTTATCCAATATGCTCAGGAAGCTTGCCTATAGATCAGTTCCTATGTAGATTTAAACAATTTTCTCACAGCAAAAGTTGTTAATATTGTTGATTATGTAATGACCCCCCAGCCAAGCACATATTTCAATACCCCTATCTATATTAATGATATAGGTGATTTCATCTAGCCATGTGAATGGTAAACAATCTTATAATATCTGCCTTTGCTCAAGAATACTCAAGATAGCTTATAAACCTATTAAAAGATACATGTTTCTGATTTCCAAATAGCTCACAAGTCTTTTTTGATACACTTAATCTTATTATTTAGCAAATAATACTATTCATCATATTAGGCATTCAATTTTAAAAAACACATTCTTAGCGGATGTCCACTCCCTATTAAGAATGCAACATTTCAAGTTTGTAGCATTACTTTCTGTCTTTTCATGATAAATCAGTGGTATTTTGGGTTTATATAATAGAAGATATAATAGTTATGGAACACATCTGAGTCAGCTTATAATCATTTAGACTACCATACAAATAATAAGAAAGCTTCTACTCAAATTCTAATTTCCTAACCATGTGTTAGTCACTATTCAAACTAGATTTTTCAATAAGAATAATTACCAAGTCAATATCTTATGAAAGCACTATGGTATCTACATTCTATATAAGTTATTGTTTTGTTTAATATACTATGATACGTAGAATAGAATAAAGGATAACATTAATTTAGATTTTATTATAATTCTGTTCTGTATGTAGTCAGTAAGCTATTTTCAATAAACATTGTAGGTACTTACCTAACAATCATACAATAATAGCACCCACATATTTTTGTATATCAAGTAGATGACAGTCAAAGATTTGATTTATCATCATGATTGTGGAGCAACTGGTATCAAGATCAAGGCACTGATAAATACATCAATGTTACCCAATTTGGACATGATTTTCACAATTTAGTCTTTGACATTAGCTATTTATAGCATTGAGTGGGACAAATGTTTGAAAAAAAAAACTATGTATAGGTATCTGTCTTCTTTCTAGAAGTTATTCATTTATCAATTAGGTAAGCAATAAGCAAACCACGGTATTTCTAGATAGCAGGAAAAAATGGGTTTTGCTTCCAAGATACCTACCTACTCCAATCCAATATAAACATTTTACTCTAATGAATATTTCCATATGAACAAAAACTTATGAAATCAGTACTCGTGGCCATTCAATCAACATTCTACCGAAGCGTGGTCCGTGGACACAACAATACGAACAAATGAATATAATCGAGTGAACGTTATCGCAAATATCTAGTCGTTTCGTAACAAAGAGCTGGCGGATCGAATGACAAACGGCGAGAGCACCCACAGCCAGCAGTGAAAGTGGCCAATCTGTCTCATAACCATTAACCACTTTATTTGGTACCTTCACGGTCACCGAAGGTGCTTGCTACTTCCTTGCATTGCACCCCAAAATAACTATAATTTCATAGTCTTTTCTATACTATACACGGTCAGAGAGTAGCTTTAGGACTTCACTGATAACGATATAATCGCAAACGAAAGTATATAGAGCGATATAACGGTATGTTCACCGTCTCAACTGTTTTTATCGTGAATAAACTAAGTGTGGTTCGGTTGTCGCATAACTCACCTTAAAATAAACATCCATGAGGATGCTGTCCGGAAGCGAACGCAATACATTCCTCTCGCACTTTGATTTCTGCAAATAGTTCACTAAATTCGTCAGACACAGCTCGTATAAGTCATCGGGTATTTTCTTTACGCGTATCGGCGACGAAGACGCGTCAGCCATTTTGGAGAGATAATATAAAACTCTTTTCATTTTGCTTGGAAATTTGACAGGTGCTTCGATGGAATCGCACGATGTTCACACCTTTTGTTGCTCCCTCATTGGTTAGTTTAAAGCTTCTTTAGTAAGCTCGAATATAAGACGCGTTTTTATTGGTCGATTTATTTCTATGAAAACAATTTGTCTAAATTTCGGTGACCCTTTTTCACCACGGGCTCTATGTCATGTGATAAGAAACAAAACAAGTATTGTGTGAAAGAGACAGTTAAAAGTTCTCATGGTTTTCAAATTTTTGTCAACAGCTGATTGTTACGCAGTGTCAGCGTGTCAGCTGACTACGACAGCGCGGGAAACTTTGAGGGTAGAAAAGGATTTGCAAGTCTTTTTATATGTCGGGCTCACAATCTTTTATTGACGTAGCGATAAGAAATCACTTGATAAAACTTCACGCAAGTAGGCATGGAATGACATGATCTGCCCATGACTTGATACATGGTGTCCGTCCGGGTCCGTCTGTAGTATAGATTGCCGTGCCATCCATAGTCACACGTTTGTGAAGTCGAGAAATTATTTATCGATTCATAGATAAATAAAGGCTATAGATAAAAAATATTGATTTGTTTTAAAGCAGTCTATCAACAAAGTACGCAACATACCTACCTAAAACAAACCAGGACTTATAGTATTATGAACTCATTATAATCGTACTTTTACTTATTTAATAGAATCACCAACAAGTACCTATAGTACACCACACTACATAAAACACTAGGAGATACAAGAACTGAGTACTACTCTCTTAATTATAGGTGATCACGGTATGCACTAATTATGATCCATGAAATAAGACAATGAAGTTCATCTAAAACTAGTAATTACCATTTTAAACAATATAGTAATCCATTACACAATAATATTCTTTTGACCAAGTTATTTTGATTTAAAATTGAATTTGGTATTAAGTATATAACCTCAAACAACGATTAATAGATAAACTTTTTAACGACTTTTAGATAGTGTTTACAAAAGTTGTGGTAGACGCCAATCGTCGGGCATTTATATTTATTCTGCTTTATAAATCTGGAGCCCAATTTTACGAAGAAAAATAAGATCCAAAAGACCTCTTCAAAATACCCTACCTGCTGTGCTATGGTTTCCTCGCGATATTTTCCTTCACCGAAAGCTCAAGCTCATTGTAAGATTTGAACCTACGACCTTCGCGGCGGTATCCGACATCACTACCACTGAGCTATCATCGCCTTACACTACACACACTAATGCCACTATGCCATCACATTTCACTTGACAATGAGCTTGAGCTTTCGGTGAAGGAAAACATCGTGAGGAAACCACAGCACGGTGGTAGGGTACTAGGTGGTACTCGACTGGCTGGCTACCACCCTCAAGTTGAAAATCTGTCGCCAAGCACCTGCTGGTGTGTTCCGGCAGTTGCACTTGAGAGCCAGTTGCCCTTGCCCTTAAGGCATTGTAATATAGTGTACAACACGTTGGCAGTCGCCCTGGTATTGCTAATGTCTATAGGCGACGGTAGTCACTTACCATCAGGTGACCCGCCTGCCTCGCTGTCACTAGTGACATAAAAAAAAAAAAAAAACTTTAAAGTCAATAATAGGTGATGGTGATCATCTCCTTTTAAGGCTGAATATAGGTACAGCCATCTTGCACCACTTGCAGAAAAAAAAACACTTTTTTTTTTCACCATTATATGTATAGTGACAAAGGGTACACACAAATGCGTTACTATTTACCATCTTATAATTATTTATCTTTGTAAAGGTAATTTAGGTTAAGTAAATACAAATTTGCTAGTAGTCTTATCTAGAGCATTACCCGTCAATTAGGTAGGTACTTCTTTATATAAAAATAAATAAATATTTTTCAAACTAAGCAGAGCTTGTAATATGGAAATAAAATGACGATATACTTCATATACCAACTACTTTTATTTTTTTAAATAGATAATTACACCAAGTCTCAGGATAAACAGACATGTTCATGCACACAAATGTTTATCCTGGTTGGGAATCGAACCCACAATATTTAAAATTCCTTTTAGTTACCCAACCAAAACCATCCTGTATAGTATCACTCCTAGTCATACCAAGTTCTCCAAAATGACTGTTTAAAAATGCTTATAAATATAAAAATAATGAATACAAATTCAATTCGAATAATTTTATTCAAACATTTTAAACTAAACATATTTAACACTAAAATTGATAAACAACACAACATTGTGTTCACTAACTAAACTAACTTTTAAAGCTCTCCTATAGCAACGTAAATGCCACTCCTTCATTAGGGTTATGTCGTATCATTTGCGATAATAATAATAACAATTGCGTAACCAATTAAATAAGGACATAGGAACATAATCCTATTTAAATTCCAAATTAAAAGAAAAAAAGACCCCTATTTTTCATTTGTACTGCGGTTACCCAAATTTAATAACCCAACATCTTTCTCCATCTACAAGAATCTTTTACAGTCTCAGACCGAATAAAAAAGGTAGACAGAGCCCTTTGCTTAAAGTGAAGCACAGTAAAGGAAGTCGATCGCGTTCGTGTGCGATGAGAATCACGCGGGATAACGTACGTGCAGGTCACGCTCACAACCTCGTGCACGTTGCTTCAAATCACTGGAGACTATTGTTTACGTACGCTCCTTCTACCTTTGTTATTTGTTCTGTGTTAACAGTGTTGTATCTAGTTTTTGCCAATGGTGAACTGTGAGATCGACTCCAGCAGGTTGATGTATGCAGTGTGCTCGTAAGCGGTGCTGAAGTCTGACAGTTTCTGTACGAACTCGTTGCTGACGCCTTTCTCTTCGAGCAAGTTCATTAGCAGGTCGTAGAGGTACTGAAATATGGAGAATATCATTGTATTAATTTGTGCTTTAGTGTTGCCAGTAAAAATTCATTTTCTAAACAATTATGGTCGAATTACAACTAGTGGGCGAACGCTAGTTTATTATAAATATCAATGGGAATTTAAAAAAGCACTGGAATAAAATGCAGCACTATTTAATTAAGCTCCAGCATATTAATATAATATATGGAAAATGCCAGAATGTAAAAACGCAAACAAAAAAACCGGTTTCAAATTGAAACTGATTGGAACAATACGTGTCTAATAGACCCGGGGTTATTATCCATACTAATATTGTAAATGTGAAAGTAGCTCTGTCTGTCTATCGATGAATGGATATAGAGATCCCGGAGCAGACAGGCTACTATTTATCCCAGGAAAAGATAAGATCCCTCGGGAGCGTGGGTGAAACCGCGGAGGACAACTAGTCTAAACTAGTCTAAACTAAATCGACAAAATTAGAAGACATAGACGTAAAAACCAAATAGAGTTACCTACTTCCACATTTTTTAGATAATTAGTACTTAAAATAATATAGATAAGTATCAATCACCAGTTACTTGATAAAAAATATAATTCAAGCATACATAGATTGTAATCTACACGCTCTCAGACTTACAAAAACAAGATAACAAATCATAACTAAACTTTTATAAAACTTAGTAAATAATGTTCTTAATAAGTAAATACGGGACAATAATGCATTACTTGTAATGTTTACCGATTTAAATTATAATAACAATAATAAATATTTTTATTGTTCAACCAAATTACATTAATCATCATGTAGCCCTGTCTTCTAAACTAGCGCGTGGCAGTTCCCATCCAACATTTTTGGACATTCAATTTTGATTTAACAAATCAAAAATAAATAGTAGAATTGTATTGTATAGTAGAATTATGAATCATTTTATATTTTGGTAAGGTTAAATCTCATACAAAAATAATGCACTTTAATTTAGTTAAGGTATCAAACCAATGTAATATATTTAATACTAATTGTCCTTATAAAACGAGTGAAACCACGGGGCGCACAGCTATGTAGCATATCACATAAATACTTTAGTCAGTCATCCATGTTAATTTTATTAAATTAGATGATGATATTATAACCATAGACCAATTTGTATTGAGTTTATGAAAATAATTTTTCTATATGAAATAAATGTTGCATATCAATGAATATTATCCACATTTGGTGGGGAATCGACTTCACATCAATGCATTCGCTATCCCCCATTATTGGCACCCGACAACTACATGTATAATAGTGTCAAGCGTGGCATAGAAATGGGGTGGCTTGGAATCGAACCTACGTCCTCGCGGTGCGAGTAGGTCAATTTGACCACCAGGCTACCGAGTTGTGAAGGTTAGTGACGAAAAGTTTGATGTGATTGTAAAAACACATGGGTTTAATATTTGAATTTCTAACCTCTATGTCTGAGGAAGTGGCTCATTTTTGCGCTTATTTATTTATTTAATAAATAACATTTCGAAAAAATAATGACATTTAATTAAAAAAAAAACCCCTATGAGATATTTAAGATTTATAGAAGCATTAGGTAGGTAGTTAAAATTACAAAAATTAAAATAATTTATTTTCTCAAACATTAACCGATAAATCATTGTCTTTAACTATTACTAAAACATAATCATAGATGGCGCTGTAGCAACATCATATTCGATAACGAAAAGAAGTGTTACCTATTCTTTTCGTTGTCGAGTAAAGGTGATTACCAAATGAAGACCTTCCTAATTCTTCCTGAGATTTGTCCGATTCTGAGTGAATTAGTGTGCGAGGTTGTATTGGATTTCATGAGTGGAATTCTAAAATTATATTCTTTTGGCTCTGACAAGTGTGCGTTCACCTTTAGTTTGTCAGAATTCTGAGGTAAAAATAAAATGTTCCTTTGTCCCATAACCAGAGTATGTAACAATTTACGTTCCTAACTAATTTTTTTAGGTAGTTTTGGGACCACCCTTTGGTCCCCAAAGGTGTTTTTTAATAAGAACTAGCCATCAAACCCGTTCTCATGGTATTTTTGCAACATAGCATGTTATATAGCCTATCGCCTTCCTCGATAAATGGGCTATCCAATACTAAAATATTTTTTGATTTCGATCCAGTAGTTCCTGAGATTAGCATGTTCAAATAAACAACTCTTCAGCTTTATAATATTGGTATAGATATAACGTATCAAAGTGTACTGACCCCATCGAGGACGTCCCCAGCGACCGCGTACACCTTGTCGTTCCACTCCCCCTTGTAGATAGTCACCTCGTCGATACCAAAGATATCATCTATAAAAAAAACAACAAATGCTTTAGCATCAAAGAAACAGATAGAAGATAATTATTTGTTATGAAATGTATAGTGTATACTATGCCAATAGTGATACTTGTGAACAGGTGCTGCTTGTGGGGGCTGGTCTATTTATTATTATGTTTTGCGACCCAACACAAATATATTATCAGTGAGAATAGGTAAATAATTATTTAAAGAAAGAAAGAAAGAAAATCATTTATTTTGGACTCACACAATCACAAATTACACACACATATACAAATATAGAAGACAACAATACAATACAGTCATACAATGTACTGTGTAGCTGTGTGAGGCCAAAAAGGCACCTATCTCAGCATTAAGCTGCGGCCGTAGGTACCGCAGCGCTGGTATTCTGATAGGGCCAATGGTGCATTTAATGTAAGTTGTTTTTGAAAAGAATAATTGCGGTGACAACACTATATATGTCTATAGGTGGTGGAAGTCACCTACCAACAGGTGACCTGCCTGCCTGGTTGTCACTTGTGGTATAAAAACCTTCTATTAACTAGCTACAAACATATTTCCAGTTACCCCAAGGTTGCCTGGAAGAAATCGCTAATAATAAGGCCGCCTGTGTTGTTATCATTAAGTTTCGTCTTCTTTTTTCTGTTATATTGTATTTTTGTTTAATTGTGTACATAATAACAATTTATTATTATTATTTATTATTATTACAAACAGTAATTCACTGTGAAAATCATGCACTAATGATTTTAATTAAAACTGTCTTTTTTTTTTATCTGGATAAGCTTGTGTATGAACACAATCTTACCATGGTATGTGTGGCTGAAGCACACAAAGCCTAGATGGGAAATAGCTCTCAAGTGCAGCTGTCGGAACACACCGAGGTACTACCACCGCGCCATGCTATGGTTTCCTCACGATGTTTTCCTTCACCGAAAGCTCAATCTCATTGTAGGATTCGAACCCACTACCTTCGCCGCGGTATCCGACGCCACTACCACTGAGCTACCAGCAAAGTTACGTAATCCAGAGCATGGGTCAGAAAATCATGTAACGTACTGTACTCATCAGAGCTGGTCTGTTGTGGTTCCTGCAGGAAGGAACAGGTGAAGCCGAGGGTGGCATCTCCCCGCACCAGATCGACCTCAAATTGAGGCCGTGAGCGCATCTCCGAGAACTCTTGCTTCTCAGCCTGCTGCGTGCCTTCGCCTTCGGCAAGATCCTCAGAGTCGACAGTGTGGTTCACATTGAACGTGATTTTAACTCTGTTGATGATAATAAGGAGTTAAAGGCTGTTAGTTTAAATACAAGTCTTTGGGTCAGCTCACACCGCGACGCTGCGCGCACATTTTTCACAATAGAGCGACTCAAAATACAACTTTATTTACTACACGAAAAGATACACATTTCATTGTGAGAATACAGAATACGTTGCACCACGTAGCGCCGCGGCCTCTTACAGTATCGTCGCGTCGCGTCGCGTCTCGGTGTGAACTAACCCTTTGTCTTTGCTAATGGATGCTTTTACATCTATATCTCATTTTCTTGCCTTTCACAACTGAATGTAAGCCTGCCAATGTGTTAATTTATCCACAGTAGAGGATCTAAGGGGACTAAGGGGCTCAATCCTTCCAAAATTATCTGATTCCTTCCAAGACAAGTCTTAAATTATTCCATTACACTGTGTGAAGTATAAATTTTAAGTGTTTTTTGTGTTTACCTTGTCATAAAACTTACCAAGACACACTCAAACTAAAATCCTGAATTTGGCACTGTTTATCCATACTTATAGTTTTCAGTGATGCGTTATAGTTAACTAGCATTTAGCACTTAGGTTGATTGAATATTATAAACTCTAAGTTTGTGGATGCCTACTTTTTAAATGGAATGTGCAAAAACTTTCACGTTTCTAACCTCACCAGCATAGGCTGTGCATTGCTAAGTTAGTCAGTCTGGCGATGGCGATGATAGCTCAGTGGTAAGTGACGTCGAATACCGCGAAAGGCGATGATAGCTCAGTGGTAAGTGACGTCGAATACCGCGACGAAGGTCGTGGGTTCGAATCCTACAATGAGCTTGAGCTTTCGGTGAAGGAAAACATCGTGAGGAAACCATAGCACGGTGGTAGGGTACTTTGTAGTACCCGACTGGCTGGCTACCACCCTCAAGTTGAAAATCTGTCGCCAAGCACCTATCGGTGTGTTCCGACAGCTGCACTTGAGAGCCAGTTCCCATCTAGGCTTTGTGTGCTTACCACCTTTGGCCACATCATCACTTACCATGGTGAGATTGTGGTCAAACACAAGCTTATCCAGAATAAAAAAAAAAAAAAAAGTCTTTTTTATGTGTAGTTACCAAAACAAGTTTATCATTTCCCTGGAAAGTTGTATATATAACTTACACCTCATCCTTCAGCTCTTTAGTGAGGACAACCTCGGCTCCGGACCCCTTCACAATAAAACCATCCACTTCAGCAGGCAAGGTCTTCACCTTCTGAGCTTTACGTTCAGCCACTATCTCCTCCGTGAGGAACTCCACCAGCTCTCTCTCACCTGGTTACAGAAACTTAGTATTTTTTATGTTTTTCTTTCGGTAAATGTACTACTACTTCTATGTACATATACATTACGTCTAATTGTTAAGAATTTTGGAAAAGGAGTATACATAGGGATATGCAAAAAGTATTGATACTTTGAGGTATCAATACTTTTCTTTCGATACCGATTACTTTTCTTTCGATACCGATTACTTTTCTTTCGATACCGATTACTTTTCTTTCGATACCGATTACTTTTCTTTCGATACCGATTACTTTTCTTTCGATACCGATTACTTTTGATATAATACTGGTATAGAATTTATGGTATTGATACTTTGTCTCATATTTGTATGCAGAGAGAAGACACAGGTCCATAACTCTGGATGTGAATATGATGACTATGTACCCTGCAAATGGCTCTGACACCCTTCTTGTGATGAAGAGGCCAGTGTGGCAAGAATGCAGGGAAATAACTATAAATATTTTAAAGATGGCAAACCTTTTGTTACTATAAATTGTGATGAGAATTGGTTCAATAAAGATACATCCTTGGACATTATGCACTTGGATATTTGGTGCCAAATGAGCAGATTGTAAGAATTCCAGGGATCATGATTTAAGTTGTTAAGCTAAACTATACAATATTGCATCACATATTGTGTAATTAAGTTACTACTTCTCCAGGTACCTACATATTCACTCATGTACAAATCAAAATAAGAACTACAATTTATAAATTTTTCTTAGTACTAATTATAGATTTTTGTCACAAAATTACTAACTAAACCAAATTTCTACAATAGATAATGTGGAAAAGCTTACCAGGATATCAGGAGTTGGGAAGGATAGGTATGGGACTTACCAAGTGGCTTGGGTTTAGTTCCTGGCTCATCTTCTCTATCTGCTAATAAATGATCTTTTTTTTAATATTTAAGGGGTTTGGTTAGTTAAAAGAACTCGTTCTAATGCATGGAATAAACTCGATATTTTCTTATTGGATTAATGGCATCAGTGGGCATGGTGCAATACCTAACCTAAAAATATTACCTGAAATTTTGTGGTTACCTTTCGTGTGAAGGGCTTTGAGACCGCATCCACAGCTGCACGTGTTGGAATGCTTGTGAAGTAAGCTCGAAGCTGCTGGCCCATCGAGCCTTTTTGAGCAGCTCATGTGCCATATCCCTCTTGTGAAATCACGTTTCACAGGTGCCTGACTTCGGGTTACCAATGAAGACGTTAAATTTGAGCTTTTAACACAGCTGTGTATTATTCTTTGCGCCGATTTTACTAGCCCATTCATTTTATTTGTTTTATGAATTACCTGTCACGATATTTAGCAGAGAATATTCAAAAATCGTGAAAAGAAAAGAACGCGGCCGGTTCGTTCTAGATAGAAATATTGCCAGCAACATAAAAAAAACCAGGGCTGCATGTATTTAACGATCAATGGCATATAAATTCCTTGGTAACGATACATTGAAAAATACACAATACGGTTTTTTCATTCCTTCTATTAAATCAACTTTCCTTAGGAATTTTATTAAAGAAAGTAAATTCCATTAAAATGGAATAATAAATAAACTCAACCATTCAAAAACCAGTTTTATAACAAGTATCGATTAGCTCTAGCCACCGTTTCTTGGCTACGCATCGGGAGCATCACTATCTCTTTCTTCACTGTCTGTGTCTGACTACCAAGAACTATAATATATTCTAAATGGATAGGTAACTCTAAATACCTATTTGAAGCAAATACCTATCAATTGCGAAAAAGAGAAAGATAACAACTACGTTGGGACAATCTCTCCTTCTTTCATTAAGGGTAAGTAGGGTTAGAAAGAGAGATTGTCCCCACGTAGTTGTTATCTTTCTCTTTTTCGCAATTGATAGGTATTTGCTTCAAATAGGTATTTAGAGTTACCTATCCATTTAGAATATATAATTCTTGGTGACTACCTTTGACTACTACACAACTTTATGGCGGGTACTTGCGAATTGATATTATCAATGGTGTTTTGTCCAATAAAGACCAATGTAAGTACACAAGTGAAATGAAAGCGTGAATCGTGACTTTTCAGGTTGTCCCAAAAAGTCCTTGTAAAGTTTTAGTGGAACCGACAGAACACTGGACTTTACAGTGATGTGACAATACATCGTGACTATAACATAAAAAGAAGAATATTAAAAATAAGAAATGGCGTAAAGGTAGATACCAAGCCAAAAACCTTTAAAAACAAGACTACCAGCTGTCATGTCACTGTCAGTCAGTCAATCAAGGGTCTGTCTGTCACTTTCACGTGGACGAAAATAATTTTCTATCTATTGCATTATTCTTTACAGGTAGGTATTTGAACATTGTGGAAAAAATGGTAAAGAAAAGGAAGTTAGAATCATCCGACGCTGCTATCCACAAACCCCTACCGGTCGAAGTTGTGGTAGAAGATGTTGAATCGCATCCAATTTGTTTGCACGGACCGACACTTCTGTTTTCAACTGAAAAAGGCCGATATTTCGCTTGTTCCTCATGCAGGAACAAGAAAGACTGTACATTAAACATCGACGAAGAAGACTGGAAAAAAGAAAACGTGAAGAAACGGAATGAGAAGTACTACAATATGATTCCGAAGATCGATAAGGCAGAAGCATGGAAGTTTCTGAATGAGGTTAGTTTTATGTTTTTAAACCTAAAATCATGATGAGTATTGTATTAATATTGTTCGACTTGGTAACTTTTATAGGTAAAATCACGTCATCCATCCGACAGAGCGTACTGCAACACATGCAAAGAGCTATACATTCTGTCACGGAACAAAAAACATGGCAAAGACCATAGAGTGATCACCGGTTTGAGTGATGAGCAACTTGCTTCACCATCATCATGGCTGCCTACCTTGGAGAATGATGCAGTTGAGGCACAGTATATATTTGCAAAGAAATCTGCTAGTACTATATTGGGTATACTGAAGAATAATAATATTAGGTAAGTGTGAATAACTTTTGATTATGTAATTTGAGGTGCATTTTGCAATACCTATAACTTGCTATGTTGTTGACCTTTTTACAATGCCCAGAAGGTATTTGGCTCTCAAGTGAAACTGCCGGAATAAAGATTTATTAGTATTGGTATCCTAGCAGATAAATAAGGTAACAAGGCAGACCATACAAACTCCTGGAAATCAAGGCAATGGCTGGCAGCTTGTGGCCTAGAACAGCTGGGAATAAGATTTTGTAGAGACTGTTGGGAGAGGCCCTAGCCAGGGGAAACTGATACATAGTGTTAGAATATTTGGTTAAGCAAAAAAAATTGACAAAATAAGTAAATCTGAATATAGGCTATTATTATTATAGATCTATTAGGAACTGCAGTGGAAAATTACTTTTATAAATCTCTTCCAGTAACATCCTCTGTATTGGTACGCCGTCTATTCATGAAGCAGCCAGTGCAAGCCCCAACTACAACTCCATACTCCTGGATTACGACACCCGTCACCACTTGTTCAATGCACCCAACAAGTACTTATGGTACAACATGTTCAATGATTACTTATTCAATGGAAATGAAGATGAGAAAGTACTTAAGAAGTTTTTTAAGAGTTCCAAGTACGTATTTTGATAATTATATTTGAGGTTATTGTGAATTTTATGTTAAATGTGGTTCTGTTGCTGTTGGTCAACCAGAATCAATGGTTTTTGGTTGTGCAATGATGTCCCTTCCACCCTGTATATGCATGGTGGTAGGGTAGCCACCTGGCTGCATATCATCATCAAGTTGAAGATCTATTAACAAGCACCACCAGGTACTCTAGCAGATCCAAGGTGGGGACTAAGGGGCTCAAGTCCCCACCAAAAGCATCAAAGTTCTGAACCTACCCTCAGTGGGGTTAAGCTTCTTAACCAAAATCCTAATCCACTACTACCAGTTGATCTGCTTGTCATAGTTCAAGGCTTAATTATTAAAACAAACTGATCTCTTAGGAGCAGCAGCTGATAAAACGACATTCACCTATAAGATAATAAACAAAAACCAGATAAGAATTACAAGTGAAAATGTTGATGTCTACAAACATATTGTATCAGTGGTTAGAGAAAACGGTCTCATAGGCCATACCTTCAATAGAAAAGAGGAGAGATGCTATAGATTAGTAATCAGAAATCTACATCACACAACTCCACACGATTCTATCAATGAAGCTTTTGAAGAAACAGGAAACAAAGTAAGCGGGGAAATTATAAATGCCCGATATGGACCTGATAAAACCCCAACTTCAACATTTTTTGTCAATCTGCAACCGGGACCCAATAACAAAGCTGCAAAAAAAGTACGTGTAATCTTTAACCAAATCATAACCATAGAAGACCCCAAAAAAATGACCACTATAATACAGTGTCAAAGATGTCAACAGTATGGTCACTCAAAAAACTACTGCATGAGGCCATACCGCTGCTTAAAATGTGCAGAGTCTCATAAAACAAAAGAATGCCCTAAAGTTGGTCGCACCACACCAGCCACATGCGCCCTATGTCTTGGCCCACATCCCTCAAATTACAAAGGATGTGAGGTCTATAAAGAGATATTGAGTAGAAAAGCGCAGAAGCAAAAGTTCCTACGGGTAAAAAACTCCCATCATAACACTGCCATAACACCAGACTTGACAAACACACACTTGACTAATAATAACAACAACCCCAAAACTCTAGATAAATACAGCGAAATCGTAAAAAGGAATCTAACCCACAACAAACATACAAAAGAACAACAACGGGAATCAGAAAATCAACAACAGCTATCTTACAGTAGAATAGAAGAAATATTCATAAAACAATCGGAACAAATGAACATGATCTTACAACAAATGAGTACCATGATGGGGCTCTTGACAACTCTAGTCAGCAAATTGTCGAAATGATTGCGATAACAAAAATAGCCACTTGGAACACAAATGGTCTATCTCCCAACAAAGCTGAAGTTGTGATACTTCTTAAAACACATGGACTTGACATTCTTCTTATTTCGGAGACACACTTCACCAATAGTAGCCAGATAAATATTCGGAACTATAACATATACTCAACAAATCATCCAGATGGAACTGCCCACGGTGGTACTGCTGTCCTAATTAGATCCTCCATTGAACATTATGAAATGCCTCAGTTCAAAACAGAACATATCCAAGCTACCTCAGTGACTATATATAATAAAAATGGCCACTTTAATGTCTCTTCTGTTTATTGCCCCCCCAAACACAAAGTAGTAGAGGAACAATTCACTGCGTACATTGTAAGTTTAGGGCCACGTTTTATAGCCGGGGGTGACTGGAACTCCAAACACTTATACTGGGGATCAAGACTGATCTCAACAAGAGGTAGAGAACTGAAGAAGTGTATTGATAAAAACCACCTAACAACCATAGCCACACCAGAACCTACACACTGGCCAACTGACCCAAATAAACTGCCTGACGTTTTGGATTTCTTCATAATGAAAGGTATCTCTCGACTCTTCTATCAAATTGCTAGTTGCCTGGATGGCTCATCCAATCACATCCCGGTTATATTAACTATGAGCACCAAAATCCTAGAATGCCAAAAAAATGCTAGGCTATACAATCGGCGAACAGACTGGGACCTCTTTCGCGTCCTCGTGGAGGATTCCTTAGTTCTAAAGATTTCCCTTAAAAATAAGGATGAAATTGATAATGCAGCTATGGACTTCTCAACCTTAGTTCAAGACGCCTGTTGGAAGAGTACGCCAGAAATTAGCTATACTAACCCTAGGCAGAACTTTGTACAACAAGAAATAAGAGAAGCTATTCTGGAAAAGCGAAAACTGCGAAGAGTGTGGCATACTAGCCGCCATCCGGAAGACAAAAGAATATACAATAATTGCATGAAATCTCTAAAAAAGACTATCAGGGATACTGTTAATGCCACAGTTGAGGCGAATATCCTATCGCTAACGGCCACTAGAATAACTGACTACTCCCTCTGGAAAGCTTGCAAAGGTATAATCCAACCTACAAATCCAAAACCGCCTCTACGTGTAGAAGGTAACATATGGGCTAGATCTAAACAAGAAAAAGCGAATGCATTTGCTGACTACCTGTCCAAAATCTTTGTTCCCAACGAAGCCTATCCAGGATCCAATGATGCAGATGTAGACAAAATCCTCCAAGGAGATTTCCAACTAAGTCTGCCCCTAAAAGTAGTAACGCCAAACGAAGTAAGAACAACCATCTGCCAATTCGATAGTAAAAAGTCTCCAGGTTTTGACCTGATAGACAAGAAAGTCCTATCAGAACTACCGCGAAAGGCAATAACCTTTTTAACAACCCTGTTCAATTGTATTATAAGGGTGGGGCATTTCCCTGCATCGTGGAAAGTCTCGCAAATAATCATGATACACAAAGCTGGAAAACCAACACAAGAAGTTTCTTCATATAGACCCATAAGCTTGCTACCAATTATCTCCAAGCTGTTTGAAAAAATACTGCTGCGACGACTCTCGCAATGCATGGATGAGAACGCTGTAACCCCAGACCATCAGTTTGGGTTTAGACCACAACATGCTACGACCGAGCAAATCCACCGGGTGTGCAGAAACATCAGTGACAGCCTGGAGCGGAAGGAATATTGCTCCTCAGTCTTTCTGGATGTGCAGCAGGCCTTTGACCGAGTGTGGCACAAGGGTCTCTTAAGTAAAGTCAAATCACTCTTGCCTCACACATTCTATAAAATCCTGGAATCTTATATCACTGACAGAATCTTCCAAGTGAAAGAAGGTGACTGTACATCAGGATTTTATGACATACTTGCCGGAGTACCACAAGGCTCGGTACTTGGTCCTGTCCTGTACACCATTTTTACTGCAGATTTACCTCAAACTCCAGGAGTAGCTATTGCTACCTATGCGGATGATACAGCAGTATTAGCTACTAGTAAAAATCCAGCAGAAGCCTCAACGAAACTACAAAGAAGTCTTAGCGAAATAAACAACTGGTTCAATAAATGGAGGATCAAAGTTAGTGCAAATAAGTCAGTGCAAGTCACCTTTACTCTGAGAAATGGAACATGTCCCCCAGTGAACCTGGGTGGTAGAGAACTCCCCCAAAGTGACTCTGTTAAATATTTGGGATTGCACCTAGACCGCCGAATGACATGGTACAAACACATAGAGTCAAAACGAAGCGAGATCAACTCAAAGTATAGGGGCATGTACTGGCTCCTAGGAAGAAATTCCAGATTGTCCACCGACAATAAGCTCCTGATTTATAAATCCGTCATAAAACCAGTCTGGACCTATGGAATCCAACTATGGGGAGCTGCTTGTGCTTCCAACTTAAATAAAATCCAAAGAACCCAAAATTACATCCTTAAACAAATCAGCAATGCACCCTGGTTCATAAGGAACTCAGAAGTCCATGAGCATCTTAACATGCCAACAGTGAGGGAAGAAATAAAAGCATGTTCAAAGAAATACATAACAAGGCTAGAAAACCACCCTAACCAGCATGTCTCACAGCTTACCATACCCGACTGTATAAATCGTCTGAAACGTTGCAGGATCCTAAAACTCGGCAGCATTGACTGAGCTACCAAATCTATATTGCAGTTATTCCTAATGTGGGATAACTTACCTGTTAAATAACTTTGAACCCATCTGCTCATAGTCGAAACGACTGATTGTATGATAATAATATAAAAAAAAAAAAAAAAAAAAAAAAAATTATTAAAACAATAATGTCATTTGTTATTTCTAGAGATGGAGGCATCTGCATAGTAATTGATCCACCGTTTGGTGGTAGAGTGGAACCCCTAGTTCACACCTTGCAAGAACTCACAATGTTGTATAAAAGAGTCTGTGAGAAAACTGAAGAAGGACTGTTACCAGTTTTGTGGGCTTTCCCATACTTTTCGGAGCCATACATCACAAATATAGCACCGGAAATTAAAATGCATGATTATCAGGTATGTTTCAATTGTTCTATTTCAATTTAATTTACTTATGATTAAAGAAAGGTTTAAAGTCCTAATATAAACACCTATTTTAAGGCGATGATAGCTCAGTAGTAGTGACGTCGGATACCGCGGCGGAGGTCGTGGGTTCAAATCCTACAATGAGCTTGAGATTTCGGTGAAGGAAAACATCGTGAGAAACCATAGCACGACTGGCTGGCTACCACAAAGTTGAAAATATGTCGCCAAGCACCTATTGGTGTGTTCTGACAGGTGGACTTGAGAGCCAGTTACCATCTAGACTTTGTGTGCTTACCACCTTCGACCACATCATCACATTCAGAATAAAAAATAAAAGAACTATCTTTTCAGGTTGAATATGGAAACCACAAAAAATTTCAAAGTAGAACAAAAGATGGTCGCAAATGTGGTTCCCCAGTCAGATTCTTCACAAACCTGCCACTTGCCAACATAGACTTATCAAATGATAAGAACTACAAACTTTGTGACCAATGCAAATATTGGGTGTCTGTTACCAATAATCACTGTGTCAAATGCGGCCAGTGCACCAGCAAGAATGGTATGACATACAAACATTGCAATGCTTGTAAAAGATGTGTGAAGCCAACATTTGTGCACTGTGAAAAGTGTAAAAGGTGTCATTTGGAAAAGGGGCATGTTTGTGGTGTTGTTGTTGAGAGCCAGGTATTTTATAATATTTTATTTTTTCTTTCGATGATAGCTCAGTGGTAGTGACGTCGGATACCGCGGCGAAGGTCGTGGGTTCGAATCCTATAATAAGCTTTCGGTGAAGGATAACATCGCGAGGAAACCATAGCACGGTGGTAGCCGACAGGCTGGGTACCACCCTCAAGTTGAAAATCTGTCGCCAAGCACCTATCGGTGTGTTGCGATAGTTGCACTTGAGAGCCAGTTCCCATCTAGGCTTTGTGTGCTTACCACCTTAGGCGACATCATCACTTAACATGGTGAGATTGAGGACAAACACAAGCTTATCCAGAAATAAAAAAATTACTTAGGTTTCTTATTATAAAAAAAATTGTAACAGGCAATCTATATCCCAATTGTGGTAATTAAATATTTTACTTCATGTATCTAGGATTTAATGAATGTCCAAAAAATTTTGGGCAAATATAAGCCAACAATTTGGTATACTCAATTTACTCATAAACAACCTGTATATACCTATATTTTTAATATATAATTCTTATTTGTTGCAGTCTTGCTACAACTGTAATGAACAAGGACACAAGAAGTCACATTGTCCAAAACTACAAGGAAAGGGACAAAATAAGAGACGAAAACATTCTTAATCATAATTTATTTACAAATAAATCACTTTAAAAAATCTAGTTAATTTATATTTCTTCCAAAATCAATATAATTATCATCAATCACGATTGGAACATGCAAAATCAAATAAAATAACTACAAATAATTTGTAAATCAACACAATATAAACTTATTAAGTAAAACTATAAAAAAAATCTTCTTACACTTATTGATTTATAGAGCACTGAAACAAAGAGAAAATAAACCATAAAATCAACATAAATAACGCATAAGGCGCCATTTATTCATTACGTAAGGCGATTTGGGGGGGTCGACCATGTCTTATTTTTACTTACAAAGAGGCTGGGAGTCTTGATTGTTCGTATGATCGCAAAAATGCAAGATTACATTTTGAAAAACGTATTATAGGTGGCGATGATTGCTCAGTGGTAGTGACGTTGGATACTGTGGCGAAGGTCGTGGGTTAGAATCCTACAATGAGCTTTCGATGAAGGAAAACAACGTGAGGACGGTACCACGGAGGACCATAGCACGGTGGTAAGGTACTTTGTAGTACTCGACTGGCTGGCTACCACCCTCAAGTTGAAAATCTGTCGCCAAGAACCTATCGGTGTGTTCCGACAGCTGCACTTGAGAGCCAGTTCCCATCTAGGCTTTGTGCCTTCGGCCACATCATCACTTACCCGATGGTAAGTGAGATTGCGGTCAAACACAAGCTCATCCAGAATATAAAAAAAAAACATTTTGAAAAACGTATTAGGTGGTTTATAGTAAGATGATTTTATGATAAACCAAAGTTGATTATTACAAAAAAAATATATTAGGTTACCTACAAAACAGCCTGTATTCATTTTTCCTTTAGACTTTTTACATAATAAATATTAAACAAGAGGGGTTCCGCCCTCTTCTATCTTATTCTTCTTATATGGGTCAAAAACTTATTTAATACTTTGACCTGTCTGCCATCTTGATTTTATACAAAGGGGTGTATAATAAACTCACTTGACGTTGATATTATTGAGCAACTGTTGCGTGGTCTCATATCGCTCCTCCACCTTGAGTGCCTGCTGTAGCCACGCGCGGCGGACGGAGCCCCAGCGATGGGAGTGAGACTGAATCAACTGTTCACGGCTGGGTGGTGGGGCTTCACGCTGGAAAAATAGTAACAGATACTTGAAAAAATAAATTAAAATGATTTATTTTTTCATCCTCCTTACAAACAAAAATAGTAACTTAAATAACATATTTATTTAGGAGAAACTGGTATCCAAGCTAGGCTGGAGCCTGTGTTAAGGATAATCAGTCGCTTCCACCTTGGACTCTTTTCAGTTAATATAAAGCTCTGGGTTTTTGCTGTGTAAAAGTACTTAAATAGGCAATCTTTTCGGACACTTAAGACAATAAGTTGACCATGGAGAGAAATAGGACAATGCTGTGTCCAGAAATCCCTTGTACACTGCTGTAATAATATTCAAATATTACAAAACATACTCACATAGTTTAAGTTAATATTATCTTTGTTAGCAGCTACTTGTTCAGGCAGCAGCTCTGGTATGCGTGACACCGGAGGTCCCTTAGGCCCTGGTAACTCTACCATGTCTTCATTGGCCGGTGGTTCTTCAAAGTTTTTACTGGAAATTAGTTATGTCAACTATATGATCTGTACAAGTCTTATGCTTGTTAACCAAAAGTTTATAAAAATGTATATGAATGTATGCATTTCTAATCATGATATATAAGAAAAACTTTCATTATAGCTCAATATAATATTCAGGTTAGTCAAAACCATTTATTCAGTTTAGGCCCTAGAAGGGCACTTATGATGGTCGACTTACAGAAGTTACCACCAGTTCGGAAGTCAGCCTTCAACTGAGAAGGACCGGCAAGAAACTCAGCAAGGTTACATTTTCTAAATATTTTTGGACCATCTGGTATATATATTATTTTCCTTATAAATGAGAAAGTTTTGTTGTATAACCACTCAAAGTCTAGAACAGTCTTACCCAAAATCAGTGTAGTTAGCTTTAGGCTGATTCACAATCCAAGCTCTGCATATAGGGTATAAAGGTGAGTCTTCATTGAACTGTGACAAGTCCACACTCCTGTCAAAAAGCTTTAGAACATAAGACTGCCGTGGTGGTGAATGACGAGCTATTCTGTGACGTGTTTTCACATCATCATCTGAAGCATAGTTTGGGTCTTCTTCTCTGTGAAATAAAATCAATTCTTATTAGAAAGATACATATGGTGAGGAAAGTTTTCTAAGAGATTTCTTAGAGTTTACGAACTCTACACTATTCATACAAATTATAAAACTAGCGGACCCAGCAGACGTCATCCTGCTCTGAAATTTAAACATAACTTAGAAACCGATTCCAGCGCCACATACAGGGTCCAATTTTGTTTTCAAATTATCGAGGAACCCTTTGAAATACACACAAAATTTCGTCAAAATCAGTCAAGCTGTTTCGGAGGAGTGAGTTCGCATTTTATTATTTTTTTATAGTATTAAAACCTTCTGTGGAGCTTAAGGAACATACAAATAAATAAATTTGCCGAATTGGTCCAGCCATTCTTGAGTTATGTGTTTACCAACATTCATTTTGATTTTAAGGCGATGATAGCTCAGTGGTAAGTGACGTCGAATGCCGCGGCGAAGGTCGTGGGTTCGAATCCTACAATGAGCTTGAGCTTTCGGTGAAGGAAAATATCGTGAGGAAACCATAGCACGGTGGTAGGGTACTTTGTAGTACCCAACTGGCTGGCTACGTTCTCAAGTTGAAAATCTGTCGCCAAACACCTATCGGTGTGTTCCGACAGCTGCACTTGAGAGCCAGTCCCCATCTAGGCTTTGTGTGCTTACCATCTTCGGCCACATCATCACTTACCATGGTGAGATTGTGGTCAAAAACAAGCCTATCGAATATAAAATAAAAAATATACATGTGAAAGTACCTCTGTCAAATGTCTATCAACTTGGCTTTTTACAGCTAAACCACTGAACAGATTTTAATGAACTTTGTTATGGGGATCCCTTGAACCGTGGGGTAAGACAGGGATCTCAATTCATTATTCAACCCTTCTGTAGGTGTAAAGGTACGTTAGCAAATTATAAAAGTTTCACTGCTATTCAGTGAAACTTTGGATGGTTGTAACATATCATAAAGAATTTTTATTTAACCTCTCTCTTTTTGTAGGACTTTCTTCTAATGATGCATCAGATTCTTCTATGGTTGGATCTAGCACTTCCATTAACGCACCTTTGAGGCGGCCTCGGGCTGTCGTTGCTTTATCTAAGCAAGAAAAAGGATTCCATTAGGTTTCTACGAAAATCATAATTGTTTTTAGAATAAAATATAAAGCATACCTTTGATTTCATTATCTTCACGAGATATATTCAGCTTATTCTTACTCTTAATGTGTGTATATAATCTCCGTCTTTTCGGCATTATAAAGTAACAGATATGTATTATTTAAAAGTAAGTAAAGTATTATTATAAAATACCTACAAAAATAAAATTAATTCAAAAATTACAAATTCAGTTTTTTTTAAATAATCATTAGTCATTCATGACCATAGATACAACGTCTTTCAGTCAGTCTCGTACATTTTCTTCAGTTTTAATATTCTTCCGATATGCACTGCGAGCACTATCCTACTGGGAGAAATTAATTCCGTTACTAACAGTTTACTGCCGCAGTATCCTAGGGAAAATATGATGAAGTCAATGGAGTTATCGGCGTAGTGGAAGTCGGAGCAAATGATAGTCCTTGGGTATTCGTAGAATCAAAGGGTTTATTTCACGACGTCGTGATATTACAAAACTATTGCTATACAAAGACTATCCACTAGATTTAAACCGTTATTAAATATCATTATTATACAATAATAACATAAAGTCGACAGTTATTCAAAAAGGGTCTAGTAAAAAAGTGGTGCTAACAACATGACGGGGCGAATCGCGGGAAAAGCAAATACCACCACAATTACCAACTGTTAGGTAATTGAACAGTGCGTTCGGAAACACGAACGCCACAGAGTTTTCGAGGTAAAGTGCTCTTAGTGCTTTGATCACTTGATCCAGCATAAATAATAATAATAATTTTATAATATAATTGAATATTGTTATTCAAAGATACCGGTCGTTTTGAACCTTTTGGCTGGTTTAATAATCAAAGTTTTGAAACCAGTACTGCCCCCGATATCATAATTACAGTAAGTCAAAATAATTGAATGTTGGGAAATCGCACTTTTGTGTCGAGATGTTAAAATTGGTGTATCTTGATGATTATAGCAGATAGCTTAAATATTTAAACTGATAACAAAAGATACATTTGTGTAGATTAATCCTGAATATAATTTATTTGTTCAATATTGATGGTTCTTTTTTAATCTAATGAATTGTATATATAATTACCACTTCTATCAGCCCAACTAACACTTTCTTAAACATATTTACAGTAAGTCGGTAAGATACTGTAATTATATTTAACGAAATATTCTGTCGATGTAAGTTACTGTAACTATGTTTACTACAACCTCTTTATCTAGCCCACAAATCCAGCGACTTTTCGCGCATGCTCTCTTATTTCCAAAATACGCAAAGTATTTTGGAAATAAGAGAGCATGTCTGCAATATAAATACGTACATCGATACATTAAGCTTTGGAAATAGCATTAGGCAATTAATTTAAAGGTTTTATGAATATTTGTATGATCGAAAAAAAATATTACTGAGCCGGTCAAAGTTGCACTAAAAGTTAACTGAAACGACTCGTAATAATCTTTAATACTAAGTACCTAACTATGAATTATTATCAGTTAAATTGTTACGTATCTCCTCTATTTGGCAATAGTATAATTAAAAACAACTAAAACAGGTTTATTATTATTATAAACTAGCTGTCCCGGCAGACCATGTTCTGCCCTATTTCTGTAAAACAAAGTAACATAGATTTTTTTTATGTTAACAGCTACCCCGACAGATTTCGTTTTGTCAAAAGTTACTAGCCTGTCGCAGTCTAATAGAAATAAAATAACATTGAAAGACTTTTAGTACATAATATCTAATGTGATGATATTTTTAATGTAATGCCTTAATACACGATATTTTTTGTTTGATTACCTACGCGTAAATAAATAAATCTTGTAGGCATACCAAAGATAATCCTAATGCGCCTTTGTTTTGTTTTGTTTGACGTCAAATGTTTGACAGCTGGGAACAGGTTTGTATGGGAAAAGAAAATTGTTGGCCATTTCCTCATATTTTTACGTTTTTTCTCTCCATAAGAACCTTCCTCAGACTTCATCAAACACAACAAAAAAGAAATCAGCCAAATCGGTTCAGCCGTTCTCGAGTCTTGCGCTTAGCAACACATTTAGTGATTCATTTATATTTATATAGATTCCAACAATCCCTTCTATCTATTATTTAAAGTCTAGTCTCACTAAGTTGTACCTAAATTGAGATTATACGATATTTGAGAACATATGAATCAAATCAGTCTCCTTAATACCTAATTATAACAAATAATGTTTGTCTTAAAAACATTATCACATTTTGTTAAACAAAATCTAAGGTCTCACAAATAATATGTATTATTAAAAATTCAAGATCAGAAGCATTAGAAGTTGGTATATTCAAACAAAATGCTCGTCTATTTTCTGGCATCAATGTCACCAGCTTTTCCAGTATCTCTTTCTTCTTTTCATCTGTTATACATCGTGGAGCAGCCTTTGGCCTAAGTTCAGAAAATGTTTTATTTATTTATTTTTTGTTGGGGGACCAACAGCTTTCAAAAAATGGGTACAAAGTTTCCATCAAGTTTTGATGACTTTATTCCCGTACCACCCGCGCACGCTCTCGTATTTGCGAGGACCATAAACATATTTACAGTAACTATTGATCATACAGTTGTATTGATAAAAATAGTTTGATTTTCACCTATTATATTTATTTAGCATACTTAAAATAGATACTCTTACTTTGTTATAAATAAAAAGTGTATTCGACTATGGTGATGTTTTTGTTAGCATTGTTACAGTAAGATTGATCTGCTCACTCACTTACTTGATGTATGCTTACGGATTTGTTTTAATTTTTTGTGAATTACACAAATTATAAATAGAGTAACTATACTTACTGTGAATATAATAGTAAAAATATGAAATAAAACATAATTTTAATACAGTAAGTCTACTTGTGATGAACTGGTATACAGGCAACAGGAAAAGAAAGCAAGGCAGGCCACTCAGGCGATGGGTCGACGAAATTAAGGCAGTGGCGGGCGGTACTTGGACATCACTAGCCAGAGATAGAGAAGGATGGAGTCAGTTGTAGGAGGCCTTTGCTATAAAAAAGCACACAGATATGGCGACAAACAACTAAAGAACCCAACCAATCATAAAATATCTGACTGAAGGCTTATAATAATAATAAAATAATAATAAGTCTACTTACTGTCATTATTTTTTACGAACTGTTGAATCTTCTCAACATTTACTGTGATTGTGCTTATCGTATCTTTGTTAATAATTTAGATAAAAAAATAAAGAAAAATGATCCTTAACAGACTTGATTTAAGGATCACAGTACTGTAAAAAAAGTCATAACACCAGTAAGTCGACTTACTGTACTGCCCACCATACACTAAAGTGCAGTAACAGCAAAATCACGATTTCGAGTAAAACGCATTTAAAGTTAAGAATTGATTTTAAAAAATCAACAGAATGTATAAGCAAAAAAATTTGAATGCAGAAAGGTTGTAAAGGCATAGGTTCACACGTTAAAGCAATAAAAAAAATATCTTAATAACTGAATTTATTATGGCCATTTATGGAAAAAAGTGTTCAATTTACTAGTGCAGTAAGAAAAATAGCTAGTTCACATTTTAAAGACCGTTTATTTCTTATTATTTAATCACAATAATTCAACTCACTTATGTAAAATTTACATATCAAAAATAAAAAAAAACATCTAATTAATAAAGGACCCTGCGCAGAATGCACAACCTCCTTTGACAGTTTTCTCTTAATATTAACACATATAACATTAACTGCACTTTAGCTAGGAATAATCATATCTGTGTCATTATGCTATCCAAACTAATCTGCAGTAATGCTGTATTTTACTGCGTGTTAGTCAGTTTATAATGATAAAAGAATGTTAAGTATTCACAACTAAAATGCGACAAGCTTTGATTTTACTGCATTTTAGTTGGGAGTTCGTGACAATAAATTGTATTTTCTTAATTTGCAGTAAAAATAGCTTGTATGGCGGTAAATTTTACTGCGTATTAATTTTTTTTTAAATTTTTTTCCAGAAATATAAAACTATCTAAAGAACTGTAAAATTATATTGCTTACTGCATTTTAGTTATGAAACCTTAAAATTTAATCTGCAGTATAATTTATACTGTATTTTAGTTGGGAAATCACGCCAAATTGTTAATTTTTTTCGTTTGCAGTAAGTGAAAACTGTTAAATAAAAACCATTCTAATAGTCTTAGAAATAAGTAAGTTAATTCAATAGAAAGCTTAAGAAACCCGCTTTCAGAATCACTAATAAAACGAAAAATCACAAAAGGGCTGTTACTGCTCTTTAGTCTCTGGTGGGCAGTGTAATTATCACAACGGGGGCAGAGTAGTAGCCGTTCCACTTTTCAGGTTGCCCCAAATAGTCCGTGAAAAGTTTTAGTGGAACAGCCGCCAATTTCACTAAAATCTGACTGGACTTGTACGGACGAGGACTAAACTTTACAGTGAATGTGACTATAACATAAATGAAGAAATTAAAACTGAAGAATTTATATGAGACTGAAAGACTTTGTATCGATGGTCATGACTAAAGATTATTAAAAAAAACCATACATATCATTCAATCAATCAGTTTGCATCATTCATTCACCGAATTCATTCGTTTTGGTTTTCGTTATGTCAAAATAGGTAGTTTTGTGTAGGTACGAAATAGCAAGCAGAAATTTCGCAAGGTTTACCTTTTTCAGAGGTTAATAGATGTTGAATTAACATATAATCGTGGCTTTATTATATAAAAATGGCCACAGCCCCAACAGCATATGAGCGCGATGCCGATGGTGAGGATAATTTAAATTTTCCTTTACCATCTTGAATCGCTAGTTTATCAAAATTTTGTACGCTGTTTATTTATTTGTTTTTCCTACCATACCTTAGGCGTACAATTTGGACGCAGTGAAAGCGTGCACTTGTTGCATATAAAGTAGAAATCAGACTCAGAGTGTATTTATACTCCTGGTTTAGGTAAAAATGTTCTCCAATATTTTAGGCTCTAAGTTCATCCCAGCCACGCAACGTCCAGATGGAACTTGGCGCAAACCTCGACGGATCAAGGATGGCTATGTCCCTCAAGAAGAGATCCCTCTCTATGAGAGCAAAGGAAAACAGTTCAAGGCCCGCCAAAACACGGGACTACCAGTTGGCCTCACACCAGAGATAGTTGCTGCTGCACAGAAGTCCAAGAAAGGTGGCAATGTCCAGCCCATTCCAGGCATGACTACAAATACTGATAAAAAGAAGAAGAAAAAGAAGACAGGTTTGTAAAGCTTTATGTAATTTGCAAATAAGATATTAAAATAAAATCTATTTGACCGAATACCTGTAGTATTTGGTAAGTAGAACAACAAACTTAAGGAATAGATAGGTGGCTTGTATATACAAAAATAACCTTTGTAAAATTGTTGGAATGCTTTTGATTGAGCTCATTTTTGTATATTTGGTAGGTGACTCGCCCCCCCTATCTCCCCTTCAAGTTTGTCATTTTCACTTTTATACAGAAGTGAAATACTTAAATAATATAAATCACAAAATCTCGGAAAGTAAGAGAAAGCTTCCAATTGGGGAGTACCCATAAGGGGGGGAAATGGGAACATGTGTAACTGTAGGATTACACCTAGTGCTATAGATGCCTATATGGACTGTCAATACCAGTATTGTCAATGTTAATCTTACTGTTTTACTATTCATTGAATACCATATTTCAGGAGGGGTAGAAGAAACTGCAGACAAACTTGCCAAATGTGAAATAACTGAGCCCACTTTCAATAGCACCTCCTCATCGTCAATATCAAGTAACTCTGTCTCCACCACAACTGCAGATCCAGTGAAAAGACTCAAAAACCTCCGGAAAAAACTAAGAGATATTGAAATGCTGGAGGAGAAAATAAAAATAGGAACTCTTAAAACACCTGACAAAGATCAAAAAGAGAAGATGTCAAAGAAAACTGAGATTTTGAATGAAATTGAACTGTTAGAGGATGCCAGTTAATAATTTTAAACCAAATTGAATATAATGTGGTAATGAAATACTTTTATGATCATGTCTATTATTTTAACTGATAAGTGTGTTGACATATGTGAGGGTGCAAATTGATGAAATATTTCTTTTAATTATAAATTATTTACAAATATTGTTGTTTTAATATGACATATGAAATTTCTTGCCATAACAGCCTAAATTGCTGGAGTTAGAAATGCTGAAATTTTGGTTCTTTAAAACCAATCTATGAGGGTATCAATCTATAAAATAGGAGAATTCAGGTGAAACAACAGCAGATAACTAGTCTAAAATCAACCACAAAAATAAATGTATAAAGTTATTATATTTCAATATAATGGTCAATACAATATCATGATTAGATATTAATTGTCAATGAGATTAAAGTATCACAATACAAACAGAATGTTTTGCTTACAAATATATATTTCAAAAAAACTAAACTTAATTAACTGTTTTAAACAAGCCATGAAAATATCAAACTATCATTTACAAGGCAAGTAGATAAAATCTGCAGAATTAAGTAAACAAATAAGACACAGGTGCAATTATACAAACAAACATATTTCTTTTTTAAGTGTGACCAATGATTAAAATTTACCCCATTGCTGTTTTGTATGATATAGTTTTAGTAAATATTTACAATTTGGCCCTCCAAAGGGGGACCCTTCCCCTTGTTGCCTTACTATTATAAACAGCACATATCACAATAGCTTACAGTAGCTTTTATGCTTTACATCAAATTACTAAGGTTCAATGTGGTTTGAATCAAAAGTTGATCCAAAAATGGAATACCCAATAAAGTAAGGGCAGATCCAGATTTCCAGTCAGGAGAGGGTCATTTAGTGAAGGACTAGTCAGAACAGGCTCCAATTCGTTTAAAATTAATCTTATTAAGAAGATAGTAATGACACCATATTGCCATTTCGTGCACATTATTTGTGTATATATTGTCCCAGTCCAGGTGGGTCATGACCCCCATAACCCCTACTCTGGATCCACCCTTGCAATATACCCTCTGGTTTTCTATAACTAAATACATACTGTGGTACATGCTTTCCCTTATCCATGAATTGTTATCATTGACAATGTTTTAAAAAGTAGGGGAGACTCCAGTAACAGAAAAGATGACAAGAACACTTCTAACTTTGATTTCAGGTTTTCCATTTATATTTTCACTATCATGGGCTTCATGTAAATATTAGATCTCCATTGTTTATGACGTTAATGTTCCTTTGATAAGTTTGAAGGGATATATCAATCTGAAAATAGCATGATAATGTAATAGCCAATAAGATAAAATAATCCCTAACTTCTAAAATCATTAGACTGTGCCTTGTTATATATATTAGTTCATAATAGATCTGATAATTAATTTTTTGTAATTAATTCATAAATCTAGTTTGTACAATTCTCATCATAAAATTTTATAAACGGACAGGAAAAAGTATTAGTGAAAGGCAGAAAATTAAAAATATGTTTGTAGGTGAAAACAGGAAAAACTACTCACTTGAATAAGTTCTAAATGAATTCGTTTCTCGCTTTCTGTCTCGCGTAATTACCCAAACATGCAAGTATTCCGACCACGGCAATTCCGATGCCCAAAATAGTTGCTAAAAAGTCGCCAAAATCGTACGGATGAGCTGCTTCAACATTTGTTATGGCTAGTAAAGCAAATAGGAACACGCACAGTCGAAAATACATTGTAATTGTTTTTAATAATGTATCTTTTTATAGGTAAACCTCACAATCAAATCAAACACTAAAACGTAGTGTTTTTATCCTCTTTCAGCCTCTTTGTCAAACACGTCATTTGCAATTTGTTACTAGTTTTTTATTTATTCACAGAGTGATTAGGAAAAGATAATATTTTTTTATTGTATTTAGTCGTGACTGTAGATACAAAGTCTTTCAGTCCCATACATTCTCACATTCACTGTAAAGACTAGACTTTACTCGTACTCGTCCGTACTAGTCCAGTCCAGTTTTAGTGAAATTGGCGGCTGTTCCACTAAAACTTTTCATGGACTTATTGGGACAACCTGAACACTCACGATACACGGTCCCATTTCATTTAACTTCACTTGTGCACTTAGATTGATCTTTATTGGACATATCACTCAAAATACACGACTTTAATAATAAAAAGTCCAATACTAAATTAATCTCCTAATGTTGCCATCAAATGCCAATTTTGTAGCTGTTATAAAATAGTCGATTAGAGTGATGACGATTTTATGATGATTCGTTTAATTTTATTACCGGTATTTTTTGTTAAGTGTGGTAGCACTGTTTATCTGTCATAAACTGACGTTATTTCACATTATTCAATCATTTTTCATTCGTTGAAATAAAATTAGTTCGTTCGCTTGATCTTTCATTCATTCTTATTCTTTGGCTTCAATGGTTTATCAAATATCAATGTCGATTTGGTGTTTATTCGAATATTTGAAATCAATTCAAATAACACACAAAATAATATAAATAAATATTATTTATAAAAACGCTGCTATAATTGTATACATACAAATACTTCCCTATAAAAAAACATAACCAATCTTTCTATTGGAATGAAAGACGTATGATTTTGAGTGTGTTTTGAGGTGCTAGTGATTAAAAATGAGTTATAATTCGGGTGGGAGCGGTGGCGGCAAGGGGTTTGGGTTCGCCGGTTTCACAATGCCGAAGCGGAATCCGTCGAACGTGTCGTTGCACGCAGTTCCGCCGCCATCGGCTAGTATGAACGCTGTCCCACCGCCTTCCTCGGGCCTGTCCAAACAGGGGTACTCTACGATGAATGCGATTACACAGAACGCTGTCACTGGCAATTGGGGAACTTTGGGCAAGAAGAGATCGAAGACTGAGGATGAGTAAGTGAAGTTGTTTTAATTATCATCCAGCTGATCAGGGCTTTTCTTATCAGAAAGTTTACTAGCAGTTGGGGGAAGCACTGTACAATAGCGCCCGCTGATTTGGGGCTTCACTCATATTTTTTCGTGTAGTGCAGTCGCCGTACACTTCGTGTTTTTTTTTATGAATTAGTTAGAAATTTCAGAAATTTAAGGTGTTTTTTTCTCGAAAAATCGTGTCAAAACCCTTGTTGAAAGTTCTTACAATGAAGAGTACTACACAAAAAAAACATAGTGAAACCCCAAATCAGCGGGCACTATTGTACAGTGGAGCCCAGTTGGGTTTACTGTAAAATTTGTCTATTAAAAGCTGCTCCTGATTTATCCAATCATCTATTACTGAGGATTATTAGGTGCTTATGAACTTGTTTCTTATGTGTCATGAGCAAATAATATAGAACACTGTTAATTAAATATCAATAATCAATTTGTTATAGGTACTTTGATGAAGATGATGAGCCACCAACACCAGCCCTAGCATATATCCCGGCTCCTGGCAGCCCTTCATATGAGGCTGCTTCTAGTTCTAAGGTAATAAGAACAGAGTAAATTGTCACTTCTGTCAAGTCCACAATGACTATTTTTGTTTGACCAGTATCTCCCCATAGAAAGCAATGATGGGCTTGAATGAAGAAGCCTAGATTTGAATTCAGATGCTATAAATATAGAAATATTCTGTTGATGTTAATATTATATTTTATGGGCTGAGGGATATAAATAAGAGCTACCTAATTGCTTCTAAAATGTGAATAAAAAGACTAATACTGATCCATAATATATTTAAATTTCATAAAATAGCGTGATGAAGATGAAGAAGATCCTCTGGATGCGTACATGGCAGGATTAGAACAGCAAGCAGCTAAGGACCTGGTGACGAGCAAGGAGAATGCGGTCAGTGGGAAAGGCGACAGTGGGAGAGGTACAAGGGGTGATATAGATGAAATGGACGACGAGGAGAGCTATTATAAGTGAGCAAACCTTTTATTTATGCTTTGCTACAGAAGAGTATATAGTGTGTTATCAGTAATTTGATCCACAACTAAACCAGCATGAATTTTGACAAGTTGTCCGATACAAAAATGACCATAGTTAAGGTGTCACCATTTTCGAGATATTTAAGATCTGAAATTAGAAAATCAATACATAAAAATCTGAAATATCGAAATATCTCAAAAATGGTGAACTTTTTCTCAGGTGCCTTTTGTATATTTGCTAGGTGACCCAATCACCTATCTCCTCTTTAAGTTTGTTGTGCTACTTACGGGACACCCTGTATAATACATAATATAAAACTTGGTAATATACAGGATGAATTTTTCAAGTTGCAATTACTCTTTTCAAAAACAACTTACACCTATTTTTTTCACCACATTCAATAATTATTATTTATCTAGTCTAACTGACAATATTTGTGTATTAAATTCTAGAGATTACTATTTTTGCCTATGGCGGCAAAAATAGTAATCTCTAGAATTTAATTATGACTGACTTAATATTATTATTACACCATCCGATAATGTTACTAATACGAAATTCACCCTGTATACTTATGTAGATGTATTAATACCCAGATTCAGAAGTAGCACACATGTTTTTGATGGGTGGGAAGTGAACCCACACTGTGTACTTGGATATGTATATTATATACACTACCAGGCGTCCCCTGCCCGCTACGCTGAACTACATCACATTAAAAATCATTGAAATTCTCAGCTTTTCTTTCCTATAATATGTATGAATTATACATATAAACCTTTCTCTTGAATCACTCTATCTATTGCTGAAAACTGCGTTCAAATCCGTTGAGTAGTTTAAAAGATCTAAGCGAACAGATAGCGGAAGCCAGCGGAACCAGTCAATAGATATAGTGATGGCCACCATCATGATAATTCAAAATGTTGGTTTCATGGTCTATTAGTTATGCCTAGGCCTCACTCATCGCGATCACGCGGATATTCGGGCTATCGCGATGTATGTAGAGCCAGATATTCGCGAATACTTCGGCACTTCGGGTGAAGCTTTGGGCACAACGCTCCACTGTCGGTAAACTCTCGCACATCACGCGATAAACTCCGCTTGCGCGGCCACATTCCATTTTGTTTTCTGCATTTGCACATCGCGATAAACTTTACAACGCGCATGATGTGGCCGCGACGATTCGCCATAGGCCGAAGACGAAGTTTATCGCCCGAATGTTATCGCGATGAGTGCGGCCTAGGCAGTGTATATGTAGACGCCTGCGCCATCTAACGGGGATAGAAGGAATCTTGTAAAGTACACATAACGCCACCGAGCGCGTCATTCGATGCCTGTAAACTTCTCCTCCTCTCCTAATCCTCTGTAATCTTTATAAATTGACGGGGCGATCGCCGTAAAGTGAGTCTTTGCTCTGGCGTGGCACGATACACTTGTTGTCATAGTTAATTTGTGCAAACGAATTAATTATTATTATCCTGACCTACCCTCTATCCGTCATATACATATTTCAGTCTAAAAAACATAACAGTCTAAAAAACATAGTAGTGACAACATATTGGGTATGTCAGAATGACGTTGTAAAAATTGGATTAATTGTTCCGTTAGTCCGTTGTGCCAATAATGTCCAGTGCCCATTTTAATTATCTTTATTTTGACTGTATTACTTTTAAGAAGTGTGCGTGCATCTGTTGGTAATGAATGGGGTACTAATTTATTCACAATTTTAAAAAGTTTATTTAAAGCACAATGCGTAATGTTATACTCTACAGCCCAAGTAGCTATATCATCTCTGAGCTCGTCCTTTTCTATGTCTCTCTTTATATCACTGTCACGCTCATCAGATGATTCATTATCACTATGAGTAAGGTAACCTTTTATGAAATCTTCATCGAAAGTGTCATTGTCAAAATTTTGTGAAAATAATTCTACGGAACCCATAACATTTTCTTTCATCTCTGCCCTGGACGGAGTCGCTGCTGAGGATAAAGAATTTGATGACATATAATATCATAGCCTCGTACCTTTTCTTCACCTTTCTTCTATAAGAACCACTTCGCTTTAATTTTTTCCAGTCATTTAAATCCATTTTTACAATACCGAGTCACTATTATAGTTACCGATTCTAAAATTTCATGGCTGACGATAAACTTATGTAAAGGCAAAGTCAAGCATACATATAAGAATAAAGTTCACAGACAGGTGCAGTCAACACTTTATTGTTTATAGAAGCTATGTAACTTGCCTTTTTGCATTAGCTTTTAATCTGCATTCAATTACAGATTATAAGGGAATAGGTTTTATAATAGCCCTATTACTTTTACAAATAGTACGAGGCTAATGCGACTACAAGGCTAAATTATTATGTGTCTGAAAAGCCATATTATGTGCTTCTATATGTCCAATATTGTCCAATGCTTTATAAGGGATATTTACATTGGTTATATAATCGTATGTAAGATAAGGTGATAAGACCAATATACCATATTAGCAATAAACACTTAAAACATGCTTTTATAAAGAGAGTTGTAAAACGAATGCTGTTATAAAACATGTACAAGAGTTATTACCTTATAAATTATTCGTTATATAGCGCTTTTGCTAGTTGGGTAGCTTGTGGCTTCACCACAACATCTCATCAGTTCTCTTTTAACCAAAACATCCAAAATAAAAAGTTTGGTATGCCGTCATTATTTGAATCTCCACAGATACATGGAAGACAATCCTCTCAGCCATGGAGATGATGCATCAGACATCGAAGTAGAATATGACGAAGATGGAAACCCACTAGCACCACCAAAAAAGAAGTACATAGACCCCTTGCCTCCTATAGACCACTCGGAGATTGAGTATGAGCCGTTTGAGAAGAACTTCTACACACCACACGAGGAAATTGAGAATCTTACGCCCCAGCAGGTCGAGGACTTGAAGAAGAACCTAGGAGTCAAGGTATGTATAAGTGAAAATCTTTTTTTTTTCATACCACTAGGCCCTACATCTAAGCATCCCCCTGCAACTTTTTACTTTGTTTAGTAGGTACAATATTCTTATTTTAGATCGTTGTATTTCATCAATCTTTTTTCAACCTTATGGCAAAGGTTTTAAACTCCATTCTGACTTTGATTGCATGAAGCCATAGTGGATTTTTGGGTCTCATAATGTTGAGTTAAGGTTTATGTGCCCTGTTTAATTTTTTTATTGTTAATTAACAATGTGGCACATATACCCCAATATCAACTAATAGGGCTGTACCTATATTGAAGAAAAAAAATATCGAAAATATTATAAAATGTATCTTTCTGATGATTCTTAATTCCCAATAAATATGACGTCATAATGCACTATTTCATACCAAACTCCATATTAAAACCTATTGTATCGACTTCTAATAAAAAGAAGCTGATTTGATTGGTTGTTCCAGATATCAGGGCCGGACCCTCCGCGGCCCGTGAGCAGCTTCGCCCACTTGGGCTTCGACGAGCAGCTGATGAAGGCCATCCGCCGCTCCGAGTACACGCAGCCCACGCCCGTGCAGGCCGCCGGCGTGCCCGCTGCACTGTCTGGGAGGGACATTATAGGTATAATATAACTAACTAGCTTTCCCCCCGCGGTTTCACCGCTGTTCCCGTGGGATCTTATCCTTTCCCAGGATAAAAAGAATCCTATGTGTTATTCCAAGATATGATCTACCTGTGTGCCAAGTTTCATCAAAATCCGTTCAGCCGTTTTTGCGTGAATGAGTAACAAACTTTCACATTTATAATATTAGTGGTATTACTCCTGGTTCAAATGGCCAAGTTCAGTTCAAACGATATCGGCGACGCGAACAACCTTTGGGGTTGAAATATGAACTGATGCCAAGTTCTAGGTTTAGTTGGTCTATTTTTTACAAAAAACTAAATTGGGGTTATAGTTTATTTATTTAGCCAAAAAAATAACAGTTTTATTACAGTATTTATCTTAACCCATTTACGCCCGCTGTCCCCATTTGGGGCCATTTGTTTAAGTACCCACATTTTTAAACATATTTTAGCTATCTTTTGTTAGCTGGCGGATTTGTAGTGCCAAAGAGTGTGGCTTTGTAAAACAAATCATAGTTCTGTGATTTGTTGGATTGAGTGTATAAAATAAGTGATTTTATTCACTCAATTAACCAGATAAGTTTCTGACCAAAGGTAAGTCCTATTTTTTTTATATTTACAATGTTATTTATCATTATTTTTGTATTTTTCACTGGGCTATAGTTTTTACTAGTAAAATATGCTATTATGTCAAGTATTTTCCAAGATATTACTTTCTGGTGAGATATTTTAGTATGGTGTCCCCGAATGGGGCCAATGGGCTGATTGCTAACATTTTTTGTTTTTGATTTGCAGGTTTAGTTTCGGCGTAAACAATGGATAAGCGATCGTTTGATGTTGCAAATGACTATAGAGGACTCGAGGAAGCTCTCGATAACATTTTGAATGAAGAGGATAATCCAGATGTTAGTTACGACATACTTAGAGGCCATTTTTCCAGACCCAAGTGTTCTCACGGATGAAGAAGAAGGCGATGAAGATGATGTCCAACAAAACATTCTTCAGCGTGATATCCCACGAATATCTATCGGTAGAGGATTCAATGGTGAAATATTTTGGACGTCACACAGCCAAGCAGTTCATAAGAGCACACAACAGGCAAGCCCGTACGATTTGGGTACAAAAACTGTGTGATTGCAAGTGCTGATGGTTATTGTTATGGTTTCGATGTATACTGTGGTAAATCAGCAGGGGGACTCAGTAATGAGCCTTTGGGATCAAAAGTGGCCTGTTGGAAAAAGTAAATGCCATTCTGCATGAGCATATCGTGTATTTCGACAACTTTTTTACCTGTCACGCATCATTGCTGCGAGATCTGCGTGAAGCTGGTTATCGTGCAACTGGCACTGTGAGGGAACATAAATACCCACTAATGTCTGTCAGGGACATGAAAAAGAAGAACCGAGCAGAATTTGACCACAGATTTGAATATAGCCAATCAAATTTTGGCTGGACAACAGTGTTTGTACCATGGGTACAAACTACGACCTTGTTTACCCTCTTGGTAAGGTAAAAAGATGGAGCTCTGCAGAAGGAAGGAAGGTAGATGTGGACATCCCATTTGTCTTCCAGAACTACAACAAAGGCATGGGCTACAACAAAGGCATGGGCAAAGGTAATCAAGCTGACCGCTTCTGCAGTATACAGAACAGCTATACGAGGCAAAAAATGGTGGTGGGTTCTGTTTACCTACATGCCGGATTTGGCTGTAGCTAATGCTAGGCGTCTGCACATCCTGGCCGCTGAAGACCAGCTCCAGTTTCGCCAAAGTATCGCCCGATTTTATTTGAGGAGTGTAGGCAATGAAAGACCCGATGGAAGGCGGCGTAAACCTTCTTCAGTGGTGCCAAGTATGAGTTTAGATGGTGTTGGACACTTCCCCCAGAAACTGCCAAGCCAGCTACAATGCCACGAATGCCACATGATATCACGTTGGCAATGTAAAAAATGTATCAAAACATTGTGCATCGAAAAAGGATGTTTTGGAAAATACCATACATAAGCCCATTGGCCCCATTTGAGGACGGTGTTTTTTTGAATACATAATAAAGGTTTTTTTTTCTTTTTTCTTTATAAAATATCTTACTGGCCTCCAATCGTTACGTTAATAAAGTTTTTTTCAGAATTTTGCTACTAATTTGTATTTGGGTCCAAATGGGTTAATTATAAGTAAGACTAGAAATATAATTCAAAATATATAGTTAGCATCTGCTGCCTAACTATGTATTTCGGCATTCAGAGCCAAATCCCCTGGACTGATGAATCCCCCTTATATGAATTATCTGTTTCAAAACCGATATTGAAAGAAAATAAAAATCTTAACATAGAAACGAATAGCAAATTTTAAATGATTTACTTTGTTTTTGTAGGTATCGCTCGCACAGGGTCGGGTAAGACTGCAGCGTTCTTATGGCCTTTGTTGGTCCACATAATGGACCAGAAGGAGCTCGCCCCCGGAGACGGGCCCATTGGCCTCATCCTGGCGCCCACCAGAGAACTGGCTCAACAGGTGGGGAATCTGGGAAATACTTCAAATAATTTATCGGTTTTGTGTTTTTGGGTTAAATAAGTTTTGTATAAAGTAAAATTGGCAAAGTGTTTTGGCAGTTGTACTTGTTAGCCAGCTACCATCAGTTTAAAAAAGTCGACAAGACATTGGCAATCCCCCTAGTATAACAAAATTCTATAGGATAGACTTTTTTCGTAAAAACCCCTTAACTTCGTCGTGCTTCTTATGGGACACACTGTATATATAAAAGCGAAATACCACTCACTGATTAATTCCGAAATCTCAGAAAGTATAAAAAATATTAAAAGCTACAAAATTGAAATTTAGTAGCTAGATTCCTCATATTCCTAAAGAGTTCCCTCGGGGACGCGTGTGAAACTGTATATTATAAATGTAGAAAACAAATTATATAATTGAATTCCAGATATACATGGAAGCGAAGAGGTTTGGCAAAGTGTACAATATAAGGTGCGTGTGCTGCTACGGTGGCGGCTCCAAGTGGGAACAAACCAAAGCTCTAGAAGGTAAATATACATTGGAAGTATTTAGAAGTCATGTTCTAGGAGAAGTTCTAACATAGCGCTTTACAAAATAGGCTTTCCATGACAAAATCAAAATTTATTCAGTTTAGGCCCTAGTAAGGCACTTATGAATGTTTACAATTGACCACAGACATATTGACAGACTAACTAGATAACGCAAGTACCTCAATTTGTATGAAGACCAACCGTGTCACTTTTTGGTGTAAATTAACCTGTCAATTTACAGGAAAAATTACCATTATTTAAGTTTGGCTTTTCCTGTAAAGTTTTTACAACATAATACGGAACCACCAGTAATTTTTCTAGATGTCGGTTGACGTCCGAAGGCAATAAAGGTCGATCGCGGACTAAATGAAGACAAATAGAAAGCAGTAAAATTGACTGCTTTTTGACTAATTTTGACACGAAGTAAGTACACTCGCGACGTCTAGTTAAGATATGTTAGGTCTGTGCAATTGACTCTACCGGTTCGGAATACACTTGAACTTAGAAGAGACCGGCAAGAAACTCAGCGAGGCAATTTTAGACTTAAAGTAGAAATTAAAAGACAAATAAAATGTTTCATATTATATCACATGGCATGTATGTCAGTTTTGTTCTGTACAGCGTCGCCATTGTACAATCCTCGTGTTAAATTAATATCAGCCATATTTGTTTGGCGGTTGGCGTGGTTGGTTAACACACTGCCTATCACGCCACAGGTCGTGGTTTCGATTCCCATCCAGGACACACATTTGTGTGCATGAACATGTCTGTTTGTCCTGAGTCTGGGTGTAATTATCTATTTAAGTATGTATTTACAACAAAAAGTAGTATATGTAGTATATCAGTCATCTGGTTTCCATATTACAAGCTCTGCTTAGTTTGGGATCAGATAGCCGTGTGTGAACAAATGTCCGAGGATATTTATTTATCTATTTATCCGAGGATATTTAATTTACAATCATATCATTTTCGTTTGCTTTTGATTAAGAGTGATGTATCTGTTACTTAGTAAATATTATCTAATCTGTGGTTTCTTTTACACAGGTGGTGGCGCAGAAATAATAGTGGGAACTCCCGGTCGAGTGATAGACTTGGTCAAGTGTAAAGCGACTAATTTGCAAAGAGTCACATACTTGGTGCTCGATGAAGCTGATAGGATGTTTGATATGGGATTTGGTAAGCATTAATTTTATATTAAACTCCATGTCCTCTGCGTTTTCATCCACGTTCCCGTGGGATCTTATCTTATCCCGGGATAAAAATATAGCCTATGTTAATCTGGAATAATGTAGCATTCAAATGATGAAATAATTTTTGTAATCGGCCCAGTAGATTTTGAGTTTATTCATTACATACACACATGCATACAAATCATTCCTCTTTATAATATTGGAAGATAGAAGATCTCTCAAATGAAATGAAAAAAAAAAGTTACTGGTTGAACATATCAGTAGATTGTGAGCTAGCCGGCGATGATAGCTCAGTGGTAAGTGACGTCGGATACCGCGGCGAAGGTCGTGGGTTTGAATCCTACAATGAGCTTAAGCTTTCGGTGAAGCAAAACATCGTGAGGAAACCATAGCACGGTGGTAGGGTACTTTGTATTACCCGGCTGGCTGGCTACCACCCTCAAGTTGAAAATCTGTCGCCAAGCACCTCTGAGTGTTTCGACAGCTGCACTTGAGAGCCAGTTCCTATCTAAGCTTTGTGTTCTTACCCCCTTCGGCCACATCATCACTTACCATGGTGAGATTGCGGTCAAACACAAGCTTATCCAGAAGTAAAAAAATAAAACAATTCTGTTTAAAAATAATATGTTTGTTTGTACGTCAGAGCCGCAGGTGCGGTCAATCTGCGGGCACGTCCGTCCGGAGCGGCAGGCGCTGCTGTTCTCGGCGACGTTCGCGCGACGTGTGGAGCGACTCGCGCGCGACGCGCTGCACGACCCCGTGCGCGTGCAGCACGGCGCCGCCGGGGAGGCCTGCCACCTCGTCGCGCAACATGTCCGGTATCTATGTTATACTATACTACGCGGATATGACACAATAATTTTCTTTCTTTTCTTTTCGTCATGCATGACCATAGATACAAAGTCTTTCAGTCGCATAAATTTTCTTCAGTTTTACTTTTATATTATACTCGTAGTCACGTTATTTTGTCACTGTAAAGTCTTGTCATACAAGTGGCGGCTGTTCCACTAAAACTTTTCACGGACTTTTTGGGACATCCTGAAAAGTCACGAAAGACGATTTCATTTAACTTTTATTTATATAGATAATAAATTGATACTTGATACTAACCTATTTCAATATTTTTAGGATATTCAACAAACCAGAAGAGAAATGGCCGTGGTTATTGAAGAACTTAGTAGAATTCCTATCTGCTGGCAGTATTTTAATATTCGTCACTAGAAAAGTAAGTTATTATTATTTATGCTTAAGTAGGTGTTAAACTTTTGTATTGTAAATCAATTGTTTTTTTGAATGCAGAATGCATAAAATATATGTTATATAATATGTATATATAATATTGTATAGAATGCATATTTTAAAGAATTAAATGTTCTAGTAAAAAGTATCGGCTAATTAAATTGACTTGCAGCTAGAAGCGGAACAAACGGCTGCTAACCTGGGAGTCCAGGAGTACGACGCGTTGTTACTGCACGGAGATATGGACCAGGCTGACAGGAACAAAGTTATAACGGCGTTCAAGCGACAGGAGAGCAACATATTAGTTGCTACGGATGTAGCTGGTATGTATTCGCATAATAAAGCAATGGACACAGGAAAGCAACTTCTTAGCATTGTAATAGGTCAGCTGTCCCCTGGTATTGCTATGTTCTATCGGCGACGATAGTCACTTAACATCAGGTAACCCAGATCTCAGTCTTTGTTATTCTTTGCTGGCAATCGTCCTTTCAGACATTTCTGCCAATGTCTAGTTTATGGGGATATTTAGTTAGGAAATAATTTATATTTAGTTTAAAATATCGATATCTCATTATCGATAACGTTAATCTCAAATTGAGTAGCTAATCGGGTCGTGAACCATCGAAAATAACAAGTAAGAGTTTGAAAGACGAAAGTACAAGACATAACGCTTTTTTCTTACGTGACGATTTCTACTAGTTCACTCTACTGTAAACCGCATTAGCGCTTCATGCTTCTGTTATCCTGGTAGGTAGTCGGGGGGTTAAAAATCTCCAAAAATTGCGTTACATAATACTTAAAAGCTTCCCAAGACGTAACGTAAAAGAACTTCATTCCAAAATATTGTTAAGCCCGCGGTCTGGACATCCCGCACATCCGCACCGTGATCAACTACAGCTGCGCGCGCGACATCGACACGCACACGCACCGCGTGGGGCGCACGGGCCGCGCCGGCGTCACCGGCGACGCCTACACGCTGCTCTCCAGGGACAAGGACCGAGACTTCGCCGGACACCTGCTCAGGAACCTCGAGGGGGTGCAGCAGGTACTCTACTCTACTCTACTGGCCATCCATCTTGCAGTACGTCCCGCCAAGGCCACATCCGTCGAGCCTATTCCCGGTCGTTTCTTCATCGTGCATAGTGCATAGGCTTGGCGGGACGTACAGCAAGATGAATAGTACGTAATGGCTCGCTTACACCTAATCCGTCATCGGCCGAAGTTTGCTCGACGACGACGGCCGAACTCGGACGATCGAATAAAACACGACGGTCATCATCCGATGACGCCCGAAAACGGCCGATGAACCGTCGAGTTAGAACCTAAAATCTGTTTTTCTGTAATTCCGTAATTCCGTTCCGTAGCGGAATCCTGAAAATTACCTTTATAAAATGTTCTCCATTTTCGCTTTTCAAACCTATACCCTGGTACTGTCTTTCCTCTCACATCAAACTTATTTGATTATCAATATTAGATAACTATGAAGTCAGTCCGTTTGTGTGCTTAAAACTCAAGAACCATGAAGTTAATAAAAGCTATTCCCAAACCCAGGAAGTACCGGAAGAGCTCCTTAACCTAGCCATGCAGTCGTCCTGGTTCCGCAAGTCCCGCTTCAAGAAGGGTAAGGGGAAGAACCTGAACGTGGGCGGGTGCGGCCTCGGGTACAAGGAGAGGCCGGGACTCCCCGCGCACACAGAAGACCCCCCCACTGCACCCTTGGAGAAGACCCATGGACCGGTCACTGATAGACTTGCCTCGCTGAAGCAGGCATTTAAGTCGCAGTATAATCAGGTAATTTAAAAAGTCGAATCGTTGTAAATCTGTCGCCAAGCACCTGTTGGTGTGTTCCGGAAATTGCATTTCAGAGCCAGTTGCCTTTAAGGCATTGTAATAAGGTGTACAACACATTGACGATCCCCTGGTATTGCTAATAGGCGATGGTGGTCACTTACCATCAGATGACCTGCCTGCCTCGTTGTCACTTGTGGTATAGATAGAGATAGAACGATTCAAGGCGATAGCTCAGTGGTAAGTGACGTCGGATACCGGTGCGAAGGTTGTGGGTTCGAATCCTACTATGAGCTTGAGCTTTCGGTGAAGGAAAACATCGTGAGGAAACCATAGCACGGTGGTAGGGTACTTTGTAGTACCCGACTGCCTACCACTCTAAAGTTGAAAAATCTGTCGAAAGCATTTATCGGTGTGTTTCGGCAGTTGCACTTGAGAGCCAGTTTCCTTCTAAGCTTTGTGTGTTTACCACCTTCGGCCACATCATCACTTACCATGGTGAGATAGCAGTCAAACAATGGCCTATCCAGAATAAAAAAAATAAAAAAAACATTTTCATTTACATCCAAGGCGTGTGTTCTTACACTGACCATCTTATGTTCAGTTCACAGCGTCGACTGATCACTCGTGGGAGCAGACCCGGCCGGTGATCCAGCCAGGGGTCAACGCCCCCGCCTCGGAAAGTAACGAGGAGAAGCCCGAGCGCGTCCGAAAGAGTGGCAAGAGAAGTCGCTGGGAGTAGCTTATCGCCTTATATTAGTGCCGCAGACATTGCAATGTTACTACTACCTACCTAGATTGATTGTAGTTCATATACAACTAATTAAAATATATGATTTTTTCCATTAAGAAAATACAATTTGTATGAAAACTAGCTGTCCCATGGGATTTTATCGTTTCCCGGGATAAAAGTATCCTTATTCCAGGATATAAACTATTTGTGTGCCAAGTTTTATCACGATCTTACGCAGCGCACGCAGCGAAAGCTCTCAAAAGCACCTCGCTCCTATTGGTCATAGCGTGATGTTATACATCCTATAAATCCTCGATAAATGGGCTATCCAAGACTAAAATATTTTTTCAATTCGAACCAGTAGTTCCTGAGATTAGCGCGTAAAACAACTCTTGAGGTTTATAATGATTACATTAAAAGATAGAGCAATAATTTGCGCCCTCGAGTCGTTCGCTCGTTCGTTAATTTCTTGATGTATGAACAACAATCAGGCGGTCTAGACAAGTTTTATGTTAAACAACTTCGTCAGTAGAAAAGCTATTTTGGTATGGGATTGGCTTCAAATTGAAGTTTGAACAATTACGGGCCGGCTCGCGTGGTTGGTAAGAGCACTCATGCGTCAGGCCTTGGGTTCGATTCCAACCCAGCACAGACATTTGTGTGTATGACTGTCCGTTTAAAAGTAATATCAGTTATCTGGTTTCCTTAATTTGGGATCAGATGGCTATCCAGTTCGATCCGAGCATCAATCTGACTATTCATAAGTGCCTTTGAAGGCTTTTTTTGGATGAATAAATATTTCATTTCATTTCATCTGTGACGATTAAGGCGATTATAGCTCAGTGGTAGTGACGTCGGATACCGCCGCGAAGGTCGTGGGTTGAAAAGTTGAAAATCTGTCGCCAATCACCTATCGGTGTGTTCCGACAGTTGCACTTGAGAGCCAGTTCCCATCTAGGCTTTGTGTGCTTACCACCTTCGGCCACATCATCACTTACCATGGTGAGATTGTGGTCAAACACAAGCTTATCCAGAATTTAAAAAAAAACTCTTAATATGTCAACCCCATACCAAAGTTGTTAGTCTATTAACGAAGATAACAAATTAATGTCAGTTTTTGCAACATGTATGGTTGCGCCATGGCATATGTTTCACTGCTGATGAGGTTTCACGTTTTTTTTAGGAATTTCTGTTAGCCAGCCAGGTAAGCTTTATTTTATACCAGTTAGTGGGAAACAAGCTTTGGGCCCACCTGATTGTAAGCGGTTACCGTAGCCCAGGGGTCGGCAAACTTTTTGGACAAAGAGCCAGATTCCAGAAAAATCTACTTCTCGGAAGCTCAAAGAGCCGTAGTTTTCTGTTTTAGGTTTTTCACTGTATTTCTAAATTTTAATAGGGCTGTAGCAAAATGTAGTAAACTGTTTTTGGGTTCGAAATAAAGACAATTATTTGGCTCGCGGTATTTACAAAATATTGGATCACATATGCACCCAAAAAAAATGTTTTTGAGGGGGGTTTTGCAACACCTTGCAATAAGATAAGTGATAGCAGAGATAAGGAATTGAAAATGTGTCAGTTAAGGCTCTAAGAGTAGTTTGGTAAGTAGTAGGATAAACTTAAGGGGGAAATAGGTGGGCGGCGATACGATTACGTCTACAAAAGTGACGTTTGACAGCAGCGATCGCGAAATTTACTCCTGTTGCCGACCTGTCGCGAGATACGTAATAGAACCGCGGGTCACCTACCAACATATACAAAAATGACCTTAGTAAAACCGTCTCCATTTTCGATTAATCACGAAATCTCAGAAGGTATAAATGCTACAAATTTTAAATTTGGTGGGAAGATTCCTTTTAGGCCGTATTCCGAATTACACCATAATCGATTTGAGCGTCGATAAACCCATTCCGAATTAGCGTGAGCGCGATAACGATGTCCCCTATGTCGTCATAGATGACGTCATTACATGCGCCATCTTGCGCTAACACCGACCCAGCTATAAATTAATATCACCGTGAGCGCTGTCAAAAATGACAGTTGTGCTTGTGGTTGTGCTGTTTTGCTTTGATTTGAGTCGCATCTTATTTCATTTATGTGCTCTAGTATTCTGATTCAGTGTGTTGCGTTGCTCTGGGTGAAATCACTACAGTAACAAAGGAAAACAATACATTTGTGTTTTAGACACTAGGAAATATTCGAATCATGAGTATTCGACGAGCCTAACGAGCGATAAATTTCTGTCATGCTCACATTGTAATTAATGATCGTTGCATCCATGAAATTTGTAATGAGTGGTATTTTCCTTCTGGGCACATCTTTGTCGGGAGCATATAAATACGCTACGATAAACATTTCGTCATCTTCATCGCTGGACGAATCAAACACACAAGTGCCAAGGCGTTGCTGTTGATCTTCCATTTTCAAATAATATATATCCAGTCGGTTTCTTAGTTTTCGATATTAGTTGTTATAAAAGGTGTAGGTGTACTTAAGGGATTGCAAGGGATTATTGACGTTTGACGTTGAGGTTGAGCGCGCACTGTGAGCGCGGTCACAAGCGTTCCGAATTGTTGACGGCTCTTAGCTGTCATAATCGTGATATCTAAATCGGAACGCCAATTATTGATGTTAGCGCTGTGAGCGATGATGGTGTAATTCGGAAAGCGGCCTTAGATAGTAGGTACCTGGTATCCGCTAAGAAATAATTTTTGTTAATGGTTACCTTGTTGGCTGTGAGATGCATGCCTACAAAGATACTGTGTAGTATTGTGTGGTCCTTTTCTAGCAATATGGAATTTATTACGAAAGAAAAGGATGGCAATGGCAAGAATGATTAGTTAAATTAATATTCGTATCGGCTAGTGTAGTGTTAAATTCGTTTGAAATGTTTATGTTTGGGTTTTCTTTTTATACAGCAACCATTAAATTACAAGTTTAAGTTAATATAAGCAATGTGTAACATGTTGGTGAAGCCAAATTTGAATCTTACGTCATAAGAAATACAGTTGAATATTTACAAATGTAATTTTATGTCATACAATTTGTACATGCATAAATGTATTTTATTTTCTTATAGTTTGAATTGGTTTTAGGTCGATTTTAATTTGATACAAACGCCCCAACCACCATTGTTAGGTATTTTGAGTGTATCAGAAAAGATATTATATACACCTTTTCAATAAAAATGACCAAAAAGTTCTTCATAATATGTTAATTTGGTTAAAAATGTTAATTCAAATATGTCCTACAATTATTTTATGTGACAAATTGCATTAAAACACAAAAAAACTTGGTACATTTTTCACACTCTGCTATCTCAAAGCAGAGCTTATACCAAGAAAACTAGATAACTGATTTACAACTTTTTTTTATTATTGAAAAAGTGTATATCCATAAAATACGTTAAACCATTGAAATTGTAACATACAATATGCCCATTTATTTTGGCGTATTTTATGGAGTCCTATTTACTATTAATATTGTTATTTATAATAACGATATTATATATCTTTCACGCGTGCTTACAAGAAATGGAGTGTACATTATGGTATGCAAATGATTTTAAACTGTATGTAAATAGTAATAAAGTGCTGATTAAATTGAATATGTTTTTTTTTCTAGTTTTGATTATAGAATTTAATGCATTGGCAACATACAAAATCATCTAGTACAATATTCTTCAGGCTGTTTACCATACTCAAGTTGAAAATCAGTCATGAGCTAGCTACCCTGGAGTGATATCTTGTTGAACTTGTAAACCAGTTGCCTTCTAGGCGTTGTCAAAAGGTTGGCAACACGTTGGCAATTCCCCTGGTATTGCTGTTAGTAAATAGGCGACGTAGTTACTATCAGGCCCGCTTTCCTGTTAGTCTGATTTTTAATGGCCGATGGTTGATTGGTAATACACACTACCTAGTCGTGGGTTCGATCCCAACCAGGACAGATATGTGCATGAACATGTCTGTGTGTCCTGAGTCTGGACGTATTAATTAGCTATATATACAGGGTGTCTAGTAAGTAGTACCTACGACAAACTTAAGAGGGAGATTGGTGGGCGGGATTTCTGTTTTTTTTTTTATGTCACTAGTGACAACGAGGCAGACGGGTCACCTGATGGTAAGTGACTACCGTCGCCTATAGACATTAGCAATACCAGGGGGACTGCCAACGTGTTGTACACCATATTACAATGCCGTAAGGGCAAGGGCAACTGGCTCTCAAGTGCAACTGCCGGAACACACCAACAGGTGATTGGCGACAGATTTTCAACTTGAGGGTGGTAGCCAGCCAGTCGAGTACCACCTAGTACCCTACCACCGTGCTGTGGTTTTCTCACGATGTTTTCCTTCACCGAAAGCTCAAGCTCATTCTAGGATTCGAACCCACGACCTTCGCCGCGGTATTCGACGTCACTTACCACTGAGCTATCATCGCCTTAATATCGCCATTTTAAACATCCCGAAAATGATGACTCTTTTACTATGGTCCTTTTTACATATGTTGGTAGGTGACCCACCCAGCTATCTCCCCCTTAAGTTTGTCCTACTACTTACCGGACATCCTGTATTATATAAAAATAAAGACTCAGTTATTTGGCTTCCATAGTACAAGCTCTACCTAGTTTAGAATCAGTTAACCGTGTGTGAAGAATGTCCCAGGATATTTATTTATCTAAATTATTACCTAATTAATAAATAAATCTTCCTTTAATGGCTATAGTCTCTTTACTTTTATTAATAATGTTAATGTATTATGTACCTGAATACACCAGTATCCTGTTTTCCACTTGTTTTATGTCTCTGTTTGTTTTTTTTTATATTTATATGATGATTATCCTGTGTTTTCAAACTTTGTTATTTAACTGTATTTTTAAATTTGGATTTTTGCATGTGGTGCTTATCTTTAACAAGTATTTATGTTTAGTTTATAATGTATAGTTGTTAGTTTCAATGTATTACAACTATGTAAATACTTTTGATGAGCCTAATAAATAAAATAAAAAAATAAAATAAAAATATAGTCACCAGCGCCATAAGCGAGCGGTTTAGGCTCAGCCTCATCTCAATCAAGAAATAGATATAAATCTAGAAACTTATCTAACTGCAAAAATAAATAGCCAATTTCAAGAGCCTATCATTTCATGTATAAAACGTAGTGATTACAAGAAATAGTTGAACACGAAGTTAGTTACAAGTACAAGTGTAATCAAGCCACGACGGAGTGTTATATTGCACTGAAGTTTTAATTTATTCACCAAACTGCCGGCTAGCACGCCATCTTGGAAACAACAACGCTTAGTAAATAGGCATTTATTCGTAGTGATTTTTGTTACATTGATACATGATTCTCATTTTAAGTTTTGGATAAGTATCAAAGTCAAAGTCAAAACCATTTATTCACCTTATGAAGGTCGAATTACAGAAGTTACCACCTGTATGGTGACTGAGCTATCAAATCTGCTTCTTTTTATTATGGTAGGGGAGGCAATGATGCTAAATTTGTAGTTACTCGAGCGTCTTTGGGACCTACTGGAATTTGAAGATTAGGTGGAATAAAGAAAAAAAGATTATGTGATATTTTCTCCTTCAGCGGTGGGGGGAGCGTCTACAGGGTTTCAAAAATGTAAAAAAAAACAGTCACCAAGAAATACTCGAGCGCGTCAGATATTAATAGGGTAGTCGCGCCACGTCTGTCTGATAACGGAAACATAATAATCTGCCGTTTTGCGTGGTGGGGGTGGCCGTACAAAGGGGTCGAAAATATTTTTAAAAAAAATTTACTCGAGCGCGTCAGACATTGATAAGGGATGTTAAGTGAACCTTCCAGTAGCTCCTATTTTAAAGACTGACGATTTGGACGCGACCATCAGTCAGGGCCGATTTTTGAAAATGCAAAAAAAAATCGTGACCTTGATTTACTCGAGCGCGTCAGATTTTTATACAGGCGGTTCTTCTTGATGGCCTTGTTGTACTGACCCATAATCTGACAATTATGTTGAGGGATTTCCTTAATCTGACGGTTTGAAAAAAATAATATATAAAAAATATCGAAATCTCGAAAATGGTTCAAGATATCGAAAAAATGTTTGTACAAAAGTTGTAGAAAATTTAATTTTCTACAATATTTATTATGAATACATATACCAAAAAACCCATAGGAAACGAGATATTTGCAATAAATTATTTTTTGACCTTTGACCTTGAAAAATCAGTAGTCGCGGGCACCCTAAGATAAGTAGCTTTTGAGACAAGTTTTAGGGTGTCAAAATAAAGGTTTATACAAGTTAATAGCTGACTATCTCTCATTCTGAGGTGAAACTCATAATATTCCTGGACTATACACTTAATAATGATTTTAGCTACTTCGGCTTGTGCAAATCGGCAGATTAAGATATTTCCGTGATTCGCGACTAATTTCCTTCAAAATAAAAAAAAAACTAATCGCGCTCGAGAAAATCCAGGTGTCGTTTTTTTTTTGCAACTTTGCGAGTCTCCAATTTTCTTTCGTCACGCCCAAATTGTCAGATTATTGAAATGTACACTATTTTGCATGTAACTAACTTACCTTACCTTAATCTGACTCGCTCGAGTATTTCAAACCATCGATTTTTTTTTACTAATCTGACGGGCTACCCTAGGCGTTCGACACTACATAGAGGGCTCAGATTTGGTGAGAGTACTTCACAAGGTGCAAGGTTGCCCCCCTTATGTTAATCTGCCGCGCTCGAGTAAATCCCGAAATCCCCTATTCGCCTCCCCTACCATTAAATGTCAAAACGGTGATTTATATGGAGTTATGTATGAATTACTGCTAGTTATTGTTCCGAGGTGAATTACATTGTGACGTCATAAAAATACACCACCAAAAGACCTACTCTTTGTCGTTAAATTGGTAATTAAAAATCATAAAATGGCGGGATTTTACTACGTGTTCGCTATTTTCGAGTATTTTTATATGTTTTCTACACTAGTTTGTGTTAGGTATTTTTATATGTTTTCTACACTAGTTTGTGTTAGGTATTTTTATATGTTTTCTACACTAGTTTGTGTTAGGTATTTTTATATGTTTTCTACAGTAGTTTGTGTTAGGTATTTTTATATGTTTTCTACGCTAGTTTGTGTTAGGTATTTTTATATGTTTTCTACACTAGTTTGTGTTAGGTATTTTTATATGTTTTCTACACTAGTTTGTGTTAGGTATTTTTATATGTTTTCTACACTAGTTTGTGTTAGGTATTTTTATATGTTTTCTACACTAGTTTGTGTTAGGTATTTTTATATGTTTTCTACACTAGTTTGTGTTAGGTATTTTTATATGTTTTCTACACTAGTTTGTGTTAGGTATTTTTATATGTTTTCTACACTAGTTTGTGTTAGGTATTTTTATATGTTTTCTACACTAGTTTGTGTTAGGTATTTTTATATGTTTTCTACACTAGTTTCTGTTAGGTATTTTTATATGTTTTCTACACTAGTTTGTGTTAGGTATTTTTATATGTTTTCTACACTAGTTTGTGTTAGGTATTTTTATATGTTTTCAACACTAGTTTCTGTTAGGTATTTTTATATGTTTTCTACACTAGTTTCTGTTAGGTATTTTTATATGTTTTCTACACTAGTTTGTGTTAGGTATTTTTATATGTTTTCTACACTAGTTTGTGTTAGGTATTTTTATATGTTTTCTACACTAGTTTGTGTTAGGTATTTTTATATGTTTTCTACACTAGTTTGTGTTAGGTATTTTTTTCTTGAATATAGGCATCATCACAATTGTCATTTCACAAGAAATATTTATTGTATAATTTCATTAGAATGTATTGAGTACCTACGTAAGGCATGTATACTCGTAGTAGGTATCTATAATTAAATTTACCTCTATCAAACGTTCTGTACCTCTACCATGAGTTTGCTCTAGTAACGTAATCGATACTCGCTAGCGACTACGGTAAAAAATTGGTATGAAGATTTGCGCAGCGCCTCTAACGGACAGTTGTGCCAACACAGTTTTACATACAAAGTTTGTTACGATATTCACTAGCTAGTATCGATTACGATACCAGAGTAAACCCATGGTAGAGGCACAGTGCGCCGGGTGTTACCAAAGAGGTTTTTAGGGTTTCGTAGCCAACAACGAACCTTCGAAAGCCAACAAGGAAAGTTTAATAACGCTGATAAAGTGGTTAAACATTTTTTTAGGGTAGGTACCTCGCCTACACGTAAAAGTGGGGATGATTTTTTATCTCGTCTATCACCATGTGTCGGTCGTTGGATATAGTTCGTTAAATTTCGTTGTGTGAAAAGTAGTGAAAACCTTTAAAGTGCAAATTTTTTGCTTAGGCTTAAATTAACGAAATATAGTCGACCAACTTATAAAATGTTTTTGGAGTAGTAAAAAGGGAAATTTCGTACAAATTACATTGAAAACTACTAAGATATAGTTTAGTTGTGTAAAACAGGTACTAAACATATATTTACTACCTGTTATATTTTTTTATTTTAATAATCTTCTTAGTCTGCACTCCGCAGATTGTGACGCCTAAATACGGAACCTATACCTACTGCGCGTGGCACGGAACTCAATTGGCCTGTTTTTTTGGTTTTTAAATAGATACCATAAACTATAGTCAGTAGTTTTTTATATGTCACTAGTGACAACGAGGCAGGCGGATCACCTGATGGTAAGTGACAACCGTCGCCTATAGACTAGCAATACCAGGGGGACTGCCAACGTGTTGTACACTTTATTACAATGCCTTAAGGGCAAGGGCATCTGGTTCTCAAGTGCAACTGCCGGAACACACCAACAGGTGCTTGGCGACAGATTTTCGACTTGAGGGTGGTAGCCAGGCCAGCCAGTCGAGTACCACATAGTACCCTACCACCGTGCAAAATATATATATCATTGTATAACTGGAGTGACTCATTACTCACAAAACTCGTCCGAAGCCACATCGAATAGTTCTAATCTTTACCGCTCTACTTGTTAAAGTTTTATTCGACTCATCCACGCCTGGGGGCTGATATTCACTATTGATAATGTTATCTGATAGTGAGTTGAGTTTTTAAAGTACACTGAGTCTTAAATTATGTAAATTAGTAAGGAAAATCTGATCAATATCTTGAATTAATAAAGAATGATTGAATTTTCAAGGCGATGATAGCTCAGTGGTAGTGACGTCGGATACCGTGGTCGTGGGTTCGAATCCTACAATGAGCTTTCGGTGAAGGAAAACGTCGTGAGGAAACCATAGCACGGTGGTAGGTAGGGTACTTTGTAGTACCCGACTGGCTGGCTCCCACCCTCAAGTTGAAAATTATCACCAAGCAACTATCGGTGTGTTCCGGCAGCTCCACTTGAGTGCCAGTTCCTATCTAGGCTTTGTGTGCTTACCACCTTCGGCCACATCACTTGCCAGGTGAGATTGTGGTCAAACAAAAGCTTATTGGGTTTGAGTTTACCTAAGTTTAAATCATTCCTGGTATTTTTTGCTATTAGTTATACTTACCTACTTGTGAAAAGGTGCTGCTAATGGGGGCTGGACTTCTTGAGTTGTTATTTACTACTCATAACTAATTTATTTTTGTTTGTACATTTTTTTCCGCCATAACTCGCAAATGTTATTAGTGAGAGTAGATATCATATCATTATAATTTGGTCCATAATAGGTGTAAGTGGCTTTTGTAGAGTAGTTAAACTCTTCTCAACGAATGCAACCTTCCGAACCGTGCGAGCCATAGTTCGAATAAAAATTATTTTCATAACATCAGGCACAAGCCATGTTTCGCCATGGTAAGTAAGAACCTGGTGTGTTTTACGCTATTCCAGCTTAGAATCTCAAGTTAAGTTTAAGAATAATGCTAGAACTAAGACGCGTATATTGTATGTATATCTAGGTAAACTCGAACTATATACAAATGGCACTCCCAATAGCTAGGTGTTTTAGTAGACATTTTCGAGGTTGTTTATAAATTATGTAACGCTTATTCAACCGTAACTAATGATAACAAAAAAGGAACAGATATGTGTGAAATTACTATTGATGGCCGAACTGGCAAAATGTGTTTTTAGGAATATCTCCAAACATTATATTGAATTACAAGTTTTTCGCCCCGCTGTTTCACCCGCGTTCCCGATTGATCTTACCTTTTCCCGAGATGAAAAGTTTCCTATGTTTTATTCCAGGATATGATCTACATGTGTGCCAAGTTTCATCAAAATCCGTTCAGCCGTTGTTGCGTGATTGAGGAACAAACATACAAACTCATTACTTATAACGTTTATAATATTAGTAGGATTCAAGCAGGTTGTTTCGTTCCAAAAGGGAAAAGGTCTGGTTGAAGAAATGGGAGTGAATTTCACGTTCTTTTCGCAATAGAACATAGCAATAGAACACTGATGGAACTGCTGTATAGTTGGTACTAGGTGCCTGTAACAGGGTAAATTATACGTCACTTTTTAAAGAGACTATTTATCTATTTAACGTTGAGATAGGTACCTGCTTCACGCTTCACCATGATGGCCTTCACCATAAACAACAAAAGCTGCCCCTTTGTAGTTTATGGTGAGGGTCAGCCCATAACTTATGTGGTTCCCAAGGTTTCTGTGTTAATTGCGTTCTATTAACGCACTGTATTGTTTCTTTCATAATGAGTTCATTATCTCTTGCTCCACTTATGACGTCAACACTACATTTCTAGAAGTACTTGGGGAAAAGTATTTATTTAGAAATAGTTTTAGGCATTCGTAATCTCTGAGCATGTTATTCCTTGAGTTCTTAATACAAAAAAGACAATGAGGATTGACAAGTTTTGAATTGAAATATGAAAAGGTTTAAAATCGTGACCACTCATGGATTGATTTGTCTCTGAAAAACTAGAAAGTGCTCATAGGTTCTACATATATTGGATTTATCAAAGCAACTGAAAAGGTGGTAAATAAGGGTTCGGTATGGGTGATAGGGATGAAGCCACGTGGCGAAATACGGGCCAAGAGATCACGGGTATGTTGCCGGCCTTATTGGCACATTCAGGCATATTATTTTTTAAAAAGAAAAGAGTTCTCTATTGGCTTTTACACTTTTAGAAAATGTTCGACGAGCCTTTAGCATTATAGGCCTTGACTATCGGTACGTACTCGTACATTTTTGTATTTCGTATTTAAAATATATAGATAGGAATTCGATGGTGCAACCTCATGATGATAAAGCACCTACATAAGTACCTTAATTTTAAATACCTACATAAATGACGCCATTATGCCCTATTTCTCCAAACAAAAGACAAACATAATCTTTATGGGTAGAGGTGTTCCTAATAGCTTTTTAATTTTAGCGCAAGTTTGGCGTTTCTGAACGGAACAAGAAGATAAAGTGTTTCAAACCGATAACGAACTATTCTAAGCACGCGTTTGTACACTGTAGAGCAAATTGTTTGTCTATGAAAATTATAGCGGGATTCGTGTTATAAATTATAGCGTATTTGTCAAGCGAAGGGAATGTGTTCAACCTTAAAAGGTCCGTGGATTTATGTAGACACTTATTTGATGTGCAGTAATTTATTTAGTTTATTCGATAACTTGTATTGGCCTATGTATTACGTTTAAGGTTTCGGCATTGCTTCGTAGTCTCATTTATATGAAAACACAAAGTAATTTTTTTTTTTATAAAAACTAGCTTTCGTGGTTCTACTCGAGAAACCTTATGTTAATTTTTCCATGCTATGATCAATCGATTTTACAAAATTTATCGTAATCAGTTCAGCCAGTATGATGTGAGTGGCAAACACACAACTTTTCGCATTTATAATACCTACTATAGGAACAGTAGCGAAGTAGAATGTATGTGCTTGTTTATACTTAATTAAAGAGACGCGCGTCCCAAAACTACATCAAAAAATAGAATAGTCAAACACCCTATTATGTATGATTGAATATTTCTAATAACAAAATTCGTAGCCAGTATACACAATGGCTAAGTTAGTTTCCGTTGGCCGCATCGCTACACGAGGGGCAAACATTTGTTTGTTTCGCGCGCTTTGCTGCGCGGCTGTATGGCCGGGAGCCAAACTCTAAAAGTTGAACAAAAAAAGTTAAACTGCGCGGTAAAATTTTCACCAGAAGGAAGATGTTCTTGTTGTGAAGTGTTTTTTAGTTTGTGATTATTGAGGATCAGGTAAGTTTGAATTTGGTTTTATTTTATTTATATGTATTATATACAGTCTATTATTATTCTGAGATAATAAGTAGGCTATGTTTTCTGCCTACAGCACAATTCTTGGAACCATTGATAAATTTATTCGATATTGTTTTCTTCTTAGTATCGAATTGATGAAACCTATTTGATAATTATAATTATGTACTTACCTCTCTATGATCTATTAAATATTATTTTTTTGATTATACTTTGTAGTAGCAGATAATAAAAAATTAGTAAATATGTAGGTATTAATTAAATTAGCAATAGAGATTAAATTACTAATTAGGAGGAGAGATGTAGTTACCTATCTACAAATTTGGTTATATTTCGATAGATCTTAATAATATACCTACAATTTTTTTTTAGCTGTAGGCAGGGTCGGATTTAAGGGAGGGCAGAAGGGGCAACTGCCCGGCGTCTCCACAATAGAGTACATAAATTGTACATATTTAAAAATACCATATTAATCTGTTGACTCGCGACATTAACCTGTCAAACAACTCGTCAACTCGCGCACAGTTTTCAAAATTTCAAAATTCGCGCCCAATTTTCAAGTAAATGTCATCGTCCCGATTGTCCAATTTGAGAACCAAGTGGTGCGGACTCTGAAACCCCGATTGTCCCAAGAAAGAACTGACAGGTTAAAAAAAACCCTAAAGAACTAAATATCAGATATCAATGTCACAAATAATTTAAAAAAAATTAGGGGTCTCCGCCGCTTCTTTGTTGCCCCAGCGCCGCCACATCTCTAAGTCCGGCCCTGGTTGTAGGTAGAGTATAATAATGGGCGTATGAAACTGAATTGAATTAACATGTATTAAAATAAGTACCTAGGTAATTTATGAAAAACAAGAAAAGGCAATGGCCTTTTCTTGTTTTTCATACCAAAATTAAAACCTAGTTCATTACATCCGTCAGTTTCTAACGTCCTACAACAAAAAGCGGCTACTTTTAATTTTGGGTTTTACAAATTTACTTTAAGCTATCTCACTAAATAAGACTGATAAATAAGATAACTTCTGGTAACTTCTGTAATTCGACCTTCACAAGTGCCCTACTAGGGCCTAAACTGAATAAATGGTTTTGACTTTGACTTTGATATTCCATATTTGCACGATAGAGGTACTTTTTAGTAGGAACTCCGCTCACTGGCTACCTCAAGTCAAAAATTTGTCGCCAAACACTTACCGGTTTGTTCTGACGGCTTTTGAGTGAGAGCCAGTTCCTTTAAAACACAAGCTTACCCAATGAAAAAAATATCTACTCACAAACTCAAATAGAAGTCATTTACAATCCTTTCTTTGTAATTATCGATTATTTAAATGTTTTTGTGACATTAGGCGCGTCACAGACGAGCGACTGTCGGCCTTCCGCCTCCCGGCGCGGGCGACTGCAATGACAATGGCTTTTATAAATGACATGTCATTTGGGATTGATTGCTTTGTACCGTGGTGATTATGGCAGGTGTGGATATGATTGGCAGAGCAGAGAGTGGTTTTGAAGGGGAACTTATTAATATTTGTCAGATAATATTGAACTCTTTTGTATTTATATGCAGAGTGATTTTGATTGGGTATGTATATCTGAAGCTTGAGTACTATCATTACTACCTAAGTTATGGAATCAGAATTCAGCGTGAAACCTCTGGTAAATACCCCAAGTCACATTCAAAATCGTAGCGATACAGTATTTTTTATAACCCATTCAAGTTGCCTTTGTAATTCATTTCGACACATGTGTTCGTGCAGCATTTTTGAGTGCTTTCTCGAGATTCGTGATAACCACTTTTTTATATCATCATAAATAAAAATAGTAAAAAAATGTATTTTCGATAATTCTGTAGCACTAATATCAAGGTAAAATGAAACTTAAATAGTTAAAAATATAGAAAATAAGTAATAAGATAAACTTAAGGATATTATACAAGTTTTTTGGCCCGCCCGTCTTGTTTCACATGACCTAAAATCTTCCTAAGAAACTCCTTAGTACCTAACTAAAATCACATCCAAAGTGTAGTTATTTTCAAGATGAGACAACCAGACTGTTACTGGTGCTGATACGTTGAGTTTTATAATAACCTACCTATGTCAGGATGATGCATTCATTCTATAATCTCGTTAGTTACCATAACTCTCTTATTTATACAGCGTATATAAAGACGAGAGGTATTTTAGATGCCAGCGATACTAAGTAATATATAGTCACCGCCATTATAGGTTTATCTGAAAAAATAAACACGAATCACCATAATTACGTAACCACACAGCTACAATAAAACATAGCTCTAAACGTTATGGTAATAAAGGTTAATCTTGGATGTACATATGTTAGAAGTTTCCCAACTCTAATCCTCGCTATGGGTCGTCAGATAAGAAGAGATTTAGGTGAGGGTTAAGGAACGGTTACGGATTAACTACTTATTTAACAGAGGTTTAACGTGTTTGTTGTTAACAATCTGTCAAGTTTTGATAGTAGTCGGTGTTTGGTGAAGTGAATAAGATTTCAACATAGAATGAATTTACTGCGGGTTTGTGGATGGATATAGAGGTAGAGGAAGGCCGATGTAGATACGGACTCCGTGAAGAATGATATGGATGAAAGGTTTGAGTATTGAAGCTAATGATAGAGCGGAGTGGAAGAAGAAAACATGGGACGAACTATACCTACGCCACTGGGCTACCACCAACATTGATTTTTTTGTTTAATGTCATTGTTTTTCTGTCAACTGTCACTTTTGTCCATACATTCTGACGTCCTTTGACACAAAGACGATTAGTTCAGACCGAGTTACATAAATCGCAGTAAGAGTGGTAGCTCTCCTGATCTCTACACCCTGTATTGTTATGTAAGATGCAGCCGATCCAGAGTATCTATATTTGATGAGATGATTATGAAATAGTGAAAATATTTTAAACTGACTGTCCGCCGCGGTTTCACCCATGTTCCCGTGGAATCTTATCTTTTCCCTGGCTAAAAAGCTTATGACACTCACAAATAACGTTGCTTTCTATTGGTAAAAGAATTTTTAAAATCGCTTCAGTAGATCCAGAGATGACCCCTACAAACTCACAAACTTGACCTCTTTATAATATTAGTATGTAGAGGGTAAAAAATTATTTATTTTAACAAAAATAATATTTAATTTATTACAACTAATTTATTTTACAGAATATAAAAATAAACTAGTAAAAACATAATTTATTAAAACTAAAACCTAAATATCTTAAAAATAAATAACATCTAAACTACAAATAAAAAACTGAATTTAAGTTGCTGCCCGGGGAAATAGTGCCGAGGACGCTAGCGGCGTTACCTCGTTGAATAGCCAGACTGAGGCGTTGGCCGAGGTAACTACCAGCCCTCCGGTCACCAGTGGTGTCCACCAGCCTGGAGGAAAGGTCTTTATACAATTTTCGCGCACAGAGTCCCCATGAGTCACCGACACAAAAAATCACCGACATCTTTAATGTCGGGGATTTTTTTTCCGTCTAGCCCCCTTTCATATTTCATAACGCGCGATAAGGAACTTCGTTCCAAAAAAGTGTAGATTACTACTGCATTAATCATTATCTCTTTCTTTTAAGACAGTCAGGGGAGCGTCTCGCTCTCTCAGACATTACCAAATCTATGGATATAGAAGCATTGGATTGGTAATATGAATGAATTAGGTAATTCAATCTTGCTGAATGAATTGATGTTTCAATGGCAGTCATTTAATAATGGAAGCTAACTGACACGAAACATGCACTCTACAATAGACCTCTATAATGGTGGAATTAGATTTAGATTAGAATCATATTAAAGTAGTATTCTCTGCTTCAAAAACTAGTGGTAACATGATCTTTATTTATTTGGAGTTAACGTCATAAATTGTATGTCTACTGAAATGAAACTAATTCTCCTTCAGAAGCACTAATGAATCAAGACTCTAACTCTTGGAAAGGTTTCTTCTGCTGAGAAGAGTCAGTAATAATCAGCAATTACTCTTTTCATAATTTTCCTAGACCGATTACATAAGTCTCACTGACAATATTTCAGGGAAAACATCGTGAGGAAACCATAGCACGGTGGAAGGATACTTTGTAGTACCCGTCTGGCTGGCTACCACCCTCAAGTTGAAAATCTGTCACCAAGCACCTATCGGTGTTTTCCAACAGATGCACTTGAGAGCCAGTTCCCATCTAAGCTTTGTGTGCTTACCACCTTCGGCCACATCATCACTTACTATGGTGAGATTGCGGCCAAACACAACCTTATCCAGATTATAAAAAAAAATACTTCTAAATATTAAAGCACCGGTCCATAAGTACGTATGTAGGTACTTTTTTTAAAATCAGAAACATGGAAATAGCATTAAAATCGGCAGATACAACTCACGGTCACCTGTGCGCATGACCGGCGACACATAATGCGACATCCGGCGGAAGCTTGACAATTGGCGCCGTTTTGATTTCGCCCCGACATTGTGCGCCCGCGCATACTGTGATCAAATGTTACACAATCGATTGTTATGATTAGTTTGATGCACTTATATGGCTAAAATATACGTGTAGTCGGGAAATATCTAGTTTAGAAGGATCTAGAGAGGATGTTGTTGTTAAAACATCATTGTTCGTACTGTTTTTGTAACCTATTCATCATGTCTAGTCTGAGTTGTAACAACATAGTGAATCATTTTAAACCATTACCGAGAAGTACCGGTATCTTGAGTAAAAACAGTCATAAATTAGTTTTAATTATTACAAAAAATGTTCATCGATGCAAGATGAGAAATTGTGTTATATTATAGCGTGGACAGACGGGTCACCTGACGGTAAGTGATTACCATCGCCTTACAATAGAGATGTGGCCTATATTCAAGAATCAGTGTATAAAACGTTTAAAAATACTCCAAAATAGCGAACAGGCACCTACGTTCATACTTTTTATGATTTTTAATTATCAATTTTATAACGAAGAGTATATCATTTCATGGTGTACCTACATTCATGACGTCCCAAGCCAGTATTTCATACAGCACTCCACGGAAACTATCGTTTAGTTAGACATTAAATAAAAATAAGCTAATTTGATATGTCAGCTGTAGCGGCTATAGTAACAGCGCTACATGTGAGTCGAATCAGCGGAAAAGCAATAGAAGCGCGTCATCACAACGACATGGACGTAATTAAAATATGACACAGAAATCCTACATCGCGGTAACAAAGTTTTCTCGGCACTTTGTATATATATATATATATATATATATATATGAGTTCTCATCAAGGAACCTTTTACTCCTTCAGAGATTTCAAAAATCCGTAGGCATAAACTCGCCCTCAGCGAGCCGGATGACCCCACAACTCTAGCTCAGATTAAGGATAGAGAGGCTCGCGCAGCCCTGAAGAAACAAAAACAATACCGCCCGCATTTTCGCCCTCGCCGGAGAGGCCCGTCGCGACGTCCCACTCAGTCAGTCTCGTCCCCCGTAGTTAACGGTGGCCCGAGCCGCACCAGTAATCCAACCGTCCCTTAAAACTCCTCTAAATCGCTTAGGCGAAGTCCGTCCCACTTTTTGTGTCCCCTGACGACGCCCTGAGCCGAGCTTCGTGCCCCAACTGGGGCGCCCTCAGCGGTCAGACCTCCACCTTTAACTCCTCCCCAAAAAAAAATAAAAAAAATCAAGAAACCTTGGACTGCCGTCTCCAGGTATTGATATCTAGCCCGGTGGAAGATCTTCCCTTTTCGCGGTACCTATGAAATATCCAGCATCAGTCAACATCCCTATGTGTAGCCGAACATTTCTTCTCCAGGTAAAAGTAGCTATAACTCCTCAGCTATGGGGTCAAGCGCGTCGGCGATAGCGTGTGAGTTGCCAGGTGGTGACCTCCGCCTGCCTGCTTCAGGGCTGAGATTCACGGTTAACCAGCTTCGAGCACTCAACTCTTACGTGGATACCTTGTGTGAAGAGGATCAGAAGGGTAAGTTAATGTATACCAGGGGATTGCCAATGTGTTGTACACCTTATTACAATGCCTTAAAGGCGATCTGGCTCTCAAGTGCAACAGGTGCTTGGCGATAGATTATCAACTTGAGGGTGGTAGCCTGCCAGTCGAGTACTACACAGTACCCTACCATCGTGCTGTGATTTCCTCACGATGTATTCCTTCAACGAAAACATAAGCTCATTGTAGGATTCGAACCCACGACCTTCGCCGCAGTATCCAACGTCACAACTACTAAGATGTAGCTTCTGAGATCCCAAGTATTTCTACTTACATATATCCTATTTAATATCCAGGTAGAATATCTACAGAAATGGAGAGTGCCGTAGAGAGCTTAGTTCAAAGGATAGTGGATGGGGCTGGTCAGAGGGACCCTCGGTTCAGATGCTGTCATCTCATCGCCTTACATAGAGGCAAGAAGGTAATTTGGAACTTATTTTCTTCACTATATGTCTTAAACTTAAATTGTTTTCTTCAAAAAATACGTAAAAAGGAACAAATAAACTGGACCATGTACCTTAAAATGAAAAAAAAAAAATGTGTGAAGAAAATATAATGTTCTAAAAGCAAAAGCCTTAAAACTTTATCAATTTTGTGAAGATACTAAAATCTGTGCAGCGAGTGCAGTAAAAATGTAAATCGCAATTGAGAGCAACCGACACGCCGGAAATTAAATTTGTGCAGCCGTTAGCATATGTAGAGTAGATTTATACTTTGTAATATGTATTCGAATACTTTATCTATTTAATTTCGTCATAGATGTTAAATATATTCAATCTCAATATCACCGAAAAGACAAACAAAGTCACTCGGGTACTTCGTACATCATGCTGTGGTTTCCTCACTATGTTTTCCTTCATCGAAACCCGAAGCTATCGTAGGATTCGAACCCACGACCTTCGCCGCGGTATTAGACGTCACTACCACTGAGCTATCATCGGCTTAAAAACTGCGGATTACATCGTTAGGTGATGACTAAACGTATTTGGATCAGATTTGGCACATATTACTTACGGTATTTTTTTATCTCAGTACGGTACTTTTAATCCCTCTGAAATGCAGGTGAAACCGCGAGCGGATTCTAGTTAAAACAAAATTAAGATGCCTACGACGTTGATAACGAGTAAAAAAGTCTTGAGTGTCACGTTCAGCATCCGGTACCAACATAAATCATGGCAGATTGTAACGTCTGGTGAACTAAAATACGAGCTTAAACTAGCTTTTCTTTTTAAAAGCCTGAATATATTGTCTTCTTTGACATAAAAGCAGCGGGTATAGTAGTTTGGGATTGTTGGAGGATATGGCCATTTTACACGTGAAATGTTGTTGAATCTTAATGCTCTTCAAGTGTTTATGCCAGAAGTCTGCTAAGTAAGCCATCGCCTAATGGTAAGCAACTACTGTTGCCTATAGGTATTAGGCAACTGCTGGAACACACTGACAGATTTTAAAATTGAGGGTATCCTAAAGTACCTACCCTATAACCGTGCTGTGGTTTCATTACGATGTTTTCATTCACCGAAAGCTCAAGTTCCTTCGTCACTACCACATTATGATTGTCTGCAGATGCGCTCCCGTTCCTTAGAATACTTGGTAACATTAGACGCCCTGCCAACATTAAACGCTGGCAATGAAGATTGTCGACTGCAGGACGGTCCCGTGGGGTACGGGAAGGTCAGGCTGTCGGGTCGCGAAGCTGATAAGTGGGAGGAGTTCCTCACTCCTTCAGGGTATTTGTGCAGGTAAGGGTGCTATGAGATGATGATTAAATGTTTTTAGAGGGTCTGAAGATTAAAGTGAGGTACCTACCTAGCTGAAATGTAATAACGCAAAACTTTCACTTTGAGAAATGACACCATTTTGACCATTTTGCGCATTTTTCTGATAGTGATGGCTCAAGGATAAATCGTGTTTTTTAAAGTAAACTCCGCTATTTTATTTTCAATGTTTTGATTAATAAAATGCGGCTAAATTGTTGTAGTAATTTATTCCTTCAAATTTGTTAATGGATCATAAAAGTCGCTAAAGCAGAAACCAGGACAATAAGAATTTTTAGAAAACTCTATAGGAACTAATAACATGAAGCACTAAATCATAAAAATACATAAATTATATATTAACCATGACGATTATTCTTAGTTGAAGCTGATCTAAATGGCTGTAATTTCAGTTTTATAAGTGCCCTTCTTGTGGATTAACTGAATAATTAACAGACAAAGCTCTCATCTAACGCTAATATGATACCTTAAATTCTATTGGTATCTCTGTAACTCCTATGATTGCCAAGCTCTAGACCTGAATGTTGAATGTGATCATTATAGGTAATACTTCCGATCGGACAGTGTCACGGTAGCGCATTGCGATTTGGCACATCTCCAATACACGTGGTTTACGACGTATTTTGATATACGACGTTGTTGACCCCTCGATATTGCTACCGGATCAGATTTTATAACTGTCGGATATTTTTTCGTATTGTTATTGCTTTGATGTAGATAAATCTGGATTATTAATGATCATATGGCGATGACAAAGTCAAAGTCAAAACCATTTATTCAGTTTAGGCCCTAGAAGGGCACTTATGAAGGTCGAATTACAGAAGTTACCACCGGTTCGGAAGTCAGCTTTCAACTGAGAAGAACCGGCAAGAAACTCAGCAAGGTTACATTTTTTTTATATTTTTGGACCATCTGACTATATTGGCTTTTTTTTTCAAATGTTTAACAATTTTATTCTTAAAGTAATACAAAAATGCATAAAAAATTATAACCCGCATTAGTTACCTACATACAGCTCAGTGGTAGTGACGTCGGATACCGAAGGTCGTGGGTTCGAATCCTACATTGAGTTTGAGCTTTCGGTGAAGGAAAACATGGTGAGGAAACCATAGCACGGTGGTAGGTACTTTGTGGCACCCGAGTGGCTGGCTACCACACACAAGTTGAAAATCTGTCACCAAGCACCTACGATGTGTTCCGGCAGCTGCACTTGAGAGCCAGTTCCCATCTTAGCTATGTGTGCTTACCACCTTTAGCCACATCATCACTTACCATGGTGAAATTGTGGTGAAACACAAGCTTATCAAGAAGTAAATAAAAATATTCAAAAATTTCTTTCAAGATTTTTTTCCTTTTTCACCATCGGTTACTTCATCACTTTTCATCATGAGAGGCAATATCGGTGATGTTGTTCGTTAAAGTGTATCTGATATAACAGGGATAAGGTGGTAGAGCGGTGGGTGAGTCTGGTGGCGCGGTGTGCGCAGGCGCGCGGGGGTGGCGGCGCACGGGTGGTGTGCGCACGCGCCGCCACACACGCGCAGCCTTACCACTACTGCTACTTGGAGAGGGGTAAGTGTGTTTTTACCAATGAGTGTTAATAATAGTTTATGCCACTTGAACTCTTTTGATTATGACGATGTGCCTATGATATTTTTATTACTTTATATTTCCTCCAAGAAAAGAGCGTATTCCCATTTAAAAGGCAGGCAACATACCTGTGATCCCTTGGGAGGTGCATGTATGCATGAGCGGTGGGGATCACATCAGGTAACCCGCATGCTCTCTTGTCCCCTGACATAAAATAAATAAAAAAAAAATTTATTTAATTTAAGGAAGACCAGCTGATTCTCCTACATACTAGTATAAATAAATATTCATCAGGAAGCCAAAGAAAATATTCATGGATAAGTGGTTCAATAGTCTTTTTGGTACGGAACCCTGCACAGACCTATGTTTTAAATCCTTCAAAACACATTTTCAAGCCTTGACTCTTATCGCATGACCGAACAACACCTAATTCAGGTCAAAGGCAATCAGCACGTTTATATTACGTAACACACATTTACCACGTGAAATGTTCCCACAAAAACGTATACGACACGATCTCATCGCTCGGTGAGGAATCCGGTAAATTATCGGTGTTCCCCACACCGGGCTTCCGAGGTTACCGGGTGGGAGATGTTCACAAACAATTCTGTGGGGTTGCCATCTGTCGTGAAAAGATACCCTATTTCTTTAACTGGGATTTTGTGAAAATTAAAAGGGCTTGTTATTTAAGGTCACTTAATCATGATCTAAACATCGAAAAATACTTGTTCTGGCTGACTAACTGACCTATAAAAAAGTCTAAAACTCGGTGTTAGAAAAACTTGACTAGACTTGAAATTTCGCCGTTTCATTTATATCGTTGGTATACACCTAGGCATTTTAATACATATAGGCAGATATAGGCGTATAGCTCACAAAATGTATTAAAAGGTTGACCGTATCTAGGCCTCTTGTGTCAGGAAATCTGGGTACATTATAAAAAAATGCTATTGTTTAAAGTAGCCATAGCTAGCTGCCAGTCTCTTTACCGTGTTGCCCCAGGATGATAAAATGTCAATTTTATGTATTATCCCACTACTATTATAAATATGAAAGTATGGATGGATGTTTGTTACTCTTTCGCGCAAAAACGGCTGCACGAATTTTGATGAAACTTGGCACACAGGTAGATCATATCCTACAATAACACATATGATACTTTTTATCCTGGGAGAGGATAAGATCCCACGGGAACGCGGGCGAAACCTCGGGGCGGAAAACTAGTTATATAATATAATTTATGTTGAATCCTTTACTAAACCCAGCTAGATTTTTCTTTCCATAATTCTTATGAACCATCTTTCTGTAATAAATAAATTCTAATCCTTGTTTTACCACGAATGGAACTACTCATAATTGACGTACTCACCAAGGCGTATATTTAGCCTAAACCCCAGTAAATCCACGTCACATGGCAACACTAATCGTCACACAAGCTCACAACATTATAATAGCATGCGGTCGCCCTACAAACAACTACCAACTCTGCGTCATGGAACTTTGATGAAGTTTTAATTAAAATGTATTTTGCTATAGTTTGCGAGTGGGAGTTTGTGATAGAGACAGATTGGATGGTTTTTAATAACTTTGATTTTGAATAAGTTAAGTGTATTCCGAACCAGTGGTAGAGTCAATTGTGACGTTCATAAGTGCCTTACCAGGGCCTAAACTGAATAAATGAGTTTTGAGTTTGAATATAATATGTAAATTGTAAGAGATATTGCAGAGAAGCAGAAACAATAATTATTTCCTAATTAGGAGGACTTAGTAAATAGATTTTTTTTTTTTTTTTTTTTTTTTATACCACTAGGTGGCAAACAAGCTTACGGCCCACCTGATGGTAAGCGGTTACCGTAGCCTATGGACGCTTGCAACACCAGAGGCGTCTCGAGCGCGTTGCCGACCTTGCATAAACCTTCTTACTCCTCTTTTGAAGAACCCCATACTGTAGTCTTTAGGGAACACCTCTACAGGGAGCTCATTCCACAACCTGATCGTGCGCGGGAGAAAATGTCTCTCAAACCGCACTGTACGCGACCAATTTGGTTCTAAGGTGTGAGGATGAACTCCCTGTCGACGGCGGGCGGTGCGATGGTAGAAAGTTGCCGTGGGCATCATATCGAACAAATTACAGACATTACTGTATACATTTTAATTAATTGAAAAGTAAATATCATAAAAATATGAGGTTGTTGTTAAATATAACAAATGAACGGGAAATATAAAATGAAATGAAAAACTAAGCTTTGTCAAACATAAACTGTTTTATAGCGATAAATGTTCAAAATTGTTCTGTTGCTAATCAAGTGATAACAGCTTCGTTAACCTTAATCAGGTTCCGCAAATAGTTACTTCAAGGGACTTTGGAGATTATAGTTTGTCAGTTAAATGCAGTCCTTGTTGATAAGTTTGTGATATTGTTCCTCATTGAGAAGCTGCGAGGTTTAGCTGGCTGTAATAGTTTTGCATAATGTAGAACAACTTTAGCTGTATTTTTGGGATCTGCTTATTTCACGTGTAAGAGGCTTTTGGTTTCCATTCCAAATGCTTTTAACGTGTGAATTAAACTACTCAACAAATTTACATTGCAAATAAGCAAACTCATTTAATTATATCGTAGATGTATGTGAAATTGAATTATAAAACATCTTCTGCCATTATTTGATGTTGGATTTTTCAATTCCGCTATTTTATCCATCTTATGTATATTTTGGTCTTTTTAGGGTTCCGAAGTCGAACACGGAACCATTTTATCTGTATGTCAAAGATTATATACGTGTCTATACAACTCGTAATACTAATATTATAAAGAGGGAAAGTTTGTGAATTGGTGAGGTTGTAGGGGGTAATCTCCGGATCTACTGAACCGATTTTGAAAATTCTATTACCAATAGAAAGCCACGTTTTTTGTGAGTAATTTAAAAAAAAGGAAAAGATAAGATCCCACGGTAACGCGGATGAAACCGCACAGGGACAACTAGCAAACTATAAAGCTTATTCGCAGAAATTTGGCACAACAAAGTTATTAACAAAATTGTATGAAAAATCTATTTCTCAAATCCCGAACAAGTAACTGTTATTTTTTCATTTTTTTCATTTAACACCTCATTTAGGATATCTAACAATATTTCGATATAATTTACTGTTTACCAAAGGGTTAAGTGACCTAATCAAACGAGTTACATGTAAACTGTAGTTTAAAGTTAATTGTAGTTTTAGTTAAAGAGTTTAAATGTTTAGATTCTTAATTAAATCAAGCTATTGGTCCCAACAGCATCAACCCCACAAACAACATCAGAACGTCGTCTAGCTATAGTAGAAGGGGCAGCGTGGGTGATGGTCCGTGTGGGAGCTGGTGAAGCAGAGGCCAAGCTGATGCTGGGAGCGAGGGTCGGGGGCTGCAACGCTAACGCTTATACCACCAGGGTGCCTCTGACGCATCCACTGGCGATGCTGCATTATACTGCAGCTCAGGGGGTGAGTGCCAAGTGTCTTCTGTTCTAGTATCCCTTCAACATCATCAAGATAATCTAATCTATTGTAATGTTTGGTTAAACACACTTCCTTTTACAGTACAGATCGCGGGTTCGATTCCCATCCATGACAGACATTTGTGTGCCTGTTTGTATTTTTTTTATATTCTGGATAGGCTTGTGTTTGTCCACAATCTCACTATGGTAAGTGATGATGTGGCCGAAGGTGGTAAGCACACAAAGCCTAGATGGAAACTGGCTCTCAAGTACAACTGTCGGAACACACCGATAGGTGCTTGGCGACAGATTTTCAACTTGAGGGTGGAAGCCAGCCAGTCGGGTAACTACAAAGTACCCTACCACCGTGCTATGGTTTCCTCACGATTTTTTCTTCACCGAAAGCTCAAGCTCATTGTAGGATTCGAACCCACGACCTTTCCCGCGGTATCCGACGTCACTTACCACTGAGCTATCATCGCCTTTATAGGGTGTAATTATCTATTTACGTATGTATTTCAAAATCCTAATATCAGTTATGTGGTCTTGATAGTACGAACTCTGCTTAGTTCGGGATCAGATAGCCGTGGATGAAGAATGTCCCGGGATGTTTGTTTATTGTAATAACTGTTTTGACTTATTCTACCATGGCACTGCTCGCCAGCGATGAGGAGTGGACCAAACGTTCCTTCTGCGGACCATCAGGATGTAGAATGAGCTCCCCATTACAGTATTCCCTCCACGCTACAATATGGGGTTCTTCAAAAAGGGCGCAAAATTTGCTCTTCAATGTCGGCAACACATCGGCAATCACCCTGGTATTACAAATGTCCATAGGCGGCGGTGACCACTTACCATCATGGACCGTCTGCCTGTTTCTCAACCTAATGACATAAAAAAATTGTATCCTTTACTTCGTTAACATCTTTTAGGCTATTGATTATTTTACCGGGTCGAACAAATCTTGCTGGTAAGACTTAGGAACCTACTTAAGGGTATCCCCAACCCATTCTCCCAGGGTTACTACGCTGTAGCAGTAGGCCCACCATCATCGATAGTATGTGCTGAGAGGGCATCAACCTGGCAGCTATGGCATCCGGCGTTAGAGGCAACCCTGGACGTGCACTGCTCTGAACTATCCACCGTCGCCAGGATCGCTGCAGCCCTGAACGCTCTCATTGATAAGATGAGAGAGGGGGTTTATCAGGTATGGAGTGTTTTAAGAGAGGTGGAATGATAGGCCGCTTTCTGCGAGTGGCCACATTTTGATACAGTTTTCAATGTCTAAATAAATTTTGGTTGCGTTTCGATTCGGATTTAATTTGGGACGAGTGGTTTCGAAGCCGAGAATGTTATACACTTGCTTGAAAAAATAAGATGCCTATCTGCTGTAGCCATGAAGGTGCCCAAATTTTTAATTCTTTAAACCGAAATTATAGATGTTAGATAATTTACCAGAGAATTTCCACTGCTCATCGACGCCCTTCTGGAAAAAGTCAGCTGGACAGGAGGAAACAAAATCATTGAAGGCATTTTGTACTGCCTCTAGGAATATTCGGGAAAAGTCTCAAGGTCTAATGAGTACGGCAGATAACGGTACGGTTCCAAAGCATTGACCTATTATTATATTCCTCTGGAAATTTGGTGTGATGGGTGTTTAAAGTGTTAAACATGGTCAGGGCACTCTCCGCGTGCTGAGTCGTTACGCGGGTCGGTGCGCGGCGCGGCGGCGAATGGACTTCAGCATACCGCACGCGCGGTACAGCGGCTCGGTACACTCTGCACATCATCTGCTTCTTATATTGGATTCGTGAGTACTCATTCTCATGTGCGATTCAGCGATGTCTTTTCTATGTAAATAAATTTTATGCATAAATGTAGCGAATTTTCATAATAGGATCAGTAGTTTCAGAGATCTCCTCCTACATCCTTTACAAAATTTACTTAGTTCAAGCTCCTACAATGAGCTTGAGCTTTCGGTGAAGGAAAACATCGTAAGGAAACTTTGTTAACCGACTGGCTGACTACCTCCTTAAGTTGAAAATCTTTCACCAAGTCCGATCAGTGCGTTCCAACAGCTGCACTTGAGAGCTAGTTCCCATCTAGGTTTTGTGTGCTTACGACCTTCGGCCACATGATCACTTACCATGGTGAGATTGCGGTCAAATACAAGCTTATATTAAAAGTAAAACGAAGCTCATTGTAGACATCGAATTTCATCCAAACACTAAATCTTTATCTTTTTTTTTAAATTGATATGAATGTTCTTATGTCCAGGCTCCTGTCTCTATGTACTGTGGGCGGTCCAGCCGGCTACGTGTACCCAGTAGAGCGAGGGGCAGTGGTGCGACGAGCCGCCAGAGACGCAGAGTGGGCGGCCGACGCGGCTTGCATCAGAGCTTGTCTACTGCAGCTGCATCGAACTGCTGGTATGGCATGGAACTGCCCGCTTTCTTAGTCTATCTTGATCATGTCGTAATATAGCTATTTCTTAATAATTATTCCCCTTGCAATCAGGAGGCCTTTGCTTGCCCAAAGCTCTCTGATGCATTTTTGCAAGATGATGTCTATATTCAAGAAGAAAATGCCTAACCTAATTAGTGTATAAAACGTCGAAAAATACTCGAAAATAGCGAACTCTTTTTTTTTACTTTTGATGGTGTATATTTATGATGTCGCAAGTATGTATTTGATACAATAAATCATCGTTTTGACATTTAATAAAAAGAAGCTGATTTGACAAGTCAGACACCATCCTTATTAAGTCATCCGTTGGCTCGACTAGTGACCAGTTTGGGCCTTAAATATTATAAAATTCTATATTCTCATAAAAATCCATTTAATTTTATTAATTCCTTACGATGCCCTCTATCACTTACTGTCTCCATTTTGATTTCTGATTTGATTCTTCTTATTTTTGATCACACAGGTGAAGAGATTCCCCTGACACCATCAGAATGTTTAGAAGCGGCACTGTTCAGTCGCTGGGAGAGCCTCAACAAGGAGTCGAAAGCGTCTGTTGGTTCCACAGTGACGTACACGCGCCGACAACTGCGGTACTTGTGGAGAGTGGCTAATGAACTGGTCACGTGTAAGAACATGATTGTTTGTGTGAGTTAACTATGTTCTTAGTATGATAGGGTAAGAAAAAGTAAAGGGAGATCACAGAGGAAGGAAGTGGTTCTTATGGCTTTGGTTATTAAGGCCTATATTGAAAGAAAGATTTTGACTTTTGACATCTTATATGTTTTTTTTTACTTTTGGATAAGCTTGTTTTTGACTGCAATTTCACCATGGTTAGTGATGATGTGGCCAAAGTTTGTAAGTAAACAAAGCTTAGATGGGAACTGGCTCTCAAATGCAGCTGCCAGAACACACCAATAGATGCTTGGCGACAGATTTTCAACTTGAACTGGTAGTAGCCATCAATAATCTGCTTTATAATTTTTTTTTCGACTCAAATTTATTCAAAAAATAATATGTTCTTTAGGAAAACCACAGCACGTTCCGCGCCAACCTTATCCAAGCGACATCTCTAAACCAGGAGAGCGTTGAGGAGCTGATCCACATCCTGGCCATCATGCTGGACCAGGCGAGAGATCTGTACCTGAACAACTTGCACTCCAGGACGGTCACGGAGTTCGATAGAGACATGTCTACTTACAGGTCTGCTTCCATAATCTTTAATGTACAAGGCTCTTCAGAGTTCTTCTACACAGGGTAATTTTTGTTGGATAATTTACGCTTAAAGAGCATTGACATAGTAACTCTAAAGTTAAATATAATTTACTCTGGGCTCAGTTATTTTCCCGTTGGCTCTTAGATCTCTCTTTTACATTAAGAGCTACTTTTTTGGCAGTCAGAAGACTTTCTTTCAATCATCAAATTGCACTGAACTGCAAGGGCTTGACTTGTACGAACTGCTCCAAACAAAAAAAAAGGGAATTAACGCAACAGTATAATATGCAATTAGCGGATGTCAAATGTCTTTTTCAAGCTCTCGGACATACGGGTTCTCTCACAATATCTTCCATCATCTAAAAACCAGTAAAAGTAAAAGGACCAATACACAGGTATTATTAGCAGTAAATCAAAATTTCCTTTATTTCCTAGGTCCAAAAAATGGAACAAAATCAAAGACTATTACGATGCATCATCAGCCTGCCTCATAGATGCAGTCCGACGAGACCCTGATTTACGACGCGAAGACCTATCAGACAACCTGAACATCATGAAGAATATCCTCAATTGGCTCCATAAAGGAGCTAAAGACGACAAGAAATATCTTGGACCAGTTCTCAAACCTTACTTGGACGGTCTTTTCACAACTTCTCTGGAAAACTCCTGGTTTTTGGAAGAATTTGATGGGAGGACTTGTAAGAAAGAGTTTGAGGGTTTAAGGGAATTTTGTGTGGAGGTCCATGATGGGAATCTGGAACCATGTATGGGGTTGTTGGATGCAGCGAAGAAGATGGCCTGGGCTAAAGCTTTGGTCGATTTCGTCGACAGGTTTCGACATGTTGGTGAGTGTTTTTGATTTTGTATGTTGTTGTAATTTCAATGCCTCAATAGTATTGCTTTATGTTAGATAGTTATTGGTATGATTGTGGTACTGACTTCGATTGCCATCGTGAGCGATGTACCCTAAAGTTGAAACTCTGTCTCTAACAAGAATCGGTGGTGTGTTCCATCCAGCAGGTGAATTTGAGAACCGATTCCCTTCTAGACTTTGTTGACTTACAATGGTTTTTTTTTTTTTTTTTATTCTCGATAGGCTTGTGTTTGACCACAATCTCACCATGGTAAGTGATGATGTGGCCGAAGATAGTAAGCACACAAAGCCTAGATGGGAACTGGCTCTCAAGTGCAGCTGTCGGAACACACCGATAGGTATTTGGCGACAGATTTTCAACTTGAGGGTGGTAATATATTGCAGTCGAACACAAACCTATATATAAAAAAAAGTCGTAAAATCTTCATTGCTCGGCTATTCAGCAACCAGGGTATCCAGATAGAAAGGATATCCGGGAAAGTCCCGGAATCTTCCGTTTTGTTTCTTGTTCAGTAATTTTTTATACTTTAGTTTCCCGGAATTTTAAATTCCCGGATACTAGTTTTTTTTTCATTGAGCTACGATGACGAAGCCAACCATACATGCCCGAGAGACTGTGTTAACCTTCTCATTTTTTAAGAAGAAAAAAAAATAGCGAATTTGGTAACTGTCTAGTCATTTTATTATGTTTCGATTACTCGACTGTACAACAATTGCAATCCAATACCAACATAAAGGAAATGTCCAGGAAAAATCCATAATTTGGCAACCCTAGCAGCAACTCTAGTTTGTTTGGTAAAACGCAGAGTAATTGATATGCGAAAACCATCCATTTGCTTTTATCCATCGATATAAACGCAACAAATCTACAATTCTGAATTGAAATCCAACTGGATCAAAATTTGCCACAGCCGTTTTGCATTGCATTAAAATAGCCAGCGTACTCTGGCCCTTCTGTATAAACTTGCAGGGGTTCTTTTGTGGTATTGTTTGAAGTACGAAGGTCAACTGGGGCTGGTTAAAAGTTAATGCCGGTTGAGACTGGTTTGTGATTTAGAGATGCTAGAAGAGGCATTTGTAACTAGGTAACATAGGTTAAACCGCGAAATGGTTAAGCAATTTTTACACCTCTTATAACTAACTGGTTAGACGTGATCGTACCTCTACCTCGAAGTCCGGGCCCCACTTTTTGTGGCCCCCGACGACGCCCTGAGCCGAGGTTCGTGCCCCAACTGGGGCGCCCTCAGCGGTCAGTCGTCTAAAGATTTACATACCCTAAGAACTCGCCGAATAGTCCGCGTAAGGGTGTCTATGGTCCCTCAGAACTCCACCTTTCTGTCCTCCTAAAAAATCCTCTACCATGGGTATAGTAATCGATACTTTCTAACGAATATCGTAATAAACTTTAAACGGTTTTTTGTCGGCAATCCGTATTCGTCAGAATTTTTGTCTCTAGCATTTCCATAATCTCTTTAAGTCCGCACCGCAAGTTTGCGAAGTGTGGTGAGTTGGAAATCCTTGCTAAGTTCTCGATACAGTATCTTCGGCGAATCTTGTTTCAGACAGTTGTCTAGTGCTTCACTTGCTTCTATTGTACGAATACCTATTGCGGTTATGTAAAGCTGAATTTCTATGTAACATTTATGAGAATTAGAAATTTTGGGAAAAATTGCGGATTAATATAATGTTGATTGCAGTATAGCGAATATCGTACGAATAAAGTAATAGAACTACGTTTTGTCGGTTTCCGCCTTTTTCTCCAAGCGTGTTTGATCACAGTCTTACCATGGTAAGTGATGTGGTCAAATCTGGTTAGCACACAAAGCCTAAAAGGCATCTGATTCTCAAGTGCGTCTGTCGGAACACACTGGTAGGTACTTGGTGACAGATTTTCAGCTTGAGGGTGGTAGCCGGCCAGGCGAGTACTTTAATGTACCTACCACCATGTTTTCCTTTTAATTATGATAGAATAACTAATTTGGCCTGTCGAGGTCTCTTGCACATGCTCGGGCTGATGGGTCGCCATATTTATTTAACGTCTATTGAATTTAGCTATTGAAACCCAAGTATTTTAAAAACTACTTTTATGCAAGTTTCATAAACAACTATAGGTACTATAATACCTACCAGGTCCATAATTAAACAAACAATTACAATACTTTTTCTATGTAATATGAATTTTTTTTTCTATGTATGTAGTTATGTTAAAATAACTTTTGAGGACCACTTGAATATCTGAAAAATATTAGTACAACATATGACTTATGATCTATGTCAATAACAGATATTTTTCAAAATAATTTTGCCGTTTACCGAGACACAAATTGCTACACACATCGGACTGGATTTATCGAAACTTACATCTATAATTTCCTCTATAGTCTATGGAATTTCAAGACAAGCATATTGGTCCCCAGATTTCCGGCTAGTGTTCCCCACAGGAGATGGCATGGCTATATCGTACCCTATTAAATTACCTTCGAAACGCGAGCACAGTTCAGCTCGCACGCTGACCCTGAGTCGAGGGGACAAGGCCGAGGCCAAGTTGAGGCTCGCCAGGAGATGTGTGCTGGGGGCATTCGCTTCTGCTATCATTGGGGATAGACGGTGAGTACATTATACTTCAAATATCCTGGGACATTCTTTACATGTGATCATCGTTTCTTTTATTTTTTTAATTCTGGATAAGCTTGTGTTTGACCACAATCTCACCATGGTAAGTGTGATGAAGATGTGAACCCAAACTAACCAGAGCTTGTAATATTGTAACTAGATAACATATACTTTTTTTCAGGGTTCCGTACCCAAAGGGTAAAAACGGAAACCTTATTACTAAGACTCTGCTGTTCGTCTGTCTGTCTGTCTGTCTGTCACCAGGCTGTATCTCATGAACGTGATAGCTAGACAGTGGAAATTTTCACAGATTATGTATTTCTGTTGCTATAACAACAAATAAAAAAAAAGTGTCGGTGCGCGAGTACGACTCGTTTTTGACCGGCAGTACTTAATTGGGCAAAATCGCTTCGATTAGGCGTTTGGCGATGAATCTGTAAACGTGAGAGACTGATTATTAGTATAATACAAAAAAAAATGTACAGGAACCTAAAAATAAATGAAATAATCTGAACTTTAAACGAGATCCCCTTCCAATCAGTTATGTCGCTTTCGATTTAAGCGGTCGTCATTAAAAGTTTAGCCGCCGTCGTTTTCAGTATCGGATTATGTTTCAGTTGTGTGGGACGCCGGGACGCTGGGACGCCGGGAGGGACGATCGATCTGACACCTGATTATGTAACAAATGACGGTTTATTGTTTTGACGATATTTTCCTGTTACGCTGTTTGTTTTGTCCTTAATAATATTGCTATAGACACATATTGCAGAAGTGGGAGATAAAATATTTACGTAATAGGGATCTTAACTGACGTATCAAATTAGCTTCCATTTATAAAACGTGAAAACGATGGCTTATTATTTATTGGGTTTTGTATGAAATACTGGCTTCCGAATATACATCGTCAAAAGACTCTTTGTCGTTAAATTAAAAATTAAAAATGACAGAAAGGATGAATTTTACAACGTATTCGCAAATTTCGAATATTTTTAGATGTTTTATACACCGGTTAACGTGTGCAACTTTTCTTGAATATCAGCAACATTCAAATTTGAGCCTGGTTTGATGGCTGCAGATTCGTATTGTCATTAAAAATGTTGATTGCAGAGCGTCTTTATTCGATCGTAAACTTGGAAACGGCAAGATAAAACACTTTGTGTGATTAGATACAACACATTGTATTCTGTCTGAATGCAAAATTCCGTTTTTATTTTATGTTATATTTGAAAATGTTAGAAAAAAGCATCTCTACATTTTCTTACTTCAGTTTTTTTCTGGTCTTTTACAATGAAGAATGTTAACTAATTTTGAATATTAGCTCTCCATATTCTAGTGAAAGCATTATTTCGATACGTCAATTAGTTTCAGATTTATAGAAGTAAACGTGCGATGCGGACTCGTACTCGATTTGACGGTGTGACGTCATCTTGCAACACTCGCTCATAGCAGAGCGTTGCAAATTGACGTCACATGCGGTCACGTGACTGTTAGCGGGACTTGATTTTATCGTAAGTTTAAATGCCTGTAAAATCAAAACTAATAAGTATTTTTGACTACAACAAAAACTAGTATATTTGTATACATACAAGCTTTACTGTAACAAACTTTCAACTGATTTGGCATACCTCTTACATTACGGCTTTTCCAACAGTCCAAAAACCCGCGCAATATCACGCCACGAAAGCAGCGACGAAATCCTGGATAGCGTCAAATCTGGGAACTACTGGCGTACCACCAAACCTGACATCATTCCATCCTCCTCCGTCCAAGACCTGCCTAAAGAGACAGACTTGCCAAAGGTCAGGAGAAGATCCCGTCGACATAGACCGGCAACTGCGTATGGATTCCCTGAGATTTCAATAACAAACCAGTCAGATACGAAGACTATGAGAAGGAAGTATCATACGCTGAAGAGTCTGGTGTATACGGAGCCGGTGGAGAGCATCAGGGAGTTGAGGCAGAGGCCTCGGTCTGCCGGGTCTACTGTGAGGAATAAAGAGGCTTTGAGTAGACCAAGTATTCTGGAGACGTTGGACTTTATTAATAGCGTGAAGGATGCTTTGTGTGGTAAGTTCAATTGGACTCAGAATGTATGTTATATAGCTTGTAAGTCATATTACAAGTGTGCCTTTTTTGCATGCGATATTCTTCAACTATACATTATTCATCCCCTAGTTTTGGTAACCATTTACATTCAGAAATAGGCAAGCAAATGAACTACAGCTACCAGTTCATCTTGACTGAAGACGTTGCTATTATGTTGCTAGTAAAACGTAATCAACTAGCTGTTCCCTGCTTCCCGAAGGAAACGTTAGGGGTTGGGTTTAAAAAATCATGTCATCTTGTCTAGTCAGTGGGATTTCGCATTTGCATTTACTTAGATAGATAAATAGTCAATCATCTATCATTTCCTTGGATTATTTCCCTTTTTGATTTCCCTGGATTATTCCCTTTTTGGGGATCAGCCCCTCCTGATACCTTCTTGTGTAATTTAAAATTCATCTGCAGCCGACTGCAGCATATCATTATGCTGCAGATGGATTGCATGCATTACTTTTATTGGCCTCAAGTGTATTGGGTATGAACCCATATAGATAGAATGAGATGTTCTAGTGGAAGAGTCAGGAGCATCAGACGCGGAGGACAGTCCATGGTCGATGGAGGAGGAGTGGCTGGTGGGACAGACGGCACCACTCAACTTGTTAGCAGCACGGTGCGGCGCACATACTCTGCACTTGGCGCTTGGGGATCTAGTGCAAGCGTTGCTGCATCGAGGCAGATTTACTGTGAGAAATGCTTTATAATTAAGATAATTAGCATCTGCCAACGTTGTGATAAAAAAATTGTGCGGTTGGGAGATCCCTTTTTTTGCATTTACCTCTCGTTCTCTATCTCTCTAATTATTATACTTCGATGTTACATCCTCGAGATTTAATTATGTGAATTCGGATGTAACATCTCGTATAATTTTGGTAGAAATTCACTTAGGTAAGTTCTTTTAACCATAAAGTATATTTTATTTTATTATTAATATTTTTTTCGAAGCAAAAGGTCGCCTGGAGTTGCCATAACGCTTTTTCTTACGTGACGATTTCTGCTAGTTCACTCTACTGTATCCACGTAAAAGAATTTGGTTTCAAAAAAAGAAAATTATTGAACGTCGTTTTTAATCTGTCTTTGATGACAATGTTTGGGTGAAGCTCTTTCAGGAGTTGCAGGACGTGTGTATTGTAATAAAAAGTTTGTTTTGTAAAGAGTAATTGCTGAGTTTATTGTCGGCTCTTCTCAGTAAAAGCAACTTTCCAAACCGTGCGTTAGAATTTTTCATAAATCAAACATGTGACGATTAAAAATACCTACTTGTGATGAATTAATTTAATAAAGATATTTTGAATTTTGTTTTTCTTTTTTGAGTTGTCTTTGGTTTGACAGATTCTCCAAGAGTTGTGTTCGTGGTTGGGCGACGCCAGTGAAGGGGCATTGTTCGCTCTGCACCGACTCGCTCGTGCAGCCAGGAGTAGGAGCAGTGAGAGAGCTTCTAGGTAATATCTTTAAGATGTTTTATAAAACTGGTTAATGTTTGATAATTTTTCTTCAATACAGGCAACATTCCTATCCGGTATGATATTTATGTGACATAGAGTGATAATGTGACCGAAGGTGGTAAGCACACAAAACCTAGATGGGAACTGGCTCTGAAGTGCAGCTGTTGGAACACACCGATAGGTGCTTGGCGACAGATTTTCAATTTGAGGGTGGTAGCCAGCCAGCCGGGTACTACAAAGTACCACCGTGCTATGGTTTCCTCACTATGTTTTCCTTCACCGAAAGCTCAAGCTCATTGAAGGATTCGAACCCACGACCTTCACCGCGTTATCCGACGTCACTACCACTGAGCTATCATCGCCTTAAATAGAAAGTATATAAACAAAAGTGTCAGACCTATCATCGCACACTCTAAACTGCTGGGGTTTGAAACTTTTATTTTTCATAGAAGTTCCATTAGGCTTAAGATAGTTAAAATCCTTAAATCCATACTAATCCATGATAATGAATGTGTTGTCCAGTGCATGGAAGCTTCCAGAAGCTGAGAGCAGCACAGCAGAAGCTCCTCAGAAGTACCGAGCTCGTCCCCCGGACTACATGTCTGGTGACGAAGCTCCACCTCCGCCTCCACCACTACCCCGACACGCCAGTAAAGATAAACAGGTTATATTATTGTAAAACAAGTAAAGGACACAAAGACATGACATTATATCATTTTTTTCTTCTTCTAATATTATAAAGAGGGAAAAATTTGTATGGATGTAACGAATAAACTCAAAAACTACTGGGCCGATTTCAAAAATTCTTTCACCATTTGAATGCTACATTATTCCAGATTAACATAGGCTATATTTTTATCCCGGGATAAGATAAGATCCCACGGGAATAGGGTGAAACTGCGGAGGACAGCTAGTTAATAATAATAGCGTTCCAAGCTGTTAGATTTAGCGTATTCTTCACTTTTTTGCAATCAAAGGTTTCAGAAATTGTGGATTGTTCGGCTTACACACATAAACTGCTCTACTGCTATCACCGATAGCCTATGGAAGATGGAACATTGAAGATAGTTATTAAGTTTGACGGGCCGGTTGGCGTGGTTGGTTAACACACTGCCTATCACGCTGCAGGTCGTGGGTTCGATTCCCATCCAGGACACACATTTGTGTGCATGAACATGTCTGTTTGTCCTGTGTCTGGGTGTAATTATCTATTTAAGTATGTATTTACAAAAAAAAAGTAGTATATGTAATATATCAGTCATCTGGTTTCCATATTACAAGCTCTGCTTAGTTTGGGATCAGACAGCCGTGTGTGAACAAATGTCCGAGGATATTTATTCATTTATTTTATCAGGAACATTGAAGATAGTTATTCAATATCTTTGTCAACAGGTCACCCAACGCTACACGGACTACTTACCACCAAACCGCATCCAACAACTAGAAAACCAAATATCTTACTTAGAAACCATAAACACACAAGCACACACATACACCGGCATCATAAACCCAATTTACGACATAAAAATACCCAGAGACAAATTCATCGTGAAAAGATCCAAATCATTGGGCCGCAGTTTCAGTTCTAGGAATTTAGGTCTAGAAATTACTAAATATAATATAACTTTGGGTAGGAACAGTGGTAAGAAGACTAATGATGTGGTCACAGCTATTACTAGCACGACAGGAGAAACTGGTTTAGAGCCAAAGAATAATTTCTTCCAGAAGTATAGTACCGCAGAAGTTGTCGGAGACTCCTATAAGATTAGCAGGGTCACTATTGACTGATGGCCTTTTGTATTTATGTAGAATAAAGGCAAAATGGTAGGGTGTTCGAATCAAAGTAACCGACATAGCCCGAGAAATGCCAAACTGAAGTGGTAGTGGGCGGGCACATAGAACTGACGGCCAATGGGGCAGAAAGGCTCTCGAGTGGCGACCACGAACCGGAAGACGCAGCGTGGATAGGGCTCCCACACGGTGGACGGACGATCTTGTGAGGGTCGCGGGAAGCCACTGGATGCAAGTAGCGCAAGACCGGTCATCGTGGAGATCCTTGGGGGAGGCCTTTGTCCAGCAGTGAACTTCTTCCGGCAGATATGATGAGTAGGTTTAAGGCATTGTAATAAAGTAGATAACACATTGAAAATTAAAATGAAAATGAATTTATTTCAGCAAAATACACAGTACAATACAAAATATTAGGCATAACATTGACAGATTACACAGAAAAATAAAATATGGAGGCTTTTTCTAGCAAATGTGCTAATGACTTCCACACTAGGCAAAGCCTGTAACGCGAAAGCCAATGGGAAACTTGCCCTGATATAAGAAACCTTGGGTATAAAAATCCTTACAAAAATAACAAAATAAATAGCAATTAAAAATTAACTATAATGCCTATAAAATCTTAGGTTAAAATTAAAAGACAAATTTATTAAAAGAAAATTAAACATAAGCAAAAAATAACCCATTACAATACAAAGCGTGAAGAAATTAAAAATAAAATAAAAGAATTGGCAAGCCCCCTGTCATTGCTAATATTTATTGGCGACGGTTTTCACTTACCGTAACCAGTCTCCCTGGTTGTCCATAGTGGTATAAAGAAAAGTGACCACAGTCTCGTTTAGACTAGATTTAACAATACTAGGGGGATTGCCAACGTGTTGCCGATCTTTTACAAAGCCTAAAAGGCAACTGCTGAAACACATTAGGAGAATAGCGATAAATTATTATTAAGATTGTTGATGTACCTAGAATAAAACAGAAGTAACATTATTTTATGATTACTTAGTTAGATGAGTTCTCAACTCATCTATTGATGTATTTAGTTAGATGTAGAGTGAATATTTAATGTACTTAAAATACCATAGATAAAAATAGATGTAAAAGTTACCGATATAATTAGGATGTTGCCAGTGTATAAAATATCTAAAATATTGAATACGTTGTAACATTGATGCTTTTTATAATTTTTAGTTACGACGACAAAGAGGTCTTTTTATGGTGTATATTTATGACGTCACACAGAACTAAACTAAACTATCATTTTGACATTAAGTAAAAAAGAAGCCGATTTGGTATGTTATCCATCATCCCTATTATACTTTTGTACAAATATAGCTTAAAGGTCTAGATATCGAGCCAAAAACCTTAAAAAAAAACATTATATTAACTAAAATGATTGATGTTTTAAACTATAATAAGAGTTTAATTTAAAGCAGATAACAACGTAATATAAGATAGAAACTTCGCTTTCAATGTAATTTTAGAAGTACCCTCTTAATTACGAATATCAAAGCAAATAATGTTGTTACTTGCAAATATTAACTATTCTTTTTGGTAAATGCGTTTTATTTTCATTTTTGCAACAGCCGTAACACACCGTGAGTTGCTTGGCGACAGTCTTTCAATTTGAGGGTGGTAGCCAGCCAGTCGGGTACTACAAAGTACTCTCATATCAGCTACACCAACTTTGGAATTCACAAAGACACCTTTGGACCATTTATTGTGGTAATCTTTGAGTCGTCTAAGAGCTTATTTATGAATCGAGTTTGTTATGAAAAGGGCCACAGGATTCTGATGTCTCTGATTATAATTATGAGCCCTGTGAGGACAATTTCATGGTTAGTGATTAGGTATATGTCCGAAGGTGGTTCACAAAGCCTTGATGTTTATTCTTAAATGTAGCTGATAAGTGCTTGACAACAGATTTTCAACTAGAAGCCGTCATAAAGCATTTATGGAGGAGCGAGGTAGACTCCTCCATTGAATAAGAAAGATTTTCGGCCAGGCTAAGAGAACTTTGATAGTGCCATGTAGAATTCCGTTTTTTTTTTTTTTTTATCTTTATTTTTTGGAGGTTTTTTCAATTAGAAAATGTCACCTCCGTAATGCTTCAAAATAACAAAACACTTAAGTAACTAAGTAAATTACAATTTATTTCGGGCCTTAATCCCACCATTAACTAATCTGTAAAGCATCCTGGCCTCCTCCGAGGCGGGATTTTGTGTCCTGCAACTTTTGTCAAATTTCGCGCTATCTAGGAATAGTGTGTGCTGTATCCTGTGCTGCTAAACTTCACTCACAGATGCGGCTATACATTTTAAGATTTAGATTAATCTTTGCATATACAGAATGATTAAGACGTGCAAGAATAAAAGTATTAATCGATATCAATAACTTGAAAAGGTAAAGTACCTACCAATATACAAGTAGAAAATTGTACTCTTGTTTTTCACGATTTCCCAGTAAAAGTAGTTTTTGTATTAATGTGTGCTTCCATACCTACAAGTAATGCCAACTACTTTTAAATCACCTATTTATACCTCTGGAGCGCAGGTAAAACCGAAGGGCGTAAGCTAGTAATATCTACAATATACCTATGTGGTACGAAGTTATGCAATAATCTCAGTTATCTAGAAAATCCACCATCAATCTCAAAGTTTTGTACGCAATAAAAGTTTTCAATCAACTTCAATATATCTCAAGTATCGCGTCCGACGCAATTCGATCTCAAGTGCCTATCGCACAGACGGCAAAGCACACAAAACTCAAGTGGTTATCTCTTATAGTATCAGATTACTGAGCGTGTCTTTGCTTGTATTGTTTTTTTTTTTGGTGAAAAAATGAAATATTTTAGTGCAAAAATATCAAATAGTATTTAGCGATGAGTAGGAATTAGACGAAAATTTACGAGTAGGTACCTACTACTTATCTATCTAGCTATACCCCGTCGTTTCAGCTGGTATGTTATATTGAAAAAGCCCGATAGTTGCAGAGATTATTGCGTTTAAACATACTTACTTACTCTTCAGTTTTATGATATTCTTATACTGTTTACAACATCTAACCTACAAACTTAACTTATTATCAATAACACCTATTATTTTGTTCCAAACCATTTTTTAATCTCATTGTTGTTGTTAATACACATTTTTTTGTATAAACACTTCTAAATTATTATTAACTTTGTAGAGATCTGTAATTGGCCTTATATATTAGGTATTGATTTCTCAAATATACCTACACATTAATTAAATAGCTTGCTAGCTCCCAGTTTCAATAAAAAGTAATTTATCACCATATCCATTTAAACATTGCATGGATGAGAAACGTTACCTCATACTCTAAGAAATATTAAACGCTTGTATACCTATATAAGCAAACATATAAGTTAATAAATAGGCACATTAAATGTGTCACATGTACCTACAGAATCTTGTTAATTACCTTCGCTATCTCTAACGGTTAGAAGCCACATGTTTGTCAAGCAAACACCAGCTTCCGAGAAACCTAGTCACTTTGTACACGTTATGTCTACATACAAGATGTACCTATATATTAGGTTGGGGAAAAAGTCTTTTCGCATTATAGTATGTATGAACTTGTAATAAAATCTCTTTGGCTATACTATTTGTATCTGGCTGGTTTTGGTATCATTGAAAGTTTAAATTTTAAAGAACATAATTCCAAATTCAAATTAGGAAAATGTGTGATTTTCATTTGTTTTTCGTACTGTCAAGATGAGTGAATCTAATGAAGAAATTCGATACATTTTAAAATTTTACTACATAAAAAGGTAAAAATGCAACGCCAGCCGCGAAAAAAATTTGCGATATTTAAATCTGTGAGAGTAGCACAAATTTGGTTTAAGCGTTTTCAATCCGGAAATTTTGATGTCAAAGATGCACATCGCTCTGGTCGCCCTATTACGGATAAAATGGATGCCATTTTTAAAAAGTGGAGCAAGATCGGCATATCAGTAGTTACGACGTAGCTGAAGAACTGGGAATTGACCACAAAATAGGTTTGGCGCATTTGAAAAAAACTGGGTACACAAAAAAACCTCGATATTTGGGTACCTCACGAGCTCACTGAAAGAAACCTAATGAACCGTGTACTAATTTGTGATTCTTTATTACGACGTAATGAAACCGAACCATTTTTGAAGAAGCTGATAACTGGTGATGAAAAGTGAATCACGTACGACAAGAACGTGCGAAAAAGTTCGTGGTCAAAGGCCGGTCAGGCTTCACAGACTGTGGCGAAAACCGGGTTAACTCGCAACAAGGTGATGCTGTGTGTGTGGTAGGATTGGAAGGGCATTATTCATTATCAGCTGTTACCACCAGGCAGGACCATCGATTCTGAACTCTACTGCGAACAACTGATACGGCCGGAATTAATCAACAGAAGGGGTGTGGTTTTTCATTATGATAACGCTAGACCTCACACATCTTTAGCCACTCAGCAAAAATTAAGAGAGTTTGGCTCGGAGTTGTTAATGCATCCGTCGTATAGTCCTGACCTTGCACCTTCGGATTTCCACCTGTTTCGGTCTCTTCAGAATTCTTTAGGCAGTGTCAGGTTAACATCATGAGAGGACTGCCAAAACTACTTGTCGCGGTATTTTGATCAGAAGTCCCAAAATTTCTATAGCAATGGTATCATGTCCCTACCTACAAGATGGCAAAAAATTATCGAACAAAATGGTACCTACATACTTTAATTAAATGTAAATAAACTATATTAAAAGATGTTTTGAATTTTCTTAAAAAATGCGAAGAAACTTTTTCCCCAACCTATTATAATGATCTACTTAACAGTTTCTTTCTGCTTGCAAACTTTGATGGATTGGAATAAGAACTTTGGACCTAGAAAGTCTTCTTTTTAGCATTTTTTAAAATTTATCACTGAGTACCTAAAAGTGTGTATCAATGAAGGTGTAAGGTATAAGTGGTGATCGGATGCTTACCATAAGATGGTCTGTCTACTGATATAAATGTAGAAGTATAATTCAAACAAAAAAAAATATACAACTGTATTCCTCTCATGAAATCTAAAATATCCTGGGAAAATCCTCTCACACGGCCATCTGTTCCTAAACTAAACAGAGCTTGTAGTATGGAAACTAAATAACTGATAAATTACTATTTTAAATACAAATCTACCTACTTAATAGATTCATGAAACTGCTTAGGACACATATCACACACCAATATCTGTCTTTGGGGGGAATCTAATTAACAAACTAAAATGTATTATGATAGGTTTTCTTACTGCCACGCCAACCGGCCAGCCGAGTTCTGAAAAGCGGCTGAAAATGCAGGTGAGAGCGAATCTCTAGATGCATTTTTAAATATTTAATCCAGGCCATTACAGCTCGGCTGCAGAATGGGGCGTGCTATAATATGACCCAGTTTCGGATGCAGCGAGTTGCCGGTTTATTTCTGTATGATTGTGTTAATTTGTTGTTGTATTGTGGGTCTTGTGGAGTTAATCATATTAGGCTTGTATACAGCAGTTTCAACGGCTTTGATTGGCTAGTTTTTTTTGTTTTCATCTCAAACTCAGAATACTTTATTAAATGAACGCTTTAGAAAGTATTTTTAATCGTCACTAGTGTTATATATTATCTGTCTTTCTGTATGTAAAGTATCTATCACAAAGTTGAAAATATACGTTAATATAAAACCGACTTCAAAACTGTAACCTATACCTATGTACAAACATAAACTAAAAAGTTAAGAATAATATTTTAATTTCAAAGCAAGAGCCCCTCAACAAAATTATTGATATTTATATATCTATTTAATATTTATAAACAGTTCTTTTTGGAGTCGGTGCCAGCCAAGAAGAAGGACAGTTTTGAACTGGACAGGAAGTGTTCATACGAGAAAACGTCTTACGACCCCTCTCCTTACGGTAATGTTTCTTAGGTCTGCGCCGTCGCTCCCCTACCTTTCGAAAGTTTGTTACAAAGGCAGAATTAAACTGTCCTTCTTGGCTGGCACCGACTCCAAAAAGAACTGTTTATAAATATTAAATAGATATCAATAATTTTGTTGATTGTCCTTTAATTAAGGCTCTTGCTTTGAAATTAAAATATTATTCTTTACTTTTTAGTTTATGTTTGTACATGGTATAGGTTACAGTTTTCAAGTCGGTTTTTGTTTTTTATTTTTAAAAATAATTTTATTTTTTAATTTTTAAAGTTTATTCCTTATATATGTTATCCTAGGCAAAACTAGTTTGTCCTGAAATCGGGTCTGGCCGGTAAAATATAATATATAACTAGCGGGCCCGGCAGACGTCGTCCTGCCCTGAAATTAAAACAAATCTTGGAACTCGATTCCAGCGCCACCTACCGGGTCTAATTGTATTTTAAAACCATCGAATAACCCATTGAAGTATACACACAAAATTTCATCCAAATCCAAAAAGTCATGCTCAACGACTCAGTTTGATTCACTAAGGTTTTGTTTTTGTTGATTTTCTCAAAAAGTCCTTAATCAATTTCGATAAAATTTAAATGGGACCACCTCTGATGGATGGATCTACCAAACCAAAAAAATAATCATCAAAATCTATTCATAATTTGCTGAGTAATCGCTCCTTTTTTGCAGTCGGTTAAAAATAGCTTGTAAAATGCGTTCTTATCGTCTACAAAATCCGAATTTTTTAACTAACTAACTTTAGTTTAACTAACTTTTTAAATGTACACAGATAGTTCTTGAATTTCTTTTGGTACTTTTACACGATATAGAAAGAAACTTATCTATACATTGCCCCTTGAAAGAGTAACTTTACTAAGCTGAGTTGTTACACCAAGATTGTGCTTATTTCTAGTGTTCAAGCTATGAGTGGCGCGTTTTGGATATCGCGGTTATTACACATGTTGCTGGTGAATGTAACTTACCGTGGATGAAGTTTCTTACTAGTGTATGTTTTTTTTAAATTCTTTATGTCAATAGGTTGACAGACAGGCAGACGGTCCACATGATGGTCAGTGGTCACCGCCGCCTATGGACATTTGCAATACCAGGGTGATTGCCGATGTGTTGTCGACCTTGTAGAGCTCTTTTTACGCCCTTTTTGAAGAACATGGGGTTCTTCAAAAATCATAGCGCGGAGGGAATACCGTAATGGAATAACGTAAATGTATACTTGCATTGAGCTTCATGTAACTCTGTCCAGCCATCGACGTGGTTGAGTAACAAAACTGGCAGTAATCAGGGACTGATGACAGAAGCGTTAACTTTAGATTATGATACAACACACGGGTTTCATTTTTATTTTAGTGTAACACATAATTAAATTTTCATAATTTGTAATGTTGGCTAAAGCAACGCATAATATAACAATATGATAGTTAGAGATAAGAGATATGCAATACATGATTTTCGTAGACACGTAGCTATAGTATCTACGTCGTAGCAAGTTTCGTAGCACCCACTAATTAGGGCTGTCAAATCTTGTTTTAATTATCGTTTGCTGTCTATAATTATAAGCGAGCGTCTGGGTACTTACCCAAATAATTTTATAAGATTTGAAATTATACAGTAGATATTTCTCATAAAGACTTTTGACAAGCAAAGATAACCCACATAATAATAAATAAATTCACTGAAAACAAACAGAAAAATCCTAAGAAAATATAATTTACAATACCTACTCTTATAATGATCGGTTGAAATGTATCCATTGTGCTCCCAAGGTCCGAAGAATCATCGAATCATCGAATGAAACGAATGGGCAATAACATCGAGTTAGTTTGTCAATTGATAAATATTAACGTTACATATTGCTGTCTGCATCTGGCGGTATCCAGCGTGCTGCGGGTGACGGCGGTATCCAGCGTGCTGCGGGTGACGGCAGCTCGGGATCGACGGGCCTTTGTTACGCTTACCTTACTATTTATTCACTCCAGTGGATCTTGTGAATCTCGAACGATGATACATTATTGCAAGGTTGGCAACGCGAGAGTGGTAGCCCTGATGTTTCAAGCGTCTATCTATAGGTTATGGTAACCGTTTAGATGTTTCTGTTTTCCGTTACTTTTTTGGAGATACTTGACAACATTCGCCCGCAAAAATAAAGGGTCACCTAGTTAACTCCAAATAACTTTGAAACCACACAAGCTAGCTCTTTAAATTATACAAGTATCTGAAAGAAAAAAATATTACGCATAAAATAAACTACAGTATGATTCAAAATAACCATTTATTCATTTGAAATGGAAACGTAAATTGACAAACATCGTCAAAATCAAATAATTAACTACTTGACAGTTTCGTATGAAAAGACGTGGCCACCTTATAACTTTAATTCTCCCATTTTTCAATAAAGGGCCTGTTTTAATGCAGGAACTGTCAAGAGCGGTGGAGTTTGTTTCCTGACTAACCTTCCAAGCTCGTTCCTCGTAAAAATATATGATACCCATATTGTTGCATTTTCCAATTTCAAGTTAGTGATGAACCCCAAAAGTACTAAACAGATCTTGATAAAACTTGGCACACAAATAGAATCCGGAAAAACGATGAGATCCCACAGGAACGCGAGTGAACCGCGGGGGACAGCTATTATAAATATAGGTACAATATCTCTCATTACAATTTGTATGAGATAACACAGGTTTCCAATAGTAGGGGTATATGTAGGCACGTGCGAACAGAACGCAATAATTTGAGGAAACAATTACTCGCGCCACGTCGAGCGCGGCGCGCCGGAACGTGTTGCAGAGGCCTATCCACAAACGTATCCTTGGTACTGCCGGTGCTTATTAACGAAGCTTATCGACAGGGTAGCGGGTTTATTGGTAAAAGATGTTCTTATTTTGCTTGTAAGTATAATTGTAAGCTTTATTATTATGGTTTGTTTCGTCGTTTCTTCTCCTGACAGGTCTTTATTTGGAAATGGTGGTAACAGTAACAATAGCAATAAGACGTTCAATAAGTGTTCCTCAAGTGTCCTAAAATTGAATAAAACATTTTGAGTTTGAATTTTGAGTTGAGTCGGAAGACCAACAGCACAAATCTGACCACAGTTCTAAAAACAAATGGCGAATACATGTAGTCAATCAACACGTATGTGGTATCTACATTAATCTGGCATTGAGAGGTATAAACCGCGAAAGTTTTGTGACATTTGCGAACACCCATAACTCGGCCATTTTGAAAAAAAATATCGTATGGTGTCGTGGGACACCGGATAGGAACGAAGTTTTTTTTACCACGACCTTTTTTTTGTAAATATATACTTAAATAGATAATTACCTACACCCAGTCACAGGTCAAACAGACATCTTCATACACACATGTCTGTCCTGGATGGGAATCGAACCCACGACCTCTTTTGTGTGCATGCAAACAAAAGGAATCGAATCCACGACCCCTTCTTGAGCGCATCTTTGATGCACACAAAAAGCGGTTGTGGGTTCCTACAATGAGCTTTAGCTTTCGGTGAAGGAAACCATAGCACGGTGGTAGGGTACTTTGTTTGTAGTACCCTCAAGTTGAAAACCTATCGCCAAGCACCTGTTGGTGTGTTGCGGCAATTGCACTTGAGATGCTTTTAAAGCATTGTAACAAGATGTATAACATTGGCAATCCCCCTGGTATTGCTAATGTCTATAGGCGACGGTAGTCACTTACCATCAGGTGACCGCCTGCCTCGTTGTCACTAGTGGTAGGTATTAAAAATATTAACAAAAAGGAACACAAAATCTGTCCAACAAACTCAACTATGTAATGAACTATAAAGTTTTATAGCGGCATATACTGACGTCCACAATATGAGACTATACACTGAAAAAGGATCCGACCACTACCAAGGGTACATAAACCACAGGAAGTGCGCCTTTAATGCTGGAACATTAAATAATAACTCCTGATAAACTATTTATGGTGAGTTTAGCTTTATTTTGAAGAAATTCACATTTTATTCCACACAGATCATGTGTAACTTGATGTGTATTAATTACCTAATTGAATGGTTAATATAATATGATTCATATTTACCTACATAATATTCAAGGTAGACTTCAATGAAATAATTTTCATAGACAAAACAAAGTCAATCGAAATGGTCTTTTTTAAATTTCGAACGTGTCTAGAGTACAAATTGAGTGGATTATATTATGCACTCTCGACGCCCTGTCTCTTTTATTCTATAAAATTCATTGTTTCTCTCTCTCTCTCGTATTTTCCAGTTTACGCTTGCGCAATGAAGATTTTCCCGAAAGATGTCGACCGGTCGAAGCTGGATAGGGTGATAGATTTTCTACAAGTTTATTATGAGGAATATAATATTTGCATGTTAATTACATATTTTATTTCATGAGAATACTAATTTGCAATGACAGCTGCCGACCTTTTAACCCTAATGTTTTAACAAATTAATTTAGTTAAATATATGATTATCAAAATGTGTATTAATCAATAAACAATACTAATAAAATAAATATAAAAAATAAAAATAATATCTAAAAAAAACAAAAACAAATACATTTTATAACCTATCAGTTACGCAAGAGGGGAGGCGCAGTATACGAAGCTTCGATCGTCAGACGGGCGAGAGTCAGCCTCTGGAGCCCGTGGGACAACCCGGGCAGCTGAATAACGTTCGGATAAAATCCGGGCTACATTCGAAATTCGAATACGATGAAAATCATCGAAATAAAATAGTGACGTCGTGTGCAAAAATGAATCTCCCGCGTATTTTATGGCGTGATTTTTTTGAATTTGGAACGCTTTATTTTTATTTCATTTGAGGCCAGTGTGTGATGTATTTGTGACCTCTAATTCTATACAAAGAGACTGCTTTGTTTAATTTAAAACGTTAAATATGGGACGATAGAGCTGTGAGCTGCTGTTATTGTTGAAAATTATATTTGGTAAGTTATTTAACGTGATTTAAAAGCTGTTGTATTACAATTTTTTTAAGGATTCTAAAGGTAACAACATAAACACGTTTAGTTTTTTTTTCATCGAAGTTGTTCATATGGTATATCCACAAAATATACTAATTTAACTAATAAATTGGTATATTTTTTATTGGTAAATTGATAGTTACATTCTGGTATCTTCCAAAGATTCTCAGTAATTAGGTTTTTAATTAATTAACAAAATTTTACTCACATTTTGAAATGATTATTTATTTGAATGTCCAAAACTATTCTCCGGGTTAGGTTATTGAAGAATTTCTAATAAACAGTAGACTGAATATGAAAGAAAAAAACATATTGTCCTTAAATCTAATTCCAAAGATAGGAATTAATAGAAAAAAAAACCATTTATACATAATATTAAAAGAGGATTACCCGGTAATCACATTGAATATTAAAAAAAAGTTTTTTATCGAGCTACATTCCTAGAAGTACCAAATCCACCATTTTGTATAAGTACCAAGATCCAAAACACAAGCTTTGTTAACCTTATTTCATAACAAAACGTATCCTACTGTACCATCTAGGGTTGTCAAAAGCCGGGTCCTACTGACGAAGAATTATTTTCCGACTGATCGGTCAGCAACTGACCTTGTATAAACTAGCTTTAAAATATCGCATTTTACTGGGAGAATAGTACATAATACTCTTCCTTTTTAATTTGTAAGTGCACTGACTTAGTCGAAATGTGAAGTGAGAATCAGATTTTTACTCAAAAAATAAAAGAAAAATCTCGGTAATATCTCTGGTATTGCAAAAGTCCATAAACAATACAACTACTTTACAGGTAGACAGGCTTCTTATCCAGCTGATATTAAATATATATAATATCTTTTTTTTCATCTAGTAGGCAACCCTATTACCGCCTGACCGTCTCCCGTCCGTAAACGAGGCCCGCACCAAAGTGGAGACGCTCATTTGTCTCTGGAAAAAGAAAATGTTTTTTTTTTCCTCACGCTACCGTACAAATACGTTGGAAGTAAGGTTATGTGACCACTTAGGAGCGGGAGAGGCAATCGAATTGGTAATAATAGGTTTCATAGCACTACATAAAGGTAGTCAGGCGTTAGAATATTTTTTTAAAGGTTTTTGGCTTGGTATCCTAGTCCTTTAAGCCATTTCTTTTACATTTCTCGTACATAAAAGTCAGTTAGGTCAGGTTTGAGTTTTTTGAATTGAATTGGTGGAACACAAAAATTTTTCATGGACTTTTTGGGACAGCTTGAAAAGTCACGATACACGCTTTCATTTCACTTCACTGGTGTACTTAGATAGATCTTTATTGGACAAAATACCACCGATATTATAAAACTCAAAATACACGATTTTTATTAAATAAAAAAAAAGCTAAAATGCAACGTGACTTCACAGGTTCCCGCTAAAAAGTTCAATGTTTTTTGTGTCTTGTAGAAAATAATAGTGTACATCGAGAGAAGAAAGTGACCGATTTCCAACGAGGGAGTGATTTTCTTTCACACATAGGTACGAGTTAGGAATTGCACTTGCTTGCTACCCTTATGCTAAACATACGAGGAAAAGCCAGGGAAATAAAAAATAGCATGGGACGTTTGAGACAAAGCAGAAGGTTTTATAAATAATGGACAGTAAAAGCTACTGGCCAGTATCATTTTACGAACATGGGCTTAAATTTTTTTTGTCTTTGCCTACTGATGTTATCAAAAAAAAGTCATACAATTTTCCCGCCCACATATTTGTATGACAGTAATGACTTAATAATATTCAAAAAAAGCAAGAAAGGTACTTCCAGTGCAGGTGTCCTAAAATAATAACCATTGCCACTCGGAAAGGGGCATTTGACTCACCGATCAACGTGAGTAAAACGCTTGTTCACTGAGTGAATAATTTGAAATTGGAACAGGCGCGAATATTCTAGAATCATTTGCTCCTATCGGGATCCATCTTATTCCCTCGACGGAGAATCCTCTTTTCCCCAATAACTAATGTAAAATAACTATTTTGGATTCACTTTTGTCTACGTTAGGAATAAATCCAGGTATTTTGATGACCACGTTTAGATTGATTTTGAATCGTATATCGACCATTATAAAGTCGCAAACACAATAATGAAAAAGGTAAAAAAAAAAGGATATGAAAATTATGATGATAGACTTCACTGTGTTGATTATTTTATTGCAAAACTACATCGAATCATTGAAATTTATGACTGAAATGAATGAAATCCTATAGAAACCTACTTTTATACCAGCAATATTTGATGTGAAATTTACAATATGTGGGTTTACGGGGGCAAATAATGTATCTAACTACGATAAATTTCTGGGAAATTTTTCCATATTTTTACGCACAAAGCAACTTTGACGTCCCCGCGCCTATATTTGAGCTGAGGAAAGCTCGGTCAATTAAAATAAGTCAAGTTTTTAAACGACCTCTACCAAATATACATAAACTATAAATTGGGAACTATAATATAACTATATTTTGGGAACCTTGCCGATCGGCAGCAGCGGTTTTTTATATATTATAGTTGTACATTTGTTTGTATATTTTGTACATTTGTTGTAAATAAAATTATCATTTAATATTTAAAACTATAAAAATAACATTAGTAAAAGTGATACCATTTTTGAAATATTTAAAATCAAAAATTCTAAAGTCAATACATAAAAGTCAGAACCATCGAAAAATCTCGAAAATGGCGACACTTTTATCGAAGTAATTTTTGTGTATTTGGTAGGTGACCCGCCCACCTGTCACCCCCTTACGTTTTTCGTAGTTTATACCGGACACCCTTGAAATTACGATCAAAAAGTGCATATTATCAGAAAACAACCTTTTTACTGCTCTAGATAAATATCAAGGCCTACAAACGATGATGGAGTTAAACCCCTCACAATGCTTACCCGCGTGCAATATTGCTATGCCTGAAGGAAACTTGTTGGCCTCAATAAGGGATCGACTGAGGGTAAGGGACCATAACGGGCACACGTTACTCGGTTAGCAACTAATAAAAAATATTACATTGAAAATCAGTTGACAACCCTGACAGCGGCAGCCCTGGAATACAAAACGGGCGCCTGCTTTACGCAATAATCGATCTTATTGGTACGATATTATTTATTTTCTTTTAAAATTCTGTTTTCATAAAATATTGCAGTGACTACATATTTTTTGTAGCGGTGTACCTCATCCCTTCCCTTTTCCTTTTGCTACATTTTGAATATTAACTGCTGCTTAACTAAAGCTTCATCAATATAAAAAAGCTGTGTAATTCGTGTGCATACATTTTTTTATGTATTTTTAACACAGACGTGGTTGGTTAACACACTACCTATCACGCCGCAGGTCATGGATTCGATTCCCATTCAGGACAGATATTTGTGTGCATGAACATTATTGAACATGTCTGTTTGTCCTAAATCGGGGTGTAATTATTTATTTCAGTATGTATTTACAAAATAAAAGTAGTATATGTAGTATATATGTCAGTCATCTGGTTTCCATATTACAAGCTCTGCTTAGTTTGGGATCAGATAGCCGTGTGTGAACAAATGTACCAGGATATTTATATGGAGACTATATAGCTATCCCCCGCGGTTTCACCCGCGTTCCCTTGGGATCTTATCTTTTCCCGGGATAAAAAGTATCCTGTGTTTTATTCCAATATATGAACTACCTGTGTGCTAAGTTTCATCAAAATCCGTTCAGTAGTTTTTGTGTGAAAGAGTAACAAACATCTTCACATCCAAACTTTCACATTAATAATATTAGTGGGATTATTAGTAGGATAAGTGACTACCTTTGACTGAAAAGTAATTAATTACCTTTGCTTTGACGACTCCATGGAAAAATTACTAGAAGAGAGTTAGTGGCGTTTTCGTCACCCCCACCTACTCCATCGTCTCCGCAACGTAATAGTAGCTGTGATAGTAGTATCACACGGCGTAAAAGTCGTCCTAAGTTTGGTGTGGGTAAAAGGGCCGTTGACTGACATAGAAAATTAGCTTTTGAAAACGTCATAAATATGCACCATCAAAATTTAAAAATTAAAAAATCATTAAAGGGGAAGAAATTTACAATTCGCTACATTCGAGTTTATTTTTTATTCTGGATAGGCTTGTGTTTGATTACAATCTCAATATGGTAAGTGATGATGTGGCCAAAGGTGGTAAGCACACAAAGCCTAAATGGGAACTGGCTCTCAAGTGCAACTGTCGGAACACACCGATAGGTGTTTGGCGATAGATTTTCAACTTGAGGGTGGTAGCCAGCCAGTCGGGTACTACAAAGTACGTAGGGTACTTTGTAAGTACCCTACGTACACCGTGCGTGAGTATTTATAGATGTTTTATTTACTATATTAGATATTTTTTTAATACCTATAGGTAACACCCCAATAAAATCTATTGCTCTGTATTAAATGCCGGTGGTATTAGTGTCAGAATCAAACGGAATTATTTCCTATTCAAGGCCTCGTCTGAATAACTCCCGTGTTTCGTACTTAATATTCCCGTCGGTAGATCTGTCTGTCTATCGAATTACATGTGTCATGCCGTGATCCAGGTGTTCGGCATTTATTTATCTCACGTAAAAAAATAAACTTTAATTCCATTTCAGTAGGTATATATTGGATCTGCAAGGGTTTCTAAATCAATGATAAAAACTTAGGCAGTAACAGTATTTTGTTTGGATTTTTTTGAAGGCAGACTGATTCGACACCATCGCTTATAGTAATGCCAGAGGGGCTGCCAATTGTATTCCTTAGGAAATCCTAGATAATTAGCTTTCAAGTGCTACTCTCGGGGCAACAATAAATGCTTGGCGTTAGGCTTGACAGGCGACAGGCGTATTTAGCTACAAAATAATTGTTTCATCTTACTAATTAAAAATGTGAAAGTTTGGATGGATGTATGTTTGTTACTCTTTCACGCAAAAACATCTGAACGGATTGTGATGAAACTTGGCTCACAGGTAGATCATATGCTGGAGTAAGACATAGGCTACTTTTTATCCCGGGTAAAGTTAAGATCCGTCAGGAACGCGGGTGAAGCCACAGGGGACAGCTAGTATTGCATATATTATTACACGAATTATGAAGTTGTGAGATTTTAGCTCCGTGTAACTAGCTCAGGGTGGTGGAGTCCGTTGTGGAAGTGCTTCCCGTCTCCCACTCTTTGCATCATCAGCAGACCGACCGCACGAACCCTGCGGAACGTTCTATGAGTGACAGACGAGATCTATCTCCACTCTGGATGCTTCTAAATGAGAATAAACTGGCCAAGTGCGAGTCGGACTCGCGCACGAAGGGTTCCGTAAAAAATGGCAAAAAAACGCGTTTGGTGTATGTTTTTTTTAACCGACTTCAAAAAAGGAGGAGGTTCTCAATTCGACTGTATGTTTTTTGTGTGTTTGTTACGCGATTTCTCTGCCAATTATGAATAGATTTTGATGATTCTTTTTTTGTTTGGTAGATCATGCTTTAGAGGTGGTCCCATTTAAATTTTATCGAAATTGATTCACGACTTTTTGAGAAAATCAACAAAAACAAAAAAAAATATATCTCGTTTGATAAACCTTAGTGAATCAAACTGAGTCGTTGAGCATGACTTTTTGGATTTGGATGAAATTTTGTGTGTATACTTTAATGGGTTCTTCGATGGTTTTAAAATACAATTGGACCCGGTAGGTGGCGCTGGAATCGAGTTCCAAGATTTGTTTCAATTTCAGGGCAGGACAACGACGTCTGCCGGGCCCACTAGTTATACATATATTATATTTTACCGGCCCGACTAGTTCGAGTTAGACGATTTCAGGACAAACTAGTTTTGCCTAGGACAACATATAATAAGGAATAAACTTTAAAAATTGAAAAATAAAATTATTTTTAAAAATAAAAAACAAAAACCGACTTCAAAACTGTAACCTATACCTATGTAGGTACAAACATAAACTAAAAAGTAAAGAATAATATTTTAATTTCAAAGTAAGAGCCTTAAAGGACAATCAATAAAATTATTGATATTTATAAACAGTTCTTTTTGGAGTCGGTGCCAGCCAAGAAGGACAGTTTAATTCTGCCTTTGTAACAAACTTCGAAAAGTAGGGGAGCGACGGCGCAGACCTAAGGAACATTACCGTAAGGAGAGGTGTCGTAAGACGTTTTCTCGTATGAACACTTCCTGTCCAGTTCAAAACTGTCCTTCTTCTTGGCTGGCACCGACTCCAAAAAGAACTGTTTATAAATATCAATAATTTTGTTGAGGGGCTCTTGCTTTGAAATTAAAATATTATTCTTAACTTTTTAGTTTATGTTAGGTTACAGTTTTGAAGTCGGTTTTTTAGTATTTGTTGTTATAGCGGCAACAGAAATACATAATTTGTGAAAATTTCAACTGTCTAGCTATCGCGGTTCTTGAGATACAGCCTGGTGATAGACAGACGGACGAACAGACGGATGGACCGACAGACGGACGGACGGACAGACAGCGAAGTCCGTTCAAAGAGCGAAGTCGAAGTCTTAGGGTCCCGTTTTTACCCTTTGGGTACGGAACCCTAAAAAAGGAACTTTTATTTGACGAAAGCGGTTACTCGGGTCCTCGTACTCACGCGCCTATAGAAATAAGCAATACCAGGGGGATTGCTAATGTGTTTTACACCTACAATGCCTTAAAGGCAACTGGCTCTCAAGTACAACTGCCGGAACACACCAACAGGTGCTTGGCGACAAATTTTCAACTTGAGGGTGGTAGCCAGCCAGCGAGTACTACAAAGTACCCTACCACCGTGCTATGGTTTCCTCACGATGTTTTCCTTCACCGAAAACTCAAGCCCATTGTAGGATTCGAAGCTGCGACTTCGCCGCGGTATCCGATGTCACTACCACTGAGCTATCATCGCCAGCTGAGACGAAAAGTTAACCTTATTATTCAAATTTCAAATAAAAAAATCTCTTTATTAAGTATACTCATTATAAGTATTTTTAATCGTCACACAAAATATGTTTTTTATTGTAACGCTCAGTTCGCGAGGTTGCTCTTGCTGAGAAGAGACGGCAATAAACTCAGCAATTACTCTTTTTAAAAAAAGCAACTTAGACTTATTACATTTAATTCACCTTTATTAGGTAAATATACCAAAATATTGTCTGAAAATATCTAGGCTCTTTACTCCACCCCCTTACTCTGTTTTGAACAAACTTACGAGTTAGATAAAAAGAAAACGTTTTCCGAGTAACATTGCGCCAACAAAGGTTGTTTTTAAATTATCTATCCTCCTACAATAATCAGCTTTCTTTGATACTAAATTGAATAAATAATTTGATAGTTAAATCCTATTGTATCCAAAAATTTTCTATGAATAAAATATGTTGTTTTCATTGGAGATTGGATTCCAAATACTGTTTATCTCTTTACTGAGGATACAGAAATAATATTACTGCCAGTTATTTTTTGGGTTTTACATTTAATCTCGCGATGATCTTCAAGAACTAAACTAAATCTTTCTAGGAGTAGTGTTTCATACTTGTAGTCGTGATAATAATTACTTGGAAGCTTTGTGTGTTTATCATCTTCCTCCACATCATCATTTAGCAAGGTGAGGTTGTGGTCAAACACAAGCTTATCCTAAAGAAAAAAAAAACCAGTCAAGTGCGAGTCGGACTCGCGCACCGAGGGTGCCGTACAAAGTTGTAAATTAAATAGTTCGTTCATCATTTTTTTTCGATTACCTTATTTGAGGTATTGCCAATTAAACTAGACCTCTAAATTGTATGAGCGCCGATACAACTCAGAGGCCTATCTTAATTGGTGATTCTATGTATGTATGGGGACACCCTTTAATTTTCAACTATTTTCTTTATTTTGAATTTTTCCTTTATCTGTGCTATACGACGTTGCTTCGTACCAAATGTCAAGGTTCTGAGTTCACGGGAAGTACTCTGTAGGTTTTGATTCCTTTGCGAGTTTCGAAAATTTGCGGAAATTTGCGGTATAAACGGCTTTATCTTTTGATTGCGTTGGATTAGAAGTTTTATTTTTTCAAAACTCCAAGAAACAGTAGACTTGAGTATTTGATATAAATTTCAGCTTGATACCTCCTCGCGTTCCTGAGAAAAAGGGTCTTGACACACGGACGGACGGACGGACGGACGGACAACATAGTGATCTTATAAGGGTTCCTTTTTTACCTTTTGAGGTACGGTACCCTAAAAAACATCATATCCTGGAAACACATACCTACGAAAATGTATCCCGGGAAAAGATAAGATCCCTCGTGAACGCGGGTGAAACCGCGGCGCCAGCTAGTTCTAAATAAACTTTTCGTGTATAAGTTTTAAACATAACATATTGACCGACCGAATAGCGAAAACTTATCCCATTTCTGTTTTATTTTCTAACTTTCGTCGGAAAAGCGATCTAAACTTGAGTCAGAGATCCCAAATGAAACATTCGCCATCTTGCCTGCTCTCTTTGTTTTGGTGCGACAGAGCGAGATATAAAAACGAATAATAAAACAATGACCGCTTAGACATCTTTACTAGAGTTGAAAACTTTTGAACATGACAATCTTGCGCTGTGCTAAGACAGGTCACACATAGGTCACGAGTTCGATTCCCAAACTTGTGGTAAGCTCACAAAGCCTAAATGGAAACTGACTCTCAAATGCAGCTGTCGGAACACACCGATAGGTGCTTGGTGATTTTCGACCGCGGTATCCGACGTCACTACCATTGAACTATCATCGCCTTAAAGACATGCTCATGTGTGAAAGAGTAACAAACATCTTCACATCTTTTAAAATCTGTCGCCAAGCACTTATCGGTGTGTTCCGACAGCTGCACTTGAGAGCCAGTTCCCATCTAAGCTTTGTGTGCTTACCACCTTCGGCCACATCATCACTTACCATGGTGAGATTGTGGTCAAACACAAGCTTATCCAGAATAAAAAATAAAAAATAACATCTAAACAAACTTTCACATTTAAAATTTATTAGTGGGATTGCTTAATTGTGTTATTATCTACTGTCTTTTTTGTTATTTACTTGTATGGTTTACCAAAAACAGTTATCTATCTATCTAGTACCTACAGCTATCTACCCTTTGCAATCTGGCTGAAAAGGTTTTTCAGATCCGCATTACGCCCTCGAGCAATTCAACGGAATCCTTTTTGCTTGATAACACTCTTTCGGAGTTGTTGCACCGTGTCAATACATTTTTATGTCAAGTGTTTTGATTAAACTTATAATCATAACAGTGCTAAAAGGATTATGAAGATGTATTCTTTATACGTAAAACACCGCCATCTATGGAACGCCCCTTGCTACATTATCAAAAAATATTTTATTGTTACTGAGGCTTTAAACGGCTCCTTTGTTCCTTTGATCGTTTTAATAGTAACTAATCCAACTCAAAACTCATTTATTCCGTTTAGGCCCTGGTAGGCACTTATGAACTTTACAATTGACTCTACCACCGGTTCTGAATACACTTCAACTGAGAAGACTCCGGCAAGAAACTCAGCAAAATTATAAATTGCTGTCCGCTTCTTTGCTCTGGCTGATTGTGAAAACTGGCTACAATTTTTTGAACCGTGAATGTTTTCATATCATGATAGAGGCGCCCCTCTCCAGCATTTGAAATAAATTATTTAAAAAAACTGTGGTATTTTTTGTAACCGAAAGAAAAAAACCCTTTGGTAAACTCTTTATTTTGTATTGTTATGATTTTGGCGCCCGAGGCTGGCACCCCGGTTTGCCCCCCTAGTTCTGAGATTGTAGGTAGCTCTCAATAATCTTATGTCTGATTACGTACATTGTGATGAGAACGCGGTTCGTGTATTACTTTTCACTCAATCAGCTCACATGTAGCGCTCTAGTTAGTCTATTGCCCGTGGTCCTACTGCGGGGTCCTACTGGTAGGACCACGGGCAATTTATTTTGTCCGTAGTTCTATTAGTAGGACCATGGGCACTTAGCATTGACCGTAGTCCTACGTCATCCTACCTCTATTCTATTATTGTTGAAGATAAATATAGGTTATAGAAAAAAAACTGAGTTTTTGTGTAAATGTCTTAGATTAAAGCTAGTTTTTGATTTTTCATTTACATTTTTTTTCGTCTTCACTGTTAGTAGGACCATTGCCCATACAAAATAATGATGTTTTAGTTGCAGTCCTACTAATAGAACTACGGGCAAAAATAATTTGCCTGCACTAATACAATAGAGGAAATAAAATTACACATTTTCGTATTTTTTTACGAAATCAATCCCGAAAGCGAGAGAACATGTTTCACATAAAAAAAACTAGTATATAAGATATCTGGATTCCATAGTACAAGCTCTGATTAGGGATCAGATAGCCGTGTGTGGAAATATGTCCCAGGATAATTATAATAACAAAAATAACTCCCATCTTCACAAGAGACCTCGCCATACTGGGCGTCTATAAAATAAGTTAATTTAACTGTTAGATTTCCCTCGGGCAACCGCCAATTGTTTTACGCAACAAAAATACCTGCAAGTCCTGCTAGGGCTGCCTCGCCATCATTTAAAATGTTTTATTCACATCATTTTTGTCACTATACATAGCATATTTATTTATGAACAATGCAAAGCTATGTTTATGCTTCGAGGGTAGGGTTGTTTTAGGTAAAGTTGGGTCTACATGATTTTTGTAAAGGGTAAAATGTCAAAACTTAAAACAAAACTATTGAAGAGGCCGCCAGTTCACAAGTACGCCTTCAACTGAGAAGTAACTCTTTTTTTTTATACCACTAGGTGGCAAACAAGCTTACGGCCCACCTGATGGTAAGCGGTTACCGTAGCCTATGGACGCTTGCAACACCAGAGGCGTCACGAGCGCGTTGCCGACCTTGCATAAACCTTCTACTTCTTACTCTTCTTCAACTCGGCTATTATTTTAAATATACAGAGTATCCGGTAAGTAGGACAAACTGAAGGGAGAAATAGGTGGGCGGGTCACCTACCAAATATACAATGACCTTAGTAAAAGTGTCACCATTTTCGAGATTGTTTGTTTGTTTTGGCAGGGCTGTTTCCGCACTTAGCCTCTTGATTGGGCCATTGTACGTATTTAAGCTTGTGACTTCTCACTCCAACCAGCTCAGGTCATCCCAGAAGGCTAGCAGCCTTTGTAGACTGCCAAAGGCTTCCGGAAGTGACGCTGGTGAAAGGAGGATTTGTGCCCGTTTGTCTGCCACGCTCCTGCATTCCATAAGCACGTGCTGTGGCGTTTCTTCCGCCTCCATGCATCCTCTGCATAGGGGGCTGTCTGTCACACCTATGGTAAATAGGTGTTTGTTCAGTAGACAGTGGCCGGTTATAACTCCTATAACTTTGCGGATTCTGTCCCTTTTTAATCTGATGAGGTTGCGAGAATACTTTTTTGATGCCACCGGAACTGCATTCTTTGTTTACCATTTTCGAGATATAAATAAAATGTTTCATTGTATGTACTCTCTATGCATTTCTAAACTATTAATCCGATTGTGGTGAATTTTTAGTAAGCTGTTCAGAATTAACTTGCAAAGGTTCCTGACCAAAAACAATTTTTTATTTTTTGCTTATATGGCTTTCTACGTCAAAGTCAAAGTCAATGCCATTAATTCAGTTTAGGCCATAGGAGGGCACTTATGAATGTCGAATTACAGAAGTTACCACCGGTTCGAAAGTCAACCTTCAACTGAGAAGAACCGGCAAGAAACTTAGCAAGTTTACATTTTTAAAATATTTTTGGACCATCTGTTTTTTTGGCTTTTGTTTTCAAATGTTTAACAACAATTGCAATCCATGTCAAATACCTATAGCTTTTCATTTGTCGGTTTGGAAAATTGTTGGGTTTTCTCCTTTCACGCATTTATGCAGCGACGGTGACATACAGGCTCTTTTTATGCGGGAAAACGGCTAAACCGTGAGGCAAAACCTAGTTGTTAATAAATATTCATTATTTTCCTACAAACTTGTTCGCAACCCTCTATTTATGATATTTTTTTGCAAACTAGCTAACTTATCTCTCCCGACGCGGATGAAACTCCATAAAAATGATAATAGTATCACATTCTATTCATAATTTCGTAATTGTATTGTGGAAATAGCTAAGGGTTTAATTTATAGGCAGCGGTATTACATTTTTATGGTAGTGGAACAAAAATAGAGGCTCTTTTGGATAACGTGTTGTTATTTTTGTGTCCCGAAACGTTGATTTTTAAAATAATAATTACAATGTTTGCAAAGAAACTTTAATATTCTTTTAAATATATATATGTATAGTTTCACGTTAAAGTGTTTAAATATACTGTTGAAGTACTTAAATAGATAATAATACCCAGACTCAGTACAAATGTCTGTCCTGGGTGGGATCGAACCCACGATTTGCGTTATAGGTAGTCTACCAACCACGCCATCCGGCCGTCCGTGTAGATATCAAAGGTTAAGATAATCCAAAATTAACGGCTTAACATTTTTTGTAATACCAAATACGATATCTATACAAAAAAACCGAACAAATGCGAGTCGGACTCACGCACCGATACAGCTCAGAGGCCTATCTTAATTGGTGGTAACTATGTATGTATATCCCATCTAGGCTTTGTGTGCTTACCATCTTCGGCCACATCATCACTTACCATGGTGAGATTGTGGTCAAACACAAGCCTATCGAATATAAAAAAAAAAAAAAAAAAATGGGGACATCCTTTAATTTTCAGCTTTTTTTATTTTTTTGAATTTTTCCTTTATCTGTGCTATAAGATGTTGATTCGTACCAAATTTCAAGGTTCTGAGTTCACGGGAAGTACCCTGTAGGTTTTGATTCCCTTGCGAGTTTCGAAAATTTGCGGACATTTGCAACATAAACGGCTGTATCTTTTGATTGCGTTGGCTTAGAAGTTTGATTTTTTCAGAGCTTCAAGAGACAGTAGATTTGAGTATTACGGAACCCTAAAAATGTAGCATAAACCTTAACGTCTTCGTAAAAAAGGATATTTCAGACGCCTCCAAAATATCCCACATATTTCTAGCTAGAACATAAATGACGAGATCTAGTTTTATTCTCGAGCAGTAATTGATGTTTTTTCCACCGCGCGCCGCCTCAATGGACGTTTAGCGATGTCGAGACATTTATAAAGCACTTGTTCGTTTAACGTTACTTCGCGGTCAGTTTATTTGTAGATAACAATACTTTTTCTCGAAGACTAATGTTAGACGTTACATAAAAAAAGCGTATCTTGATACAATAGTTCTTTATTTGGAATTTTTTTTTTTACTATGGTAATATGATGTGGCCGAAGGTGAGCACACAAAGCCTAGATGGGAACTGACTCTCAAGTGTAGCTGTTGGAACACACCGGCAGATTTCCAATTTGAGGGTGGTAGCCAGCCAGTCGGGTACTACAAAGTACACCACCGTGCTATGGTTTCCTCACGGTGTTTTCCTTCACCGAAAGCTTAAGCTCATTGTAGGATTCGAGCCCACGACCTTCGCCGCGTTTTCCGACGTCACTACCATCGCCTTGAAATGAAAGAAAAAAGAGAAATAAGCCATTCATTCTTAAAAAACTCAAAACACATTGTATGGATAAATACTGGTAGTGCATCACGCCATAGGTATATATAAAAAAATACTAGATTCCATTCTACACATATCCAATAACTGCCAATGTAACTGAAACCACCTTTTCCCAAGGATCTTATAATATAAAGAAGGATTGAGTACTGTCAAAATTTGTTCAAAGCAAAGTAAGCTTTATGCGGTTCTCATACAGTCCATTCTCAGTTATCGTAAACCTATCAGGAAAAACGATCTCGATGAGAGGCACCTCCCTAGGTGTGTGTCTCTCTCTAACAGATGGCCAGCCTAAAAAAACACGAGACGTGGGAAATAGTAGTAATTTGGGACTAACTTATAGGGCTGTATTTAATTTTACTATAGTTGAATTATGTACTTAATTAGAAAATAACTAGCTACTAAATACATGAAATACTTTTATAGTATTTTAAATACATGTTTTAAAACTAAGTAAATGCAATGGTAATATTTATGGTAGAATATTATTAAAGTAACGTATACCACACTGTACTTGTAAACAAATATGGCGAACGTTTTATTTAATACTTACAGCTGATATTTTGTTGTTTGGTTTATTTATTGATTATTATTGCTCAAAAACGGTACTAACTTGTTGCAAAAAATTATATAAAAGAGAGAGTCATCTGGAAAGTGGTGTTTCTATTCATAAATACGTGTTATCGTTTATTGTGGTTATGTGACGCAGTAGAGTGACCTTTCTTTTAAATTATTAATGAATATTGCTGTTTGATTTAGATTTCCCAAAAATCAGGAAATAAAAAAAAAATTAATATCATTCCCGGTAAAGTTTAAGGCGATGATAGCTCAGTGGTAAGTGACGTCGGATACCGCGGCGAAGGTCGTGGGTTCGAATCCTTACAATGAGCTTGAGCTTTCGGTGAAGGAAAACATCGTGAGGAAACCACAGCACGGTGGTAGGGTACTTTGTAGTACTCGACTGGCTGGCTACCACCCTCAAGTTGAAAATCTGTCGCCAAGCACCTGTTGGTGTATTCCGGCAATTGCGCTTGAGAGCCAGTTCGCCTTTAAGGCATTGTAATAAGGTGTACAACACATTAGCAATCCCTGGTATTGCCAATGTCTATAGGCGACGGTTGTCACTTACCATCAGGTGACCCGCCTGCCTCGTTGTCACGTGTGACATAAAAAAAAAAAAAAAAAAATCTCAAAATACTCGGCAGTTTGTGGCTTACATTTTAGAGCTGAAGATTTTGCCAGTGGCCTTAGTGTACATAAGAAACGACTACAAATTGATGCTATTTCATCACTATTTTCTAGGGTAAGTACATGCCTGTAACCTGCTAAAATAATTATAATAATATATAGCTAATGAAAGCATTATGGGCGAAATCGTCCCTATCCGTCAACAGAAATGAAATGATGGCTCAACTGTACATTAGCGCCCGCTGATTTGGGGCTTCAATTTTTTTTTTCGTTTAGCACTCATCGTAGTAAGAACTCTCACCAAGGCTTTAAAAGCAATAACGCGCAGTTTTCGAGAAATTAATTTTGAAGTTTCAGAAATTTGTAACTAATTCACGTATAAAATAATTATTATTTTTCTTAAATTTATTTAAAAGAATTTGGTTGCAAGACTTTCAGTCATAGTTGCAATATTATCAGTATAATTAGTTGTTTTTTTTACGTTTAGACAAAGTGACAGCGGATCAAACGTTTTTGTAATAAGATATTGTAGTTTTTGACTGTGTTTAAGTTTAAGAAAAATAAGATAGTTTTTTTTTACTGTTGTCATTCATCATTTGTACTCACAGTCGAGAGCGATTTAAGTGAAGTGAAGTGAAGTTATTTATATTTTTGAGAATTCTTTTTATCAAACTACACACCAAAATCGACATGGCTTGATTAGATTTTATACTGCATTGGGACAATTAAATAAAATTAAATATCAAAGTGGGTAATTTGTTACGAGATTACGTAGTATTAATGGCCTTATTCATAAAGATTTCTACGATTTTTAGCAATTGCTTAGTAGATTCTAAATTCAAATTCTTTATAGAAAATTCGAATTAAGAATCTGCACTTACTAAACACAGTCGAATTTGTTATGAATAAGGCCATAAGTCTTTGAGTATGAAACCAACTTTAATATTCAAAAGTATGAAGTACATGAACAGAAAAAGAATAACTTTTACGGCCATCAAGCACACATGCCTCTAGTGTTGCCCAAATTCAGTCTTGGTCTTGCAGTCTTGGTCTTGTTCTTGCGTTTTTGCAAGACCAAGACCAAGAACAAGACCGCGTATTTTTAGCAAGACCAAGACCAAGACTGACCGTGCAAGACTTGAGCAAGAACAAGACATAGCCTGCAAGACTCTTGCGTCTTGCAGCTAGGACTTAGCGCTATTTCACTGAGTAGTTAGGTGTAACAGTTCGGTGTATAGGTAGGTACGCTTAGGAATTCTATGAGACGCAAAAAACTGTATCAAAGAATATGAAAAACTGGACCTATGCGCATTACGACTAATACCATAAACATAGCGAATAAAAAAATATCTATTAAAATCAAACTGAGTGCATGCATAGTTATGTTTTAACCATCGGCACTTTGATAATGCGGCATCAAAGGTTTTGTACTTACTTCTCAAAGAAATTTGCCGCTTTTCGGAAGTACATGGTTATGATACACGCGCCGGCGGCTTCTTTTGAAATCTAAAACAATCGTTGCCGCCACGCCGAAATCATAACATTTGTGACACTATTTGATTGCCGCCATAGGGCGTAGGTATACTCATGCAAAATAATTTCGATTTTTTTTAAGAGTACCTACAGGTGTTCCAAAGAATAAATAAGTTTCAGAGTGCTTAGAATGAAAATGAATACATTATACTGATCACGCAAGTAGTATTATGATTAGGATAAAATGGTAAGGATAGGTAGTAGATGTCATATTAATTCATTCTAGTAAGTATATATTATAATATTGATTACTTATATGGTTTTAAACTAATTACTTAGGTACTATTATTGTACATTTAGTCATTATATTTCTTAAGTTTTTACAAGAAAAAATAGCAAAAAAGTGTTCAAATATCACCCGTTTAATAAATATTGTAGCCACTTTTAAATATACTTGAAACGTGTAAAAAAATTCTACAAAACTAATAAAATAATATAAAAAGCGTAGGTACTTACCTACTAATAAAATAAAAAGCCTGCGATAAGAGTTTTGTATTACTTACCAGCCCGAATATCTCTGAGAGAGATGATGAGAGTAAGTATTTACTAGCTGTGCCCGCGACTTCGTCCACGAGGAATAGTAACTTTGGAGGTATAGTGACGTTCAGGACTTATTTATTTATTTTAAAAAAAAAATTATTTATTTAAGTAATTAGAAAACATAGAAATAGGTTAAGTGATGAGTCAGCCAGATGGTTACTATGTATTAATTCTTGGTCAAAAAATTGATATAAAGTATCATAACCTAATGATAAAGCTGTTGATTTGTGTTGTATTTTATTTTTTATTCAAATAAATGATAAATCGTAAAACTCTTTTATTAAATTTCTTATAAGTTGAGGGTTCAATCTCTTTCTAGACAGATAAGTATTGTTCTTTAAAATACAGTCAAGTTATTGCAATTAATTTGTTTTTTTACATGTTTTAGCAAATGTAAGCTTATAAATCATAAATGTTTATTAAGAAACAGTTACTTCCATGGAAAACGACATATAGGTCAGTTGATTTTTCGAATTTCTTATCAAATCTTCAGTTATTTATTAATCTGCTTGATCTTTACTATGGCTATGTTAATTCAAGCTCACAATGTTCCAATTCTAATACGTTTTTCTAAGATTTAAAGTAAACTTTAATAAATAGTAATAGACTAATAGGTAATTGCAAGACTTGCAAGACTCTTGCTGCAAGACCAAGACCAAGACCAAGACTGGGAGCGCAAGACCAAGACCAAGACCAAGACCAGGTGTATTGGCGCGAGACCAAGACCAAGACTGGCTAAGTCTCGTCTTGTTCTTGCATTTGGGCAACACTACATGCCTCATTTCGATTACGCACATTTCCTTACATATTATAATATAAAAGCTGCCGACGCATCTGTCTGTCTGTTTGTATGTTCGCGATGATCTCAAAAACTATTGAACGGATTTTCATGCAGTTTTGGATTTTTTCAGGCAATAAATGGAGAAATTCATTAGGAAGGTTTTGGTGTATAATTCATTAAGGTTTTTTTTGTATATAACTTAAAATATGACGATGATTAAAGAAAATGTTGGAAAAAATTGTACGCGTATATGCTCTGCTACCCGTGCGAATCCGGGGTGGGCTAAATAACTAGTATTCTTATATGTTGGAATTCCACAGACAAATACATAATATATTGCGCATTATTACTGTACCTGTTTGACGGGTGGTCGCACTATTGGAAGTTGTGCTAATATTATATCAATTTGTATTCATTATCTACACTTGTACAGTATAACTACCTGTTAAAATACATTTAATTTAAACATATTTTATATACTTTCTAAATAATTATTTGCCCTGTAAAATAACAGTAATGTATGAATCTTAAAAGTGAAAAGAAAATATACTATTTTAAATATCCACTATTTGATACATTGACATCCGTTTCATGTCTGTTGGTGACGATGACGATGATGGACGGGGCTCATACATTTTTGCCCATTGTCCTTTGTGTTTTATCTTTCATATATGATCAGCAGAGGCAACGATAGAATTTGACGCCGAATGGGCCATTGTGTGAGGCAGGTGTCACAATCCTATGCATATAAAATGTATACACCTGTAATATTAAAGTGTGATCATATTTAAGGTCATTGGAGCCCTTGAATATGGTAAATTCCAAAAAAACATAATTCAGAGTACTTTTTTTCTTCTCATAGAAGAACGACTTATTAATATTTTGACAAAAAAAATCCACGTCGCATGGTCACCCTAGTAGATAAAGATGCAATCCATGATTGCACTTTCTCGCCCCGGCCGTTTTTAAGGGCTCAGAACGCTATCCTTATATATATTATAACGTGCTTGCATTTTCCATGCAACCTGGGTATGCCAGTATTTTTGATATATTTATAAATTGTTGGGGTCCAGATAAATAATGATGAAGCCTATATTCAAGAATAAATACCTAACACTAAACAGTGTATAAAACATCTAAAAATACTTGAAAATAGCGAACACGTTATAAAATCCGCTTCTCTATGACTTTTAATTACCAATTTAATGACAAAGAGTAGTTTTTTTGATGATGTAAATTTATGACGTCACAAGTATGTATTTCATACAGAACTCCATATAAATCATCGTTTTGGCATATAAGAGAAGCTAATTTAAGGCGATGATAGCTCAGTGGTAAGTGACGTCGGATACCGCGGCGAAGGTCGTGGGTTCAAATCCTTACAATGAGCTTGAGCTTTCGGTGAAGGAAAACATCGTGAGGAAACCACAGCACGGTGGTAGGGTACTTTGTAGTACTCGACTGGCTGGCTACCACCCTCAAGTTGAAAATCTGTCGCCAAGCACCTGTTGGTGTGTTCCGGCAATTGCACTTGAGAGCCAGTTCGCCTTAATAAGGTGTACAACACATTAGCAATCCCCTAGTATTGCCAATGTCTATAGGCGACGGTTGTCACTTACCATCAGGTGACCCGCCTGCCTCGTTGTCACTTGTGACATAATAAAAAAAAAAAAGATATTTCAGTTACCGTCCCTATTGTATACGTACAGTTATGTATAGTTATGAAGATCTTCATCTTGCTTCGTCAGCTCCAAGATCTCCTGCCGATAACGTTAACCGGGAGAGCACTAAACGACTCTTAAGCGATAGTTAACATCGGCGGAGCTTATCTCTCTTTCTAATACTCGAGGAAGACAAGAACGGATCGATGTAGATTACGTACGTTGCATTGAGGGTCTACTATTGGTTTGTGGTGAGATTTTGGAGAAGTGGTACTTGGTAGTATGAAACATATTGTGAGGTTGTTAGAGTTGTAAATTCATTAACGGATTTAATTGTTTATTTTGTAACTAGTGGGACCGGCAGACGTTGTCCTGCCCTGAACAAAAACTTTGATCCCGATTCTAGCGCCACCAATTGTGTATTAAAAATAAACTAACTTATTATAAGATCTATGTATGACACTTAGTAGCAGAATAAATAAATAACAGTTATGCATATAAATAGAAAATTTATTTTATTTAATGAAAAATGTATTTTTAGAGTCTAATTTGCTGTGCCCTAACAGGGTTTCATGTTTGTACCATCACCATTTTTGTACCATCTATGTTACCATGAATGCAATAAAGTTTGAAGTTTAACTAAACCATCTGTCAGTTCGAACTTGAGACATGTCAAAAAGTCGTTCTATACAAAATGTATGACAAAAATAGTTTTCTTAATGATTCTTTTTTTTTGTGATTTTTTTGTATTTTTTAATGCTGTTCTGGACGGAGACAAATCACAAAAATTTAAAATCAGGAAAGTGTAGGAACAAACCCGACTTTGTTTAGTAAAGCTGAACCTTCATACGGCGGTGATAGCTCTATGATAGTGACGTTGGATACTGTGGTAAGGGGTTCGAATCCTAAAATGAACTTGATCTTTCCGGGAAGGAAAATGTTGTGCTATGGTTGCACGTTGGTAGGTTACTTTTTAGCACAACTGGCTGGCTACAAGACAAGCATCTATCCGCCGCCCGTCTGCCTGTGCAGAGTTTTGACATGAAAAACGGTATGTAAAAGATTTACAACTTTAGAGAGGTGACTAAAAGATAGGTACGAACGGTAACGATAAGGCTAGACCTAATTTATAGAGAAAAATATCTAATATTAACCACAGTGTATAAAATATTTCAAAATACTCAAATACGGCGAATTCATTGTAAAATCTATCGATTATACATATTATAAAATCTTTCATACATAATTTAATTAATCAAATTATTTAATGTTTCTGTCCACTATTAAAGCGTTATAAAATAAGGGGAAAAAGGGTTAAATTAGGCATCCTCGATACAGGTTTGCCTCGTGAGGAATCCTAAAGATAATTATTACCAACTAACTTGTCTGCAAATGCAAATTGCAAACCTACACTATAATTAGTATACCAATCAAAATTATTGTGATTTATAAACTTGTACTTTATTTGTGTTTTGCAGTAATAAAACATATTTCAATTCTATTTCTGTAACTTTTTAAATCAAATATAGAGTGCCATAAAATGTGTGGACAAAAATAAAACGTTTGAATGATGCTGTAATTTTTTCCCTTCAACGACGTCACTTACTTGGAGGAAACGCGGGAAATTGATGCTGACAAATTGCCTGACTTATCGCAAAAAAGAGAAGTCATCGTCTACTCATATCTCTTCGTAGGCTCGTAGAGGTCTCGTAGAGGGTCTACGGTGTTTGGAGCATTGAATTACTTTAAATGGTTACGGGACCGTTTTAGAGGTTTCCAATGAGTTACTGATTATGTGATAGATATCTCAAACTCAAACTCAAATATATCTTTATTAAGTAAACTCATACAAGTATTTTTAATCGTCAATTTGATTCATGTTAAATTGTAACGCTCAGTTCGCGAGGTTGCTTTTGCTGAGAAGAGCCGGCAATAAACTCAACAATTACTCTTTTAAAAAAAACAACTTAGACCTATTACATTTTATAATTATATATGTAGTCTTACTGATAATATATGTGTGTTATGGCGGCAAAAAAGGAATAAAGAAATTGAATTTAGTTACGAGTGATTTAGTAAACAACAAACTCAAGCAGACCAGCCCCCACAAGCAGCACCTGTTCACAAGTATCTGTTAATGCAGTCTCGTCATTTCAATACTAGTTGTCCCCCACGGCTTTATCCACGTTCCCGAGGGATCTTATCTTTTCCCCTATTTCTTTCTCCTAGGTTCCACTGTCTCTATACCAAAATTTATAAACTTTGGTTTTGTGGTATAGGTGTGAAAAGGTGAAACAGACAGACAGACAGACTTACTTTCTTTATAATATGTGTTTGGATTCTACAGTCTCTTCACAAAGCTTTATCAAAATTACTTCACTTCTTATTCTCATTAATTATTATTTCACTAGGAAGTACTTTTCTTACAAAATGTATTCGTAAAACTTAAAAGTCAATAAATACTTATCTACCTATTTATTTGTTCGCAGGTAAAACTTTAATAGAATAACTTGGAACTGAAAATGGAGTGAAACTTCACGGCCTCGATGTAAAGAACAACTGGAGGATGAAAACTTAGCTCCAACATGACTAACGTTAAATTAAAGTTGATGTTTTTCTTACTAAATGCTTTGTTAACGGCGGACATTGTGCACGCAAGGCCGTATTCTGATTTGAACTCTACCGACATAGTTATAAAGTTCTCTAATAATGATACTTTCATACCTGTCGATCCTAATTCTGATACATTAATTGTTGCGAACGATGAAACACATAATAGCAATAAAGATTCAAATAAAGAATCAGAATATTCTGAAGAAGGTTATAGAAACGAAAATGATAAATATGATAGTGAGAGAAATTCTCAACAAGGAAGTCGTAGGAGAAATGATGGCAGCGAAGAAAATAAAGGACATTTTGAAGATCAAAACTATAGAAGTAAAGATAATGATGGTCACTATGAAGAAGAACACTATAAAAGTGAAGATTCTGATAACGAAAGGCACTACGCAGAAGAAAATTATAGAAGAGAAGATGTAAGAGATGATAATGATAGAAATTTTGAAGAAGATAACTATAAAACTGATGACGATCAAAATAATGATAGCTACGGTGACAATGAAAAACCATTAAACATATCAAAAACATTATTAGAGGATATAATAGACGCTGAAACGAATCGCGATGAACAAATTACAGATTTATTTTTCAGACCGGAATCTGAATTCGCAGAAGACATGCCTCGATTTGAATTCCTCATTGCAGGGAAGATAAACGAAAGTGACTTTGGTAATAAAAGTGTAAAAGGCTATAGTGATAATAGTTTAGATAGGAACACTAGTGATGTTATGAAGAAGATGGACTATGTGGAGTTGGTGGAAGTGGCGAAGGCTTCCAAGGAGAATAGCAGTGCGTACACTGTAAACATCACTGGACATGAAGTGGACAACGATCTGGCACCTGACACAAGTGAGTATTTTGATAATTTGTCTTTTTTGTACAGTAAATAATTCATATATTTTGAACTGTGGGTTATAATAGGTTAACTTTGGGGAAGCCATTCCGCTGATATGATGATAATGAGTCATAAGCTTCCGTGGGGGGCAAGGCAGGAAAATAAAAAATAATAATATTTTCTTCTTAAATAGTATCTCAAACCTCGCGGAATACTCGTACAGTTAAAGTTTTCAATCATACTCTTTTAAGGTTCACTCTGAGTAAAATAATGACAAAACAGGTAATTAAAATCAATAACTGGTTATTTTTTAACCGGTTCAAAGCCCTGCTTGCAATATGCAAATGTTCAGGAGTTCATCGTAGGTTGAAAGTATGCTATTCCAGAAATCTAGTTCGAATGTATTTCAGCGCGACCTAATTTCGAAAGAAGAGTTTAAAGTTTAATGATGTAGATTACTGATAGATGCTAGTAAAAACTATAGTAAATATTTACTATACTATCCTATCCTACTAATATTATAAATGCGAAAGTATGTTTGGATGTGTGTGAAGATGTGAAGATGTTTGTTACTCTTTCACGCAAAAACGACTGTATGGATTTTAATGAAACTTGGTACACAGGTAGATCATATACTAGAATAACATATAGGATACTTTTTATCCCGGGAAAATATAAGATCCCTCAGGAACGCAGGCGAAACCGCGGGGACCGCTGTTCAATATGTAAATAAGAAACCATCAGTGGTATTTGAAGGTTATGTCAATCTTCTCAATATTGATTGCCGTACTCTAAAGGATAAATGAGATGGAAATTAATCCAATTTCGGCTGTTACTGAGTAATTTTGTAGCTACTCTTCCCTTAACGAGCATCTTTTCTCTATAACATTTTAGTAAAAGGAATATCCTTTTTAAATAATATTGCTGGTTTCGCTTTTAAAATATTTGTACATTTTAATTTTTAATATCGAGCTTACGTGCTTTGTAAATTCTATTTGAAGCCGAAGTATTTTGGTGACCTAGCCCGTTCAAAGGTATTAAGTATCTTTCCTTCGTATTTTTTTAAATAGCTAAATATGGCCGCTTTTGTTATAAAAAAAAATATCGTTGGTAAAAGAACATTTAAGTATGACTTATTTTTTTAACAAACCTGGAATTTTCTAAAGTTTTCTACAAATAGTCCTTTAGTACATTACTGCAAATTTCAAATTAATATATTTTTTATTTTTTTTATTACGATAGGCTTGTGTTTGATCACAATCTCACCATGGTAGGTGATGATGTGGCCGAAGATGGTAAGCACACAAAGCCTAGATGGGAACTGGCTCTCAAGTGCAGCTATCGGAACACACCGATAGGTGTTTGGCGACAGATTTTCAACTTGAGGGTGGTAGCCAGCCAGTCGGGTACTACAAAGTACCTACCACCGTGCTATGGTTTCCTCACGATGTCTTCCTTCACCGAAAGCTCAAGGTCATTGTAGGATTCGAACCACTGAGCCATCATCGCCTTATTTTATGTTATAGTCACGTTATATGATATTCACCATTAAGTTAGGCATTGGCGGCCATTCCACTGAAATTTCATAGACTTTTTGAGACAACTTGTAAAGTCACGATGCAGGCTTTCATTTAATTTAACTTCAATATAGTGCACTTTATTGGGCTGATTAGATAATCCCACTATTATTATAAATGTGAAAGTTTGAATGGATGGATGTTTGTAACTCTTTCACGCAAAAACGGCTAAACGGATTTTGATGAAACTTGGCACACAGGTAGATCATATCCTGGTATAACATATAGGATACCTTTAATCCCGAGAAATGATAAGATCCCCCGGGATCGCGGGTGAAACAGCGAGGCGGAAAGCCAGTGTGACTATATTTTTAAACGTATTTATTAAAACTACAGTCAAATTGTCCAAAGTGTGCATCTCAAGCGACAGGTACGTACCGCGTTTAATTTTTTTTTTTTGGAACGAAGTTCCTTATTCCGCGTTGTGAAAGGGGGCTAGACGGAAAAAAATCTTACGACAGTTTTAGTGTCAGTGTCACTTTATTGTAAGCTGTGCGGCGTGCGCATGTTTCTCTGTCTGGCTCTCTCTATCTCTCTTATAGAAAGCAAGCCAGATATTTTCATTTCTATATATATATATACTCTCTCGACTTATATAACTTCGTTCCATCCGGTCGGTCCAAAAACTTGAGAGGTGTCCCTTGACACCTCTCAAGATTTTTTTTATATACCACAAGTGACAACGAAGCTGACGGGTCACCTGGTGGTAAGTGACTACCGTCGCCTATAGACATTAGCAATACCAAGGGGATTGCCAATGTGCTGTACACCTTATTACAATGCCTTAAAGGCAACTGGCTCTCAAGTGTAACTGCCTCACGATGTTTGGTTGTAATGGTTTCCTCACGATATTTTCCTTCACCGAAAGCTCAAGCCCATTATAGGATTCGAACCCACGACCTTCGCTGCGGTATCCGACGTCACTACCACTGAGATATCATGGCCTTGAATAGTATAACTATTTAATAATCTGTGGTTGTAGCCAGTAAATAGTTGTCGAGCATCGCCCGCTGCGGCAGATTGTCTGGTACATACATTTCAGCTGCTCCGCTGTCGACGTGTTTCACAATACTTTCATAATACGCTGCTATTGTTCAGTTATGACTTTGTAAAACAATCGTGTGTTTACGAGTATATTTTGTTGTTTTTGGGATTAATGGTTTATCAATAGAAATGAAGCCCTGCAGCCTGTGCTAGTTATAAAACTGTGTTACAGGCTGCAGTGTCTTCCCCCTTACATGCAATAATAACTCGAACAACTTGGAGCAAAAAATAAAATAAATAAGTAATAAAAATTTAAAAGGATTTGGATATTACTTACAAATAAATTAGAATAGTTTTTTTTACATTGTAGATATTTATCTGTATAATATGTTTATGTGTATAATTATGTATATATGTGTGTATGTATGTATGTATGTATGTGTGTTTTTATGTATGTGTGTGTATATTTTGTTGTTTTTGGGATTACAGTGATATTGCTTCATGGTATTGTGTTTTTTGATACACGACGTGTACTATTTTTCCGCCCCGCGGTTTCCGAAGAATCTTATCTTTTCCCGAAATAAAAAGTAACAAGTTTTATATTCCAGGATATGATCTAGCTGTGTTACAAGTTTTATCAAAATCCGTTTAGCCGTTTTTACGTGATTGTGCAACAAACATACAAACTTTCACATTTATAATCATTAATAGGATTAAGAGTTAGTTCTATATTATTTATTCACCTATTATCCGGCTTAGAATAAAATCGGTTTTGTTGTAGATTTATCTAAAATAGAAGTACAAGTATGAGTAAATTATAGATTACAGTCTTCATTTGTTGTGACACACAGACGGACGGACGGAGAAGACTACTGCCAATAGAAATCCTTTTACAATGCCTTGAAGGCAACTGACTCTCAAGTGCAAATGCCAAAACACACCGATAGTGCTTAGTTACAGATTTACAGCTTGAGGTCTATCCAGTCGAGCACTACAAAATACCAAGCAATGACTTTAGGGCGATGATAGCTCAGTGGTAGTGACGTCGAATACCGCGGCGAAGGTCGTGGGTTCGAATCCTACAATGAGCTTGAGCTTTCGGTGGAGGAAAACATCGTGAGGAAACCATAGCACGGTGGTAGGGTACTTTGTTGTACTCGACTGGCTGGCTACCACCCTCAAGTTGAAAATCTGTCGCCAAGCACCTGTTGGTGTGTTCCGGCAATTGCACTTGAGAGCCAGTTCGCCTTAATAAGGTGTACAACACATTAGCAATCCCCTGGTATTGCCAATGTCTATAGGCGACGGTTGTCACTTACCATCAGGTGACCCGCCTGCCTCGTTGTCACTTGTGACATAAAAAAAAAAAAAAATGTTTGCCATAAAAAAGTTATCTCAAAATATTCATCTATTATTTATTTAATTTATTCGTCAACAAAAAAATACCCAAATATCTAAATACCTTAAACTAAATTGAATGATAAAAATTAAAAGAAAAGCATACCTGACGGAAAACAACCAAGTCGTAATATTACCTAAGCCTTGATTTTCCTTTATTTAACTTATAAATGCCGGTCATATTCAGCCAGTAATGAAATAAAATCAGTTGGTTATAACTTATATTCAGTAGAAAAGCTTGTTACGTCCAAAGAAGAGCCTTTTTTGACAAATTAGCGGAGGCTTGTAGAAAATTTATGCTATTGCCAGAGCCGCACTCAGTGCGAATTTGTATTCAGTCCCCCGAGGGCGAGAGGGCGAGAGAAGAACGCCCGCGAATCCACTTCCAGGGACGGACTACGGGACGAGTGGGAGCAGGGCAATACATAATATCCAAAAATAGATTTTATTATGCGTATTCCAAGTCATAAAAAATTGATCATGTTTTTAATAAAGTTCATAATGTTTTGCTTTTTTTTTTATTCTGGATAGGCTTGTGTTTGACTACAATCTCACTATGGTAAGTGATGATGTGGCCGAAGGTGGTAAGCACACAAAGCCTAGATGGGAACTGGCTCTCAAGTGCAGCTGTCGGAACACACCGATAGGTGTTTGGCGACAGATTTTTAACTTGAGGGTGGTAGCCAGCCAGTCGGGTACCACAAAGTACCCTACCACCGTGCTATGGTTTCCTCACGATGTTTTCCTCCACCGAAAGCTCAAGCTCATTGTAGGATTCGAACCCACGACCTTCGCCGCGGTATTCGACGTCCCTACCACTGAGCTATCATCGCCCTAAAGTCATTGCTTGGTATTTTGTAGTGCTCGACTGGATAGACCTCAAGCTGTAAATCTGTAACTAAGCACTATCGGTGTGTTTTGGCAGTTGCACTTGAGAGTCAGTTGCCTTCAAGGCATTGTAAAAGGATTTCTATTGGCAGTAGTCAATGCCATAAGGCGCTTGTGAACTTCTCACATAATAATTTTTTTTATTAAAAAATACACTAACATAATTGAGTATCTTCTTGTTTTGTAAAAGGTCTCTCTTAACGATAAAGTTGACAATTACTTTCTTTAAAAAAACGCTTGTCTCTTATGACTTACACCATAGAGTCTGGTTTTGATATGCTAATAATGAATGAGCACCGTTGTGTACCACTCGGATGGTAATTAAATGAAAAGATATTAAATATTACATTGTTTGTTTACGGGCTTAATATACGAGTCGAACCACTCTATGGATTTTTCTGTTTATTAAATTCAAAAGAATTGCGAAGATAATTTCAGAATACTTTTTGTAAATATTCGAAACAGAGATCTGCAGATGTAAGATGAGGCAAAACAGTTTACTTATTTAGAACAAAGTAATCTAAACTAATCTTGTGGTTTTTTGTTAGTTACTATTTAAACCAAAAACTACTGGACCGCTTAAAAAAATTATTTCACGAATAGAAAGCTACATTATTCCTGAGTAACATAGGCTATATTTTTATCCCTGGAAAAGATAAGATCCCACGGGAACGCGGGTGAAATCGCGGACGACAGCTAGTTAATTTCTTATTAATTTTGATTACGAGATAAATGAATAGTTTATCTATTAACGGGTTGTGTAACGGTGAAATCAAGCGACAATTTTGACGGGCCGGTTGGTGTGGTTGGTTAACACTCTGCCTATCACGTCGCAGGTCGTGGGTTCGATTCCCATCCAGGACAGACATTTGTGTGCATGAACATGTCTGTTTGTCCTGAGTCTGGGTGTATTTATCTATTTAAGTATGTATTTACAAAAAAAAGTAGTATATGTAGTATATCATTTATTTGGTTTCCATATTACAAGCTCTGCTTAGTTTGGGATCGATAGCCGTGTGTGAAAAAATGTCCTAGGATATTTAATTATCAAGGAATCTTATTTTTTCCCGGGATATAAAGTACCTATCCTATGTCCGTCTCCAATGTTTAATCTATTTCCATTTTCCATTCCAAAATTCTTAAAAAAACGGTTTAGGAGTGAAGAGATAACAGACAGACAGGTTTACATTCGTATTTATAATATCAGTAGAGATTTAGATTGTGGTTGATATATCTCGACGTGTTATCGCGCAAGGCATGTCGTTTATGTAAATAGTGACTTCATTTTATTCCCGTTTATCATTTATACAAAGTGTTCTTACTTTACAGTATTGTAATGTTATTCGAGGTTTGTTATAAATATTTATAAAGTTTCCCTCGAGCACTAAAGACAATAGCTAACTGTTCGGGTTGCATGAACGTACTAAATGTTAATTTATTAAATTGAACGTTCCTGTTGGATTTTACAAGATGCTTTTGAAGTGGAGGGTAGTCTGAGATGTTTTCAATTAAAATGTTTGCTTTATCAAGTTTAAGAAAGGGACCACGTTGGGCGCCATTGTGTAATTTTTAAATTTATAATGATCGGGTTCAATAGCTATAAATTAATCTCGTTTAACTATTTTATTATATTTAATCTTGGCATTCGTAATGTATTCAAATCCTATCAGCGGAGAATTTTGTAACTCTGACAACAATTTAAAATAAAAAAAATTGAATTTCTCGATCCATAAAGAAAAATCATAATTAATCATAACCACCCGTACCTGACATTGGCATAGATTAATTTCACAGCTTTTAACATTATCTATCCCTTTTTAAAAACAATTGTAAAAAAGAGAGCCAGCAGCATTGTCTTTTAAATCTCAAATTTTTCTTTTCTAAAAACGTTGGCCTTATTTAGTGTCACTTCTCGATCTCGGCCATAATATACGACGGGGTATATAAAAGCTGGTGTGTTTTGGCATGTGACCTGTCGTAGTGTTGTCTATGTTCTCAGGTTACACCGACGTGCAGACGTTGTTCCTGGCTTGCTTCGGGACGCTGCTGCCACTCCTGGCAGTGCTGTTTGCCACGCTACTTATAAGGTACGCCTATATTCTACTACTAGACCCTTTTCTGTCGCCAAGCACCTGTTGGTCTGTTCCGGCAGTTGCACTTGAGAGTCAGTTGCCCTTGCCCTTCAGGCATTGTAATAAGGTGTACAACACGTTGGCAGTCCCCCTGGTATTGCTAATGTCTACAGGCGACGGTAGTCACTTACCATCAGGTGACCCGCCTGCCTCGTTGTCACTAGTGACATAAAAAAAAAACATTTCCTAGTGGATACTTGTTCTCTACTAGGAATTTACATGTCTTTAATTAATTCATCAAAGTTTGCAGCATTTAGAATTCATGATTGGTACTTTTAATTTTATATACTTTTAACCCCTGATTCAACTTCTCAGGGGTTGTTTCTTACATTTTCCAAAATTGGTGGCACTGAACATCGCATATTTCAAGCATGAATATTTCCTGTTTGCTTTGTAAATATAACATCGAAAACACATTACATAATATATTTGTAGCCAGCCCTTCCAAACAACCAGGTCGAAATCTTACAAAACCAATAATTGCTCATAACCTCGACCGTGTGAGCTCTCAAAACTTTCGCATGTCCAATACCTAGCGGCGGTGTCATTTCTAATACATTCTCAGTTCTATATTCATGGTTATAAATGCTATTTTCGATCAAGCCGGACGTATTAAATATTTAAAGGGCAGAAATTGAGTTATGTGTTATTTTCCATTGAAAGTTCGGTATTGGAATACTGTGGGATATAATATTAAAGTCATGTTGGTAAAGCTATTTGGAAAAGATATGTTTTTTTGCGGTATGTCCTTTTTGAACCAAATGCCCGTCTTACACTGTAACAAAGTGGCGCCCACTTTCGCGTTTCTGAAGGTCATTCCTATTAGTCACAGGTCTAATTACTATTTAGTTTTTCTTGGTGGAGGTATTCCTGTGGCTAATGAATGACCAACGTTGGGATAAAGGACCCTGCCCTGCCCATCTATCCTATTAAATTACTAAAATTGTTAGCAACAATTAGCAAATAAATTCTGCCTTTGTTATAGTACACTAATTTTGTCTCATTTATCTGTGATATAATAGTGCAACATAAAAAAGTGGCAAAAGTGGCGTACCAACCGTACAGTCTCTCAAGTGCAGCTGCCAGAATAAATATAGACGACGGTAGGCAGACATACAGGTTTTAATTACCTCTGTGTTATAGTGTCCTCTTAAAATTCGAAACGAAGACGAACGTCACGGATAGGTATCATTGCCTTGAGATATTCTAGTTATCCATAAGCGGTTAAACCCAATTACAAAGCACTCATCAAATTATATATTATAGTATTACGGAGGAGCTAGGTGTTAGGTCCATTGCGATGATAGCTCAGTGGGAGTGACGTCGGGTACCGCGGCGAAGGTCGTAGATTCGAATCCTACAATGAGCTTGAGCTTTCCATAGAAACCATAGTACCCTACTTTGTAGTACTCGACTGGCAGGCCGGAAAATTTGTCCAAGCACTTATCTGTGTGTTCCAACAGCTGCACTTGAGAGCCAGTTCCCATCTAGGCTTTCTGTGCTTATCACCTTCGGCCACATCATCACTTACCATGGTGAGAGATTGTGGTCAAACAGAAGCTGATCGAGAATTCGAAAAGGGAAGATTTTCCTCCAGCCTAGGTCCAACCGTGGTCCGACTGATTTTTTTTTTTTTTGAGGAGGACTTAAAGGTGGCGGTCTGAAGGACCATAGACACCCTTACGCGGACTATTCGGCGAGCGCTTAGGGCTCTCAGCCGTGTTTGTTTGTGACGACTCACCGCTGAGGGCGCCCCAGTTGGGGCCCGAACCTCGGCTCAGGGCGTCGTCGGGGGACACAAAAAGTGGGACGGACTTCGCCTAAGCGATTTAGAGGAGTTTTTAGGGGACGGTCGGATTACTGACTGTGGCGGCTCGGGCCGTTAACGACTGACTAACGGGGGGACGAGACTGAATCTGAGTGGGACGTCGCGACGGGCCTCTCCGGCGAGGGCGGAAACGCGGGCGTTGTTTCTCGAGGGCTGCGCGAGCCTCCCTATCCTGAATTTGAGCTAAAGTTATGGGATCATCCGGTTCGCTGAGGGCGACCTTAGGCCTACGGATTTTTGAGATCTTTGAGGGAGTATAGTTGGCAGTTTTGACTATTAACGGATTCGCGTGGTTTAGGGCACGATCGTAATAACGGCGAGATGCGCACTTAATGAATTGCTTAACTGTGGGCAGATTGAGGTCTATGTGTAGATCTAGGTTACGCATGTACCACGGGGCGCCCGTGGCTTTGCGCATGAAGCGGTTTGGTCCGACTGTAGATGTTGGAAGCTTATATATATGCAGATCGGTTGGAAAACTTCGATAGCGCGATGTAGATTATTGGAGCGCCATCTATCTAGGAGTCGTGCGAACTATATCTGTGTTGTAGATAGATGTCGCTACAGTATCAATAGTCACATTTAGCAAATGATTGAATAGGGTTTGATATGGCGCAAAACATCGGGAAACGGTAATTCAATATGGCGGGTCGGTAGCATCCCGGGTAATTGTGTTTCACGGGCGCCATTTGCCCTTTATTGTGGGTCTATTGGAATTTGTCACATTTCACCCTAGGATGGTAAGTACTAGCGGTTATACAGGTATGTTATGGCGTTTACCTCTGGTAGATACTCTCATAAGAAATGTAGTGATCGGGTAAAATAGCGTTTATAGTTTTTGATAAATACAACACAATACAAATATTATTTATTGTTGATACCGCAAGACTAATAAATAACAGTGAAAACAATTTAGGCGGCCTTATCTCTGAAGCGATCTTTTCCATAATCTGTATTGTGTATGTACCAAAGTTTAATAAATAAATCAGTTCATTAAGTTTAGGAGTTCATCGCTGACAAACAATATTGATTGGTTTACAAGAAACAGAACTATGCTAACCAGATAACTTAAATACACACCCAGATCCAGAAGGTATTTTCCAATAATTTTAATATACTTCAACGCCTAAAACTTACAAAACATTTGTTGTAGGTAATCTATGTAAGTTTTATTTATATGTAGTGGGTACTTGAATAAAGTCAGTTGTTGTCTAACACTCAAGGCGTATCATTTAAACACGACAACATTCAAAAAAACTTTACCAAGTCTTTCACATTTATTTGACTCGAATATTTACTGCTATATTCACTATTTCATATACTTCTAATAACATAGTCAAAACTGTTGGACCCTTTCACTGACCTTTGTAATTCCAATTTGGACCCCTCGGCCCTGTTTCCTGATAAAATAAAACATACCCATTTGATCCGTGGAGCGTTATGGCACCCAGCGTGGGAGTTGTGAGTCTTATCCGTTCCAGAAATGTAATTCATAAAACTTTACAAATAGTATGTTTTTTTTGTATTTATTTGGGCAAACAAACAGTGTTAAATTATGTAATTATACAAGGCTAAGGATAAAAATGAATATACAAATTTAACACCAACACCGTAAACCACAGATTACATTAAAGAATTTTTTTTTTTGTTCGGGTTTTTTTATACATGTATATCGTCCCTACATTAGCAATACAAGGGGGATTGCTAATGGTTGTACACCTTATTACAATGCCTTAAAGGCAAACTGGCTTGAGGGTGGTAGCCAGCCAGTCGAGTACTACAAAGTATGGTACCACCGTGCTGTGATTTCCTCACAATGTGTTCCTTCTCCGAAAGCTCAAGCTTGTGGGGTTTAAAAGTTACTTAGTAGATAAGGCGATGATAGCTCAGTGGTATTGACGTCGCATACGGCAACGAAGATCGTGGGCTCAAGGGGAGCAAAATACCGTGACAACACATTGGAAATCCCCTGGTATTGCTAATGTACAACTTTTTTTTTATTCTGGATAAGCTTGTGTTTGACCACAATCTCACCATGGTAAGTATGTGGTAAGATGATGTGGCCGAAGGTAAGCACACAAATCCAAGATGGGAACTGGCTCTCAAGTGCAGCTGTCGGAACACTCCGATAGGTGCTTCGCGACAGATTTTCAACTTGAGGGTGGTAGCCAGCCAGTCGGGTACTACAAAGTACCCTACCACCATGCTATGGTTTCCTCACGATGTTTTCCTTCACCGAAAGCTCAAGCTCATTGTAGGAATCGAACCCACGTTCTTCGCCGCGGTATCCGACGTCACTACCACTGAGCTATCATCGCCTCGAAAGATTTGCATAGACTTAAAACATTAACTTTGTAAATAAACGGATTTCTTATCAAAAAGTTATATAACTGGCTATAATAAGGATATATGTCCCAGGAAAACAATAAAATAATAATAGAATCTAGATTCAAGTTAAGCGAGCACTTCACCTACACTGGCTATGTACTAAAAATGTACTGTAAATGGATGACTGTCATACGGTAACTTTGATCGTCGGTGTCGCAAGTTTCACGATAAGCCAAATTACATTCCGATGCCAAATTGCCAATCGTCAAACGGGTTCTTTTACGTGATAGTCATTCAATTGCTTTTCGACACAAAAGTTTAATGGCGTCGAGGACATTTCGTTGTACCATTTTCTTGCATACAACTTCCTGAGAGTACCTAATATCAGCTCAGATAGATTTTTTTTTTTTTTTTTTTTTATTCTGGATAGGCTTGTGTTTGACCACAATCTCACCATGGTAAGTGATGATGTGGCCGAAGGTGGTAAGCACACAAAGCCTAGATGGGAACTGGCTCCCAAATGCAGCTGTCGGAACACACCGATAGGTGCTTGGCGACAGATTTTCAACTTGAGGGTGGTAGCCAGCCAGTCGGGTACTACAAAGTACCCTACCACCGTGCTATGGTTTCCTCACGATGTTTTCCTTCACCGAAAGCTCAAGCCCATTGTAGGATTCGAACCCACGACCTTCGACGCGGTATTCGACGTCACTTACCACTGAGCTATCATCGCCTTATAAAGTAAAATAGTCTCCACGAAAAAAATGCTACAAAGTTTAAGTTTGCATTTGAAATAGGGTAGTGTCTAGGTTCATTAAAAATGAATTCTAATTAGTCCGTCGGTAAGATTATCAAAAAATATTAGACGCAACTTTTTTTGGTAATCTAACTGACCGACTAAATATACTTTTTGGGATTCTACCCTATTATAATCTTTTTTTAATTTTTTTTTGTAGAGTTATTTTTGTTCTAGTTTGTATAAAATAAAAGTACTTTTAAGCAACATTGTTTTAGTACATTATAAACACTAAATTAGTTTGTTTAGAATCAGTAACAGAATCGATGGTAATCTTATACTTATTTGCTTCAAAATGAGTAAAATAGTACAAGCTCTGCTTAGTTTGAAATCAAATGGCCGTGTGAAGAAAGTCCCAGGATAGGTATTTTATACAATGGTAAATGAATTCTTGAAAATAATCCACGACGTAGATCTGATTAAGCAAAAAACCGGTCAACCGAGGGTTCCGCACAAATTTTGTATATTTTTTTGTTAATTATTTTATTCTCTATTTAGTATTTGTTGTTATAGCGGCAACAGAAATACATCATCTGTGATTTCAACTATCTAGCTATCACGGTTCATGGGATACAGCCTGGTGACAGACAGACAGACATACATACGGACAGTAGAGTACGGCACCCTAAAAATGAGCGTGCCTTAAAATAGTCGCATATGATCAACCTCTCGGATAATGGGTTGGTACTATCTGACAGACAACTCTACAATCGTAGATAAAAGAGTTTTGAGTTTGAGGCTGTACGGGCTAAAACCCTTTGCCCGCATTACAATAGAGGAAATAAAATTACACACTTCCGCCCCTATCTGACAGCCAATTCGACCCGGCTTCCTGTTAGATACTTCCGTCCTTTTCACAAAATCACTATTAGCAAATATATAGGTAGGAGAGGTAAAATGTTACACTTGAAGAATAAAACAAGGAATCCAACATTGACATTTTAGTTAAACATATTGACAATTCAGTATTCTTCACACATATTTTCATACACTGGTCACTAGTAAATAATGCTTCACAAAGTACAATGCGACCTAAGTACAGTGGCAGCCAAATTAAGCCTTTTATGATTCCAACCGAGTTAGCCGGAAGCGAACTCCAACTGGACTGAGGCCAACTTCTATTGAATTACATACACTTTCATCACCACCGCTCAAGATATTTAATATTTTAGATATTTTTCCAATGGCTTTATTGGACGAGGACATGAAGGAACTTTGGTATATGAAACTCTGTTTTTACCTAACTTTATGATACATTTCCGCCCCGCGGTTTCACCCGCATTCCCGAGGGATCTTTTCCCGGGATAAAAAGTAGCCTATGTGCTATTTCAGACTATAATCTATCTCTATGCCAAATTTTATCCTGATCCATTCAGCCGTTCTGGCGTAAATGAGTAACAAACATCCATCCATCCAAACTTTCACATTTATAATACTAGCTGTTCCGCGCGGTTTCACCCGCTTTCCCGAGGGATCTTATCTTTTCCCGGGATAAAAAGTAGCCTATGTACTATTCCAGACTATAATCTATGTCCATGCCAAATTTCATACAGATCCATTCAGCCGTTCTGGCGTAAATGAGTAACAAACATCCATCCATCCAAACTTTCACATTTATAATACTAGTATAAAATATGGCGTGGGTTTTTACCTTGCGTAATAGATTTATTAACAACATTTTTCTATGTATTGAATTTAATTTAAGAGCATATTAACATTGCTAGCTATTTGACTGCGTTCGTGAAGAATTCTTTTATGAAAATCGTGTTCATTTTCCTTCTTTTGACCCACTTTAAGGTAGATTTTTCAAAATTTGATCAGTAGTTTCGGAGATTAACTTCCAACTCCAATCTTACTAACCTTATCTCTTTATAATACTAGTATAGCTGAGGTCCTGCAGATTTCAAGGTATCTTTGTACCCAATTTCATTAAATTTATTCAGGCGTTTATAAACGAAAACTAAACTAATATTAGTATTGTTTTATTTATTATCTTTAGTAATCTTGGTTTCTTGATTTTACGGTCTTATCCTTAGATTTACTTTAGGAATACTTTTTTTTATTTTTTTTATTCTGATTAAGCTTGTGTTTGACCACAATCTCATCATGGCAAGTGATGATGTGGCCGAAGGTGGTACGCACACAAAGCTTAGATGGGAAATGGCTCCCAAGTGCAGCTGTCGGAACACACCGATAGGTGCTTGGCGACAGATTTTCAACCAGTCGGGTACTACAAAGTACCCTACCACCGTGCTATGGTTTCCTCACGATGTTTTCCTTCACCGAAAGCTCAAGCTCATTATAGGATTCGAACCCACGACCTTCGCCGCGGTATCCAACGTCACTACCACTGAGCTATCATCGCCTTAATACTTAATGTAATATAATTGGCAGGTGTATGTGCCGCCGCTGGTGTCCAGGCTTCTGCAAGAAACCGACGGGCTCCACAGTGTCGGAGAGCAGCGCGAAACAAGACGCTAACCATCAGCAGGTACGATTGAGTTTATACGTATCTAACTAACACATTGATTTCATTAATAAATTATAATATTTATTTCAATTACTTATCCTATTGTAAAACCAGATGTATCCTGGTTTTACAATCTCCTTTTAAGCAAGTTTGCTTGTGATAGGAGATGAGGCTCATCCATAGCCATTACCATAGTTAGTCAAACTCAAACTCAAAATGTTTTATTCAATTTTAGGACACTTAAGGAACACTTATTGAACGTCTTATTGCTAGTTTTTAATGCTATTGTTACTGTTACCACCATTTCCAAATAAAGACCTGTCAGGAGAAGAAACGGCGAAACAAACTCCCCGGTTTTTTTTTTTACAATAGTCCCTCTTTTCTCTTTTAAATATAATAATGGATACATTGTATAATATCGTTTAATAGTAGTATATACTTAGTAAAGTAAATATTGTAAATACTTTTAGTTGTCAGTTCATAGGATTCACTATATAAGGTATTTAGCTATGTTGAGGGATGAGTTCAAATTAGACAACTTATTTAGGCACGAAAATTAACCGCTTTATTTACGTTCTACAAAGCAGTGGGCGCGCGAGCAAGCCCTTCCGTCCCACTATTTGTGTCCCCCGACGACGCCCTGAGCCGAGGTTCGTGCCCCAACTGGGGCGCCCTCAGCGGTCAGTCGTCTAAAATTTGCAACTCGGTAGAGAGCCCTAAGCGCTCACCGAAAAGTCCGCGTAAGGGTGTCTATGGTCCCTCAGACCGCCACCTTTAAGTCCTCCCCAAAAAAAAAAAAAGAGCAAGCCCTAGAGATGACTGAATGCACTTCCCGCAGAGGGCAACGGGGAGGCAACAGTCTTACAATTTTATGCTGACATTGCTACCAATGTCAGCATAAAATTGACGGGCCGGTTGGTGTGGTTGGTTAACACACTGCCTATCACGATTCCCATGCACACATTTGTGTGCATGAACATGTCTGTTTGTCCTGAGTCTGGGTGTAATTATCTATTTAAGTATGTATTTAAAAAAAAATGTGTAGTATATCAGTCATCTGGTTTCCATATTACAAGCTCTGCTTAGTTTGGGATCAGATAGCCGGGTGTGAACAAATGTCCGAGGATATATATAATGTACTTAATGTGTCGCTACAATATCTATGTGTCGTTAAATTAATAAAAATAAAAATATTACATAGCAGTAAGTACGACAAAGCAAAAACCAAATACCTGGGTGTTATTCAAAGTCAAAGTCAAAACCGTTTAGGCCCTAGAAGGGCACTTATGAAGCTCGAATTACAGAAGTTACCACCGGTTCGGAAGTCAGCCTTCAACTGAGAAGAACCGGCAAGAAACTCAGCAAGGTTACATTTTTAAAATTATTTTGGACCATCTGACTATATTGGCTTTTTTTTCAATGTTTAACAGTTTTATTCATTCACCATTCATAAATGAGCTCAATCTGCTTATTTTTGAATATAATTAGATTATGGCGATGATAGCTGTTAGTGACGTCGGGTAACGCGGCGAAGGTCGTGGGTTCGAATCTTACAATGGGCTTAAGCTTTCGGTGAAGGAAAACATCGTGGGGAAACCATAGCAAGGTGGTAGGGTACTTTGTAGTAGGTATTTCTCTGGCTGACTACCTCAAGTTGAAGTATGTCGCTAAGCACCTATCGGTGTGTTCCGATAGTTGCACTTGAGAGCCAGTTTCCCTCTAGGCTTTGTGTGCTTATTGACATGACAGAAATATATGGTTGTAGTAGCTTCTCTCTGCACCTGCTTCCCCCTGGCTTAGTGTAAAATATTTGAAAATGTATCTAAATGTACTTATAATAATGTAAGAAAGATCCACTGTTAAAAAAAAATTGCCTTGCTGAGTTTCTTGCCGGAGTCTTCTCAGTTTAAGTGTATTCCGAACCGGTGGTAGAGTCAATTTGTAACGTTCATGAGTGCCTTACCAGGGCCTAAACTGAATAAATGAGTTTTGAGTTTGAGTTTGAGTTTATTATCTACGGCCACATCATCACTTACAATGGTGAGAATGCGGACCAAAGTAAAAAAAAAAAACTTGAGAGGTGTCAAGGGACACCCGGATGGAACGAAGTTATATAAGTTATATAAGTCGAGAGAGAATATATTATATATATATATATATATATAAAAAAAAACATTTCTATTTATATATATATAGAAATGAAAATATCTGGCTTGCTTTCTATAAGAGAGAGAGAGAGAGACAGACAGAGAAACATGCGCACGCCGCACAGCGGTCAGAAAAGTGTCGGTGATTTTGTAAGATTTTTTTCCGTCTAGCCCCCTTTCACAACGCGCGATAAGGAACTTCGTTCCAAAAACACGAATATATTTTTCTTTTTCGTTACCAGTTAATCTCAATTTGTATACGCTGTTGAATCCAATCGGATGAAAGTTGATGTATTTATTCTTGGATATCAATTGAGATCGAAAAAGGCGTTTAATCAATCTGACCGCATGGCATACGTATTTAGGTACATATTTATTTTCTTTTTTTAATATTCAATCATTTATATTATTTACAAAATAAGAACGTTAAGTTTAGTTACTTACTTATTAATCTTATTCCTATCCTACTACTTTTAAATTCAAAAGGCAGAGTGATTTTAAAGCTAGTTAACTCTTTTAAGCATAAACTAGTGAGTCTCGGTTAGTTCAAAAGCGCCTGGAGTTTCCACCGCTTTGTGAATCCGAAACGCATCATTGCTCAAATAATTAATGTAGGCGCTCCATGTTCAGAAACTAAAGGATTAGTTATAGAACGCAGTAGTGGATTCAGAATTTTGGTTTGGAACGGGTTTGACTCTGCTGTAGGTAGGTTTTTATTAAGGTACCATATCACAGAAAATAGAAAATTGAATTTGATAATTTGTTTTGGGGTGAATCCACTTGTTTATAGTATACTAGCTGTCTTATCTTATCTTTTCCCGGGATAAAAAGTATCCTATGTTTTATTCCAGGATATGATCTACATGTGTGCCAAGTTTCAGTGAAATCTGTTCAGCCGTTTTTGCGTGAAAGCGTAACAAACATCTTCACACCCAACCATCCAAACATACTTTCAGATTTATAATATAGGATTATTAAATAGGTACCAAGTCCTGGTAGTCATTTTATAATTGTTTTAACACATGTATGTAGGAGAGGTTAAATTTTAAACTTAACTGAAATCACATGTAGGTACATAGCTTGCGTGACTATGAATAATTGACGTTGGGGTACATACGGTGTTTTATTTCGAGCGTTAACGCTGCTGTTATAGCTTTTATTAAAGTAGGAGAAGTAGATACAAAACAATATGTTCTTGCTGAAATCCACTGCTAAAAAAATTGCCTTGCTGAGTTTCTTGCCGGAGTCTTCTCAGTTTAGTGTATTCCAAATTGGTGGTAGAGTCAATTCTAACATTCATAAGTGCCTTACCAGGGCCTAAACTGAATAAATGAGTTTTGATTTTTATATATTTTGTGTATCTTGGTTTGGTTTAAGGTTGCCTTTTTAATTTAACCATAAAGTGATTATTTAATGGCTCGTGTCACTTTTAGGGACTGTGCGATCTACTATGAAAGTGCATAAAATATTTTCTTCTGAAATGCTATGAATCAATGCAATCATATGCACGGAATTTTTTTTATTATTTTAAACGTTTCTACGGATTATTACATTACAAAAAAATATATAACACATCCAAAATCTTAACCATTAAGCTAAAAAAATACATTAAAATCACTATCATTTCCGGGTGATTCAAACGCGGCCATTATGGCGCGTTTATTTTGTGATGTGAGATTATACGAATTCGATGTCAAAAATGAAGTGTTTGGTTCACAAAGTTACTAAAGTAATTACCATGGAAAAGCACAGAAAACTTATAAATTATAATAAATTTAAGCGTAGTGGTTACAAACTCTGTGGTCGAGTTTCAAAGTGACGTCACGATTACTCACGATTTGCTCATGGGGCGTTTTGGAAATTTGCGAGGGAATTTAGGTATGATTTGGTAACAATATGAATTACATAAAAAAATCGTCCATTTTGAAGTCAAAGTCAAAGTCAAGTCAAAACCATTTATTCAGTTTAGGCCCTTGAAGGGCACTTATGAAGGTCGAATTACAGAAGTTACCACCGGTTCGGAAGTCAGCCTTCAACTGAGAAGAACCGGCAAGAAACTCAGCAAGGTTACATTTTTTAAACATTTTTGGACCATCTGACTATATTGGCTTTTTTTTCAAATGTTTAACAATTTTATTCTTAAACTAATACAAAAATACATAAAAAATTATAACCCGCATTAGTTACCTACATAGTTAACTAAAACAAAAAAATACCAAGATAATAAAAGCGTAGGTATAAAAAATAATTAAAAATGGTAATTAACAATAAAAAACAATGTGTAAGTACTTGTACAGAGTGCAGCTACCTCCAGACATCTTTATCCTCAATATAATGGGCTACCTTATCATAAGCTTTTTCTTTCAAAACTTTCTTTATGTACGATTTGAATTTAGAATCAGTCATCTTGGTAACAGATGCTGGTAATCTATAATATAAAAATGAATCGCAAAATGTGTTGGTAAGCGCATAACTCAACAACGCCTGGACCAATTTGGCCAATTCTTTTTTTTAAATGTTCGTTGAAGTCCAAGGATGGTTTTTACGGCGAGAAAAATTCGTATAATTGCCGGGAATACCCTAAAAACAGCCCTTTTCTTTTTCCCATACAAACCCCCAGCTGTCAAACATTTGACGTCAATCGAAACAAGACAAAGACGCGTTTTAGAGAAATAGGGCAGAACAAGGTCTGCCGGGACAGCTAGTTTATTATAAAAGCGAACACTGTTCCCAAGAAATGACTTTTTAACTCTAGCTAATCTAAGTCACGTGCCTATTCCCCATTCACGGCTACTTTTCTCCAAACTGAGAATACCTCATGGATCTAATTAGGTCCTTCTTCAAAGTAGCTGTCAAAAGGTTTTAAAACGCAACTCGCAGCGTCGGACGAGATTTCTGCCCGTATGTATTGCATTGACTACGTTACTTATTCAGAGGTGGCACCCTACTCACTCGGATTTATACGTGACCGGGGAAGTCCCAACACTGTTTATTGCTATGATTGCGAGTGAATGTACACTTGGAACGTCTACGCAGCTTCTTACCGGTAACAAGGGAGTGTAGGGATGTTACAAAAGGTCGTAGGGATACTGATTCGTGGAATGTCGTTCCATTAGCTGAGTAAGGGTTAGAATAGCTTTTTAAAAGTATTGTCTACGTTTCAATGTTTGTATAAGTGTCTCAAGGGACTTGATGGTGAATTTAGTTCTTTGTTCTTGGTTGTAATTGTCTTATTATTTTATTCTTTTACTTATTTATTCAATGTAGGTATTTAATAGTTTTAGCTGAGTATATCTTACTAATATTATTAATGTGAAAGTTTGTATAGAAGTTTGTAAGAAACAAACAGCCAGATAGATTAAATTGTAATGTTTGAGTTACGTCATATTAGATGTATTTTAAGGCGATGATAGCTCAGTGGTAGTGACGTCAGATACCGCGGCGAAGGTCGTGGGTTCGAATGCTACAATGAGCTTGAGCTTTCGGTGAAGGAAAACATCGTGAGGAAACCACAGCACGGTGGTAGTGTACTTTGTAGTACTCGACTGGCTGGCTACTACCCACAAGTTGAAAATCTGTCGCCAAGCACCTATAGGTGTGTTCCGACAGCTGCACTTGAGAGCCAGTTCCCATCTAGGCTTTGTGTGCTTACCACCTTCGGCCACATCATCACTTACCATGGTGATATTGTGGTCAAACACAAGCTTATCCAGAATAAAAAAAAATATGTATGTCATATGTTTGTGAATAAATTCAATTTCAATAAAATGAACGCCATCTTTTTTGTGTATTCTTGTAGTTGTAGCATTATCAGAAAGGACTAAATAAGCTCCAAATATCTCATTACACTGTCGATTACGACTTGACCAAACTGCATTTTTGCCATCGAGTTCTAGAGAGCAGCCGTATCTCTCTCACACGCCGGTGTTAGATAAGGATGGAGAGAATGCGTTTGACCTATGCGCTTGCGGCGACGACCGATTTTGGCAACTCGATCGTAAAGGCCCGATTGCGATGAAATATAGTTATAATGTTTATATTGAGATATTAATATTCTTTTATGACTACTACGTTATTCATTGTAATGGAAATTCATATTATCAATGTGTTATGTATTATTTCAAAACAATGTGATAAAATAAAAATACTTTTTCTTCTTTGTTTGTCAACCTACTTTCTTTTGGATTCTAAAAAAATGTATACAGTAAGCTTTTTTTTCCTATAAATTTAATGCTGGATATTCGACCAGAATTTCGACCTATGTAAAATCAATATTTGTTTGTTCGTATTTTATGAGCTGTCATACCGTTCATCTGATTGTAATGAAACTGTGAGATGTTCTGGCCTGCAAAGAAGTTGTATAAATAAAATATCCCCAATTTAAAAAAAAAAAAACAGAAATACATCATTTGTGAAAATGTCTAACTATCACGGTTCATGAGATACATACAGCCTGGTGACAGATAGACAAACGGACAGCGGAGTCTTAGTAATAGGGTCCCGTTTTACCCTAAAGACAACAAAAGCGCGAGTCGGACACGCACACCGAGGGTTCCGTGTAATCTCGTAGTTATGTTAATCATCACAAGAATCGAGTCTCAACTAATTTTTTCTGTTTTTTTTCCTATATGTTGTTTTTTTTTATCTGATTAAAAATTTACAGTTTTCAACTTGATACCTCCACGCGGTCGACGGACAGACGGACTACAAAGTCGGACTATAAGGGTTCCGTAGAATCGTGAAAATAACAAATTCATTAAAAGATTATCTTCATATATTTGCGTTGAATGCTCACTCAGTCTCTTTGTCCAGACAATAGAACTAATCCACTAATTGTTCAAACAACCTCTCGAGTAATTATAAAATGAAAACGACTGTATAATGAAGGCACAGGGCTGTATTTGGGTCAATCGTGAATCGCGCTTGGTGTCTTTAATGTATGGAGCAATTAAACTTTTGCTAACGCATTTCCTTTCCTTACCTATTTTGAACAGCTAAGATGTGAATGATCAGCAGTATTATGCTTATTCCAATATTGAACTTTAAGACACTTTTTATAAGAGTCTAACTCAATTAATTAACCATTGCTGAAATGTGATTAGGTAACGAAAATTTTAACATTATTTTAGCCTTAGTTTGGCTCTGTCTGTCTGTACACTGTATTTAATAATACTCTGATTAATTAGAAACCTTCAACAGCTATTGGTTCTGTGGCTCTCGAATCTCGAAGCACGTAAAATTAATGGATTCTATCCTTTGTTGGAATTCATAATATTATTTCTAATATCGCTAGACCACACTTTAGGTTAATTAAAACATAACTTGTCTTTTTTACTATGTTTAAATATTTTTTAAACATTTTTTAGTATCTTTTGACTTTAAAACGCAGGCAAATCTATGAATCCACAAATATAATGCTAATTAGTTAATAATAATAATATGCTTTCTAAGCATCCGCCGACAATAAACTCAGCATTTTTTCAAATCATCTCAGTTTTATAAACATACTTTCTGTCCTCCGACGGTTACACCCGCGCTCCCGAGGGATCTTATCCTTTCCCGGTATAAAAAGTATCCTATGTGTTATTCCAGGATATGATCTACCTGTGTACCAAGTTTCATCAAGATCGGTTAAATAGTTTCTTAAATCATTGCGGACCAATATCGTGTAACGTGATTTTTTAATATTAAGTAAGTCGTTACTTAGTAAATTAAAAACTCAACCAGACCAGCCCTCACAAGCAGCACATGTTCACAATATTATATTAATGAGTCAAAAACAACAATTCGCTCATCGGAGGCGATGTGTAAAGTGATAATTTAAAGAAAACATTGAAGAAAGTCCAAATATATACTTTAACATGAATTTTAAAGTTCAAGCTCACAATAACGTGGCCGTATTACTATACCAACCTATCCTCTAGTACTCACCAATAATGATTGCCTCCACACACGCACACACACACATACAAACACATACCTGTACACCCACACATAAGTGCAAACCAATACATAGATGTTTACTTGTATTGCATTAATATACGTATCCTAAATTATGGTGTAACTAATTTTATGAATCCATACTTAATCCCACTCAAATAATAAATGTGAAAGTTTGGATGGATGGATGGATGGATGTCTGTTACTCTTTAAACGACTGAACGGATTTTGATGAAACTTGGCACACATGTAGATCATATCCTGGAATAAGACACGGAAAAGGATAAGATCCCTCGGGAACGCGGGTGAAACCGCGGGGGACAGCTAGTATTATAAATGCGGAAGTGTATCTGTCTGTCTGTTACCTCTTCACGCTTAAACCGCTGAACCGATTTAGATGAAATTCGGTATAGAAATAGATGAAACCTTGGAGTAGAACATAGGATGCTTTTTATGCCGGGAAAAGATAAGATCCCTCGGAAACGCGAGTGAAACCGCGGGGTGGAAAACTAGTTAAAAATATTATCATTAGGGTATTACTTCATAAAATATCTAATTCTTATCTTTTTTTCCCGTTATATTCGATGTAAAAATGTCTATTAGAAGCGCCAATCTCAGTCAGTTAGCCCGTGAAAATCCCACAAAAACCTATTAAGTAGAATACTTTCGTAGATTAGCATTTAATCAGGTAACATACTATTCCCGTTTTTGATTTAACATATAAATACACAAGGTCGTACCCAGGTGGGGACAGCAGATTTTTTATAGCTAACTACCTACCGTTTTTGATAGAAATTATACTTGTGGGTTTTTCGCCTACTTATATTACAGATATACGTTGGTAGAGAAAATCTCACAAAAAAAAAACAAAATAGATAATGTAATTGATAGATTTAAGTGCTACTCGACGCGTACGTGAGTACGTCCATTATAAATGTTATTGCTTACACTCATCTACGCGTCGAGAAGCACTTGGGATTATATGGATTAAAGAAATAAGAAAGAAAAATAAATTTATTCGTACTCACACACACAGAGACAGCAAAACGTTGTGTGAGGCCAAAAAAGGCAACTATCTCAGCATATGATGCTGCAGCGCTGGTTTTCAGATAGTGCCCTCAGCACGGTCAATCGCGGCACAGACATAAAAATATATATACATGTATTTAACTATGTAAAATAATAATAAAGTGTAGGTAACATAATTAATATATCTACTATATAAAAATAAGTCGGGTTTTCCTTCCTGACGCTATAACTCCAGAACGCACGAACCGATTTCCACGGTTTTGCATTCGTTGGAAAGGTCTCGGGCTCCGTGAGGTTTATAGCAAAGAAAATTCAGGAAAAATTACCCACTAGTTATAGTATAAAACAGTATAAAATTCCAACTTGTACAGGCAACGACTAGACTTTACTGTGAATGAGATATAACGTGACGTGATTGACGCTTATACGCGTATTTAGCACTGAACGCGTTAAATTATATTCTACAATAATTTTATTCATTAGTGTATTTTAACGATAAATCTCTTTACAATAACAACAATTGTAAACTATGTAAACTGTATTTTTAAGCTGACTTTGGATCTTTGAAATATAAACGTAAAATGTCGCAACTAATAACAGCGAATGAAGGGTACGAAACGAAATTATTGCCAAAATTTCCCTTTGCCCTTCTTGTTCATGTGTGGGTGATGCGCAAGAGTAGCCACGCCTCACTACACGCGCAGTCACCTGCCAAGCGTGAGCCTTCAATGTTGACCGGGTTCTGTATATCCAACTAATATTATTAATGTGAAAGTTTGGATCGATGTATGTTTGTTACTCATTTACGCCAAAACGGCTGAATGGATCTGGATGAAATTTGGCATGGAGATAGATTATAGTCTGGAATAGCACATAGGCTACTTTATATCCCGGGAAAAGATAACATCCCTCGGGAACGCGGGTGAAACCGCGCGGAACAGCTAGTACTTAATAAGAATGTCCAATCAGCTTTCTTTTTAATAATTGCGATATCGATAGTTTTTTTAGAGTTTTGTATGAAATGTTATAAATATTCTCCATCAAGATCCCAAAAGACTGAAAAAATATGTAATGTATTCGTAATTTTTGAGTATTTTTAGATGTTTCATATTCTTGTTAGTGTTAGTTTTTTTTATTTCAAATTCATGAATACATCTTATATGATACAGTGACACTACGGAATTTATTTCCAAATAACAGTGTTAAAGTAAATATAAAAATGGACATATGCCAATTAAAAAGCTTTACTCTTCTCAGCTTTGCGCCAATTATCGTTTTATTTGGTCAATAATCTTTTCCATCTGTCTTTAAATTATACTGATTTCATATGTCCATGAATTGTACCACCAAAATAAGTATCGCTTTTCTTCGCTTCGACATACGTCTTCTCTTAATGGTTTTTCTATTTCGATTCCCTCTCACAGAACCCTATAATGTGTAAGTGTGCGTGCGCCCACTGGTGTTAGTGTAAGCCGGTTTTAAAGTACAATTTTAGGGACAAGTAAATGTATAAATAGTTGAATAGTTAGGTATGTTGGTACAGGAATTTTTGGGGCAGCCATTGCCTTGGTCTCGCTACAAAATATACCTACATTATATGAAGTATGCGACCATGGCATCTGTTTCAAGTCATTGCTAAGTGGTTACTTTATCATTTGATAATGCTGTCAAGTTAAAATTAAGTTTGGATAAATTATTGAAACCTTTTTTTATTAGGTTTAGGCAGGTGGTTATATTTTAGTTTGTCCATTTCATCGTTAGGCCATTGGATCCGTGAGGCCAGAGATGTAGCTCGTTTGTTCAGAATTGTTAATTTACTTTAGCTTGGAGGACTTTCTTTTAATTTTACTATGTGTACTTTATAGACAGTTTCTACCTGAAACTACCTTTTTATCGAAACATTAGAATGATAGATAATTATGTCCACAGTTAAAACTCAAAACTCATTTATTCAGTTTAGGCCCTGGTAAGGCACTTATGAACGTTACAATTGACTCTACCACCGGTTCGGAATACACTTAAACTAAGAAGACTCCGGCAAGAAACTCAGAAAGGCATTTTTTCTGCACTGTATCTTTCTTTGATTTTATCTCTATTTTTATCCCGGGAAAAGATAAGATCCCACGGGAACGCGGGTTAAACCGCGGGGGACAGCTAGTCTATAATAATATTTATCTGGTGATAAAAATACTATCTTGTAGATAATCTTTGATAAATATATTTTTAATTTAAAGACTGAATTAAAGAAAAAGAATGACATCAAAACATCATCAACAGGAAAACTGTGGAAACTTTTAATATAAATTTATTAACAATTTATTATTTGTGTATGAATGAATATGTAAAAATGTATGGTTGAACTGTCAAAACACAACACCAGCGACTTTGCGACACCTAGTGGGAAAATTGACAGTCCCCATTGCAATTGGGATATGACTGACATAATTATCAAATCAGCGTCTTTTTATTATGTCAAAACATTTTTTTTAAATTAAATATTGGCTTTATATTTAATAGAATAATCCAATAGAATAGCTGAGCGGTGACGAGATGTGTGAATAACTAAATTCTATTGGTTGTTTAAAAAACATCTCCGCTCCGCTCGTCTCCGCTCAGCTTTGGTGGATTCTCAGCCTAAATCTAAAGCCAATATTTCATAAAAAAAAATGCTTTGACATAATGAGCCTTAGACGTCATTAGTATATTGGTCCTTGCATTGCTAAGGAGCGGCGCGACATTTTATTCATCTAAGTATACGCCATTAAAAAAAGATCTTCTTTAATTAGATTGGCTTTTCAAAATAATAAAAAACGATAAATGATTGAGTATTTTTTGATGTTTAAATATATTATCATCATAAATCACTGAAATACTTAGTGTAACCTGAATTTAGACATTCTATACGCAACAAGGCAGCCATTTTTATTATTCTCCGAAAACGAATTCCTCTGCGGCAGTAGTATAACTGAAAACCATTTGCACCATTGTCTTGCATGCCCCATACAATTCACCCGAAAGTGAATACAAGCCAAACTTTAACTTTACTTAACAAACCTCCCACGTTTTCGACTCTATTACAAACGTAGTAAGGTACGAACAAAGATTTGTGGCGGTAAAAGATTTTTGTGGACTAACCGCAGCATCTTTGTTACGACTGTCTCGGTACCTAACGGTACATCAGGTTTGGTAGGTACCTATGTAAAAATGTTTGTAGTTCGTTATATATTTTCTTACACGAGAATATGAAGAGAATACTAATTCGATGGAAATGTTTTTTGTTTGGAGACAAAAGAAATGTGTTGGGAGACAATAGTGATTCTGTTAAACACGGCGATGGTAGCTCAGTGGTAGTGACGTCGGATACCGCGGCGAAGGTCGAGGGTTCGAATCCTAAGGTGAGCTTGAGCTTTCGGTGAAGGAAAACATCGTGAGGAAACCATAGCTCGGTGGTAGGGTACTTTGTAGTACCCGATTGGCTGGCTACCACCCTCAGGTTGAAAATCTGTCACCAAGCATCTATCGGTGTGTTCCGACAGCTGCACTTGAGAGCCAATTCCCATCTAGGCTTTGTGTGATTACCAAATTCGGCCACATCATCACTTACCATGGTGAGATTGTGGTCAAGCTTATACTGAATAAAAAAAAAGTATAGAAATAAAAGTTGTCATATTATAGACTAATTAATGATTGTTATTTACGGAAAAATAGAGGGTTTTTTGACGGACATACAAACATATAAAAAAACAAATATTTTATCTTAATAATATTAGTTTACATAGCATATGTGTGATGTTAATTTAAGAAGTAATTCTTGAAAAATTGTGATAAATTAAAAGAATGCTCTTTCAAGATCTGGGTTCAGGCTCCATCAAATGGGTAGTTATGATAGTTCTAATGAATGAAAGTTTAACAAATATCTCATCTCTCAATTAATTAGACGTATTTTACATATTGGATTAAAAAAAATATATTCGTAAAAAGATCTGTTAATTTTACTTCATAATTATAAAGTTATTTTTCAATGTGAACGTATTTGAAACACGCATTACGTTAGGTTAATCATTTAGTAACATCTGTCCCTTAATGAGCAGGTGCGAGGGATGTCGGAGATCTTTCTTTTCTTTTTTTAACTTGCATGATGTGTTAATTGCATTTTTGGGAAGTAGGAGATTCATTTTTATTCGTTACAAAAGTTTATCAAATGCTTAAAAGTACGCTGTACATACACTTCTCATCAGAAAAATCGACACACCTTGCAAGTTTATGTTTTGTAAGGATTATCAGAAGAATGTGTATATTTAAAAACGGAAGTGATATATAAAAAGAAGTGTCCTTATTGATTGATGATCATCAACTTATAGCTCTCAGACTGGCGCATAAACCGCATGACTTAGAAACCGTGATCACACGGTTTTTAAAAAGAACCCATAAGGGTGTAATATAGGGGATCATAGCTCATAATTCCCGATAACCGTGGGCCATAATATAACTCCAAATCTTTACCTACCAATAAACACAATTCGACTATCTCATAAGCAATAAATTCAAGTTTGTAGTCGATTTCAGCGATCCGGGCTTTAATGAGAGAAAGCCTCGGCTACGCTTCTGAGAATATCTTGAGAGTTGTCGATAACTTACTGGACATTTTAATTTTAAAGTTTGTTTAGTTGCTTTTCTTCGTTTTACATCTACACTAATAGTAGGGGAGGTAATGATGCTAAATTTGTAGTTACTCGAGCGTCTTTGGGACCTACTGGAATTTGAAGATTAGGTGGAATAAAAAAAAAGGTTATGTGATATTTTCCCCTTCAGCGGTGGGGGGAGCGTCTACAGGGTTTCAAAAATGTAAAAAAAAAACAGTCACCAAGAAATACTCGAGCGCGTCAGATATTAATAGGGTAGTCGCGCCACGTCTGTCTGATAACGGAAAAATAATAATCTGCCGTTTTGCGTGGTGGGGGTTAAGACAAGAAAATATTCAAAAAAAAAAATACTCGAGCGCGTCAGACATTGGGAGATAAGGGATGTTAAGTGAACCCTCCAGTAGCTCCTATTTTAAAGATTGACGATTTGGACGCGACCATCAGTCAGGGCCGATTTTTGAAATCGTGACCTTGATTTACTCGAGCGCGTCAGATTTTTATACAGGCGGTTCTTCTTGATGGCCTTGTTGTACTGACCCATAATCTGACAATTATGTTGAGGGATTTCCTTAATCTGACGGTTTGAAAATCTCGAAAATGGTTCAAGATATCGAAAAAATTTTTGCACAAAAGTTGTAGAGAATTTAATTTTCTACAATATTTATTATGAATACATATACCAAAAAACCCATAGGAAACGAGATATTTGCAATAAATGATTTTTTGACCTTTGACCTTGAAAAATCAGTAGTCGCGGGCACCTTAAGATAAGTAGCTTTTGAGACAAGTTTAGGGTGTCAAAATAAAGGTTTATACAAGTTAATAGCTGACTATATCTCATTCTGTGGTGAAACTCATAATATTCCAGGACACTTAATAATGATTTTAGCTACTCCGGCTTGTGCAAATCGGCAGATTATGATATTTCCGTGATTCGTGACTAATTTTCTTCAAAATAAAAAAAAACTAATCGCGCTCGAGAAAATCCAGGTGACGTTTTTTTTTGCAACTTTGCGAGTCTCCAATTTTCTTTCGTCACGCCCAAATTGTCAGATTATTGAAATGTACACTATTTTGCATGTAACTAACTTACCTTACCTTAATCTGACGCGCTCGAGTATTTCAAACCATCGATTTTTTTTTACTAATCTGACGGGCTACCCTAGACGTTCGACACTATATAGAGGGCTCATATTTGGTGAGAGTACTTCACAAGGTGCAAGGTTGCCCCCCTTATGTTAATCTGCCGCGCTCCAGTAAATACCGAAATCCCCTATTCGCCTCCCCTACCATAATATTATATAGAGGTAAAGTTAAGTTTAGGTGTGACCCGATTTTGACAAATCCCACTAATATTATAAATGTGAAAGTTTGGATGGATGGATAGATGGATGTTGCCAGAACGGCTGAACAGATCTGGAAGTAATTTGGCACAGAGATAGGCTACTTTTTATTCCGGGAAAAGATAAGATCCCTCGGGAACGCGGGTGAAACCGCGGGGCGAAACACTAGTCTTTCATAAATAGGAAGCTACGTTACCCCTGAGTGCATAGTTTATTTTTAAATTGAAAAACGGAAGTTACTTGTAATTTTACATGTGCTTAAAAAAGTATATTGTAAGTATCTATAACCTTGCCGTTTCTTTCCAGTAGACTTCCGAACCGGTGGTAACTTCCGTAGTCGACCTTCATAAGTAAATTCTATTTATTATTGTTTTTGGCTACGGCGGCAAATATTATCAGAGACTAGATAAATTAATACCTATTACTTTAATTTTATTTAGTTTCGTTTATTGCCGGCTCTTCTCAACCTTCCGAACCGTGCCTAGACTATTCATAAGTGCTTGTAAAGGACTATTTGAATGAAAAATATTTTCATTTTCATTAACTCTTTGACTATTATACACCCAGACTCAGGACAAATAGACATGTTCATGCACACAAATGTATGTCCTGGATGGGAATCGAACCTACACCCTGGGACGTGATACGTCAAAAAAGGAGAAAAATAGAGAAAAAACAAAAAGATAGTACATTCTATTCTACATGTATATTCTTAATAGCTCAGGATCGCTCGATGTGGAAAACTTTGGGAGAGGCTATATCCAGCATTGGAAATCTTTCAGCTGAAATGTTGATGAAGTTAGAGTTGAAAGAAGTTAATCACAATTGACACACTTTTCTCACTAGCTGTCCCCCGCGGTTTCACCAGCGTTCCCGAAGGATCTTATCCTTTCCCGGGATAAACAGTATCCTGTGTGTTATTCCAGGATATGATCTACTTGTGTGCCAAGTTTCATCAAAATCCGTTCCGCAGTTTTTGCGTGAAAGAGTAACTAACATCCATCCATCCATCCAAACTTTCACATTTATAATATTAACAATTATAGTGGGATTACTTGATTTTGCTTAAATATATTGTACAACATTAGGGTCAGCCATTAATTACGAGACCTTCCAGCCAGTATGTCTATCTGTGTGATCGATAACTCCAAAATATCACGTATGTGAGTCTGTAACGGCACTTTCTCTGAAACCCGAGTTGCTAATGTAATCGACACACTTTATGATACCATTTGTCAGTATTTTTTATTTGTTATTAATATTAACATTTTAAATGTATGTTGCTACCTTTATGTGTTTTTGCACCTCATTACAGTAATAAAATGTATTGAAACGTTATGTTCGTTAGAGACTTTAAATAATTAATTTATACTAGCTTCCCGCCCCGAGGTTACTCGCGCTCCCGACCAAATTATAACCATGTACTAGCTGATAAGGTAGCTTTATATAGATGAAAGAATAGAGAAATTGTCGCATTCCTTGGAAACAACTGTCTAGTTGGTGTTGTAGAAAAAATTGTGTGGATGACCGTTTCTTCTCCAATCTTCATTCAAAGAGGGAACGCTGCCAGTCTGCTGGGAGCCTTGCCTATCAAAAAAAAAGATAATTATTTGTGTGTGAAAGATGTGGATTGAGTAATTTGAGTAAGAGATTATATGAGGAAGATAACTGAAATGACGGATAGAAGGGCCGAATGGAAGAGTAGACATTGCGCCGACCTCGAATCATTGGAAATAGGTAAAAAGTGATCCTGGAGTGAGCAAAAACTCAAAGATGATAGCTCACTTGTCACACGTCGGATACCGCGGCGAAGGTCGTGGGTTCGAATCCTACAATGAGCTTGAGGTTTCGGTGGTAGGGTACTTTTTAGTATCCGGCTGACCACCCTCAAGTTGAAAGTCAGTCACCAAGCACCTATTGGTGTGTTCCGACAGCTGCACTTGGGAGCCAGTTCCCATCTAGGCTTTGTGTGCCACCTTCGGCCACATCATCACTTACCATGGAGGAATGAGATTGCGGTCAAACACAAGCTTAGCCTAAGTAAAAGAAAAAAAACAGGAGGTACCGCAGAATACTGCCAAAGTATAAATAAACACTTTAAATGATTGCGTTTAAATCCATTCCCCATACCGATGCTATCGAAATTTACAAGTGTTTTTTTAGGACTTATACTAAATAAATAATTTTACCACCTACGTTTAAACTGTAGGCTATATCATATTTATTATTATAAACATGTTTTGTTAATAAATAGGGAAAACCTGAAGCAAACACTGCGTCAGCAGTCGTCTCAAGGAAGGCTAACTCTTAATCTATTTTTTGTGTGGGTACTAACTTTTTTACTACTCTTTTATTAACTGCGTAAAAGAATACACGATATTATCATAAGTCTTAAAATTTTCCGTTGTAGGTAACTGCAATTTTTTTACTGCGCATTTATGAATTAAGTACCTTTTTTTTAAATTCTTTAGCAAGAAACTTTATTTGCTTGATAGGCTACTTGTCGTTGCCTATCATGTGACAGGTCGTGGGTTCGATTCCCATCCATCACACAGACATATGTGTGTATGAAAATGTGTTTATCGTGATTCTGGGTGTAATTGTTAATTATTATTATTGTTATAATATAAGGCGATGATAGCTCAGTGGTAAGTGACGTCGGATACCGCGGCGAAGGTCGTGGGTTCGAATCCTTACAATGAGCTTGAGCTTTCGGTGAAGGAAAACATCGTGAGGAAACCACAGCACGGTGGTAGGGTACTTTGTAGTACTCGACTGGCTGGCTACCACCCTCAAGTTGAAAATCTGTCGCCAAGCACCTGTTGGTGTGTTCCGGCAATTGCACTTGAGAGCCAGTTCGCCTTTAAGGCATTGAAATAAGGTGTACAACACATTAGCAATCCCCTGGTATTGCCAATGTCTATAGGCGACGGTTGTCACTTACCATCAAGTGACCCGCCTGCCTCGTTGTCACTTATGACATAAAAAAAAAACATAATGTTTTAAAACCTACGAATCGATTATAGAATTCACGCCTATGTCCTTTTCCACTGAAGTACCTAACATCTATTTTGTAATAACATAACCACAGAACAAATAATAAAGGTAGAAGGAGCGTACGTAAACAATAGTCTCCAATGAAGTGAAGCAACGTTCACGAAGTTGTGTACGTGACCTGCACGTACGTTATCCAGCGCCGCGATCGGCTTCCTTTTTCAAATTCGACTTCCTTTTCTGTGCTTCACTTCTCTGCCTAACTTTTTTATTTGGCCTGAGAACATAACTTTAATTTTTATTCGTACATTACGCGTAAGACAATCTCCACTGGCAAAGAAGTTGTACAAAGAACGTGTTCCTCAAATTAGAATGACGAGCAAGTGTAGGTACAGAGTACAGAGATATGTTATTTAACGACGAATGCTAGAGATTGTATCTCTCAAAGAAAACATAACACTTTACGACTCTCTTAATGGTTTGGTGAAATTTTTTCCGCATATTAGACATGCCGAGAATTTCAGATGAACGGTGACTGAGTTAAGCTTATTGTGCTGGCATCTCTTGGGCGTGGCATGTTTTTGGGTCTCTTTATAAAGCCAGTAGTACATTTCTATATCTATATGTAAACAGGTGTCCGGTATTACTTTTAAAAATTTCGCGATAATCAAAATATAATTTCGACTAACCTCCGAAAGTCCACTCGTGAACACGTTCTATGTAACTTTTTTTTTCTGTCACTAGTGACAACGAGGCAAGCGGGTCACCTGATGGTAAGTGACTACCGTCGCCTATAGATATAAGCAATACCAGGGGGCTGCCAACGTGTTGTACACCATATTACAATGCCTTAAGGGCAAGGGCAACTGGCTCTCAAGTGCAACTGCCGGAACACACCAACAGGTGCTTGGCGACAGATTTTCAGTAACTTAGTAACTTGATCGAAACGTCGAGGTTAGTCGAAATTATATTTAGATTATTATGTGCGCGAATAGACCCGGTATAATCTACTAATAGGTGTCCGGTAAGTAGTTAAGAGGGTGACAGGTGGGCGGGTTACCTATAAAAATAAGCAGATATACCGATATATTTCGAAAATGGTTCATTTTAAGGCGATGATAGCTCAGTGGTAAGTGACGTCGAATACCGCGACGAAGGTCGTGGGTTCGAATCCTACAATCAGCTTGAGCTTTCGGTGAAGGAAAACATCGTGAGGAAACCATAGCACGGTGGTAGGGTACTTTGAACCCGACTGGCTGGCTACCACCCTCAAGTTGAAAACCTGTCGCCAAGCACCTATCGGTGTGTTCAGACAGCTGCACTTGAGAGCCAGTTCCCATCTAGGCTTTGTGTGCTTACCACCTTCGTCCACATCATCACTTACCATGGTGAGATTGTGGTCAAACACAAGCTTATCCAGAATAAAAAAAGAAAAATGATGACACTTTTATTTAGGTAATTTTTGTATATTTGGTAAATGGTAGATGCAGATGATCTATCCCCCTGTCTCCCCCCTGTCTCCCCGTATAGTTGGTCGTACTACTTCTTCTACTTCGGTCTTTGGAGAACGATAGAAGGAATATCTTACACATTAATTTTCCTATATAATCTCCTTTACTTCAAAGAAAATGACACATATCTTTATAAAATTGTATTCAAATCGGTTAGTGTATAGAATATACCTACTATACAGTCGGTGTCCTACAACAAAGAGGACAAATCATTGCCCTCACCGAGTCTGGGGCCCGAGAGGTGTCGTTAGGACTCTAGTGCCCTCTTGCGGGTGTTCCGTACGTTATTTATTAGATAAATCTTTATTTGGGACTAAGATTGCGAAAATGGTTTCATTTATTTTTATAAGAATTATCTATCTCGTCTTTGCCTTTAAAGACAAAGTCAAAATCAAAACCATTTATTCAGTTTAGGCCCTAGAAGGGCACTTGTGAGGTCGAATTTCAGAAGTTACCACCGGTTCGGAAGTCAGCCTTCAACTGAGAATATGAGCTGATTCCGCCGTCTCCTTTCTACTATCGCACGAGTAGACGCACTGCTGGCTATCATCCCTACTTGGTTGATATACCTAAAATAAGGACCAAGCGCTTCGAAAACTCCTTCATTATGCGCACAGCCAAGTTGTGGAATTCACTGCCGGCAGCTGTCTTTCCGAACTCGTACAACTTGGATTCCTTCAAAGTTAAAGTAAATAGGCACCTTTTGGGCGAACTCGCTCCACCTTAGACCACATCTACGTTTTTTACAAGCACGATTGCGGTCAAGAGCTAGCCCATTTCCCAATAAAAAAAAAAAAAAAAAGAGAATATTTTTGGACCATCTGACTATATTGGCTTTTTTTTTCAAATGTTTAACAATTTTATTCTTAAAGTAATACATAAACAATTATAACCCGCATTAGTTACCTACATAGTAAACTAAAACAAAAAATACCCAGCTAATAACAGCGTATTAAAAAAAATGGTAATTAACAGTAATAAAAAAATAAAAACGACTTCAAAAACCGAAAAATAAACTGAATAAGACATTAAATAAAATGGACAAAAAATATTTCAATAACTAAATAGACCAAAAACTTTACTTATGTAAACTACCTACGCACCTATTCAAATTATTATTCTATAAATACCTTTTGATCTGTTTTAAGTCGGTGCCAAGCCTAATAGGTTTAATAGGCTTCGTACGGTTTGTGGAGGTAGGACATAGCAGAACATCTGCTCATAATTGGGGCCGTCTGACTGGGCTAGTACCTCAACCTTACAGAATATCGCAGCCAAATAGGTAACACTGCCCTCAAGTGGTGTTGTGTTCCTGCGGTGAGTAAGATTGCCAGAGTTCCTTAGAGGAGGCACTGTGCTGACGGCGGAGGGACCGGCGGTATTGTGGGTATTGTGGAGTCGCTATTGAGTAGTGCAGGCGCAGCATGTTGGCGTGCGGTTAGGGAGACCCGGTGAAACGGTTGACCGCTGGCCGCGCGCAGATAGAATGAGTTCCCGAACCCAGGGATTAATTAATTTCCACTCTGGGAGGCTGAACTGCCATCTGGCGAAAGTAGGTAATCTTACAATTCATAAGTGCTTGTGAAGGCATTTATTATTTCTTTCATTGTATTTTTGGGCTTGGCACCGACTTCAAACAGATCAAAAGGTATTTATAGAATAATAATTTGAATAGGTGCGTAGGTAGTTTACATAAGTAAAGTTTTTGGTCTATTTAGTTATTGAAATATTTTTTGTCCATTTTATTTTATGTCTTATTCAGTTTATTTTTCGGTTTTTGAAGTCGTTTTTATTTTTTTATAAAAAGTTTTATTTTTTCATTTTTTATATTTCAATGTTTTCAAGAAATATTTAATTGTTTTCGAGCAAATTAAGCCTATTATTAATTTACATTATCTATACTAATATGAGAAAGCTGAAGAGTTTGTTTGTTTGTTTAAACGCACTAATCTCAGTAACTACATAAAATATATTAGTGTTGGATAGCCCATTTATCGAGAAAGCCTATAAGTTAAATAACATCACGCTGTTAGATGAGGGAATACATAAATAGATTAACTTTTAATGAAAATAAAGAATATTCATCCTAAATGATTAAGGCTTCTTTCTCAGCAGCTACTTATTGCGTTTCATTTCATATCTAGGACAACGTATATTCTAACTCCTAACCGATAAAGAGTTTACCTTCTATCATCAGCTCATTTGAATATACAAAGAGACGACGATACGAGTCTAAACGTGACTATAATATTTAAAGAAATATCCCCTAACTCCTAGCCGTTAAGGAGTTTGACCTACCATCATCAGCTCAGCAACATGAGATGATGACTACCAGATGCAAATATCTGAATAGCTTTAGAAAGTATATGAATTATAAATATTAGCCCATAATATTTACAGATTTTTGCCTAAATCTTAACCTGTTGTACCTTCCATCATCAGCTCTGCAACATAAAATGATGACTACCAGATAGAAATAGCTTTGATAAGTACGTATATGAATGAAAAATACTGTAAATTCTTATAAAATTTGAGGGTTGCCCTCATTTTCCCCAGGATCCCATCATCAGATCCTGACTTGGTGACAGTGGGTCTACCGCCGAAGTATACTCTTTCAAATGAAAAAAGAATTTTGAAAATCGGTTGACAATGCTTATAAAATTTGAGGGTTGCCCTCGTTTTCCCCCAGGATCCCATCATCAGATCCTGACTTGGTGATAATGGGACCACCGCCGAAGTATACTCTTTCAAACAAAAAAAAAATTTGAAAATCGCTTGACAATTGGCGAAAAAATCGATGAACATACATAAAAAAAAAAAAAATAATACATACAGTCGAACATATAACCTCCTCCTTTTTTGAAGTCGTTTAAAAATAAAACAATGTGTAGGTACTTGTACAGAGTGCAGCTACTTCCAGACATCTTTATCCTCAATTTTTTTTAAGGCACTGTAATAAGGTGTACAACACATTGGCAATCCTGGTATTGCCAATGTCTATAGGCGACGGTTGTCACTTGCCATCAGGTGACCCGCCTGCCTCGTTGTCACTTGTGACATAAAAAAACAGCTTGAAGAAATATTTCCGACCGTCTAAGGACTTTAGAAGAATATTTTGAGATGAGTGTGAAATAATTTTCAAGATCGGAAGTTTTAAATCAAATCAAATCATTTATTTATTTCTAAGAATATGGTACATTGAGATGGTCATGTCATTTAGTTCTGCATATTCTACCAATAAAGGTGTAGAAATATTAAATAGATTATTATTAATAGAAGATTAGCTACCTCCTTCCTACATCGAAACGAACAAACTTACCTTTTTCTTTATACTACTGGTGAGACTAACTTTTTGCTTTATGGTTTCACCCACGTTTAGTCAGGATAATGTATTGCTTTCGGCGAAGGAAAACATTGTGGCGAAACCATAGCATGACAGTAGGTGTGTTATGGCAGGTACATTTGAGAGCCAGTCCTTTAAGGCATTATAAATATCGGCAACACGTTGGCAATCTCTCGGTATTGGTAATAATAGGCGATAGTAGTCAATTAGCATCAGATGAGTCTGTCTGTTTGATTTCTGACAAAAAAATCGTTATTTTAAAAAGTTAAAATGAGACGTTAATAAGTTATAAGTTAAAAAAACTTTTTTAAAAACAAACTTTGAATTCAGAGTGACGTCACTTTATTTTTTGAGTTATTCTCAGCAAGCCCTTTCATTTGATACCCATTTTATAGGATTGCATTAAAAAAGAATAGTCCGCTACCTTAGGTGTTCCGCCATGTTGGATTTAGAATGACGTCACACAGCTGACCATGCATTGTCATCCAAACTAAACGTGTATACAAAATTTCTGCGATATCTGCTTCAAAATTGTGTTGCAAGAATCATCCCGGTAAAACATATCTACATACATTGCAAGCTAATAATAAAAATAATCCAGTTTTTCTAAGTTCGTATCTATAAAATGTCCACCAACATATAGTACGATAGAATCATTGTCAATTTTCTAAAGATATTTCTTACAAAAGATATAATGTGTTAGCAGCAGTGATCTCCACTCGCGGTCAATTTCCGGGTGGTGTACTATACAGGCGCGCTTGCGGACGGTACCACGCGCGTGAGGTAATCCATACTTACAGGAATGTACAGACTGCAGAAAAATATATTGGGAATAAATGTCCTAGTACATTTTTCAATAAATTCCCAATAAAGCAAAGTTATAGTATGGAAACAACTGGCATACTACTTTTTTTTAAGTCTATCGTGTTGCCCACTTTTAACATGCCATGCCACTGGATCTTATTTGCGGCTGCTGACATATATAAAAAAAAAATATAGTACTGAGAAGATGGTTGACGACAGATTTTTCCTTTAATTTATATACATACTCGCTGTCCCCCGCGGTTTCACCCGCGTGCCCGAGAGATCTTATCCTTTCCCGGGATAAAAAGTATCCTATGTGTTATTCCAGGATATGATCTACCTGTGTGCCAAGTTTCATCAAGATCCATTCAGCCGTTTTTGCGTGAAAGAGTAACAAACATCCGTCCATCCATTCATCGATCCATCAATCCAAACTTTGACATTTATAATATTATTGAGATATAATCCCATACTCACAGATAGACTTGTTGTCATGTCACTTTTTTAAATAGTAAAAGGTAATTCATTCAATTACCAAATAGGGATTTTGAAGTCTAAAAATACTCGAAAATAGCTAGTTTAATTATTATACTTTATTAATTCTAAATACACAAATTATTAGCTTTTTCCGCCAACGCATCAGCTTGGCCATCCAAAGAGGAAACGCTGCCAGCCTTCTGGGAACCTTGCCGATCGGCAGCAGCGGCAGCCTCGAAGAAGTTTTTTATGTATTGTAATTGTACATTTGCTTGTATATTTTGTACATTTGTTGTAAATAATTTGTAAATAGCTAGTTTTATGTTTAGTAGATCTGGTATATATCTTATTAGTATCTTAAAATTTTGTTTGGATGGGAAGATGTTTGTTAATCTTTCACGCAAAAACTACTAAACAAATTTAAATTAAACTTGGCACACGGGTAGGAAATGAAAGATACCTCGGGAATGCAGGTGGAACTTAATAAAAGAAGCAGATTTGATGTGTCAATCAACCTATTGAGGCGATGATAGCTCAGTGGTAAGTGATGTCGGATACCGCGGCTAAGGTCGTGGGTTCGAATCCTTACAATGAGCTTGAGCTTTCGGTGAAGGAAAACATCGTGAGGAAACCACAGCACGGTGGTAGGGTACATTGTAGTACTCGACTGGCTGGCTACCACCCTCAAGTTGAAAATCTGTCGCCAAGCATCTATTGGTGTATTCGGGCAATTGCACTTGAGAGCCAGTTCGCCTTTAAGGCATTGTAATAAGGTGTACAACACGTTGGCAATCCCCTGGTGTTGCCAATGTCTATAGGCGACGGTTGTCACTTACCATCAGGTGACCCGCCTGCCTTGTTGTCACTTGTGACATAAAAAAAAAAAACTTTAAGTATTTATTTTATTTCTTTCATACGGTATCGGTAGGAAATGAACTATGAGTTGTTGTTCTGACGTTACTTCGTAATGCTGCCATTAAGGGCTCGAGGGCGCTCGTTACCGTAGTTATTTACCGTTTTTGCTACACTCTATATAGTCATTACTTTGTTCAATGTAGAGCTCTTTATTTAGCTAAGGCTATATAAAAAGGTATAAAATATATACCCATTATTTACTTAGGGGCTTATAAAATATTAATTCAATTATACTTAAATTGGATCATTTATTTTTATTTTCCTAGGATAAAAAGTATCCCATCTCTTATCCAGTATGTAATCTATTTGTGTGCCAAGTTTAATCAAGATCGGTTTAGTAGTTTAATTTGTTTTCACAAAGCAATCAAGGACTTTCGTAATAATAAAAAAAACCTCATTCAAATAACCAGAGTTAGTGAGCTGAGTTTGAATTCAGGTAGAGTCTTGTATTATATGTATTTTAATACTAGTAGATGATTATAAACTTTTAGAAGTGGATAATGTCTTAACGCTAGGTGGACTGATTACTTACTTAGATGACGTCACAAGTACGGTGGATCGGCAGGATAAACTTTACTTTATATGTTTAGGATTTTGCATTCCATGCAATTTTAAAATCAAAATGTCTACTTAAATAAAATAAAATAAAATGTTTTTTTTGGGATTCAGTTCTATTTAAAATTAAATTAGTACAACAGTTTTATTTTTAAGGAATACCCTATAACATTTTTTTATACAATAAAAAACAAAATATATATCTACAAAATTAAATTCATATAAGACACCTTACTATTAATATCCAATATCCATATTAAAATCAATCTCTACGATTTAGTATAAGAACATTTCGACCACGCCATAAAAGCCACCACGTGGGCCTAATAAAATTGTAAATTATAAAAAGCATCAGACAATATAAATCCGCCAAGCAATTTATTTAACATAACATAATTGTTTATGGCATGCTATAATGAAATTCGTTTCAAACCAGGGCTAACTAATCAAAAACTCATAAGTCCATATGCGCGGGCGCATGGCATGAGACGCGAGTTGCATCAGGGGTGTAGTGGGGAGAGGCCCAATCCAGCGCATGCGCCGTTCGTTGCCAAAAATCTAGTCAAACTGGCTCACTATAGTGCAACGCACTTCTCGATGAATGCGTGTAAGCACAGAAAAAGGTGTCGAGTAGAATAAGACGTTTTTTTCAAGTGCATTACTTAAAAAAAATGGATTGGAAAATTGGATTGGATGAGCTTCACTGATATTTCTGTTGACGAATAATCTAGGAAGACTAGACACCAAGCACTAATCAGTGTTCTAAGTGCAGCTCTTGAGAGCCAGTTTCCTTCTAGCCTTAGTGTGCTTACCACCTACGGCCAAATCATTTCTTAAATTTGAGATTGTACACGTGATACACGCAATGCAAACAGCACGGTGGTAGGGTGCTATGTGGTACTCGACTGGCTGGCTACCACCCTCAAGTTGAAAATCTGTCGCTAAGCACCTGTTGGTGCGTTCCGGCAGTTGCACTTGAGAGCCAGTTGCCCTTGTCCTTAAGGCATTGTAATAAGGTGTAAAACACGTTGGCAGTCCCCCTGGTATTGCTAATGTCTATAGGCGACGGTAGTCACTTACCATCAGGTGACCCGCTTGCCTCGTTGACACTAGTGACATAAAAAAAAAAGAGAAAAAAATTGTACCTACCTAATATCTAAAATAAAATCCTTTTTAAGTAATAATCTCAAGCTTCAAGAGATTCATTATTAAGACATAAGCCAGTCTTAATATTTTCAACTACGAGTTAGGTGCCAATCTACAAGTACATACATTTATAATAAGCTAATTACCATTATTTGTAGGTATTATTTTACTTCTACTATTCTATTAAACTTTGTTTCTAAGTAAACTTGCCAACAATTTTTGAGTGATATCAAATTATATGCAGTCTATAAAATAATACGAATTTATTTAAAACTGCAGCAGACTAAGTACTCAAATCAGTCTTTATTTTAATGAATATTTTTTTTAATGTCAATAACAACTCCACAGTTTTCACAATCCAGTCGTTAGATAGTCGTACAACGAGAGTAGGTGCATCTAAAAACTGCAACTCGATGCAGGCTGCGGATCGAGCGGATCGAGGAGGGAGAGGTGGGACCGCCGAAAAAATAAAAGACGACCGAAATGTGCGCGGCCGTCGACCGGTCAACGAACCCCGAAGTTAACTTAGGTCTAAGGCTAGGATTTGGGAGATGACTTAAGTGTTAATGCATGTGACTGTGTGGGCTGACGCTGAGGTGCCAGCGCCATTATGTTCGAGCTTATTCATGTTTGAATGTGTGTGTATTAGAATTATATGAACGTGTCATTGTACATTTTTAGTTCTTTTTTTGAGTTTTTTGAAAAATAGAATACGACGGATGTTTTGGTTTGAGAATGCATTTAAATAAACATGTGAGGAATATGTTTAGAATTAGAAGGCGATGACAGCGAAGGTTCGAATCTTGGTGTAAACTTGAGCTTTAGCTGAAGGAAAACATCGTGAGGAAACCTTAGCTAGCAAGTTGAAAATGTGTCACCTTTGTATTACAGCAGTTGCATTTGAGAGTCAGTTGTCTTTCTATGCGTTGTACAAAATCGGTAATACATTGGCAACCAAGTCAGTTAGGTACTTGTTGGAACTAAAATTAATATCAGTGAACTAAAATATGTCTGTCCTTTTCACTGTTTCACACTATAGGAGATGATCATTCATAGACTCAATAATAGACACTTTTCGCGAACACGTTACACTCAAAGCAAATAATGTAATAGATTAAATAATGCGAGGGACCTAACCATAACACAAGTTTAATCTTAATTTGGTTACCAGAGTTCAACAAAACAATTGCACTTAAACATCGTCTTTTACCTACTTTTGTACATCAGTGTGTATTTTTATGGAAATAAATATTATTATTATTATTATCTACTCTAGTACTCTAGTATTATGTAGTTTCTGTCATATTATGTTTTCTTTGACATTTGAATTATGTAAAATTTACTACATATTATTAATTCGTTGGCCGTGGTCCTACTGCGTGGTCCTACTGGTAGGACCACGGGAAATTATTTTTGCCCGTGGTCCTACCAGTAGGACTGCAACAAAAACATCATTATTTTGTATGGGCAATGGTCCTACTAACAGTGAAGACGAAAAAAAATGTAAATGAAAAATCAAAAACTAATCTAAGACATTTACACAAAAAATCTTTTTTTTTTCGCTCTTAAAATAAAAAAAACCTATAACCTATATTTATCTTCAACAATAATAGAATAGAGGTAGGATGACGAATAAAACCAAAATTACGGGCACTGTTACTTGTCCGTAGTCTTACCAGTAGGACTACGGGCAATGTTAAGTGTCCGTGGTTCTACCAGTAGGACCACGCAGTAGGACCACGGGCAATAGACTATATTATTATACTTCAAATAGAGACCAGCTATAATGCTTTGTTTTTTAAATGAAAGTAACAAATTCCTCACAGGTCATAATCATGCTTCATAAAGTCGAAATGCCTGTAGACTTTTTTCTCATTTCTCCATATAACTATACCAACTCTTTAGGAAATAATTATTTAATATTGAACCTTAATAACTTTGAGATATAGTTAAAATTCCGTGATTAAAATTCAAGATAATCTTGTCAAAGAATTTCTATCTCAACGTGAAACTGTGAAAGGACCAATTTCGTAGGGACTCCTCGAGCGCCATATTTCTGCTAATGTACCTTGAAATTGAAGGTTTAAAATTAAGTTTTAGAGGTCTTCTTATGATGGTAACAATATTATAATTTTAAATTATAAACTGAAGCGTTGTTAATTTTACCTTGCATAAAACATTTTTCTGATATCTTGAGTATACTTATTCAATTAATAAAAACAGTAAAATAAGAAATGATCACATGCATATAAATGACGGGCCGGCTGTCGTGCTAAACCTTCATGCCATAGTTCGTGGGTTTGATTCCCATCCAGGACAGACATTTGTGTATATGAACATGTCTGTTTGTCTTGACTCTGGGTATAATTCTGCAGTATGTATTTAAAAAGTTGTGGTTGCAGTATATTTAGTATTGTATTGTTTAGTAGTTTGAGGTCAGATGGCCGTGTGATAACATCTTTAATAGCAGAATCTCACTGCCGTATTTATTTAAAGTAAACCGCTTCACTGATGATCTTAGGACATAAAATATGGGCGAAGGTGAACGATTCGTCAATATGCGAGTCATTAGCGATGTCCGAAAGGCACCGACTCAAACAGCGCCTTCAACTGCCTTTGTGTTGCCTCTCCGAAGGTCTGAATGCTTGTAAAGGTATCTTCATATCAACTGCTATAGGTTGTCAGTGACTAATGATATTGGTACACAAATTTAATTTCTCCTGGGATTTTATTAATGTTTTGTATTTTTATTAGTTACTCTATCTATATATTATGTGGCTTTTAGGGCCTAAGGTGGCCTATCGAGATAATCAGGCCTCTTGTGACAAAAGGGCTGGTATGTATTCCATATATATAAAAGGATAAGTCCTGACTGTTCTATCAACGCCCAGCCTAAACCCTTAGACCTAGAAAGCTGATTTTTTTCCCAGATGTTGTTTTTAAAACTTGACCGAGGAATAAGAACGAATTTTTCGAAATTCAACCTTTAAGGGGGTGAAAAAGGGGTTGAAAGTTTGTATGAAAGTCGATCATTTTTAAAGCTAGAATCATGAAACTTTGTTTTTAGACTATCAATTAAAAATAAAGAAACATGTGTATCAGGGTTATTTAAATTTATACCCCTGAGGGGGTGAAACGGGGGTTGAAAGTTTGTATGGAAGTCCGCGATTTTTTTAAGCTAGAACCACGAAACTTTGTTTTTAGGCTAAAAATAAAAAATAAAAAAACACGTATTTTAGCGTTTTCTAAAATTCAACCTTTAAAGGGGTGAAAAAGGGGTTGAAAGTTTGTAAGGAAGTTGCATCATTTTTAAAGCTAGAACCATGAAATTTTGTTTTTAGGCTAACAATTAAAAATAAAGAAACACGTGTTTTAGCGTTTTCTAAAATTCAACCCTTAAGGGGGTGAAAAAGGGGTTGAAAGTTTGTACGGAAGTCCGTCATTTTTGAAGCTAGAAACATGAAACTTTGTTTTTAGGCTAACAAATAAAGATAAAAAAAACGTGTTTTAGCGTTTCCTATAATTCCACCTCTGAAGGGGTGAAACGGGGGTTCAAAGTTAGGAGTTATTTCCGTTTCTTGGTATGAAAAATGAGAAGGACTGACTCATCAATTCCCAGTGTTAGACCTAGAAAGCTGATTTTTTTCACAGGTGATGTTTTTAAGATGTAGACGAGGATTAAGAAAGATTTTTTGAAATTCAATCTCAAAGGATACGCGGGTGAAACCGCGGGGCGGAAAGCTAGTTTGTCTATAAAACCATTGCCTTTCATTAGGATATGCTGCCAGCCTTTGCTGGACTTTGTGGCTTTTTCAAGTTGATTACTTAAAATTAAAAACATTGTATAAAAGTACTATCATTTATGTGGTAGAATACAATTTATTTATTTTTTCATTTTTTGGAAATACATACTTAAATAGATAATTACCTACACCCAGTCACAAGACAAACAGACATCTTCATACACTCATGTCTGTCCTGGATGGGAATCGAACTCACGACGAAAAGTCTGTGCAGTCTGCGCAAATACGTCACACAAATGTCTGTCATGTCTGTCCTGCCTGTCCTGTCTGTCCGGTCTGTGTCACCCCTTCACTTTTTGTTAACACTTGATTTTACTACCCATCTATTTTTACGTGCGACATCTATTGACCCTAGTGAAACTAAAAAACTCCGTCTTACGTCTTACGGTCACGTGACCGCGATGACGGTGACGCCATTTTAACATTTTTATACCCATTCCAAAAGTGCAAAACGCGGCGTGTGTCAAAATGTGTCGTGTGAAATGACCTTAAGGTTTTTAGGTATTGTTCGTCATGCTGAGATATTAAAACCCTCGCTACATAATTATTTAGATATTATTATGAACCGTTATGTTATTCGAAACGATTACATTTAATGTCAATATAAACCAAAAGCGCTGACGTTTTTATGTATTATCACCATACATGTTGGTCGTATGTTATTTTTATTGGGTTATTAGCTTTTTTCGTAAATCTAAACGCAATTGATTTTTTGCTATAAACATAAACTGAGATTATTTTATCGAAGTGCAGTAAAAAGCTTAACGAAAACATGGTTACGTTTTTATTTTGTTAAAAGAAGCCGTCCCACTCATTTTTGTCACCTTTGCTTTGAATTCACAATTTTCTCAGTCTCTAATCTTCAGAGATCTCCTTTCAAGTCATTGCTTACCATCAGCGGCCTCAACTCAACTGGGTTGTGTTAAATCCAATATAAAAAAACTAATGTTACATTTTTTTATCCCTATGGTAAATTTCCTTTATCTCTTCTTGCTCGATGAACTTAGTCTTAAAGAAATCCGTTAAAATATTACATTTTTTTATTTACAAAATGAATATACAAATTACAAATATTGCTGATCAGCATTGTCTTTGATACGCCAAGCTTCCTACCCCGATTGGTCTAAATGAGGTGACGTGAAAAGAAAGGCATCCAGACTCCAATCTCATATTATTTCTATTTATTCCAGTTAAAATCTCCAGCAGAGGTGAGCACTAACACCGAAGCAGTGGCAGGAGAGGCTCCTCCAGCTAACGGGTCCATCTTCACCATGACCCTCAAAAACAACCACCTCATTGTGGAAACCGAGGAGAGAAATGTAAGTAAGAAATAGATACATTCTTATCATTCAAGGATGATGAGATTCCTCATGATATTTTTACAATAATAATCGGATACCGCGGCGAAGGTCGTGGGGTCGAAATCATAGCACGGTGGTAGAGTACTTTGTAGTACCCGACTGGCTGGCTATCACCCTCAAGTTGAAAATCTGTCACCAAGCACCTATGGGTGTGTTCCGACAGTTGCTTTTGAGAGCCAGATCCCATCTAGGCTTTGTGTGATTACCACCTTTGAACACATCATCACTTACCATGATGAGATTGTGGTCAAACACAAGCTTTAATGATTCACATTACAAGAATTGTTCTTATGTAATGTAATTTATAATAGTAATTTATGTAATGTTTCTGGTTTATTATTCCAGGACATCACCAAAAATGGACGCGAAACGAAAATGAAGTACTCACCAGACAACGATGGCATATTCGTGGTAGAAGTTCAACAATCAACCGCCTACAGACCCAATAACAAATCCATACAAAACTCCCCACCTCACGACCCTCAGATCTCAACCAACCAGGCTCTCATCCACCGTGTTCCCGAAGACCTAGACAAGAAGATCATAGACGAAGATAGCGAGAGAAGTTTTGAAAGAGATAGAGCGTTAGCACTTTCCAGTACAGGTCTTTCTATTTCTGATCTAAGCATGTCTTCAATAGGATCCCATAACGCCAGCTACTCTTATGGTAGTCAGTTAGGATATGAACATGGTCCCTTTGGCTACCCGGTGTATGCTGGTTACGATATCACAAAAGAAGATATACCTGAAGGCATGACTTATGATAACTCACGAGAACCGTTAATAAGCAAAACTCCAACTGATCCTGATAAGCCAGTAGTGACTGCTGCAATTTTTAAACAGGATTCTATAATTGGTAATGATATACAAGGGCCTGGGTATTGTATCGAAGGGTCCACAGATGGACCTTTATTATCAGATGTCCAAGCTAGAGAAGTAAGCCTCCAGCACCTTCAAGATCAAAGAGACAAGAAAATAGAGAATGGTGTCGCTGTAGCTATTACAGAGAAAATTGAGAGTCCTAAGAAGAATTTTAACCGGGCAGACAGTTTACCAGTTCGGTTAGAGGAAGAAAAGGAATGTGAAGATCAGAATCAGAAATTTTCTGGTATGGAAACGATTAAAGAAGATGATTTTCCCAAAGATAGTCTGAGAGGTAAGAGGGGATCACTCCCAATAATAAGGACGGATGTGTATGAATCTGTGAAGGATGTCATTATGTCGGGTTCACCGAAATTCGAGAAATTCATGAATGATACATCACCTTGTGATAGCACGTTTGATTCACCACCGATGATCACGATAACCGAAGAAAGCGAGTCTAGTAAATCTGAAGGAACCAGTTAATTTTGGCTAATTAAGATTTTACCGTATGTATATAGCTTAAATATGTAATTAAGTTTGGAGATGTTGTTTTTATAGTTGTGTAACGGTTCTAGTGTGAGAGAGATAGACAATTGTATCTATATCGGAAATTTTTCAGTGCAAAGATTTAGTGAATAGTCAAATGATAATTTTGGAACACTAAAAATAACTCCTTGATAGTTAGGCATATGGATTTAAGGAAGTGGATAAGGTTGTGAAATCTGATCAGCAGTGCTGGTAAAAGAGGGAAGAAGTAGGAGAAAAATACTAGTAAGATAGTCACAATGAAAAGAGAAAGTCCTGAAAAGTAAAGTATTATGTGAAGAATGCTGTGGTTTATTGGTCTATGGAAGAATGATATGAATAAGAAAGGACTAAATATCGAGATGAGGGAAAAGTTGAATGAAAAATGAATACATTACCTGCACCTAAAAAAAACAGTGCAATATGATAAAGTTGCAAAAACATTGATTGAAAATCAATGAAGATGTAACAGTACAAATAGTTTTTGCTATCAGAATTGTTTAGAAGCAAGAACTCCATAGAGGCATGGTTAATCAGTAAAAAATATAGGTTAGGTACTCTCTCACACTAGCTACGGTAATTAGGTTAACATTTTGTAAATTTACTTGGAAGTAGCATCTACATTTTTATGCTTATGTGTCGCTCTGTGTTTGATTTCCATTCTCGTCACTATTCTTACGTTTCACGTTGCTATATTCGGAGATTCTTTCTAGATGATAGTTCGTGTCGCTGACTAGCTAATTGTAGATACCTACCTTATTATTAGATCTTTTTAAGGATTATGTTTCAGTAAATCTAAAGTACTGTAATTTTATTTATTACGGCTATTAACTGACAGCTGCTGTTTCAGTTGTTAAATAGGAGTTTTGTATTTTCAAGAAAAAAGTGCATATATAAACCAGTTGAGTGTATAAAACATTTAAAATTTATCTAAAATGGCGTATTAATTTTTTATTTTATGTAATGTGGTGTATATTTATAACGTCATAAGTTCGTATTTAAAATTAGAAAAGAACATAAGAAGAGGAAAGAAAACAATTTTGAGTCGATTGTTTTCATCGAGATCATAGTCGATTCAATATTGGTCACGACTATTTTCCCGATGACTTAGAGTAATTTGATTTTCTATCCTTTTACAATTATATTTGTGAGAAAGAGATGTGGAACTAGTTTAGTTCGATTTGTAATAGTTTTTAGCTATAATTAAAAGCGTCGAACTTTTATTTGTGTTATTCTCTTAGTAAACGCTAAAGTGTGTGAATAATTTGTATTCATGATTTTCTGTATGTAGTCTTGATTGGCCGACAAATTATATGGAGGAATATTGTACAGTGTGTCCTGTGAGTAGAATGATAAACTTAAAGGAGAAATAGGTGGGTGGATCATCTATCAAATATAATACAAAATGACCTTTTATATCTCGAAAATGGTGATCTTTTTACTGAACTCATTTTTAGGGTTCCGTACCCAAAGGGTAAAAACGGGACCCTATTACTAAGACTTCGCTGTCTGTCCATCTGTCCGTCCGTCTGTCTGTCATCAGGCTGTATCTCAAGAACCGCGATAGCTAGACAGTTGAAATTTTCACAAATTATGTATTTCTGTTTGCCGCTATACTAAAAACAATCTAACGACTCGCACATGGCCGGTTTTTTGCGTATTTGGTAGGCTAGGCGACCCGCCCATCTATCTCATCCTGTATGGGATTTTTTTTATGTATTTTGGAATAAATATTGTCTGTTTATGATCAAAACAACACCTTTTCAATACTTATTACACCAATTTCGTGTGCATTATTGAAATTATGAGGGAATTTAAATTATTACGTGGAAAATATAACATAATTTTATATTAGTGTTTTTTTTAATTTTGTTTTAGTAATAATTTGTGTAAGCTTTACTTATTAAACTTGTATTAGTTTAGATGAAAATATTAATTACGTGCAAAAATCATAATATTCAAAAATATTTTAAATGTCCCATCAAAATGGGCGACAAAATCAAATATTGTAAAAAAAACCATGTTATTTTTTATTAAATTATATTATATTAATTTTTAGATTTAGTGCCGTCCGTTTATAAATCGAATATTTTATGTGCCAAGCAAATTTTATCTTTATCTTGTGTGTGTTAAGTATAAAATATAAGAGAGTCGTAGTGTATTAAGAGATACTTCGAGATCGGTCTCTTGTCTCATTCTAACTTACAAAAGGGGATGAAACAATACATCGGACATGAAGTTTTATGTTAAAAAGTTATAAATAGTTACTAGTTAAAAAAAAACTAATTAAATAAATATAATTATAATTTACGTATGCATTGAATAATTGATAATTTTCAATATTTTATTTAAAGTTACTTTTATATAAATAAATTTAAAGTAATTTGCGAGATATACCCGTAGTTTTATTTTTATTAGGTATAATAATTGTTCCTACGATTTTTTACGAAATATAATTACGTCGGACCTTCTCACAGTGATTACAAGTTGAAAATCTGTCGCCAAGCATCTATTGGTATTCCGACAGCTGCACTTAAAAACTATCTTTAAGGCATTGTAAAAAGGTCAACAACACATTGGCAATCCCCTTGGTATTCGTAATCTATAGGCAAAGCAGTACAATCAAGGAAAACCTTTTTAATTGAACCTGAACCAAAATACTCAAGTTGATACTACTTTGTGAAAATGATCATAGGTGGCGCTAACCAACACTATTTGTTAAGTTTGTTCTGTACTTGTTTTTTTATGTCTCTGTGGTGTTTTGCAACAAAGAGTTTTTTTTTTAATTATTATTATTTTCAATCAAACCAGTATTTTTTAATAGCATTTTCGTGAAAATTTCACCAGAGGGAGTTTAACAGAGACATCTCGCGGGGGGCGCGAGAACTTATCTCGAATGTGGAATTTCAGAACTATTACAACTTTAATGTAATTGTTCCAGAAAACCCCATGAGGTGGGGATAAAGTAAATAAAAAATATATTATATTCAAAATCTAAGTCAAAGTCAAAACCACTTATGAAAGTTGAAAGAAGTAACCAGGTATTCAGCCTATATAGACCAAACAATGCTTGTTCACCCCGTAAAGCTCCATTCGGTTGTTACTTATTGATGCTGATACTCTAGACTTTAAATCATTCTATTGCTGAATTTTCAAGCATTTTTGGGGACCCAAATTAAGTCGGTGAATGCAATGGTGTTATATGTTTCTACTAGCAGTTCCCCGCGGTTTCACCCGCGTTCCCGTGGGATCTTAACTTTACCCGGGATAAAAAGTAGCCTATGTGCTATTCCAGACTATAATCGATCTCCATGCCAAATTTCAACCAGATCCATTCAGCCGTTCTGGCGTAAATGAGTAACAAACATACATCCATCCAAACTTTCACATTTATAATATTAGTGGGATTGTAGGTAGATAAGCAGTGACGCGATGCCACTTTGTTGATGGAGGCATCAGGTGCTAGCTGTGCAGGTCTCTAATAGTTTTGACGTAAGTTTGACGGTAGAAATAGACTTACAAACATATGTAGTTTTCAGAGCTATTTATGAATTCGCATCCGATCAAGTTTTTCTGAGAATTGTTTGCTAAATTACTGAGATTTTAATGTTTAGTTAGGTTTGTATTGTTGCCATCATAGAAAGACATCCACTGCTGGACTAAAGCTTCCCCCAAGGATCTCTACGATGGCTGGTGTTGCGCTATCCTCAATCAGTGGTTTCCAAAAATGCTATTCCAAAATTCGTGACATTGAATTATCCACCAATAGCGTCTTCTTTAAAGTACTTCTTTATCTGTCAGCTACAAAAAATAAAAACCGGTCAAGTGCGAGTCGAACTCGCACACCGAGTGTTCCTTACAAATTTTGTAGTTTGAAATTATTTTATTCATGTTTAGTAAAGTCAAAGTCTAGCTATCAACGGTTCATGAGATACAGCCTGGTGACAGACAGACAGACGGACAGTAGAGTCTTAGTAATAGTGTTTTCCGTTTTTAATCTTAGGGTACGGAACCCTAAAAACGAGACATTTTGGTGACGACTTTGACACATGACACATGATTTCAGTGACGTCCTGACTTTCTATGTCAATATGGTTGTAGTATGTAATATCTAGTTTACCAATGGTGAGATAGAGTCGTTTATAATTTGGAGTTGATAAAGCTATAGTTCTTTATAAGAATATTATATGTAACGTGATTTTGAGGATCAAAACTGACTGAAAACTGACTTTAAAGAATATCTAGACACGCGGGAGCGTGTCAAGCCAAGTTCAAGAAACAGAACTGGTGAGCCGCACCGTGTGTAATATTACACGAACCATTTGGAGCCACTTTTGACCCCCTCATAAATAAAAAACTATTTTACATAAACGTATCAAATTTGGCTCATATATTGAGACTTGCGAGATACATATGTGTTCTAAATTTCATAAGCTTATCTCAAACGGTTATTTAGATATTAATGTCCAAAATTCCTCATTTTTATCATTGACTGACCTATAGACCAAATCTCTAACCCAGTTCCAGATGACCTAGAGAGTTAAAATTTGGTATGCATATAGGTAATTAGATGAATACAAAGGAATAAATAAAAAACTGGCAATTTTTAAATAATTAGATTCTATTATGAACGCTTAACATAAATACCTAATATTACTTAGGGTACCTACGTTATTAACTGGGATTAACTATTATTTTTATATTTAACGCACATCAATAGTGTAAAATCATTACCTACTCATAAATAATGATAAAATAATAGGCATTTAGATTTTTGGTATATACACGACGCGCGCGCGCTGAGCGCTGTGACAACCGAATCGAACCGTTCACGCGAACCTAGCCGAGCGAGCGGCAGCCGCGCTCATAAGCGCGAGCGCCGTCTTGCTTGTTGTCTCTCGATATCTGACCTATAAGGTTGCGATTTATGCTGCGAAATTGCTAAGTTTTCTTAAGGATCCTTTTAAAAGGACCCACGGCGTTACGAGGATATGTACTTACCTACAAAAAGTAATGATATCCCACCAAAAACGTAAAAAAGGAGAGCCTAGTTTAATACAAAAATTATTCTCTGCTGTGGGCTTCGCCGCAAAAAGAATGGAGATCTGAGATTGAGTGCCAAGTTCTATGCAAAATCCAAATATGTAGTCTAAGGGCTGACTTGGCTGGTTTTCCCATACGAATTATATAGCCTTCGCATGTTCTAAACCTGTTACCTTTCGGTTCTTAATTTATTATTCCGAAAATTTGGCTTGCTGGTAGAAACTACCCATCAAACATAAGGCTCTTCCATGACTGTGTAAAAGTAGGTACTTAATAATAATTCGTATGGAAAAACCAGCCAAGTCAGCCCTTAGACTACATATTTGGATTTTGCATAGAACTTGGCACTCAATCTCAGATCTCCATTCTTTTTGCGGCGAAGCCCACAGCAGAGAATAATTTTTGTATTGAACTTGGCTCTCCTTTTTTACATTTATGTTTTTGGTGGGATAATCATATCAAATTCCCCTACAATGGAAATATAAGGATTACATATTAATGACCCAAAAATAGGTCAAACAAAATGGCGAAACATGCTACACCCTTACACCGCTCGCTCAAACGAGAAGCCGGAAAACTCAGCTGAAAAAATTAAACAGATAAAAAGGCATTATTTGCGTCACAAACATCACAACTACCCTCATCTCACTGCTATTGATTCACTGCGGATAATTGAGTACACGCGTGTCAACCCCCCCTGGGCCCCTGGAGCCCCCTGGTGCCCACACACACGCGTCGCACCTCATTTGATTACAACGGAAAAAGCGGCGAAAAATCGTATAGATGCGATGCAGTAATCGGCTCGTCGCCATGGCAACCGATATTAACGCGAGGGGGTATATCACATAAATAGGTTCGCACATAATACGTCCGATTCCACACACTCCCCCGTTCTACCCCCACAACATTTTTGTACAGTGTTAAAATGCCTAAAACCACCCCACGGCCCAGTTTAAAAAGCCACCCGCTCTCTCCCGCGCGGCCCATGCAGATTAGCTAAAACTACGCATTTTTTACCCCACTCCATGGGGATCTTTTTTCTCGTTTTACCCCTCCATCCGCTAACTACCGAAATGTGGGCACTTTGGGGGGAAGCCGAGGGGGAGGATGGGTACGGAAAAGTTTGTGTTTTAAATATGTCCGAAGGCACGCATTAAAACGGTTTACGAAATACGAATCATTAGTGCGAAACCCTTTTCGTTTGTCGCGTTTTATGTAACGTATATTTTATGTAGGTACCTACGTCATGTTATATTTACGCTCATAATAAAATATTTGGTAGCGAGTGTGCGTATTGAATGACTATAAAAATGCGGGATTTGATTGCCAGTTATAAATAAAAACAACCTTTAAAATATTTTGAAAATTACAAGTAAAAAGCTATTAAATGGATTTAATCCTAAATAAATACTGCAAATGTAGTGCCAACATGTATAAAACCAGTAAACAAAAGATTTATGAAAAGTAAAAATAAAAACTGAAACGTAAAAAGATTTTTATTATGTATTCCATGAGGCAAAATACATATTTTATTCATTGTTCTATTCATTGTCATTTTTGGTAATCGTATAATTACAAAATAAAATCAGTTTCTTGCCGGAGTCTTCCCAGTTGAAGTGTATTCCGAACCGGTGGTAGAGTCAATTGTAACGTTCATAAGTGCCTTACCAGGGCCTAAAATATTTAAAAAAACATGTCTTGTTATATCAGCTTAATAGACATAGCTATAATATTGGAAAACTTCGATGAATACAGTGGGCTAAACATTAATATAATTTACAATCCCATCAAACCATAAATGTGAAAGAAGGCCAAGTTGGAAACAAAAAATACAAGCAAGATTATTACATGGATGACGACTTCGCTAATAAAAGAAGCAAGATCTAACTGGATATCGTGATCTATAGAAGTTCTCTAAATCCTATATAACTTTATTTGGTTGCTTTAAAATAATTTCTTATGTTCATTGCGACATGGCAAGGTTTATCTTAGTATATTTCTGATCGAACTTGAACTTTATACTTGACTAGCTGTTCCCCGCGGTTTCACCCGCGTTCCCGTGGGATCTTATCTTTTCTCGTTACAAAATATAGCCTATGTTCATCAGGGATAATGTAGCTTTCTAATGGTGAAAGAATTTTTCAAATCGGTCCAGTAGTGTCAGAGCATATTCAATGCAAACAAACAATCAAATCTTTCGTCTTTATAATATTAGTTAGTATAGATAAATAAATTGACAATCAAATGGGAAAATTGTGACTACATATTTTAGTCGTTGGAGTGCCGTTGCCGACTCACCTCGTCATCCACAAATGTTTGGCATGAGAGAAAACTTGGTGATACATTGTAGTTAGTAGCACATGGAAAATACCGGAGGATATCATATATTATTTATTAATTTGACACACCAACAGCATCTATATAAATTAAAACAGAATCTTGCTATATAAATTAAAACATTAACTATAATTATGCCTAAAATTACTTACATCTGATGTGTCCCATTATAGGAGTGTACAGCATTCACATTTAATGCGATGATAGTTCAGTGGTAGTGACGTCGGATACCGCGGCGAAGGTCGTGGGTTCGAATCCTACAATGAGCTTGAGCTTTCGGTGAAGGAAAACACCGTGATGAAACCATAGCACGGTGGTAGGGTACGTTGTAGTACCCGACTGGCTGGCTACCACCCTCAAGTTGAAAATCTGTCGCCAAGCACCTATCGGTGTGTTCCGACAGCTGCACTTGAAAGCCAGTTCCCAAGGCTTTGTGTGCTTACCACCTTTGGCCACATCATTACTTGCGGTGAGATGCGGTCAAACACAAGCTTTTACAGAATAAAAAAAACAGAACGGGCTAGGTAAGAGATCCTGAACAAAGCACGAATTAACTAAAAATTACGCACGCGGGTTAGAATTATAATAAAACATTGACCCAAACCTATACGAGGGGAGGGTATAATATAAAGGCCAGCGGCGTCCGTTATTGTTTCACAATTTATCAGGCGCAGGGTTTGTACCCCACTAATTCCTACAGGGGCAATGTGCGCGTTTTATTTTAAAACGATTTTAGATAGGACGCGATGGTGTGTGGGCTAAGTTAGGAGTGAGGCGCGAGATGTGGTTCAAAAGTCGGTCGTATGTCATCAGTCAAATATTTTAGACAGATCTGACGAATTAATCTTATTACTCATAGATTAATAATAGGTCATCGCGCCCGAGCGGCTCGCGACCTATTATTAATCTATGCTTATGACTATTATAAATGTGAAAGATATTTGTTATTCTTTTACGCAAAAACTACTGAACGGGTTTTGATGAAACTTGGCACACAGTTAAAACAATTGACCTGCATTGGAAAACGAAACTAGTGTGTGTAGTTTTATTTTTAGAAGGTGTTACCTAGTCGGGTATTACACCCTTACCCTTCCGCAGAATTTTTTTTTTAGGGCGGACTAAAAGGTGGAGGTCTACAGGACCATAGATACCTTTACGCGGACAGTTCGACGAGCGCTTAGGGCTCTCAACCGGAATACAGAACTTTAGACGACCAGTTGGGGCACGAAACTCGGTTCAGTACGTCTCCGGGGGGGGGGACACACAAAAAGTGGGATCGGACTTCGTATAAGCGATTTAGTAGTTTTTTAGGAGATGGTCGGATTACTGAATGCAGCAATGAGTGTCCAGAATAGAACACAGCATTTATGCCACATAAGAAAGGTTGCTGGCGGCCCGTATTATTCTGACGCTAATGTATGACCACCGCTATCTCAAACCGTCAAAATGTCAACGTGGCGGTCGGGCGCATGGTGCATTACTTCATTTTATTCTTAAATAATCCCAGTCATGACTATAGGCACAAAGTCTTTCAGCCGCAGCGTCTTTATCTTCAGGTTTTTTTATTTATACATTTTATTTTAGTTTAAATTTGTCTTTATTGATTTTGTTCGCGATGTCATGGACGTGGGCCCCGACTAAAAACCAGCGCGAGGGTTAGTGCTTTTGCTAACCCTGGCTTTATGCTGAGTCGGGACCTATTCCAGGCATCACGCAACATTACATTATCATTTGTCCCTTTTATTTTCATGTTTTTGTGTAAGTAGGTTTATGTTTAATGTAAGATAGTTTTTAAATAATAATGTTTTTAATGTAATGTAGGTAAGTATGTACTAACATAGAATAAGTAAATTGTAACTAACATTTTTTATGGTCTTTTAGACTGAAATAAATGAATTATTATTATTATCATTATTATTATGCTTAATGTAATGTAATGTTGTGTGTTGTCGCGAATAAATGTATTTTCTTTCTTCTTCTTTCTTTCTATCTCTCATCACTTAATCCTAGTTCTAATGTGTGGTTCAGTTCAGTACAGAGGATCGATGTCGCCCTCAGGCATCGTTTCGAACGCCAATAATGCTTTTTACACAAGGATTCTTTATATACGACCTATTCTAAGTGAATTATAAGTTTAGCTTGAGAATTTGGGTTATTTTTTGTAACAAATCGAATGGAATTATCCGCAAGGGCGATGAGAGGGGAAGAGGTAATCCCTCTTGATGACTACAAGTATGGAAGTTGAGAGATTATACGTATTATTCTATTTGTTGGTCAATTGTTATTCGATTAATTTTTATTAGATAATTATTTGAAACAAAACGTGTTTGCAAATACTTTGTGCATGAAAATATATTTTGTGGTCTGAGATTTTATGTTTTAATAAAATTAATTAATTAAATAGTAGATACAAGCTCTGCTTAGTTTGAAATATCTCTACCAGTTGGGCCGTGTGTGAAAAATTACCAAGTATACATTTTTAATATATAAAATAACTCAAACTGATATAGCGTTCAATAAAAGTAATTTACACACTATCAAATCTAAATCGTTTATTCACTTGGGCCTTAAGAAAGCACTCATGAAAGTTAATGACTCTACTGCCAGATTCGATGTGGCTACTTACAGAAATTATAAAATTAAAACTACTTGATATTTAGATTGAAATACCTGGTTAATGATCTCATCTAGGTCCAGTAAATCAGTAAATTCACGACAGTAATAATATCCACTACGAATAATTACGTAACAAGACCAGCACAAGTACAAATCTATACATAGCACACATGAATCGAATTAGCGACCTCCGGCCACTTTCACGTATTTGTTTAGGCAACCACGAGCCCCCACCCCGCGGGGAGGGGGCCAGGGGCCAGGAGGACGAGTGACCCCCGCGTCACTGGACCATCGGAAAAACCGTTTAAAATTCAGTGAAAAGATAGAAATCCGCGGATCTTTATTGAATATATTTGTAGGAAGGAAGAGAAAATGTGAAGAGTTAATGATACTTTAAAGTACTTGTGTTTTTGATTTGTCTAGCTTCGACAATATCCTAGGTTTAAGGATTTCAGGTAATATAAATATATGAATCCATAAAAATATGAAAACGGTAGAAAATAGTTATGCCTGAAGATCAGATGTCCTAATGGATGGTATGTATTTATTAATATTATTATCTATTCTTGAAATAGACTACGGAAACGTAGTAACCTATACTGAAGTTAGGATTTTAACACAGGGTTTATATAGATAAATCTATCTAATACTAGTGGGCCCGGCAGACGTTGTCCTGCCATTAAAATGAAAAAAAAAAAGAATCTTGGAACCATCAGTTTTAAACCATATCTTCGGCGCGTATTCTGTCAATTGCGCCAACTGTCACACAACTGGCAGTTATGTCAAACGCCATGTTTATATTAAGGTTAGAAAAGTTAATAATAATATGGTCGTTAAGTTTTCTTAAACTTTCAAATGTTCCGCGCAACTTTCATACTTTTTTCTTTCATAAGAACCTTCTGCTTACAATAACAAACACAACAAAAAAGAATTAGCGAAATTGGTCCAGCCGTTCACGCGTGATGCCGTGACCAAGGGAAATAGGGATTCATATATAGATTTGAAAGACTCTACCACGTGATTGAAAACACTCGGTCCTGGCCGATTCTGAGTGTGACGTCACTAACACTGCCCTATCGCCTAAAATGACACTTGTATTACATGTATGTGGGTTTGAATCCTGGAGGGTACACATACACAACGTGTAGACTGTGAGAGTTCGTCCCCTTCTAGCAGTACCAGATTAGCCTCGTAGCATTTGGGGGCACCCACGCCTGATCGTGCGTAATTGTTTTTCAATTAAGATAGGAACATATAAATGGTTTTTTGATGTATAACATCGTCCCTCTTGCTTTCCTTTTATGTCCTTTATTGTAGAGCAGGCAAAGGGTTTTAGCCCATACAGCCTCAAACTCAAAACTCATTTATTGACCAATGAGTGCGCGCGGTGGTAGAGTTGTCTGTCAGGTGGTACCAACACATTCCGAGAGGTTGGTACATGTATGGTATACCATTATCCTCATCTACTCTTACCATGGTGAAATGCAAGATGGATTTTGAAGAAAACATGGATTTTTAAAATAAGAATCATCATCTCAGTCGAAAGACGTCCACTGTAGGACATAGACCCCCAAAGATTTCCACAACGTTAAACAATTATTGTAAATTGCAGAAAGGCAGAGGATAAAATACATAATGTCGTAGATGTGTTAGGTAGTTATTCGTGGAAAAATAAACATAATTTAGGAATACACGGTGGGTAATAAATATGAGTTATGTAAAAAAACCTTTTTCCTCATTTCACTTTTGAACTTTTATAAAGACAAGGTGATGAGGCAATCAAGTGAACTATAACCTTTAGGTATAGTATTTTTTTTATCTTGTAGAGGTACCATCGATACATTTCAGGAAATAGGAGGCAAAATGGCAAACTTATCAGTCTGTAGCTGTATTTAAAAGATTATTTTATTTAGTCGTTGGCAATATCATCATTCGTCATGGTAAGATTAGCCATAAGTATAAACATTTCATATTTACGTATTTTTTATCCGCCATCTTGGCATTCACTCCTTTCCTTATTGTTATAACTTTGCGTCTAGTAATTATACATTGGCGCTCTTTTTTTCTCTTACAATAAAATATTCTATCTATCATTCTAAATTAATCTTAATTAACATAAACATAGGATCTATAATCACATCACCGTGCTTGAATACAAGCAAAAAAATAATATAATTATCCCGCGGAAATGTCAATGTCACTCAGTACCTAATTCCTTACTAAGACTTTCAAAATTAAACACTATTTACGTAGCATAATGTCGTATTTCGACTGCAGCTTCATTTCAACATGTTTTAAGTAATATTAGAGCAAAAAAAGCCTAATTTCAAGGTAGAGCAACCCTATAACGTAGGGCCGCGAGTGTGTCGGCGAGGTCATTGTCCTAGGCACCCGAAATTCGAAAGCACTAAAAAACTTTTTCAAAATGGCCGCTTCGAGACCTGTTACCCATGTAACATTACTCTATGGCAGGTGTTGCCAACCTAAAAAGTTTGTTGTTAATGTTATGTGAAACGCCTGATTAGGAGTTTCTGCTTTTGAATTGAAATAATTATTATGTATTTTTGTAATTTTTTGTTTTGTTTTTATTGATGTTTCTATTAGCTTTAGTTGATATAGCTTTTAGGTACATAAATGAGTTCTCAGGTCTCAGCAAGACTACAATTTTTAAACATTATTGGACCCGGGATAAAAATATAGCCTATATTACTCAGGGATAATGTAGCTTTCTATGTTGAAATAATTTTTAAAATCTGTACAGTAGTTTTTAGTTAAATCGTAACAAACAAACAAATAAATATTAGTTTAGTTTGTCAATATTATTTCATTTTCAGATAGGTATTTTAACGAATTGCAAATATCATAAAAAGATTTTCATTTGAAAATGTTCGCTCAAATTTTACGGCGGTTAAAATAGTTATCTCGATAATGAAAAGTTACGTTAGATTGGGTGTTGACGATATTTCACGAATTCATTTCAGCTGTTGGACAAACATTATGTAACTAAAATACGCGTGAATATTTTTAACCTACTAAATATAATAAACAATAAATATATTAAAATAAGTAGGTACAGAAAATATGTTTCATTTTCTGGTTTCCCCATTAGTGCCACATTTCCAATAGTAAACATATCCTTGAACTATTCGAAATCTCCCAAAAAGAATTCTCATTTATATCAACCGCTAGCTGGTCCCCGCGGATTCCCGTGGATCCTATCCTTTAAAGATAAAGATTTACACGTCTATATAAATAAAAATGAAACACTAAATGTGTTCCTAAGCGCAAAACTCGAGAACGGCTGAACCGATTTCGCTGATTTCTTTTTTTTGTGTTTGATGAAGTCTGAGGAAGGAGAGAAAAAACGTAAAAAACGAGAAAAATAGTAAAAACAACAATTTTCTTTTCCCATACAAACCACTCTGTCTCCAGCTGTCAAACATTTGACGTCAATCAAAACAAAACAAAGGCGCGTTAGGTACTTTCAAGTTGATTATTATTAGAGGTTTGATATATTTTTAGAAGTATGTATCCATTTAAATAGATTACTCGTATATTTCGCGCCAACTTAACGCACCTCTGCCGCGAGTCTACTCCTTAGAACAAGTTGCATTTCACTGGTCACACACACACACACACACACACATCGCACACACCGCCATCTTTATGCACTAAATATGCACCTGTGTACACTGAGGCCAAGGGACGAATTCGGGACTATTCTCGCCGTAACCGGTTCTAAGCGGTTGTAGCTAGTTTCGCGACGATAGGGAGGCACCCTTTTCAGAGTTGAAAAAGATGTCATCGATGATAGATGATTATTTTCAAATCTAGAGTAATAAAATTGTTTTCTACCGAAATGTATGGGGATCCTATGTTCAGTAGTGGACATCTTTTAGCTGAATGTTATGATGATGATGAACTAATTGTACCCTTAGTCATTACTACAATCCTACATACTAGGCCCATATACCTACAGTGAGGTAGATAATAGAGTTGTGTACTAAAAAAATCTATTTAGTCCGTCAGTTAGATTACCAAAAAATATTGGACACGTATTTTTTATTTTGTTCCGTAAACGAAAAATGACGAGGATACAGTGCGTTGAAATTTCGCGTGACGTCACACCGTGGTACAAATTTCACAAGCCCCCACTCCTATACTTTGATGCGCTATAACTTTGTATATTTTTATTGATTTGATAAAGCAAAAAATACGTGTACAATATTTTTTGATAATCTCACCGACGGACTAATTAGAATTCATTTTTATTGACCCAGGACACTACCCTATTATATTAAAGAGTTGACAGCTAAAATAAAAAGAAGTGTATTTTTTTAAACTAAATTGTTTGCCAGTATTGTTTTTATTAATTAGGTACCTATATCACAGATAGTATATCTTGTAAGTTCCATAAATTAAAATTAATGAGATTTATCCATTTACCTACTTGACTACGAGTTAAAGTAAGTGCTAGAATAGTTAAGTGTTTCATAACTTTGGATTATTACTCAATATAAAATCAATGCGTACTTTATTGCTATATTGTTATAAAAATATAAAAAAAGTGTTGGTTTTAGTTGTCGTATGTTTTAGTCTTCTGGCAATTAATTCATAAGTGTGGGTGTAATCCATCTTCTCCAGCGTCTATCAAAATGGTTGCTTACTTTAAAATGTGCATTTTCTCACAGTTTCTTTCTAAATATACTGAAACATCATCTTATTTCATAAAATGGCGGCGAAAATGACACACATTTTTTTTCACTCGCTGTTTAAATAGATTGAACATTTTTTTTTATTGTGGAATAACTTACCAACGAAGGTTTTGTTAGAAAGTGAACCGGGATAGTCAACACAGCGCTTTACAAGTAATTTTTTACAGTAAGTACTCAGCTTCTTGCAAGCTTCTGCGTAAAAGCGGGAAATATCCGCGCCTCGCAAAGTTCCTGGTATTTCCTCTAGATGGCGTTACTGAGCCAAGATTTGTTTGTATTTTTTACTTCTAGTTCTGAGCTATTGAGCGTTTTCTGGAAGTTTCCATTGTCATTCCACACATATTGATGTTTGATTGGAAAGTTCCAGAAAACATTATGGTAATCTGAGGAATCGAGTGGGATTGCCATTTTAAATCTTTTTTACAGTTAGATACCTATATGAAATCAAAGTCAAAGTCACTAGGGTGTCACAAAACTAACTAGGGTATCCAACGTAATAAGTCCTTGATATGATATGGTAGGTATTTAATTAAAATAAAATGATGTAAACAAATTATGCAAAATATAAAGAAGTATGTAGAGCCTAGGTATTCTCAGATTTGTTGAAGACGGTAGCGTCAACTTCTCTTATCTGAGAATACCTAGGCCTCTAACAATCAGATTCTAAGACTATTGTTTGAACTTGCAATTGATATTTGATTGTATACAAAGTAGAGACAAAATCACTAACAAGCCGCTAGGTGAAAATTAAAAAACACAATTATTTTATCCCGCCATTTTTCTACGCAATTTCGCGTTCGCACACATTCATAAAACCGCTCGTACATACGTAACCGCAACGCACACACGCCCACAACCAATAAATAGATTGAACTAAACGGTGAAATTTAAAAAAGGAACAAAACGAACGAATCGCTCACGCACACATCGAAACATAATGCAACCCAATCATTGACATTTTACATTGTATTATGCGCTCTAAGTGTACAAAATAAGGTTTAAAATTAATTAATGTACATGTGTTTGTTGAACTAGCATGTTAACACACAATGCATGCGTGGGAATGCAGCGAACACTCACGCAATAATTTTGATTATAGGAACACCGAATTTTAAAGGCGTGTGAGTGTTTGTAGCTGTGTGTGTGTGTATAAATGCATTCATTTTGTGCTTGTATCGTGTGGTCTTTTCTCGTGTGTAACGTTGAAACTTTGATGTGTGAGTAATTTTGTTGTTGGCATGATGGATTCGCGTGTTTGTATTAGTGCCTTTTTCGTTTTTTTTATGCCGCGAACACACATTGGGCCGGGTAAGCAGAGAAAAAATAATTTTAACTGGCACACTGCAAAGCGTGTTTAATTTTCGTGCTCTCTGTTCTGTCCTGCGCGAAATGGAACGTCATTACGTTTTAAATTACGAATGGCGGTTGTTTTTCTTTTTTTATTTATTTATTCGGTTTTTAATTTGCATTGTTTGCTTAATTTCTGAACGGGAACATTGCACGAATGTGAAATTTATACTAATGATATTGACATGATAAATAAAACTAGACAATGAAAAGCCTACGTTAGTAATTTGGTTCTTGAGTTAGTTACCTATATGAAAAGAAAATTCTTTCAATAATTTATGCGAAAAAGTTACATTTTAGATACCTACTGAACAGTTTATACTAGTTATTTATAAGTCAAAGTTAATATACATTAAAAACGATTTTCTCAAAACATCAAGCAATCTGCATAGATAATTTCCATTTGCAAGTAACGCCAACAAAAATTTTAAAATTTTTTTTTTTCAAACTAATATTATAAATGTGAAAGTTTAGATGGATGGATGGATGTTTGTTACTCAATCACGCAAAAACGGCTAAACGGATTTTTATGATACTTGGCACACAGGTAGATCATATCCTGGAATAACACATAGGATACATTTTATCCCGGGAAAGGATAAGATCCCTCGGGAACGCTGGTGAAACCGCGGAGGCCAGCTAGTGTAATTGTAATAATTGGTTTGTAAAATTTAAGTTTAGAAAATACAGTTTTCTTTTTCTGTTTTCCCGCCAGCTTATAATATTCAAATATAAACTAGGTATCAAATGCCAGAGTTAATGACCGACTATGAAGGTCGCGCGATTAGGTCACAACGCATTCTAGATCGTATGTTGTGCTAGGTCAGGAACTAGACTCACACAGAATTACTAGTAATGTTTGATTTTATGTCGCTAGATGGCAGACAAGTATTCAACACGCATTTTTTTTTTTTTTTATGTCACAAGTGACAACGAGACAGGCGGGTCACCTGATGGTAAGTGACAACCGTCGCCTATAGACATTGGCAATACCAGGGGATTGCTAATGTGTTGTACACCTTATTACAATGCCTTAAAGGCGAACTGGCTCTCAAGTGCAATTGCCGGAACACACCAACAGGTGCTTGGCGACAGATTTTCAACTTGAGGGTGGTAGCCAGCCAGTCGAGTACTACAAAGTACCCTACCACCGTGCCAAATTTCTGTTTGTTTAGGGAATGAAGGCGATGAAGTTGTGGTAGTAACGTCCAATACCGGCCGGAGCTGTCGGTGAAGGAAAACATCGTGAGGGAACCACAGCACGGTGGTAGGGTACTTTGTAATACTCGACTGGCTGGCTACCATATACCACCCTCAAGAAAATCTGTTCTGGCAGTTGCACTTGGGAGCCAGTTGCCTTTCAGGCATTGTAATAAGTTGACAACATATTGGCAATCCCCCTAGTATTGCTAATGTTTATAGGCGACGGTAGTCACTTACCATCAGGTCAGCTTCGTTGTCACTTGTAGTATAAAAAAAGATAACTAACAGATTTTCCTGGTGTCTGTACTGGTTCTAAGCTGACGTGTAGTAGCTGTGGTGACCTTGTAATGCGGTCGATACTCTGTCATCTCATCTGTGCTCGGCTTGCTAAATCTACGCAACTCATGAATATGTTCAGATTTCACAATTACATATTCACTAGCTGTTGTTCACCGCTTTGCTTGTATTATCGCGAGCGAGAATCGATTAAAAGGTGAGTATTTTTTACTACAATAAATATACTTTAACTTATTAATATTAATATTTTTTACTTTCATATGTATAGGGTAACCCTACTTAGAAAGGCTTCCTCACGATGTTTTCCTTCATCGAATTCTCAAGTTCATTGTAGGATTCGAACACACAACCATCGCGGTAGTATCCGACGTCAGTACCACTACACTAGTAATCATGAAAACGAGCTAGAGCGAAATAAATTAAAAAAGGGTGTTGACAGACAGTCAACAAAGTGATCCTACAAGGGTTCCGTTTTTTAGGGTTCCGTACCCAAAGGGTAAAAACGGGACCCTATTACTAAGACTTCGCTGTCTGTCCGTCTGTCCGTCTGTCCGTCTGTCCGTCTGTCCGTCTGTCCGTCTGTCCGTCTGTCCGTCTGTCCGTCTGTCCGTCTGTCCGTCTGTCCGTCTGTCCGTCTGTCCGTCTGTCCGTCTGTCCGTCTGTCCGTCTGTCCGTCTGTCCGTCTGTCCGTCTGTCCGTCTGTCCGTCTGTCCGTCTGTCCGTCTGTCCGTCTGTCCGTCTGTCCGTCTGTCCGTCTGTCCGTCTGTCCGTCTGTCCGTCTGTCCGTCTGTCCGTCTGTCCGTCTGTCCGTCTGTCCGTCTGTCCGTCTGTCCGTCTGTCACCAGGCTGTATCTCAAGAACCGCGATAGCCAGACAGTTGAAATTTTCACAAATTATGTAATTCTGTTGCCGCTATAACAACAAATACTAAAAACAAAATAAAATAAATATTTAAGGGGGGCTCCCATACAACAAACGTGATTTTTTGTCTTTTTTACGGAACCCTTCGTGCGCGAGTCCAACTCGCACTTGGCCGGTTTTTTCTTTTGCGTTTCGGAACCTAAAAAGAGTTTCGGTGAAAGACAAATATCGCCACAGGTGATATGGTGGTAGAGTAAGAAAGAAACAAAGAAATACATTTATTCTTTATTTAGTACTTTGTAGTACTCACTTAGCAGAGCTGGCTACCCCATTTAAGTAAACTCGCTAAGCTACTTACTATTCTAGCGTACTCAAGAGCCAGTTTCCCTCTTGGTTTTACTGCATTCAGCTACACCATGACTGTGATCACTATCAGCCTGTGAGAATCCAGCACTAGGGATGTTAACTGACATATCAAATCAGCTCTTTTTTATGAAATGTCAAAAAAGTAGTTTAAATGGAGGTTTGTATGAAATACTTGCTTGTGACGTCATAAATATACACCATCAAAAGATATACTCTTTGTTGTTAAATTGGTAATCATAAAATGGTTGAATTTAACAAAGTGTTCGCTATTTAAGAGAATTTTTAAGTGTTTTATACACTGGTTAGTGTTAGATATATTATTATTGAATACTAGTTTACTGCCCCGCGGTTTCACCCGCGTTCCCCAGGGATCTTATCCTTTCCCGGAATAAAAAGAATTTTTTGTGCTATTTCAGGATATGATCTACCTGTGTGCCAAGTTTTATCAAAATCTGTTCAGCCGTTTTTTCGTGAAAGAGTAACAAACATCCATCCAAACTTTCACATTTATAATACTAGTGGGATAGCCAACATTGCACTATCTGGTTTCCATACTACAAGCACGGATTAGATGAATGTGTGCAAAATGTCCCAATATAATAAAATAGTTATATACATTAATCCACGTTTGCTTATTACAAGGTAGCCCATTATATTGAGGATAAAGATAAATAATAAATAAATAAATATCCTCGGACATTTTTCACACACGGCTATCTGATCCCAAGCTAAGCAGAGCTTGTAATATGGAAACCAGATGACTGATATAATACATAGACTACTTTTTTTTTTGTAAATACATACTTAAATAGATAATTACACCCAGACTCAGGACAAACAGACATGTTCATGCACACAAATGTCTGTCCTGGATGGGAATCGAACCCACGACCTGCAGCGTGATAGGCAGTGTGTTAACCAACCACGCCAACCGGCCCGTCTTGTGATGTGTGAAGATGTCTGGAAGTAGCTGCACTCTGTATTTTTATTTTTTTTTAATACCTACGCTTTTATTATCTTGGTATTTTTTTTGTTTTAGTTAACTATGTAGGTAACTAATGCGGGTTATAATTTTTTATGTATTTTTGTATTAGTTTAAGAATAAAATTGTTAAACATTAGAAAAAAAAGCCAATATAGTCAGATGGTCCAGAAATATTTAAAAAATGTAACCTTGCTGAGTTTCTTGCCGGTTCTTCTCAGTTGAAGGCTGACTTCCGAACCGGTGGTAACTTCTGTAATGCGACCTTCATAAGTGCCCTTCTAGGGCCTAAACTGAATAAATGGTTTTGACTTTGACTTTGTCAGTTTGGATGTAGGAGGTAATTTCCGAAACTGCTTATCCGATTACTTTACTAAGAGGACGTTATATTTTCCAGATTTGCTATAGAGCGCTATTTAGGCGATGATAGCTCAGTGGTAAGTGAAGTCGGATACCGCGACGAAGGTCGTCGGTTCGAATCCTAAAATGAGCTTAAGCTTTCGGTGAAGGAAAACATAGTGAGGAAACCATAGCACGGTGGTAGGGTACTTTGTAGTACCCGACTGGCTGGCTACCACCCTCAAGTTGAAACTCTGACGCCTAGCACCTATCGGTGTGTTCCGACAGCTGCACTTAGGAGCCAGTTCCCATCTAGGCTTGGTGTGCTTACCACCTTCGGCCACATCATCACTTACCATGGTGAGATTGTGGTCAAACACAAGCCTATCCAGAATAAAAAAAAATATATATAATTCTCATCTAAAACGTTTATAATATCTATTTATATGTATACTTCTATACTAATACTAATAATATTATTTGAATAAAACACATTTTCATTTTCAATTCATTTTCAAGATGTATAGTTGAATTGTAAAATATTTAGTGGAAGGCGATGATAGCTTAGTGGTAGTGACGTCGGATACCGCGGCAAAGGTCGTGGGTTCGAATCCCACAATGAGCAATCCCTTGAGCTTTCGGTGAAGGAAAACATCGTGAGGAAACCATAGCACGGTGGTGGGGTACTTTGTAGTACCCGACTGGCTGGCTACCAGCCTCAAGTTGAAAATCTGTCACCAAGCACCTATGGGTGTGTTCCGACAGCTGCACTTGTGAGCTAGTTTTCATCTAGGCTTTGTGTGCTTCAAATTCACATTCAAATTCAAAAATCAGTATGTTTAATCGTCAGATGTTTGACATATTATAAAATATTATTTTACTCTAATGCACGGTTCTTAAGGTTATTTTTGCTGAGAAGAGCCGGCAATAAACTAAGCAATTACTATTTTAAAAAAAGCAACTTAGATTTATTACATGTAATGCTTACCACCTTCGGCCACATCACTTACCATGGTGAGATTGTGGTTAAACACAAGCTTATACAGAAAAATAAAAAAAAAACAACTCTATCGAAAGCAAACAATATCAGTAATCCCACAAGGTCACAGTTAAGGGGCAATTTTCCGACGGAAGGGCAAAAACTATTTTCCTTGCCGTCTGCCCGCACACATACACATGGCGTACGTGCACGGACTATTGTAGTGCGCGTGTGTGCGTGCATCCTTCACTAGTGCGTGCATGTAGTTGTGCCACGGAGGGTGTACATAGAAGATTTATTAGTTGTGAATAATTTATCGTTTTGTTAGAAACTGTTACATTAAAGGGGAATGGTTCTTTTTGTTTTGAATTTTTAAATGGTTGTTACTGGAGCTTAAAATATTTTCTTTATTATTTTGAAATTGGTAGGTACATTTTTATATTATCATTATTATGCGAAGAAAAAACCGGCCAAGTGCGAGTCGGACTCGCGCATGTAGGGTTCCGTAAAAACGGCAAAAAATCATGTTTGTTGTATAGGAGCCCCCCTTAAATATTTATTTTGTTTTGTTTTTAGTATTTGTTGTTATAGCGGCAACAGAAATACATAATTTGTGAAAATTTCAACTGTCTAGCTATCGCGGTTCTTGAGATACAGCCTGGTGATGATATCGAGCAAAAAAGGGCAAAAAATAGCGGTTTTTGTATGGGAGCCCCCCTTAAATATTTATTTTATTTTGTTTTTAGTATTTTTTGTTATAGCGGCAACAGAAATACATAATTTGTGAAAATTTCAACTGTCTAGCTATCGCGGTTCTTGAGATACAGCCTGGTAACAGACAGACGGACGGACAGACAGACAGACGGACATACAGCAAAGTCTTAGTAATAGGGTCCCGTTTTTATCCTTTGGGTACGGAACCCTAAAAACTGTGTATCACATTGTCTCCTCTGTTTGTTAATATTTTTTTATGTATTTTTTCCTAAAAAAACGTGCTCGAATTTCGAACAGTGGACGAACACTAAGTAGTAGGTATTTATTCGTTTCTCAATTCTATGTACCAAACCTTGAAATGAAAAACACCAAGAAAAATCTCAAGATACCGATTCTTACAATACAGTACAAAAATCATTGTAATTTTTTTTTGCAAAATTTCGACATCAAAACTTTTGTTCAATAACACCTTGTGATTATCCGTGTTTTAAACACTGTCGAACATGATCGCGGCCATGTAACTCAACTCAGGGGCGCTTTCAACGAATTCGACCGCTGAACATGAGTTCGACATCGTTTCAGTTGTCTTGGCTAATTAGCGCGTGCCAGTTTTCGTGTGACTACCTTCTCCGGCTCACTCAATGTATGCATTGTAATGTTTGGTTTCGACATCGTTTAGAAACTATTTGGCAATGGCTTTTTATTTCTCCTGTAATAATCCTTAGTAATTTAGGATTTCTCATAGTTACTTCATAATCTGTCTGTGTGTAATGCGAGTGCCCGCAAAATTTAATAAACGAGACAATAAAAACTCTCTTAGAGGCCGAGTCCTACTCTCACATGACCATATTTTTAGTAAAAATAGCATCTACAAGTAATTAACTGTTCCAAACACAAATATTAAAATTTATCGCATTAGCAAATTAACAAAAAATATATGTGTGTTCCAATGATTACACAATTTAAAGAATTCCAATATTCTATGTTTCACAAAGGTGATGACATAACATAAAATAACAAAAACAAAACAATAAAATTCTTTCTTAAAAAAATGCTGAACGTTTTGAAGCCGTACGTTTTGTAAAACTTGGAACAAAAATCATTCCAAAGCACGTGGCATGAAAATTAAAATTTCCACAAAAGTGTTTTTGTTTTAGTTACCAACTTGTTACGCTACTAAAATTATATTTTTTTACTAATTGGTATTAATTTGAAATCATTTTCTTTTCTTTTGAATTCTGGCTAGGCTTGTGTTTGACTACAATCTCACTATGGTAAGTGATGATGAGGCCGAAGGTGGTAAGCACACAAAGCCTAGATGGGAACTGGCTCTCGAGCGCAGCTGTACTCTACCACCGTGCTATGGTTTTCTCACGATGTTTTCCTTCACCGAAAGCTCAAGCTCATTGTAGGATTCGAACCCATGACCTTCGCCGCGGTATCCGACGTCACTTACCTCTGAGCTATCATCGCCTTAAATTAGTTTTTCAGAGCACAAATGTACTTGACCGCTCACTATTTAACCAAGTTTTTAATATTCCCTAACAAGAACTCAATTATTTAAAGTCGGTTAAATAAATGATTAATTCCACGATATTCCCTTATCTGCTAACCGTCCCGGCCTTGCAAGTGTGTGTACTAGACGTCGCCTAGACGCGCTGACCCACTGCCCGCCGACCTTGCATTTCTTATGTTATTCTTCCATCTCTTTTCCCCACACGCGGAGACTATCGTCGTCTCCCTCGTGCGTGTCTATTGATAGTTAAGGCGGGAACGTTTCAAGGTCTTACATGGACGGCTGAGTTTCCTATGTCAAGCGAAGCTATGGGACTTGTGCATCGATGTATGGAATGTTTGCTTTCGAATGTTATTTGTGAAATGAAGTCTATGATGTATTTAACTTCTATTAGTTTGGGATAACTAAGATTGATATCATTGTTATTAAGGTTTGTTTTAAATTGATTTCAACGCCAGATAAGATAGTGTTTTGCTTGCTAGAACATTCCGGGCATAATATAAGACCGTGATATTACGCATAGAGAGAATTAATGAAAAATAAATAACTGTTATTTAACAGAAAGGTGATAAAATAATACAATGACCATCCTTATTTCAGAGCATATTATATTATACAGTCAAAAATAATAGTCTTAATGTCCCATACATTGATTAGGGACGTCCAAAATTCATACATAAATTAATTTTGTAATCTAATCAAGAATATCCCAAAACTAGATATTATTCTTTGCAATATGACGGGCCGGTTGACATGGTTCGTTAAACGCACTGTCACACTACAGGTCGTGGGTTCGATTCCCGTCCATTTGTTTGCATGAATATCTTATCCTGTCTGGGATTGATTATCTATTTAATTAGGTATATTAAAAAGTTATCTATGTACTACTACATGAAATCAAATATATGAAAATCAAACTAAAAGGTAAAAATAATTTTCGATAAATTAAAACTAAGGATAAGTAGTGTGATTTGCAAAAAAATATATTGTGAAAACGCTTGCTAAGTGTACATTTCAAATCAATCCGTCGTTTTGAAAGGTGTGAAAATCACGTTCAAAGATTCCGTTACATAGATAAGTAAATAACAAACGGACAAGAAAGTGATCTTATAAGGGTTCCTTTTTTTACCTTTTGAGATACGGTACCCTAAAAATAGTTAGAATTTGGTACACTAGAGACGGGAAAAGAAGTAGAGGAAGACATAGTGGGAAGATGAGATCATGCTGACAGCTGCACCGTTAAAAGGTTGCACTAGCAGAGGACTTTCGAAGAAGCTACAGGAGGCCTCTGCGGTCAGGCACTCTGAAATTCAAGTTCTAATTTAGGTAGAACATAAGTCTTAAAAATAAGTATAAAACTGTTATTTAAATATTTTTGAAATAATGGCTTATTATTTTACTTTCATCGTTCCCTTGGGATCTTATCTTTTTCTGGGACAAAGGTATTCAATGTTTTATTCCAGGATATGATCTACCTGTGTGCCAAGATTCATTAAAATCTGTTCTTAAGGCGATGAAAACTCCGTGGTGTGACGTCGGATACCGCGGCGAAGGTCGTGGGTATGAATCCTACAATGAGCTTGAGCTTTCGGTGAAGGAAAACCATAGGGTAATTTGTAGTAGGCCGACTGGCTTCTGTCGCCAAGCACCTATCGGTGTGTTCTGACAGCTGCACTTGAGAGCCAGTTCCCATCTAGGCTTTGGTAAGATTGAGACACATACTTATCCAGAAAGTAAAAAATCAGAACATCCAAACTTTCACATTTATTATATTAGTAAGGATTATTATGCGATGTATTGACATAGAGTGGACGTTAACATCAAAACTAGGATAGGAAACACAATAGCGATAGTTGGACCGGTCAACTGGCGACCCTTCGACCTTTGACCTCGCCCCAAGGGTCAAGGGACGGTACCGGAACCACCCGAAGATGCCATTGTAAATAATTGTCTAGTTAGGTTGGACAGACGGACTTATAGTTATGTATATCGAGCGAGCTAAACGCACGGACATGTGCGTTATGTCGGATTTGATGTTTTTTTTTTCTGACGATATTATAATATTGTACTTAAAGAAAAAATATTTGTTTTTGGGGTTCCGTACCCAAAGGGTAAAAACGGGACCCTATTACTAAGACTTCGCTGTCTGTCCGTCCGTCTGTCTTTCTAAATATTAGTTTTATTTAATTTCGATTTAAAAATTCTTTCACCTGTAGAAAGTTATATTATTAGCGAGTAAAATCCTTACTGATATTATAAATTCGAAAGTGTTTTTGTATGTCTATCTGTTACCTCTTCACGCTTGAACCGCTGAACCGATTTAGATGAAATTGGGTATAGAGATAGATAAAACTTTGGAGAAGGACATTTTATCCAGGGAAAAGATAAGATCCCTCGAGAACGCGGGTTGAACCGCGGGTTGAACCGCGGGTTGAACCGCGGGTTGAACCGCGGGCCGGAAAACTAGTATCCTACTAATCCTACTAATGTGAAAGTTTGGATGGATGTATGTATGTTTGTTACTCATTTACGCCAGAACGGCTGAATGGATATGGATGAAATTTGGCATGGAGATAGATTATAGTTTGGAATCCACTTTTTATCTCGGGAAAAGATAAGATCCCTCGGAAACGCGGGTGAAACCGCCCGGAACAGCTAGTAAATTAGGCTATATTGACTGCGATATTCTATCTATATACATAAACTATTTACATGACGGGCCGGTTGGCGTGGTTGGTTAAGACACTACCTATCACGCTGCAGGTCGTGGGTTCGATTCCCATCCAGGACACACATTTGTGTGCATAAACATGTCTGTTTGTCCTGAGTCTGGGTGTAATTATCTATTTAAGTATGTATATACAAAAAAAAAGTAGTCTATGTATTATATCAGTCATCTGGTTTCCATATTACAAGCTCTGCTTAGTTTGGGATCAGATAGCCGTGTGTGAAAAATGTACGAGGATATTTATTATTTAAATATAAAACTGATTAATCACGAAATCTCAGAAAATATAAATTTTAACTTAAAATTTGGCAAGTATATGCCTCGTAGGGAGTAGGTACCCCCTAAGAAACCTCGGAAGACAACTATAATTACTAAGTTTATATCTCTAATGTGGCAATCAAGCATACAATCCACCTGATGGTAAGCGGTTACCGTAGCCTATATATCCTTGCAACACATAAGGGTATTATTCGCGTGTTAATTACTTTTTAACTAGTGCGGGTTATAATTTTTTATGTATTTTTGTTTTATTTTAAGCACAAAATTGTAAAACATTTTAATTTAAAAAAAGCCAAAAATATTTAAAAAATGTTCCTTGCCGGTTCTTCTCAGTTGTAGGCTGACTTCCGAACCGATAGTAATTTCTATCTGTATCGACCTTCATAAGTGCCCTTCTGGGGCCTAAACTGAATAAATGGTTTTGACTTTGACTTTACTTTGGTTGTCAATGGTAAAAAAAACTCTTCACAGCTTTCTTAAAGAAAGAAAATGCTGTCCTCTCTAAGGAAAACCACGGGTACCTGACCAATTTGGTTCGAATGTGTGAGGATGAGATTGATGGTGACAAGTGCGATGGTAGAAAGTAGCAGAGGGCATCAAGTCAAACGATTCTTCAGAAACATAGTCCAAAGACAATAATTAAAAAAAAAGTTTTGCTATAAATAGAAAAAGTCTTTGTTTGATGGATTCAAATTCGTTCACTCGTAGGCTCGTAGCACTCCCCCGTAGCAATCTATTCCTTAAATAAAATATACATATTAAAATTTAAAGATTAATGCTATATATAGCGTAATAGTTTAGTATAATATAGTAAAACAAAAATAACAATGATTTTGTCAATTCATATAAAACAGTTAAGTGTTTTTATCAAAAGGACCCTACAGATCGCCATCTTGGTCGCAAATAATGTTTTATTTCCAATGATTTACAGGCAAATAACAAATGAGTATGTAGATGCATTTAGATCCTCCCATCTATCTGCGCCATTTTGAGAGCAATAGCATCGAGTGCAAGAACCAGCGGGTCGTTGCGCCGGCGCTGCGCCGAAGTTTGCATGAGTCGCCACCAAAGGTGACGTCAATTATCTAAAAAATATACAAAGATATAAAAAAATCACTCACACATACGTAAGCGAGCAATTCGCACACAGCGATGCGCGTGCGCCGATCTAAAACACTCGTCCGGCCGGGCCGATAATGGCTGCTGGGGTGAGCGAACGCGCAGTTACATATTTAGAAAAAAATATTTGGCAAATGTTCAGTGCAGTGCTCTTTACACTGCCTGTCAGTGAAAAGTAGCTAAGGTTTTTTTTTTGGAATGAGGAAAAAGTCTCGTGTTATATGGAGATCCGCCCAAAGAGGTTTATGTATAAAAACTGTCCGCCCTCAGCCTACTTAGAGGCTTTCCGGGTTCGACTGTAACTCTTATTGAAGGGGAGGTTTTTACAAGAATATTTGTAATCAAAGCTATATGTGGGTAATATTTCATGCGTTTTTTATATTGGTTTGAAGAGAAAGCATATAAAAAAAGATTTGAACGCTCAATTTAACAAAAATATTCAAAGATTTTTGGTATAATATGCATAGGATTTTCAATGTTTTAATAGTACATTACGATACGCGTGACCTAAGTAGGCTATTATTGCACGGTGTGAAGTTAGCGCCCGAGCGCAGCGAGGATGCTAAACGCCGTGCAATAATAGACAACTTCGGGCACATGTATCGTATACTATTTTATAGCAAGTGTGACATAAACCCGCACTTTACGCATGCTTCTCCGTGCAGAAATAGGTAACTTAGGTCACGGAAAAGCGTGCGTAAAGTGCGGGTTTAGGTCACACTGTGCAATAAACGATTTTATGCAATTTCTAACTATTATATTGTGTTAAATTTCCATGAAAATTATAAAAAAGTAACTTTCTTAAAAAGTCTGTCCTCTAATTTTCCTCGGAGGCATCACTTACTAATTTTTTTTAAGCAAAATAATTACTATAGTTATTTTATTTTATTTATATAACCTAAACCATAAGTAACTTACTGAAAACATGCAAGAGACGTGTAAATTATAACGTGGAGTGCAATTGCAAATGTAAACTCTTATACAAGTAAAACGGCAATGCAACACCTATATAATAACCTAACGGCTACACGGCTGAACAGATTTTGATTAATTTTGGTATAACATAAGATTGTCCAGATTGGTAGTTACTTTGGGCCGATCGTTCCGTCCGCGAGCCAAGGGGTTAAAAAATGATACCTTATTTAGTTTCTTGCCGGTTCTTCTCAGTTGAAGGTTTCTTCCGAACCGGTGGTAATTTCAGTAATTTAAGCGGCCAAACCTGAAAAAAATACTTAAAAGATGCGGGTAGAGCTATCTGGTGCGGATTTTTATTTTTATTTTCGATAAGCTTGTTTGACCACAATTTCACCATGGTAAGTGACGATGTGGCCGAAGGTGGTAAGCACACAAAGTCTAGATGGGAACTTGCTCTCAAGAGCAACTGTTGGAATATACCGACAGGTATTATAGATACATATATAGATTTTCAACTTGAGGGTGGTAGCCAGCCAGTCGGGTGCACCAAAGTACCCTACCACCGAGCTATGGTTTGTTCACGAAGTTTTCCTTCACCGAAAGTAGCTCATTGTAGGATTCAAACCCAAGCCGCGGTATCCGACGTCACTACCACTGAGCTATCATCGCCTTAAAAAAAGAGTGTACCATTTCCATGTCCCGCACTGTACGGCCCAGCAAGCTGCAGCAGAGATGAGTTCACACATAATGTATAGACGCGGCTCTACTTAGTACCTACATCGAATGTATATACCTATATGTGGATACATGACTGCAACGTATCGAAATAACTAATGACTTGGTCTCAAATTTTAACAGGGTAACATTATTTTGCTGGACAAAAATGATAACATTTTGAAAGGTTCCATTTATAAACTAAATAGTTTTCCGCCCCGCGGTTTCACCCGCGTTCCTGAGGGATCTTATCTTTTCGGGGTATAAAAAGTATTCTATATGTTATTCCAGTATATGATCTACCTGTGTGTCAAGTTTCATTAAAATCCATACAGTAGTTTTTGCGTGAAAGAGTAACAAACATCTACACATCCAAACATACTTTCGCATTTATAAAACTAGCTGTCCCCCGCGGTTTCACCCGCGTTCCCGAGGGATCTTATCTTTTTCCGGGATAAAAAGTAGCCTATGTGCTATTCCAGATTATAATCTTTGTTTCATTTTGATATGTCTTAGTGAAACAAGTCCCCTTCAAACGGCCATAATAAAAGGTTAATTTAGAATAAAATGGATGATTCCGAAGAGAGAGAGCCCGAAACATGCAAACCACACTTTATTAAACACGAAATTCTCACCATGACATCAATTTATATATTAGAAGTATGCACTTTTGTTAGGAAATACCCACATTTATTTGTAAAGCAAGCTGACCAATCGCGACGGTACGCAACAAGATTCAGGCACAAATTGATCCTGCCAGCGTCAAAATTAAAAATGCACAGTTCCAGTCCAAATGTCATGTCGACGAAAATACATAATAAATTACCCGACGAATTAAAAGATGAAAAAAAGGACAACATATTTATGAACCGCCTAAAATGCTTCTTAGTAAAAAAATGTTATTATTGCCTTGATGATTTTTTTAATGACCATTTTATTAACCCTAATAATTAATAGAATAAATGTAGTAATATTATAATTTATAAAATGATTCGGTCCGTCTGCCTTCCTAGACTATTGTTCAATTGCTATACCCTATTAGGGTCATGTATGTGATAATTTTTTATGTACCTATGCAATAAAATTGAGTATTGAGTATTGATTATTACCCAAACTCAAAACTCATTTATTCATTTAGGCCCTGGTAAGGCACTTATGAACACTATTGACTCTACCACCGGTTCGGAACACTTAAACTGAGAAGACTTCGACAAGAAAATCAGTAAGGCAATTAGATTCAGAAATACATTTAGATACATATTCAAATTCGCCAGAAGGTTGCAAGTGCAGAGAGATTGACGGGCCGATTGGCGTGACTATGACTGGTATCTCTACCTATCATAGCCACTGGTCGTGGGTTCGATTCCCGCCCAAATTGTGGATAATTATCTACTTCAGTATGGATTTAAAAACCACCAGTTGTCTGGTTTAAATGGCATAGTTTATTATTATGATTTATATAACCTATTCTTTGTCTGTACGTGTGCTAGTAGGTGAGTTATTTTAAGTCTTAACGTCAGTTCTTTCTTGGGACAATCGGGGTTTCAGAGTCCGTACCACTTGGTTCTCAAATGGGACAATCGGGACGATGACATTTACTTGAAAATAGGGCGGGAATTTTGAAATTTTGAAAACTGTGCGCGAGATGACGAGTTGTTTGACAGGTTAATGTCGCGAGTCAACAGATTAAAATTAATAAGAGAGAGATAGGACTGCTCTTTTGAAAACTGATTGGTCTCTTCGCATAATAATTATAATAAGGTATCTAACTAACTTGCCTGATATAAATTTTATGCTATGTATAATCCATGATATGATCTATTTTCGTACCAAGTTTTATCCAAAGCCGCTTCGGAGTTGAGTGGTAACAAACACATCAACTTTTTTTTTTATTATTAGTAACTTTATTGTGACTTCTTCTTCTTACACGTCAATAGTCTATATTTATATATCAAAACCAAAATCTTAAATATAAACATATTTTTTATTTACCTACATAATGAAGATTTTGTAGCAATGATAGGCCAGTGGTGGTTGACAGAAGTCAATTCATATCTAACGTCAAGCTAGCTAATCTTTCAATTTATTGTAAAAAGGTCGGCAACCTATGGTGCTTAAAGAAACTGACATTTTGGCTTGATCTTGAAGAGTGACGTTGCGTTTTCGTTTTATTTTCATTAATTTTGTGTATTTTGAGTTTTCTATATACTAATAATAATATTATAAAGAGGAAAGATTTGTTTGTTTGTTTGCATTAAATAGGCTCCGAAACTACTGGACCGATATCAAAAATTCTTTCACCGTTGGAAAGCTACACTATTCCTGATGAACATAGACTAAATTTTATCCCGGGATAAGATAAGATCCCACGGGAACGCGGGTGAAACCGCGCGGAACAGCTAGTATTGAATAAATCAGTGGTGTTTTGTCCACTTTTTATCAATCTAAGTGCACAAGTGAAGTGAAATGAAAGCGTGTATCGTGACATTCCAGGTTGTCCCAAAAAGTCTGTGAAAAGTCCTAGTGGAACAGTCGCCAATTTCACTAAAACCTGACTGGACATGTACGGCCGAGGACTAGACATTACAGTGAATGTGAGATGTGACTATAGCATAAAAGAAGAAATTAAACCTGAAGAAAATGTATGCGACTGAAAGACTTTGTATCTATGGTCATGACTAAAATTATTTTAAAAAAATGGTTCCTCAAGAAAGAAGGTAGTCTATGGAAAGAAGAACGTAACGATGTTGCAACACAAATGCGACGTTTATTATTATTAATTTTAGGGTATACAATCGAGTGACTTACCCATTTAACTGTCAGTTAACAGAATATCACAAAAGAACGACTTGCAAAGTAGATATAATGAGTTGTAGGCACAGAATGGTTCCTTGGAGCAACGCACCGTTTTCTGTTAGTGCCAAACCAAGGTCAAGATCGCTTTTAGTCTGTGAATTTGTTTAGTATTAATGCAGTGAGGTCTTCGCAACTGTTCGGCAGATGGCGCCACATTGATATACAGTAATAGGCTTTGTTGTATTTTGAAGAAAATTTTCCGTAAAACACTGAAACATCGAACATGTTTCATTCATTTTTCTGATGATTTTTAGGTGCCAATCTAAATCTAGTTCTTATAGTAGTTTCTTTAGGTATATCACTTGTGACAAACATGACCTGATGGTAAGTGACTTCCGTCGCCTATAGAAATTAGCAAAACCAGCTGAAACACACCACTCCTGCAATGAGCTTGAGCTTTCAGTGAAGGAAAACATCGTGAGGAAACCATAGCATGGTGGTAGGGTACTTTGTAGTACCCGACTGGCTGGCTACCACCCTCAAGTTGAAAATCTGTCGACAAGCACCTTTCGGTGAGTTCCGACACCTGCATTTGAGAGCCAGTTCCCATCTAGGCTTTATGTGCTTACCAACTTCGGCCACATCATCACATACCATGTTGAGATTGTGGTCAAACACAAGCTTATCTAGAATAAAAAAAAGCGATTCGAATAAGATTCATCTAGGAAACTATATTTCCTAAAAAACCACAATACCTTTTCGATCGGTGACAAAGTCCTAGCACACAATTAATGACTTATTCAAATCCCCCTGTAAATAACGTGACATTAAAAACGTGACCATCATTGTTAAAAGAATGATTGTTATTGAATAACCTACCCTAACAAGATAGAGCAAAACATAAAACCAGTTTGACGCAAAAACTAGCGCCTCAATTTCAAGGCGGTAGGTATCTAGCACGAAAACAAAATAAGATCTCCAGATTCAAGGTCTCGATACTCCAGCGAGGGTTCATGGTCGACCGGTCGTTACCTTACCTAAAATGAACTTGAGCTGTGACTTCTTATTAGCGTACGAATTGGATACCAATTTTAAATCTATTGCTCGTAAAATGTGGCTTTTAAAATTTGGCTAAAGCTCTGCGTTGGAGTAGGATTTTGCTTATTTTTCTTTGTTCTTCCATACATCAATTCGATATTTGTAACACACATAATCATTATTTTTAGGGTTCCGTACCCAAAGGGTTAAACGGAACCCTATTACTAAGACTTCGCTGTTTGTCTGTCCGTCTGTCTGTCATCAGGCTGTATCTCAAGAACCGCGATAGCTAGACTGTTGAAATTTTCACAGATATATAGATCTGTTGCCGCTATAACAACAAATACTAAAAACAGAATAAAATAAATATTTAAGGGGTACAACAAACGTGATTTTTTTGCCTCTTTTACGGAACCCTTCGTGCGCGAGTCCGACTCGCACTTGGCCGGTTTTTATTTGGTCTATAAGAGTCTACTTTGAAAAATCAAAAACAAAAGAACAACGCCATAATCCGCCACGTGCCAAATAAAATAACAACATCCTTTTTTCCTCGAACACTTTTCCCGTGTCATTTTCCTCCACTGTACTCATACAGCTTGCAACCGAGCTGTTTTCAGACGTTAATAATTGCAGTTGCATTAAATAGCTAATAAAAATGCTTCAAGAAACCAACTGCCTAATGTGTAGGTATAATTTGTGCGTCGTAGACAGCAGTAGCCGGGTCCAAGGCAAAAGTTCGACAACACCGCCAAGGCTGCGCGTTACGATCGAGTCGGGACAACAAAAAATACCTACATCATATGTTTATAATGCAATTTATCTGTCGCTATTTTATTGGTTTAGCTTTTAAAACTATTAAATAGTTTATATCTTCGTATATATCCCCTGAAACCGTTTAAAATTAAATTCAAAACCACTTATTCAGTTTAGACGCTAGGAGGGCACTTGTGAAGGTTGCTGCAGAAGTTACAAGTTTTGGAAGTAAGACAACAACTGAGAAGAACCGGCAAGAAACTCTACAAAACCATAATACATAAGAACATTTAATTAAAAATTGAACTAGTTACTTACTCAAATAAATAATAGGAACCTACTTTTCCATAGAACTCCGTGAGTGGGAAAACTGCATCCGTGAGTCAAACTTGTTGCGTTTTATAAATAAAAATAAAAAAAATATTTTTTTTGTTTATTCGTTCTAGCCATTATTAATGAAATTTCCACGAAAACAACAGGAAATTTATTTAAAAAAAAAACCAGCATAGTTAAACATTGAATTGTAAATTATGATTCAGAATAGATCCCTACCTACCGCAACGTCCGGTCTACATAGTTGGCAGTGACCTAACGCCCGATGTCCTTGTATATATGCGCCCGCGCACCCATAGATCGACGACCTAATAGTAATAGAAATAATGCAAGGCGTAGGCTAGCTATGTTTTTATGATGTCTGTGTCAATGATTTATGAACATGGATGTAATTATGACTACGAAAGGTACTTCATTTTAGGACTGGTTTTAATAAATAGATTTGCAAATACAAAAAGATCTTTTAAGTATCACAATTAAAAGGATCCTAATCTATATAAATAAAAATGGATCTTCGAAATTTATGTACGCTCATAACTTTCGAATGACTGCACCAAATTGGATGATTCTTTGTTTTATATATTCGTTATTGTTAGGACAAGGTTTGTGTAAAATAAAAATTTCTACGGGATAAAAAAACATATTTTATACAAGTGTGCCAGTATCATTGCCAGGACGTGTACGCCGTTATTTTGAATTTACCTAGCGGCAAATTGCCTTGACTCCTCGTTCTGTCTGGGTCTGTGCGAGTCGGATTGATTGTGTGTTTGTACGTCACAATCTCATAAATAGTCGTGTAAATATAATACATTTATACCAAGGTAGGTACAGTATTTATGGATAAACCTAGCCTACGAATGAATATGTATATTAAAATATTGAAATGCAATTAATAAATGTCTTTAAGTCATTGCTATAAGGTTTACAACACATTGGCAATCACCCTGGTATTGCTAATGACTATAGGAGACTGACTTAGAGCAGGTAATTATCAGGTAGTAGGTGGAAACCACAGCATGGCGGTAGGGTACTATGTAGTACCTGACTGACTGGCTACCCTCAAGTTGAAAATCTGTCGCCAAGCACCTATCGGTGTGTTCCGAAAGCTGCACCTGAGAGCCAGTTCCCATCTAAGCTTTGTGTGCTTACCACCTCCGGCCACATCATCACTTAACATGGTGAGATTGCGGTCAAACACAAGCTTATTCAGGAGTAAAAAAAGAAAAAAAAACACCGACTGTTCACACTGGATATTGATTGGAACTAGATTCCTTCCACGTTTGTTCTATTATATTGTAATATTAGACGGGCCGGTTGGCGTGGTTGGTTAAGACACTACCTATCACGCCGCAGGTCGTGGGTTCGATTCCCATCCAGGACACACATTTGTGTGCATGAACATGTCTGTTTGTCCTGATTCTGGGTCTAATTATCTATTTAAGTATGTATTTACAAAAAAAAAGTAGTCTATGTATTATATCAGTCATCTGGTTTCCATATTACAAGCTCTGCTTAGTTTGGGATCAGATAGCCGTGTGTGAACAAATGTCCGAGGATATTATTTTATTTATTTATTATTGTAATAGTTATAATATAAATAAATAACTTAATTACTGAGATTCTGGAGTTTAAATAAACGTAAATATAGGTACGTTTCATCGATGGAAGTCACTTACCATGAGGTGATCTGTCTTCTTGGTTGTGAGTTTTGACATACAAAAATTACAGATATTACAATCTCATAAAATAAAAATCATCATCTCATCATCATCAGCATAAGCCTCCCCCAAAGTTTTCCACATCGAACGATCCTGAGCTTCTCGCATCCAGCGGTTTCCCGCAAATAAAATCAAATAAATCCCGCTTTAGAAAACTTTAAGACGAACAAATAGTAGATTGTTATACAAGGAGCTAAAATGACCCATTATATACGAGGTAGTTTTACTCCCGAGCTTTAGCGAGGGACTAAATAGAAACCGAGTTTTAATGGGTTTTAGCGCCGTGTGACACTAAACTTTTCACTACGATTGCGAAAAAATAAAACAATCCAATACAATATGAAATATGTAGTTTATAATTTCTTTTTTTTTGTTTCTTCTGTAGCCGCAACACATTGCATGCATTCTAGCAGAGATTTTCAAAATTAAAATGAAGTTATTTTTTTATGAAACAGTAATAAGTCGAGTCTTTATTCATGATTATTCTACTTATGACTAAAGACTTTTTCGTTTTTGTAGGCTCATTGGCATTTGACACACAAAAATAAAATAAAAAATAGTTTTTCCCCTAGAGGATGAATTGCTATTTTTTCACCACTCTGGTACGTTAAAATGACGGTCTTTTTGAGCAAGAGGAGTGAAAACAATATTTCACAGGCTAGACTTAAAGTAGGCATTTCAATTTTACCCCTAAGAGGGTGAAATAGGGAAGGAATAAGTAAACTAGTGCAATAAAATCTTATAAACTACTAGTGGGCCTGGCAGACGTTGTCCTGCCCTGAAAATAAAACTTAGAACCCGATTCCAGCGCCACCTATTGTGAAACTAAACCATCTGTCAGTCCGATCTCGAGACATGTCAAAAAGTCGTTCTATACAAAATGTATGACAAAAATAATTTAGTTCATAATTTTTTTTTGTGAATTTTTCGTATTTTTTAATCCTATGTCCTTTTCCTGGTTCTAAGCTACCTTCCCACTAATTTTAAGCCAAATCGGTTCAGCCGTTCTTGACTTATAAATAGTGTAACTAACACGACTTTCTTTTATATATATATATATATATATATATATATATATATAACATATTATATTACAACTAATCAAATGTTTTTTCCACTGCGTTAGTATTTAAGTAATTAGGTATGTTTCCTAGCCTTCATATAGACCATTCACTGTCAGCCATTTTATATTTTATGACTGTATATTATAACAATATATATATTATATGTATATGTGTTTTAGGTTATTTTTAGCGCTAACTACTTTGTTTGTTTGAATAGCGACCTTTGAGATAGAACTTGTTCTTATTTCCGTCTTTGTAATAAATACGACGTAGATAGATTTAATATTCAAGGTTAAGCAATTTATGCGGTATATTGATAGATATAAGAGTTGTATTTGATAAGCATAATACTTCAAGGGCTGTTTAAGAATACTAAGGTTGGATCTAAAAAGCATTGCATGTACTTAACTTTAAGTAGAAGAATATTAATGTAACGAATATAAATTAATTCCATTATAAAATATGAAATTATAATTACTAATTGACACTTAGGACAATGGCGTCGTGTTGTTTACTATTTCAATTGAAATAGTGTTTAAAAGGACGATTCATATGTTCAGTGAACGATTTAATTATATAGTCTGCAAATTTTTTACATGTATAAATCTGACTCACGACTCTTTAAAGCAATAAAGGTTTTACGGACCGCGTAATAAAGTTTATTTTAAAAGAGTCCAGAGGCTGTCAAGGCAGAGATACATTCGATGTAAAGGTCATAGCCCACTTACACAACTCCGCCCCCACCCGACAAATAAAATATCATTCAAATATGGGCTTCGTCGTGCCCTTTAGATATAGTTTATATTGGCTAAATAAATTAGCAGACAGCTCACTGTCAGCGAGCTAACCGCCATCAGACTGCTCGGTAGTTGATTTCTAGTTTAGGGCGGTGTTAGGTGGGAGAGGTGTTGGAGCAGAGTCGTGTAAGTGGGCTATGACCTTAAGAGACTACCGTGGCATATAGTCATGGAAGATTTATAATGTTTTGTCGACTTTGAAGATTGGACGGAACACACCATAGATTTTCAGGTGGGAGGTAACAGTCCGCGTACTACAAAGTACTCTACCCTGCTATGTTTTTTTTTTAATTCTGGCTAGGCTTGTGTTTGACTACAATCTCACTATGGTAAGTGATGATGTGGCCGAAGGTGGTAAGCACACAAAGCCTAGATGGGAACTGGCTCTCAAGTGCAACTGTCGGAACACACCGATAGGTGCTTGGCGAGAGATTTTCAACATGAGGGTGGTGGTAGCCAGCCAGTCGGGTACTACAAAGTACCCTACCTACTATGGTTTCCTCACGATGTCTTCCTTCACCGAAAGCTCAAGCTCATTGTAGAATTCGAACCCACGACCTTCGCCGCGGTATCCAACGTCACTTACCACTGAGCTATCATCGCCTAAAAATGGTTTCCTCACGATGTTTTCCTTCGCTGAAAAAACACATTGTGGTATTCGAATCCACTGAGCTATCATCGCCTCCAGCTGTTTCATATACTTATAATATAATTCATAGTATAGTATATATATACGTACATAAATAAATACGCATGAAACGACGAGCTTCAGAGACCCACTCATCAAACTCAAACTCAAAACTCATTTATTCAGTTTAGGCCCTGGTAAGGCACTCATGAACGTTACAATTGACTCTACCACCGGTTCGGAATACACTTAAACTGAGAAGACTCCGGCAAGAAACTCACCAAGGCAATTTTTTTTTAACAGTGGATCTTTCTTACATTTTTATAAGTACATTTAGATACATTTTCAAATATTTTACACTACGCCAGGGGGATGCAGGTGCAGAGAGAAGCTACTACAACCATATATTTCTGTCTTCCATGTAATGAGCCACCTTATAGTAGGCTTTGTTCATTAACCTAAGTTTAATAAAATTTTTGAATTTAAAGTAAGACATTCCAGCTACCTCACGTGGGATCCTATTGTAAAAACGAACACAATTCCCGAGAAAAGATTTATTAACTTTCACTAGCCTGAAGCCTCATGGTCTCGACTGCTTATTTAAATCACAACTTGTTTCGCTATTCAACTGTAAAAACTAAGCAAACTGACAGACAGAGTTAAACCCGCGTTCCCGTGGAATTTTATCTTTTCCCGGGACAAAATATAGCCTATGTTACTCAGGGATAATGAATCTTATAATGGTGAAAGAATTTTTAAAATCGGTCCAGTAGTTTTAAAGTAAAATTGTAACAAACAAAAATATTTCCTCTTTATTATTTAGTTTAGATTAATAAATTAGCTTTTTACCCGAAACTTAAATCGTGTATACTTCATAAAGATCTCTTTGCATTAAATTACTTCTTCTTATTTCTTCTTTCTTCTTACTTCTTGCACGGTGGTAGGGTACTTTGTAGTACCCGACTGGCTGGCTACCACCCTCAATTTGAAAATCTGTCGCCAAGCACCTGTTGGTGTGTTCCGGCATTTACACTTGAGAGCCAGTTGCCTTTAAGGCATTGTAATCGGGTGTACAACACATTGGCAATCATCTGGTATTGTCAATGTCAATAGGCGACGGTTGTCACTTACCATCAGGTGACCCGCCTGCCTCGTTGTCACTTGTGACATAAAAAAAAAACTAACCTATCAGTTTTTGATTAAAAAAATCAATATTAAAATAGGTATTCATAATGTAATAGACTCATATCACACATGTCTCTACACTTGTGAAAATTTGGTTTGTTCCGACAGGTTTCACTTTACAGTCAGTTCCCGTCTAGGCTTTGTATGCTTACCACCTTCGGCCACATCATCACTTACCATGATGATATTGCGGTCAAGCACAAACTTATCGAAAGTAAAAATAAACATGCCTTTTAAATTGCGACGTCTTTAAAATAAACGTATTACCATAGTTTAAATGTTAAAATATTATTTATTTATTTACAACAACATTATATACAAAATATACAAACAAATGTACAACTATAATATATAAAAAACTTCTTCGAGGCTGCCGCTGCTGCCAATCGTTAAGGTTCCCAGAAGGCTGGCAGCGTTTCCTCTTTGGATGGCCAGGCTGATGCGTTGGCGGAAAAAGCTCCCCGCCCGCCGTCTCCCGAGGCCTTACATAAAATACCTGCGAAACGACGAGCTTCAGACCCCCACGGAACCATGGTAGTTCTATTTAATCATGTTTAAATGTTAGTTGTATTTAAACTCGTATCCGTATCGTAAACAAATCGTACGATATAAAATGACCATAATACAAATTATAGTGACGTATTCCTAACCTACACTAACGTTAGAATATTTTGTGGTAAACACTGAGTCATTATTCCAACGGTCATCGACCTAACCTTGACTAGACGAGCTGAAGGCTGAAACTAAGCTTGGTCTACACAAATTATATTGTGATAGGTCCGCGGAATGACCAATGGCGTAATCATGATGTATTGGTTACTTTATGATAAAAGTTTTTGTTCAATTGTTTGTGGTTTTCATTTAATTTTATTAATTAATTATTGTTGATATAGTTTTGACGTATCAAATTGCTTTGTTTTTTTTAATATTAGACTGACTGTTACATAGATAGATTGCATAAAAATTTCAGATACCTAATTGTGTAAGAAATTATATTATTATTGATAAATTAAGTAAAATGAACAATTTTGTAATTAAATTCTGTGATTATATTATCGCTAGATCACCTAATATAGCTATTGTAAGCCTCAAGTACACCTGCTATCTAAATTCAAGGACCGTTTTTGATTAAAATTTGCCGCACGAAGCTCATGCTGTCGTGGAATATTCTTAAATTCGTTTAGTGCCCACGTATGGGACCTAGGTTCAATTGAAAGTCAAAACCATTTATTCAGTTTAGGCCCTAGGGGGGTACTTATGAAGGTCGAGCTATAGGAGTTACCACCGGTTCGGAAGTCAGACACCAACTGAGAAGAACCGGCAAGAACTCAGCAAGGTTACATTTTATGAATATTATTTGAACAATATGATTATTTAGGTATTTAATTACATTATTTAATTCATTGATTAACTTTTGTAAAAATGTTTAATATCCTAAAATTCTATGCTTATTATAAAAAAATATGAAAAAAAAAACCACTGATAACTGGATATTTCTATTTTCATAAATTATTCGTAAACATAAAAATATCATAAAATTAAATTGATTACAATTTCCTTACGAAATATCTCGAAAATGATGACACTTTTACTGGGGTCATTTTTGTATATTTTGTAGGTGACCTCCCACCTTTCTCCCTTAAGTCTGTCATACTATTTACCGTACTGTATATTCATATCGTTAGTAATCAACAATCCTCTGTTTCTAAAACTAAATAAGTTATCTATATATAGTTTCATATACATAATATGACTATGACCTCGTCCTGATGTCATCAGCTTGACCTTCGTAGAACATGTGGTCATTGGCCGCACCTACGCCTATCCGGTCGTCTATTATGTGTGTGTAGACGTGTTAGTGTGTGTGAGCATTAGATAAATGCACAGGATAAATGGTTTTATGCAATGCGCAAGAGTTAAAGCGAGCGTATAATACATTTTAATTGGTAATTATTTTGTTTAGAGTAATGTTTTATTTTTTACTTTTGGTTAAGCTTGTGTTTGACTGCCATCTCACTATGGTAAGTGATGATGTGGCCAAAGGTGGTAAGCACACACAATTTAGATGGGATTTGACTTTCAATGCAGCTGTCGGAACATACCGATAGGTGCTTGAGGGTGGTAGCCAGCCAGTCGGGTACTATAAAGTACCCTATCACCTTACTATGTTTTCCTTCACCGTAAGCTCCTGTCATTGTAGGATTGGAACCCACGATCTTCGCCGCGGTATCCAACGTCACTACCACTGATTCAATAATGGCAGTATTTCAACTATCGTTTTGACATTTCATAAAAATAAGCTGATATGATATGTCAACAACATCTCTATTAGGTATGTGAATAGGAAACACAAGTATCATTGGTCGCACGCGCACGCGCACGCAACTGTAAAAAACCGGCCAAGTGCGAGTCGGACTCGCGCACGAAGGGTTCCGTAAAAAAAGGCAAAAACATCACGTTTGTTGTATGCCCCCCTAAAATATTTATTTTATTTTAATTTTATAATTAAAGTAAAAATACAATTGAGTATTTTGTGAATATTTCAAGTGCCTACCTGTTGCCATTATTGATATCGAGCAAAAAAGGGCAATAAAATCGCGTTTGTTGTATTGGAGCCCCCCTTAAATATTTATTTTATTTTGTTTTTAGTATTTGTTGTTATAGCGGCAACAGAAATACATAATTTGTGAAAATTTCAAAAATTTCAAACTAGCTATCGCGGTTGAGATTCAGCCTGGTGACAGACAGACGGACAGACAGCGAAGTCTTAGTAATAGGGTAAATACACACAACACCACAAACATACATAATAATATATATTTAACAAGTAATAAAAAATTATAATAAAGTAGATAGTGTTGTGCGACATCAAAAATCAGCGACTCAGTAAAACACTGTTAACCATTGACTGGGTAACAGAACTGATTTTCAGTCACCGTCTTTGGGTACGGAACCCTAAAAACACAATGTTAGATATTTGTAGCTATGACGTGTCGCAGTCGTAGAGCGATTGGTAGTGTGTACTAGTCAGTAGCCAGTAGCCAGAGTCGACGACCGACAGACACGGTCAATGTCAATGCTAGACTAGAATCTAGATTGACGTAGGTCATTGTTTATTTTAACACTAAACCATGTGACTACATTTTAAAATACTGCTGTAGGTAGTGCCATCACATTATTACAAATGTGACTAACATAAAAGAAGAATTATCTTTATGTTTCTTCTTTCTAATATTATAAAGAGGAAAGATTTTAATTTTAATTTGTATGTAACGAATAAACTCAAAATCTACTGGGCCGATTTCAAAGATTCTTTCGCCATTTGAATGCTACATTATTCCAGATTAACATAGGCTTTTGGAACGAAGTTCCTTATCGCGCGTTGTGAATGGGGGCTAGACGGAAAAAAATCTTACGAAAAATTGACACCGACACTTTATATGTCACCGACGCTATAGTAAGCTATTGTAAGCTGTGCGGCGTGCGCATGTTTCTCTGTCTGTCTCTCTCTCTCTCTCTCTTATAGAAAGCAAGCCAGATATTTAAATTATTTTTTTTTTACTTTTTATATATATACTCTCTCGACTTATATAACTTCGTTCCATCCGGGTGTCCCTTGACACCTCTCAAGTTTTTTTTTTAAATCCCCATAAGATAATATCGCACGGGGACGCGGGTGAAACTGCGGAGGACAGCTAGTTGAAAGAAATGGCTTAAAGATACCAAGGTTGATAAAATGTACTTACACTTTATTGATTATATATTTCATACTTTTTAGTGCAATAGGAGTAATTTTATTTCATGGCAAGGTGAGGCCTTTGTTGGTTGAAAGTAAAATTTGATTGGAATTTTGAAGATAGGAAGAGAGTTATATTTAGATCACGATTGGAATTGTGCCAGATAGATGCAGGAACAACTGCTACGTCGTGCGTTTGATTTCGAATACTATTTTTATAGAAGAAATTCCTGAGAAGTCTCTTACTAAAGGCATGGCGACAGATTTTCAACTTGAGGGTGGTAACCAGCCAGTCGGGTACTACAAAGTACCCTACCACCATGCTATGGTTTCCTCACGATGTTTCTCAAAGCTCAAGCTCATTGTAGTCGAACCTACGACCTTCACCGTGGTATCCGACGTCACTAAGCTATCATCGCCTTAAAATAGTGACGTGACTAGCTTTCCCCGCGGTTTCACCCGCGTTCCCGTGCGATCTTATCCTTTCCCGGGATAAAAAGTATCCTACGTATTATTCCAGGATATGATCTACCTGTGTGCCAAGTTTCATCAAAATCCGTTCAGTTGTTTTTGCGTGAAAGAGTAGCAAACATCCATCTATCCAATATTAGTGGGATTTCTATGAAGTATATGTAGTAATACAGCTAGTTCATTGTATAGACGTGGCGTCGACCGCTTCGAGGTCAGCTAGACCAAAGATGAGGTTGGTGTAGGTCATGGTATACTCTGACGATTGAATGGTGAGTTAGAGCGTTAATGTTTGTTAATTTGTGACTAGGACATTCCCGTTTGACTGCTGACTGCTGACTATGGTTACAGTACAGGGCTACGTTATAATTAGACCTCGAATTTATCTGCTGGGGTATTTAATGACTAAAGATTTGTTTGTTTGTTACGATCGATTCTACTCAAAAACTATTAAGATTATTTCACCATTAGAAACCTACATTATCCTTAATTAACATAAGCTATATTTTTATCCCAGGAAAAGATAAGATCCCACGGGAACGCGGGAGAAACCGTAGAGGACTGCTAGTAGTGAAAAAAGAAAAAAAATTGCCTTGCTGAGTTTCTTGCCGGAGTATTCGCAGTTTAAGTGTATTCAGAACTGGTGGTAGAGTCAATTAATTGTAACGTTCATAAGTGTCCGTCAGATGGTCCAAAAATATTTAAAAAATGTAACCTTGCTGAGTTTCTTGCCGGAGTATTCGCAGTTTAAGTGTATTCAGAACTGGTGGTAGAGTCAATTAATTGTAACGTTCATAAGTGTCCGTCAGATGGTCCAAAAATATTTAAAAAATGTAACCTTGCTGAGTTTCTTGCCGGAGTATTCGCAGTTTAAGTGTATTCAGAACTGGTGGTAGAGTCAATTAATTGTAACGTTCATAAGTGTCCGTCAGATGGTCCAAAAATATTTAAAAAATGTAACCTTGCTGAGTTTCTTGCCGGAGTATTCGCAGTTTAAGTGTATTCAGAACTGGTGGTAGAGTCAATTAATTGTAACGTTCATAAGTGTCCGTCAGATGGTCCAAAAATATTTAAAAAATGTAACCTTGCTGAGTTTCTTGCCGGAGTATTCGCAGTTTAAGTGTATTCAGAACTGGTGGTAGAGTCAATTAATTGTAACGTTCATAAGTGTCCGTCAGATGGTCCAAAAATATTTAAAAAATGTAACCTTGCTGAGTTTCTTGCCGGAGTATTCGCAGTTTAAGTGTATTCAGAACTGGTGGTAGAGTCAATTAATTGTAACGTTCATAAGTGTCCGTCAGATGGTCCAAAAATATTTAAAAAATGTAACCTTGCTGAGTTTCTTGCCGGAGTATTCGCAGTTTAAGTGTATTCAGAACTGGTGGTAGAGTCAATTAATTGTAACGTTCATAAGTGTCCGTCAGATGGTCCAAAAATATTTAAAAAATGTAACCTTGCTGAGTTTCTTGCCGGTTCTTCTCAGTTGAAGGCTGACTTCCGAACCGGTGGTAACTTCTGTAATTCGACCTTCATAAGTGCCCTTCTAGGGCCTAAACAGAATAAATTGTTTTGACTTTATTTATTTATTTTTATTTATTTATAATAGGATTACCAACAGATGATACACAAAATACAATACTTATTACTAACACAAAGAGACACATGGTTTGACTTATTATTGATTTTTCATCATTAGTAAAGATCGCAATGCCCGTTTAAAATTCATCGATTTCTAAGCCAAAACGAAATTAATTAGACCTTAGATGTAACTCAGATAAAAGTTACTAATGTTACCATTCGTTTAGATATCGGCTTTTAATTAACCATTATGCGATTGGTGGCCATTGCTCTTTCACCTTCAAACATTCCTCTAAACTACGATAAATAAAAAAGCAAATCGTAAACAATGTTTCAATATCGCACTATTCAGCGGGAATCGGCGTTTTTCAGTTTTTTTTTTCATAGCAGTGAAGTGGACCGAGTCGCAGTGTTATAGGGCTTTTAGAATTTATTGAATAGGTCAATCAGTCATAAATAAGAAATAGTTTTCCGCCCCGCGGTTTCACCCGCGTTCCCGTGCGATCTTATCCTTTCCCGGGATAAAAAGTATCCTATGTGTTATTCCAGGATATGAACTACCTGGGTGCCAAGTTTCATCAAAATCCTTTCACCCGTTTTTGCGTGAAAGAGTAACAAACATATTTCACATTTATAATATTAGTAGTATAATAAAGTTATGTTTCAGGATAAAGTATGGAATATTAAATTATTTATAATAATTGTCCATTATGAGTAATCCAATTTTCTCTTAACGCTCGCTTTTAATATTTCTCTTATTTAGTGCAACATATATATTATATATAAATAAATATTTACAACAAATGTACAAAATATACAAGCAAATATATAATACATAAAAACCTTCTTCGAGGCTGCCGCTGCTGCCGATCGGCAAGGTTCCCAGAAGGCTGGCAGCGTTTCCTCTTTGAAAAAATAAATAAATTGTATTCAACACATGATTTTATTACAAATTTATTCCCAACATCATTAACTAATAAGGCTGTATAAGCTTACCTCATTTGCCTTAAAAAAGTGGGAAAAAAAAATCTTACTTTAGTATGTTGGTATAATTGAGTTCGAGCTGCTAAAAAGTGCATTATTAAATTACTCACAAAGTACTCAACATAACTAACTGTACAACATAATTGTTCTAACTCTTGCATACACTATTTGTCATGGCATTTACCAAGGTCAGTTATATTTGGCTTATAGTTTGCGATTCGAAAATAGTTGTAAACAAGCGCGCGAGGATGCAAGTTCTATCAAAGTGCAATTTTATAGTGTTCGAATGTGTGGTAGTTTGGTGATTTTTTTACTGTGACCAGGTGAGTTGTTTGTGTTGCCATATTTAAAAAAAATGTACTTGTTTGGTAATTTAATAGTTCGACGGTTCTGAAAATAAAAAGTAAAAATGTTGGCACAATTTGTTATATTATGAAAATTATTGCGAGTATTTATTAATGATTTTTATTATTAATTTCCGCCCGCCGTTTCATCCGCGTTCCCGAGGGATCTTATCCTTTACTGGGATAAAAAGTATCCTTTGTTTTATTCCAGGATATGATCAATCTGTGTGCCAAGTTTTATCAAAATCCGTTTAGCCGTTTTTGCGTCAAAAAGTCACAAACAACCATCCATCCATCCAAACTTTCAAATTTATAATATTAGTGGGATTTATACTTTCTTTTGAAGAACTGCATGTTTTGCTGTACCATATCTTCTTGTCAATATAAAATACCCGAATATTTTTAAGTAACAGATCTGCATGAACAATCCCAACCAATCGTAATCCCAAACTCATACATGTAAAGTCTAAAAAAAAGTGCGCAAATACCGACTAGCAAGCACTGTGCCAGGGTTTTTGACCAATTCTGGGAGTGATTGAACTTTACACACACACAGATCTTCAATGTGCCTATGTTTATTTTTCAATGTGTTTCATGAACCCTGTTTGTGTGCGAATAACACATTTATACGACGATTTACTATTATTGTAGGTAAAGAATAAATCTGTCTTATTTAGACGCTAAATTCTTCTGTGGATTTTTTTGTAATTCGCATTTTGAATTTGACCATTTTTTGTGGTTAGATTAAAAATCATTAAAACATTTATAACATTATAGATGTTTAGAGTAGAGTATTTTTAGGTGTTTTATATACTGGTTATTGTTTGATATTTTTTCACTAACATTGGCAATGTCTCTATTATTTATCTATTACTATGTTAATCATAGATAATCAAGGTAAAATATCGTGTTTTATCATCGAAACGCCATAAAGAAAACTGCCTCCAAGTGCAACTGTCGGAACACACGGACTCATTGCTCAGCGAAGGTTTCAGATTTTGGGTGGAGTGTAAGCGAGTACAACAAATTACTCCAACTTTGGTTTTCTCAAGATGTTTCATTGACCACAAAACTTGAGCTTATAAAATACACTCATTATTCTAGTCAAGCCATTTGACGTGACTACTACTGTAATGTAATAAAAAACTAGGCATAAAAGAGTTAAAAAAACCGTCAAGTGTGAGTTGGACTCGCGCACCGAGGGTTCCGTACAATTTTTTTTGAGTAAATTTTTTTTTTTAGTATTTGTTGTTATAGCGGCAATAGAAATACATCATCTGTGAAAATTTCAACTGTCTATCTATCATGGTTCATGAGATACAGCCTAGTGACAGACAGACGGACAGCAGAGTCTTAGTAATAGTGTTTCCGTTTTCCGTTTTCATACCCTTTGGGTACGGAACCCTAAAAACTAGGCATAAAAGAGTTAAAAATCTCGATACTAATAAATTCCATATAAATAATTAGGTACACATCCTTAATGAAATAGGTAGATAAACAAATAAAATAAGGCGTAGTTAAAAAACGGGTTAGACTAAAAATTTAAATTTTATCAGAACAAAAAGATCTAAATCCCTTTTGGCCGAGTGTCCCAAAACAAAAGCCGTCTACAAGCCTGCGCGCCCGCACACTGCACGTGTGTGCGTGTGCGTGCGTTAGTATGGGTGTGTTCGTAGGATATCAGAGAATAAACTTTAATTTACGTAGAGGTGTCACTTTGTCAATCAAGTTAACATAAAACTTTTAAAGCTTTAATTAATTTTAGTATTTGCTTCCTGCTCCGCGATCACGCTTTGAAAAACCCTTTCTTAGTAGATTATGCCTAAGTTATAAAAGGAACCTTCGAGCTAAATTATGTATCAGCTTCTAACATTGATAAAACAGTAAGGTTGCTCTGTGGGTAAAACAGTATTTTTATGTGTATAGAATATAGATTTATATCAATTGAAAGAAAAACCGTGAAAAACTTTAAGCGTAAAAAAAAGGATTTGAATTATTTCTTAATTCAAAATTATTTCCCTAGTTCGATCTTTGGAAAGAAGATCTACAACAATTTATTAAGAAGTATTTTTTTTTTTTTTTTTTATTGTACAATAGGTTTGCGTTTGACCACATCTCACTTGATCTTAGGTGATGATGTGGTCTACGATGGTGCACGCTTACCCAGAAGTAACCTGTTCACTGTTTACATTCATTATTCAATTTACAAGAAAATAATTCACTTCAGCGATCTAGCAAGCATTGTAATAAGGTATGTAAAACACATTAGCAATCCCGCTGGTATAGCTAATGTCTATAGGCGATGGTAGTCACTTACCATCAGATAACCCACCTGTTTTACAGTGAAAAAATCTTGTTTTCGTATACCTAGTTTTCTATATACAAGGTGTAAGAAACAAAATTGCCTTGCTGAGTTTCTTGCCGGAGTTTTCTCAGTCTAAGTGTATTCCGAACCGGTGGTAGTCACTTGTAAACGTTCATATGTGCCTTACCAGGGCCTAAACTGAATAAATGACGTTTAGATTTTGGAATTTAGCGTTAAACCTCAACTAAATTCCTTATAAGTCACTCTAAACCTTTGGTAACTAAACTTTTGGTACTATAAAATAGACAATAGTTTTCCCGTTGACTTAGAATTTACTAATGAATAAACCGGAAAACACTTTGTGTGAAAAGGATGTCAATGAGCTTGTTTTTATGCTTGGTAATGTGGACTTAACGAGTCAAAAACTATATGTAATGTAATCCATATATAGATTAACTAGCTCTCCCCGCGGTTTCATCCGCGTTCCCGTGGGATTTTCGCAACATAGTGTTGTTATATAGCCTATGACACTCGCAAATAACGTGGCTTTCTATTGGTAAAAGAATTTTCAAAATCGGTTCAGTAGATCTAGAGATTACCCCCTACAACCTTTAACTTTACCTCTTTATAATATTAATTATTATGTAAGGCACTAACTTATCAAAAATGTTTGTCACTGACTTGTTCTAGTAAAATAACTCTTTTCAAAACCACTCACCCTAGACATATTACAATCTAATAAATCTACTGAAATTTGCGTGTTATTGTAACACAATAGTATTTTGAGTAACTGGATTGAAGCCTTTCACAAGTATGCCGACATTTGAATGGGCTGGTTGGCATGGTTGGTTAACCTATCACGCCGGTCGTGGGTTCGATTCCCATCCAGGACAGACATTTATGTGCATGGACATGTCTATTTGTCCTGAGTCTGGGTGTAATTATACATTTAAGTATTTACAAAAAAACGTAGTATATTAGTCATCTGGTTTCCATATTACAAGCTCTGCTTAGTTAGGGATCAGATAGCCGTGTGTGAAAAATGTCCGAGGATATTAATGTTAGAACGAACAGCCCACTCTATGGTTGCATAGTGTAGGAGCACATATCTGTGTTAGTCGATTCGTCCTTTGTCTAACAAGGGCGGCGGGCCGACAACCTGCGCAGTGCGCTCAGCTATCGATCTAATGCGCTTACGCATGCGGCATGTACCTATGTTCATATGCACGTATGCGATTTGCTTGTTATTCCTATAGGGTGATGGTTTTAGGGACCTTTTTATATCACATCTTACTATCCTACTATCCTATCCTACTATCCTATCCTACTAATATAAATGCGAAAGTATGTTTGGACATGACTGTGTGAAGATGTGAAGATGTTTGTTATTCTTTCAAGCAAAAACGACTTTATGGATTTTAATGAAACTTGGTACAGAGGTAGATCATATACTGGAATAACATATAAGATACTTTTTATCCCGGGAAAATATAAGATCCCTCAGGAACGCGGGTGAAACAGCGGGGCGGAAAACTAGTAATATTATAAATGAGAAAGTTAGGATGTTTGTTCTTCTTTTACGCCAGAACGGCTGAAAGGGTCGAAATTTGGCATAGAGATAGATTATAGTCTGGCATAGCACATAGGCTACTTTTTATCCCGGGAAAAGATAAGATCCCTCAAGAACGCGGGTCCATCTCCATGCCAAATTTCATCCGGATCCATTCAGCCGTTCTGACGTAAATGAGTAACAAACATACATCCATCCATCCAAACTTTCACATTTATAATATTAGAATTTATTTACAACAAATGTACCTACAAAATAAATCTGCATAAAAAAATCTTCCTCGAGGCTGCCGCTGCTGCCGATTGGCAAGGTTCCTAGCAGGATGGTAGCGTTTCCGTTGGGATTTTCAACTATAATTTGGTACCGTGGGGCCACCTGTCTGTCAGATACTAGTTATATATTAAAAAAAAACATTAGACGGCATCAGTTAATAGCCTGAGATGGCGGGACAAGATATACTCTTTGAGATACATACGAGATATGCACGCGCCGACCCCAAATAATTGAGAATAGGAGAGGCAGAATGAAAAGAAACCTTTGCCTAGCTATGAAATAGTTAAACTGATAACCTATATTTGCTTATTTGAACGCATTTATTTCAGAAACTACTTGTCCTATTTGAAATATAATTTTTTCGTTAAATAGCCTGTTTATTAATTAATATTATAAGCTGTATACAACTTCAACATGTCTAGTCCAGTGACCATAAATGTTCAAATTAATTCAATAACGTCAGGACAAAAATGTAATGTTCGTTTCGTTTTTTTAAATCTTGTATAGCTCAGGTTGTGACGCGTTAGGTTCTAATTTTAATAATTGTAAAAAAACTTTCATAGAGTATATATTTTTAGGAATCCATGGTTTTGTGTTAGTATCTATTATGAAAAAATAATCGCCATGTGGTTATGACCGATGGTGGTGATCCATAAAGCTCTGATCAACTACTTTGGTACCTACATCTATATGGTTAATGCGGATGTACATGTTTCTAGCTCCCTATTTACTTTTTTTTTCAAGGTTTAATTTGGTTTAGTTTAACTATTTTTTTTAAATATATTTTTGTTATCTAGAATAAGCATAACAATTGTTAAATATTTTAATTTAAAAAAACCAGTATAAATAGATGGTGCAAATATATTTAAATAATGGAACCTTGCTGAGTTTCTTGCCGGTTTTTCTCAGTTATCGTCTGACCATAATTATAAAGACATGGCTTAAAGATCTATATACCAAGCCAACAACCTTAAAAAAAACACGATCCAGAGTCACAAGCAAAAGCTAGTAAGTAATAATACATCCATATACTCCGTCCTTAGTCACTATAGACCTACGGGCTCACTGAATAGTTTCAAAAGACCCTTGTTTTACTATTTTTAAGGCACCTGTGCCTGCCCTGGTGACCTTTACGAGCCCTTTTTGCTTCGATAGCCTTCATTCGTTCGGTTTCATCTATACACACTGTGCTTATATTGCTTGTGATAAGTTAATAATAGGATGCGCAAGTATGTATAAGTTTTGTTTGGAATGTTATATTCGTGTGTGTCTTTTATGATTTAAGAAAATACTTTGGTAATTATTATATTATTTATGTGTTAAGAGTCTATTTAGATATGTAAGAGTATTTTATATTTAATATGTACATAAGTAAAAACATTTTATATTGTTTTTTTATTTGTTAAAATTGGTGTACTAATTAATTATAAAATTTTGAGACGTGTTTTAGAATTTAAAAAAGTAGATTTTTAGTTGATTTTACCATACGTCGTATACCATATTTTATGATGTTTTTACTTTGGAGAGGCTTATGTTTGACCGCAATTTCACCATGGTAAGTGATGATGTAGCCGAAGGTGATAGAACACAAAGCCTATCAGGAATCTGGCTCTCAAGTGCAGCTGTCGGAACACACAGATAGGTGCTTGGTGACAGACTTTCAAATTAAGGATGGTAGCCAGCTAGTCGGGTACTACAAAGTACCCTACCACCGTGCTGTAGTTTCCTAACGATGTTTTCCTTCACCGAAAGCTCAAGCTCATTGTAGGATTCGAACCCACGATCTTCGCCGCGGTATTCGACGTCACTACCACTGAGCTATTGCATCGCCATATCTTAGGGAATGTTCTCTTTCCAAGTCTACCTATAAAGTTCTATAAACGTCCTGAGCTTAGTGAATTCGACTTTTTTGACTGCATCAAGTCGTGGGTTCAAACCCCACCCAATCCATACTATGCATATGTCTAAATTATACAGTACTAGCTTTTCCCCCGCGGTTTCACCCGCGTTCCCGCGGGATCTTATCTTTTCCCGGGATAAAATAGCATATGACACTCACTAATAACGTGACTTTCTATTGGTAAAAGAATTTTCTAAATCTGTTCAGTAGATCCAGAGATTACCCCCTAAAACCTCACAAACTCACACACTTTACCTCTTTTTTTTTTTTAAGGAGATTTTTGGCTTGGTATCGAGACCTTTAAGCCATTTCTTTATTTTAAATATTCATCTTTTATGTTTAGTCACGTTTTATTGTCACTTTCACTGTAAAGTCTAGTCCTCGTCCGTACAAGTCGGGTCTAATTTTAGTGAAATTGGCGGCTATTCCACTAAAACATTTCATGGACTTTTTGGGACAACCTGGAAAGTCACGATACACGCTTTCATTTCATTTCACTTCACTTGTGCACTTAGATTGATCTTTATTGGACAAAACACCACCGAAATTATTCAATAAAACTCAAAATACACGAATTTAATGAAAATAAAACGAAAACACAACGTCACTTCGCAAGTTCCCGCCAAAAAAACACACTTTACCTCTTTATAATATTAGTATAGATAAAACACAGAAGTCATACTCATAGACAACACATAATAAGTAACTGCGACGATCTAAAATGACGTCGTACATAAAAAAGTACCTATTTAAACCAATGCTAGGCAAAACAAACGTAAACAAGTGCAGTATAGAACTAAGCATTAGTCATTCCTGGAACTGATACTGAGTTATGTCTCATTAATCTGACCTTCGTCATATTAATATTCTATCGGTGGACTACTAAAACGATAGTGCAATCTGTATTTATATGAAATTCCTACGTTTTTTGCCGATCGAATAAATTCGATATATCTTTTTATGGTGTTTTGTTAACACTGATAAAAGTGGTTTTGGTGTAAACTCTGAGACTATTTAAGAGGTGTGCTTGGTCTTCGGTCGAAGTCCTATCAGGTTATTGGACTTTTAAATTATTAATGGAATAAACCGACGCAGACTCGAGTCATAACAATGTGTTTAAAAAAATGCAGGAAATTTAAAAATAAAAAAAATTTAATTGGAAAACAAACATCGGCGTTCGAAATGCGTTCGCGCCGAAACGATCAAACAACGAGACGTTCGAAAACCAAAATCCGGAGCTGCTACCGGTGTGTGGACGAAACGTATCCTTATAGCGAAATTAGTCAGAGTTCCCGAAAAACGCGGACATCGACCCCTCCGGGCAACACCTAAGTATTTTAGTCTCGAGAAAAAAATCTCGTGTTTACATAACACTCGGATTTTTTAAATAAACTTTACACCAAAGGGCTCAGGCAAACTCGCACAGACAAAAATTTGGTGTGTTGCGCTCGTGTGAGTGAGACACACACTGAGACAACATAAAAATGCCCAATCGGTACATGTCGCACCACTACAATGAAGGGCCGACGTAAGTCGCATACAAGTGCATAATTCGGCCGAGATGCAAAAAAAAATATTTGGCAATGCGGCCCCTACGCGCCCGTCAGTCGCCCGCCCGCCAGGGTTAGGTTAGGTTAGATTTTTTGGCTCAAAACGCTCGTTGGCGATTTTTTGAAAAGAATTTTTGTGTCTACATCACTAGGAAAAGGCGTCCTTCCTGCAAGTTTATTAGCGCGCCAGTACGTCGCGATTTTTTGAATAAAGAACTCGGAGCGCGCGTCAGCTTACTCTAGTTGGATTCTTATTTGAATTGAACAATCAATTTTAGGATTGGTTGTTTAATTTTTTAAAATATTATTTTTTTACGAGCGTTTTGATCTATAATTGCGCGGGAGTCGCGAACAGTATTTATAATCGGCCATTATTTTATTATTACAGACGTCCCTGATGATGGTTATGTTATTATTTTATTAAAAGAAACCAACATTTTTCTATTTTATACGAAATACTTTAGTGCACTGTGTCGTGTTGTGTTTATTTTATTATTTTTTCGGTTATTTTAATTGGACTTTGTGTTTTCCGATTTTATTTCGCTTGGTAAGTACTTTTATTTTTTAACCACATTTATTTTATTATATTAAAACTACATGATTTTTTGTGTTTTTATTACTCACACACATTTTACAACACATTTTATTATTTATATTGCTCATCATTTAAAAATACTTTTCACTTACGATCAAATTATTTTTCGTGTATAATTTGAAAAACGAATACGCAATACACATACGTCAGCACTCACCACACAGAGGTCGCGTTCCAATCCTTATCAAAACACGATATAACTTTGTAAAACGTATGTTTCTCTAAGCACCGGGATAAACCCCTAGACAAGGTCGCCGGGACACGTCCAGTGACGTCAGCGGCACTAGGCACTGGCGTGAAAGTCAGCCATCTTGATTGTGTGTTCTTTTTTTGAAGCCTACGAAGTGCGCGGGCGCTTTGCCGCCATGTTGTTTTGCATTTGAAATTCGTAGATTTTTAGGGGAAAATTATGTTTTTATTACGTTTTTCAGTGATAGCTAACTCTTTTTGTGTTATTTTTGATTATTTAATCAAATTGTAAAAAAGATTAATCGTTTTAAAAATATGTAGGTACTTAATTGATATAAAATTATGTTTTTAATTTAAATAAAGCACATTTTGTAAGATTCCAATAATTAAAAACGATTATTTTTAAAATCAATAAGTATCAATCAATAAGGCAGAATCCATTTATCGAAAAAATATTTTTTTAGGCCTAAATAATCTGCATTTATCTCTTACCGCTTCAAGTACTTTATATCTAGCGTCTCTTTCTAACGAAATGAATGCGCAAGACGATCTATGTTATAAAAAATATTTCTTTGTTAAAGTAAAACATTCACTTTAATGTTATCCGTAAAAATAAAAATACATTTTTTTATATTACCTATTCTAATTGTATATTCTAGAATTATGTAATAATTTCTCATGATAAAAAGTATTGCATGTTTTATTCTAGGATATAAGCTATGTGTGTGTCAAGTTTCATTGAAAAACGTTCAGTCATTAAGAAATTATTAAGTAACAAACAAACACACAACTATACAATTTATGATATGTATGTACTGTTGCTGTCTCTCACGGTTTCACCCGCATTCCTAAAGAATGTCATCTTTCCCGGAATTAAAGTATTCTTTTTCTAAATCCAGGATATAATCTATTTGTGTACCAGGTTTCATCAAAATCTGTTCAGTAGTTTTTGCGTAATTGAGTAACAAAAATCTAAACATACAAACTTTCAAATTTATTATATTAGTCTAACATATTATTAATTTAAGGATTTTACTTTTCAGTTTTATATTCCATAAGTTATAAGTTCCTAATGCGAATAAAAAGGTAATTTAAACTCTATATTCAATAGCAGAGAATGTAAAGTAATAATTTATTTCCAACCCAGAAACTGGTGAAATTCTTGACTTAATAAACTACTGGCAGATGTTATATGCCGACATGTGCCTATTTCCCACTTCATAATTAACTCTACCTTATTTTATTTTTTTCAAGCTTTTTGGCTTGGTATCTAGACCTTTAAGCCATTTCTTAATTGTCACTTTCACTGTAAAGTCTAGTCCTCGTCCGTACAAGTTTGGTGAAATTGGCCACTAAAACTTTTCACGGAATTCTTGGGACAACCTGGAAAGTCACGATACACGCTTTTATTTAATTTCACTTCACTTGTGCACTTAGATTGATCTTTATTGGACAAAAAATCACCGATATTATTCAATTAAACTGTAAAAATTATGATCAAATAATAGTCCACACTGGTTTGAGACACATTAATATGTAAAAATATTACTTACTGATACTATTTAACTTGCACTAAAATACAGTCAAAGATAGTATCCGCTAAGCTAACGCTTTTAAGGCGATGATAGCTCAGTGGTTCGATGGTGGTCGTGGGTTCGAATCCTACAAGGAGCTTGAGCTTTCCGTGATGGAAAACATCGTGAGGAAACCATAGTACGGTGGTAGGGTACTTTGTAGTACCCGACTGGCTGGCTACCACCCTCAAATTGAAAATCTGTCGCCATACACCTATCGGTGTGTTCCGACAGCTGCACTTGAGATCCAGTTCCCATCTAGGCTAGGCTTACTATGGCGAGATTGTGGTCAAACACAAGCCTATCGAGAATTAAAAATAAAAGTACAAGGAATGTATTTCAGAATTACATGGGCTGCTTGTTTGTCCTTTACGAAGTCACTCGTAACTAAATCCTTTTTTGCAGCTATAACACGTGAATATTAGATAAATAATTATTGAACGCAATAGATCTAAGTATGCATGTTAAAAGAGTACTTAATTGCTGAGTTTATTGCCGGTTCTTCAGCAACCTTCAGAACCTTGCATTAGTCTAGAGCTAGACTATCCTCCTGATATTATAAATGCGAAAGTATGTTTGGATGTGTGTGAAGATGTGAAGATGTTTGTTACTCTTTCACGCAAAAACTACTGGATGGATTTTAATGAAACTTGGCACATAGGTAGATCATATACTGGAATAACATATAGAATACATACTTTTTATCCCGGGAAAAAATTTGATCCCTCGGGAACGCGGGTCAAACCGCGGGGTGGAAAACTAGTCTATTCCTAAATTCTTGGAAATGCTTATTTGAATTAAAAAAAACTTTTCTTTTTTTCTTTCTTCTATTTTAATACGCTCTACCGCCCGCAACTTATTCAACTATGCTTGTTTTATTTAAAAAATAAAACGAGAATGAAATTTTCAAGGTGATGATAGCTCAGTGGAAGTGACGTCAAATATCGCTTGGGCTTTCGGTGAAGGAAATCATCGTGAGACTAACATTGTAACCGCCTGGCTGGCTACCATCCAAGAAGAAACTCTATCGCCATGCACTTATAGTTGTTTTTCGACAGCTGTACCACAAAACCTTCTTTGCTTTGTGTGGTTACCACCATCGGCCATCACGTACGAAAGTAACAAAACAGATAGATGTAACAGCATTAATTACAAGTCCTTAATTTATAAGCTACTTACACCCTGCGGTTTCACCCGCGTTCCCGATGGACCTTACCTTTTCCCGGGATAAATAGTATCCTATGTTCTATTCCAGGATATGATATACCTGTCTGCCAAGTTTCATTAAAATCTATTCAGCCGTTTTTCGTGAATGAGTAAGGCCGAAGAAGGCATGGATGGACTGCGTGAAGAATGATATGCATATGAAAGGTGTGAGTAGGTACTGAGACGACAGAGCGGAGTGGAAGAGGAAAACTTGTTGTGCCGATCACACCTAGCCTGGGATAAGTACAAGAAGAAAGAAGAAGAGTAATATCCAAACTGTCACAAAGTTTATTTTAGATCCCTTACTCTTTTAACCCGAACCAGTGGTACAGTCAATTGTAACGTTCATAAGTGCCTTACCAGGGCCTAAACTGAATAAATGAGTTTTGAGTTATTTCAATATTCATAATTAAATTCTAAAGATTACTATTTTTGCCGCCATAACACGCAAATATTGTCAGTGAGACTAGATAAATAATTATTGAATGTTTATTGCCGGCTCTTCTCAGCAAAAGCAACCTTCCGAACCGAGCATTTAGAGTCTGACTATTCATAAGTGCCTGTGAAGGCCTATTTGGATGAATAAACAATTTCATTTCATTTCTGAACATCTTCACTCCTTCATATTATACTCTCGACAAAGTAGCTCATAAATTATAACAATAATCATTCGTCTCACTAAAAGGGTATTAAAAATACAAAATAAACATGTCGTTTAACTTTGATATTGAAATGACAGTGATTTGATTATTTAACATATTAGTTATGGTGGACGAACATTGTTTTATATCTTGCCATTTTTGGTCTAAAATTATTGATCAGCGTAACACCAACGCGTTCATTGCTATGCTTAGGGCTCCTCTGTTAATGTCCACAACGAACGTAGCTTCAAGCTTTCGCTGAAATAGATCGTTAGGAAACCACAGCTTGGTGGAACGGCACTCGACTCTGTCACAAGTCAGATTCTGATTGGTGTTCTGGTTGCACTTGAGAGCCAGGCTTGAAGACATTTTAAAAGCCGCGGGAGACAGAACATAATAGGGATATTAGAATAAAATAGGGATTCCCTACGAAAAAAGATTCAAGATATTATACATAATTAGTATTTAAGATTGGCCTCTCTTTTGGTTTGACCCGTGGTTAATTTATTTGCATGAAAAGGATCATTGCGCATTAAAAAACGATAGTAGATATTTTAAATTTATTTTTTTATGAAACAATGAAACTTCTATAATTCATTTTTATGATCAAAATGTGTCAATAACACCATTCACACATTACCAAATCGGTTAAACATACAATAATAATATTCACAAAATATTTTGCAGTCACATAAAGTCGCATCTTGCGATGCAGTCATTTGGCCTCAGTGAATTATCTGTCCTTATCACACATTCGAGTATCACCGAGATACCGACTCCGTGTTTCTGTGTGTCGACTGAGCTCAACTAAAAGGTTTATTCTGTGTTCAACACAGAGATAGTTGGAAAACGGTACACTCAAACTGTGACGTTTGTTTTTCTCCCATTGCTTTTGCCCGTGCACTGTATAACCTTTATCGTAAAACTTTAAGGTGCATTTTCGTGTGTCAATGTCAAAACTTTTTGTTAACCAATTGCTTTATGGAGCTTGCTTTGTTTCCTATATTGTTTTGCCGTTTTATTTTGTGGCCTCTAAAGATTGTACAGAGTGGAGTATTTTGTAGCAATATTTTTAGATTAATCGATTAGGGTCGGCCTAGACGGCTTTCCACTGTCCATATTAGGGTATACGTAAGTGGTTTTGGCTCGATTGAATAACGTTGCATGACTATCGTGAGGCCGCCTTGAGACAATATACTCTTGTGGCAACTGTATGTTTATATTTCCTTACCTTTAAAAAAATATTTACCTATAAATAGGTATCTATATATGTTTTTATTTTATTTTATTATTTTAGGAAAACTTACAGCTAACATAACAGAACAATATAGATATAAAACATGAAGGCCATTTAAAAGTTCTCACATATAACAAAGACTTAGACACAAAAAGAAAGTAGACAAAACATTAATAAAAACAGATTATTTAAAAAAAAAGTTTTCACATAATAGGTTTTTTATCTCGCAAGGATCCATATTGAACAGGTCCAAATCTAGGTCGCGAGACGATCTGCTCTTCTTTATATTTATAGAAGTCAAAGGTAAGGGACTACCATTGCCAATAGATATTAGTAATCCCAGGGGAGCAATGTGCTGCTGAGTTTTTTTTTTCACTGTAAGCCAACTCATTTTAATTGACATATTTATTTATTAATATTTATTAACTAAAGGTTCTGAAAATTGGTATTCAACATTCTTTTAGCTATACAGAAATGAGTTATTTTAAAGCCAAAATTTACCAAATATAACCTCAAGTAACATAAAGATTAAACGAAATTTAATACAGCTAAATATGCAATTGTATGGGGTCAATGAAAAAAGTAGTATAGCACCTTAGAAGAGTTCAAAAGCATTAAATTATAATACAATTATAACATGAATAATTAATATATACAAGGAGTAATTCATTGACCGATTAATGTATTTGAAATTAAGTGCTTTACGAACATTGCCGACTAGCTAAACCCGACCGCGCTTCGGTATGGCTCCATCAAGAATTATATATACAAAATGGATAGGTAACTCTAAATACCTACTTGAAGCAATTGCGAAAAAGAGAAAGATAACAACGACTTCGGGACAATCTCTCTTTCTAACCCTACTTACCCTTAATGAAAGAAAGAGAGATTGTCCCAACGTAAACCCCCCCTACTTTAAAAAAAATTAAGTCGAGTTATTTATACAAAGCTTATAATAACTTGAAGATTTGACTCAAATCTCGGGTCAAAAGTAGCTCCAAATGGTTCATGTACATAACACACGGCTGTTGCGTCGCCAATTTTTCTATTGGAACGAAGTTCCTTATCGCGCGTTGTGAAAGGGGGCTAGACGGAAAAAAATCTTACGAAAAATTGTCACCGACACTTTTTTGCTATATAGTTTCTCTGTCTCTCTCTCTCTCTCTTATAGAAAGCAAGCCAGATATTTTCATTTCTATTTATATATATATACTCTCTCGACTTATATAACTTCGTTCCATCCGGGTGTCCCTTGACACCTCTCAAGTTTTTTTCTTGTCTTGGACTTGGCTGTCGTGTGACTACATAATAGTGCTTAATTTAACCAACTTTAGGTTGATTCGAGTAGTCCTTAGCACTCATCGAATTTGTCACCAGTATTTTTTCCTGTAAACCTTTTGGCTCGCGGATAAACCAGTTGTCCCAGAACTACCTAAAAATGTCGACCTTCATAGTTGACCTCCTAGGGCTTAAATAAATGACTTTGAAATTGATTTTGACTAAGGGTTTAAAAACTATCTGCTTTTCAAACGTTTAAAAAAATGGCTAGTTGTGAAATTCCTGTATATTGTCTACCAATTAGGTTCAAACTCATCTATTAAGGCTAGGCTTTGTTAAGCAACTTATGGGCTTTACAATTGACTGAACTAAGAATCGGAATCGGCACATTAATGACTAACATCCGCCCCGCGGTTTATCGCGCGTTCCCAAGGATATTAGAATAAAACCTATTGGAAAGCTCAAGCTCATTGTAGGATTAGAACTCACGACAATAGCCGCGGTATCCGACAATACTGCCACTGAGGTATCGTCGCCTAAATAAAAAAAAACTGATACTATACCACGATTCAACATTTATTTTTGTGTGTCAATTTTGGTTACACCCTTGCAAATTGCAGTGATAAAATTTGAGGTAATGCTCTGAATAAAAAGGAGTAGAAAACTTACATATCTAGCTCAAATAGATATGTAAGTTTTCTACTCCTTTTTATTCAGATTCTTAGAATAAGACATCAGATAACTGTCACGCTCGTGTCGTAGAACTATAACAATACAACTGAATATTATTGTAATTTTTGGATCATAGATAATATTTTTTGCGTCGTCTTTGGTAAGTTCGTTGCACTGTGGGATCAAAGGGTATGCACAACTCAGATACCTATTAGAATATGTTATGTGAAATTGACGTTGAATACCGTGATAATTATGGGTTCGAATCCTACAACGTACTTAAGCTTTATAAAGAAAATAGATCGGTGGTAGTTTACTTTGTAGTACCCATCTGGGTGGTCTTCTAGCACCTACTGTGTGTTCTGCAGCTGCACTTGAGAGCCGGTTACCTTCTAGGCTTTGTATGCGTATTTGTAATATCTATTTCTCTGAAGAAAAGTGCCTTCTTTACGCTTTAAAGTTTAACACAATCTATCAAGTATAACTTCTAGAATATACTAGAATTTACTAAATCAATACATAAGCATTTGAAACCATTGCGTACAAGGTAATGTATGTCTCTGGTGTTACTTACGTCAATGGTAGTCACTTAACATCACCTAGAAAATACATATTTCCTCTAATTGTGGTGCAGGCAAAGGCTTTCAAGCCATACAGCCTTAAACTCAAAACTCTTTTATTGACCAACTAGTTTTCCGCTCCGCGATTTCACCCGCTCTCCCGAGGGATCTTATATTTTCCCGGGATAAAAAGTATCCTATATATTATTCCAGTATATGTTCTACCTGTGTGCCAAGTTTCATTAAAATCCATACAGTAGTTTTTTCGTGAAACATACTTTCGCATTTATAATATTAGTAGGAAGGATAGGATGAGCGCGCGCGGTGATTTACCACGGTGAAATGTTACACATCATATGCAACTACTGTAAAACTCGCCCGTATTTTTTTAAATCTTATCCTTTCCCTGCTATTCCAGACTGTAATCTATCTCTGTGCCAAATTTCATCCAGATCCGTTCAGCCGTTCTCGCGTGATTGAGTAACAAACATCCATCCAAACTTTCTCATTTATAACACTAGCTGTTCCGCGCGGTTTCACCCGCGTTCCCGAGGGACCTCATCCTTTCCCGGGATAAAAAGTATTCTATGTGCTATTCCAGACTATAATCTATATCCATGCCAAATTTCATCCAGATCCATTCATCCGTTCTGGCGTAAATGAGTAACAAACATACATCCATACATCCATCCAAACTTTCACATTTATAATATTAGTAAGATTAGTAAATTGCAATGAAGATCCCACTACATCCCCACTACAGTGTCGGAACGGGTGCCAGGACAAGTTGAAGCAAGTAGGTAACTCGGCTAGAGGGCGACCTTGACGCGAGCCTTTGATTACGGAAGGCCTACGAGTACTTAGATCCCGCCGGAGCCTATGCGTTCGGATATCTTATGCCTTTGTTCAACCGGTTTTGTTAACGCTTGTCATACAATCTTGTAGTTTGATGATTTTTCACGCGGTCTTTAATTTTTATATTGATAGTAGAAGTTTTTCAGTATAAAACCTATAATAAAGAAATGTTTTTTTTAGACTAGGGTAGTATCCTAAAAAAAACTATTTAGTCCGTCAGTCAGATTACCAAAAAATATTGGACACGTATTTTTTATTTTGTTCCGTAAACAAAAAATTACGAGTGCGTTGAAATTTCGCGTGACGTCACGCCGTGATACAAATTTTACCACGAAGTGACGTCACGACCACCCCAATACTTTGATGCGCTATAACTTTGTATATTTTTATTGATTTGATAAAGCAAAAAATACGTGTCCAATATTTTTTGATAATCTTACCGACGGACTGATTAGAATTCATTTTTATTGGCCCAGGATACCTAGCCTTTTGTCAGACTCTAATGCACGGTTGTATGCTTATCGATATATACATATAGACATATCGACATCACTACAGCACTAGTGAAAAGATGCACACTTGCAATGTAAGTGATTTTGTAATTAGACCTTCATAAGTGCCCTTCTAGGGCCTAAACTGAATAAATGGTTTTGACTTTGACTTTGGAAAAAGAGTAGGGGCGTATTCATGGATTCGTGGCACTATCTATATTTATAATAATGTGTAAAAAAAATGCAATAATGATCTTATGTATTGCTTAAATGTTTATGAATCAACTAACTTCCCGCCCCGCGGTTTCACCTGCGTAACCCTTTAGGGGTTGATTTAAAAAAAAATGCTTTCTTATGATTCCTCGTCTACGCCTCTGAAAAAATCTGCTTTCTAGGTCCAAGGCTGGGCGTTGATGAGTCAGTGAGTCAGGCCTTTAACTATTTATGTATAAAAAATATAGATATAGATGTAGATGAAAACATAATTATGCTTATTATAATTTGTAGGTATTCGCATTATTTTATTTTAGTATTATTTTAGAAATGTAAATGAATGTTTAAATTCCTTGGATAAAAATATCTTATTATTTATCTATCTAATACTAATCCTACTAAGTTTGTATGTTTGTTCCTCAATCACGCAAAAACGGTTAAACGGATTTTGATGAAACTTAGCTCACTGGTAGATCATATCCTGGAATATAACATAAAATACTTTTTAGCCGGGAATAGATAAGATCCATTGGAAACGCGGGTGAAATCGCCGGGCTAGCGCTAGTCTATTACATATAATATAATGCTTAGTGCAAGTAAATTCACCTAATCCAGTAAGCTTTTTAAAATAACTTTCAAACAAAACGTGAGCAAGCTACTATATGTATAAAACCGATGTGAGATGTCCCAGCAAGCGTACCAGACGCGTACGTTCCCAAGGTTGTCTCGAGTGAGTAAGCAAAGACGGACGAACAAGGGCCGGCTGTGTCAAAGTTTTCCTCACGCCCTTTTCTTCTACTTTATAGGTTTTACTGAATATTTCCTTTGTCAATGGTTAACTATGGTGCAATTTAAGGTGTTGATAGCTCAGTGGTAGTGACGTCGGATACCGCGGCGAAGGTCGTAGGTTCGAATCTTTCGGTGAAGGAAAACATCGTGAGGAAACTATATCACGGTAGGTTACTTGTTATTACCCGACTGGTTGGCTACCACCCTCAAGTTGAAAATGTATGTGCACCTTCGGCCACATCATAACTTACCATCGTGAGATTGTGGTCAAACACAAGCTTATCAAAAAAAAAACAAATTATTGTGGGAATTTTCAGTGGCAAAATTATAGTAATTATTTTTTGAAAAATAAACATAATAAAACCAAACAGAATCAAACACTTCCGTATGTAACAAATAACTTACTTCACACACAGTGTATAAATATAAAAACCACAACTTGAGCACTACAAGGATATTGGGTGTGAGGGAGCGGTAGGTAGAGGGGGCTGCCCATCAGAGGGGGGAGGTTTCGAAAGTTGCACAAACGTCGCCTTGGCCTCGATATGCGCCTGCGCCGGTTGCATGCACTATTATTACTGCAGTTTTTTTGTTCAGATGGCCACATTTGGGCGGAGTTTAACCAGCATTTTACTAGGACGCTTTCTATGTAGCTCCGAGTTTTAAATATGCGGTTTAATGGATAATTTATTGATTGCTTCATACAGATTTTTTTTTGTATTCATATCGATCTCTTTTGGATTTTTACTAACATTTAAGATCGTGATTTAATAATGGAGTAAATTTTGTTCTTTATTAACTTATACAAAAACTATTTATTGTTAACTAGTTGTTTCTCGCGGTTTCACCTGTGTCCCCGTGGGGTCTTATCTTTTCCCGGTACAAAATATAGCCTGTATTCATCAGGGATAATGTATCTTTCTAATGATGAAATAATTTTTCAAATCGGTCCAGTACTTTCAGAGCCTATTCAATGCAAACAAACAAACAATCAAATCTTTCCTCTTTATAATTTTAGTATAGAAAGAAATGGGGAAAAAGATGTGTAAAACACTTCATATATCCTACACTTATTTGTTCTAAACTCAACTGTAAACTTAGCTAAATGTATGCTAATATTAGCTCACCAGTCCACGCTATGACGCTACGTTGTGTGCTACCCCACAATAATTAGAGCATTTAAAACTATTAAACCACCCTATAATTGACCGCAATTGATGCTGTTTACGAGGAAACCTTAAAATTGATCACGTCATTACGTATTCACTCTTTAGGCGATGATAGCTCTGTGGTAAGTGACGTCGAATACCGCGGCGAAGGTTGTGGGTTCGAATCCTACAATGAGCTTGAGCTTTCGGTGAAAGAAAACATCGTGAGGAAACCATAGCACGGTGGTAGGGTACTTTGTAGTACCCGACTGGCTGGCTACCACCCTCAAGTTGAAAATCTGTCGCCAAACACCTATCGGTGTGTTCCGACAGCTGCACTTGAGAGCCAGTTCCCATCTAGGCTTTGTGTGCTTACCATCTTCGGCCACATCATCACTTACCATGGTGAGATTGTGGTCAAATACAAGCCTATCCAGAATAAAAAAAAAAGGTCAAGTAATGGTTATTTTCATGTCATTGTAAAAATAAACGTCGGTAATTTAATAAAAAGTACAGTTTGGGTTACCAATCTAATTCAGGGAAGCTATGTGATAACATTTAAAATCAAGTTCAAGTAAATATTTTTTTGAGTAAATACCGTCGCTTATAGACATTAGCAATAACAGATGGATTGCTAATGTGTTTTTGATCTTTTATTACAATGCTTTAAAGGCACCAACAGGTGATTGTCGACCGATTTTGAACTTGAAGGACCACCCTCAAGTTGAAAATTTGCTTGATGGAAGTAGTAATATTGAAAAATATCTTAAAATGCACCCCGCGCTTCTTTTACAAAAATAAATTTTTTTTGCTAATCACACTATCCTTAATTTATATTTATTGAAAAAAATTTTTTGATTCTGTATAAAAGCGTGTTTTTGGAACGAAGTTCCTTATCGCGCGTTGTGAAAGGGGGCTAGACGGAAAAAAATCTTACGACACTTTTTACGTCAAAAGTGCGCACGCCGTCAAAATGATTTTTTTTTATACGTATATACTCTCTCGACTTATATAACTTCGTTCCATCCGGGTGTCCCTTGACACCTCTCAAGTTTATTTTAAGTTTTTTTTTTAATTTAATTTTATACTGAGGTCACTTTTGTACATTTGGTAGGTGACCTGTCCACCTATAGCCACCTTAATTTTGTCATACTACTTCCCGGACACCCTGTATAAAAACACGGTCTATTTCTGCTTTACATTGTATTTCATATAGGTGTACATATATTATATGTGTGAACATGTGCGTTGCCAGACCCCTGTGCAGACGCACGCGTGGGCTGACGTCATTGTGAATACTACCACCGCCGTGAGTTGGGACTTGGGACAAAAAAAATTATAAAAAAAATATTGTGATAATACAAAAATTTTATTTCTTTTTTCTTTTATTCAAAAAAGTATCTTTATTAAGTAAACTCATTATAAGTATTTTTAAGTATTTTAGTCCTGTCAAATGAATCCAATTGCTTATTTTCAATGCTAATTTAGTCGCCATCATCATATTATCTATTTTCTATAATGATTTTTAGAAAATAATATTCAATAAAGTTCAGTTTGTAAGTAAAGTAATTAGACTACTAACTAAAAGAGTAAAATATATTACTAACAAAGCTAAATTACTAACTTATAGATTTAATCTTGATACTCGAAATAGTTTATGCATGTAAAATATAGTTTTTATAGCATATTTTCATAACGGATCATATCCAAAATGATCAAACATAATATTCACGTTTATTTTATTATTAATAATCTATTCGTACCAAACAAAACTCTTTTAAAACATGCATTAAATTCCCAAAAAATATCTAACAAAATTCTATGCCTCTTGCCGTAGTAGCTCGTAGGCTATCTACGAATAGATCGTAGTCTATGCTACGAAATCGTAGAGGTCTCCAGTTTTCGTAGCATAGATTGCGCTTACGAGTTTCATTCATTCGTATTTTGCGTTTTTTCCATTCGGTTGCTTCGCTGTTAGTATATTTTCACTAAAATAGATTGTTGAATGAATATTTTGCGTCAATGGCAATAAAAATAGTTCTACTATTGTTTTTATAACGGGATACTCGTAACTGCTGCTGACAGTGCGTCGGTTAAAGTCTAATTTTGAACGGATATTAAAAGACTTTTTTAGTAAATAAAAATAACAGTCTTAATGACGTCATGGGATAGGGTTTTCATTCGCATTGATATTATAACGCAATTTTACAATACACACTTATTGTCCTGGATGGGAAACGAACCCACGCCCTGTGGCGTGAAAGACTGTTCGTTGCATATGTTCTTCATAGTAATCCAATTAGTGGTGTTATTTTTTTTGTGGAATGAGCTCCCTGTAGAGGTTTCTTAGAGACTACAGCAAAAGAGGATTGAGGTTTATGGAAGGTCCGAAACGCGCTCTTGACGCAAGCGTCCATAGGCTACGGTAACCGCTTACCATCAGGTGGGCGTGACTTTCAGTGAGCGTCTAGTAAATATAAATACAAAAACTTATAAAGTATTGACAGAGCAGTTCTTAGGCAAGTGATTATTATGCATCATGCGCATGATCGGGTGAGGAGTGCGAGTGGCGCTGTGCTTAGGTTATGTAACGTTGTGTAGAAAGCAATAGAGCCGATACAATACTTTCTAAATTCACCGAAACGCATTTCGTAATAGATATTCACCGTGGGAAAATATGTGCAAATGAAAATACAGAGCCTTACTTGTTATTACCAGTACATCCCCGGATCCTTGGGGTCCAAATAAGGGTCTAAGAGGGGCTAACTCCTGCTCCGGGCGGCAATTTCAAGGGGCGCCAAAAACTAAACTAAAGAAACTAACTAAAAATAAATAAAGAGTGCAAAATTAATGAGTTCTTGTTCTCCCGGAAAATATATTTCTAGTTTGTTTTTATTGCAAACGCTGGTGACGGCGCCAATGCATCAGTAGAATCTCAATTATACATATAATATAAAAAAAACATAACACCAACAATATGCTGGTCTCGATGAAGGAAAACATTCTGAAGAAACCATAGCATGGTGATAGGTTACTTTGTAGTATGTCTGGCGGGCTACTCAATCTCAAAACTAATTTTATTCAGTTTAGACCATAAAAGCCACTTATGAACGTTACTGACTCTATTCTATTTGGAATACACTTAAACTGAGACTATATGTAACTTGAAGGTTGGTGTTTTAAAAAAAGATCCACTGCAGAAAAACCGTTACCTTGCTGAGTTTCTTACCGGAGTCTTCTCGTTTTAAGTGTATTCCGAACCGGTGGTAGAGTCAATTGTAACGTTCATAAGTGCCTTACCAGGGACTACACTGAATAAATGAGTTTTGATTTTGATCCATGATTGACACTTGAGTGCATAAACATATCTGTTTGAGTATTAAGTATAATAAAGGCGAAATACCACTTATTGATTAATCATGAAATCTTGTTTGGCACGTAGATCTCTAATAGGGAGTAGGTATACGCAAAGAATAGATTTTTGAAAATTTTAACCCTAAATAGTTTCCTCGGAAACGTGGGTGAAACCGCGGGGGATAACTAGATATCTATAAGATTCTAATCTCAAGAACTATAAGTCCGAAAATAATATTATTTTTGCGTTTGATTTCGTGTGACCATAATGTATTTTGTATTAAATCCATTTTTTTTATTCTTGTGCAAGTTAAATATTTAAATTTATTCTATCATTTATATTCACCTACTGTACTTTCACCTGTATAATACAAATAAAGACTAATTGATTGATCAAAATGAAACTGAATAAATAAAACATAACAATAAATTAACCTGTAACTTTTTACCGTGAAACAAATTATTAAATGAAACATAGGCCCCATGAAATTGCAAAGAAAATCGCAGTCTCGTTACCGCTCCGTAATTACGCCGAAATAATACGTGGAACCGCCGCCTTTGTTCGTTAAAAAAAGTATTTTAACAAAACTTAAAAAAATGCAAATGGAGCTATTATAAAAAACCTTTCCCGCTTAAAATGACGCCGCAAGATGGCGCATGGCGCGGGTATTTAGATCCTACAGTCTATTGGCGCGCTAGCTTTAAATTTAAAAATTGAATGCACTGTCCTTGGCTGGCGGGGTTCGTTGACCTTCCGATGCATTTCGGCGGTTTTTCAACCGGCATTCAAACGACACAATTGCCATTTTGCTATCGAACCAATTTAGGTCGTATACTATCGTTCTAAGGCCGGTTTTTGGTTAGGCGTATGACTCGGACCGGTTGCTCGCACTAATTCAAATTGTTGTGAGTTCTCATTATTGGAGTTAAGGCTGAAAGTTGCAGAACATTTGATTTTTATCTCTTTTGTTATCGCTAATTGATTTTCGAGTTTAGTGTATGTAATAATAAGGTTTAAATTTAGTTTGTAGTTTCGATATGAAGGTGGTTAACGTGCAGACTGCAGCTCTAGATGTCAACGAATTTATTTTTGTGGAACATGGAATTAGTAATTTTAAATGAATGCACACGCACACATACTCAAATACTTACAAGCAACTATGAATTTTAATGTAGAAGACATAAAGGCTTCTTTCCTAGTTCTTAAAGCCTTAATAATTTAAAGCTAGGCTATATCTATGACGTTCGTAGCAACTGAGAGTATAATTACTGTTTTCAAACTGACTCATCTAAATAGAACTCTATTTTGAGTAGCGTAGAGTTGTTTACTAAGCGATGATTCTAGAAGCTTCCATGTAACTGATACTCGAGATATTTTTACTTTGATTAGTTGTTTTGTTTTGATCCAAATTGTGCATAGCGCCTACTAATTGTCCCTAATTCACGCAATAATGGCTGAACGGATTTTGATGAAACTTGGCACACAGGTATATCATATACTTTTTTTTAATTGTGATATGCTTGACCACAAACTCACCATGGTAAGTGATGATGTGGCCGAAGGTAAGCACACTAAGCCTAGATGGGAACTGGCTCTCAAGTGCAGCTGTCGGAACACACCGATAAGTGCTTGATGGTGAACATATTTTCAAATTGAGGGTGGTAGCCAGCCAGTCGGGTACTACAAAGAACCCTACCACCGTGCTATGGTTTCATCACGATGTTTTCCTTCACCAAATGCCTAAGCTCATTGTAGGATTCGAATCCACGACCTTCGTCGCGACGTCACTACCACTGATCTATCACCGCCTTAAAATAATCCTGGAATAAAATATAGGATACTTTTCATCCCGGGAAAAGATTCCGCGAGGCGAAAAACTAGTTTATAATATTAATGTTGATTACATCTAAACTCAAGACAAACAACTATATGCACATTTATATAGGTATGAAAATAACGTCACCTACCCAAATAATTGAACAACAAAATTATTCAGGTCTAACAAAAACTAAATTGGTACTCGCAACACTTTAATGTACATCATAATGACATCACTAGACATGACCTAGCCAACACAAATAGAGCTAGTGCAGAGCGGCCCGACCGCATTGTCTGAACCGGCTCTTATACGATGTTACGGTATCGACACATTTGAGCGCTGCCTGAGTCTGCTTGAGTTTGGTGTTTACTAAATCACTCTTAACTAAATTCAATTTCTTTATTCCTTTTTTGCCGCCATAACACACATATATTATCAGTAAGACTATAATAATAGAAATAATTATAAAGTGTAATTGTTCTAAGTTGTTTTTTTAAAAAGAGTAATTGCTGAGATCATTGCCGGCTCTTCACAGCAAAAGCAACCTTCCGAACCGAGCGTTAGAATTTAACATGAATCAAATTGACGATTAAAAATACTTGTACCTATGAGTTTATTTAATATTTGAGTTTGAGTTCGTAATCGATACTTGCTAGCGAATATCGTAACAAACTTTGTATGAAAAACTGTGATGCCAAAACTGTCCGTTAGAGGCGCTGCACAAATCGTCATACTAAATGTTTACCGGAGTCGCTAGCAAGTATCGATGACGTTACTAGAGCAAACTCGTGGTAGAGGTACTGAATGCCCAAAAACGCCCAAAATTGTGATTACTAATTGTTAAACATTTGAAAAAAAAAGCCAATATAGTCAGATGGTTAAAAAATATTTAAAAAATGTAACCTTGCTGAGTTTCTTGCCGGTTCTTCTCAGTTGAAGGCTGACTTCCGAACCGGTGGTAACTTCTGTAATTCGACCTTCATAAGTGCCTTTCTAGGGCCTAAACTGAATACATGGTTTTGACTTTGACTTTATCAAATCAGCTTCTTTTTATTGTCAAAACGATGATTTAGTATGGAGTTTTGTATGAAATACATACCTGTGATGTCATAAATATGTATACACTATCAAAAGACCTACTCTTTGTCGTTAAATTGGTAATTAAATGTTCACTATTTTCGAGTAGTTTTCGACAACCCTTATTGCTATTATTATAAGCACGAATACATCTAATTAGAAATGTATGTAACATCTGTATCACCATTATAAGATATCAAACATTCCAGAAAAAAAATCCCAGATTCATCCAAATGATAAAATATAACCTCCGCCTTTTTTTAAGTCGTTTAAAAAGGATAACACAAACGAAATTTGAGCCGCCAAAATTTTCCATGTTCTATTTTCGGCGACGCTACGCTAGTGTGCAAGCGGCCTAACACATCGGGCGTTTGAGCCTAACATTACGAAAATAAACCACGAGAGGCGTTCAAAGCAAACAGGCGAGTAGTGAAACTGAAATTAGTCATTCAGCCTATAGTGCAACGACTCGAATAGGGATGGGAGCGTTGATGATATCGATGATTTTGAGAGTGTTTATCGATGATTGTAATGTTATGTCGATAAAACGTTATTATTATATTATTGCTTCTAGGGTGCAAATTTCAAATTGTTTGTTACTGTCGATAAAATATGTCAAATGTCTTTATGTTAATGGAGTACAATTTTCAACCAATAATGTTGATTTCGCGGAAATTTATCACAGATTAAAAAAAAGTTGTGTAAGTTAATCAAAATAATATTTTTAAATAAAATCCAAACATAAATGTTGAAACGCTTCCTGCACATTATAACAAGCAATTGTAAAAACCTCCCGCGCATCATAAGCGTTTTATCTCTTCCCATCAGCTTTAAGCCAATAATAAAGACAAAATTAACATGGACAACATAGTGTGTGTAGCCAGGAAACGATGGTTTTTTATGCTAAATCATCGCTGTGAATTCCTGAGATGGCATAAATTTGCATGCAACCGGCGTCCGTCGCTAATTCAACCGCTGACGGATTTGTGTTCGTTGCGCTGAATTGAAATACTATTCCAAGTTAACAAATTTATATCTATACTAATATTATAAAGAGGAAAGATTTGTTTGTTTGTTTGCATTGAATAGGCTCCGAAACTACTGGATCGATTTCAAAAATTCTTTCACCGTTGGAAAGCTACACTATCCCTGATGAACATAGGCTATATTTTATCCCGGGATAAGATAAGATCCCACGGGAACGCGGGTGAATCCGCGCGGAACAGCTAGTTTACTATAAAATAAATTATTTTTTAATGTTATTCAGTTGTATAAATATTAATAAATAAGCTTAAAATATGATTATTAATTGATATATTTTAATTCTGTCACTTAGTTTCATGTTTTATTTTGTGCACTACAAGTTTTATTTTATGATTCAAAATTTAAGTAGCTCGGTTTATGTCTTTGTAATGTTATTCATGATTCAGGTTTATCTTATATTTTACGAGGATAATACCTACTAACATTAAACATTTTTCATAACGGCTTGCGATATCAGTATTATAAATTCGTTTATATGCAATTAGCATTTTTAATCTTCCACATACTTAAATTACAAATTAAACCTAAGAGTGATCTCCAAGATACAAAAATACTGGCAACAATAAAATACGTCACTAATTTAATCTTCGGTGCCTCGATATCGACTATCGGCCATCCCTAGTATTTCTAATTTCACGGTCGACGCGCGTCTATGTGTGCACAATACGCTAGTGTGCGTGACCTTGCCGCGCGCTGCGTTTCGGCGGTCATTCAACCTGAATGCATTTCAGTCCCAACCCTTGACTTTGGCAAATACATGTGTCTATGTGTGCGTTGTTGTTAATAGGAAACGTGTGGGTGTGTGTGTGAGCATCAAATATTATTATTGTTTCACGAGTAATTGTTGAAACAATGCGATTTTTACATGTTATTTAGTTAATTATTCCTGCATCGACAATGCTACTTAACTACACTATTTTTTGCAGCTTATCGACTGAAGGTTACCAAGTTAAAATACTTTTTCACAAAATAATTTAGAGTTATATGTAATGTTATTTAGTTGTGTGTATATTAAGTGTTAAATGGTAAATAACTTGTTTAGGTAGACTGGTATCGATGTGATTTTAATTAATAAAAAAATTAATTTTAATTATTAAAGTAAAAATACAACTGAGTATTTTGTGAATATTTCAAGTGCCTACCTGTTGCCATTATTGATATCGAGCAAAAAAAGGCAAAAAAATAGCGTTTGTTGTATCGGAGCCCCCCTTAAATATTTATTTTATTTTGTTTATAGTATTTGTTGTTATAGCGGCAACAGAAATACATAATTTGTGAAAATTTGAACTGTCTAGCTATCGCGGTTCTTGAGATACAGCCTGGTAACAGACAGACGGACGGATAGACAGTGAAGTCTTAGTAATAGGGTCCCGTTTTTACCCTTTGGGTATGGAACCCTAAAAATGACTGGTAAACAAAGAAAAATAACGGGTATAAATTTTAATATTAGTTTAAGTACAAGGACACAATGACATGCGAGCACGCAGCACGCTTTCTTCGATCAACTTTCACTTGTTTAGACTCTTTTAAAACGTATTTTTTTATTCTGGATAGGCTTGTGTTTGACCACAATCTCGCCATGGTAAGTGATGATGTGGCCGAAGATGGTAAGCACACAAAGCCTAGATGGGAACTGGCTCTGCGGACATACCAAGTTATTTTAGGTGTATTTTTTATTCGATTCCCAGCCAGTACAGACATATCTTCACCCTAAGTATGACGGTTTGTTGGTTTATCATTCCCGAAGCAACGAATCAACAGGATTTTTTGCATCGAGATCCAACTATTTTAAACTAGCTGTTCCCCGCGGTTTCTTATCTTTTCCCGGGACAAAATATTGTATGTATATATGTTCATCAGGGATAATGTAGCTTTCTAATGGTGAATGTTTTTTTTTAATCGGTCCAGTAGTTTCAGAGACTATTCAATGCAAACAAACAATCAAATCTTTCCGATTTATAATATTAGTATAGATGTAAAAGTTTGTTGCTAAACCATCGCAAAAACGGCTCAACAGATGTTGATGAATCTTGGCACACAAGTAGATCATATCCTAGAATATAACATAAGATAATTTTTATTCCGGGCAAAGAATAGATCCCTAAAGAAAGCGGGTAAAATAGGGGACACCTAGTAATCGATAAAACCGAGAGCGACAGATTACCTTTGAAACCGGGAACGCGGGAAAAACTGCGTTGGGGACCCTAGTGGGAATTGAATCCTTCAAAAACACTATCCCTCGCCCCCAGTGTGATTAGTGCAAATGATAAGTATTGCAATGTACGTGTTATCCGTGAAGGGTGCTCTTACGGTACCCTCAAAGCGGAGCTAGTATCGGTGAATAGAAAAGTAGAGGGAGTTAGGGGTTAGCCCCCACTGAAAATTAGGGTTTGATAGTTGAAATCAAATGGTGTAAATAAGGTGAAATGTATGATTTAAATCTATACTAATATTATAAAGAGGGGCAAATCTCTGGATCTAAGGAACCGATTTTAAAAATTATTTTACCAATAGAAAGCCACGTTATTTGTAGGTGTCATAGGCTATATTTTATCCCGGGATAAGATAAGATCCCACGGGAATCTGGGGGATAGCTAGTCGAAAATAATCGTACACAATGTAGATTAGGTTTACAATCGCCCAACTATTTAGTTTGAGTTTTCTTTCAGTAAACCCTCGAGAAAAAACAACGAGCAATAGGATCTTATGTTTCTATATATGAAGGATAACTTTGAAATAATTAAATTAAAAAAAAACTTTATTTGATAAAATAAGTTGTATCAATCCTAGTAAGAAGAAAGAGACTGGTTAGATAGTCAAAGACTACACTCTTCATTCGTTTATATCATTTTAAAATTACCATAAAATCATGTGGCACAATAATTTTCAAATACCTAAACCGAAGTGCATCGAACAATGTCTATAATTTATCGATTTGCAATTGTTCGCGCCTTCCACGTTGCCCATCGACTCGGTGTCGTACATGATTTGTTTTTTTAAAACGCACGTGGCTTAAGTATCTTGCGTTCAGCCACTTTATAATTTCATTTATTGCATGACAGTTTATAATATAAGTAAGGTGACGCAAGTCGCACGTTTATTGGATATTTTATTTGTTATTCCTTCGGAGGCATTGAAAGTACTTAAATATTAATCAATGTCATTGCCAAATTCATTGATCAAATATTTATTTTAGGGACGCTAAATTTATTTATTTACTCTAACGATGCTATTTTTAATTGTAATAAACATCCTGTTATTATTGATAAAAATTATATTATTGAGAAATGAATATACATAATCAAGAAATAAAGAAACACCGAGTCGTTTTCTTTTCATACGAATACAATTGTACTTAAACATATTATAGATACCCGTTCCGTCTAACACAAAATAATCTAGCGTAAATATAATTTAACACTAACTATTAAAACCTTTAACCCCAAAATTACCATAAACAAGCTATCAACACTTAAACAACCCATCGTATCCCTAATTAAAACTAAACCCGACGAACGTTCTAAATTCAAACCACAAGGCATTCCAAATACAAACCGCCATTACCGAGATTGCGTTCGCAAACCGCATCCGTCTACAACTCGTCTAGTCTGCGATACGTATCAAATTTAACTAGACCTGGGAAATTCTATTGAAATGCACCTCTACGTCACAGTTAACGTATGAACAGAGACGCGGGGTAGGTCGTGTTATTCTGGACGTCGAATGTAGTGTGTGTAGTGGTCCTGACCTAGAGACGATAGTCGCCGTCTCTAGGTCAAGGAAGGATAGACGCACACATGCGAACAACTAACGTTTGTGATACACACGTGTATGTATGCATGAGCTTGTATATAATACACGCACACACGTAAAGCGATAGTGTTCGATTTAGAATTAATGGTTTAGGATGCGTTCTATGTTTGAATTTTGTTGGAATTTTAGTTAGTTTTAAAAGTGGAGTAAGTATGAGGTAATTGAAGCTAAAAGTTATTTATAATTATGATTCATTTGGTGTATCGCTATTGCAGGATATAATATCTTGTTTTATTCTAAGTTTGTTTTGAAAAGAGTCGTTGCTGAATTTAGAGCTCTTCTCAGCAAAAGCTTCCGAACCGTGCGTGAGAATCGGACGCCTGTAAAGAGTCCTACTTAGATTGATTCATTTCAATGTTTCTAATTTGTTTTAATACGACACAACTGTTTTTTCATATCATATAAATATAACTATATGTACTTTGTACATCTATATATGTTCTTAACAATTTATTTGATACAAATTTAACGCTATAACCAGTGCAATCCAGTTTTTTCGACCCTCTGCCCTTCGAGTCTAGCTCAACAAGTCCTTAAGAGCCCTTGGACCTTTTTATAAAACTACCAACCAGTATACTTAGACCCTCGACTTCTTAAGCAATCCCGTATTCATTGTCCTACAATTTAACAAATGCGGGGATCGAGGGAGGTCATTTTTTAATTGGACGCTGTCCCATAAAGGTAAGAGTATACTTTGAAAGGAACGAATCACTTCGCCCTTTAAGTCGACCTAAGAAGTGAATTCTGTTTCTTACTTTCATTTGTATTCTCGCATTTTTCCGTATATTTATTAATTTAAGAGCTAGTGAACTTTGCTTGTTAAACAGAAACAGGAATTCGAGAATGTCCGGCATTCTAAAAGCATTAAGTTATATGTAGAATGGATAATAAATTATTGTGATACTAAATAAAATGGTTCGGCCATATTACTAAAAGTGACTTTAGCTTTTTATGACATTTTATTAAAATGTAGGTACTCCTGCTTTTTGTAAAAAGTTCACTTTGATATAAACGCGTTACGAATCCAAACTATTTTCATACGAAAACAAAGCGACGCTTACATTAAAAGAACTCATTTTCATTCCAATTTGAATTCGAATTGAAAAAACCCAATCAGGCAAAATAAAAACTTCATTTCAAATTTCGAATTCTGTTTAAAAAACATTCACTAATTATTGAACGCGCCAGTTTATGTATTGTCCAGCTCATGTATGTACATACTTTTCGGTATATAACGTGCGTGTGTGCGTTTATATAAAGAAAAAAGGGTGTTTTTGTCTATGTGCCAAATAAAAATGAGGGCGTAATGTCCGGTTGCATGGACCGTTTATCGTATGTCGGAACCGCGGCGGAAAGTGTGATAAGTTCACTTTTAGTTTTTTTTATTCGTATTTAATTTCGTCGACAATTATTGTATAAATAACATAAATGTTTGCAATACAGTACATAAAGCTATAAACAATGTTTTTGCATAATAACTTGAAATAATTAATGACTTGAACAAAATACGTTTGCATTTCACTACAACTCATACAAAAGATGAAATATTTAGTAATTTTCCGTGTACGCCACATGTTAGTGGTTTTAGTTTTAGTAGGATCATGTGAATTTAATTTCAATTTAAAAAATGACATCTAAAATAACCCACTCAGTATTCGATGAGCAATAAAGAATGTTGTCAGCAATCAAAAGAGCAGAATACGACAAAGAGGAAAGTTCGTAACACGAAAGAAATTAAATAAACCTGATTATCACGGTCTGATGACAAGATACGGATCTCTTTTTGTGATATTTAAGTTTAAAATGTTAAATAGTATTATTTACATAATGAGCGGGATTAAACTTTACGAAAATATGGCTTGATAATGTTATTTTTTATTAAAAAGTAAAATATTACAAAACATGAGTAAATTAGTCAACAAAGTTTTTATTTTTACTTTGTGTGATAAAAGTAAAAACATACCTACCAAAATATGTATGTTTTCAAGAAACCGTCCATTAATATGAGAATATGAAACTAATATGCATTTTAGCTGTATATATTACAATACAAGTACCTACATTGTTCAATGCTAACTAGTGCCCCGACGCATACACCAGTGTTGCCGTATTCCGGCATATTTTATGACCACAACCAAGGTCGGCGAGATTCTGCGAGACGCCCCCTCATCAGCAGGTGTCTATAGCCAAGATGACTAATAATATTTTGCAGCTTCACTTGATTTTAAATGTCCTTAACAAAGAAGAGTTAGGTTAGACTGGGTTGATTTGTTAAAATTTATTTAGGGAACTGTGTTAGCCAAGTTGCCTTCTGGATTTCATTGACTTGAAATAAGATCTAAGCTAACTTATATAATTATAGCTAACGTATTTATATCTAGAATACAATTTATGGAACAGATTATAGAATCATTCAAATTTGTTAAATACTTGTTCAACTTAAATATGTTGATTTATGTTGAAATGTTATAGCAAGTCATTTTTTTTTACAAAGTTTTCTTTAAAATCTTTATATTCTCGAGCTACTAATAGTGAAAATGAACTAATGTAAAAAAAACCGACTACATCTTTTTTTTTTCTTTAACTAATAGTTGTTTTAATTTTTAAGCTAATTAGAAAAGAAATGCAAAATTTTGTAGTTACACACTTTTAACAACAGGACGCCTGACATTCGAAATTTAAATGAAGTAGCTATCGCAATTAGTGCGCACACACGCGCGCCGAGACCCGATACTCGACGCATGCACGTACACACTAAACTAACACAAAGATAAAAATGCAAATAAAAATGTTGTGATCAAAAATGTGTGAAAGAATGAAACTCACACATGTACGCCCCACCACAATTCAATATCGCTTGTCATTGGTCGTAGCGTCAGCAGAACAATACCGACGTCAGTTTTGTTTTTTTAGTCCAATATTTTCAGAACGTATAAATATACAATATTTTTACTTAAGTATTATTGTTATTATTAACCGCTTACTAACCTAACATAGTTTTTGCTGTACGTTCACTTATCATGCTGTGTACACATGCTTGGGAATGCAATCCTGCACAATTGCTTAGTTCTTATTTTGTTATTTAATTATTATTGATTGTATTCTGTTTTGTGTGCCTAATAAATAAAACAAAATAAAAATAAAATAGAACGAAGTTCCTTATGGCGCGTTGCGGGAAGGTACAGGTAAGTAAGATTTGTGTGACGTATTTCGTGTGTACGAAAATGCACGAAGATACACGAGTCGAACCCATGACCGCTTTTAGTGTGCATCGAAGATGTACACTAAAAGTGGTCGTGGATTCGATTCTTTTTGTTTGCATCGAAGATCGTGGGTTCGATTCCCATCCAGGACAGACATGACGTGTATGAAGATGTCTGTTTGTCCTGTGACTAGGTGTAGATAATTATATATTTAAAAAAAAACACACACACATTTTTTTTTTTCGAATAGAACTTGTCGAATATTTTATATATTATAAAGCTTCGTTCCTATCCGTTGTCCCACGACACCACTTCGTTTTTTATTCCTTTAATTACTTAACTAGGTAAATAAAGTAAATTTATTCAAAAAAAATGTTGTTTTAGTCATGTTAAAAAATACAAAAATAATGGCAATTTTCTTGAAAATCTTTTTTGGCGACCTTACAAGAATAATACAACCTGTATCGTTCACACTATCAAAACTACACTCACACAGACAAGAGAACAACAAGTAGACACATCAGCACGGCCCGATGTGCGTTAAGGCGGCGCGACCATGTGGCGTATTTAGGTCAATTGCTGAAATAAACGCATCGTCGGACATTCATCGTGTATGTTGAGTGCTTTTTTTTCTTTTATTTATTGAACCTAAGGCAAGAGAGAGTAACGCACGAGCATTGCTTTTTTTTCTTTTATTTTTTATGTGTTACTTTTAGGCGCCGGTTTATGCGTAGATGTTTTCGCGCGAACTGGCTTACATTTTGTATCGTTATTTATAATTATATCTCGTGTTAATTCTAACTGTTCTTCCTCGTTTGCGGTTTATAGGGGCAGATACTCAGTTTAACTTACTTTGTATAGATTAAAGCTATTAACTTTTTGTATATAGCTTCAATAAAAATCTTTAACTATTTTGTTTTTTTTTGTCTATAGTTTTTAGAACAAAATGATTCATATGGAAGAATACATATAAATTTTGGTAGACTTACAATGCCAGGGTACGGGGAAATTGCTATAATTTTAAAATATAATGACTATCTTGTAATTTTTTCAATGTACAAAAGATAAAAATTAAGTTGCGATATGGAAGGTTGATGTAATTAACAGTTTATGAGCATTTATGGGCAATGTGAACCGAGTTAAGGATCTAAAGTACGTTATATTTTTGGGATATTATTACAAAACATCATTGAAAACTGTAATTTGAAGTAACGTTGCATCAGAATCGATTTTGCCATCTATCGGGGACTATAAACAATGTTATTTTGTAAAGGTCAGTAAAAACCGGCTGTCAATTAAAATACGAATGTATTGCTCGGGGGCAACAACTTATATCCATTTTTTGTTAATTAATTAATATGGGTACTTCTCAAAATATTATGTAGGTTCAACGATTAAACAAGACTAGCTTCTACCCCGCGGTTTCAACCGCGTACAAAAGGGAATTAAAATAAATATATAGTGATAATATAACTTTCCAATGATGAAACAATTTTTACAATCGGTTCAATAGTTCCAAAGATTACCCCCTACAAACAGATAAAAAGACAACCCTTACTTTTTTATCTAAAACACTGACCGTTTTTTTGTCCATCACCTTTAAAAATATATGTAACTAATGTAATAAGTACATAAATAAATCAACTGTCAACTTTTGTTATAGGTAAATTTAAAATAAAACAATTATTTGACCTATTATATATTATTTATCATCCATACAAACAGCGAGTAAAATTTTTACTTAATGAGCTGTTCCTACAAAAAAACAGTACTACTTTTTTATTGATAATAATCACATTTTCGTATTTAATAATACCATCGCCATTTTTATTCCGCCTAAAAACTATAAATTAAAAATAAAATATTACTGGAGTCTTCATTCTAGTTATCAATTTATGAAAATAGCTATTAAATGTCCATTTTTTATGTATCATTAGTGTAAAGAATATCATGTCTATATCAAAATATATTATACCACCTATTCAAAAGAATATTATGACCCGCTGTATTTTGACAAGTCGTTATTAACGTACATACATGGAAGCGGCTACAAAATACAAAGGTCGCTTCGAACAGGTTTCTTAATGGAGCTGAAATCGATTTTATGCAATCAATACTGTATATCTTACGTTATTAGGGATATTTTTCTTTTAAAATTGACTATTAAATGAGTTTAAACTCAAATCCTTCAACGTTAATTACTGCAGTAGATTTTTTTTTCTTCGATACCGTGTTTGTTACAAAGATTTGACTTAGTTTGTTTTATCACCTACTTCAACGCGTACTACTAATTAGGTATATAGCTTCCATATTTTTTATTAAAAAAATAATATGTTAAGTGAAGAATATTCCACCCACTTAATTTTTATACTATCAAATTTCCTACTCTTAATTAGATTTGACAGATAAATACAGTTGCAATAAAACATTTTCTAAAAATTAATATTATTATTATATTTAAAATTTAAACTAGTAGTGCTGCTGGTTTGACGCTTACAATGATTGTCGATTTTTAATGCGTGTTGCGACAAGGCCTGCATTTTTGGCAATAGAGTACACAGACAAGCAAATAGGGTTACCTCTCCGCAATAATTTTTATTTCTTCACCTATTTTAGTGATCAAAAATAATAATATTAAAAATAGGAATAATTGTTTATGTATGTATAAATTCAAATATACCCAACCGATTTTAAAAATTCTTTCACATATAGAAAGCTGCGTTATCAATGAGTAAACATTGGCTATTTTTTTTTAATTCGCTCAGGAACGCGTAAGCAACCACGGGGTGGAAAGCTAGTTTGAAATAATTACGTGGCTTATGAAACTGCACGCAAATACGTCCTAATATACCTAATAATATGAATAAACAAGGAAAAAGGTAAATAGCTAGTGCGGTCTATAATGTTAACCTTGGTATTATAAACATGATTGTTTTATCACTAATGAGTATATTCTACTGAACGTTATTATTTAAATTGTTTTAGAAATATCTTTTATTCCGTAATGCTATTGATTTTCCCTAGAGACTCAGGGAGTTCTTTAAAAGAGGAGTAAGAAGGTTTATGCAAGGTCGGCAACGCGCGCGTGACGCCTCTGGTGTTGCAAGCGTCCATAGGCTACGGTAACCGCTTACCATCAGGTGGACCGTAAGCTTGTTTGCCACTTAGTGGCATAAAAAAAATTCAATAGTTTTAACGTAAAAACTAGTCTGTTAGTTTGCTATTATTCAAGAACTATAAATCGGATTTGAAATTTTCGTGTAGTAAAAGCCTCCTTAAGGGGTTCCCCGACATACAATGATTAAGAGGAGATACAATTACCGGTTTCATATAACAAAACATATAGCATAAATAAGAATAAAAAGATACACGCTGTGACCTAAATTCGTTAAAAATCATGTGGGGTGATAAGCTTTCGCACGCATTGGAACCAAAAATACGCGGTGCAAAATACCTAACGCTCTCGGTCAAACAATAAACACTTTTAAAGTCTGACCTAAATGTTACATTGCACACAGTATTGTAAGTGGCACACGCAAAACATGATTTGTTGTCAATTCAACAAGATTAATGGAGTCGCAGCCAATCGGGGGCCGAAATAACATGGCCGCCTCCAATTTGGGCCCGCCGATAACGATGTCACTAAATTTAGCCAAAAACAACACTCTGATTTACGTTTTTAAGGTTTATTTCACTGTAAATTCAATTTCTTGCAGTTTTCTTTTAGAAATGAAAATCCGAAATGTTTTAAAGATCGTATGAAGTGTGAACTCTTGAATGAAATTAATCATAAGCTGTACAAATCGTTTATTGGTGGCAATATTTGAATGCCGGATGTCCGCGACGTTCGATGTATATCATGTTTTTAAATTTCTACTACAAAGGTACTTTAGGTACCTAAATAAAACATTTATCTGTACTTAATTAGTCGATAGATTATTTAACTTGCTGTGTACATAAAAGTATAGTAATTCCATTTATTATTCTCATAAATAACGACGATCAAAAGCCCTTGTGTCATGCTACTAAAATGCCTAAGGTGAAATTACAAAAACCAACTTTCCAAATTCGAAGTAGGCAATTTTTTTCTCTCCCGGCCGCCGTTGCATCACAGTCGCCTGCCGCTGTACACTGCAATATGACCTCGATACGCACACATGCATCCGTTACGCACACAAACATACACCGCATTTGATTGGTGTGAGTGATGCATACGGATGCACTTACACAGCTGCAGGTTTAACTACAGGCTGTTCGATTTTATAATTGACATTTTTAATTTAATGGGCTGTAATATTTGATGTGTCTATCAAATAAAAATAAAATTTGCTCGGCACATGCACGCTTTATATCCGGCTATAATTATTTGATGCAAATTGTTTTATTTCAATAAACAGGTTTGATTGATAATAAAAATACAATACATATGTGTAAAATGTCATTTAAAACACTTAATAAAGAAAGTTGAGTCATAAATGACACTTAGTTATCAGCTACTGAGTGGCTGAATTTTTTTTTTTATAAACCATATTTTTAGTGTTAATTTTAAGTGCAAAACTTTTTCTTCTGTAAACACAAGACTATTTTGAAAGGTTTAAAGAAAAATATTGTCGTGATCACGATCGTTAATTTCATTACACATCATTAAATTATTATGTTTCATTAAGTAAATTGGTAATTCATTACTTTATTAACTTGACATGAATTTAATTCGTAAAATGATTTTTGACACGAAAACCGAACAACTTGATTTTTATGTTTATTAATGTAGTTAATTTTCATTGATATTAATTTGTTGTCCCAACATAATTGTACTAGTCAAATAAGTTAAGAGCTAACCCTTTTAATGAACATAAAAAAATCATATATAAAAAGGTTTTTTTTTAATAAATATTAAACTCTTATTAAAAACATAGGGTAAATAAAACAACACTCTGTATAAAGTTCGGCACAAACACACTGGCGCACAAAATTTCCTCTCTCCACTGATCGGCTCATAATAAAATGTGGCTTTTTTATCACTATTTACTTTTTTCTACATACATAAGTACATAGGTACTGAACGTTAATCTCTATGTACTCGGATGTCGAGTACATAGCATCCCATTTGCATGTACTCATTTAAAATGGCGGCTACTATGTTTTTTTCGTACTTATGTATACATGATGTGAATATTTTTTTGCCTTCGAATTAAATGTCAGTAATATGTTAGCAGAAGTCCGAAGTTTTCATCAATTCAATACTAGTGACCCGCCCTGGCTTTGCTCGGGCACCAGAGTATATAAGCCTACATTTTTTCCTGTCGTATTACCGTATTAGGATATATAACTATATTGGTTGACGAACCGCACACCAGTAAAGCTCCCAGTCGGCATGATTTCTTCCGACATCTTGAACAATCATCATCATATTTCAACCAATACACACAAAACCATTCATTGGTGAAACCCGTATGAAAATCAGTAGTTTTTTAGTTTATCGCGACCATACAAACAGACGCGGCGGGGACTTTGTTTTATAATAATTAAGGATTGATAAGACACCAATAAAAAACACATCCAAAGATTCCGATTTTGAAAAAAAGGCTGATATGAATGCAAAGAATGGTGAACGTATCCGAAATGCAAAGAAAAGTCTTATTGGAGATATTAAATTATCCGGTGTGTTCCGACAGCTGCACTTCCACTGTCAAATGTTGGTCAAACACAAGCAAATATTTAGTACCAACATTGCGTTCAGACAGTTACATACTCTCTAAGCGTTCGTAGAGGTAATCTATTTGCTACGATTCTATCGCCGCGTCGTAGCAACCTCTACGGTCTACGAACATTGCGTAGACTTGTCTACGAAGACATAGAATTGTTTACAATTCCTATTGTTTATCATCAAAAAATATCTTCATAGCAGAACTTTAGTATATTCTGGCCTTTTTTCGGCTTCATCACAATATTAACTTTTTTATGAGTCAGTTGCGTACCCTAAAAACCCTACAAATGCAACTGTATTTCAAGAAAAATATACAAAACAAAATTTAAAGTTACCTCTAAGTACCAATTATTTTTTTATTCAATTAATTTTATGATAAGCAGAAGTTTATAAGAAATTAAACGATTTCAGGTAAATTAATGTGAATCCTATTAAAGTATCAACTTACTTTGCCCTTTAAGTAAGTTTATATCAATTGTTAAAAAATGAAATAAAATCGTTTATTACTTATTTAATTTGTATGTGGTATAATATTCTATTTACAACGAATGTACAAAATATACAAACAAATGTACAACTATAATATATAAAAAACTTCTTCGAGGCTGCCGCTGCTGCTGATCGGCAAGGTTCCCAGCAGGCTTGCAGCGTTTCCTCTTTATTTGTATGTTTTTTACATAAGTTTTTTTTTGTTCTTCATTACAATATGCAAATTTAGTTAGATTTCAAAACGACAATGCTTAATCACTAATCGGTTTATATCACTAGTGACAACGAGGCAGGCGGGTCACCTGATGGTAAGTGACAACCGTTGCCTATAGACATTAGCAATACCAGGGGGATTGCCAATGTGTTGTACACATATCACAATACCTTAAAGGCGGCTCTCAAGTGCAATTGGCGGAACACACCAACAGGTGATTGGCGACAGATTTTCAACTTGAGGGTGGTAGCCAGCCAGTTATATTGGTCTGAATTCAAATTATAACCAAAGTCGAAATAGTGAAATTTAAATTAAAACAAGGCTTTTAAAACATTATTAACTAAATCATTAACTGTTTGTGGTGTCGCGTATCGTTCTATGTAGGTACTATATAAAACGACTGTGCATCCCTAATTTGGGATTAGGGTTGGCGCATTTCATAAGCCGCAGTCGCAGTCGCTTGAATTCTTATGTCACTCTTCGAATATACTATATTCAAGTTCTTTTGGACTTTGAAGACTGATTTATAAAATAGTATTTCAATAATCATGTACTTATCATATCTGTTTTTTATAAACAAAACCTAATTCATAATTTAAATCATAATTTAGGGTTAAGTATCTCAAGGAAAAAAACCCTTATAGGATCACTTCTTTATCCGTCTATCTGTGATTTAGTAGGTTATTTTGGGACGACCGTCCCATCGGCGTGCCGAAAGGTTTATGTAATTAGCGATTTTCAAAATATATTTTGTATAACGTAATAGTTTACTGTGATTTATCGCTGTGTCTGTTTAATGGACAACCCTATTGTCGATTGAGTGTGTACATTAATGCTCCACTGTTTTATTTTAAAGTAAATTAATTAAAAAAGACTGACGGGCTGTTCGACTGTCCGAATATTTAACCAACAAAAATAGTTGGGCCTAAACCAGACACTGAATAGTTATTATGGTACAATTATATTAATGAACCATTTTACTTTGAAACTCTTTAGAAAAGGCAGAAGACATTTAGTCGATTATTCGAATGTTACTGTTTAGCAATGCAAAACATTCGACTCGGAATGCACCGTTCCATTTATAAAAAAAGACATTCGAACCAGAACGCAAAAGTTAAAAATAAGTTTGAAAATAGAACTGCCAATCGGCCAAGGAAAAGCGTGAAACTTTTGAACAAATTAGGGTAATATATTCGAATATTGTTTTGTTTAACTGTTAACAAGAAACAATACAATACAATTAATTAAAAATAATATCTAATAAATTTAAATAAATGTAAAACTACTAAAATACTATCATAAATATACCTAACTCATATTGATTGATAAATTGCGACACCCTATCAGGGTTGATGTACCTACCTCTTAATTAAGACCTAATATAAAATTGTTTGTGTTTGCAAATTGCAATTGAAATTAATGTAAAAGATTTATTATAAATAATTATTAGGTATTCGTGAGAAATCTTAAACCTCAAGATTTGATTAGTATAAAATTGGATCTATTAATAAAACGATCCCAGTAATACGATGACCTAACCCTGGTAATGTCATCTGACATAAAATATTTGATTAAATAAATATCATAACACAAATAGCGAGTCGCGGCATACAACAGACACGTAGTTTAAAACGATCCCCCTCCGATGTTACAACAAAGAGAATAAATGTAAAAAAACCGTCACGTCAAAATGATGAAAGTAACAGCGGCTCAATAAAAAACCTATAGTGTTCATTTGATCCGGACAATTTTTCGGCGGGGCGCCATCAAAGCGCATGTCCGAAAATGCCTTTGAAAAAATAAAACGGCCAGGCGCGCGGGCAATCCGAAAATAGAACTTTCACTCTCAAACTGGCCGCTCACGATTTTTCTTTTTTCCCATTTTTTTTCACGCCCCGCACGCTAGAAATAGTGACGTATTTTTTTCCGCTCTCCCTTTCGGTAGTTGCTCGTAAAAAGCAAATAAAGATCGGTAAAAACTCGTTGGAAATTTTTGCGGCGGCATTTTTCAGGGTTATTCAATTTTTTATTTTATTTTTTTCATTTCATAAAGGTTTTTTTTTAGCGCGCCACTTTTTTGCTTAGTGGTATTTGTGGAGTGCACATGATATCATATTTTTTTTTACCGTTATTCAATACGTTTGAATGGATAAGTTTTATTTGAGTGTTTTAATCAAATGAATTCTTTACTATAGAATAGATGAACTACAATAATTTTAGCGTTTGTTACAGTAGAATAACTTTGAACTATAAAAAGTAAACTATTAATGCCGTAGTCTCAGACCTTAAGTGAAGACTTTAAGTGAAGCACAGTAAAGGAAGCCGAATTTGAAAAAGGAAGCCGATCGCGTTTTTAGTGTCAGTCACGCGGGATAACGTACTTGCAGATCACGCACATAACTTCTTCCACGTTGCTTCACTTTATTAGAGACTATTAGTAATAAAGTATTTATGTCAACACCAATATTTCTCAACACTATTTTTAGTAAAAAAAAAGTATGTACTTAGTACAATTTTTCCATAAATATGTATACACCTATAACTATAAAAAGTGTACTAACCACGATCGTATAAAACATAACACGTTACGCTATTGAAAAAGTAATTCGATTGGTCCGTCCGTCACTTTTATAGTGGTATCAAGACGAGTTTTTTTAAGTTCCGGCTATGAAACGGTAACAGTCTAAACCGCTGTAAAATATCAGTGCCCGTTAAAAATAACGGCTTCCCTTATAAACTAAAATACGTACACTAACACAGAAAGGAAACAAGTTACTGTGCGATTTGTGTGACATCGCTTCTTTTGCTGTTCTCTTTTCTTTTATTTTGAGAGTGACCCAGTTTTGTTATTCGAAGAATTTGTGTTTAATTATAATCACTTATTCTCGCCTACTGGAGAGATCTTTAGTTTGACGTGGTAACTTAATTAGCCCCCTTCTTATGTGGTTTTTATTATGACTTTTCAACAAAAATAAATATCCATGGATTTCAAACTAATTAGGGCGATGATAGCTCAGCGGTAGTGAAGGTCCTGGGTTCGGATCCTACAGTGCTTGAGCTTCCAGTGAAGAAAACATCGTGAGGAAACCACAGCACGGTGGTAGGATACTTTGTAGTACCCAGCTGGTTGGCCCTCAAGTTGAAAATCTGTCGCCAAGCACCTACTGGTGTGTTCCGACAGCTGCATTTGAGAGCCAAATCACTTACCATGGTGAGATTTTCAAATAGGAGTTGTTAATTGACATGCCTTTATATAATTACTAATGTATTTACTTCTCAATGGAAACATTTCAGTTTCATAAAACTAAAGATTAAAGGCATCCAAAGCAATGCTTGCGAAAGCTAATAAAACATAAAAAAAAATAGTACAAGTTACATAAATCCAAACATCTGCATACTCGTAGAAGAATCAACTAAAGCGGACACGTACTGCACCCCCTTGCCAACCTTCCGGCACACACTCGCAACAAGTATACCAACACACTAACACAAATAAGTAATAAAGTACGCCAGTAATATAAAACTAAGAAACATCAACATCTTGGCCCCCTATCCCCCCGGACGACCCCCCAGGGGGGTAATTTCCCCCCCGAACTTACTAAAATACTAAAAACGGAGATACAGAGGGGAGTACACCCCACCGCGTTTTCTTATGCAAGATCCTTATATTTTAACCTAAATGTTTGCTTCTACAGATTTGGAGCGAGTTTTGAATTACAAGGAGTTTCGGTAGTTTATTTCGGATTTTGGTAGAGAATATTTATAAGAACATCGTTTTCTAATACAATACTACCAACTACTAATTAGGTATTTTTTCAAACGAGAAAAAATCTATAAAATAATAACATTTTATGCTTACTGCTCCCCTCCAAGGTCATAGCGTGATGTTGTATACATTAAAACTTTTCCTGTTGAACGAGCTATCAAATGCACAATATTTTTTTCAAATCAGACTATCCGTTCCTGAGATAACCGCGTTAAATCACATTCCTTAATATGTGTATTAGTACTAGCTTTCTGCTCTACGGTTTCACTTCAATTTTATTCCCTCGAGATTTAAATAAAAAAGTTCTGTAATCAATGTAAACGTAAAAGGAATCTGTGAGTGTAATTTTAGGCTGTGCGTTGATAAATTAGTCATGTTTTCTTGATAAGATTCCAGTTCATTTAAAACTATTTAGAACGAGATAAAAAAAGAACATTCACACATCTAATCTATACTAACATTATAAAGAGGTAAAGTTTTGAGGTTGTAGGGGACAATATCAGGCTCTACTGATAGGATTTTGAAAATTCTTATACCCACAGAAAGCCACGTTATTTTTGAGGCTATATTTTGATTTTTTGATTTTTTGGGAACGCGGGTGAATCCGCGGGGGACAGCTAGTACTTAAAATCCCACAGTATAACTGTTATTAATGTTGTAATTTGCACGTAATGTTCGCACGGTGGTAGGGTACTTTGTAGTACCCGACTGGCTGGCTACCACCCTCAAGTTGTAAATCTGTCGCCAAGCACCTATCGGTGTGTTCCGACAGCTGCACTTGAGAGCCAGTTCCCATCTAGGCTTTGTGTGTTCGGGCAGATCATCACTTACCATGGTGAGATTGTGGTCAAACACAAGCTTATCTAGAATTAAAAAATATATATATTTAATGTTATTATTATTATTAAGCCTTTATTGCTGAAGAACTAAACACAGTATAATCTAATAGTAATAAAAATACTTAAATCTAACACATCCAGTTCCCCGGTTCAGTTATCAGCGTGTCCACTGACACATAGGCCTCTTCCAGCTGTTTCCACTCATTTCTGTCTCTAGCTTTTCTAGACCAGGTAACGCCTCCAATTTTTCTTATGTCGTCTATCCATCTTCTTGCCTGTCTTCCCCTTTTCCTTTTGCCATCGCGTGGTTGCCACTCTGTTATAATTTTTGTCCATAAGTGTAATTTAATTTATCAAACAGTAAATATTCATTGACTTATAAACGACAGATATCAAGCAATATTCTATAACATTATTTAATAGTTATAAAACGATCGCTGAGTGTGGAGAACAACGTCGCCCAATTACAGAAGGGCGCTGCTCAGTGGAATGGAAACCAGAAGCGGTTCCCGCTCGCGTCGAGCCTCATGTGTGACATACAAACATACTTCAACCAAATGCGTCCCGAGGAAATTATTCTATGAATATTTTAAATGGCGCACAATCTAAACTTGTTGTATTTGGATACATTTTTGGTGTATAAAATTGTTTTATAATTTGGTAGTCATAGAGAAGTATTGATTCGAATTGGAACCTGATCACATCATTGTCATTAAATAAGTTTACATCAATTATTATTACTAGTGTTAATTAACATCTTTAAGTTACTATAAATATCCTCAATCGTTTGTTCACACACGGCTATCTGATCCCAAACTAAGCAGAGCTTGTACTATGGAAACCAGATAACTTCCACTGTCCATCCTAGATGGGAATCGAACCCACAATTTATGGAGTAGTGTGACAATCGGCCTGCACTACAAAACTACGAAAGAAATAAGTACTGACAGATTTTTCAAAGAATTATCTAAACCGCTGTTTTCAGATAGATACTAGAAATTATGCGCATGGGATCTTTTTATAACATATTCACTGAGAAAAGGTTATATTTTATTTCCCACTAGCTGTTCCTGTTTCCCGTGGGATCTTATCTTATCCCGGGATAAAATATAGCCTATGTTAATCTGGAATAATGTAGCATTCAAATGGTGAAAGAATTTTTAAAATCGGTCCAATACTTTTTGAGCCAATTCGTTACCTACATACAAATCTTTCCTCTTTATAATATTAGTGTAGATAAAAACCTTCTTAATAAACCTCATAGTATGAGCATACCTTATGATAAAGGATATTAAAAAAAAAGTAGGATAATAATCTTCATAGCTCATAATTAGCTATACCAGGAGAAATGCCTTTTACTGGCTCTCAAGTTCAACTGTCGAAAGACACCGATAGGTATTTGGCGACAGATTTTCAACTTGAGAGAGCTATCCAATCTTTTTTTTATTTTTATGTTACAAGTGACAACGAGGCAGGCGGGTCACCTGATGGTAAGGGGCAACCGTCGCCTATAGACATTGGCAATACCAGAGGATTGCTAATGTGTTGTACACCTTATTACAATGTCTTAAAGGCGAACTGGCTCTCAAGTGCAATAGCCGGAACACACCAACAGGTGCTTGGCGACAGATTTTCAACTTGAGGGTGGTAGCCAGCCAGTCGAGTACTACAAAGTACCATACCACCGTGCTGTGGTTTCCTCACGATGTTTTCCTTCACCGAAAGCTCAAGCTCATTGTAAGGATTCGAACCCACGACCTTCGCCGCGGTATCCGACGTGACTTACCACTGAGCTATCATCGCCTTTAATATAAAGTAATTAATTTAATAAAATTAATCTAATAATGAAGTCGGTTAAAAAGTACCTTACCACTGTGATACGGCTTCATAAGCTCAACAATAGCATCTTAAAAATTTTATTCCAATATACATAATATTCATGTATTCATTAATTTAATTAATACGTATATAACATAAATACATACGTTTAATTCCGCGCAGCCTACACAAACCTACATACACCCCTTACAATATAAACATACATGAAAAACGGGAACATGGCACACGAGTAACATCAAAAACTCTAATCAAAACATTACGACCCCCATAACACCCCACGACCCCCACATTAAGCTGGAAAACTTTCTAGAGGCGCCCCATCAATATTCTTAGTAGAATATAATCAATTCTTACCAAGAAAGAAACAGTCTCACTGTATTGATAAATGAGAACTCCCTTCATATTTCCGCGTTCGCCCCTCTGCCCCCTCTAGTGGGGTTTAAAGCCCCCTAAGGGGGGCATCTTAGGAACGTGCAAGATAGTAAGCAATAGGGTTGTCGAGGCTAATGAACTTTTAAGTTTTTAGGGTGTTTCTTGGTTATGCAAGTAAGATTTGATTCTTCATTTTATTGATCTTTCTTTTTGTGTTTGTGTGTGTGCGGATTCTGTGTGTATGTTATCAGATGCCTTTGTTATCACCCTTTAGAATATGTATACGCAATTCGTTTAACTATTTCACCGTTTCCTTTGCAATTTGCATTATTAAGTCACGTTTATAGTAATTAATAGCAACAATTTATTCATAGGCTTATTAATCTTAAAATAAAATGAAATGAAATTGTATTTTTATTTCAACGTCTAACTTCAAAACATTTTGAAACTTTTGAACTGTAAAAGACTTATAATTTTCTAAATAAAAATGTATGAACCAAACAGAATTATTAACATTATTTACTAATTAATAAGAATGTTAATTTGCGCAGCCCTGATACGGTTGTAGCGAGGCCTACGCCTCGTAGCGGCCACGGCTACGGCGTAGGCGCTAGTGTTGCGCCCCTCTTATACAACTTTTTACTAAGAACCACGCGAAATGAGTGGATAAAACATAAGTAGCTTCACTTTCAATCTTACTAATATTATAAATGTGAAAGTTTGGATGGATGGATGTTTGTTACTCTTTCACGCAAAAACGGCTGAACGGATTTCGATGAAACTTGACACACAGGTAGATCATATCCTGGAATATAACATAGGATATTTTTTATCCCGGGTTAGTTTAGTTTAGACTAGCTGTCCCCCGCGGTTTCACCCGCGTTCCCGAGGCATCCCCGCTAGCGAGCTAGTCTGAACTAAACTAATATTATACAAAGGAAATATTCGTTTGTTTGTTACGATTTAACTCAAAAACTACTGGACCGTATTCAAAAATTATTTCACCATTAGAAAGCTACATTATTCCTGAGTAACATAGGCTATATATTTATCCCGGGAAAAGATAAGATCCCACGGGAACACGTTAACTATAAAATAGTTTAATATAGTTATTGGGGTTCATAAGTTGCTTTAGTTAGTAGATTTTTGGGTAAAAACTCACCATCTGAAGTGATAACGTGACCGAATTACACACAAGTGTAATTTTTATTTATAAAAAGAAATTACCTGAGAGGGAATCGAACCCCGACGACTACAATAAGTAGTGTTCAGAGTCATAAGGATTAACAAAATTGAACGAAATTTGGCAAAAAGATAGATCATGAAAACAATGGATTTCAGTACTGATGATCTAGTTTGAAAACTAAATTAATAAACTAATAATTTATTTCTAACAAACAATAATTTCAGGATAATCTTGACCTTTTCCATACCTAACATCAGAATAAACAAATATAACAGCACTAAGTTTTTCGCCCCGCGGTTTTACTCGCGTTCCCAAAGAGAATCTTATATTTTCCCGGAGTAAAAAGTCCTCATGTTTTATTCCAGGATATGAACAACCTGTGTGCCAAGTTTCATCAAAATCCATTCAGCCGTTTTCGCGTGAAAGAGTAAAATACATCCATACAAACTTTCGCATTAATAATATTAGTAGGATAAAACAAGTTCTATCCCTAACAATATTTTTTCTAAAATGATCCATCAATAACATCATCCTGAATTTTATTAAAATGTGCGAAGCTATTATCGCGTCATTAAGTAACAAATATTTATTTCCACTAATGTTTAGATTTCTTTCATTTAAATGAAATAGTTAAATCGGAACGCACCCACTGTTTCCAATGAAGCACGTAAAGCCAAAGACCTGAAACAAGTTAAGAACGGTGGTAGATTAACGAATGTAGCCAATCAACAAAAAGACATATTAAAAAACATATTTTCACACTATAAATTATATATTTGTAAGTTACAATCCACAAATTTCATAAAATAATAACAATATCAACTAGAATCGTATCGCCACTCACTGTACTTCCATCCACTGCGCCACTAAGTCGGTGCCCCGCTCTTATTTTAAACAACTACAGCCTTTATAATACATCCAGTTTCGCGACTAAATATCAGCGAATGTAGCGGTGTACTGCGACAGAAACTACTTGACGCTTCTGAGGAACTCTATTTATTTTTATTGACTAAACATAAATATTCGCCATATTGTTTAAATTCATTTTATTTGATGCGGTACAGAATAAATAAATTATGACATCCCATGGAATAAGAAAATATAAGTTTAAAAGTAGCCGTAGTTAAGTAAAACAGAAAACATAACAATAAAGCATAAAAAAGACACTTTTTTTTATTGTTTTATGTTTTAATTTGTATGAATTGAAAAAAAAAAGATAAAAAATGCATGTGAAGTAAAATTTTACTTCAATATAAATTGGGCTCACGTTTGGCCATCATTTGATTAAATAATACTAATGATGTAGCACGCTTTCCCTGAAAATAATTATTCAACTGCAAGAAACTCATTAATGAAATAGAGTTGTTTAAAAAAAGCATTTGTCATAATTGTCTTTATTTGATGTCAGCTTAGTTATCGTGAGTTGGAATCTTTTCGCATAGATTAAACAAAACAAATGTATAAGCGGAAGTTAACATTCGCATTGCAAGTATCAAGGCACCTCGCGCGCAGTACTTCCGCGTGCCGTATTTACAAGTATTGTAAGTATAGAATTATATATTTTATAACGCCGCCGCCGCCCGTCCTCTCCTACCACCCCGCGCGAACTAAGTCTTCGCGCATCTTTCTAGCCCCACCTTTTTGCCTGCTTCTTTTAAAACCACCCATCGTGTGAACCCCTTCCCCCCATTCGACTAATTTCGGGTACAACTGAAGAATTATTTCTTGCCAGTACACCCTAAACGTACGAATTTGCACTTTAAACTGACGATGATAAAGTTTGTTATTATTTTACTTACGCACACAGCCTTCTCTCTGTATCTTTTCACTTCGAAAACTAATTCGGCATTAGGAAATGGAAGCAAGTGCGGGTGGGGTAAGTTGAAATTTGTGTTCTAGTTTCAGTTAGTAGGGTTGATTTTACTGTAGCTGGAGTTGTAAAATTAGAACTGTTTCGTCAAAAATATGAAATTAAAATCTTCATACTAGCGAAAGAAGTTTTAGCATCTTTGTTTTAGAGTGAGACAGACTAGGATGCATTAGTCTCGCTCTGTCGTAGGGCGCGGGCGCGCGGGTAGAGGTGGCAAGGATGGGTAGTTTGAAGTAAAAAGCCGGTTTCTTGATCAATGCTGCGCGCATTTGGAATTAATCATAACCGGGTATTTTCGTCTATGCCCGGGTGGGGTGCCTCGCCCCCCTACCATCGAGAAATCGTATTCTAAATGAAAATACGCTTCTTCCTGTTTACATTTTGTAATAAATTGTTTTACTCCGATGTTTTTGTGACGTAAACTCTAAGATCCAGTGAATTTATTATTTAACGGATTGCTTGGCTCCCAGAGACGTGGCACTCAGTTTCATTGACCCTACCTGTATTGAATCCTGATCTGATTACGTTTTCATTAAGTAAAGACATAATTATTACCATCGAATACTATTTCAAGACATGACATAGCTATAGCTGAATAACATTTCACTTACAATGAAGAAAGTATGCCAAACCGGTTGAAAGTTTGTTACAGTAAAGCTTGTATGTATACAAAAACACTAGTTTTTGTTGTATTAAAAAATACCTACTAGTTTTGATTTTACAGGCGACAACTTGCGATAAAATCGAGTCCCGCTAACAGTCACGTGACCGCATGTGACGTCAATTTGCAACGCTCTGTTATGAGCGAGTGTTGCAAGATGACGTCACACCGTCACACGAGTACGTCAAATCGAGTACGAGTCCGCATCGCACGTTTAATTCTATAAATCGGAAACTAATTGACGTATCGAAGTAATTCTTTCACTTGTATTATTTATTTTTGACAAAGAATATGGAGAGCTAATATTCAAAATTAGTTAACATTCTTCATTGACGTTGACATAGTAATATGAGTTCTAATTAGAGTTTATTAGAACTCAATTTTCTACTTTAAGTACTGGGATCGAAGAAAATGTAGTAATTTAATTTACCCTAATTAGTACTCAATATTATTATTCTGATACTTATGTTATTTCATACAGGTATATGTACTGATTATACTTAATAAAGGTCAGACCTCAAAGATATTTCGACTAAAACATTCTAATTAATAATAACAATGGAAACTGGCTAAGTAAAAAACAACCTTTTTATGATACAAGTCCTTCGTCAGCCATTAAAATTTATAAAACATGACCATTATATGCTTAGATTTCTAAATTCATTAACCAGTTACATTTCAACAACAATGTAATTACCAAGAAATCATAATCTTTTATCGGTCATACAGAAGTTAATAGCAAACACGAGAGCGCTTTATTGCTATAAAGGAATTGTCAGGCGTTCTAAAAATCAGCGAGCCGCTCAGTTACTCACAGCGTATAGATAGATAGTCGGATATTTTTATGAATAAACGGTTCTTATTACGGATAGTATTGATTAGCGGTTCGGAATCGAGGAGTCGGCGATAAAAACAATAGGTCAGCGGGTTCGTTTCTCTCGACAGATACTTGGGTAGGCATGCCTATTACATACTTACGGGTTGCTATATTTACAAATTGTTATTTTATTCTTTGAATGCTTAGTTTACTTGGGGTTTAAGGACTGTATTTGTGTAAGGTTAGGGATAACATGGAGTAATATAGGTATTCGTTTCAAATGAAACGTTTTGTTTTCTTTTTAAACGACTTCAAAAAAGGAGGAGGTTATTATGTTCGACTGTATGTATCTTTTAATATTTTAAATATTTATCTTGATTTATATTTTTTATTAATTAAAAAGTGTTCTTATTTATAAATAAATTAATCAAAATAGATACGATATTTTTTTAACTTTAATTCTATGTTATCTTTTTATCAACCAAATATCAACTGAATATTTATGTTACTATGCAGAATATTTTATTTATTTATTTACAATATAATGAAATATGTACTATTTAAATACTATAACAATAAAAATCCATTATGTACTTAAAAGATAGAATAAAACTAAATAAAAAAGTCGTTGTCAATAGGCAACGTGCCCAGAATGCTGGCAGCATTGCCACGTTGGATGACAATGCTGATTCTTTGAGCGAGGTATATGCCAGCTTTCTGGTCACGAGATGCGTCGACCAGGCGTTTTGACAATTCTCGGAAAAGGTGGTGTGCACTCGGCCCCCACGGACCCAGGGTTTCAACGCCAAACGGCTCAAATATGTAGAATTAATATACAACTTAAATTAAAATATTTTTCAATAATATTAACTCTACACGGTAGCGTGTCAAGCCAAGTTCACCACCTTCGGCCACATCATCACTTACCATAGTGAGATTGTAGTCAAACACAAGCCTATCCAGAATTAAAAAAAAAATGCACGAACCATTTGGAGCCACTTTTTACTCAAACAATGATAACTCAAAATCTATTTTACACTAGTTGACCAGCATACCTATCTCCCCCATACATAAGTTTGTCGTTCTACGAAAAAAAAAATGAAAATGTTTTTTTATTCAAATAGGCCTTTACAAGCACTTATGAATAGCCTAGACTCTAATGCTCGGTTCGGAAGGTTACATTTGCTGAGAAGAGCCGACAATAAACTCAGCAATTACTCTTTTCAAAAACAACTTACACTTATTACATTTAATAATTATTTATTTATCTAGCCTCACTGATAATATTTGCGTGTTAAGGTGGCAAAATAACTACTTACCGGACCGGTATATACCTATTAAATCATGATGAATTGTTTAAAATATCCTCAACCATTGAATATTATCCCCAACCCTTACAGGGAAAACCGACAAAGTACAAGTCAAGACAAACTTATATCTAACATATCAATACAACCAGTCTGTCATGTCATACTACGTTATGTCACATGTTATAAAAATACACTTCCCACTAAACTCCTTGGCTCAATGCTCCACTATTTTAAGCCTTATTGCCTTGTGTTAAAGTTAAGTTTATGTGGTGGCTTGCGGAACTATTTTATCGTTTGATATTTACCTACTTGAGCTACGAGGGTTTTATTTGAGGCAATTTTTATCAAATACATGCTATTAACTTAGAAATGTTTTGGTGGGTAGCAAGTTCGTTTTATATCGAATTGTTTTATCGCAGTCGTGTCTTTACTATTTAAGGGATGGATTAAAAAGAAACATAATAAAAACAAACCGGCCAAGTGCGAGTCGGACTCGCGCACGAAGGGTTCCGTACCATTGACTAGATAAACAACAGTAGGTACGCATATTTATCATTAAAGTAAATATATCTACAATTAAGTATTTTGTGAATATTTCAAGTGCCTAAAGAATCGCGTTTGTTGTATGGGAGCCTTTTATATTTATTTTATTTATTTTTTAGTATTTGTTGTTATTGCGGCAACAGAAATACATAATTTGTGAAAATTTCATCTGTCTAGCTATCGCAGTTCTTGAGATACAGCCTGGTGACAGACAAACGGACGGACAGACAGCGATGTCTTAGTAATAGGGTCTCGTTTTTACCCTTTGGTAACGGAACCCTTAAAAAAGTGTAACTACGTACCCTAGCCCTGACGACCTTGCCCATACTCAAACTCTTTTATTCAGTTTTGGCCCTGATAAGAAACTTACGAACGTTAAAATTGACTCTACCACTGGTTTGGAATGCATTTAAACTAAAAAGACTCCGGCAAGAAACTCAGGCTATGTCGTTTCCGATCATTTAAGGTATCTCTATACTGAATTACTTGAAAAACTGTTCAATTATTTCTCCGTGAAAACCGTAACGGACAGACAAGAATGGGTATTGTTAAAGTGTGTATAATTTCCTAATTATTTATGAAGCCTACGTTACGTTCAAGATGCTGGATTCGAATCCTACAATAAGCTTGAGATTTCGATGAAGAAAAACATCGTGAGGAAACCATAGCACGGTGGTTACCACCCTCAAGTTGAAAATCTGTCGCCAAGCATATCGGTTTGTTCCGACAGCTGCACTTGAAAGCCAGTTCCCATCAATGCTTCGTGTGTTTACCTTCGGCTACATCATCACTTACCATGGTGAGATTGAAAACTTTGACAATGGGATTTGAGTCATAAAGACTACTTTTCATCAACTCAGCAACACATTGGCAATCTCCCGGCATTGCTATGTCTAATAGGTGACGGTAGTCACTTACCATCAGGTGACCTGCTTCCATGTGCGTCAGACTATTGATATAAAAAGAGTTACTAAGACTTACATAGATTTTAATATAAATAACAATATTTTTGGACATTCCTCATACTCTGCCATCTGATACCAAATCAAGCAGAGCTTGTACTTTTAAAACCAGATAACTTATATACTACATTTAAAATTCTGACTTAAATAGATAATTACACCCAGCCAAGTTAATGTACAGTATGTCCTGGGTGGGAAACAAACCCACGACCTATGGCGGTACAGTTAGTGAATGACAGAAAATTTTTAATTAGCAAACTTTAATTTCATTTTAGTTTGAATGACTATAAAAGAGGTTAAGCATTTTCTAGTTACAAATTATCCCGCGAAAATATTCAACTTTGTTTTAATTAATGCTCTATGCGTCTTCTCGAAAGTTATAGATCAGTCTATCTGTCAGAAAATATTTCTGATTTAAGTCGTTAATAAAATGTATAACAAAAAAAACATGTCGAACATAGAACCTCCACCTTTTTATTTAGATGAGTGTTTATGATTTCGAAATAATTACTTTTTCCTATTTGCATGTCACCATAACATAAATCTATTGTATGTAAGTTTGTTTGTTTGAGCTAATCTCTGAAACTGAGGATATTGACGGTACTTTCATGGTCTTCACAGACACATTATCGAAACGTTTTTAATAAGGTTAAACAAATAAAACAACACATTTAATAAGTTTGAATATAAAAAACAAAGTTCAGTAACACGTAACCCTGTTACAGAACTAGAAACATTCAAACACATGACACACACTCGTTTGGAACCTACCAAAAAGTACCCAAACGAACTAAACAGCGCAAAACACACCCGCATCAGGAGAATAATTTAAAAATACGCAAAATACGGCCACTTCACTTCTAACCAGGGAGTTAGACCCCGCAACCCCCTACCCCCGGCCGTTTTGCGTATTTTTCGGTATGCGTGGCAGGTGGCACCCCCGCGGGTGGCTTCGTTAAAAAGCTCCCTAGTACGTAGTATTATAAAAGTTCTGCCTACCGCGTATAAGTAGTGATGGTGTGGGGAACCCCCTGTGGGGTAAGGGGGCTTCCCACCTAGTTAGACAGTTAAAAGTATGCGGTATTAACAGAACGGAAATGAATATACGAGTAGCTACGGGTTTTTGGGAGGCTGTGCCGGTGCCGGTGCCGTCACAACGCGTTAGATAATGAAAAATACTTCTGCCCTTTTTTATTTCGTTTTTTAGGAGGGTCGCCTTGGCTTAGAATATTTTAGGTGCTATTCAAATCTAGACTTAAGTATGATATGTATATTACATTTAATAAGTGGGAGTAAGTCACGTTGTACGTCCTTGATGACTTTATGTATCGAACGATTTTTATGCATACCTAGGTAAATCAAAGTCTAAACCATTTATTCAGTTGAGGCCCTAGAAGGACACTTTATGAAGGTCGAGTTACAGAAGAACCGGCGAGAAACTTAGCAAGGTTACATTTTATAAATATTTTTGGACCATCTGACTGTTATTTTATTCTAAATGGTATGACGCAAGCTGATGATAAACATACATAGATTTGAAATGAGCTCTCATGTGCAACTTTCGGGTGGTGAATATAGATCCAAGATTATTTTCTAAACGAGGAGGATTCACTTACCACGATAACCTCTACCCCATACCTTCGTAGGTCGTATAGCAAATATCTATATCTTGGCGATGATAGCTCAGTGGTAAGTGACGTCGAATACCGCGGCGAAGGTCGTGGGTTCGAATCCTACAATGAGCTTGAGCTTTCGGTGAAGGAAAACATCGTGAGGAAACCATAGCACGGTGGTAGGGTACTATGTGGTACTCGAATGGCTGGCTACCTGTTGGTGTGTTCCGGCAGTTGCACTTGAGAGCCAGTTGCCCTTGCCCTTGAGGCATTGTAATAAGGTGTACAACACGTTGGCAGTCCCCCTGGTATTGCTAATGTCTATAGGCGACGGTAGTCACTTGCCATCAGGTGACCCGCCTGCCTCGTTGTCGCTAGTGACATAAAAAAACAAAACAAAATAAAACTTTACAGAAAAAGATACCTGTTTCTTTACACAATATCCCATTTGATAAAAATATATTTTTTTACATTTATTGTAAGTGAAGTAATAAGGCCGAGCTAGTACAAATATCTGTAAAAACTCTCTATAAGCTAAAAAAACATGGCCGCTCTTTATTTAACAACTTTTAACATTAATAAAGATTCTTGTCTTCTCGTATTTACTTCCTTTTAATAATCTCGTGAGTTTTAAGAGAAAACGGCTTTTCTAAGAATCGTACGAATTTAATACTCATTTACAACCTTTGTCTTACGAACAGCCATATTTGTTTACATTTTTTTTTTGTATTAAATATCTGCGACGCCATTTTATTCATTTAGAAGGTTTTTTCTTATTTATTTCCTAGATATCTAGATATAATTAGCAATAACCACGTGCAATCGTGGCGATGCATGTCATACCTATAAAATATAAATAAGAACTATTTCACAGAAACATTCCCTCGATACATTATATTCATTTAACTCCAACGGTTTAGGTAGCGCACGCGAAGATAGTTCTCAGATGGCAGGATTTCTCCGACTTACTTGACACTTATCGTTTTATTATAGCCAAATCACGCATTTTTTTAATAAACATTAGCCTGTGTCTTATTCCGATGTATTTGCTATATTACTGAAAAGTTTTATAAAAATCCTTTCAGTAGTTTTTGTGTGAAAGAGTAACAAACATCCTTACACACATCCAAACATACTTTCGCATTTATAATATAGCTGTCCCCCGCGGTTTCACCCGCGTTCCCGAGGGACCTTATCCTTTCTCGGGATAAAAAGTATCCCATGTGTTACTCCAGGATATGATCTATCTGTGTGCCAAGTTTCATCAAAATCCGTTCATTAGTTTTTGCGTGAAAGAGTAACAACCATCCATCCATCCAAACTTTCACATTTAATAATATTAGTGGGATTGCTTAGTAGAATTGAACTGATATTAGAAAAATAATATAAAAATAACCTTGCTGAATTTTTTAGTTGGTTGTTCTCAGTTTTCAAAACCAGTTAAATATGGTGGTAGATTCCGTAGCTTCGAGTAACTCTATACATATATCGAGTGTCAGCTAGACAAGTAATATACACATATCGAGCAAGGGTTTCATCACGTTCCCTTCACTGAAAACTCAAGCTCATTGTTGGATTTGAACCCATGACCTTCTAACGAGCTTTCATCGCTTATAATAATGAAATATCATGGGTATTATTGTTAACGCCAGTGTTATATTTTAAATTAAAAAAATAGTATTACTAGATTTACTAAAATGTGATTTGTGAACTCATCAAATTGCTGAGAATAAGGATCTGTAATAGATATATTTTTATTGTAAAATTTATATACATCTTCTATATATAAAATCAAAATAACTTACGAAATCTCAGAAAATTTCTCATAGGGAATAGGTAATAAACAAATTATGTAATAATATACTCGTATACCTACGTAGGAAACAAATTTTTGATACCATCTCATTATAGTTACATTATGGCAAACAAGCTTACGGCCCACCTGATGGTAAGCGGTTACCGTAGCCTATGAACGCTTGCAACACCAGAGGCGTCACGAGCGCGTTGCCGACCTTGCATAAACCTTCTTACTCCTCTTTTGAAGAACCCCATGCTGTAGTCTCTAGGGAACACCTCTACAGGGAGCTCATTCCACAACCTGATCGTGCGCGGGAGAAAATGTCTCTCAAACCGCACTGTACGCGACCAATTTGGTTCTAAGGTGTGAGGATGAACTCCCTGTTTATTATTACTTTGTAGTACCCGACTGGCTGGCTACCACCCTCAAGTTGAAAATCTGTCGCCAAGCATCTATTGGTGTGTTCCGACAGCTGCACTTGTGAGCTAGTTTTCATCTAGGCTTTGTGTGCTTACCACCTTCGGCCACATCATCACTTACCATGTTGAGATTGTGGTCAAATACAAGCTTATCCAGAATATAAAATAAATATGATAATAAAGTAACCGATATTGATAATTATAATGATAACTAACAATATAAATTTTCCTCTGATATTTTAACTACGCTAAAATGGTTTCACGTTACCAATTGTCCCGTAAATCAATGGGAGGGTATATTTTTAAAGCAATAAATCACATAAAATCCTCTCAATTGGCGGATTTTTTATGTTTAATTACTGGTTTTACTGATATATTTTGAAAAAAAAAAAACAGGAATAATTAGACAATCATGTCGTAAACTCTATTTAATCAATTTCTGACCCAGGGCACGCCAATTTTCAAGAAATTTAGGTACCTTATCTTATTCTAGGACCTAAACTGTAGACTATATTTCATCGAAATCTATTCAGCCGTTACTGAGCTGAGTAAATAAATATATTTTAATAACATTTCACAGTAAATTTCATAACTCAATCTTAATATTACTATAAATAAACACCGACATCGAACCTACGACCTCGCGAAACGCTAACCAAACCATTTCCACGTCAATGCCTTCACAACATTCATCTCTACTGAAATTAACATCTCCGCCCAAACTTCCCTATAATCCATCAAACATCTAAATTCAATCCAACATACAAAAACTCGACTTTCCTAATGACAAATTTCCACGAAAAAAATTCTAATTCACGCACGGGGGGTGATCCCCTACCGGGTGGGGGATCCCCCTTCCCCCGGTACAACACAAGCGTGTTCATATACGCAATTTTTGATCAATACTTAAAAATTAACCCAGCCTCCGGGTAGTTTTTAAAATTATTCTGCGCATGTCATGATTTTTAATCAAACCCCTTTGTGACGCCTACATATAAACAAATGTATAACAAATACATGCTTATCACGTTCTCATTATACAATTGTTTTTGTGCGTATGTATGTGTGTGTGAGGATGATTGGAGTTTTTAACGTATTGATTGCTTATTTGTGTTTATATAAGCGTTGTCACTAAGCCATCTATTTTAAAGTTGAATATATTTTATTCCACAACACTTCTACCAATATTTTGCTGTATTTTTTATAAAGATTGTTAAGGGGAGTATTTATTTACAACAAATGTACAAAATATACAAACAAATGTACAACTATAATATATAAAAAACTTCTTCGAGGCTGCCGCTGCTGCCGATCGGCAAGGTTCCCAGAAGGCTGGCAGCGTTTCCTCTTTGGATGGTCAAGCTGATGCGTTGGCGGAAAAAGCTCCCCGCCCGCCGGTCACCCGAGGCCTCGATATTTTTTTTACATAAAGTAATTTCTTTATTCTGGAACTGGATATAAAGATTTGCTGACGTCATATCCATCTCGAGTTAGTGATTATGAAAATGGATTTAATTAAAACATACTAGAGCTTGAGTTTTAGATGAAAGGAAACATAGTGAGGAAACCATAGCACGGTGGTAGGGTACTTTGTAGTACTCGAATCGTATAAGGCGATAAGGTAGTATAAGGCGATGATAGCTCAGTGGTAGTGACGTCGAATACCGCGACGAAGGTCGTGGGTTCGATTCCTACAATGAGCTTGAGCTTTCGGTGAAGGAAAACATCGTGAGGAAACCATAGCACGGTGGTAGGGTACTTTGTAGTACCCGACTGGCTGGCTACCACCCTCAAGTTGAAAATCTGTCGCCAAACACCTATCGGTGTGTTCCGACAGCTACACTTGAGAGCCAGTTCCCATCTAGGCTTTGTGTGCTTACCACCATCGGCCACATCATCACTTACCATAGTGAGATTGTAGTCAAACACAAGCCTATCCAGAATAAAAAAAAAAAATCGCTGGCTACCATCCTAAGTTGAAATTTTGTCGCCAAGCACCTATCGGTGTGTTCCGATATTTCTATCTGAAAGCTTTTGCAATACATCTCCTAGTATTACCCAGTTAGTATTGTTAAAGTCAATTTTCTTTCAAGACTTTGTACCTTCGGTCACATCATCACCTATCCTGCTTAAAAATCCACAAAATAATGCTTAAATTTTTAATTAAATCTAATTTCAATTTATTTCCGAATTATATTTGTTAACTATAAATAGTTTCATTGCTAAATTATGAATTTTTTTGGTCGATAATAATCATTTAATTATTCTTTTCTTGTAAACAGCACATTCTTAATAGTTCTTTGAGATAGCGATTATTAAAAGCTTACATAATGCCGTTGGTATCTTTAAAAAATCCAGTAATTCATACATACACTGCAATCACAGAAAATGGGATGTAAATGTTAATGAACAAAGCCTAATATAAGGTGGCTCATTATATGGAAAACAAGGCGATGATAGCTCAGTGGTAATGACGTCGGATACCGAGGCGAAGGTCGTGGGTTCGAACAATGGGTTTGAGCTTTCGGTGAAGGAAAACATCGTGAGGAAACCATAGTAGTACCCGACTGGCTGTCTACCACCCTCAAGTTTAAAATCTGTCGCCAAGCACCTATCGCCGACAGCTGCACTTGAGAGCCAGTTCCCATCTAGGATTTGTGTGCTTACCACCTTCGGCCATATCATCACTTACCATGGTGAGATTGTGGTCAAACGCAAGCTTATCCAGAATAAAAAAAAGACAAGAATATGTTTTTTTTAAGCCCTCTGCACTTTCATCCCCTGGTTAAATATCAAATATTAGTATTAGTGTTTTTGAGGAAGTTTTGAGTGAAAGAAATATTTGCTGCTGAGTTTCTTGCTTTCTCCTCAGTTTAAGTGTTTGCTGAACCGGTGGTAGAGTCAATTGTAACGTCCATTAGTAAACCAGGCACTAAACTGAATAAAGGTAGCGATCCTACTTGCCTATCACGCCGCAGGTCGTGGGTTCGATTCCCATCCAGGACAGACATTTGTGTGCATGAACATGTCTGTTTGTCCTGAGTCTGGGTGTAGTTATCTATTTAAGTATGTATTTACAAAAAAAAAGTAGTCTATGTAGTATATCAGTAATCTGGTTTCTATATTACAAGCTCTGCTTAGTTTGGAATCAGATAGCCGTGTGTGAAAAATGTCCGAGGATATTTATTTATTTATTTTAAAATAAGTTGATAATATCAATATCCTGTGATTATATTAACTCGGCGCCATTAAACTGAATTAATATATGATTGCGAAGGGAGTTGAGATAAAAATAGAATAAAATTATTAGATCCAGGAGCTACCATGACCGAGTTACTTGATGACCTAGTTATCTTTATTACAAAGAGGAATAGATTAAGTTTGTTTCCGTATCGCGCTCTCGCTACTCCTGTTTTTTTTTTTTTTTTTTTTTTTTTTTTTATGTCACAAGTGACAACGAGGCAGGCGGGTCACCTGATGGTAAGTGACAACCGTCGCCTATAGACATTGGCAATACCAGGGGATTGCTAATGTGTTGTACACCTTATTAAGGCGAACTGGCTCTCAAGTGCAATTGCCGGAACACACCAACAGGTGCTTGGCGACAGATTTTCAACTTGAGGGTGGTAGCCAGCCAGTCGAGTACTACAAAGTACCCTACCACCGTGCTGTGGTTTCCTCACGATGTTTTCCTTCACCGAAAGCTCAAGCTCATTGTAAGGATTCGAACCCACGACCTTCGCCGCGGTATCCGACGTCACTTACCACTGAGCTATCATCGCCTTAATATTATTTGACTGTTTAATATTATTTTCGTAGATACCGGGTCTATTCGCGCATAGAATATTGTGTTGGTCACGTGACCACGATCAACGCAACTTGATCGAAACGTCGAGGTTAGTCAAAATTACATTTTGATAATATTCTATGCGCGAATAGATCCAATATAACTACGAAAATGAATTTGGTTCGCAAAAGTTTTAAATGTACTGTTTAATATTATTCCTTTTGTAGATATGAATAGTTAGGTTACACATGTACGTGTGGAAACCATGCCACGGTAGTAGGGTACTTGTAGTACCCGACTGATTGGCTACCACCCTCAAGTTGAACAATGTCGCCAAGCAAGGCATGGCACCTTCTACGTTTGAAACCCTCAGTCCTAATCTTACAGACATAAAAAAGGGAAAATATATCTATGGTAAAAGATTTTGTCAATTGAGAGATTATGACATCCATTTATCCTACGCTAGTCTCCCAGGGTTCACTCGCGTTCTCGTGAGTTCTTATCTTATCCCGGGATAAAAATATAACCTATGACATTCACAAATAACGTGGCTTTCTATTGGTAAAAGATTTTTTTAAATCGGTTCAGTAGATCCAGAGATTACCCCCTACAACGTCACAAACTTTACCTCATTCTAATATTAGTATAGAAAAAGCAATCTCTAATATTCCCTGCAATGATTTACGTATCAACCTAGCAACACAAATTAATTTTAGTCTGCCTACATACATTATTAATCGAATTAAGTAGAAAAAATATTCGAAAGCTTCCACTTTGAGTCATTCAACCTCTAACAATATTATTAGAATAAAATTGTAAGGAAAATATTGTTTTTGCGTAGGCCCCGCTACGTCGTAGTACGCTACGGAGCTACGGCGCGTAGCCAAGCCAGGCTTAGCATTTTCTTTTGCTTGAATCTGTCGGGAGTTGTATATCGATTTCGGGCATTCATCCAGCTCTCGGAGTGATTAGGGAAATTATGATTTATATAGTCGTTGCTTTGGTCTATTTTTGGTCTGCGTTTACTCTTAAGTCTATATTTAGGACGTAAATTAATGTTAGTATTCGTGGAAGAAGATGTTCTTCTGAGTTCTGTCGTTTTGTTTTTTCTTTTGATACAGTTAGGTAATTTATAATAAACGACATGACAGTTTTAATTAATAATGTGCAATTATAAACAGATAATAATATGACCAAAATATTGTATATATTTCTCAAACAATTTAAAAAAAATATCACGTAAATTTATATTCATAAAGATTTTTTAAATATATAGTGAGTTTAATTTTAATTGCACTTTGTGACAGTACCTTACTAATAACCGATTATTATGAAAATAAAATCGTGTGTAAAACTATTTAGTATAGATTGTATAATTAATTGCATCAAATATAATTAAATATTATATTTACAACAAATGTACAAAATATACAAGCAAATGTACAATTACAATACATAAAAAACTTCTTCTTGCATCAAACATACTAAACCAGGAAATGATAGCTCAGTGGTAAGTGACGTCGAATACCGCGGCGAAGGTCGTGGGTTCGAATCCTACAGTGAGCTTGAGCTTTCGGTGAAGGAAAACATCGTGAGGAAACCATAGCACGGTGGTAGGGTACTTTGTAGTACCCGACTGGCTGGCTACCACCCTCAAGTTGAAAATCTGTCTCCAAACACCTATCTGTGTGTTCCGACAGCTGCACTTGAGAGCCAGTTCCCATCTAGGCTTTGTGTGCTTACCGTCTTCGGCCACATCATCACTTACCATGGTGAGATTGTGGTCAAACACAAGCCTATCCAGAATAAAAAAAAAACTTGAGAGGTGTCAAGGGACACCCGGATGGAACGAAGTTATATAAGTCGAGAGAGTATATATAAAAAAAAAATTAAAAAAATTCTATTTATATATATGAATAGAAATGAAAATATCTGGCTTGCTTTCTATAAGAGAGAGAGAGAGAGAGAGACAGACAGAGAAACATGCGAACGCCGCACAGCTTAATAAACATACATAGCGACATAAAAAAGTGTCGTAAGATTTTTTTCCGTCGAGCCCCCTTTCACAACGCGCGATAAGGAACTTCGTACAAAAAAAACAATCTTTAGACACCAAAAAAACCTTATAACACAATTTATGTTCTCTAAAATTCTTTATATTTACTACCGTTGGGTGTATCAATACAAATACCTGACTAAAGTACAATCGCAATGCAATTAAAACATAAATTATCATAAATATTAATTAGCCAGTAAACGCCATAGTTTGTAAGAGGGAGATAATAATAAAAAAATGTATCGCCTATTCGCGGGGAGGCAGCCCTTCCCGCTGAGCACCGCCAAATTTTTCTCCCGTTCGTTTAGCGAGATTCGATCCCGCAATCAGGGGGGGTTTGTTTCAGTAGGGGGGCATTTTTTGGCCTCCACACCCCCCCATACCATAAATTGGAGCATATAATTTTTATTACATCGGAGTCGTGTATGCTCGGCGCGTTAGACCTGTCATGGAATGCAGTATTCATGTTTGGTTGGTTTTAAGTTTCTGTTAGTTTGCAGCAGTCTGTGGATTAGCGAGATTTGTTTATAGATGTTTTTTTTTTTTGCGAATTTAGGCAGTATTTTCAAATGAATACAAAATATTCATCCACACTAATATTATAAATGCGAAAGTACAATGGCTATTATAGAATAGATATTAAGTTGAAAATAAGTCCTGGAATAAATTTAGGTTTATTTTATCCCGGTAAACGATAAGAATCCTCGGGAACGCGGGTGAAACCACGGGGGACAGCTAGTAATATTATAAACGTGAAAGTTTGGATGTATGGATGTTTGTTACTCTTTCACGCAAATACGGCTAAACGGATTTTGATGAAACTTGGTACACAGGTAGATCATATTCTGGAATAACACATAGGTTACTTTTTATCCTAATAGGAAAGGATACGATCCCAAAGGAACGCGAGTGAAACCGCGGGGGACAACTAGTACTACATAAAAAAGCATAAATCAAGGAGCTGTAGGTCGCTGCCCCGCGGTAAAGTTCCCAGAAGGCTGACCACATTACCTTATTGTATAGACTATAGACTAAAGCAAGACTTAGTATTTGCCTTTTGATCACCTGATAATTCAATAAGAAATAATAATAATACCTACTGTACAATCAATATTTTAAGGCGATGATAGCTCAGTGGTAGTGACGTCGGATACCGCGGCGAAGGTTGTGGGTTCGAATCCTACAATGAGCCTTAGCTTTCGGTGAAGGAAAACATCGTGAACCACAGCATGGTGGTAGGGTATTTTGTAGTCTAGACTGGCTGGCTACCACCCTCAAGTTGTAAATCTGTCGCCAAGCACCTATCGGTGTGTTCCGACAGCTGCACTTGAGAGCCAGTTCCCATCTAGGCTTTGTGTGCTTACCACCTTCGGCCACATTATCACTTACCATGGTGAGATTGTGGTCAAACACAAGCTTATCCAAAAAAATATAAAAACGTTTGAAAATATATTTTTAACAGCAGAAAACCTGCAATATTTATTTGGTAATCTAAAAAACTTACAATACGCGTGGAATTCGAACAATCAAAAAAATCGAAAGTGAACTATTATAATAAAAGCGATGCGAGCTAGTTTCAAAACAACAAACGTATAAAAACGGCGCACTTTTCATTGGAAAAAATGACGGTAAATAAAATTCCATTTTCAGCCGTTGTGGACGCTTTTTTTTAGATCTAACGCGCGTGAACTCGGTTTTTCTGCCTAAATTATTCCATTGAACTTTTTGAACCGGAAAAAGGCCTGAAAAATCATTTTTTCACTTTCACTCCTGCCCGGCTCAATTAACAGAAAAACTAACACGTGCATGATATGACTATTTTTATACTACACTAACTTTTGGCCTCAGGTTTCGCTTGGAATACATGAACAATTTATGATATTCACTTTATCATTTGTTCCTTAAAATTCAAAGTTGTATTCCTTTTAAAGAGGACAAGATTACATCATTATTTTGAAAATAAAATATAATTACAATTTTATTAACAATTACAAGAGAATAAATTAAAAACGATGGTGGAATAAATAATAATGGAGGCCTTTGACCAGCTGTGGATGTCTTCCGTAAAATGTAATCAAAACCCAATGAAATAATTTTATGTTTAGTGTCTTTGAAGATTTTGATGGAGGAAAATATCATAAAAATACCACAGCACGATGGTAGTGGTATCTGACCCACAAGTTGAAGAGTCAAGCCAAGCAATCATAGATAGCCAAGCAAATACGTGTATCCACTAATTCTATTCAAGATTTGTTAGACCGGCCACTGTGAAGATCCTTGGGAAGGCCTTTATCCAGCAGTGGGTATTTTCTGGCTGACATGATGATGATGATATTACTACTTTCAGTCACATAATCACTTACCACAGTAAAATTGTTTTCTTTTTAACCGACTTCAAAAAAGGAGGAGGTTCTCAATTCGACTGTATGTTTTTTTTTCTGACAATTATGAATAGATTTTGAGGATTCTTTTTTTGTTTGGTAGATCACCGACTCCAAAAAGAACTGTTTATAAATATCAATAATTTTGTTGATTGTCCTTTAAGGCTCTTACTTTGAAATTAAAATATTATTCTTTACTTTTTAGTTTATGTTTGTACATAGGTATAGGTTACAGTTTTGAAGTCGGTTTTTGTTTTTTATTTTTAAAAATAATTTTTAATATCACAAGTTACAACGAGGCAGTCGGGTCACCTGATGGTAAGTGACTACCGTCGCCTATAGACATTGGCAATACCAGGAGGATTGCCAATGTGTTCTACACTTTCTTACAATGCCTTAAAAGCAACTGGCTTTCAAGTGCAATTGCCGGAACACACCAAGAGGTGATTGGTGACAGATTTTCAATTGTAATCTAAAACATATTTTTACTTAAGAAAACTAATTATCCTGGGACATTTTCACATGGCAATCTGATCCCAAACTAAACAGAGCTTGTACTTTGGAAACCAAATAACTGATGTACTACTTTTTACTTATAAGTAAATAATGCTTTCCAAACTTCGAACAAACAATTTCTGTGCTCGATGTAAATCGAACGACCAACCGGCTCTATATACTCAAAGAACAAAATACACACGAAATGATGTAGGCATTTTACTGATCTATTTACTAATCTATAATATAAAAATGAATCGCAAAATGTGTTGGTAAGCGCATAACTCAACAACGCCTGGACCAATTTGGCCAATTCTTTTTTTTAAATGTTCGTTTAAGTCCAAGGATGGTTTTTACGGCGAGAAAAATTCGAATAATTGCCGGGAAAACCCTAAAAAACAGCCCTTTTCTTTTTCCCATACAAACCCCCAGCTGTCAATCATTTGACGTCAATCGAAACTAAACAAAGACGCGTTTTAGAGAAATAGGGCAGAACAAGGTCTGCCGGGACAGCTAGTAACTAATGTAAATGTAAATATTACATTCATATAACAGAACATATTTTGTAAATCCCTCACCCCAATATCATGTAATGATTTATTATTCCCGTCATCCCCATAAAGGATATCTATTACTTACAAAACACACCTGTAGCTTCTGTAAAAAGCTACACTCTGTAAATGAGAATCAAATCTCAAGTCAACACTCAAAAACAGATAGATTAGATTTTTTTTTTATGTCACAAGTGACACTAGGGTCACCTGATGGTAAGTGACAACCGTCGCCTATAGACATTGGCAATACCAGGGGATTGCTAATGTGTTGTACACCTTATTACAATGCCTTAAAGGCGAACTGGCTCTCAAGTGCAATTGCCGGAACACACTGATAGGTGCTTGGCGACAGATTTTCAACTTGAGGGTGGTAGCCAGCCAGTCGGGTACTACAAAGTACCCTACCACCGTGCAAATAGTTACCTTCAACATTATAATAATTTTCTACTAATATTATAAAAAGGTAATAAGTTTGGATTTAAGAGCTTATATCCGAAACTACTAAGGCGATTTAAACCGGTCAAGTGCGAGTCGAACTCACGCACCGAGGGTTCCGTACAAACTTGTAGGTGTAAATAGTTCGTTCATCACGAGAATTGAGTCTCGACGGCCGTATCTTTGTAGAGACGTCGGATACTGCGGCGAAGGTCGTGGGTTCGAATCCTACACTGAGCTTGAGCTTTCGGTGAAGGAAATATCGTGAGGAAACCATAGTACGGTGGTAGGGTACTTTGTATTACTCAACTGGCTGGCTACCACACACAGGTTGAAAGATATCGTTATGGTTTCATCACGAGGTTTTCCTTCACAAAAAAAAACTCATAGTAGGATTCGAACTGTATTCAAAGCCACTACCACAGAGCTATCAACGCTTCAAAATCTGTATTCTATATTAGTTGACTATAATCATATTCGTAATTCTCGAAGCAATGACTACTCTCGTAGGATTATCAGGAAAAACAATCATAACTAATTATATGACGATTGGGTTTAAAATCTAATAACTGTGTTTCTCACTAGCTGTCCTCCGCGGTTTCACCCGCGTTTCCATGGGATCTTATCTTTTCCCGGGATAAAAATATATCCTATGTTACTCAGGAATAATGTAGCTTTCTAATGGTGAAATAATTATTAAAATCGGTAGAGTAGTTTTTGAGTTAAATCGTAACAAACAAACAAAAATCAAATCTTTTCTTTTTATAATACAAGTTTAAATTAGATATCAAAAAACAAAAGCCAATCTCAGCCACGACAATTTCATCCAAAGATGTCACCTAAATTATTTTATTACAATAATAGATACTTAAAACGTCTCGGCAAGAGACATGAGTTTCGGAGAAAGGTACACACACACGAATACATAGGACGTGTGACATGTATCGACAAATTACAGTGCCACCCCTTACGATACTTTTAGAATATTATGAGTGAGAATTTTCCTCCAATCTCTACTTAGAACAATTGGTAACAGAATAGACGTTGTAAATATTTTACACCTATTTTCTACAAATTCTTCTGCACGTGGGTTAGTCACTGAAAAAGGTTTAATGACCGATTTGGATGATTTTGTTGTGTTTATTAAGGTTCCTTGATAGTTTAAATTCACAATTGAATTAGTATTAGAAATTAGTTAATCTATGATACATTTTTTTTAATGAAATATTGCTTAGTTATGGATTTCTACAAAGTAAATAATAATATTTGATCCTAAACTAAGCAGAGGTTGCTGTCTGTGTTAATGATTGCTCTAGGTGGAAATCGAACCTAAGGTCTAATACTAAAATAAATTGTGATACCATTTTAATTATGTACATTTGTTTGTAAATGACAGTCATAATATCTACACAAAAATAAGCTTTGTAACTGACTAAACCATTTAGCGCATAGATTTTCTCAAATTCTATATAGCTTAAATAAATGTTAATTAACCTGTTAGCTTACTGTGTTACGCATCGTAATCAGTGCAGTTGTTCTTGAGCTAAACGCACACTAACGGACAGTGAGGCCGTTAAATTATGAAAGCATTTCCAAAAATCAATATGGATTTTTATAGTCAACTCAACATTTTTTGCACATGTATGTTATCTTGAATGCGCTTATGGAGGAGCGAGGTGTTAGACTCCTCCATTGAAAAGGGAAGATCTTCCGCCAGGCCAGGTCATCGTGCCTGGGGACCGCGGTCCAACTGTAGATGTTGGAATCTTGTATATATGCAGATCGCATGGAAAACTTCGTAAGCGCGATGTAGGTTATTGAAGCGCCATCTATCTAGGAGTCGTGCGAACTATATCTATGTGTAGATAGATGTCGCTACACGCTTATCTCAGGAAATAAACCCTAAGTATTAGAAAAATATTTTAGGTTTAGAGATATTACAGGCTCTATAACATTGCGACACGGCCCCCAACGGAGTGATGCAGTAGTCATAAACATTATAGTATTCGTTTTCCGCCCCGCGGTTTCACCCAAGTTCTCCAGGAATATCATCTTGTCTATACCAAATTTCATCATAATTGGTTCAGCGGTTTAAGCGTGAAGAGGTAACAGACAGACAGACACACTTTCTCATTTATAATATTAAAATATGGATTCAGTGACTTTACGGAATTATTAAGTCACTTGGTAAAGTCATACGGTTGGTTCATCTACACGTATTTCTTATTCTTAGTTGCCAATAGCGAGTGCGTACATTAACGTATAGATGTGTGGAGTCACCCCCTCAATTATTTCGACATATGCAAATTTGTGCGCACCTACAGATGTTGTCAAAGATTACGTAACATCAGATAGGTCATTTTGAATTTGAGCTGAGGAAAAATTAATAACCTTACCAGCCACATAATCATTGTCTTTCATTGGAACTAAATACTTGATGTCGGTTATGTTGTTTTATTGTTACAGGTGAAAGCTATTTTATGGAGAAAGAAACTAGGTTTATTATTAGTTAGCTAGTATAATTATCGTTTCTCGGATAATCTTTCCCTCGATCAATTTATCCGCCGAGAGGACGAGCTCATTGTAGGACTCGAACCCGTTTAATTATTGAAAATGTTGGAAACTAACAAATGTATAAGCATTTAAAAACAAAGCAAATATCAAATGTACTCATAATTAAAGATTAATTTGTAGAATGTGAGTCGAGTCAGAGAAAAAGTAATAAAAGTGCATCATCATAACAACATGGACGTAATGAAATATGACACGGAAATCCTACATCGCGCTATCAAAGTTTTCTCAGCACTTTGTATATATGCGAGTTCTCATCAAGAAACGTTGGGCTGCAGTCCCCGGGCGTTGATACCTAGCCCGGTGGAAAATCTTCCCTTTTCGCGGTATGTATGACATATCCAACATAGGTATAAACTACGTAATGACATATTGGATAATTGCCCATCTGTGAATATTTTACTCTATGTACACACACCTAGCTACGCGAGTCTCCCAAAAAACGGAGCGGCGCAGTTGTAAAATTGTCTAACTACCCCCCGCGCGCACTCATTACGGCGCGTGCGTGGGTGACGGACGGAGTCTAAGGTCAGGGGATACATCTTAAGATATTTCAAATTAGCTTGTGATTTTTCCGTTTCTGTGCAATTTACATTAGATACAGAACTTTGATAATATCAAAGAGTGTGTTTTCCAGTAACGTTGGATAAAAATGTAAACACGTTCTGAAAGATAGCCTTGGTTATTTGACGTTTCATTTATCTATACTAATATTATAAAGTAGTAAAATTTGTAATTATAAAAGATGTAAGAGGTAAACTTCGAAACTAATAATTTGATTTTGAAAATTCTTTCACTAATAGGGATCTACGTTATCCTTGCGTGCTATATATAACTTTTCATCTCAAAAACCACCTCAGAAACTGGAGCAGAAGCCAAATTCAAAGATGAAACAATATAGTGACATCAGCTTGTGAAAATTAACTGAACTGAAATGGAATTTATCTTGAACTAGTTTTCCGCTCTGCGGTGTCTCTCCCGCGTTCCCGAGGGAGATCTTTTTAAAAAGTATCCTATGTTCTTCTCCAAGGTTTCATGTATCACCAAATTTCATCTAAATCGGTTCAGCGGTTTAAGCGTGAACAGGTAACAGACAAACAGATACACTTTCGCATTTACAATGTTAGTATGAATAGTATTAATTATTAATCGATGACACGATCGTAGTAGTTTTGATTTAGTGCTGCAAAATCATTAACGGCAATGACTTTGCGAGTCATAACTTACGATATATCTTTCTAACTGAATCTCTTGTGAGTCCTACAGCCGCGCACAGATCGCGATACTAACGCGTGTTCATCTCTTTCTAGTTTTGAAAAACCCTCCCCTCCCCGTCCCGACACCCCCTACAACCCCCTACACCCTTTGACCCCCACTCCTAATTCCTTACATATTTAAATTCCACTTTCAGCGTTCGTTGGAGTCTTTATATTGTCTCCGTATGGTTTTCGTATGTTATTCCATTTTGTTGATATTTTTCGCTATGAAATGAAAACGTTCTCATATTTTTGTTGTATTATAATGGATTCTTTAGAATTATTTTATTTTTGATTATTTCTTATGTGATATTTATAAAAGTCCAAATAATGTTTAATCAATTCTGGCTATTCAACGAGGTAACGCCGCTAGCGTCCTCGGCACGATTTCCCCGGGCAGCAATTTAAATTCAGTTTTTTATTTGTAGTTTAGTTGTTATTTATTTTTAAGTTATTTAGGTTTAATAAAGATAAAAAATAAAGTATCAATTGAATTTATAACATTAACTACTTTATTTATAAATAAATAAATATCCTCGGTCATTTTTTCACACACGGCTATCTGATCCCAAACTAAGCAGAGCTTGTAATATGGAAACCAGATGACTGATATAATACATAGACTACTTGTTTTTTCGTAAATACATACTTAAATAGATAATTACATCCAGACTCAGGACAAACAGACATGTTCATGCACACAAATGTGTGTCCTGGATGGGAATCGAACCCACGACCTGCGGCGTGATAGGTACCCTTACCTTAACCAACCACACCAACCGGCCCGTCAAATAGTCAATTCACGTACCTACACTATGGGATATAATTATATATATTAATGGTTGTCCTCCGCGGTTCCACCCGCGTTCCCGACGGATCTTATCCTTCCCGGGATAAAAAGTATATATCCTTCTCCAAGGTTCCATTTATCTTTGTACCAAATTTCATTTAAATCAGTTTAAGCGTGAAGAGGTAACAGACAGACAGATACACTTTCACATTTATAATATTAAGTATGGATATAATGATTTTTGGTCATCTTATACGATACGAATAACTAACTAAAAACACCAAAGAAAGATTACATAACAAATAAAAAAGGTAGGAGCCTACGTAAACAAGTCTCCAATGAAGTGAAGCAACGTGCACGATAGACATGGAAAATGAGGAAAAAGAAGACCAAGGATAAACTGTAGACCAAATCACAGCAAAAATAGACGTCATGGCGTATAAGGGAACTGGCAAAGAATATAATACATGAATAAATAAAGAAGAAGATAACAATTAAATAAGATTTTGATTAACTTTAAAACTATTATAAAATTCGAGTACTATTTACGAATCTCAAAACATGAATTTCGTTCGTGTAACATAGAAGTGATGATAAACCTGAACACCTGTCCAAATATAATAATACATTATTTAGTTTTTAATTCTATTAGAATCGGCTTGGTACAACTGTATCAACTTAGACGGTATTCGAGTGTCTGTACATACATTTACACAAAACGCTATACAAATTTGTGAAACTAGGATGACGTCACCGGCCTCCCACAGTAGATGTTTGCTTACAAACTAGAATGACCTCACCTTATTTAAATTTGGAGCGGGGTTTCAAAAAAGAAAAAAAAACTTGAAATTTTACAAATATTTTACACGAGAAAGTTCTATCAATATCGCATTAATGGCGGATCGGATAAGGTTGAAATTTGTCACAAAAATAGATCATGTATTGGAATTAAACATAGAATATTTTAATAGTAGTAATTTTTTGATATTAAAAGATCCCGGATAAAACGTCAGGGTCAATAATCAGGGTGACATCTGTTAATAAAAAATGGAACTTTGTTTTGCTAGCTGGTTTACTACCCTCATTTCCATGATAAGTACCTTACGTATCTTAAAAATTGGGTTATTAAATTAAGAAAATATATGTATTACTACAAACTAGTTGTCGCGGTTTCACCCGCGTTCCCGCGGAACCCTTCGGTGTCGAATTTTCAAATATCCTTTCTTATATAGAGGATACCTACTTCATATGAGAGATTTCTTGATTACTGAATAAATAATACGGCTGGTATTTCATTCTTAAATAATAAATAGAAGATAGATTCTGAATTTTATTTATTAAACTATTCGTAACACTAAGTTATGACCTTGTATTTTCCCACACAGGTTTCGAAAATATTCCTTTTAAAAATGTACAAATACAAATTATACTTGGTTACTGTATGCACTTACAATTTCAAATTAACAATTAAGCTTTTTTGCTTACAGGCTGGCTTCAGACTTTCAGCGCGATTCCAAGAGGTAAGTTATTACAATTAAGGTTTCACAGCTTCTTTTTAATCAAAGATAACACAAAAACTAGTTACAAGGCCTATGCAAGACTCAAGGAAACTAGAAAAAGGTGTAAATCAAAATCAAAACTCATTTATTCAGTTTAGGCCCTGGCAAGGCACTTATGAATGTTACAATTGACTCTACCACCGGTTTAGAATACACTTAAATTGAGAAGAGTCCAGCAAGAAACTCAGCAAGGCGTTTTTTTCAGCAGTGGATCTTTCTAATCGAAAATAAACCTTAAGGTATTTGGTAAAGAAATTTTAATGCTTTAAATCTTAATCCAAGTAATGTTATTGATAGGTGCAATGGCCAGTTTCACAGGGTTCAAATTAGTTCCAGATTGCATTTACTGATACATAATATAATACATATTATTAAATCCTACTTATCCTGTCCTATTTCCTATTAATATTATAAATGAGAGGAATTTTTGGGTGTGAAAATGTCTGAAGATTTTTGTTACTCTATCAAGCAAAAACTACTGGTCAGATTTTGATGAAACTTGACACAGAGGTGATCATAAACTGCAATAAACCATAGAACACTTTTAATCTGGGAAAACATAAGATCCTTCCCTATCCTTCATAAAAACAAATACAGTTGCTAAATAATTAAGCGGTTCACGTAGTCTATGGACATTAATCCCACAATATTAAAAATGTGAATGTTTGGATGGATGGATGGATGGATGGATGTTTGTCAATCTTTCACGCAAAAACGGCTGAACGGATTTTGATGAAACTTGACGCGCAGGTAGATCATATCCTGGAATAATACATAGGATACTTTTTATCCCGGGAAAGGATAAGATCCCTCGGCGGGGGACAGCTAGTTGCTTATAAAAAAGAACAACTGTCAACGCCATTAAATTTTCCTTGAAATCGTGTTTGAGTATGATATAGAAATATTTAACATTAAGAAACACCTGTCGCTATTGATCATCAAGGCTGTATTTTTGAAGATAAATTAATTATTTACTCAATTTCGGAACAACGGGACGGAAAACTCAATCTTGGATTATACTGAGTTGTCACTCTAATTTTTAATTGTACATTCTTTAAAATGAGTTACAGTCCTATTACTAGACTAAAACTAAGTTCCGCTGGTTCTACCATCAATCCTATTTTTAAATTTAGTTCTTGATAGGGGAGGAGGTGCACTATGGGGCAGAAAACTGATCTACCATAGCCTTAAAATAAGCTGAGAAATCAGAAAGAAGTATACAATATCTCATGCAATATTAAGTTTAAAAAAATTAAGGAACGCATTAAGCTCGTTTTAGTTTAGAACAGAAAGCGTATGAATATTTAAATTCGACAACCCTTGCTCTTGCAGGACACTTCTTATGTAATTATTCTATGTTTGTTTTGAATAATTGCAGGCTCTACTGTTTAAATGCATAACTTGTAACCTTTTTTTTTTATTCTGGATAAGCTTGAGTTTGACTACAATCTCACCATGGTAAGTGATGATGTGGCCGAAGGTGGTAAGCACACAAAGCCTAGATAGGAACTGGCTCTCAAGTGCAACTGTCGAAACACACCGATAGGTGCTTGGCGACAGATTTCAACTTGAGGGTGGTAGCCAGCTAGTCGGGTACCACAAAATACCCTACCACCGTGCTATGGTTTCCTCACGATGTTTTCCTTCACCGAAAGGTCAAGCTCATTGGAGGATTCGAACCCACGACCTTCGCCGCGGTATCCGACGACCTATTTAGATAAATAAATATTTCTTTTTTCAAAATGTAGTTATTTGAACGCGAAAGGCAGACCCCTCCGCTCTAAATGTATACTTAAAAAGATAAAGTATTTTTAAGTCTTAGTTTCGTATTATAGGAAGTGAAGCAACGCATATGTTAATATTTGAAAAAAAATTGGCTTTTAAACTAAAAACATTAGGTTTATCTTCGCGATATTATATTATACAATTCTTCTTTGAACGTAATATTAGGTTACAGATTCAAAACAGAAATAAACTAAGACAATCATTTATAAAAAACCAGCTCATTTTTTAAGTTAAATAAAAAGGCTTTATGTAACCTCTAGAAGTCTAGAGTTAACCAACCATTAATAAGTTCGAACGAACTTTTATATACATATAAAAACGCACATAATATCCGCGATATGTAATGTAAATACATATCATTGTGTGATATGAACATATTAAAAATAAAATAATATTGTTACCGGGGGGGGCGATTGGGGGCGGCCCCCACCCCAAACGGGTGGCATAATAAATTCATTTACGTAGTTTTTCCAATAATTCCCCTATTGGAGGAAAAATTACTACTTTTCAGTTTTGCGCGCCGAGCGCGGGGTAGGCTGGCTACCCATTGCCACCTTTTATGATATCATACGTGTTTTATACATAACTAGTTGTCCCCCGCGGTGTTACCCGCGTTCCCGTGGGATTTTCACAACATATGTTATATAGCTTGACACTCACAAATAACGTGGCTTTCTATTGGTAAAAGAATTTTCAAAATCGGTTCAGTAGATCCAGAGATTACCCCCTACAAACATACAACTTTACCTCTTTATAATATTAATATAGAAAGTATGGATTTATTTTTGTAATAAGCTAGTGGAATACTCTCTGATATTGTTCGTGTTGTTTTACGATTTTTAATATAATTTACGTAAATAGAATTTTGTTAGGAAATTAGTATCCTGAGAAAATTTTAACGCTTATCTGATACGTACTTTCCACCGCGGTTTCATTCGCGTTTTTTACCCCTTATGAGTTGAATTTCTTATTTCTCATCTAAGTCGTGAAAAATATCAGCTTTCTATGTCCAAGGGTTTAGGCTGGGCGTTGATGAGTCAGTGAGTCAAGCCTTCTCTTTTTATACATAGATACTAAGCAAAGCTTGTACTATGAAAATCAGATAACAGACATATTCAGGCACACAAATCTCTGTCCTAGATGGGAATCGAACCCACGACCTTTGGTGAAAGGGAGAGTATCCTACCAATCACGTCAACAGACAGAAATAGTTATAACTTACTAGTTGTCCCCCGCGGTTTCACCCACGTGACGGAGATATCTTATCTTTTTCCGGGATAAAAAGTAGCCTATATGCTATTCCAAACTATAATCTATCTCTGTGCCAAATTTCATTCAGATCCGTTCAGCCGTTCTGGCGTGAAAGAGTAACAAACATACATCCAAACTTTCACATTTATAATACTAGTAAGATTATAGTGGGAAGACCTAATCATCGATACACCTATATAAGAAACTATGTAAAAAAACACCAAGCTATAAGGAACCCTAAAACCACAGCCATAAGAATGTTAGTTGCGTCGATGCAGAATGCACGTTGATGCGTCTTTCGTAGCGTTGTAGACGATCGTAGCTATTTCGTAGCATTGGTTGCACTTCTGCAGTATTTTATTTTATACTATAACTAGCTGTCCCGGCAGACCTTGTTCTGCCCTATTTCTCTAAAACGCGTCTTTGTTTTGTTTCGATTGACGTCAAATGTTTGACAGCTGGGTGTTTGTATGGGAAAAAGAAAAGGGCTGTTTTGAGGGTATTCCCGCCAATTATTTGAATTTTTCTCGCCATAAAAACCATCCTTGGACTTCAACGAACATTTAAAAAAATTGGCCAAATTGGTCCAGGCGTTGTTGAATTATGCGCTTACCAACACATTTTGCGATTCATTTTTATATTATAGACTAGCTGTCCCCCGCGGTTCTACCCGCATTTCCGAGGGATCTTATCTTTTCCCGGGATACAAAGTATCCTATGTTTTATTCCGGGATATGAACTACCTGTGTACCAAGTTTCATTTGAATCCGTTCAGCTGTTTTTGCGTGAAAGAGTAACAAACATCTTCACATACATCCATCCAAACATACTTTCACATTTATAATTTTAGTAAGACTAAGTTTATCTACATTTAACGGGCTTTTCCAAATTTGATATGTACTATTAATCAAGGCAGATTTTTCAACAAATTTAATAATTTATAGTATTTTAATTCAAGTAAATCTTACCAAGTCAATTTTTTACAATCAACATTCAATATTTTGTGGAATGAATTTCTGTTTGTATTTAACTAGTTACTATTTCACTCGTGGTAAAAGTGTGATTGTTAGATCCTTCTTACACCGCACACGTTGCTACTAAATGTAAACCAGTTACTAAAATCAGTCACTAGCACATCGTAGTACTAGTATTTCAAAGTCAATGATAGCTCAGTGGTAGTGACATTGGATACCGCGGCGAAGGTCGTGGGTTTGAATCATACAATGAGCTTGAGCTTTCGGTGAAGGAAAACCTCGTGAGGAAACCATAGCACGGTGGTAGGGTACCCTCAAGTTGAAAATCTGTCGCTAACCCTTGTTGGTGTGTTCCGGCAGATGCACTTGAGAGCCAGTTGCCCTTAAGCCATTGTAATAAGGTGTACAACACATTGGCAATCTCCTTGGTATTGCTAATGTCTATAGGCGACGGTAGTCACTTACCACCAGGTGACCCGTCAGCTTCGTTGTCAATTGTGGTACAAAAAAAATGCTCTACCTAGTTAATTAGGTTGGTTAGTAATACATTACTAATAAGTTAAAAATGATGCAGAGTGTAGCCAGCTACAAAAAATGATGCAGAGTGTAGCCAGCTACAAAAAATGATGCAGAGTGTAGCCAGCTACAAAAAATACCCTGCCTCCGTTTTATACTTTCCTCACGATGTTTCCCTTCACCGAAAGCTCAAGCTCATTGTATGATTCGAACCCACGACCTACGCTACGATATCCAACGCCTCTACCACTGCTATCATCGCCTTCCAATCTATTCCGAACCGGTGGTAGAGTCAATTGTAACGTTCATAAGCGCCATATCAGGATCTAAATTGAATTAATGAGTCTAAGTTTATCATTAATAAATAAAACTAATATTGAAATTGGTCGAGAGAGACTTTGAAGGAAAAGGGAATAATGTGTATATTATAATTTATTTTGATTAATTCGTAATTATATAAAGGCCTTATACATCTTAAATAGATTATCTAAACAGCGTGATTACAATAATTATAATTTTGTATTTGTTTAACATTGAATATGCGTTAATTATTATCTCAATTTCGTCGTGTTGAATTGTAAAGTAGTTTTATTTATTTATTTAAGTACGCTAAAATAAAATAAAAACATGTGTCAAAGGTCGATTTGATGCATAATGCAGCTCTTTAGGATTGATTTTAATTAGTTAACATTATTTTGAATTTGGAATTACCGCCATGCTACTTTTGATAGATTTATTTGGCAATTAAATACTTTAAATATTTAGTTCGTTCCTTTCTTGTTTTCTTTAAGTTACTGGCAAATTAAGAAATTAAACTAGGCGGTGGTATCCTGAGATGCAATTCTAAATTTGAAATGTATTTTTTTTATGAAAGTTTTAATTACGACCTTTTTCATCTACGCCTACTTTATTCCTGATTGAATACAAATGACAATATTTTGTCAACATTCCAAATTCAAAAACTGTGCGTCGAATCGTAAATATGAATGATTAACCTACATTTGTCCCGAACCGAGTACTTGTTCGTGTTGTATAAGTAGAGGTAGTAACCAATAAACATAAAACTAAACATCAGAGATATCAGAGACAAACATGCCGTGACTGTTACCCATAGAGTTGTCATCGCAAATCATACCAACCGATGTAATGCTAAAGTAGAAAAAACGCAAAAACACACAAAAAAACCGGGCATTGTTTCTACTAATAAAAAGTTCTAATAAACATGCAACTAAGCTACAGGCTTCCGGGCAAATAAAACATAAAAATATATCCTATTTTCATAGGGCGAGGGTGTCACCTCACCCCCTGGGGGTGCTACCCCCCATCTGCGCAAAAACCCAAAAACATCGAAATGAAAATGAGTAGCAGGGAGGCGCGGTGCGATGTGTTGGTAATTCATTTTTAACATTAAGCCTGTGTGAGTGTTTAAAGTACAGTCGCTCCCAATACGGTTCGTATCTCATTATGAGTCATTATGTTTCATTTGACATTTTTGGTTCGGTGCGTGCAGATTTGTTTCATTAACACTTTTGTATCTCAATATACTATAGTTTGCTTTCATTTCTGCTACTTTACTTCGCAATATGGATATGTAATTTTTTTAGTTTGCGTTTGCCAGAATAACCTAACTAACTTTTATTTGGCAACGAAGTTAAGCTGACTATTACTTGTATAAGTGTAACGCGAGTCAGTAGGTTGTTGATATTTATGAATATTTCATGTAAATGTAATTAGACGATATTTCTGTTTGGAATGTTTTATATGTTTGTGTACCATTTTTCTCCAAACAGATATATTTTGTTTGATTCATCTAATTGTGTATAATGAGTGCGAGTGTACCTACTCGGTGCGAGCTCGTATTGTACCCCTACACACACGCACTAGCGTTAACATAAAACGCAATTTTGTATTAGATTTAATTTGAGTCGCACAGTGAGTAGATGTGTGCGTGCCGGACGCAAATGTGCGTGCGGAAGTGTACCCGCTTCCTACGCACAAATTGATTACGATCGTCGCCGAAAAGAGGAATTTGCATACACGTGAAAACCTCCTTTTTTTCTCGTTCCATAAAAAAAAATCAATCCATCTCTTGCTTTAGATCGCATTAATTTCCCGCCGAGTCGTGTTTCTTATTTCTCTTTTTACTTAATTCGTCGAGTACATCTGAGGGATATATGGCGCCTATCTCAGTTTGAATTTGGAACGTCGTATTCGATGAGCGAGTTCGATATGGCGAGTTTGAAAAGTAAGTGTGGGATGCATGCGTGATAGTTGCGGGGCATAGTTGAAGGGCGGGCGGAGTCGGCGGAGTGGTCGAGAGCATCGAGCTCGGTGCAGTAGTGACGCGGGCTCCGCGCGTCGCGGCGCCGCGCCGCCGAATGAGAGCCCGATTTAAAAACTATACGAACGAACCCGCGCAGCGAGCGCCCGTAATACCACCCCCCGCGTAATGATTTTTTGGCGATGAATTTATATTCGCGCGCGAGCGGTGCCACTTTTTCGACCCCCCTACGACCCCACCCCCCGCTCATTAACGCAACCCAGATATGCAATTCTGATCTTTGACGAGGAGGCTGTAGTGTCGGCGGGCGCCTCGGCGGGAGAGGTGCCCCGTTTTGTTTTTTCCCGCCCGGCTTCATTATTGATGGCATCGGGACGGTAATGCGGAAGCATGTGTGAACGTTTCATTACAAAAGGTGGACGCGGCTCGTGTTAATATTGCAGACCGGCCGGACCCGACCGGACGGGTGGACGCCTCTGAAAAAAAAAACTTTAGTAGTCAAATAAAAAATATTAATTAACAACTGCAATTAATTTTTGGAACGCGGCTTTGATCAAAGAAAATATAATTTGGAAGTTTATAATAGAGCGCGGCCCGTTGAACTATCCGTACGCGTGCCGGCTAAAGTTTTCGGTCGAACTTCGCGTAAAGTTTCTCACGTGCGTGTGTGGACAGCGGACTGCGAACTGCGAACTGCGGACTAGTCGAGTGACGGATTGGCCGGACTGTCGGTTAAATACGCTTTCCACGTTCAAACTTGCGTTTTCCGCCGTTCTATATTTGAATTTGAATGCATTTTTTTCTTTATTGGTGATATTTTGTCAACAGACGGGTTAAGTTTGTTTATTTGCCGTGCTCTGTTACCGGACATTGACTCGAATAGTGGACATTGTTGATGTTTTGTTGATTGTTTTTGTTGAGTTATATTTTTCGTGCGACGAGCCGTTGGATAAGGTAAGTTAACTATTATTCCTGCAATATTTTGTATAACATTTTGTTGTGTAAATGAGATAATTTCGAACCCGGAAGAAAAATTGTAACTTTATATTTAAATTTTATTCTGCATAATTTGTATTTGGAACGTCATTCATAAATAGTTGAAGTGACGTGTTATTTTTAAATTGTTTCGAACAATTATAGGCACCCCTCGTAAGCTAAACTATTATAATGCTAATACAAATGGTTACTGGCCAGAGATGCAAGGGTCCTAGCTTCGCTGCAAGTGCGGCCAGAGCTCGCCATTAGATCACCTTGCATAAATAATTTAAGAAGATAAGATCGGAAAAAGATGCATTCAGAAACCGTTGAATTATAAATGTAGCTATTTTTTTTTACTCTTTAAATTAGATTTTATGTTCAGATTTTTTTGTTTCCAGTTTTAAAAAATGTTCACTCTAGTATTTTTTTAAGAAAAATCACTATGGCGGATTTGCTGTAGGTAATATTCGATGCAACCAAAATTATTTAACCATCTACAATTCATAAAACATTCATTCAAATAGGTAAATAATGTTCTAATTTTGTAGCGGAATCATTCATCGATAGAGATATTTTATACTTTATCTTATCTTTAAACAAACTACAGAAGGTATTTTGTTTATCTAATTAATTAATTAAGTTACAATCAATAATTCAAATCGTTACTTTTTATTTAATTAATCTATGAGCATAAACTCTTTCGATGTATGGACGACGTTCTAAATATAAACAGGACAAACTTTTATTTAAAAAAAATGTATGTTCCACTTTTAAAATTTTGTTCGCGCCTATGAACCCATTATAGGTTATAGGTCAGAAGAGCACGGCTGCAGACCTCGTGGATGGTTGTGAGCAAAGCTGAGCTTGCAGCATCGTCGCCGTTGCACGCACCCCTGTCTACGTTATTTGTATCTGGCCAGTTCTATTGTCAATATTATCTATTGTGTGCACTATAAAATACCTTGACCATAGATTATTAGTTCCAGATCTGGTTTTCTACTTTTGAAATTCGGGTTAAGTTTGTTTGCTTTAATTTTTTATTAGCCCTATTTTTTTTGTTGCAAATGCTATTTAAAAAAATAGAAGTTACTGTAACTACAAATTGATATGTATAAAGCATTCGTCATTTTCCAATTATTTAGTATTGTGTAGGTAAGTACATATGTTGGATTTTACATCCAGACTGTTTTGCTTTAACAATTATAAATCATACGTATCTCTCAATGTTGAAATTATTGATTAGTTCATAATGGAATTACTAGTAAAAGTGATTTAACAAGAAATTGTAATTTGAATAGGTATGATGCAACTATTTATCCGACTAAAATTAGTATTACCTAATTTTCCTTATATTCAGGGAAATATATTTTATAGGTATTTAGATTGACAAAATAAGAAGTCAATAAATGTCTCGGAGTCGTATAGTTATCCAAGTACTGGTGATAGAGTCGATTGTCGTCCGAGCAGTAATCACATCGCATCCAGACGAGCGACCATCGATTCCCCACATCTACCTACAAGCATTTGTACACAGAGTCCCAGACTAGAAAAAAAGTAAAAAACGGTGACAGACTCATTCCGTCCGCCGTCTCCTTTCTAATCGCGCCCCCACACGCACGCGCGGCTTTTTAATTGCATCCCCACCTCCCACCCCGGAAAAAAGGGCCCGAGCACACGATGGATTAGCATACAGCCTCACAACGCGAGAAACGTTGAGCGCACCCCTTCAGTTTTTGCGTGTTACCTCCCCGCCATATTTTCGCGGCATATTTTTTTTCGGGGGGGCGAGGGAAGCGTGCGAGTTGCGTGCGCGCCGCGCCAGTCCGTGGCCGCCGGCGAGTCCGCGATGTGCATACTACCAACTACCAACGCCGACAGATATTGCACTTACGCGGCTGACATGATCGACGCGCTCATTCTAATACGTATTTATTTTTTTTAATAATCGAAAGTGGTTCAGTGTTGTGCCGTGTGAGGATTTATTTTTTTTACTCAATAAATCCGGTGAGTATTATATTTTCTAGACTACCTAGTTATCAATCGTGACGTTAGGACTAGCAAAATTCGGCGATAGCTGGGAGCAAGGTCGTGGCATGGTGATAAAATTATTTGCACAAAAAAATGTGTTAGACTGATTCGGATAACCTCATTTCGACACAACGCGTGCTATTGTACCTATCTACTAAAGATATATTCGTATTTTTTAATTTAAACTAAGAATCTGTTTCTTGTCGGGTCCTAATCAAAAATGTTTCAACTTTTTTATGAACTTTGAACCGGCATCTAAAAGAACCTAACTCAAAATAATTTGTCGTTGGAGTTTTATTACTAATTTACATTATTTATTATCAATCTTTTCAATCAACTAACGTATTTATTATATCAAATACATATCATAAAGAAATAAAAACTGTTTTTAAACTGTAGTAACATAGTTTCAACGAAACTTTTTAAATGTTGTTTACGTGAAAGAAACTTCTGACTTAATGTAAATAGTTTAAAAACTATTTACTAAGTTTAACATCATACACTTATTGATACATATTTCGAAATAAAACTTTTATTAGTAATCATTTTCTAATAAATCCTAAATGTAAATCATAAACGTCTTAAAGGTTTCTTTCATTTAAATATAATATGTACGACAATATCTTTCGAAACTTCGTTAAACTATTAAAATGAACTTAAAATAAATTTCAGCTGGACAAAATCTCTACATTATTAATTTCGTCATAGTTTGAAAAAAACTTAAGAATAGTTTATGTTTATTCCGATCAAGTATCATGTGAGAATTTGAACATAACTTGATTGGAATATACTATTCCTTGCAATTAGCTGAAATATTACTATCAATAATAATATTTTATTCAAATTAATTAGGATATAATAATGGAAAGTGACAATTACGCTAAGTATCGGATTTATATAGAAAGTAAACTACATGATCGTACATATAACTGTATTAAATAAATAAATAAATAAATTACATAAAACGAATTTAATATGAGGGATTCCAAAAGTGTATGAAGTTCAAAAATGTCGTTAATTCAAATTATGTAATGAACTTGGGCTCTTGGTAATGAAAATGCCGTGAGGGGAATACCACAGTTGCTACCCACACTCAAGAAGTCACTCAAGCTTAGGTAGCTACACTTAGGCCGGTACCTTCTATTTTTCTCTATCTATCTTCGTTGGGGTAGAACAAATCTAAAAACGACATAAAACATACACGTCGTTGTGTTACTCAATAAAATTAAAAGTTATTTTCACTGACGGAACTGCGCATTATTCGATGTATATAAATAGCTTATAAGGGTTTCTCTAATAACAACTTTCGACGCAATTGCAGTTGGTTTATCTAACTTACACTAACTTTACCTATAGCTTTTTTTAACAAAAATCTAGGTATGTAAACTTTAAGTAGAAAAACAAAATGTCTTTTTATTTTTTTTTTAAATTCTCGATAGGCTTGTGTTTGACCACAATCTCACCATGGTAAGTGATGATGTGGCCGAAGATGGTAAGCACACAAAGCCTAGATGGGAACTGGCTCTCAAGTGCAGCTGTCGGAACACACCGATAGGTATTTGGCGACAGATTTTCAACTTGAGGGTGCTATGGTTTCCTCACGATGTTTTCCTTCACCGAAAGCTCAAGCTCATTGTAGGATTCGAACCCACGACCTTCGCCGCGGTATTCGACGTCACTTACCACTGAGCTATCATCGCCTTAAAAATGTCACCCTTAAAAACTGATTTAGGTACTATAACTGTTCCATAATTTGAAATAAGAAAACCTGTTGGAGTTATAGGCAGCATAAACATTTCCATGTGCTCATAAACTACAACATCTTTTCAGTAAAAGAAAGACGTTGTACAACTCTACCCCTGTCGGTTCGGCAGATGCGTCGTTTATTTTGTGTTTATTATTTCATTCCATTTTCAAATATCATTATAACCGTATAGGTACATATATAACTCTAAAGATATGTAGGTATGTTGCAATACATATATTATATTATTGATAAAACACATTGCAATTAAAACAGACAACTTCAAGATAAAAAAAAGTAAAGCTACAGTTTGCAAGCGAATGCGATATGCATTATTATAATTAAATGAAAAGATTATAATGATTTCAAAGTTTAATATTTCCGTGATAATTATCTAAAATAATAACCATATTATATGAATACATATATTCGTGATGTTATATAATTAATCAAACAAAAAAAATGTTTGCTTAGGATTTTTTTAAATAACATAATCAAATAAAAACAAATAAAAACAAATTTTGAAAAAAGACTAATGATTGTGACACATTTTTTAAATAGAACGGTTTCGATATTTGAATACGAGTCCTGAACAAAAAATAGAAATCTATTTACAAAAATTGAGCCTCTTTTATATCTTTTGAAAACTATCACAAATTAGGAAATATCTTTTGCACTGATGAAATAATTACGATGAAAGTGAATTATTAATAATACGGACATCTCAATACGATAATATTTATAGTGTCGTCGAGCAAGTTTAACTAACTAACTGCAGTAACTTGATCTAGTTTTAGTTAACAGTTTCAGACTGAAATATCTACCACGTACGTTACTAAAGATTTTAAGCCATCTTACTACCCTACATACTTTTGCATGTTTGTCGCTCAATCACGCAAAAACGGCTCAACAGATGTTGATGAAACTTGGCACACAGGTAGATCATATCCTGGAATAAAACATAAGATCATTTTTATCCCGGGAAATGATGAGATCCCTCGGAAATGCGGGTAAAACCGCGGGGACAGCTATTATAATTGGTTTTCATGAGAAAAAACTGCTTTTGATTTTCACACGGTATTTAAAGAGTAATTGGAGGAAGTAAGATCGAATAAGTTTCACGTAATGTTTTGGAAGGAATTTAAATGAAATATTTTTAACCAAATACGCCTTCACAGGATCACAGGTAAATCGACAAACTCTAAGGGACGGTTCGAAAGGTTGCTTTTGTTGGGATAAACCGGCCATAAACTCAGCAATTGTTTTTTATAATTCAAAAAAATAAGCGAGTAAAAACTAAAATGAAAAGAGCTTCGTCGCTTTTACGTATTATAGCCTATATTTTACTAGTAATTCTGTTATTTTCTTTAGCTATAATTATGTAGATAGTAAATTGAAATTACTAAATTATATCTTTTTAAAAATAACACGAGCAAACATTCTCCTTTATAAATAACTAACCGTCCCGTGGTTTCACCCGCGTTCCGGTAAATCTTATTTTCCCGGGATAAAAAGTTATCTAGTTCTATTCTAGGATATGATCTACACACAGCCAAGTTTCATCAAAATCCGTTGAGCCGTTTTTGCGTGGTTGACCGACAAAAGCTCTTTTTTTTATATATTCGGAAATCCCCGGGCAAACCCCGCGGCGTCGGTACAGTCTAGATTCTAGGACAATGTTCAAAGTAAATGCCTAAGAATATTGTGACAGTGCCCTCCACAAGGACAAGGCTGAAGTTGTTTACGCCGAGTTCTATTCTTGGAATGAGAAATTCGCGCCAATTCTACGCACTTTAGATATTTAGGTACGCTGTGTCTAACTTAAAAAGATAAAATAATCGAAATAAACATTAAATTATTTTATATCCTCGGACATTTTTCACACACGGCTACCTGATTCCAAATTAAGCAAAGCTTGTAATATGGAAACCAGATGACTGATATACTACATATACTACTTTTTTTTGTTGTAAATACATACTTAAATAGATAATTACACCCAGACTCAGGACAAACAGACATGTTCATGCACACAAATGTGTGTCCTGGATGGGAATCGAACCCACGACCTGCGGCTTGATAGGTAGTGTGTTAACCAACCACGCCGACCGGCCCGTCGGTTACTTAACTTACTAAATATCCTGGGAAATTAATCGCACCCATCTGACCACAAACTAAGCAGAGCTTTGTACTATGGAAACCAGATAACTTGCGTACATTTTTTTTAAGTGCATACTTTAGTAGATAATTACACTTAGACTCACAAACAGATCTGTTCAAGCACACTTTATACAACTAAATATATAATTAAACTAACTGAACCCTGCGGATTCACCCGCGTTCCCGAGGGATCTTATCTTTTCCCGGGATCACAAATTTTCCTATGTCATATTGGGCGTTAGTTCTTTATAATTCCATGTTAAGTGATGATGTACCCAAAAGTGGTAACCACACAAACCCTAGAAGGGAAGCTGTTGACGGAACACCAGTGGGTACTTATTTGGTCGTGGGTTCGATTCCCATCCAGGACAGATTTGTGTGCATGTACATGTCTGTTTGTCCTGAGTCTGGGTGTAATTATCTATTTAAGTAAGTATTTACAAAAAAATGGTATATGTAGTATATGAGTCATCTGGTTTCCATATTACAAGCTCTGCTTAGTTTGGGATCAGATAGCCGTGTGTGAACAAATGTCCGAGGATATTTATTATTATTTTTACATTAGCAATACCAGGGGGATTGCCAATGTGTTGTATACCTTATTACAATGCCTTAAAGGCAACTGCGTCTCAAGTGTAACTGCCGGAACACACCAACAGGTGCTTAGCGACAGATTTTCAACTTGAGGGTGGTAGCCAGCCAGTCGGGTACTACAAAGTACCCTACCACCGTGCTATGGTTTCCTCACGATGTTTTCCTTCACCGAAAGCTCAAGCTCATTGTAGGATTCGAACCCACGACCTTCGCCGCGGTATTCGACGTCACTTACCACTGAGCTATCATCGCCTTGGCTGTTTACTTTTAATTGTATTCAAATTATTATTATTATATTTTTATTGGTTAACTATTTTGTTTTTGGATGTGTTGAGATTCTATTAGATTCTGCTAAGACTTAGTTTGTTGAGCCGTTTTTAACTTCTTTTTTCGTTTTCTGCGTAAATGTTAGTATTAAATCGTGGAAGCTGTTTTGGCTTCTGTATTATCTATTTGTAATAATAAGCTGTTTGTTTCCCAAATAAATAAATAATATACGGTATAAAATAAGATTCCTCGATAATGCGAGTGAAACCGAGGGGGAGAGCTAGTAAATTTAAATTCTAATCACACTTATTAATAATGACTTTTTTCTAATCTAAAGAAGTAATGTTATTCCTTAGTCATGAATAAACAGACACTGTACAATTATATTACATGAAGGAAACAGTCGAGTTAGTGTTATATTTTTTTATCATTTGGTCAGCCATTGAACCTAGATAAGCTAGAGTGCCTAACAGCCGAGCCTAGAATCTGCGCCGTTTTAAAAAATGTAAAGATATTATAGTATTATTGAATCATTGCAATAGACTTTGTTTCAGAATAAGTATTGATATTGGATCATAAAAACAAACAGAATTTCCCCCGCGGTTTCTCCCGCGTTCCTTAGGGAATCTTATCTGTTCCCGGACTAAGTATGTGTTTTATTCCAGGATATAATCTACCTGTGTCCCAAGTTTCATCAAAATCCGCTACTTTAATTTTTTTATTTTTCAATAATGCCTTGTTTGTTGACGGATCGGATTTTCGAATGAATTTGAATTTCGATCCGATAATTACCCTCCTATGTTTTAAACTGAATAAATATAGTTTTAAGGGACATCGCTCCGTCAATTTAATTAGAGCCGTAAAACTTAAGCTGTAAGACTGATTTATATTCGCATTCGCATGTAAATTATAAAGAAATGCGTAAATTAGTTACAAGTCAATTTATTTAATGAATTAAATAACATAATTTTTTTAATATAGGTACTATAACTAAACTAAAAGAATTTTTCGGGTTTTTTTTTTTAATTTATATTCGAAAAAAATACGATTCCAGTTGGACTCATTAGTGAAAGTTTGTCATATTGACCAATATTTTTACAAACGTCCATAACTTTTTTTTACCACAACGTTGGCAAAGGATCAGTCTTAATTCAGCCTATCACAGTTTTAATGACACATTTATTCTGCAGCTAAAATTATATTTCGAATTAGGTATTTAACATACAAAATAGACTAAAACTGGAATAGTCATTGAGGATAGATCTATACAAAACTGTAGTTGTTACCTAGAGTTTGGTTAAATTACATTGTTTACCTATTCTCAATATAATTATTATTCAATAACTATACGAATACCAAATAATTTTAGCCTGCATTTTCCTTTATTATAGCAATGTTAAACCCAAATATGTAGTGTACTCATATTCAAAATTCTTCATCGTGATTTATATTTTTTAATTAAAATAAGACTAATTCATAATTAAATAATGGATTTCAGTCAAATAAATAATAGCGTACAATATTAAATGAATATAACAATAATTATTATAAATAGAAAAGTTTTATATATTTTTTTTAATAATTTTCAATCCCACTAATATTATAAATGTGAAAGTTTGGATGGATGGATGTTTGTTACTCGTTCACGCAAAAACGGCTGAACGGATTTTGATGAAACTTGGCACACAGTGAGATCATATCCTGGAATAATACATAGGATACTTTTTATCCCGGGAAAGGATAAGATCCTTCGGGAACGTGGGTGAAACCGCGGGGGACAGATATCAGGTTCATTTTGTGGTCAAAGCCAATAAAAAAATGTAATGGTTATTTTTTTTTAAACACCACAGTTAGAAATTGTTATCCTTATTATTACTCACATTATTAAATGGTCTGTCTAGATGACCTCGTCACCGCTAAACAGGATATATTTTAGACTAAAAAATACTTCATATATACGATAACCGACCAAATTTGCCAGTTTAAATTTATTTTTACTGCGTAATAGTTGTCCATATATTGGAACGAAGTTCCTTATCGCGCGTTATGAAAGGGGGCTAGACGGAAAAAAATCTTACGAAAAATTGTCACGACAGTTTTTATGTCACTGTCAGCTGTGCGGCGTGCGCATGTTTCTCTGTCTGTCTCTCTCTCTCTCTCTCTGTCTTATAGAAAGCAAGCCAGATATTTTCATTTTATATAATTTTTTTTTAAGGTATATATATATATTTTTTTATATATATATACTCTCTCGACTTATATAACTTATATAACTTCGTTCCATCCGGGTGTCCCTTGACACCTCTCAAGTTTTTATTTTATGTTTTTGAACACCGTCGTCGTGTTTTTAGTATTTATTGTTATAGCGACAAATGGGATACATCATCTGTGATCATTTCAGCTGTCTAGCTATCACGGTTCATGAGATACAGCCTGGTGACAGACACACAGACAGACGGACAGTAGTTTTTTTTATTTTTTTTATTTTTTTATTCTGGATAAGCTTGTGTTTGACCACAATCTCACTATGGTTAGTGATGATGTGGCTGAAGGTGGTAAGCACACAAAGCCTAGATGGGAACTGGCTCTCAAGTGTAGCTGTCGGAACACTTGAAGATGGTAGCCAGCCAGTCGGGTACTACAAAGTACCCTACCACCGTGCTATGGTTTCCTCACGATGTTTTCCTTCACCGAAAGCTCAAGCTCATTGTAGGATTCGAACCCACGACCTTCGCCACGATATTCCGACGTCACTACCACTGAGCTATCATCGCCTTAAATAACTGTCTTAGAAATAGACTATTCGTGTTTACCCTTTGGATACGGAACCCTAAAAACAGCTATTGCAGCCAGACGAGCACTACAGTACCACCATGATGTCTACTTTATCTCTGGAGACGATAAAACTGGCCTACTCTTATTTCGTGCAAAAAGAATTAATACTTATTACGTAAACAATATAATATGTTTTCTATGAAATGGTAACAGTTGTTCAGTTAGCTAGACCTCACATCAAGATCTCATATTACATTATTTCTTAGATTCTACATTAATTCTAAATAATCACAACAATGGCAGTATTCTTTGCGATAGTAATAGTTTAATATTTAACCTTTGGTATGCCTTATCTATATATATATATATATAAAAGAAAGTCGTGTTAGTTACTCCACTTATAACTCAAGAACGGCTGAACCGATTTAGCTGAAAATTGGCAGGGAGGTAGTTTAGAGCCAGGAGAAGGACATAAGATTAAAAAATATGAAAAAATCACAAAATAAAGAATAATGAAGAAAATTATTTTGTCATACATTTTGTATAGAACGACTTTTTGACATGTCTCGAGATCGGACTGACAGATGGTTTAGTTTCACAATTGGTGGCGCTGGAATCGGGTTTTAAGTTTTTTTTTACAGGGCAGGACAACGTCTGCCGGGCCCACTAGTTATAATATAAAAAGGAAATATGTTTTTGTTTGTTTGTTTGTTACCATTTAAATTAAAAACTACTTGACCAATTTAAAAAATCTTTCACCATTAGAAAGCCACATTATCCCTGATTAACATAGACTATATTTTTATCCCGGTAAAAGATAAGATCTCACGGGAATGCGGGTGAAACCGCGGAGGACAGCTAGTGGTTGAAATATCATTAGGTAATTTGTTGTTCACGAAAATTACGCAAACAGTAGTGAGATATCACGTTTATTTGTCTTTTCCTGTAATTGAAGATAATATTCTAAAAACAAATACTCTTGATTTTGGGTAGGGGAGGGGTTAGTCTAAAACCTTAACACGTATCATCAGGGGGGGGGGGGGCTTAGGCAATGATAGCTCAGTGGTAGTGAAGTCGGATACCGCGTCGAAGGTCGTGGGTCCTACAATAAGCTTGACCTTTCAGTGAAGGTGCACGGTGGTAGGGTACTTTGTAGTACCCGACTGGCTGGCTACCACCCTCAAGTTGAAAATCTGACGCCAAGCACCTATCGGTGTGTTCCGACAGCTGCACTTGAGAACCAGTTCCCATTTAGGCTTTGTGTGCTTAACACCTTTGGCCAAATCATCACTTAACATGGTGAGATTGTAAAAAAAATCTCAGTTAAAACATGTCTTACTTTTAAATTAAGCTGACGAGCGGACTATTGTTACAATTTCTTGAAACCTCATGCAATACCAGTCGATTCATTGAGAGAGCTCACAAGTACGTTGTTGCTCAATTGTTCTTGATAAATTTAACTGTCGTGTCGTAACAATGAAACTGCAAGCTTTACTATATGGTAGGTTAGTCATAGAATGTTGAAGGACGAGTGTTTTATATGTGTTAGGATGATAGTGAAGACGGCCCTTACGGTTCCTACCACGAGTTGTTCTGTGACTAATATCAAAATCATTTTTTAAGAAAAGATTTTAGTAAAAAAAACTGTTTCCAATCATGTCGATAAGACTACAGCTCGTGAATAATGATTTACATACCGGTTGAGAGCCCTGAGCGCTCGCCGAATAGTCCGCGTAAGGGTGACTATGGTCCCTCAGACCTCCACCTTTAAGTCCTCCCAAAACTAAAAAATTATTGGCAAACAAAGGAGAAAAAGGGGTGCAATGATTTTTCATTTTCATTAATATAATGATAAATACATTATATGTTGTTAAAAACTTGTATTAAACTCTGTTTGGTTCGCGATCAGATAGCCGTATGTGAAAAATGGCCCAGGTATTATTAGATCCGGAATGTTTTCAACATTAAAAGTACGAAAAACATTTGCTATACCTATCGCCGAATTAGCAATAAAAATAATATACACGAAGTTGCATATATCTTAAAATTTAATCATCACCAAAAAAACGTTAACCTCAATTAACTAGATCTCTAAATTACTTCCAAAATCATCGCATAATGAAAGAAAATATGAATAAGTCCTTATACTAACAATCAAATGATTTGTCCGGACGATAAAACAAAACAGCACATATCTATGTATCAGTTACATTAAACAACATCAAGTTATTATAAATACATAGTTAGGTAAATGATATGCAAAGGAAATAGCTCCGATTGTTTATATAGGGTGAACCAAACTAATGCCCCCTTCAAAGTCAAAGTCAAAACCATTTATTCAGTTTGGGCCCTAGAAGGGCACTTATGAAGGTCGAATTACAGAAGTTACCACCGGTTTGGAAGTCAGCCTTCAACTGAGAAGAACCGGCAAGAAAATCAGCAAGGTTACATTTTTCAAATGTTTAACAATTTTATTCTTAAAGTAATACAAAAATACATTAAAAATTATAACTTTAGGGAAAGTACCCTAAATAAATAATATATCCTCGGACATTTTTCACACATCAGATTTTTCCCAAACTAAGCAGAGCTTGTAATATAGAAACCAGATGACTGATATACTACATAAACTACTTTTTTTGTAAATACATACTTAAATAGATAATTACACCCAGACTCATTTCCGAGATATTTCGATATTTCTGATTGATTTTTGAATGTTAGATATCAAATATCTCGAAAATGGTGTCATTTTTACTGAGGTAATTTTTGTATGGTAGGTGACCTGCCCACCTATCTCCCCCTTAAGTTTGTCGTAATACTAACGGAACATCCTGTATACTTACATAGAAACTTTAAAATATTAGTAGGTACCAAAGAGATTTAAAGATAGATGCAATAGAGCGGCTATCAGAAGAAATGTCATAGAAAAACTGTGATCCCATTCCATGCCTCAGCCGGGCTAGCATGGCCGGAAATATTTTATCCACGGGGAGAGGACAAAATTCTATATCCCCCTGTCAGTTTTATCCACCCTCCGAGCATGGCGATATGGGTGGATAAACGACTGCCATCGGCACACATCGGCGGCAGCCGTCGACTGCAGTTGGTGTCGGCGGCTGCCGTCGGCGCGTTTTTAAAATATGTTTTTGTTCAAAGTTTACTTTGGAGAGAAACTTAAACCCACCTCCTAAGATGAGGATAAATTTGTCCCTTTGTTATGTCAAAATGTTTTAAATTTTTCTCTTTCCCTAGTCGCCATGCTATAGGCGGGGGGTGAATATCCCCGTCTAATGTCAAAAAGTGATATAATTCTCTTTCCCCCGGTTGCCATGCTATGACAGGTGGATAAAATAATTTTGTCCCTTGTCAGTGGACATAACGGGTGGATAAAAATTTTATCCCCTGCCCATGCTAGCCCCGCAGTAACGTCATCTATCTATGAATAAACTAGACTAGACTGAGCGACTTTTATCCACTGGACATAAATATCGGATTACCATTTTGTTCGCAATTTCCTGTCTATTAATATAAGTTAAAAGTCTTTGGTAGGTTATATAGAGTTGTAGATAGTAATATTCCACTGAATTATGACAATTCAAAAGCCAGCTATTCCAAATTGTGGGAGGTCGACGTGTGAGGCCATTATATTTCTCACATTACCTTCCTTCATTCATCATTCTAATGTAAAATCAGAAATTATTTTTATCTTCATATTATGAATGTGAAAGTATGTTTGGATGTCAAGATGTTTGTTACTCTTCCACACAAAAACTACTAAACGGATTTTGACGAAACTTGGCACACAGCAGGTAGAATAAAACTTAGGATACTTTTTATCCCGGGAAATGATAAGGTTCATGGAGATCGCGTCGATGGCTAATTAATTCATAATGTTCGAGTTATTATTCTGAATGGGCTTTGGCCTAATTATCCTGGAAGGAGTCAAAACAGACTAAACTAAAATAAGAATTTGACAAAAAGACATTGAACGATTTTATCTGTACCTATTTATATACGTAGACTAGCTTTCACCCGCGATCCCGTTCTCCAAACTTTGGACCGTTTCATCTCCTCAGTGGGTGATTTTTGGAAAATCCTTTCTTAGTGGTACCTACGTCATAATAACTATCTGCGTGGCGAATTTCATCGCAAACCGTTCAGTGGTTTGAGCTGTGTGTTGATAGATCAGTCAGTAACGATTGCCTTTTATAGATATAAAACTAACATTAAAATTATATTTAAATTATTCTTATTCTTTTCTAACGTTTAGTTGATGATATCGAAAGGAGAGCGTTCAATTCATTCGATTGATAGGGACACCACTATTTTTATCGTCGCAAAAACTAGTTTATCCTATAATATAATCTATACTAATTCGGCACAGCCGTTATCTGTGATATTCGCAATCTCCTGCAACTGATAAGTAGCCCTGCCCTAGGTTAGTGATGTGACGCGACTGTATGCCGATATGTCGATAAACTTACTAAAATTTTACTATGGTGATATAAATTTTCTTTTTTTATACCTACTTAGATTTCGATCATAAATATTCTTCCTTTTAATTGTCATAATATAGAATTTGACACTAAAATAAATAAAATATTTAAATAACTATTTTCATAAAGCAGGGTGTCAAAAATAACAGTTTTACGAGACCTGGATAGATTCATCGATAGATATTAATTTTGCAGTGCAAACAACACTATCACATGTTGCACTCTCCTTATCAAAAAACCTAACGTTTTTAATACAACATACCTACAAGTATCTGTATATTATGATAGACAAATATGCGTTGATAATTTCAACAAGACAAGATAGGCATTTGCTAATATTTAAAAAGTACATTTGCTACAGAAAATACCTAAAGTTAAACCCGATTCTCACTTGAGATCTTTGTTTTTATTTAGTTTTTACAGTATTACTCAAATATTTACTAAAGGAAGGTTTGCGGAGAACCGCTAAGTTGCTTTTTGAAAGTGTGAGTGGATACTCACACATTCAAAACGCGTTGTTATTCTTATTTTGTATGTTTAAATGATAAGTACCTACATTATTTAATTTTCCAGCCAGCTCCTAGTCTAATTCAAAATTCAAAAAAAAATTCAAAATTTCTTTATTACATTACAAGTACAGTAATTACAAGGTTTGGGACTCCCCTTTTAAGTTTTTAAAAACCTGTATTAGGGGAGTCCCGCTCTTCCGTTTTTATGTTTTAAACTTGTAGGTAGGTATAAAAAGTCTAATAACGTGAATAAATTGAACTAAAAAGTTTTTAACCAATAAGTATAATACTAATATAATGAGTATTCACTACACTAGTTCCCGCCAAAAAGTTGGTACCGATATGCTTAAATGTTTACAATAAGATAATCAATCTATCATATTTTATGGTTCATTTAATTAACTTAGTTCCGTCTTCTAACGCTAGATGGCATTTAAATGAATTGATAACAAACAAGAATATAATTAATACCAATTCTAATATAAGAAATCAATGTAATTAAACTTGCAGGTTAAAAAACTAATAGATAATAATTATAAGGAAGAGAATGACCCTTTATCATGCATTATGTGTACTTGCGTAATAATAATAGGCACTTATTATAGACGCTAAAGTGTCGTTTGTAATTCACGTAGCAACGGGTCTACGGGTTTTCTTTAATAGAGGAGAGAATGGGGTTGTATGTTCGGAAAATATTAAGAAACTTGGCAGAAATATAGTAAAGGACGATTGCCGAAAAAAAAATTAAAAAACGTAGATATGACTTTAAAATTTGCCATATAAAAATGGCTTTATAATCAAATGAACTTTACATTTTATCATGGAAATATGACCTCAGAAAAAAATACATAATTGTGACTAGATAGATAGATAGCTAGGTAATTGATGTTGTAACTTTTATTTACTATAAATGTAGGACAATGTACCCTACAGTCAATACCTCTGCAAGATCTTACGTGATCTGGCAGCACTTGAGAGCCTGTTTCCCATCCAGGACAATCATTTGTGGGCGTGAACATATTTGCCCTGAATCTGAGATAATATTTTATGTAAAACATGCAAGATGTAGGTAGTAATCTGGTTTCCATAGTACTACAAGGCGATGATAGCTCAGTGGTAGTGACGTCGGATGCCGCGGCGAAGGTTGTGGGTTCGAATCCTACAATGAGCCAAAAATACAAACTTTCACATTTAGAATAATAGCAGGATTATAATTAATTGCAGCATTTTACGGGCAGTTCTTATCACAATAGAAAATAATAATTTAGCATTATACCTAATTATATTATTGTAAAATTTTGAAGGAGTAGGTAATACCTAATTATATTTTTTTTCCAAAATGACTATATAATTTTAATAAGCAACGTTTCCGCAAAGCTACATTATTAGAATAACAATAGCAGCATTGACGTAATCTCCCTCACCAATAAACGTATGTGACCATATTAGGGCTCTTAGTTTTTGATAATAAGTCTGTTTTATCTTAGCTTCTACATAATTGGTTATCGTTTCGGAACAGTTCGGTTTTACCCCCCTTATGCAGATAACTGTTTCTGTAATTGATCAAGAGCTATCATTATTTGAATAACAATAGCAGCATTGACGTAATCTCCCTCAGCAATAAACGTATGTGACCATATTAGGGCTCTTAGTTTTTGATAATAAGTCTGTTTTATCTTAGCTTCTACATAATTGGTTATCGTTTCGGAACAGTTCGGTTTTACCCCCCTTATGTAGATAACTGTTTCTGTAATTGATCAAGAGTTACCTAATAAGGATAATTTCGTCGAGTTTTGTAGTTTATTAGGTTTTCATAATATTCTAGGACATTCTTCCATTTGATAACAAATTGAACTTGTAACTATGGAAACCAGATGACTGATATACCTACCACTTTTAAAATGTACTTATCCTAATTCCTACTATACACAATAGTTTGTATGAATGTTTCTTGTTCAATCACGCAAAAATGGCTGAATGGATTTTGATGAAACTTGGCACACAAATAGATTATATCCTTGACTAAAACATGACGGGTTGGCTGGCGTGGTTGGTTAATACACTACCTATCACGCCGCAGGTCGTGGGTTCGATTCCAGGACAGACATTTGTGTGCATGAACATGTCTGTTTGTCCTGAGTCGGGGTGTAATTATCTATTTATGTATGTATTTAAAAAAAATTGTATATGTATTATATCAGTCATCTGGTTTCCATATTACAAGCTCTGCTTAGTTTGGGATCAGATAGCCGGGTGTGAACAAATGTCCGAGGATATTTATTATTAAATACTTTTTATCCCGGGAAAATGTCAGATCCTCGGGGATGCGGGTAAAACCGCGGGGCGGAAAATTAGTATTAATACGTGAAGAAAAATGTTCCTGTGGTTGTCAACCGAATTTTCTTTTATTTTCTTTAGTAGCTATTGGAAACAGGTAGGTAGGTATACACAGAACAAACAGACATACACACAAATGTCTGTCCTAGATGGGAATAGAACCCAAGGCCTGTGGCGTAACTGGTCTTACCAACCTTTCTTTTTAAATCATCTCAGCTATGAATTTTAAATGATATAATACATTTGACTTTAATCTACAACTTATCGTCTTAAAGTATCAAAACGAGTAATTTCCTCGAGCATTCTCTAAATATCAAAGAGAACCGTCCCAGTAAAATACCTAAACATTAGTCGAAAGTTTTACGTTCAGGATGTATGTAGTCCCAAACACATTATTTCCGTACACACGTTGTATATGGCCGAGAAACGACCAATAGCGTCAAAGGTCAAAGTTTACGCAGCCAATCGGAACGTTCCATACGGAATCTCAACTATGTAGGCTTGATTCCAAAAGTGAAAGTGGACCAATGACGTGTGATTTGGATATGTGTTTGTGACATGTGAGTATTGAGCTGTATGTGTGTGTGCGTCCGTGAATGGAGGTCCCGTAAAGGCCGTAGTTGCGAAGTTGGTTATATAATCTGTTGCGTCTACATTTGGGTCGGGCTTAGTTTTAAATGATTAGAGGCGGGAATCATAGAGTATATAATCCTTATTAAATACAGATAACTAACGCTACTGGTTAGGTTTGGTAGGTAACAGTTTACAATTAGGATTTAATTTAAAAATATATGTAAGCTGTTGCTCTTGAGAGCCAGTTGTCATCTTTGTGGTAAAATGTCAGCAACATATATAAGCAATTCTCTTATTAAAAATGTTTATTAGGATATGAGTCCAGTCCACGGAGTAAAGACTATACTCTTTACTCCGTGGTCCAGTCACATTTCTTACTCTTTCACGCAAAAAATGTTAATTTTGTTGAAATTTGGCACACAGGTAGATCATATCCTAGAATAAACCATAAAACACTTACCGGAGGAGACTAGTCGTAACAAAAATCTTTTTTTTATTCGTTCAGTTGTTTTTTTATTTTTTTTATTCTGGATAACCTTGTGTTTGACCACGATCTCACCATGGTAAGTGATGATGTGGCCGAAAATGGTAAGCACACATAGCCTAGATGGGAACTGGCTCTCAAGTGCAGCTGTCGGAACACACCAATAGGTGCTTGGCGACAGATTTTCAACTTGAGGGTGGTAGCCAGCCAGTCGGGTACTACAAAGTACCCTACCACCGTGCTATGGTTTCCTCACGATGTTTTCCTTCACCGAAAGCTCAAGCTCATTGTAGGATTCGAACCCACGACCTTCGTCGCGGTATTCGACGTCACTTACCACTGAGCTATCATCGCTTTTGTTGATAATGAACAATAAATACAATAATAAAATAAACACTGTAACAACACCCTACTTTATTTATTTAGTGACAAAAATCTGACGTTTTCTTTTCTTTTCAGGTCACTCAAAAGAAAGATAAGAGGACTACTTAAAAATCTAAGGTAAGTGCATTATTTATGTATCAATCATCAATCTCAGGACATTCTTCACACAGCCATAATTATGATCCCAACCTAAGAAGCCCACAATCCCTTTGGTGTTGCGGGTACCCATGAGCAGTGGGAATCACTTACCGTCAGGTGATCCGCATGTTCTTGCCCCCTATGTAAATAAAAAAAACGTAAACTTTTACACACAAATTTCTTTTATAACTCTTGGGGGGTAAGTCCCCTTTTTCGGGATTGAAATTACATTTATTACGTAGGATCAACATGAATAACTATCCAAAAAGATACTCCAAAGTCACCCTGTTACATATCTAAGCGCAAACGCGAAAGTAATTAATTCATCAATAGTTTTTGACACGTCAAAATAGCTCTTAACTCGAAACAGTTAAGGAGCACGTCGAAAACGCGTTAATAGTTTGTTTTCATCTAGATTCATAATCGCATCCACAAAGGGGTTAGTTATACATTATAAAATATATACAACGATACAATAAGTTTAATTAAAGGCAGAATTAAGATAACAGATAAAAGGTCACTCAATACGAGATAATAATGACACAAAACTAGATAAAAAAGTCTAAAATTTTAGACTTTACGCGATAAACCAATTTTAAGATGATTTCAATTTATACGATATTTTATGAGCAAATAAAATCCTTTTTTTTTTGTACCACAAGTGACAACGAAGCTGACGGGTCACCTGCTGGTAAGGGACCGTTGCCTATAGACGTTAGCAATACCAAGGGGATTGCCAATGTGTTGTACACCTTATTAAAATGCCTTAAATGAAATTGGCTCTCAAGTGCAATTGCCGGAACACACCAACAGGTGCTTGGCGACAGATTTTCAACTTGAGGGTGGTAGCCATACAGTCGAGTACTACAAAGTACCCTACCACCATGCTATGGTTTCCTTACGATGTTTTCCTTCACCGAAAGATCAAGCTACTTTCGCCGCAGTATCCGACGTCACTACCACTGAGCTATCATCGCCTAGCTCTCTTATAATAGTATATTTCATTACAAGTGCGGAAAGGCTGTCATTGCAAAGAGTTCCGACAAATGTCTACCCGAGCCGAGGCGCAGCCGAAGGCGAGGGTTGACAGTCGGAACAAGTTGCAATGACGGTTCCGCAAGTGTACCGAACGACTATTTTTAATACAGTTGCGAAAAAATGAAGCAATTTAATAAAATAATAAAAACACAATAAACTCAACTAACTAATCATTTATTTCTTATAAAAGTTATAGTACACATGTACATTGAAATTGGTACAGTTTTTTAAACTTACTGGGGAAGTTTTAGGTTGCATATTTACTGTTTGAGACAAACTATTATTAATTTCGTATGATTGTTCATGTATATTTGTCATACAATGTTTGTGCAATTATAGTGACTCCGGTGGTGTTAATTAAAAAAAATAGGGTCGAAATTACACATTTTGTGCAACAAATAACTAAACTCGCAAAGAAAATTTCTGGAAAATGGCGCCAACCGTAGAATATAAGCAGAGTTTTTTTTTCTTCACCCAAAGGGAACTATCCATACAGCTTAGTCTTCAGTATATTTTTTTTATTGATATGAAATGAAAATGAAATTTAATGAGATGAAATGAAATGAAACCTAACCTAACTCATTCAATTAAATCATTAAATCTGATATTGAAATAAATTAGTAGCTTCTTTTTAGAAATATACGTATTTGTATGAATCACAAAAACCCTTTAGTAAAAACTTCATGGTTGGTTTTTCTTTTTAATAGACATTATTTTGACAGTTGGGAAAGAGAAACGCACTAGTTCGGTAAAGGTAAAAAAAAAGCACTAGTATGTAATAGCCCACATCCCGAACGCTATACGTCCCTGTAATACACCACTTTTTGAGCAACTGTATTAAAAAATACTATTCACCATATTTTCTCCCACCCTTCTACGTCGTAGCAAGTTCGTAGGCTCTACAAAGAACGTGTCGTAGCATCCAACCCTTTAAGGGTGGAGGTTTAGGTTGTAGTGTACTTTGTAGTACTCGACTGGCTGGCTATCACCCTCAAGTTGAAAATCTGTCACCAAGCAGCTGTTGGTGTGTTCCGGCAGTTACACTTGAGACGCAGTTGCCTTTAAGGCATTGTAATAAGGTGTACAACACATTGGCAATCCCCCTGGTATTGCTAATGTCTATAGGCGACGGTAGTCACTTACCATCAGGTGACCCGTCAGCTTCGTTGTCACTTGTGGTATAAAAAAAAACCTAAACCGAACCGCTACTATTAAATTATACAGATTTTTTAAGTTTTTTGAACAATGTTCATTTAACATTCGTAGATACATCTGTGTGTATATATTATTAGATTTGCAAAAATCTATTGTTAAGAGACCTTGTTAATTCATATAAAATTGTTTAAATATCATACAAATCTATTTGTCTAAGTATATATGTAATATGTATATTATATGTAACTGAAAATGAAACAATTTAATATTTTGAAAGTGTAAAATTGTTGACACAGTTTTTGGAATTTTAATATATTTCTTTGTCCTACAATTATATAGGTCTGTGTGTTTGTTTAGTATTGAAATTCGTAAATTTCGACTGTTGAAACATATAAATGCAATCCATTGATATATTTTTTTAAATAATGTGATTACTGTTAAATTATATACGACTCACCCCCGCGGTTTCACCCGCATTCCCGTGGGATCTTATATTTTCTCGGGATAAAAATATAGCCTATGTTCATCAGGGATAATGTAGCATTCTAATGGTGAAAGAATTTTTGAAATCGGTCCAGTCGTTTTTGAGTTTATTCGTTACAAACTAACAAAAATTATATGAATTATTTTAGTGTAATAAGTCCCTATCTGTCAACCTGTAACACATTTGCGTCCCTTTTCAAGAAATCACTCTCACGGATAGCACGTAAGCGAGAGGAAACCTAATAATCATTTTTATAAAATACCTAATTATTTAAAGTTTAACACAAACTGTGATCAACGGGGAAAACACTGTTTAAATACAATTACATACCTAATCGTTTCATTCCAAAATAACTAGGTCCATAATCCTATCCCACTAATCTTACTAATATTATAAATGTGAAAGTTTGGATGTTTGTTACTCATTTACGCCAGAACGGCTGAAGGGATTTGGATGAAAGGCATAGAGATAGATAGCACATAGGCTACTTTTTATCCCGGGAAAAGATAAGATCCCACGGGAACGCGGGGCGGAAAACTATTACCGCAATCTCACTATGGTACCTAAGTGAAGATATGGCCGAGCACACAAAGCTTAGATGGGAACTGGCTCTCAAGTACAACTGTCGGAACACACCGATAGTTGCTTGGCGACAGATTTTCAACTTGAGGGTGGTAGCATGCCAGTCGGGTACTACAAAGTACACCACCGTGCTGTGGTTTCTTGACGATGTTTTCCTTCACCAAAAGCTCAAGCTCATTGTAGGATTTGAACCCACGACCTTCACCGCGGTATCCGACGTCACTACCACTGAGCTATCATCGCCTTACTGTAGTCGCTTTCGCATTTTTATATAAGTAATATTAATAGCTTTTTTAATGAACATCCTGCATACCTCATTCCCACCCAGGCTTTGTGTGCTTACCACCTTCGGCCACATCATCACTTACCATAGTGAGATTGTAGTCAAACCCAAGCCTATGAAATGAAATGAAATGAAATTGTTTATTCATCCAAATAGGCCTTCACAGGCACTTATGAATAGTCACACTCTAAGTGCTCGGTTCGGAAGGTTGTTTTTGCTGAGAAGAGCCGGCAATAAACTCAGCAATTACTCTTTTCAAAAACAACTTACAACTATTACATTCAATAATTATTTATCTAGTCTCACTGACAATATTTGCGTGTTATGGCGGCAAAAATAGTCATCTATAGAATTTAATTATGACTGACTTTACAAACAGCAGAATGCAGAATAAAAAAAAATACCTACAAATAATCTATAATATAAAAATGAATCGCAAAATGTGTTGGTAAGCGCATAACTCAACAACGCCTGGACCAATTTGGCCAATTCTTTTTTTTAAATATTTGTTGAAGTCCAAGGATGGTTTTTACGGCGAGAAAATTCGAATAATTGCCGGGAAAACCCTAAAAATAGCCCTTTTCTTTTTCCCATACAAACACCCAGCTGTCAAACATTGACGTCAATCGAAACAAAACAAAGACGCGTTTTAGAGAAATAGGGCAGAACAAGGTCTGCCGGGACAGCTAGTGTTGTAATAAAACTATAGTTTGAATATAATAATGTTATTTTGTAGACTAGAACACACATCGAAACCTAAACTATATTCGCGATAAGATACGCTGTATCCTAGGTTTTCGATAAAACGCTAAATTTACGAAAAAACACACATACATTGATAACACTGGGCTATCGCATCCAATGACATTTTGTCCAGACTTCTATGTAATTTTATTAATACAGTTATTATAATTCATGTTATTTTTGTATTAAACTTAGAGTACTTTTTTTTTTTTTTTTTTAATATTCGATAGGCTTGTGTTTGACCACAATCTCACGATGGTAAGTGATGATGTGGCCGAAGATGGTAAGCACACAAAGCCTAGATGGGAACTGGCTCTCAAGTGCAGCTAGCCAGCCAGTCGGGTACTACAAAGTACCCTACCACCGTGCTATGGTTTCCTCACGATGTTTTCCTTCACCGAAAGCTCAAGCTCATTGTAGGATTCGAACCCACGACCTTCGCCGCGGTATTCGACGTCACTTACCACTGAGCTATCATCGCCTTAAACTTATGTATTTTAATTGCTGTGTGTTTTTAAATTATTTCAATGTAAATGTAGTGTTTTAGGTATGTGAATTTTATTAGATTTATGGCCATATTCATAAAAATCTTGACGATGTTTATCAACTGCTTAGCAGATTCTAGAGAATTTGAATTTAGAATCTGCTAAGCATAAAAATTTTATGAATAAGGCTATTAATGTTTAATTTTGTACTACCTCTCGCTTAAGTTTCACCTGCGGCTGATATACATACAGTGAAAACACAGGTGTAAGAAATATTAGTATTGGTTGTAGTTCCAAAGATTACCCCCTCCCCGCCGCAGTATGTCTGTATGTTCGCGATAAACTCAAAAACTACTGAATTTTTATATGGTTTCCAACATTGGATGGAGTGATTCATTAGGAAGGTTTTGGTGTATAATTTTATTAATGTTTTATGTGTATTGTCTGAAATATGACGATGATTGTTAAATATGTCGGAACAAAATCATGCAGACTGAGAGCTTGCGTACGCCGCGTAATCCAATAGAGTTACTTATATGTATACTAATACGACACTACGACAGGAAAAAATTTAGGCGAAGCCGGGCGGGTCACTAGTCAAATATGATTTTAATAAACTTAGTAAATTTACGAATAAATTCCACTTATCTTCATTTTCGAATTTTGTCGTGTTTTATCTCAAACCAAATATAAAAGGTAGACAGAGCCTCACGTACTTAAAATGAAGCACAGTAATGGAAGCCGAATTCGATAAAGGAAGCCGATCACGCGGAATAACGTACGTGTAGGTCACGCACACAACTTGGTGCACGTTGCTTCACATCACTGGAGACTATTGTTTACGTACGCTCCTTCTACCTTTTTATTTGTTCTGTGTACTTGTATGTTTTTTTTTTAATTATGTTAACGTAATTCCTATATGCTTCTAGGAGTATTTTGACTCTGTTATTTAAACTATCCACTATCTGAACAATGAAAACCTACATACCACATCACAAATGGACTGAGGCTATTCATTCAAGACTTACATCAGGACTCACCCTCCAAGAAACGGTCCAAATTATAAACGAATAGCGTTTGAGCAATGATCATATTTGGTACTTATGTGACCCGCTCACTTAAGCTTGTCGTACTGCTTACCGGACTAAGTTATCATTTCACTAAGGTAGCGGTTATTATTTATTTAAGGCGATGATAGCTCAGTGGTAAGTGACGTTGGATACCGCGACGAAGGTCGTGGGTTCGAATCATACAATGAGCTTGAGCTTTCGGTGAAGGAAAACATCGTGAGGAAACCATAGCACGGTGGTAGCGTACTTTGTAATACCCGACTGGCTGGCTACCACCCTCAAGTTGAAAAATCTATCGCCAAGCACCTATCGGTGTGTTCCGATAGCAGCACTTGAGAGCCAGATCCCATCTAGGCTTTGTGTGCTTACCACCTTCGGCCACATCACTTACCACGGTGAGATTGTGGTCGAACACAAGCTTATCCAGAATAAAAAAAAATATTATATAATAATTATTTCAGTAGTAATCGATTTAAATAAATTGATAAAAAGCTAGAGAATCCCTAAACTTCCTAGGCACCATGGAAAAAGCGTCTCGCTAGTGAACGAAAAAGACCTATGATAATAACCTTTTCACGCTGACTTCAACTGAAATCATATGTATCAGATTAAATCATTGATTAATGACATATTATCAATCAATTATGTATTTGTTTTAGAACAATAACGTTAGGGTTCTTTCCAATTAGAGCGAGCAAGCGAACTTTTTAATAAGCGTAGCTCATTTAATTACCTTTTTGAAATAGTAAGTATTAATGTTGTTAAACGCTTTTAAAACAATTCCTAATTAGACAATCATTTATTTTACTGAACGTTTATATTCAATAACATAACTTACGTAACTTAACCCACAAGTTTATCTAAGCGGACTCGTGCTTACAACATGGCCGTTTTGTTCCATTTTAGTTTTTACGCCATTTATCATTATTCATACAATTTTTTGTCTATCTAACGCCTTAGCCGAGACTTTTGACACCTCTCATATTATGTATTTAAAACTATTTACATATATAACGTAGTTTATTGAATGGACAGGGGTGTCATAGAAATTTTAACATAATGGTTTCTTACAAACTTTTTTTATAACCGCTTTGACTCGAAGACTATTTACTGAATTTGTCTAGAAGTTAAACTTACAACAAACGACCGTTATTTAGTATATAGACATAGTTAAGATAGTATAATAAATAAAAATATTAGAAATAACAATATAAAATTGCACCTAAAATTAACTATATTTCTATGCATGCATCAGTTGATATTATTGCTCACATATTTTCAAACACAGTAATATAGAGACGTATTTGATAATATCCTCACGTACTACTAATTATACTATAATATATAAATAGCAGTATAAATTAGCATGAAAATTATCGCATAGATTTAGACTACTTTTGTTTAATAAAACAAAAACAAGAAAACGCAAAAAAAACTTTGAGCGTAAACTAGTAAGCTCGACTACGCTTTACGCTTATCCATCTAATTTACATGCACCTTTATATCAAACTAAAGAAATTAATTATAATTAGTATTTTTGAAGAGCATAGGCTTTCTATTGATATTATTTTATATTATAGATATTTTTTTATAATTTATTATGTATTTTTGTATTACTTTAAGAATAAAATTGTTAAACATTTGAGAAAAAAAAGCCAATATAGTCAGATGGTCCAAAAATATTTAAAAAATGTAACCTTGCTGAGTTTCTTGCCGGTTCTTCTCAGTTGAAGGCTGACTTCCGAACCGGTGGTAACTTCTGTAATTCGACCTTCATAAGTGCCCTTCTAGGGCCTAAACTGAATAAATGGTTTTGACTTTGACTTTGATTGACCACAATTAAACCGTGATTAAGCAAAAATAAGCTTTAAAGTAAAGAAGACGAGTTCCATTATGTCCATATTCCATAACCACATGCGTTGGCACTATTTCTAATGGGATTAAACCTTTAAATTAGGTCACTGCATTGCCACGCGAAATCGAATCTTAAGAATTTGGCAATTGTTATCAGAATTTATTATATAACATGCATTATCTTTCGAATATATCAACTCAACATGCATCGCACAGTATCACTATGATTTATATTTGGAGATAGTAGGTTTGTTTATCACTGATAAGGGCTTAGAAACTATGATTAGTGGCATTAGTTGCACTATCATAACTGATCACTGCACGGGGTGTATGTATGTATGATAAAATATATCTTTTCCTTTATCTATATCTATAGATGTATTTTCATAGGTTTTGTTGTACGTACTCGTAGAATGTGCCGGAGTGTTCTGGCTGTTGTATTTGAGAACAGTTTGGCTTCTAAGGTAGGACGTCTACAATGAGATTGCTAATGTAAGCGACGGTAGTCACTTACCATCAGGCGACTCGCCTACCTGTTTGTCAGTTGTGGTTTAAAAAAAACTGAGCATAGGTACTAAATAGGTGATTCCAGAACCCACTAAACATTTTATACCTTTTTTTCTACTTTAAGATAAGCTTTTGTTTGAGCGACCACCGTGCTATGGTTTCCTTACGATGTTTTCCTTCACCGAAAGCTCAAGCTCATTGTAGGATTCGAATCCACGACCTTCGCCGCGGTATCCGACGTCAATACCACTGAGCTATCATCGCCTTAAAATATAATGAAAACCTGTCGCCAAGCACCTATCGGTGTGTTCCGACAGCTGCACTTGAGAGCCAGTTCCCATCTAGGCTTTGTGTGCTTACCACCTTCGGCCACATCATCACTTACCATGGTGAGATTGTGGTCAAACACAAGCTTATCCAGAATAAAAAAAAAGGTATAAAAAAAGCATACTAAATATATACTTAAGGAACCCACTAAACACACTATACCTAAGTACCTACAGTATATAGAAACATGATAAATACATGTTAAAGACAAACAGATCTTACAAAAGTTGTTTACACGCTGCGCTGCGCTGTGAGCTTCGTCATAGAAATAATAAATGTACAGACACATATTATTTATGTGGGTATAAACAAGGCTACGTCGAAGATAGGGAAGATCTACCTATAGGGATCACAATCAATATAATATAGCACCGAAGGATTTATAATTACTACATATTTTTTTAAATCATGCAGTTTCATGAAAGTTTGGCTAAAAATCTATCGAGGCAATATAATCCAATCGTGTTTTCACGTCTACCAGAACATTAATCAAATAGTCAATAAGCATATTGTCAAAGAAAAATATCTATTAATTATGCCATAGTGAAATAAAACTATTTCAAAAAGCTCTATTATTTTTTAGGTATCGCCTTTCGTAAAAAACGTAAAAAAAGCTTGATGGCAGGCCGACTGGGCGGAGCTACGAAAGTGACAGAGTTATTGACTTCCATATGCGAAGAAAGAGAGCGCAACAATGCGCTCGCTCCCAAAATAAAACAACGTAAGCGCCAAACCAAATAAAAATTGATTAAAAATTAATTACGCTATTTATCTAAAAAGATTTTTGACCAGAATTTTCAAATACCTAATATCCATATTTTGAATGGAGTTAAGCTATGACATTCGTTATGATTTTAGTATAAAATGCAGAAATAAAAGAAAGAAGAGGTCTTTTCGGAATTAAAATCTATCGAGGCAATATAATCCAATCGTGTTTTCACGTCTACCAGAACATTAATCAAATAGTCAATAAGCATATTGTCAAAGAAAAATATCTATTAATTATGCCATAGTGAAATAAAACTATTTCAAAAAGCTCAATTATTTTTTAGGTATCGCCTTTTTCTGTAATTACAAAATTTATTTTCCACGTCTTTAGAACATTGTTCGTCAATCGTTTAATTAATGACTTTTCTTTCTTTTTTATATGTTATATGTTACAAATAAATAATATTTCATTTCATTTCATTTCATTTCAAGATATTTATTACGGTTGTGCAATTCATATGAAAGTGAATAAGGTAAATTAATCATTTGAAAGTTGCAACGTTTTTTTTTTGTTAGCTTATCTGAAATCAGTAGGTCGAGTCGAGTGTGCCTTCCAGCGCGAAGATATCTCGAAATAGACTCAGGAAATTACTGATTGGTTGAATCCTTCAGTCAGAAACTTCCTCCACGTGTTGCAGTCGCCAGCAAGGTCTCGAAAGCCACCATGCCTTGTTTTATAAGGGAAAATATCTTCCTTAATTAAATAAATCATTTTTACGACCCGGAAAACTAAATTAAGTAAAATTTATAGTCGTGATTTTTTAAAGGAAAAATTAACTAATAATTCGGCTTTTTATAGGTCTGAATTTCGCCACAATCTCAGTGTGGTAAGTGATGGTATTGTGGTAAAAAGAGGACATAAATATTATAATTTAAGGCGATGATAGCTCAGTGGTAGTGACGTCGGATACTGCGGGAAAGGACGTGGGTTCGAATCCTACAACCATAGCACGGTGGTAGGGTACTTTGTAGTACCCGACTGGCTGGCTACCACCCTCAAGTTGGAAATCTGCCAAGCACCTATCGGTGTGTTCCGACAGCTGCACTTGAGAGCCAGTTCCCATCTAACCTTTGTGTGCTTACCACTTTCGGCCACATCATTACTTACCATGGTGAGATTGTGGTCAAACATAAGCTTATCACTACATAGTATAAAACAAAGTCGCTTGCGCTGTCTGTCCCTATGTATGCTTAAATCTTTAAAACTACGCAACGGATTTTGATGCGGTTTTTTTAATAGATAGAGTGATTCTTAAGGAAGGTTTATATGTATAATACATGCATAATATAGTAGCGAAACACTGATAAATTTAGAGGTTTCTAATGTGATGTCGTAATTAAGCATTTTTTTGCGCTTATATTGCAAACGCTGGCTGAACCCTACGAGATAGACCAAAATAATGTACTACAGTATTGTTCACCTTAAAAAGTTCAACAAAAAAGTCCGCGATGGTATATGTCTATCTCTTAGGGATAACCCACCATAACCATTTTTTATCCTTTACTAAAAAGTGATTATTTACGAAGTGATTTTAAACAATACAATATTAATCTTTATCCAATTAAGTACCTCTAATAAATTGTACATTTATTATAGATCAATATGATTTTTACAGCATGTTATTTAAGTGAATATTTCCGAAGATATTACAAATTTAAAATGCAGGGACGTAGTTGTTGCGGCGCCGCGGCGGTACCGACCCGCGGCGGCCGGCCGGGGATCGGGCGGCGCGCGATCTAATATTTTAAATGCGAAAGTAACTCTGTCTGTCTGTTACGCTTTCCCGCTTAAACCTCTCAACCGATTTAGATTAAATTTGGCACAGATATAGAGTAGACCTTGGGAGAGAACATAGGCTATCTTTTTTCCCCTCTCCACCACCCCCACTTGTGCGATATAACGTGTAGTCCACGCGGGCGAAGCCGCGGGCGGGTCGCTAGTCCAGAATAAAAAACAAAACTAGATATTTAGCCATTTGAAGTAACAATTTTCATAGTAACCCAAACATACGTATAGAAAAAAAGAGTTCACAATTCTTATCACTTCTAGCGCATTTCTCGAATTCATCGTCAGCAAACTTAATTTGGTTTTAACAAAAAAGAAATGAGTCTTAATGCAACACGATAAGATCTACAATCTCACATGTTAGTGGAGACGTATGTTTGTTAGAAGTTAAAGTTTGCAAACAATTGTTAGACAATAAGTCCCAGTGACCGTTTTCATATTAGCTCGTAGGTAGACAATGATAGGTTATCAGGTTACCGACAGCGGCGGTATGTCGTAGCCGTAACGTAGGTACGTACATTACATCGACTAGAGACTAAATTAAGGCCAAGTGACAACGAGGCAGGCGGGTCACCTGATGGTAAGTGACAACCGACGCCTATACACATTGGCAATACCAGGGGATTGCTAATGTGTTGTACACCTTATTACAATGCCTTAAAGGCGTACTGGCTCTCAAGTGCAATTGCCGGAACACACCAACAGGTGCTTGACGACAGATTTTCAACTTGAGTATAGGCAGCCAGTTGAGTACTACAAAGTACCCTACCACCGTGCTGTGGTTTCCTCACGATGTTTTCCTTCACCGAAAGCTCAAGCTCATTGTAAGGATTCGAACCCACGACCTTCGCCGCGGTATCCGACGTCTCTTACCACTGAGCTATCATCCCCTCAATTGCTGTGTTCTTAATTCATAGTTTTAAAAGCATGTAAATAAAAAAATCCGTTGAATTTTTTCGCATAAGAACCTTTCTGAAGCTTCAACAAATATTTCGTTGAAAAAAATCAACCAATTTGCTCCAGTGCCATTCGAAATTTGCTCGTAGCAACACATTTAGCCATTCATATTTAAGGTTCCATACCCAAAGATTACTAACAGAAACCCTATCACTAAGACTCTACTGTCCGTCTGTCTGTCATCAGGCTGTATCTCATAGACAGTTAAAATTTTCACAGATGATGTATTTCTGCCGGAATAACAACAAATACTAAAACAACATAAAATAATTTAAAAAAAAAAGAACTAAAACATTTGTAACGAACCCTCGGTGCGCGAGTCGGACTCGCACTTGACCGGTTTTATTATTTATATAGATTGATTTAATAATGTCTATAATAATGTCTTCCAATGAGGTTATATATTTGAAGTAAATAAATAAAAATTATTTATAAACTAATATGGAATATACAATTAAATTATAAACTAAGACTAACTAATATATTACAGATAATCTAATTACACAAATAAAAATAAAAAACTTAAAATTTTACTACACTAAATAGGCCAATAATAATTCTTATTTTGAATTAAGTACATACATACCTTAGACCAAATAAAAAAGGTAGATAGAGCTTTTTTTATTATTATTACAGTAAAGGAAGCCAAATTTGAAAAAGGAAGCCGATCGCGTTCCTTTGCGACGCGAGTCACGCGGGATAACGTACGTGCAGGTCACTTGCTTCACTTTATTGGAGACTATTGTTTACGTACGAAGCGTACTACCTTTTTTATTTTTTCTGTAATACCTAACAAATTCTAGTAGGTTCATTAAAAAAATACAAAGCTAAAATTTACCGTAGACCTTACCGGTGCGTAGGTACCTAATAACTGAAAGTCAGACGGTGATGAAGCCTTTAGAATTATTCATGCAATTAAACAAGTTTGTAAGAAAAAAGTTTCCTTTTCACTATTGTCTTTGGTAAGAAGCCGGACAAACATTATTTCATGGTTCTTTGCCGAGCTGATCTTTGTTTATGGATAAATGTTTGTTAATAGTTGACTTAAGGTAAAATAAAACAGGAATTATATTTTAGCAAACATTTTTTTTTATTTTAAACACAATATTTTGAATCGCTTTCTTCACACGGCCTCTTAAGCAGAGGCTAGATTATGAAAACTTTGATAACTGATATACTTTTAAAGAACGTACCAAATCTATTATAATTATTAATACGTGAAGCAAAAACTTTGGACCCCTTTTTTACGAAAATCACGCGGACGGAGGAGTATGAAATTTAGCATAGTTAAAGTTTATATGGAGAAGGAGTGCAGAAAGCTAATATTTTTATAAAATATGCTTTAGAAATCAATTAAATTGATAAAAAGATAGTACACACACCTTACACTCACACACACATATATCTGTATCCTCCTCTGTTTGTCAAACGATAAACATTTTTTTATTGACAGTTATTGAAAGACTTTTTTCCTAAAAACTTTTTGGTCGATTTTCTATCAGAGGGCGAGCACTAGTTCATGGAAATAAATGTTGTTTAGCCCCTATGTGTGGTGTAGAGTTAACCCCCATACCATTTACCTCAAAAAAGACAAAGGAGCTAGTTGCCCTTGCCCTTAAGGCATTGTAATAAGGTGTACAACACGTTGGCAGTCCCCCTGGTATTGCTAATGTCTATAGGCGACGGTAGTCACTTACCATCAGGTGACCCGCCTGCCTCGTTGTCACTAGTGACATAAAAAATAAAAAATAAAAGTGACATAAAGGTGCGTCTTAAACCTATGACTTTACATCCTTAAATCCTTAGACAGACAAAAAAACAATTAAAAATATATATGGGTTATATTAAAAATAGGGTAATGATATCCTTTTATAATTATTGGGTCAATATAATCAATAATTCATTCCACAGTAAACAAGTCTGTACTATGAGAAGAAAGACGTTTTATTATCTCAAGTGACCTAATTTTTAATCTTTTGTCGCTATTTTATATGGAACTGTTATGATATTCATTTGTTATTTAAAAGAAATTTCTCAGTCGTATCGTTTTGCACTAGTACCTGCCCGGTTTCACTCGCGTGCTCTGGTTCAAAAGTTGCTTATATTCGTCTTCATGATATACCTAAGCTTTTCATCATGCTTGGTGGCGTTGATGCATTTTGGTTGTTACTAGCTGTCCGTGGTTTTACCCGAATTCCCGAAGGATCTTAACTTTTTCCGGGATAAAAAAGTATCCTATGTTTTATTCCAGGATCTGATCTACCTGTGTGCCAAGTTTCATCAAATTCTGTTGAGCCGTTTTTCCGTGATTGAGCAACAAACATCCAAGTGTACAAACTTTCTTACTTCTAACGTTTATACAAAACCCCTTCTTTCCGGTCTCCCTGAGAACTAGGACAAATCCTGGGAAACCCGGTATGGCAACCCAGAATAAGTCTTGACTTTGACTATCCTAAAATATTAAACCAACATTCCTTCCCACAGATCGCCACACACATGACTCCGTAACTGTTGAAGAACCCAGAATTCAAGATGGTTGACACACAGCACTTCTGCCTCCGGTGGAACAACTACCAGAGCAGCATCACCAGCGCCTTCGAGAACCTTCGGGACGACGAGGACTTCGTGGATGTGACACTAGCCTGCGACGGCAAGAGTTTGAAGGCACATCGAGTCGTTCTGTCGGCATGCAGTCCCTATTTTAGAGAGCTCTTGAAAGTAAGTTGAGTTCTATCATGTGTGAGTGTTATAATCAGGGAACGGAGTTGAAAAAGCTAAGCACCTGTCGGTGTGTTCCAGCAGTTGCACTTGAGAGCCAGTTGCCTCAGCTAAATTTAAAAATTCCTTTCCGATTGTTCTCAACCTATGGGCTGACCGTTTTGACCCTCAAACGCGCGTGCGGTGGTAGAGTTGGCTGTCAGATGCTACCAACCCATTTCCGAGAGGTTGATACATGTATGGTACATCATATACGACTGATTTTAGGGTGCCGTACTCAAAGGCTAAAAACGGAATCCCTATTACTGAGACTCTGCTGTCCGTCTGTCTGTCACCAGGCTGTAGGTATCTCATGAACCGTGATAGCTAGACAGTTGAAATTTTCACAGATGCACTTGGCCGGTTTTTGATTTAATTTCAAGAATAGCATCATGGAATAATAGGTACTGTAGGTTTTTGTTTGAGATGAGCACCTAAAAGTAATTGTATTTCCGATATAAGTGATTGTGCTATTGTGTGGTTGGACATCATAAAAAGAAATCTTCATTCTAATGTATTATTAGTACACAATATTATCATTTCATAACTATTTTATGTTGTGTTATACATTTATTATTGTGTATTAAGTCTAGTTTAGTTATGATTTTGTATTCAACTATATAGGTATGGTATTCGAGACAGATTGAATCCGTTTTCTGTATTTTTGATTTAATTTTCATTATTGTTTTCTTTTTATGTATAAAGAAAATACATAAAAAAAATATCGTCACGTTTTGTGTCTGCGATGTACTCCTAAACTAATGAAGAGATTTTAACATATATATATATGTAAATATATCCTCGGACATTTGTTCACACCCGGCTATCTGATCCCAAACTAAACCGAGCTTGTAATATGGAAACTAGATGACTGATATACTACATATACTACTTTTTTTTTTGTAAATACATACTTAAATAGATAATTACACCCAGACTCAGGACAAACAGACATGTTCATGCACACAAATGTCTGTCCTGGATGGGAATCGAACCCACGACCAGCGGCGTGATAGTATAGACAGAGAGATAGGATACTTTTATCCCGGGAAAAGATAATATCCTACGGGAATGCGTATAGATAAGCAAATACAAAAAGGTACAGACTTTTTCTCATCTGCTTGTTTACCGTGTTATCAATAAAAAGCGTGTTAAAAATTGAATCTTCCTTTTCATATGATTCACATTTGCCTAAAAAAATTACTTAGTCGAATTTTGAACATTAGGCGGTTAATCTTTAAATATTTAAATTATGCAGTTAATGTAAATATTAAATATTGAACTTTATAAGAATGTTACTAAGTAGTCTGGTCACATAAAACAATTTGGTATTAGTCATTGCTAGGCAATCGAAGACTGTGCTATATTTAATAATAAAAATAATAAAGCAATTCGTAATGAATATAAAAATGCTAATAATTATTATCATCAAGTAAAAAGCACCAAAAATTTTGTCAGGTGTGGGGTTCGAACCCACGCTCCCTCTCGGGAACCAGAGCTTAAATCTGGCGCCTTAGACCACTCGGCCAACCTGACTTGAGAATAGTTGTTGAAAATTTGGTATATAAGCAAAAGTAACTTAAGTGATGTTTATGCAGCGCTAAAATGTTATGTAATGAGGTTAACGAATCCGTTTTATTATTTTTTAATGCACATATTATTTGAAATTATTTATCACATTGGTCACATCTCAGTTGGTATATTTATTTTTCCGACCTGTGTAGTGATTGAAAGTAGATGCAAATTAAAGTGATTTTTTTTTTCAAAATAAATGAATGCGATGTCGCAGTCAATAAATAAATACTAAAGTCATTAAAATGCCTGTTTCGACGTAGGTTTTAACGAATGTCGCTATGCATATTTTATATTCATTCGAAACGTTATTGAGTTTTTGTTTATTTTGTGAGTAGATATCAAATTTTAATACTTTATGCTATTAAAATTAGATTAATAAACATTAACGCGCGATCTGTTTCTATATTTTTGATCAGATTTAAAGAGCAGTTTTCCAAAATAAAAAAATATCGTAATAAAAAACTAATGAACCACTCTTTTCCAGTCAACACCATGCAAGCACCCAGTGATAGTGCTCCAAGACGTGGCATTCACTGACCTGCACGCCCTCGTGGAGTTCATCTACCACGGGGAGGTGAACGTGCATCAGGGCAGCCTCTCCTCGTTCCTCAAGACCGCCGAGGTGCTCCGCGTGTCCGGACTCACACATAATGATGACGCGCAGGGGGTAAGTGCAAACAATTATGATGAGTAGTAAAATAGTTTTATTTTGAGTTTAGCATCAAAAAAGCTTTGTTGAATCCAGTTATTTTTTAATTTTTCGACTAATGAAGAAAATAAAGTAAAATTTTGATATTTTTTTAGATTTTGGGAAAAAAAAAGAAAAAAAATTGAGCTGCTGTAATTTCGGAAGATTAATTGTTTTCAGCAATATTACTTGAATTTAACTAAAGACGCTTTTACAAGGTTATATTTAAGTTCTACTACGCGAGCTGAATTTCACTGACATTTGGTTAGAAACAGGCAATTACATATAAATAAATGCAATTGAAGTAATTCTATAAAACTATATGCAAGTATGGTGAAGATTATAATAGGAAACTTTAATTCAAAATGTATTTATACTAATGCAATACGCACTTGAATTATTTATTGAAGGTTAAACAATGTTTAGGGTCATGCTACCGCAAAAGTCTAAACGTGCTGTATGTACACAAACTCTATAAAGCTTAAGTCCAAAATATCAAGTTCCCGTTATAAACTGTCGTCAGTATTGTGCAGTAGCTTATACAACATATCTACAAATCATTATTTTCGTATTGGAAAATATTATGGTAATTCCTTATTTATCTTTAATGGCTATAATGTAAATTCAATTACCTATCCTCCAAAATTATCCTCCCATTGTTCACTGGATTAACACTAAGTAGGTACCAATATCACTTTTGTTTTGAACCGGCCCAATCAGCCGCACCAAAACCAGAATCTAATCACACACCTCGTCCACAGCCTCTGCTGCAAACGATGCGAACTTCAACAGCACCATCGCCACACATACCGCCGCACCCGGCACACAGCCAGACGCCGCACGTGCCCCACGCGCCGATCTACACCGACAAGTTGGAGGAGCTCCTGCAGCCGACCTCGTCCAGCGTGCCGTCGATGATGCGCCGCATCGCCCTCCCGCCGCGCCGCACCAGCCGCTCAGCGGATAACTCTCCGGACGTGATCAAACGCCCTCGCCACGACAACAACAACACAGAACAACCACAGATCCATGCAGCTGATTTCTCAACGAAAAATCACTCGATGCTGAATAACACTCGAGCTCATGAACCAGGGAATAATGGCAATGGGATTTCCAACAGCAGCTCGTCACCGTCCCCCGTCAGGTTGATGGATGACGTGAAGAATGAACCCTTAGATATGATATGCCCGTCGAACCCTGACATTGATAGGAGCACGGATGACACGCCGCCGCATCATCAACACCACAGACAACTTGTGAGTTGGTAAAAATCATCCGGTCAATCATCCAGTGGAATCTAAAAAGTATTTTTTTTATTTTGTTGTAGACGACTAACAGCTGCGTTCAAACATAATTATTAATTAGATATTAGTAGCATTATTTCTATAGCTCTTCAATAAACAAAAATGGACATACTTTAAGTAGTAATTCAAAGTCAAAACCATTTATTCAGTTTAGGCCCTAGGAGTATGTGAGTACGGAAGTAAAACTCGCTAAAACTAAAATTATATCTCGCGTATGTACTCAAACAAAATTTGCACCATTTGATATTTGGTCACTTTCAATAGTAGTCAAATTATATTTATCAACACTATTATATTCAGAAAAGTTAATAGAACTTAAAAAAGCATTGTTAATTTTTACTATACAATAAAAAAAATGCACTAAATATATCTTACTAAATTAAAAATAAACTAAATTATAAATAAAACACAGAATATAGATCGCTGTCTATGGGTAACGTGCCCAAAACACTGGCTACGTTACCTCGCAATAGTTGGTTCAATATAAATAATATTAGGTCAATACATAATTTTAAAGTGTTTCCAACAAGTGACTTAAGTATAATGATAAAATTATCTAGTCCAAACAAACATGCCATCTTAGTTCCATGAGGTGACATTGAGATTTACCGAGTATTAGACCCGACGTCTAGCAGGTTAGAATCTATACCCGGAACTCACTGAGTGTCAAATGGCATACGATTGTTATGCGGCGTCGAGTTCAAGTGATGAATAATCGAGACATTAAATCTGCGCCATTTTAGTGCCCCGCTCTAGTGACCGAATGGGAGATTAGAATTCCATTTTCAAAATTTATCGTTAGTATTGTCTTTTTTTTTCTATAGTGTTGCGTTTATTAGTCGACCAAAAACATTCATACCCAGTTTATTTTTAAATAGATGCCATTTGATCTACGAAATATACCCGGTACCTATTTTACCTATTTTTATGAAAAAGTTTAGTTATTTCAAAGTTAGATTGAAGTGTTAACTTTAATAAGTAGTTGACGAGCCGAGATTTTTTGTTGTTGTTGCTAATAACATTTTTAATTTGATTCGTCGAGAAATGAGCTCTGTTTTTTTTTCTGCGAAATATACTTACTTTGATTAAAAACTTAGGTTTTTCCTTTTTATTTATCTATGACAAAACGTACTTATTTGTCAATTTTTTTTAAACATACCGTCTTATATAGTTCAAAGATTAGGTAACATAAAGTGCGGCAGTATTAATGCCTACGTTGTTGATATCGCAGGGAGGGGGCCCGCCGTCACGTGGCAGCTCCAACGACGCCGAGGACCGCACACCGCCCCCGCAGATGCCCCCCTCGCCGTTCCTAGTGCCACCTGACACAAAACTCTTCCCGTCATCTAATACTTACAGCTTCACTTTGCCGTCGTTATCCGATCACTCCTCATTGGCTGGTAAATATATTTATTTTCATATCTAAAGATATTAAAGAAACCCATTTAAATAAAATAAAAAAAAATAATAAAAGTATAATGTATTAAATTGAAAATCCTGGCTCAATAAAGTGTATATTTTTACCCGACTCTATATCACAACCTTTTCATTTCCTTTTCTTTCTTTTTCTAACAACAGAACTGCTACGAAACCACAACAATAATATTGGATAACCTAAAGATAGGCAGCCATTTTTTTAGGATTTTTTCATGCATGGTGAATATAGAGAATGCATAAGAACTGTATGGTGTTTCCAGGTTTGCAGAGTCCGCTGACACCTGACGGCATGGCAAGCACATCTCAAGGTGAGTGACAGCTTGTTTAGCAACAAGTTTATTTTATGCATTACTTACATATATTGAAACAAACGATATTTTTAATGCACTGTCTGTCGTATGCCACCATCACCGCTTCCTCTCTGCTCTGTCATTAGTAGGTTTATATATCATTATTAGGTTCTTTTTATTATTTAAAAAATGTATGAGGCAATTATCACGTGACATATTTGTTTTTATATATACATATATATATATACTATTTATGAATATATATTATATATCTTAACCTCTGTATATGTCTTCATTTTGTGCTCTGTGTTCTGTATTTAAAATTATTAATGTTAGCTTTTTGTGTTCTGGTTCGATGGAGACATTTAGTTATAAATGTTTTTAAGTTTTTCAAACTATAGACGTTTCTGTTGAATGTGAAATGTTTATCATTGAACCAAAGCGCAATGTGGCGTGCATGTTATCGTATTGTAACATAGATTAATGTATACTATACAAGGAAGATATGCTAGCTTGTTTTCTAGATGTGATTTGGAAAATGTGTGCTAGGAAAATCCCCTCACTCCCGTGTCTCCGCATTAGGTTCTTTCCGTTATTTTTATTAATTTTGCAAACTTGTTTATATTTTATTTTAATTTCATTATAATTTTCCGAACCGTTCTACGATCATAAAAAATAACGTTTAATCGCACTCTACTTTGTAGTTCAATTGGTTACAAATGAACATTGTTGTAGAATTTAAAAACTAAATTACGCAAAAGAAGAACTCACAAATTAGCTTCCAAGAAAATCGATTACAACAAAAACTTGAATGAGTAACGAAATAAATTTTATTTACCTACTTGAATGCGAAGCATATCGTTTCATGAATCATTTCTAAAAACACTCTCAAATTACACACAATCACATTGTCTTGGGAAACGAGAATAACACATTAAAACAAACGGGTTACATCCAAGATTGGACAATGGATTTTTAGTTACGGTATTGGTTTATTTAATTAAAAAAAACTATAATCATTGATGAATTAATCGCTTTGGACATAATAATACACACGAAACGTCCCACAGGTTGTTATGAAATAACAGATGATATTATCACACACATTCATTGCCGTAAAGCTTTAACTCGAGTTATAGGCGAGAGCAAAAACATGCGTATACTAATACCGCTTCGCACGACCCGACGGATGGCTATCATCAAATTATAAAGGGGGGTGGCGGTGCTTATAAAGAGGCTACGATAAGGAGAGTGCATTAAAAGTGCGTTCGAAGCTTCGATGGGGCTAACTGCTTGTGTTGTGACCAGGTGGCGCCCGCACCCCCCCGGAAGATTACAGATGTGAGCCGTGTAACAAGAGCCTGTCGTCCCTCACGCGGCTCAAACGACACATTCAGAATGTTCACATGAGACCGTCCCGCGAGCCCGTGTGTAACATTTGCCGGCGGGTATACTCCAGCCTGAACAGTCTCAGGAACCACAAGTCCATCTACCACCGCAAGCAGCAACAACCGTCCGCTTCCGCCGGCCAGGGGCCCTTCTACCCGGTCAACTGACGCCCGCACCGCCAGCGCCGGCGCACAATACAATTGCCATACGAAAATATGTTGCCATTCGAAGAAACAAAGCTGCCATCCTAACCACCTAAAACGCCATAGTCTTGCCCGTAGAAATTTGTTAAGTTTACATTTTTAAAAAATGTAACACGATATGTTCCTAACATTTGTATATAGCATAGTATGCATGCGCATCGCAAACTTTATCTTATATGTATCTATAATTTATTATTAACGTAAATAAAAACATGTAATTAACGCTTTGGTGCGTGTGCAGTGCGTCGGTATCTGTATTTGTGTTTCGAGTATAGGTACCGACGTCGCTGCGCTAGCACTGACTCGCCTGTCTGGAACCAATTGGGACATCTATGATCGGTACACGCATAACCACCAACGTTTTTTTTATTAAAAAAAAAGACAAGCGCATTAGTCAAATTCGAATTTAGAACACGTTGAATTGCCTCTACAAGCCAGGTTCTCAAAATTGCCACACGTTAAAATTGAGTAGTGGTACAATAATTGTGCCAATTGGTTCCTTCATAATGGGACCCGTTGGATGCGAGCGGTCGCAGTGGTGTTGGATACGATCTGCCTTGTGCGCTGTATGTATGTACATGACATGCAGCGTGTAGGTGTATAGGTGTGTAGGTGTGTTGAGTTGACTAATGCGCTAATGTTGGTTGTTATGTGTGGGCCAGGCACAGTGGGCCCCCTGGGCGCGGGCCACCGGTGCGAGGTGTGCGGCAAGCTGCTCTCCACGCGGCTCACGCTCAAGCGGCATACGGAGCAGCAACACCTGCAGCCGCTGCACTCGGCGCGCTGCTCCCTCTGCCACAAGGTGTTCCGCACCCTCAACTCGCTCAACAACCATAAGAGCATCTACCACCGCCGCCAGCGGGGCTTGCCCCACCAGACGCAGCCGCAGAACCTCACCACCAGTCCTGACACTAAAATCAATGCACCACACCACAACATCGACTTTTACAAGTTCAAAGATCAATTCAATGTCTAATTTATGTTTCTTTTTTCCTTACTCCCAAAAAAGTAACAATTTTTTTATTATTATTAACTTTACTATAAATCTTTAAAGGGATTCGTTGATATATTTTAATTATTATTTAGATTTCTATTTTAAATATTTATTTGGAAATTTGAACTTGTAGGTTCTATGCGTTGATCATGACAAACACATGACTCATCACATTTTTTTTTAATGTCAACAGTTTGACTAACATTCCAATATAGCGAGGGCTGCATACATCGAGGAAATTATTATAATTTTTTTCTCAAAAAGGTATGACGTAAAAGGACGCCCTATAAGTGCAATACTGCGGTATATGATAATTCCTGAGTTTTTTTTAACTTATGTTAAAATGTGCGACAATAAGGCGAAGAGAAAAAAATTAATATTTTGAGAAAAAGATGAAAAATCTTGGTGCTGTAAATTTATATATTAGGCTTAAATTTATTGAAAGAAGAAAAGAACAGTGTTCGTGTAAGTAACAGAAGAGGCATATTGTTTTCAATATTGTGTTCATTATTATTCGGCAATTTATTTATTTCTCTTAATTACCTGCATGATCTCACTCTTAGATATTTATACGAGATTACTAAAAAAAACTATTTAAAAAACATTATATACACAGATGTATAATTGGCTTATGAGGCTTTTCAAATTGAATTTATAAATATTTTAATGTTTTTGTTCATTTGACTTTAAGACTGAAATGTCCAGGAAAACGCACCAATATACCCAAAAATGGATTTGTTTTTTCAAAAATATAATACCACTCGCAGACAGCACATTACAGAAATATACCGATTTTTTACAAAAAACACACACAATAAAGAAATTAAAAAAACAACAGAATGACATCACACACCATACAGAGGTTTATTTTCAGAGTTGTCTATTATTTTATTATTATATCTTTTTTTTTACTTATGACAAACCGTTTCTATAATTTGAGGCCGTAAGTAATTTCCTGATGATTTCAATTTCTTTTCGAAATTATGCATATTAAATTATTGGATATTTAGCAAAGTGAATCGCAAGGTGCCATCGAAAACAAATTGAATATGGCTATTTTATTATTATGTTTAGCTTAGTCAGATATTTGTTTTTTTTTTTATTTGCAATTAGTTTTTATCACAATCTTGTGTTCGTTTCTTATTATTATTGTTTCGTTGAGCCTTAGTAGAATAGGTTTTTTTTCCTTATTTTTTTGCTTTTCATATTAATTTTATCTTTCAACTTAACTTAATTATTTTTGTACATTTTAAAGTAATTTTCAAATTTGTTGCCGTTTTTCGTTGTACAGTTTGTAATTACACTACACATTATTATTATACATATATAGGTAATAGTATATTATAATTATAACAAAATATAATTCTCAGTGTTGAAAATGTTCCTAAATTTGAACAGTGAATTTTTAGTAACTACTTAAAATTAGATATCAAAACGTTTACAACAGTTTTTTGCTTGCCATATAAAATAATAATTATAGTAGTATTTATATTATTATTATATTAAACGCCTACGATGTGCAAGATAGAATTAATGAAAAATAATTTGCAGTCTTATTAACTTAACGCATAGAGTGGATTTTAGTGTTATCCTAGCAAGCCTTGTTTATTGCTAGCTAAGGTGCAACTGATACTCAAATTGCTTCATATTTTTATTGTAAGCAATCAATATTTGGCATTGACAACAATTATTTAATTAGTTGGAACATTTATAATTCATAAAATGTATTACTCTTTATATATTATAGGTACATAAAAAAATATTCTAGCTCATTATAATACATCACTATTTTTCAAATGGACATACAACTGAATGTGTCGATAAATATCAATATTGTTACATTTTCTTTTTAATGAGTAGCGTTAAGGTATTAAATGTAAATGTTAACACATAATTTATTGTAAAACAATATACACTTTAAGTAATTATTAGTGCCTGCTTTACATAATTAATATTGTGTTCTTATTGATGTAAAAAAAGACATATTTTGAGGTAAACTTGTAAAACATTTAGGAGTAGTGTTGGAGTGGAGACACTTTAATACCTAATCGATCAATGCTTTACTTCGACTAACAAGAATGAGAGGCTTCCTAAAAACTTTTGAACACTAATACGTACGTTATGTATAAGATTCTGTTGTTATTGCTAGATACATAAACGCTTAGCCATTACAATTGTTTAGTTATTAGTAAGCTTATTACTTTGTCCAATTGGAAGACTAGAAGATTTGGTGCTAAATTGGTATGATCTTTGTATTAGGTGAAAAATTAAAAGAAAGTAATTGATTCAAAATTAATTCGCAACATTCCGTGTCTTGTCACGTGAGAGTGAGACATATGAAAATGTTAAGTTTTTATTTGCAAAATAATAAAGATTGCAAACAACCTAAAACGTAGGATTGTTGTTTGTTTTTGTCTAGTAATTTAGTAGTAGTTTTTTCTTGTTAATTTGGGTTTGGGAAATTAAGTTAGTTAAATATGTAGGGTAAGATTCAATCTGAATTCAATAGATAATAGCATCTATTATACATGTTTACTTTACAATTACAGGGATGTGCTGCAATGGCAGTACGGTAATCATTTGGCTATTATTATTATAGCACCAAACGATGATAAAAAGGAATTTATTTATTAATTAAAATATGTCTCGGTTTGTATTTTAATAAAAAAAATTGCCAAAATCTAATAAGCGCTATAGACTGACTAGACTAAGTACGCGTTTGAATTGTACACTTTTAGGCGTATTTTATAGATAAAAAAAAATATGTACATTATTTACTAAATTAATTAATAATTTTATAATGGAAAACATATATCGCACTGAAGGCGAAAAGTCAAGCGTGATTAATTTTGGTATTAACTCGAAATTATTTGTGATTCAATGATCTTGTTTTGAAATGTAGGTGCTAAGTTATTTTGGGATCTCAGGGGGCCTATGAGGTCCCCGTGAGTTTTAATGGGCGAGAACTACACCGTGTTCTAAGGAGCAGAACACATCCCTGTCGAAACTACATTAGTTAGGATCTTAGCAAGTTTAAGACTGTTTCTGTGACCTGTGTTTAAGTTTTTTATCTTTCTAAAGTGTTAAGGAATTTTTTTTCATGCTCGCTCTATCTCGAGCGTGCTCGACTTTATCCAATGTGTTCTTATACTTCTTGTTGGCATTTTTACTTATTTTATAAGGGATCTAAATTAATTTATTGGTTGTTGTATTGAAATTTTATATTATTTTTTTCTTAAATTATTATCTATCCATGAATCTAGTTTTTGTTTGTTAATTGGCATCTGTGTAATGCAGTCCATTAGATATTTATTCACTCGTACATATATTGTGCCAAAAACTGTAAAGTTTTAATTATTTGTCTTCCATAAAGCACATTCAAAAGTTATGTGTCGAAATATATAATTTGAAATTTTATTAATGGGCTGCAATTAATTATTAATAATTATCTAATAAACTAGTTCAAAATGATTTCACGTCACTTTATACTTAAATATTTCATCGAAAAATAGTTCTTTTTCCTTTCTTAATTTTAAATTTTAAAATAATTGAAGTAAACTACTCATAAAATGTAATTGTAATCGTTAAACCGACCTTCATAAATCCTAATATTGATGATAATGGCGTTTTTAATAAAAACAAATATACAAAAAAATATTGCAAGTTTTATTAGAAAAACCTACTAATCTACCCATCCATTTATAGGTACCTATTGTTAATTTTGTCTGATAGAGTATTATTTTTACAATATAATAGTACGACACACAGCACTAATAAGATTTGTAAATTCGAATTTTGAAACACGCTTAGCATATCTAGTTTTCCGTTTCGCCTGAATATTTACTTTCCGCTTTTAATGCATGCTGTTTGTTCAATAACACAGTACTCATCGGCCACTGTAGCTTCGCCATCATTTCTATTTATTTTCTTTATTATTTTAAAAATTTTCATTTAATTATTATTTAAGTCACTTTAATTTTGTTCTGTTTAAAAAAGTTTCCATCGAAGAAAAACATTGACATTATTTTCAAAAGTTGCCATGCTAAATTAAAATCTCCCAGATAGGTGATATTATTTTTGTTATAATTTCACGCGCGTACGGGGACCAACCCCACATTTGTTTTTTGTTTTTTCGATCTGTTTACAGGTAAAAAGTTGTTCTCGTGCTCCTTATGCGGGAAGGTATTGTGCTCAAAGGCCTCGTTGAAGCGGCATATCGCCGACAAGCACGCCGAGAGGCAGGAGGAGTACCGGTGTACGATATGTGAGAGGGTATACTGTTCAAGGAATTCACTGATGACCCATATTTACACCTACCACAAGTCGAGGCCCGGGGAGACCGATCAAATCCGGTTTTTTTAGTGACTACTTGGGCGGAGTTGGCGCGACGTGCGGCAGTACTCATCTAGCAAAGAGAACCATCATGAGACCAACGTACACCCATCCGCCGTACTTACCATCACTCACAAAGGTTAGAATTTGTTTAATAGACAAACGAACAAACAGTACTTAGGATGAAACGATGCTAACTCATTAACAAGAATTTTTCAAATTATTTTCCTTGTCCGATTAGAATTAAGTTAGGGTTAAGGGTCCTTTTTCAGAATTTTACGTTTTCTATTATTTCAGTTGATTTTATTATTATTTTTCTTTTTTTTTTCTATTTAAACCCCCCTGAGCCGAAGACCCCCTCCCATCGGGTTTCGCAGTTTTGACGTTGTTGTGTTGCTTGGAGCATGCTTCTATCATTTTTGTTATCACGTGTTTCTGTGTCATTGTGGTTGAGAGAATTTCCTTAAGATTTTGAATATTATAAAAACTCGTGATTACTGTGTAGTTAGTCAATGTGTACAGTGCATTATTATTAGTATTATAATATTATTATTAACCTCATACATTGTACGTATTATACAAATTATAACCTTATTAAAGCAATGCATTCGATTTACAAATCCATGAACTATCTGTACTAGATGCCAGCTAACAAAATTTACCCCAATTTTGTGCAATTAACTGTCGTCGCAATATTAACCAATTTGAATATTCGATTTTCGGTTGCAGCTGTCCCGCCCCTTCGAATGCCTCCGCCGACAGCCGGCGGTATCAACGAGCCACAAGAGTGTCCTTACTGCCGCAGGACATTCTCTTGTTACTATTCCTTGAAACGACACTTCCAAGATAAGCACGAGCAGTCAGACACGCTGTACGTGTGCGAGTTCTGTCACCGAAGGTACAGGACCAAGAACTCGCTCACCACCCACAAGAGCTTGCAGCACCGGGGCTCCAGCGGCATGCTGAAGCGGCTGCTGAAGACTTCAGCGCTGCACAGCGCTCTGGCGCCGTCGCCGCACCACCTGTTCGACCTCGGCGCCAGCGAGCACGGCGCGCAGCTGCCGCCCGGCCTTCAATGACCACAAACCATGGCATAAATCGGTGGCAAAGCTCCCTGTTCCAAATAAACTCGGTTACGATACGACATCGAGCATATTTGAAATATGGTAAAATGGACGCGGACACGAAAGGGATAGCATCATTAATGTGCAATATAACGGACAATGCCAAAACAATGCAGGATGACGCCGCATTTATATGGTTAATCGTATTATAATTAGTAAAATATTGACGTTTAGGATTAAAAATTACATAAACAGTATTGTCGCACGCGACTTATAGAAGTCGCCTAGTGTACGCTTCGAGGATCGGACTTCGCTTTGTGACTAATGTAAAACAGTACGCAAGCTACTGGCATTTTCTAGTGAAGATGTTCAAACAGTGTTCAATAATGACAATGTAATCCAGAGCAATACTAAAGTATTAATATTTCTAGTACTGCCAAAATTATGCCAACTGTATTCTAAAGAAAATACATTTTTTTAAATCACTTTTCGATAAATGTCTAGTGTCAAATTAGATTCGGTAACTGTACAAAAAAGAGAACGTACAAATTTTAAACAGTAAATTTTAAAAATGCAAAGAAAATATTTTTTAATATAACTTTTTTCGGAACGCCAAATCTAAATTAATAAAAAAAATACAGATTATTTAGGAATTAATTACCAAAAAAATTAGATTAAAGAAACTGTTGATGTTGAGTAAAAAAATTAAAGACTTCTTAGAATCTGATTTCGAAAGTACAAAATTTTACGTCTAAATTGAACAATATAAATAAATCTATTGTATGTGCATTTTGCTTCAATAAAATAATGAGTATGATCAATGTACAAGTAGCCGTGCCTTCGTTCGTCTCATGAGGTCTCATGTCATTAAAACGTGCTCTAGAAGTATAGTATACCTGAACTGATGCGGTATGCGTACATGAACGGTTGACGAACGAATAATGACGGTGACGTTTCGAAAAGGGGAAAATACGACGGGGTTGCCATACTCTGGTGAAATCCTTGAATACAGGGTTAAGAGTGAGTAAAGTGAAGTAGGAAATAGAGGCGCTGGTAAGCCTTATCGTGGGTCTTCGAAAAGCAGTTCGACGATCGTATACGTGTGCATGATTTCAAATCATGAACTAAACAATTAATCATTTCTTCTGTATAAAAATACGTAGGTTTTAGGTATTAATTAATAGAATTATATTTAATCTGTATCCATTTTCGGATTTCTCTCTATGAGTGTATAGTGGTTCTTATTTAAATGTCGACCAACGTAGCGAACGTCTCGTTATTGAAAATTTATTAGATTATTATTATTATATTATTATTATTATTCTCAAAAATAAATCTTAGGATTACCTAACCATAAGATGGCTGCAGATTTGTATAAAATTTATTTTTATTTACTTATATTGTAGGAAATTGCTTGGGTACCGCATTCGTAATGGGAATTAACATATCTATCCAGGGTGAACATTGATAACAATTTCATATAATATAATATCATATTTAAATCAGGATAATGTTAAACCGACATATCACAAATAGTAAAGTATCCCTATGAATACATATAAAAAGGAAAGTATTTAACACCGTGATATTCCACAAAGCCAAAGAAAACAAAAAGTAATCGAGGATATTTGCTGACGTGCATTTATGTCCTGTAGGATAAAATCTATTAAAATAAAAATCTTTCTGAAAAACTATATACCTACCTAATTAAAAATATTTAAAAATTTTGTATTGTGCCATATCCATTTATTTTGTAAAATAATATGATCTTTTTTCATGTTTCGGAGTTTACGGACATATCAAAATAGTCACTCAAAGTGAACTTGGAAAAACAGCGAGTCAATGCAAACTTTTTCAATACCCTTCAAAATAATGAATATTATTTTTTGCATTTATTTTCCGATAAGTTACTTCGGGTTAAGGTATTATTTAGGATTTTTGTGTTTTGCTATCTATTTCGGAATGTTACATATATGTGTACTTTGTGATATCAATTTAATTACATTTAATGGAAGTTTAACTTATAAGTTTATATTTTATCCTCAGCCTTTGAAAGCAAACAACATAATATTGCTAGTTGCATTATTTTGAAATAATTCAGCGCTTTATTAACGGAAATATATTTACGCGTGGGGACGCTCTGACACTAATCATTTTTGAAATCATACATTCCCAAAACAAGATTTGGTGAATTCAAAAATGGCTGGTGTTTTTTTTTAAATGTAACGTTCCCAGTGAGGATGTTTCCCTCTTGTATAACGTGTTTACCTCCATTTTCGTAGTACCTCAATATTATATTGTTTTATTAATATTTTTATTTCAATGTTACACTGACTGTTTAACCTAGATTTTGTTAAAATACAATACCATCCGTTGGGTAAATAAAAGTCATAAACAACTTATCTGGAGCTTAGAAGAGAAAATAACAAGCGGGTAGTTTGAATTGTAAATATTTGATAAGTTAGTAATACATACATATGACGGATCGTGGCATCGTTCGGGAATAGACGCCTCGTGATATTATTAACTAAATATTAAATAGATAAAATCAATCATGGAAAAGGATTTTTATATATTCTAATAATGGATTAATTAATAGTAAAACGTAGAAGTAGGGACCGTAACATTTTTTTTAAAATAATGTTTATTGTTTTCGCTGTGCAATTAATTATTTCGTGACGATTTGGCTGTTTTAATAAGCTTATTGTTGACTGCTTCGTTGAAAAATTGGGGTTTTTGTTCCCACCAATTTGGGTTTTGTTGAGTTCCGTTTTTGGGATGAGTGTTTCTAAATTTTTGATCTCAATCGATAGCTGCGCATAACATCATATTTGGAGACAGCCGTTGGTGATGTTAGAATTGTTAGGTCTATTTTTAAAATTTTGTGTTAAGTTTGGATGTGTCGGCAAAAAGTTTTGGAGTAATCACAACCGCAGCAGGAAATTAAAAAAAAAACAATGGCTACGTACATTAAATAACAGCGAAACAATAAAGTAATAAATTGCAATGTATACCAAAATACTGCATTTCTAAATAGTAAGATGAAAGTGAGAAAACCCTTTCTTTATATTTATAATAATGAACTTTTGAATTTCGCAATATAATTTTTCGCTTCTTCGCCAGTTAATTACGTTAAGTTTAATAATGAAATAATATAAACCGCCTGTGTTAGTTACAAACTATTGTAACACACAGTATAATTAACAACGGTATGCCTTCATTACAGTACAACTTTATCAATAACCTACAGTAGGTAAATAAGACGCTATACTTTAAAATGACGGGGCAAACATTGAGAAAAAATAATCTCAAATCATGGCACAAATATTCTCTTATACAGGTTAAGTGTCCGAGATAAAGTTCTAGAATTTATGGACTTTTGTCTATGTCACGCAAATTAAGTATTTCAAGATTATTCATAGATTCTAAATGTTACGTTCGTTTCATTAAATTTTTCTTACAGACATAATGTATACGTATAAGCTCTCTTAGGTTTTTGAACCCTTTATGAAAGTCATTTTAAAGTATTTTCAATTTTAATTTGCATAGGCCGAATCTTTTATCGATATTGCCAGAATTGGAATATATTTAAAAAAAACGGTCTGCTAGAGTTTACCAATCACTGACCTCTATTAAAATACGCTGGACTGGCTATCCATACAAAATGACAGCTATTTGCTGTGCCGATTCAAAGCGCCCCCAGTGACAGACGTGAGAGTTCTGAGAACTAATAAGATTGCAAATGGCCCTTGTTTGTTGATTTTACGCTAAGTGTCTCTGCGGAATATATTAGTTCCATTCCCCCACACTGCTGCCGTCAGCACCGTCAGCGCCAAAATGGCGATTTTCAAATAGGCACATGAAATTAACAGCGAGTCAGTCCAGCGAATTTTAATAGAGGTCAGTGTTACCAATATATTTCTCACTGGCATATATCCTGTCTTATTTCAACAATAGAAAAAAGATATAATAAATATTTAGATTTATGTCAAAATGGTCATTTTTCTCACCTAACATAACTCAAGTTCACAAACATTTTCACAAAACTAAATATACTAACATCAGTTTTTAAGGAAACAAAAATGCTTTTATAATATAAGTATTACCTCCATAATTTTAAGTATTACCTCCAACTATATCATTTAATTTTTTACGTATTAATTAATATAGCAAGTGAAATTCTGTCGCGACTCAGAGTTATCATATCTGAGCCAATGTATTTATGTAATAATATGTATTACTTTAAATCAGAATACAATGGTAACAGGACGTAACTATACAGTAAACATTTTTATATTTATCATTAATATATTGTAAATGTCAAACAAAATATTAACAGTTGTTACATAGTTTTCCCATACACACATTATTTTTGTTGAACCATTTCCATATTTAAAATGCAATAGTATAACGAATGATTCCATTTTAATTCATAGCCAATGTGAGCTCAAAGTTAAAATGGAGTCTAATCGTAGCCAGTACCTACAATAGTTATTTATATAAAATAATTTAAAATTGCTCAACCAGAGAATTGATAGCCGTTTTTAAGAATAAATCGACATTTAATAAAACGACTTAAACATCCAAATTAAGGTTTAATTACACTTGATCAACTCAACTCAACACCTGAGTTGAGTTTAAGTATTTCGCTCCTTACTTAGAAAAACATTAAATTAAATAAGCTAAAATTCCATCAAGTTTAATTAAATCTTAACTAATCAGATTATAAACTAAAACAACAAATAAATTAAGAATACAGACATTTACTCGATCTAAAAAGTTAGTTAATTACTAGTTGAGTCGATGTATTCTTGAGTCAATAGCTTTAATATATATAACAGTATCTTCCACTTTAACGTAATATACTTAAATATAATATAACAGTTTTAGCAATAGTTTCCAATCTGCCAATAGTACCTCAATATTAAATATAGGTTACATTATTACTACTCTTAACAATAAGTAATAAATATAGCAGGTTTTGCATTTTCAAATATAAAATGTCATGGCATCCAAATTATAGTTTCGATTGTATTTGCTTTTTAATTGGTTAGTAGGGATAATTTAAAAAAATCCCAGACGAAAGTGCATATTTGTTTATTTTCAAAAATAAGTCTCGGAAAATTCGTAACATATAATTAATAATGATAATTAAATCTGCTAAGCCTACAGTGATTAGGTACATATAGTTCCATAATTCAAAGTGCACTTATGACGTTTATATATAAAAATAATAAGTATTATATACTAAGTAGTACATACATTGAGCAGCTCTCTGGTTGAGTAATTGTCGTTGAATAAACATTTTTTACAGTACATAAATAAAAAAAACATATTTACAATATACATAATTATGACTACAATATACTGACAGTTAATGCTAGAAGTAACTTTTATCTACAGATAAAATAAGGTGGTGGTACAATTTTGCTAAAAAGATAATAAGAGTCATATTTCTTTATTTTCACAGCGATCATTCAGTTGTCGTCGGGTTTTTTTTTTACAGCTTGAGCAGAAATAATGTCTCAATTTTGTTAAATGTTACTAATAAATGAGCTATTAATACTAACTCGATTTTATAGTAAGTAAGTAAGTTAAATGCACTTTTTTGCAGAATTGTACCATTATCACTTGTTACGCTTGGTGACACATTTTATACACAGAAATATTTTTTTACGAGAATACAATTTATATGTGAAAGTTAATTAAGTGGCAATTCTAATTTACTGCACTATATTTTGCTGACACACTTAGGTTAAGATTTTTTCTTTTTTTCGTAATTTAATGCACGATCTGCGTTTTAATTAGCAACGATATTTTTTCTTTTTCTTATAAGCTAACGTCTCAAGTGATACATACTCTTGACACAACAAAATAAAAAGAAATAAAAATAATTTATTATAATTAACGAAGACGATATAATTATGTAGAATTAAGAGTAAGTACCACTTATGACACTTTAATAAGCCTAAACTAATATTGTGTTATTATTGTGTAAAAGTTATAGTTTGCCATCGTTGATCAAAGAAGAAAAATATGTGTTAAATACATTTAGTTAATGAGTTTTGTTATACTTTTAGATGATCGGCATGGGTCCGGAGGGGAGAAATGTACAAAAATGTTTCATAGTATTGTGTATCAATCGAATAAGATTAGGTGTGGCAGGACCGAAGGAAAATCTACCATCGATCGAACGGTATACGGTCCAATATTTAATGAATCTTGGATCGGATATGTGACAATCAGACTATACCGTTTAGTCTATGGAGGTTTATCGGACCTATAGAGATTTAGGGCTTCTCTGAAAATTGTTGTAAGTTATAAAATACCTTTCAGATGGTGAAGACACTTAAAGTACTATTATTGTAGGAAGTCGAATTAATGAATTGGTAAAGTTAAATAGCCACTGAAATAATGATAAATAAACAATAAGTATTGTAAGCAATATTGTAGTTTGAAATTGTATTAAAAACTTATGAGAATGGGGAATTTCGTAACTATACTTTTGTATTACAAAATGGTAAATTTTCATCTTCCTCATTTAGGTCGGTAATTAATAAAGTATTTTTTGTTATTAGCAAGCGCCATCTATGGCGATGATATTGATATTCTGAAGTAACGTATATTCCTTTCCCTATATTTATTTAGGTTTCTATTTCAACTATTAACGTTTAGTATTTTATGCAATTTGATGACACAAAAGTATTGTAAAAATTCCCTACTAACTCTGTTTTCAAAAATTCGAAGGTTCACATACAAAATTATTTTATTTAAAAAAAAAAATATCTTCAATATTTTTTTAATGAATGTGTGTGGTTAAAATTTTTATTCGATAATTGCTTACGAACATCATTAGCCTTAATTTATTTATTAATATTAAAGTGATATTTTGAGAAGGTTACAAAAAAAGCTTCAAAAGTAACTCTGAGCGATATTCGTAAGTGATTATTGTCTATTACATCTTCGAGTTTATGGTTAAGAGGTTGTATCTGATCATACCTAGGTCTATTTATTCATGATATTTCAGTGATTGTTGAACAGAGCGTGTCTTTACTTGTTTTGATGTTGTTAAATATATGTGGTTAAGGAATCAAATCGGGTCGAAAGTTGATAGTTAACATATCAATAGTCGGAATGATTAGTACTGTAAGTATCTTTGAATCTGACTCTTTAAAAATAACACTTGGTTGTTTTTAAGCACTTTTTAGGTTTCTTTATTGAAATCATTTCGAATTCTCATGCGAAGTATAACAGTTGGATGTAATAAAAGTATAAAATAAACTCGCAGTGATTCCATTGATGATGCGTCATTTTTATTATTTCATTTTCTGTTTCCTATAAAGCACAAATATATTAAATTCGATAAAAAAAAACTTGAGAGGTGTCAAGGGACACCCGGATGGAACGAAGTTATATAAGTCGAGAGAGTATATTATATAAAAAAAAAAAACATTTATTATATATATAAATAGAAATGAAAATATCTGGCTTGCTTTCTATAAGAGAGAGACAGACAGAGAAACATGCGCGCGCCGCACAGCTTACAATAGCTTACTACACACAACTGTAACCGACAGTGACACAAAAAGTGTCGTAAGAATTTTTTCCGTCTAGCCCCATTTCACAACGCGCGATAAGGAACTTCGTTCCAAAATTAACACCAACTCACTTGACATCTTTTTATGAAGGATACCTAACCTACGAACGCGGAGTAATAGGTAGGTGGGTAACAAAACATTACAAACTGTACTTTTTTTTATACTGTGTTATCTACATATGAATGAACGTTTTTTTTTCGAATTTAATATATTTAAAAACCTACCTACTTGATCCCCTTGTTTCCCTATATTTATTCCTTTAGTGTAAGAATTAATCATGATAATAATACATCATAATTATAATGGAAGAAACAAAGGAGTACAAAGTAACATTTTTTCGATGTTAAAAATTAACATTAAAAATAAATATATTGAAATACCTGATAATAGTTTTTATTCAGTATTCTAAGAGTATTCTTCTAAATTATATTATGTATTGTAATGCTAGCTCAGGTATAGCAAAATACAGAACGCGGCCGCTTATTAAAACCTTTTAGTAGCTAGCTGATATACAAATTCATTAAACCATTGGCTCCCAACAAGAAGGAAGTGCACTAAACATTTTTGCTTTGCGATTTCAAATTTTACATAATCTACCGTCGTCGTGAGGTTAAATATAAAATATTTTTTAACTTTTTCCTGAAAAAAAGTAGTATTCGATTAATCTTCTAAGCGGGTATCCGATTTTTACTTTTCCGGGTAGTTATTATCTTAGTTTCCGAACGATGACAAAGATGTCAAAGTTTGACAGATAGTTGTTTTAGTGTTGCCTATAATACCGATAGTTCAGTATTTTTAGTGATTTCTGCTGAAGTTCGCAGTTTTTTTTTAAGTTAAATCTAAGTACATAATAACCTAAGATTAAATGAAGTGTTAGTAATTAATATATTTAATTACGATTCTGTATATTGAGATTTTTTAAATTATGTAATCGTTAAGTGTGTCCAGGCGATTATTCCGTAACTATTAAAGATATCAAAAAACTTTAAACTGATATCGAAAGTACGTTACTTAATCAGTAAAATGACATCAATTACTTTTTTTAAATCAATCGAGAAGTATCCAAAAAAATTATATTAAACACTCCCATACATTTAGTATGAGATTAGTAGAAAGGTTTTAGTTTCCTTATTTTAAGTGGTCTAGTACTCAATTTACCTTAATCTCCTTTTACAATTACGTATGATATGATAATAATGATTTTCAAGTAGATATACGTGTAGATTAATTTATCTTACCACTTCAAATTAGTAATAAACCTTGTTTCAATATCGCATTAATTGGAACTGGCTGAAAATCAACACACTACAAAATCTGCTTTGAATACAAAATTTTGTACTCACTAAGAAATAAATGATATTCAATTAAAATACAGTTTTCTTACTTTGTTAGGTTAATAAACAGTTTCCTTTAATATCAGTAGTAACCTAAAATAACCTTTTAAAATTCTGATATCGTATCTACTGAATTGTTTTTTTCTATTACTGGCATTACCGATCGCGTTAGTCAATGACAATTATTTGAATGGCACTGACAGACATAGAGACAGAAAATGTTATTTTGAATTGATTCTTATGTTCGCACGTGTTTTCTATTTACTATTCACTGGAAATACAATGTTAATGAGTTCAAAATGGATGCGTATGATATATTTAAGAAGTTAACTAAAGGTTTGACGTTTAAGCAGAAGGTTCTTGGTGTGAAAAACAACGTAAGTATACATTATAACCTATATACTCTTCTCTACAATCCATATTTCTCTACGAACCTGGTTAGAGCGTCTGTGAACGTTAGGAGTAGAAAGTATGAGAGTGGCATATATTCAGTTGTATGACTGATGATTATTACCTATTAAATATTCTAATTTTTTTGAGTACCAACAAAGTTCACTAACATACTCTCTGACCAAGATATATGGGGGTAGGGGGGTATCATACTCTTACATCATATTCTTTATTATTACTCTTAACCATGTAGTTAAGGCTAGGTACTCTCTTATCTCACATTCTTTGTTACTTCCAAGCAGAATGAAATTCTAAATACCACACCAATCAAAATAGAAAAAAATGAAATAAAGAAGGAAATCCCAAGTGATGAACTTCAAGAAAATGAAGAATTACAAGAAAATATAGAATTAAAAAATGAATCGGACCTCTCTCAATCTGAGTCTGAAGAGGAGAATGATGGAGACTTACAGCTTATTGAAGGAGTCAAAGTTGGTGAAAAACAAAAGAGAAAGAAGAAGAAGGAAAAGACTGAGGATATGCAGAAGAAACTAGAATTGGAGGAGGTATGATTTCTTTACAATGTTTACTCAAATCAAATCAAAATACCCTTTATTCACTAACATAATTTTTTTTACAACCAAGTTTAATATTAAGTCACTGTTATTAGCATAGGTTTTCTTAGGTTGTCCCTTGACATAGGCCTCCTTGAGACAACTCCATTTATAATGGTCTTTGGCCGTTCTTCTCCAAGGTTGGTCTCCCCAATGTCTCACTTGTCAACCCTATTGTGCCGGTACCATTCTATGATATCTCTGGTCTCTCCAGAGATTATATTTACTAATTATTATTTAAGTATGTATTATAATACTTTTTATAAATAAAAACATTGACAAAATAAATCTTGAAGATAAGAATATCAATTATGGTTATTGTTGTTTAATTTTCACAGCATAATCGATTCCGAAATGAACACGGTATCAAAGCAGTTGGTCGACACATACCACCGGCACTACAGAACTTTGGTGACCTAATAACCCGGTACAATATACCACAAGGGCTAGTAGATACCGTCACAAAATGTGGATATACGGAACCTACACCCGTACAGCGGCAGGCTTTACCTGGTATGTTGGAGGTAATGTTACAGCATTTTTTATGAAAAAATTAATTTATACCATCATCTCAGCAAAAGCAACTAGACTATTCAGTGCTTGTAATTTCCTATTTGAATTTATTATATCGTAATTTCCTATAAAATCTGTCGCCAAGCACCTGTTGGTGTGTTCCGGCAGTTGCACTTGAGAGCCAGTTCGCCTTTAAGGCATTGTAATAAGGTGTACAACACATTAGCAATCCCCTGGTATTGCCAATGTCTATAGGCGACGGTTGTCACTTACCATCAGGCGACCCGCCTGTCTCGTTGTCACATGTGACATAAAAAAAGAAAACTATACTTATTAAGGTTTTGATAAACCTCTGTAAGTTGCTCAAAAATCTAACCTAACTTTACATAACATTAGGACCGCCAAATCCTTGCGTGTGCTCCAACCGGATCAGGCAAAACAGCTGCCTTCCTCCTCCCCATACTACACATACTGGGAGCCCCACAGGGCGGCCCCAGAGCCCTAGTGCTCTGCCCAACGAGGGAGTTAGCTCTGCAGATATACAGGGAAGCGCTGAGATTAAGTGAATGTACGGAGCTAAGGTGCAGCATTGTAAGGAATATGAAAGAGAGTAAAGTTAAGGAAAGAGAAGCTACTATCAGGAAGAGTGGTAAGTTCACAAGCAAATTATTTTTGAAAAGGATAGTCATGGCACTTAAGCAGGTTACTGAAAAGTTTCTAATAAAATTAATTATTTAAAAGATATTTTTTTAAATTACTTTTTTCATACCAATGGGACTAAATAGTATTAAATATCTTTCTAATATTATAAAGAAGAAAGATTTGTATGTATGTATGTATGTGTGTATGTAATGAAAAAACTCAAAAATTACTTGGCCAATTTCACCATTTGAATGCTACATTATTCCAGATTAACATAGGCTATATTTTTATCCCCGGATAAGATAACACGGGAACGCAGGTGAAACTGGAGGACAGCTATTATCAAAAATACCTGTAGTAGGCAAGGAATGCTTGATGGTGTTCTGGTTTTAAACATATTGCCTATCACGCCGCAGGTCGTGGGTTCGATTCCCATCCAGGTCACATATTTGTGTGCATGAACATGTCTGTTTGTCCTCATTCACGGTGTAATTATCAATTTAAATATGTATTTAAGAAACCAATAAAATATATATAGTATCAAATCTGGTGTACATAGTACTAGCTCTGCTTAGTTTGGGATCAGATGTCTGTGAAAAATGTCCCGGGGTTTAATTATTGATGTTTTTTTTTTTATTCTGGATAAGCTTGTTGACCACAATCTCACCATGGTAAGTGAGGATGTGGCCGAAGGTGGTAAGCACACAAAGCCTAGATGGGAACTGGCTCTCTAGTGCAGCTGTCGGAACACACCGACAGGTGTTTGGCGACAGATGTTCAACTTGAGGATGGCAATCAGTCGGGTACTACAAAGTACCCTACCACCGTGTTATGGTTTCCTCACGATGTTTTCCTTCACCGAAAGGTCAAGCTCATTGTTGGATTCGAACGACCACCACGACCTTCGCCGCGGTATCCGACGTCACTACCACTGAGCTATCATCGCCTTAAAATGTATTTGAAGCCATCTTTTATTTTCAGATATAATAATTAGCACGCCCAATCGTCTGTGTTACCTTCTCAATCAGGATAATGTTAACATTACACTGGAGAAGTAAGTTGATTCATTATGTTGATCTGTCTTTAATCTAAAATCAAATAATCCCACTAATATTATAAATGTGAAAGTTTGGATGGATAGATGGATGTTTGTTACTCAATCACGCTAGAACGGCCGAACGGATCTGGATGAAATTTGGCACAGAGATAGATTATAGTCTGGAATAGCACATAGGTTTTTTATCCCGGGAAAAGATAAGATCCCACGGGACTGCGGGTGAAACCGCGGAGGACAGCTAGTAAGCAACATATACCTTCTTTTTCCTGTCCTTATAAGCCAATATAGTCAGATGGTCCAAAAATATTTTAAAATTATGACCTTGCTGAGTTTCTTGCCGGTTCTTCTCAGTTGAAGGCTGACTTCCGAACCTTCTAGGGCCTAAACTGAATAAATGGTTTTGACTTTGAACTAATTTGAATAAACCTTTTATAATACAGTCATTTGCCTAATTTTAATCGTTTTCTTTTTTGACATCATGGCAGAATACGGTGGTTAATAATCGACGAGGCAGACAAAATGTTCGAAGGCACGACGGACCAGCAGTCAGATTTTAGGCAGCAACTTGAGCAGATAATGGCAGCGTGTGGCAGCAAGCAGCGCCGTGTGGCCATGTTCAGTGCCACACACACGCCATCTGTCGCCAAGTGGTGTCGACATAATATGCGCGGACTTATTAATATTACTGTTGGACAGAGGTAGGTACATTTTAGTACCTGATTTTTTTATATACAAGGTGTGCCGTAAATAGTGGTTCAACGTTCAGGGATCGATACACTGTATATTCAGCTATCACATACCAAAATTTGGTCCACTTTTTACGACGGGTCTCAGAATTATAATTTTTATTATTTTTAAAAACCATATCTTTAGCTACTAATTTGGCCTTAATTTCTACTGATGTCATTTTTTTACTGTGTTTTTTTTTTAAATTAAATTGTGGTATGTGATCGCTGAATATACGGTGTATCGACCCCTTAACTTTGGACCACTATTTACGCTACACTCTGTATACCTATAAGTTTTTATTTTGCAATATTTGGTGTAAAAAAGTAACTGTTCCTTCGAAATTCTGTCAAAACCAATAGAAACGTAAACAAAATAATGTAGGGATGTCTAAATAATCATTTCAAATGTTACCTTTTACTGGTTTCTTGTCGGTATGTGGGTTCTTGTCTAAAAAAATTACATTTAAAATTTTATCTTTTATTTGTTTCTTGTCGGTTATTTTCGTAAGATACTCAATGGCTTAAACTGGATAAATTCACTTTACTAATATCTGTTACTTTTTGCAGAAATGCAGCGACAACCCTAGTAGACCAAGAATTACTGTACTGTGGTAATGAAAGCGGTAAATTGGTGGCGTTCAGACAACTCGTGCAGAAAGGATTGAAGCCACCTGTTCTTGGTATTAAAATCTAGATTGAAACCTAGAAATAAACTCAACGTGAATTAGATATGGCTATGTTATAGTAATAAAAAAAAATATATAATTAAAAAATTATATGCAATAAAAATAATAATGTAAATGTTTCTATAACAACTAAATACAGCTATAATTTTTAATAAATAACTAGCTTTCCGCCCCGCGGTTTCGCCCGCAATCCGGAGGATTAAAATAAAATATAGCCCATAATGTAGCTTTCTATAGGTGAAAGTTGTGTTTTAAATCTGTTTTTTTTATACCACAAGTGACAACGAAGCTGACGGGTCACCTGATGGTAAGTGACTACCGTCGCCTATAGACATTAGCAATACCAGGGGGATTGCCAATGTGTTGTACACCTTATTACAATGCCTTAAAGGCGAACTGGCTCTCAAGTGCAATTGCCGGAACACACAAACAGGTGCTTGGCGACTGATTTTCAACTTGAGGGTGGTAGCCAGCCAGTCGAGTACTACAAAGTACCATACCACCGTGCTGTGGTTTCCTCACGATGTTTTCCTTCACCGAAAGCTCAAGCTCATTGCAGGACGACCACGACCTTCGCCGCGGTATCCTACCACTGAGCTATCATCGCCCTGCTGTTTTTTTTCTCTTTATATATAAAAAAAAAAGTGAACTACTTAAACAAAATAAAAAACCAAAGTCGGTCCCATCGGTCAAACTAGGAAGTTTCCCTAAGTAGAGTCACCCATTTCAAATACCTGGGACACTGGGTCACCGAGAATCTCACAGATGATCTCTATATAGAGCGGGAGCGCAGGGCATTGGCTGTGAGATGCAATATGCTGGCCCTGTTTAAGGCGTATTGTCAAACGTTTTATAATAATAATATATTTATTCACTCCCAGCATACATATTGATTACATTCAGAAAATATAAAAGAAACTAATGAAAATACAATTAAATATGTAGCGGGAGACAGGAGTCCACACTGAGTAGGCCCCGTACTATGGATCTCCTGGTCCCCGCCTCTCAAGATTTGCATATTTATACCTATTATATATATATTTATACCATATTTATACCATTTATACCTGCAGCCTGTGGGTTAGTTATACTGGCAGATCCATAAATGCCCTGCGCGTCCAATATAATAATGGATTTAGGATGCTGCTGGGGTTGCCTCGTTACTGCAGCGCATCAGGGATGTTTGCTGAGGCCAACACCGATTGTTTTCGGAGTATTTTAAGAAAAAGAGTGGCCTCCCTGATGCCTCGTATAAGTCTCAGTACTAGCAGCCTCCTAAACACCGTATTGACGAGATGCGACTGTCCGGTTGTGCGGCACTGGAACATCATGCATGTAGGGTCCAGGGTCGCACTAATTAATATTAAATAATAATTAAATTTTGTTATCTACTAACATAGGTTATAAGTAATTGTCTACTAACAAAATTATGGATGAATATCTGAAATAAACGATTTTATTATTATATTACTGTAGAAAAAAAATAACACTTGTTTTGTATTTTCAGTGTTCGTCCAAAGCAAAGATCGAGCGAAGCAACTCTTCAAAGAGCTCATATATGATGGCATCAATGTAGACGTCATCCATGCAGACAGAACTCAATTGCAGGTATTTTTTTCATAGTAACGTAAATCGGTGGCTGCCACACGAGTCAGTCGTAAATGCTGCTTGCGGGGGCTGGTTTACTTGAGTGTAATGTTTACCGTTTCCATGTTGGTGTGACAAGCAGGTGACGTCACACTGAGAATCGGCCAGTACCCAGCGTTTTCAAATTTTTTATCTTTATTTATGATTTCTTATAAACACCATAGATATTTTCAAATATTACTATGGCCAAATTGGCTTAGATTTTTTTTACTGTTAAGCTAACAACAGTTTTATCTACATTTTCATTGTAGTTAAATACCCTATTGTTTGCTTTCTTCAGTAAATAAAAATAAAACACGAAAATAACGCGCTAAACTATTGCCGTCTCACGTAGCACTCGCTGAGATGCCAAGTGCAAAAGAGATAGCTGCCTGGCGATAAAGTCTTTCTTTTTTTTTATCCTGTATGAGCTTGTGTTTGACCACAATCTCACCATGATAAGTGATGATGTGGCCGAAGGTGGTAAGCACACAAAGCCTAGATAGTCTACTTGAAATCTGTGTATATGCATTTCAGCGAGACAACGTGGTCCGCAGTTTCCGTGTGGGTCGTATCTGGGTACTCCTGTGCACTGAACTGATGGGTCGCGGGATCGATTTCCGCGGGGTCAACTTGGTCGTCAACTACGATTTTCCGCCTTCAGCCATATCTTATATACATAGGTTTGTAGTGTCATTGTTTTAAGGTATTAAAGGCGATGATAGCTCTGTGGTAGTGATGGGTTCGAATCCTACAGTGAGCTTTAGCTTTCGTTGAAGGAAAACATCGTGAGGAAACCACAGCACGGTGGTAGGGTACTTTTTTGTACTCGACTGGCTGGCTACCACCCTCAAGTTGAAAATCTGTCGCCAAGCACCTGTTGGTGTGTTCCGGCAGTTGCACTTGAGAGCCAGTTGCCTTTTAGGCTTTGTAATAAGGTGTACATCGCATTGGCAATCCCCTGGTATTGCTAATGTCTATAGGCGACGGTAGTCACTTACCATCAGATGACCCGCAATATTATAAATGCGAAAGTAGCTCTGTCTGTCTGTCTGTTACCATTTCACGCCTAAACCACTGAACTAATTATGAATTTTGATATAGAAATAGATTTTTAATAGGCCTTTCGAGAAGGACATATGATACTTTTTATGTTTGAATGTTTGTTACTCTTCCACGCAAAAACTACTGAACATATTTCTATGAAAATTTGCACACAACAACTCACTGAACAAAATATACAATTTTATAGTAAGAACCGAGCATTAGAGTCTAGACTTAGACTTATAAGTGCTTGTAAAGGCTTATTTGAATAAAATAACATTTTCATTTTTTTTTTATTACTTTCAGGATCGGTCGAGCCGGTCGCGCTGGACAAAAAGGTCGAGCGATCACATTCTTCACCGAAGATGATGTCGCCAACTTGAGAAGGTACATTCACTCATTTATTAATTTTAGTCCCTAGGTGAGGTCGGATACCGCTGCGAAGGTCTTGAGATTGAATCCTAAAAACATTGTGAGGAAACCATAGCACCCTCAAGTTGAAAATCTGTCGCCAAAGAGCCAGTTGACTTAGGAATTGTAAAAAGAAAGTCAACGCTTACCATCAGGTGATCCGCCATTAATTTAGATACTACAATCTTTACGAGCTTGATAACTACAATCTCAAGTAAGTAAGTGATGATGTGGCCGAAGGTGGTAAACGCACAATACCTAGGTAGGAACTGGCTCTCAAGTGCAACTGTCGGAACACACCGATAGGTGATTGGCGGCAGATTTTCAACTTGAGGGTGGTAGCCAGCCAGTCGGGTACTACAAAGTACCCTACTACTGTGTTATGGTTTCCTCACGACGTTTTCCTTCACCGAAAGCTCAAGCTCACTGTAGGATTCGAACCCACGACCTTCGCCGCGGTATCCGACGTCACTCACCACTGAGCTATCATCGCCTCAAGACGGTAAAGATACGAATAATTGATGGTAATTGTTACAGCATAGCGTCAGTAATGAAACAGTCTGGGTGTTCGGTGCCCGAGTACATGTTACATCTCAAACAGAACCCCAACAAGAGGAAGAAACTCATGAAGAAGGCACCGCATAGGGACATGATATCTACTATATTGCAGAAACGCCCTGACAAGTAAGTCAAAATCATTTATTCAGTTTAGGCCCTAGAAGGGCACTTATGAAGGTCGAATTACAGAAGTTACCACCGGTTCGGAAGTCAGCCTTCAACTGAGAAGAACCGGCAAGAAACTCAGCAAGGTTACTTTTTTTTTTTAATAATTTTGGACCATCTGACTATATTGGCTTTTGTTTTCAAATGTTTAACAGTTTTATTCGTAAACTAATACAAGAATAATAAGAAATATATAATTTCAATAGCTTAAATCATTCTATCCTTTTAGGGCATATTTAGGCGTATAATTAATGAAATTAATTCAACAAATATATAATGAAATATCGACTTTAATAACGTCGCAATAATAATTCATATCGCACGGCGAAGACACCTTTCATTCTTTTTCTTTTTTAGACGAAAATTAGAAGGCGAAAAATCAGCAGAAGATATAGATACTAAAACAGTGGTAACAATAAAAGATGGGAAAAATAAGAAGAATAGGAAAATTGAAAATGGTGCGTGTAAGAAACTAGCAGAGAAAAATAACAAAAAAGATTTCAAAGGAAAGAATGTGAAGAAAAAAAATAAGAGACCTCCGCTTCATAAAAAAGGGAAGACTGCGTGATTTAGTTTATAGAATATACATTTTTAATTGAAATCTGTTTTTTTATTTAAATGCATATCTATACCAATATTATAAAGAGGAAATATTTGTTTGTTTGCATTGAATAGGCTCTGAAACTACGGGACCGATTTGAAAAATTCTTTCACCATTAGAAAGCTACATTATCCTTCATGAACATAGGCTATATTTTGTCCCGGGAAAAGATAAGATCCCACGGGAACGCGGGTGAAACCGCGGGGAACGGAGAGTACTTAATATATGCAGTAAATGTACAATGCGTACATATGTACTCAGCCCATTCTGACGTCATAGAGACGATTGTGTACCTCCTACTATTTTAAATCTGTTAGAAATATGCTGAATACTGTGGCAACATTATGTCTAGTCGAATGAATCATAATACAAAGGCATAAGGTTCATTTTCATATCACTGACTACACTGTTAAGGTATTTTTAAGTCCCTTTTTCATAATGATTTATGATGACGGCGTCAACAGCATTTTCATTCAAACCCTCGTTACTAGGTTAACGCTTTACCTCTATGAGCACAAACTAGAATTTAGAAAGAGATAAAACGATTGACACATTTTTTTTCCAATCTCACCACAAAAAGGAAATCTTTTGATGGTGTAGAAAGTCATTCAAAAAAACTATCTCATTTTCTGATATTACATCTGTATCAATCAGTGTTAGGCAAAATTAAATTGTTGAACATTAAAAACTAACAATTAATTAATTGTTAATCGCGTTTATTGCAACAATTTATTAGTTGTAATTGTGAAAACACGCAATTAACAAGTAATCTTAATCAATTGTAATTGTGAAAACATGCAAGTGACAATTACATTATTTGTGACTTAATTATTAAAATTTCAATCAATTAAATAATTGACTAAAAAGATTACAACTACAATTGATTAAATTGCAAGATAAAATTGATAGAGATTAATCCAAATAAATCAATCGAAAATTTGACAAATTTGAGTAGACCTACAGACCAACTGAAATACTTGAAACGGTATTCGAATTCAATATACTTTTGTATAATATTAGAAGTACTTCAGTGTGATAATATCAGTATCAGAGGATTAACTTTCTGTCAAAATAAATAAAAACAACATGAACATCTTTAAAGCTTATTTAATCGTCTTTGTGACATTTATGATAAAACCCATACAAAATATACAGTCTTCATAATTATATACAAAAATAGCCTTTTATATGCAACATTTTTAATGTGGACATGACGGACGGATACATAGATTTATGCGCAGACGCATGTAACACTATAATTATACACCCATGCTCCGCCCGCGTGCCCTAAACTTATATTTACTATAAACATTATGAGTAGAGTCTTCATACAAAATAGTTTTAATTTTTTGGCATGAACAAGAAATCATTAATTGGTGTTTTAAAAATACATAAAGTCCAGTTTCGTTCTAGGCTTCGTGAATTTACCACATTTATTTTTTTTTTATTCTATAGGCTTGTGTTTGACCACAATCTCACCATGGTAAGTGATGATGTGGCCGAAGATGGTAAGCACACAAAGCCTAGATGGGAACTGGCTCTCAAGTGCAACTGTCGGAACACACCGATAGGTGCTTGGCGAGATTTTCAACTTGAGGGTGGTAGCCAGCCAGTCGGGTACTACAAAGTACCCTACTACTGTGTTATGGTTTCCTCACGATGTTTTCCTTCACCGAAAGCTCAAGCTCATTGTAGGATTCGAACCCACGACCTTCGCCGCGGTATCCGACGTCACTCACCACTGAGCTATCATCGCCTTAATCAACATCATAGTAAGACTTATGTCGAATGCAATTTTCAATATTATTTGTATGAAAACTTTTAGACAATACGCTTAATTATAATTATATTTACTGGACAATTAATTAGTTAAAATATTTTGCAAGCCAATAAAAACATTCGATCGATATGGCACTTAATTTTAACACCTAAAGATCTCTCACAGTAACTGAGAGGTAGCCGTGCGAAGGCTTCTAAAAAGGCCACTTGAGCAGTATTGCTGAATGAAAATCATTTCAGTCACATCACAGCAGTTCCTATATCATTTTTCATTGAGGAATATGTAAATGTATTGAATATTATGACAATTAATTCCATTCAGCAATATTGCTCGTCATAATGTAGAATGTTGAAATTTTAAAATTCTGTAAACGTATAGGTACAAATATAGGCTTCAAGCGGTCGCGTACATCATATCTTTTTTGCTAAAGCTGCCTTACTTGTGATCACGAGCCGCCTTATATTGCGTTCAACATGCCTAGGTACCCAAAGAGAATTGTAGGTACCTATTAAGGGATGTTGATAGAACTTTTACCTATTTATTTTGTGAAAATTGAAAAAAAAAACCGATTGAACATAGATTCAAGCTATTTACATACTTACTTCGATATTTCAGTTGCTTTGACGTTCAAAAATTGCTTAGTCTTTGATTCATCGTATTAAACTCCTTTATTCACTCTGTTTAAAAAAAAAAACATTAAATCTTTCTGGTTTAAATATATGCTACTAGCTGTCGTCGTTCTTATGGTAGGGGAGGCAATGGTGCTAAATTTGTAGTTACTCGAGCGTCTTTGGGACCTACTGGAATTTGAAGATTAGGTGGAATAAAGAAAAAAAGGTTATGTGATATTTTCCCCTTCAGCGGTGGGGGGAGCGTCTACAGGGTTTCAAAAATGTTAAAAAAAACAGTCACCAAGAAATACACGAGCGCGTCAGATATTAATAGGGTAGTCGCGCCACGTCTGTCTGATAACGGAAAAATAATAATCTGCCGTTTTGGGTGGTGGGGGTGGCCGTACGAAGGGGTCGAAAATATTTAAAAAAAAATTACTCGAGCGCGTCAGACATTGATAAGGGATGTTAAGTGAATCCTCCAGTAGCTCCTATTTTAAAGACTGACGATTTGGACGCGACCATCAGTCAGGGCCGATTTTTGAAAATGCAAAAAAAAATCGTGACCTTGATTTACTCGCGCGTCAGATTTTTATACAGGCGGTACTTCTTGATGGCCTTGTTGTACTGACCCATAATCTGACAATTATGTTGAGGCATTTCCTTAATCTGACGGTTTGAAAAAAAAAATATAAAAAATATCGAAATTTCGAAAATGGTCCAAGATATCGAAAAAATGTTTGTACAAAAGTTGTAGAGAATTTACTATTCTACAATATTTATTATGAATACATATACCAAAAAACCCATAGGAAACGAGATATTTGCAATAAATGATTTTTTGACCTTTGACCTTGAAAAATCAGTAGTCGCGGGCACCCTAAGATAAGTAGCTTTTGAGACAAGTTTTAGGGTGTCAAAATAAAGGTTTATACAAGTTAATAGCTGACTATCTCTCATTCTGAGGTGAAACTCATAATATTCCTGGAATATACACTTAATAATGATTTTAGCTACTTCGGCTTGTACAAATCGGCAGATTAAGATATTTCCGTGATTCGTGACTAATTTCCTTCAAAATAAAAAAAAAACTAATCGCGCTCGAGAAAATCCAGGTGACGTTTTTTTTTTTGCTACTTTGCGAGTCTCCAATTTTCTTTCGTCACGCCCAAATTGTCAGATTATTGAAATGTACACTATTTTGCATGTAACTTACCTTACCTTAATCTGACGCGCTCGCCTATTTCAAACCATCGATTTTTTTTTACTAATCTGACGGGCTACCCTAGGCGTTCGACACTATATAGAGGGCTCAGATTTGGTGAGAGTACTTCACAAGGTGCAAGGTTGCCCCCCTTATGTTAATCTGACGCGCTCGAGTAAATCCCGAAATCCCCTATTCACCTCCCCTACCATTATCTTTTCCGTGGATAAAAAGTATCATATGTTTTAATCTAGGATATGATCTACCTGTGTGAAAAGTTTTATCAAAACCTTACTGAAAGCAGTAGTTTTGGCGTGAAAGAGTAACAAACATCTTCTTTTTTTTTTTTTTTTTTTGAGGAGGACTTAAAGGTGGCGGTCTGAAGGACCATAGACACCCTTACGCGGACTATTCGGCGAGCGCTTAGGGCTCTCATCTTCACGTGCAAACAAACTTTCACATTAATAAATTTGTTGTAAGATTTATTTAAACTTCATCTAGGTTAATTTGGTTTTTGGCGCCTTTTTCGTCATTTTGTCACTAAGTATATGGAAATCTTTAGTTTTACATTACATTAATTTCCAAAAGCCTCGTTCAATACAAGTTTAAAAAATTTACATCAAAATTGTTCCTCACATCACGATTTAAGCCTCCAATGGCCGAACTTAAAAATAATATTTTACAAAAATCCGTGAATTCGACGATATGAGTTTTAGAGATTCTTAAAAAAAACATTTATGTACTTATCTCCTTAAAAGCATAATATACAAATATATTTTGACGATTGATTAAGGTAATTTCCTCGAGTTTTATAATTTTAATGAATACCAATTTATTCCATCTTTTTCAGTTATTTATGCTATATTCTTTTTCATTTTCGCGGTTACCAGTAGCGACTTCTAACCATTCTTTCACCTTGGTTTGGCGGGTCTAAAAAGGCCACTCGAGCAATACTTAATCATTTTCATTTCTTTTCACAGTAGATCCTATTAATTCACAATAAAATAGTCACTCATTTTCCAGTTCAATTTCAGATTCAGATTCCGATACGGGAGCGACAGTAGCGTCCACATTTTTAGCATCTAAACGTCGTTAGATGGCTGAGTTGGTGAAGTGACTCTCGCCCTCATGGATACCTCGCTTAACGAATACCTACCTGCCAAATTTAAAGTTTATAGCATTTCGAATCCTATACAATGCTTGAGCTTTCGGTGAAGGAAAACATCGTGAGGAAACCACAGCACGGTGGTAGGGTACTAGGTGGTACTCGACTGGCTGGCTACCACACACAAGTTGAAAATCTGTCGCCAAGCACGTGCTGGTGTGTTCCGGCAGTTGCACTTGAGAGCCAGTTGCCCTTGCCCTTAAGGCATTGTAATATAGTGTACAACACGTTGGCAGTCCCCCTGGTATTGCTAATGTCTATAGGCGACTGTAGTCACATACCATCAGGTGACCTGTCTGCCTCGTTGTCACTAGTGACATAAAAAAAAAAAAAAACTACGATTTCGTGATTAATCAGTGGAGATAAAAAAGTGAGCTCCTTAAAGCTCACTTTTTGATCTCGAGGCAAGTTACTCAATCATCCTCCCTTTGATTCTGGAGAACTAAAACACAAACTAAAGCTTTCAAACATCAAACGTCTATAACAAGCGAACATTGTAAGAACATCGACTCGTGCCCAATGACTTGTACTCAGTTGTGCTATTTAATTTACCACAGAACAAATAAAAAAGGTAGAAGGAAAGGTAAACAAGTCTCCAATGTAGTGAAGCAATGTGCACGAAGTTGTGTGCGTGACTTGCACGTACATTATGCTGCGTAACTCGCGTCGCCATTTTCAAATTCGGCTTCATTATACTTCACTTTAAGTACGCGGGGCTCTGTATACCATTTTTATTAGGTAGAGTAATGCCAACATTACAAAATACACAAGCAAACAAAGAATCAACCAATCTGATGCTCCAGAAATCTCTTCACTCGCACAGCCAATCACAAGGCAACCTCGGCATCTTATTAGCCGGCCATGGTAAATAGCCGGCCGTTTTAAATACCCAATAGTCGTAGGAGACTTTACTAATAAGTAGTACTAATATTAGTACTTCCAGTCCTATAATGTAGTATATGTAGTCCGTCCAGTCTCTGGGGGTGTGGCACACTTGAGACTCCACTAGGTCCACTACAGATCTTGAACTTTCCAAACACCCTAAACTCTTGTAGTCTGGTATGTTTTTGAAGTTTTCTAGGAGCCATGGCTGGAAAAATAATGTTAAAATGAGTACAAGGATGGCGATGACAGACAGCTCAAGCTAAGATAAGTTTCAGCTTTTTGTGAAGGGAACCATCGTGCGGAGACTATATCTGGTTACCACCCTCAAGTTGGCAAATTATCGCCAAGTACCTGTGTTCTTGCAGTAGCACTTGAATGCAAGTTATCTTCTTAGCAATTCCCTGTTTCTCATAATTGGGATGTTGCCTATCTATATTCAATAAAAAAACTTGAGAGGTGTCAAGGGACACCCGGATGGAACGAAGTTATATAAGTCGAGAGAGTATATATATATATATATATATATATATATATATATATATATATAAAAATAGAAATGTTTTTTAATAAAAAAAAATCGCATGTTTCTCTGTCTGTCTCTCTCTCTCTCTCTTATAGAAAGCAAGCCAGATATTTTCATTTCTATTTATATATATATATATATATAGATTTTTTTTATACATATATATATATATATAAATACTCTCTCGACTTATATAACTTCGTTCCATCCGGGTGTCCCTTGACACCTCTCAAGTTTTTTTTTTTTGTCAGTTCGAGCTACCATTAAATACTTTTAAAGCGTAAGTTTAAGGCCCATTGTGTAGAACATACCTTGAGCATTTTCTCAGTATTACAGTCGCAATGTATATTGTTGCCGCCTATTGAGAACGTGGGGCCAGTCGCCACGAACCGATTCGACAGTACGTAAGTGTGGATCTGAAATGAAAAATTAATAATTTTATCCAATTCAATAACAACTTTGGTTCTAGTTTATTGCATAGAATGTGGGTATTGTAAATTCGAGAAACATCTTTCGCCCAGCAATATCGCTCAAGTGGCCTTTTTAAGCCCCCTGGGCGCTTATTTTATCACATTTGCTGCTTCAGATATATATGAATGCTTTTTATGTCTCTGCTTAGTTTGGTATCATCATCGGTCTAGGCTTTGTGTGCTTACCACCTTTGGCCACAACATCACTTACGATGGTGAGATTGCGATCAAACACAAGCTTATAAAAAAGTATGAAGATAATTCTCACAGTCTTCAGCTGGTTGTACCCTATAGAGAAGAGTATGAAGTTATCAATGAACTTGGTGCCCTCAAGTTCTAGAATGTTCTGAATGTCGTTGTAGTCGACGATCAGCTGTCGCACGTGGTCGTACGTCGGGTCGTCTCCTACCGCTTCAAGAGATGTTATCTAAAACGGAAATTAGTATTGTGATTCATTCTGTGAGGCTTCTTTGAGTAGTTTTATATCGCTAGATCCCACGGGAACGCGGGTGAAACCGCAGAGGACAACTACAACCTATTCTCAAACCTACTGAATATAAATATACATCAAAATTGGTCGAGCCGTTTCGGAGGAGTATGGTAACTAAAAGTGTGACACGAGAATTTTATATACATATATAGACTAGCTGTCCTCCGCGGTTTCACCCGCGTTTCCGTGGGATCTTATCTTTTCCCGGGATAAAAATATAGCCTATGTTACTCAGGGATAATGTAGCTTTCTAATGGTGCAAGAATTTTTGAAATCAGTCCAGTAGCTTCTGAGTTCAATTTTTCAATTTCAATTTATTTTATTGCATGAAAACACAATATTAGGTCTTAAGTTAAGAGGTAGGTACATCAACCCTGATAGGGTGTCGCAATTAATCATTAATAGTTAGCTATATTAGTATTTTAGTAGTTTCACATTTATTAAAATTTATTAAGTGAGTAAAACATAACAAGCAAACAAACGAAAAATCTAATTAGTATAGAATTATATATATAGATATCAAGATGGTGACGACAAGACTAGTGACGGGTATACCCAAAGACTATTAAACCACTTGACTGCGCATACAGTACCCCCCCGGACGAAACCTATTAGTATTTTGTCGCCATGTTGTGTCCAAGTGTTAGACCTGTGTGCACGCTAAATATCAGCCACCGCATAGGTCAAGATAAAATTGTGGTTTGGGAAACTGGCACACGGCAGTGTCGCGCTTTGATGTCTTTTGGAAAAGTGTCGCTCTTTCATTAGACAATTCTAATGCTTCCATCTCTTTTCATCGCGCGTTCTTCCCGCGTCCCCCGGGCCGCGGTAGTGAGTCGTGTGCTTAGAAGAAATCGGACTATAAGCTCTCTAGTGGTATATACTCTTTGCTACTAACGTTGTTATAAGAGACGTTGAGCTTGACGGTGTTGGGCGGCAGGTTGGTGGGCAGCGCGCGCAGCCGCCGCTGGGTGCACTCCACCGCCACCACGTGCGTCACCTCGTCCCCCAGCACCTCCAGCCGCTCCGGCACGCACGTGCAGTTCGCGTGCGCCGGCTTTATGTTGCCGCACGACACGTTCAACTGTACCACAACCAAATACCTGATACTCGATACCAGGTACCATATATTAGGTGCCAGGTACCAGATACCCAAGAATTATGCATAGGTACTATCTGGATAGGTAACTCTCAATACCTACTTGAAGCAAATACCTATCAATTGCGAAAAAGAGAAAGATAAAAACTACGTTGGGACAATCACTCTTTCTAACCCTACTTACCCTTAATGAAAGAAAAAGAGATTGTACCAACGTAGTTGTTATCTTTCTTTTTCGCAATTTATAGGTATTGAGAGTTACCTATCCAGATGGTATACATAATTCTTACCAGATACCATATATTAGGTACCAGATACCAGGTGCCAGGTATCAGATACCAGGTAACAGATACTTGATACCAGATACCCGGTACCAGGTACTTGATACTGATTAGTTTTAGTCTCATTATCGTGGCACTTCATCGTTTGCCAGTGGCATGGTTGTTTAATCACACCAGGATAGACAGACTTGTGTGTGCATAAACATCTGTTTGTCCTGAGTCTGGGTGTAATTATGTTTTTTTAAATGTAGTAAGTATATGTGTATCAGTTATCTGGTTTCCATAGCTCTGCTTTTAGGATCAGGTGATGAAGAATGTCCGAGAATATTTACTTATTATTTAAATTCATTCGTAATTTTGTTGCGTACATTTTCCGTTCATTTTCCAGTAACTTGTAAGTAATTCGTGATAACATAAGCTAATTAAAATCTTTTTTTAATTATATTAATAAATGTTACTATCCTGCCAGGGCGTGCCGTAGCATTGTGCCCGGTCTGCCACCCTATTACGCCCCTGGCGAGATGCGTGTGTTTGTAAAAAGAGCTCACCTCTCTCTGCATTCTGAGGTAGTCGATCTGCACGATCTGGACGTCCTTAAACCATTTATACTTGAACTCGAGCGCACAGAAAGTGTTGTTGTAGTTGAGGAATGTTACCAACGATGCGCTGTTAGTCTCCATTGCTATCTGGTAGTGCTTGCATGGCAGGTAGTTGTTACCTGGAGTGATGACATCAATAGTTGCGATTCAATCCCACTATCTTATTAATATTATAAATTTGAAAGTTTGGATGGATGTTTGTCACTCTTTCACGCAAAAAAGGCTGTTGGGATTTTGATGAAACTTGGCACACAGGTAGATCATAACCTGGAATAACATATAGGATACTTTTTATCCCGGGAAAGGATAAGATCCCTCGGGAAAGCGGGTGAAACCGCGCGGAACAGCTAGTATTATAAATGTGAAAGTTTGGATGGATGTTTGTTACTCTTTCACGCAAAAATTACGGAACGGATTTCGGTGAAACTTGGCACACAGATAGATTATATCCTGAAATAACACATAAGATACCTGGACAGCTAGAATTTATTAGAAAATTATTTTACTACACAATTTCTCTCATTGCCAAAAAGAATAAAACTATAAAGTTTTTTATAGATGATTTGAAGTTGTTGGAGATTGCTCGCCATTTAATTCTATAATAATAAATTGGGCGCAAAAAAACAATTTTATAATTTCAATTCTAAATGGGTGTAATAAGATAGTTTACCTGACAAATCAACAGATATCTTCCTGTTACTCTGGACTAAACTTAATGGGAACTCAGTGAGGTTGTTAGCTGATGCATCCAGCACGGTCAGGTTAAAGAGATACGCGAACGGACGGTGGACGAACGTCTGCAACTTGGCGCTCGTCAGGTTATTGTTGGAGATGTTCAGGCAAGCTATTGATGTGTGCTTTGGGAATTTACCTGCAATGGAATACTAAAAAGTAGAGTCTTTATTGGTACACCATAAACGAGAAAAATCAGTAATACCTTTAAAAAAAACATCGGCACAATGGTCAAATGTAAATGTAAATAATTTTAAGAAAGATCAACTGCTGAAAAAATAATTGCCTCGCTGAGTTTCTTGCCGGAGTCTTATCAGTTGAAGTGTATTCCGAACCGGTGGTAGAGTCAATTGTAACGTTCATAAGTGCCTTACCAGGGCCTGAACTGAATAAATGAGTTTTTGATTTGATTTTTAATTTTGGTCGGGTAACTAATAGCGATCTTCTACCAGCCAATTTCATTGAAAACATTCAAGTCCTCTAATTTTTTTTACCAAACAATGTAAGATATCTATAACTAATTCACTTACTAGAATCATTGTATGTATTATCCTCGTATTCGCCATTATCTGAAGCTGAATGCAGCGTGGAGGTAAATAGGTATAGATTAGTCATTAGGTATACCTTTTATATTAAATATATAAATGTTTCTACAGTATTGCATGTTGTTTATTAAATACCATATCCTTAAAGGATATTATTAGAAACGCGTGGTCGTATAACTCTACTGTGAATCATTCACAAACTAAACCTGTATAAAACAATGCCTTGTACTAGATACTATTGGTGTTGAAACAAAACAACATATTCCTTCCAATAAATAAATACAGAAAAAAATCTGGCCATGTAAATAGAAATAAAAAATATTTTCAAATCGATATTTTTTGCACTTGAACTGATATAATTCTGTTTTGTGACGAAATTTTATATCCTAATATGGTTATACGTGCAAGTGCATTAGGCTGCGTCTCCACCTGCCTGCCATTAGGATCGCTAGATTATTTCTATGACGTAGGTACTATAATGTGAAAACGAAGGCACAACATGCCTCATCATCTCATGCCGCATCTGTGGTGGAAACGCAGCCTTATTGCTGGATGGAATTGACACCTGGAATTTATTAAATCAATGCATTAGAGTCTGACTATTCATAAGTGCCTGTGAAGGCCTATTTGGATGAATAAACAATTTCATTTCATTTCAATGTTATTTTTATGAATTTAATAAGTAAAATTTTTAACTAAAATTACACTTAGGAACTGTTTTAATTTCAACAACGAGTATATTGGTGGAGTGGCCTTTTTAGACCCTTTTTAGTTAACGTTTAATGACGTCACTTAGTTTATTAGACAAGTTAGTTGTAAGAGAAGTGTACAAGGAGTTCCTTACCAACAATCTTGCCAATGTTTCCATCGGTGAAGGCCATGGAGGCGAGCCTTCGGAACACCGACTGCGACACGTCCAGTTCGTCGATAGTCGCGTTAGAAACGTGCAGATGCGTTATGTTCTGTTTCACTGCAACAAACAATACATACATTTTACTAAGTCAATCATATTCACAGGGCAAATGCCCGGGGCCCCCACAAGAGAGGGGCCCCCACATAAATTCTATATATTCATAAAGTTCTAGAATGGTATAATGTTTTCTTTCCGTTATATAAGGTGAAACACTTGCAAGAAAAATTATGTATTATTTATCGTATTCGCAAAATTATTTGGGGCCTCCACTCTTTTGTTGGCCCAGGGCCTCCACACCTCTAAATCTGGCACTGCATATTCATTTAAAAACTAAATTGTACCTAATTTTCTTTAGAAGTAGTATTATTTTTTATAGTAGAATTATCCGTTGTTTAGTTAAGCACCAACCCTTCAACAATTCAAATTCTATTTAGGCGTGTCAATCTAATATTTCCCTATTCGTAATTCTGCACAATCTAGATTCAAATACGTACAAATAAAAGTAAAACCTAAACCGATGAACTAATATTTATTTATGGATTTTGAAGATGCATTTTTTTTAAATTCTGTATACCTAAGCTTGTGTTGGATACAGAATTTCTTGGACCGACGATCTTGTGAGGGTCGCGGGAAGCCACTGGATGCGAGTAGCGCAAGACCGGTCATCGTGGAGATCCTTAGGGGAGGCCTTTGTCCAGCAGTGGACGTCTTCCGGCTGATATGATGATGATGATGAAGCTTGTGTTTGACCGCAATCTCACCATGGTGATGTGGCCGAAGGTGGTAAGCACACAAAGCCTAGATGTGAACTGGCTCTCAAGTGCAACTGTCGGAACACACCGATAGGTGCTTGGCGACAGATTTTCAACTTGAGGGTGGTAGCCAGCCAGTCGGGTACAACAAAGTACCCTACCACCGTGCTATAGTTTCCTCACGATGTTTTCCTTCACCGAAAGCTCAAGCTCATAGGATTTGAACCCACGACCTTCGCCGCGGTATCCGACGTCAGTCACTGAACTATCGGCCCCGACATGGGGCCTAGGAGAAGGACGGTACTTTATCCCGTAAAGCATAAGATTCCTCTGTAAAACTAGTGAGAAATAAAAGACAAAATCCTAAATGCGTCAAGAAGCGAAGAAACCATAAATAATAGATTTGAATACTCGTTTAATTATTATAGATGATGAGTTGTAATAGATTTGAATACTCGTTTAATTATTATAGATGATGAGTTGTAATGTAAGGTACAAACAAATGTATTTAGTACATGGTCGTGCGTTGTGCGTTGTGCGTTGTGCGGTTGCTATCAAATTAAACAATTATCACTAACGAACAACTGACGGGCGAGCGGTCCAGCGATTGATAACCTTTGGCACACAGTCTTAACAACGAACCAATTATTATGTTTTATTATTTACTTATAAAAATAATAATATTTATGACGGAGTTTTATGTTCTGTAAAATAATCTTAGACCCAATAAAAAAGGTACAGAGCAAAAGAATCCGATCGCGTTCCTGTGCGGTTCGAGTAACGCGCGCAAGCACGTGCATGTCACGCGGACAACTTCGTGTAAATTGCTTCACTTCATTGGAGACTATTGTTTACGTACGCTCCTTCTACCTTTTTTATTTGTTCTGTGAAAATAATATACTTATAATGTATTTATTCATTAGGTTACCTATTACATCTAAACTCACAAAGAAACATTTCTTTATATTTTTACAAAAGGAAATAAATTACAGATAAAATGTAACAGAACGTTAATTTTCCTTTTATATGTTTTATTCAATAGGTCATTAAAGTGACAGTTTTTATCTCTAATACATATACAGGATGTTCGGTAAGTAGTACGACTAACTTAAGGGGGAGTTAAGGGGCACCTACCAACATATACAAAAATCACCTCAATAAAAAGGTCACCATTTTCGAAATATTTCGATAATTCAGATTGTAATGTATTGATTTTTGAATTTTAGATCTTAAATATCTGAATCAGAAAATGGTGACACTTTTACTGAGGTCATTTTTGTTGATCCGCCCACCTATCTCCCCCTTAAGTTTGTCGTATTGTATATGTATACAACACTCTATGTTAATTACAGATTAAACTAGAGCCGTAATAATAGGTCACTTTTGACAGTCTATTTACACCAATGTGCCAAAAAGAGACAAACATAGTGCGGCAAGGAGAGACACCCTCTTGTCAAATATGACTTCTTAGCACGGCTATACAGTGTGTACCTCTGTCAGTCGGTCGAGGTGTGATATAACGGCGACGCGGCGTGCGCCGGCGCACTGATTTACGACAGTTTTCCTAGCCAACAACAATAACCTAGACAAACACGACTCGTGTCGTGCTCGGTTTATTGCTCACATTATAACAAATGCTATTTTGTGCTTAATACTCCGACTAATTAATTACCTGGCAAATAGCGCTATTTTTAGGTTTGGAAACCGCGGCGAAGGTCGTGGGTTCGAATCCTACAATGGGCTTGAGCTTTCGGTGAAGGAAAACATCGTGAGGAAACCATAGCACGGTGGTAGGGTACTTTGTAGTACTCGACTGGCTGGCTACCACCCTCAAGTTGAAAATCTGTCGCCAAGCACCTGTTGGTGTGTTCCGGCAGTTGCACTTGAGAGCCAGCAATCCCCTTGGTATTGCTAATGTCTATAGGCGACGGTAGTCACTTACCACCAGGTGACCCGTCAGCTTCGTTGTCACTTGTGGTATAAAAAAAACACTAGTAAGAAATGTAATAGGTATGTTAACTGACATATCAAATCAGATTCTTTTAATTAAATGTCAAAACGATAGTTTATTATATGTAGAGTTTTGTGTGAAATAGATTGTCTACTGTTTGTCGTTAAATTTGTAATTAAACATAATAAGAAGGATGTATATTTTGTTTACAACGTGTTCGTTATTTTCAAGTGTTTTATACACTAGTTAATGTTAGACATTTTTTATAGAATATGTATAGACAACATCTCAATTTAAACATGATCAATTATTGCAAGTAGTTAGCATAATTTAATTTCGATTTGTCTTGTAATTTAATTAGAGTTATAAATAGCACCACAGATATATAGTGAATAAATTCTAAAAATGTGGCAGGAAACCTCGTAGACTGGTTCAGCTGTCGTGGTAAACTCGGCCGAGCGAAGCACAACCACAAGCGCCCGCGCATTGATTTACGTTCATTTAGTTGCGCCCGCGCCGCATACCTACCACATTAACATTTCTAAATGCTAAATAAATATTTACAGCGATTTCAAAATATGGATCTAGGTATTGTAAGTAATTTCCCGTTGGCTTTCGCGTTACAGGCTTTGCCTAGTGTGAAAGTCATGCACATTTTGCTAGAAAAAACCTCCAGCATTATGCATATTTTATTTTTCTGTGTAATCTGTCAATGTTATGCATAACATTTTGTACTGTACTGTGTATTTTGCTGAAATAAATTCATTTTCATATTTTTCATTTTTAATTACATGTTCCACAAATTATTTTTTTAAAATACTTAATCGTTTAAAAAAACTAGATCAACTTACGCGATTATAATAGCTAAAATAAAAACTAACTAATAAAACACAGGTAGATCATATCTTGGAACAAAATATAGGATACTTTTAGTCACGAGAAAAGATAAGATCCTTCGAGAACGCGGGTGAAATCGCGGGGTACAACTTATATAATTCGACGACTTTAAAAGCGATACACTTTCAAGTATCAAAACCGTTTTATTTATATCGATATACGCAAGTAAGTCCTGAACAATTGACAATAGGATCGTGAGGTGGCAAGTTGACGCACCAGTTTTTCTGCTTCCAAAGTCGTGAGCGTTGTTATTCACACAGACTCCAGCATTGATTCCGTGGAAATTATCTCATCTCTACTAGAAATGTCAATGTTAGTTTGGATGTAAAGATGTTTGTTACTCTTTCACGCAACAACTACTGGACTGATTTTGATGAAACTTGGCATTAAGTAAGATAGATCATGTCCTGTAATAAAACATATTTAAGGCGATGATAGCTCACTGGTAGTGACGTCGAATACCGCGGCAAAAGGGTGGGTTCAAATCCAACAATGAGCTTGAGCTTTGTGTGAAGGAAAACATCGTTAGGAAACGGTGGTAGGGTACTTTGTAGTACTCGACTGGCTGGCTACCACCATCAAGTTGAAAATCTGCCTCCTAGCATCTGTTGGTGTGTTCCGGCAGTTATACTGAAGTGCCAGTTGCCTTATGGCATTGTAAAATGTTGACAACACATTTGCGATACCCCTGGTATTCTTAATGTCTATAGGCGACGGTATTCACCTACCATCAGGTGCCAAGATATCTAACCGCCTGTGGTAGTCAGTTTTGGCATAAAAAATAGGTAATTTTTCATACAGAGAACGCAGGCGAAAGCTAGATAAAAACGTGGCTTTTACTCACCAATAGTATGTAGGGTTTCCTTTAAATAATTGGTGTCCATATCACAACAGAACACTGACATGGGCTCGACATGAACACAGGTCCCTTGTTCAGGACACTCGGAGCGTGGCATGTGGAAACACTTGCCCATCTTCAGGTACTTGTTCGGGAGCTCCGGCACTGCTGTCGAGACCGGCAGTTGCTGAAATGCATTCGTCCTTTATGATATCTCTGCCAATGTCAAGTTGTTATTCTTCTTCAATGTTATAGTCAGATAGTAAAGTCAGAAAATTAAAAATAAATTTTTTGTAATCATCCCACTAATCTTACTAATATTATAAATGTGAAAGTTTGGTTACTCATTTACGACAGAAGGGCTGAATGGATCTGGATGAAATTTGGCATGGAGATAGATTATAATCTGGAATAGCACATAGGCTACTTTTTATCCCGGTAAAAGATAACATCCCACGGAAACGCGGGTGAAACCGCGCGGAACAGCTAGTATTATAAATGTGAAAGTTTGAATGGATGGATGGATGTTTGTTACTCTTTAACGCAAAAACGGCTGAACGAATTTTTAAGAAACTTGGCACCCAAGTATCCTGGAATAACACATAGGATACATTTTATCCCGGGAAAGGATACGATCCCTCGGGAACGCTGGTGAAACCACGGGGGAAAGCTAGTGTAAATTTACTAACAATGTTACAAAATGGCCCCAACTCAACATTTTGATCTTCCGTGGGAGCTGGTGATATCACGATGCGAGTACCACATAACATAAAGTCAGTCTTCGTCCGTAGAAGTCAGGTCAGGTTTTAGTGAGATTGGTGGCCGGTAGACATCAACGCCCAGCCAAAACCCTTGGAAGCTGTTTTTTTTTTCATAGGTGTTGTTTTTAAGGAATAAGAAAGGATTTTTTGAAATTCAACCCTGTAAGAAGAACGTCCAATGCAACGAAAGTCGTGTCTCAAATCCATCAATGAGCTTTCGGTAAAGGATAATATCTTGGCCAGCCAGACCAGGCATCCTCCCTCAAGGGTCACTGAGCCAGTTGTCTTCCACGCTTTGTAAAGTCATCAATATTGTCCATAGACGACAGTGGTATGTAGACTTTTGATAATAAGCAATATAAAATTTTTATTATATTTACCTCTCTTGGAGCTGGTGGATCAAACTCCACCCTCATCTCGATGGAAGGCATATGCATGATCAGACACGCCATTAGAACCCATAGTATTACCTGAAATTAATTAAATATTTAATTATTTTAACGTCAGTACGTAAATGTTAACTGTTATATCTATTCAAGAAAATATATCGAACACTAACCAAAGTAAAAAACTAAATATACTCGAAATATTGAATACATAGTCAAATTGATCCTTTTTTATTATTTTTAATCACCAATTTAACGACAAAGAGTTGATCATTTGATGATGATATTTATGACGTCACAAGTCATGAAACTCCATTTAAACTATCATTTTGACATTTAATAAAAAGTTGCTGATTTGATATGTCAGTGAAGATCCCTATTGGACCGGGCAGTAAAACAATGAATCATCATGAACATCAAGATGAAACTATTGAACTTTTTTAAACAACGGTCCGGTATTTATAAAATACGCACGTATCGTTATTTCTACTAACTAACTAACCCGTGGCACAGTTGTACGATCGAATTATATGTTATTTTTAAGGCTCGACCGAGATCTCGGTCTTGGCATTATCGGCTACAAATCCAACCAAGAACTCAATCTCTGCATTTGCGAACGCGGTTGAAACCGCGGGGTGGAAAACTAGCAGGCTATATTTTTCTCCCGGGAAAAGAAAAGATCCTACTTACTTTGTAGGATACTTTGTAGTACCCGACTGGCTGGCTACCACCCTCAAGTTGAAAATCTGTCGCCAAGCACCTATCGGTGTGTTCCGACAGCTGCACTTGAGAGCCAGTTCCCTTCTAGGCTTTGTGTGCTTACCACCTTCGGCCACATCATCACTTACCATAGTGAGATTGTGGTCAAACACAAGCTTATACAGAATAAATTTAAAAAAAAATACAGGTATAGAGACATATAAACAAAGAAAAGTAGGTATGATAATTATTTTTGTAGAGCACACTGTGTTGGGCATTGTTATACAACTGGCAAAGGTCAAGTTCCGATACAATGCCAATTTAACCTCAAATAAAACAATCGAAGGACAGTGATAATCCAATGTTTTTACAAACTGTATAACTTACACAACTACCCAGCCGCTACGAGCTAATTATAGATATATTTGTGATAAAACTGTGCCACATCGAACGTAACTATAAATTGTACTAAATTAGTTCATAAATCGTAAACAAGCATTGTTACAAGAAAACATAAGGAAATATACCATAGTAGAGTAAATAATATACAAATGTAAATAACGCAATATTTTCAATCGTGGTTCAAGTTATCAAAGTAACTCAATCTTTTGGCGTAATTTTCTCATCAAAGTGAATTGAAATATACCTACTCATCTACACATTAAGGTAAATGATAATATTATCACATGGATGGGCACATCCATAAACAATCCATTAGCGATCTAAAACCATCACGCGAGCATGTGGCTTCGACTTCAATTCATAAATCATTTGTATCAGTAACATGTGTTTGTTATAATATTTGCTACGGACCGCGAGTTTGGCACAATATGCTACGTGATTTAAAAGTTAAAACTCAAAGTCATTTATTCTGGTAAAGAACGTAGCATATTGTGGCCAAACTCGCGGTACAAGGCGATGATAGCTCTGTGGTAAGTGACGTCGAATACCGCGACGAAGGTCGTGGGTTCGAATCCTACAATGAGCTTGAGCTTTCGGTGAAGGAAAACATCGTGAGGAAACCATAGCACGGTGGTAGGGTACTTTGTACCCGACTGGCTGGCTACCACCCTCAACTTGAAAACCTGTCGCCAAGCACCTATCGGTGTGTTCCGACAGCTGCACTTGAGAGCCAGTTCCCATCTAGGCTTTGTGTGCTTACCACCTTCGGCCACATCATCACTTACCATGGTGAGATTGTGGTCAAACACAAGCTTATCCAAAATAAAAAAAATAAAAAAACGTTACAATTGACTCTACCACCGGTTCGGAATACACTTAAACTGAGAAGACAGCTCCGGCAAGAAACTCAGCATTCATTTCAGTTCATTATACTAGGATAATGTTCACCGGCAAAGAATAATATACCTATCCTATCTGCTAATTCAAGGTTAGATGATAATGCAATCACTTCAATCTGAATCGGAATTCATCGAAACCTACATCTTTTTATTTGTATAAAAAAATGATACAAAAATGTCTGTCATTTTTCGGAGGGAAATCTGCGCTAAATAATCGTCTGTCACTAATACTATAACACTTAGCAAACTTATCCATAATAAAATCGATGGTATTTAGTAAGTGCTTAGCAGATTCTAAATTCAAATTCTCTATAGAAAATTTGAATTAAGAATCTGCTAAGCAGTTGCTAAACATCGTCGATTTTATTATGAATAAGTCTATTGAGTTGTACAGCTGCAACTAGCTTTATTGTACGTTCTAAATATTGACCCTTTGAAATAAGTGCTAAAGCCTAACAACAATACAATTTAAAAAAAACTTCGTTCAGAAATTCACCACAGAAAAAAAAATGCCAGAACGTAATATTTATGACCTCCTTGGTTTAGATGACCGAATTACCTACTTACCAAACGAAAATAGCTACGTATTTTACCCAATTTAAAACATTAATCTGGAGGAACTTCACATCATTACCATGTATGCATTGCTGGACAGACAGACGGACCCGCGTCAATTATCCAATATAGAACTTCCTCTGAGGTATTGTCATGAAGGCGCTCTGCAGATAAGTCATCCTACGATATTGTGAGTTTCTAGTATGTTCGAAGTTACAAATAACTGTGTTTATTTACCAATCCTACTAATATTATAAATGTGAAAGTTTGGATGGATGGATGTTTGTTACTCAATCAAATCACGCCTGAATGGCTGAACGGTACTGGATGAAATTTGGCATAGAGTTAGATTATAATCTGGAATAGCACATAGGCTACTTTTTATCCCGGGAAAAGATAAGATCCCTCGGGAAAGCGAGTGAAACCACGGAGAACAGCTAGTCTACACTTATAAAGCGAAACTCCCACGAAATCTCAGAAAATATAAATGTCACCTGTTTGGCAGGTAGATAGATTCCTTATAGGGAGTAGCTATCCACTCAGAAAGGATTTGCGCGCAGCTAGATGTCTTATAAAGAGCAGGTAGATTAGATATAGTTTCAAATAGTTTGGTGAAATGTAAGAAGTAAACACAACTTGAAATATGCTCTTGTTGCCGTCGGCGTTCCAGCCATATTAGAGCCAAATGGGTTGGCACGCGACGATGGCAAGAGACCTGACGGAATGTCATTGTTTCCATGGAAGATGGGTAGGCCTCTAGTGTGGGACGCAACGTGTGTCGACACTCTTGCGCCATCCCATCTTCCTAGCACAGCGTGTCATGCCGGCGGTGCTGCTGCATCCGCTGAGAACCTCAAGCGGCGAAAATATAATAGCCTTATAGTTAATTATATTTGCGAGCCGTTTGGGGTTGAAACCCTCGGGTCGTGGGGCCCGAGTGCTCATTTCCTATTTAAGGATATTTCAAAAAGATTGGTTGACGCTTCCCGTGACCAAAAGGCTGGCTTTTACTTTGGCCAAAGATTAAGCATTGCCATTCAACGTGGCAATGCTGCCAGTCTTTTGGGAATGTTACCAGTCGACGGCGATGCGGAGGAATTCTTCGACGCACTTTTATATTCTGCCAAGATCTTTGAGTATTAAAAAGGCCAAGAATAATGTAAAAAATATTTATATGACATAAATAGTATATATTTTGGTGCTATCTTATCTATAGCCCAAAACAGTACGCGTATCTCAGAAATATTTGACAAATTAAGCTGGGAGGTTTAGTGGCTTACAACTAAATCATAATATACTTACGTCACTTCAGGAATTGCATTATTATCAGTTTACGTGAACATGTCATTTTATTACTGTAGGTACTAAATAGTTTTTTGCCTGGGACATTCTTCACACACGATCATCTGATTCCAAACTAAGCGAGGCTTGTAGGGAAAACCAGGTAACTGTTTATTTTTATAACTTTACACTTGAAATTATTTTATACTAGCTGTTCCGCGCGGTTTCACCCTCGTTCCCGTGGGATCTTATCTTATCCCGGGATAAAATATAGCCCATGTTAATCTGGAATAATGAAGCATTCAAATGGTGAAAGAATTTTTAAAATCGGTCCAGTACTTTTTGAGCCAATTCGTTACTTGTAACAAATTGGCTCAAAAAGTACCGGACTGATTTTAAAAATAAACATATTAGGATCTAGACAAAGTCCCCTGCCGCGTCTGTCTGTCTGTTAACTCATAATATAGACTACTGTTACGTATTTTCATACGGTTTTGGATGAAGTGATTCATCAGGAAGGTTTTGGTGTATAATTCATTAAGATGACGGAACAAATCATGTTGTCTGGAATCTTTACTGGCATGCGCGGCGTAACCCAAAAGAGTGATATCGTAAAAAAAAAAGGCGTAGGTATAGTCTCTGCTGCCCGTGCTTAGCCGGGGTGGATCGCTAGTCTATATTGTATATAAAAGGCTATCCTTACTGACTGACTGACTGATCTATCTATCAACATACAGCTCAAACCACTGAACAGATTGCGCTGAATTACGGCACGCAAAAAAAACGTTTTTAATCTAATTTGATTTAAAAAAAAACAGTTATTTAGCTCCTACTGCGGTCACATAGTTAAGAGTGCATCTCGCACCCATCAACTGAAAGCTATTTAATACGGCAACAACTACAAAGTTGGTTGGAAATGTCAATAATTACATGCACATAATTACTATAGAATATAAAATAAAATAGAGCAGTCAAACTTATATATAGATGAGAATTTCAACCAAAAAGTTATGATTATACAGTATTTAGGTCGCTATGACAGCAACATAGCAGAAATTACAGGCTACAATAAATATTGAGCTATTTTAACACGATAGCTTCACTTCACTTGTATGTATGTAATTAATTAATTAACAAACAAAATGTGTAGCTATTAAAATCTAGGCATCGTTTTCAGGGTTCCGTACCCAAAGGGTAAAAACGGGACCCTTCTACTAAGACTTCGCTGTCTGTCCGTCCGTCCGTCTGTCTGTCACCAGGCTGTATCTCAAGAACCGCGATAGCTAGACAGTTGAAATTTTTCACAGATGATGTATATCTGTTGCCGCTATAACAACAAATAAATACTAAAAACAGAATAAAATAAATATTTAAGGGGGGCTCCCATACAACAAACGTGATTATTTGCCATTTTTACGGAAAACAGAATAAAATAAATATTTAAGGGGGGCTCCCATACAACAAACGGTGATTTTTTTTGCCATTTTTGCGGAACCCTTCGTGCCAGAGTCCGACTCGCACTTGGCCGGTTTTTAATTTCTTTAATAAATGCCAAATGTAATCAGGGTATTAAAATGAAATACAATTCCATCATCCAAATAATCTTTAAAGGATTAATTTCACTTAGTTCACGTGTCGATTTCATTTCAGTAGCTGTCAGTTGACTTCTATGTTTTGTTAGTCTTTGATCGTTAAGTAAGTATGCATTGCAGTTTAGCCACACCTGACTCGAGTTATTTATAGAACTCGTGGGTACTACTTATGTATGCAATGGTGTGATACCCACTGTTGTAGATTGACTTTATGTGGAATTGACAAAATTCTTTTTTTGAAAATTACAAAGCTTCCTATTTTTATTATATATTTTTTTTTTCTGCGCATTCAGAGCAGGCTTTAGTCTATTGGCCATACTGCCTAGTCTTAATAATGCATTTCTTCCGTTTAGAAAACGTCCGCTTCCATCCAATGTGGTAGCAGTTCTTTTTTTAAATACATATGTAATTAAGTTTTAGAACGAAATTGTAAAAGGTACAGGTCTGTGCTTATAAGTGACGTGTGATAATTTAGCCTGTTTGTTTATTTCATTTAAATAGTTGGAACGAAGTTCCTTATCGCGCGTTGTGAAAGGGGGCTAGACGGAAAAAAATCCTACGAAAAATTGTCACGACACTTTTTATGTCACTATGTATGTTTATTAAGATGTGCGGCATGCGCATGTTTCTCTGTCTGTCTCTCTCTCTCTCTCTCTCAGCCAGATATTTTGTATATGTTGTTTTTTTTTTTAATATATATATATGTACTCTCTCGACTTATATAACTTATAACTTCGTTCCATCCGGGTGTCATTTGACACCTCTCAAGTTTTTTTATGCTGAATTACTTATATTCAGATCATCACATCTATTTATATTATCGATAAACAAGTCACAATATCGATGTGAGTGAATAGCAAGCAATCTAATATCGATGTTTGTTGCGTTGACTTGCATTCAAATACCTAGCTCCTCGAATTCAACGTGATTGACATTTTCCGCAGGTATTCAAGCAGGTATTATAAATTAAAATAAGCTGACTACATTCTGAAGTCGCATCGAAACAGGTCAACCATGAGCTGTCGAATAATAGCAAACGATAAGCAGTATTTTTTTATTCAGGCCATTGACTTTTGGTCATAGAGTGGACCAATAAAAATTTGCCGAACTGCATTTGACGGGCGGTAGGTGTGGTTCGTTAAGCTTGTGGGTTCGATTCCCATCCAGGGCAGATATTTGAGTGCATGAACTGTCTATCTGTCCTGAGTGAGCTATAATTATATATCTAAGGTACCAAGTAGGTATATCCATTAAGTATATGGTTTCTTTACAGGCTCTTAGTTTGGGATCAGATGAAAAATATCCCAGGATGTTTATTTAATTCGGCAAATCTCGGCTAAACGAAGTTACCCGATGGAATATCACACTCAAATTGCGGTCGACCTACACAGCAAAGCGAGCTTGTTCTGTTCGGTTATGAAACCTCGCCGCGGTAGGTATTATTTACTCGAGCTGATAAGAATTGTACTGGAATTATTCTTGTCTATTTGTTTATGGTATATAAATAGCCTGCGAGGCAAATATGACTTTGGTACTACGTTAGTTATGAAATGGTGAGATTTTTTTTAAATGAAGAATTCTGACAAGCGAATTCGAGTTAGAGGTAGAGTCAATTGGAACGTTCATAAGTACCTTTTCAAGGCCTAAACTGAAGTTTTAGTTTGAAAATTTGGTATAAGGTTTTAAACAAACAAAGCATAGAAAGCAACTTTGCACACGGGAAATCCCTCTAAAACTCGGGTAAAACCCTGTTGCAAAAGCTAAACAAAGCTAACAAAAACAACATTCTTTATTAAACAAATAAATTACTCGGAACAGCTCTCAGCTTGACACCAATAAAAAGGAATTGTTTGTCGTAAACTACCCACATTTACGACGAGGGCCGAGCGCCGAGGGCGCGTCAGGCCCACCTATGTTTGCAAAATTGGCTAGGATTATGTTATACAGTATACCTACAAAACTGTGACACTAAAACCTCTTTTATCCGAAGTAATGTAGGAAGGAGGTAGGTGAACTCGGATAACACGAAATCTTAAATTGTTTTTTTTTATATGTAGGACTGTAGGTAGATATCTCAGAACAAGTAAAAATGTTAGACCGATCCCCGCGCAGTTAAAGTCAAACACAGTAAAGGAAACCGAATTTTAAAAAGGAAGCTGATCGCGTTCCGGTGCGACGCGAGTAACGTGGGATGATGCACACAACTTCATACACGATGCTTCACTTAATTGGAGATTGTTTACGTACGCTCCTTCTACTTTTTGAAATTCAAAAAAATATTAAAAGTCGTCCACTCACAAAATTAAAGCAGTAAAGATCAGAAATTTTTATTTAACTATTACTTTTTTGACGGTTGACTATTAAACTTAGGAAACACTGTAAACAATCTCACAAAATTATTTGTTTTTTTGTGAATTATTTATTTTTAGATATAGGTAGAAGATAGAACTAGTCCCATTGTAAGCTAATTCCATTGCACGTTATTCAAAGATACAATCAGAATGTGTGTAAATAAATCGAAAATAATATATTTAAAAAAACAAAGTCAACGCACTCAAGGCGCAAAAAATATTTTTGGATTTTGATTGATAGCTAACGGTCACACCCGCCGCGTTGCTATGGGCATTTTGACAAGTCATTGCAAAAAACGGTTCATCATTGAACTCGAACAATTGTGGTCTAGCAATCCATATAAAAAGATAACTAACAACTGTTTCCTTCTAGTTTGTAAACGATCAACTTTCGAAAAATCTATTACTGTAAGTTACAACAGATTTAAAATCAGATCAGATAAATTATTGTTTACCCGATAGAAAGTCAGAAATGTTATTGAAAGTTTTATTTATCTTTTGCCCGCGTGGAATTTTTTTATCGACAAATTGTGCCCTTTCACTCATTTCAAAATATAGATATACTTTCCCAGGGTTCAAGTTATCCCAATACCAAAGTTCATCTAAATATGTTCAGCTGTAGGTACACATAGACGTGACTTTCACATTTATAATCAGTATAGCTACATAATAAGGTCACAGTTATAAATTGCAATCGCTCGTGCAACTATTGCTGTCAGTCGAATTTCAAAGTTACATTGAAATTTAATATTTATATTTGTTTTATTTTGAGGCTCAATTTTTTCAATGTCGGACAGCACGATAAAGCTGTTCGATAGATTTAAAATGGAGAATCTTACACATTCATATTTATCCTCTGGAAATTAAACAAAGTTGCATTCATTGGGTTCCATTTCCACCCAGGAACAATACTTTCGGATTAAATACCGTTTATGAAAAATGCCACAAGATTTTTGATCAAATAAAGATAATACCTAACCGAATAATATTTACCGGTTAATTTTAAAAAAACATAACATCAAAACGAGTGTGAAACAATTAAAAGGCAATTAAAACGGTAACTGTGTTAGATTTGATCCGTCGGTCAACGAGTTAATTGACTCTTCTCACTCAGTGTGCGCTTCATTGAGTTAAACAATAAAGTTATTAAACGACAAGCGGTTGTGACGCGGTCGTTATTGTTATTTATAGCATAAGCATTATTGACATAAACGTGTTTGTCCATTAGCAAGGATAAAAACCCTATAAGACTATTAGTAATAAAATTGAATTGTCAACAAATATTTCTTGCATATTTTTACCCCCGCGGTTTCATCCGCGTTCCCGAGAGATCGTATCTTTTACCGGTAATCCCGGTATAAAAAGAATACAATGTTTTCTTCCAGGATTAATTACGATTACGTTTTTGGGTGATTGAAATTGAAAAACAAATATTCAAACATCTAATGTACCAACAATCGATTTAAGGCGATGATAGCTCAGTGGTAAGTGACGTCGAATACCGCGGCGAAGGTCGTGGGTTCGAATCCTACAATGAGCTTGAGCTTTCGGTGAAGGAAAACATCGTGAGGAAACCATAGCACGGTGGTAGGGTACTTTGTAGTACCCGACTGGCTGGCTACCACCCTCAAGTTGAAAATCTGTCGCCAAACACCTATCGGTGTGTTCCGACAGCTGCACTTGAGAGCCAGTTCCTATCTAGGCTTTGTGTGCTTACCATCTTCGGCCACATCATCACTTACCATGGTGAGATTGTGGTCAAATACAAGCCTATCGAATATAAAAAAATATATATATGAATAGATATATATATATATATATATATAATATATGATTATTAGTATATCAGTTAGGATGAGATGGTCGTGTGAGAAGAATATTTGTTTTATAATTTCTATCTACTAATAGAAGTAAGTAGATAATGTTATACATGTAATGCCACATCGTTATTTATTCAGTAATTGTAAACCTACACGCGTATCTGCGTATCTACTGCAGATGTAAGTACGTCTAACTTACGATATTCACAAAATGTAGTGCATTTGATAAAATAGTAACAATAAAAGGTACAGTTTCGAAGTTCCTTATCGCGCGTTGTGAAAGGGGGCTAGACGAAAAAAAAACTTACGAAAAATATGTCACGACACTTTTAGTGTCAAAAGTGCGTTGACCTGTCTCTCTCTCTCTCTCCCTCTCTCTTATAGAAAGTAAGCTAGATATTTTCATTTCTATTTATATATATTATGTATACTCCCTCGACTTATATAACTTCGTTCCATCCGGGTGTCCCTTGACACCTCTCAAGTTTTTTTTTATTTATATCTAAGGATAATTATTTTAAGGCGATGATAGCTCAGTGGTAAGTGACGTCGGATACCGCGGCGAAGGTCGTGGGTTCGAATCCTACAATGAGCTTGAGCTTTCGGTGAAGGAAAATATCGTGAGGAAACCATAGCACGGTGGTAGGGTACTATGTGGTACTCGACTGGCTGGCTACCACCCTCAAGTTGAAAATCTGTTCCGGCAGTTGCAATTGAGAGCCAGTTGCCCTTGCCCTTAAGGCATTGTAATAAGGTGTACAACACGTTGGCAGTCCACCTGGTATTGCTAATGTCCATAGGCGACGGTAGTCACTTACCATCAGGTGACCCGCCTGCCTCGTTGACTAGTGATAGTTGACTAGTGACATAAAAAAAGGAGGTTAAATTATATTTATTTCAATATTTCTGATGATACATATTTGAATATCTCGAAAATGGTGTAACTTTTACTGAAGTAATTTTTATATATGTTGGTAGGTGACCCGCCCACCCATCTCCCCCTTGAGTCTGTCCTACTACTTACTCACCGTACATGATGTATAATTGGTGTGACATTATTTTTATTTTCCGAACATATTTACAATATCTTTTTAATTTACAACAGATATTAATATCAGCGGTTATCGTTATTTCGCCTGTTGATAATTGCCAGAGAATCTGACCTTCTTTCTGAAGAACTCCATATCGTACCTAGCGCTGTTAAAACAAACTTGAGAGGTGTCAAGGGACACCGGATGGAACGAAGTTATATAAGTCGAGAGAGTATATATATAAATAGAAATGAAAATATCTGGCTTGCTTTCTATAAGAGAGAGAGAGAGAGAGAGAGACAGACAGACAGACAGAAAAACATGCGCACGCCGCACAGCTTATAGCACACCGACACAAAAGTGTCGGTGACAATTTTTCGTGAGCATTTTTTCCGTCTAGCCCCCTTTCACAACGCGCGATAAGGAACTTCGTTCCAACAGTATTTTGATTCCGTATGCACTTGGTAAAATCAGTCAGTCGGGTCATCTGATGGTAAGTGATTACCGTCGCCTAATAGACATTAGCAATACCACGGGATTGCCAATTTGTTGTCGAATTTTTACAATGCCTTGAAGGCAACTGGCTCTCAAGTGCAAACACACTGATTAGGTGTTTGGCGACAGATTTTCAACTAGAGCCTGGTTGCCATTTCTCATACGGTATTCATAATTGGATGGACGCTAGACAATCTACCCAATGATATTGCAAGTTAAAAAGGGGAAGATAGGTTATAATAATAGGTTATGTAAGGTAGGTATATAAGATAGGTTGTCCGAAATAAATGGATTTTATTTTATTTATTTTATAAGCGCTCCGCGAGCGGATAATTTTAATAATAATTAGCCAACTTTGACCTGTGTCGCGTCGTCATTGTCAACGCATTTCACGTACCGAGTGCAATTAAATGTAATAAAAGTGACCCAAAACAACCAAAAATGGCTTGTGTAATAAAATATCGTAATGTAGTGTGATATTAAATGAAAATGAAATGAAAAAGTGTTTTATTCAAATAAGCCTTTACAAGCATTTATGAATAGTCTAGACTCTAATGCTCGGTTCGGAAGGTTGCTTTTGCTGAGAAGAGCCGGCAATAAACTCAGCAATTACTCTTTTCAAAAACAACTCACACCTATAACATTTAATCATTATTTATTTATCTAGTCTCACTGATAATATTTGCGTGTTAAGGCGGCAAAATAATAATCAGAAATTAATTATGACTGACTAAGTTAATAACAAACTCAAGCAGACCAGCGTATGTGCGTTAGTGTGCACTTTTTGAAGAGCGAATGCTGTGTATGTACCCTATCTATACCTTTTTTTATAATATCATTGAATCTACCTATCTATTTATATGAACAAGTTAACTACTGGCCTACACTACTTACAACAATTAGATCAACGTAATGAATTGTACGCGACCGCAGTAGGAACTGAACAAAACAGTCTTAATGAAGTCTATTCACTTTAACTGTTCGCGTTATTATTGTGAAAAGAAAGAACAAATTACTGCGCTGCTTTAATGAGGGGCCGGTTGACGTGGTTGGTTAACTAAACACACTACATATCAAGCTCCAGGTTGCGGTTCGGTTACCATCCATGACAGATTGTGTGAGTGTGAAGTACTTAGTAAATATAATAATCTTAACTAATATTACAAAGAGGATTGATTAGATTTTTTATTTGTTACGAATTAACCCAAAAACTACGGGACCGATTTTAAAAATTCTTTCACCATTAGAAAGCTACATTATCCCTGATGAACATAGGCTGTATTTTTGTCCCGGTAAAAGATAAGATCCCACGGGAACGCGAGTGAAACCACGGCGGACAGCTAGTAACAAATAAGAGATAAAGTAAATTAATTGTACAAATAAATAATTTATTATAGCCACTTTATTTTCAAAGCAATGTCCTGATTTAATCTGTTGACTCGCGACATTAACCTGTCAAACAACTCGTCAACTCAAGTAAATGTCATCGTCCCGATTGTCCCATTTGAGAACGAAGTGGTGCGGACTCTGAAACCCCGATTGTCCCAAGAAAGAACTGACAGGTCAAAAAGTAAAACTTACATAATTTTTTTCCTATGACTTTCTATTGGTAAAAGAATTTTCTAAATTCGGTTCAGTAGATCCAGAGATTACCCCCTACAACCTCACAAACTTTACCTCTTTATAATTTTAGTACCTATAGATAAAGAGAATGATGTTTTTAAAAAACATAATCATAAGCAGTATTTATTTTAATGACTGTGGTGACGCAACTGATAATAAAGATCATGTGTAAGTACGAAACCTTCGTGTGACACCAACCATCCGTTCCAGATCTATTTTAGTCGGTAAATATTATAATTGCGTCATTTACTGAATCATGTTTATGTGTTAGCTTACCGCCAACCAAAATGTTACTGGAAATTAAATGAATCAGTCCGTTTTTAGGGTTCCGACGACAAACAGGGAACGTAAAAACCCTTACAAGCTGTGCAACTTACATTGAGGTCTAAATCACTCGAATATGGAACATAATGTAGTTGTAGTTTGGAACTAAAATTGATATTTTCTGAACATATAACTCATACCAAATAAAAAAGTAAATAGAGCCCCGCGCACCTAAACTAAATTACAAGAAAAGTACCTTGACAGGTCATAGACACATGTCTTTGCGACGGAAAATCCATTTTCAAATTAAAAAATTAACGGAACACTAGGGATGGTTGGATTTTTATATTCAAATTGATGAATATATTTTATTGAATGGATTGAGGAATATAATTTAAGTAGGTATTATAGTCAAACTTTTACCACAACAGAATTACAGCATAAATATGTAGGAGTATAATTTATCCTCTATTTTATATTATTTTATTAACACTTTCTACTATAGCTCTCTCTCTCTCTCTCTCTTCTCCGTTAAAGGCTGACTGCCAGACCTTCAAAAGGGCACTAGAGCCTGAATTCAGCTGACATTGTTACCCATACAAACAGACCATAATCGTCCATATAATTTATAGCCTTATAGACAACGGGAGCATTTATCGTTTTTTAGAAAATATATAAGTTTCATTAGATGTGAAGATGTTGTTACTCCTTTACACAAAAACTAGTGAACGGATTTTGATGAAACTTGGCACACAGGTAGATCATACCTTGGAATAAACCATAGGATACCATTTATCCCGCGAAAAGATGAGATCTCTCAGTAACGCGGGTGAAACTGCGGGGGACAGCTAAAATATAATAATCACACATCCTACTGATATATGCTAGCTTAGTACATTGTCTTTGGGTACACAAAAGCTCAAACGAAACTAGACGCGAAACAAAAGATGCTAACATACGGAGACTTGTTAATCTTGGTAAGCGGCATCTAATCTATTAAATATAGGTCTATGGTAGGTACCAGCTAGTGTTATTTTAGACCATAAATATTTAGAGTTCTATGTCATCTTTTACAAACGATTATTGTACCTGATTAATACCATTAAATGTGATGAAGTTTGAAGATGCCAATTAAAATAAAATTAACGAAAGTTTTTTTTTTGTACAAACTCTACGTAAGACTAGGCAGTAAGGTTAATGGACTAAAGCCTGTCTAAAAGTGGCGTAAATAAAACTAGCCGTGTTTGAATCATGATTCCTGGAATATTTTGTAGGTTAGGTTTAAGAATGAAATTGTTAAACATTTGAAAAAAAAAGACCAATATAGTCAAAATTATTTAAAAAATGTAACCTTGCTGAGTTTCTTGCTGGTTCTTCTCAGTTGAAGGCCGACTTCCCAACCGGTGGTAACTTCTGTAATTCGACCTTCAAGTGCCCTTCTAGGGCCTAAACTGAATAAGTTTTGACTTTGACTTTGGTCATTATGGAAGGACAGTCACTTCACTTCCCTTCCGAGATCCAAAAAGGTTATATTGATAATGACCAATCAATCGCAGATGTTTCCGTCGTTCGAAAAGTGTATTATTTAAATTTAGATAACAAAATCGAGAGGATTGATTACTAAGACATGAACACTTGATTTTAAATTAGACTAAAATTCCAAATGGACTACTTTAGAACTGTTAATTAGAACAGAGGACGATCCAAAAAGTGTGGCAAAATGGATTGGCGCCCTCCAACCGATAGATAGCATTTTGGAATCCAAAATGTCAAATTAAAGATCCGCGACGAGCTCCTAAACGAATGAAACGATTTTAATGAAAATACACCGTGTGGTCCAACTTGAGAGATATTATTATCCCGGGAAAAGATAACATCCCACGGGAACGTGGGTGCAACCGCGGGGCGAAAAACTACCTATAAGGTAAAACTAATATGTATTAAATTTACTGTGAAAGTTTGTAGGTTTGGATGTTTGTTCCTCAATCACGCAAAAACAGCTGAACGGTTTTTGATGAAACTTGGCCCACAGGTAGATCATAACCTGACTTAAAACAGGATACTTTTTATCCCGGGAAAAGATAAGATCCCTCGGGAACGCGGGTGACGGTTAGTAATGATATCTTTCCATTCAACAGGTAGGTAGGTGCGTTGATTATAAACATTGAAAAACTCTTTATTGTAAATTATTGATTGGTTGATCGCATTCATTTAATAAATAAATGTAGTTTCTTTTATAAGTAGGTATCTATATGAACGTGAAACTAATGTAGTTGTACCCAGAATATTGTCATTGGACATTAATAACAAAATGAATGATATAATTGTGTTGGAACCTGGCCTTATGCCAGTTCTTTGTACTCTCGCAGTCGCCGCAAAATAATTTGTTAAGGACGTATTTTTACGTGTGTGGGTATTAAAAGTAATAAAACATCTGATGGGATGGGTCGTAGCACCGTGATTTAATCGTTTTCCGAGAATTGCAAGACTAAGACAAAATTGTTTAAGGAAATCAGAAATAAGGAAATAATTTCAAAGTACCAACATGTGGATATATAAGAAAAATGCATTGATATAATTAGTGTACCTACCCACTTATTTTTAATATTTTTATAATACTCACGTCTAAAAAACAAAGGCGACTTTTCATTTTTTACACTTGAAAAAAATCACAATAATCACATTGGAAACACAAAACAAACACTAACGCATAGTTATATACAATGAGTTACAACTTTCCAACCGACTATCATCGGAATGTGAAAAATGCAGAGCAGCCGACGTACAGTTCTCAGCATTTTACTAAACAAGCCAACTATGGCAAGTAAAGAAGCACTCTTTTACATAACAAACATTTACGTTAAAGCACTTTTGACATTTCCCGCACAATAACACACGCAGCGAGACTAATTCGGAACACCAACTTAGCAAAACTCCAAACGAACAACAAACAGAAGCGTATAGTGAGTGACTAGAAGCGTATATTTACGTATGGATATATACACTTCGCCAACTTGATAGCGCTCACTACGGTCGCTAGAACGAGATAGAGTGATTCTTGGAGCAAGTAACAGGGAGAGAAGACAGAGATAGACTCTGTTTGGATGTTTCGTTTCGGTATCCGGTATTCCCGTTTGAGATTTTGTGTATTGAGGTGTAGCGCTAGCGATTGCCTGGAGTGTTTGTTGGTCAGAAAATGGTCATATTTTACTGCCTATTACTAATACTATTATTAAATAATTACACACACTTCCTTCAGGATTATTATATACGTATTAGTTATAAATGTAATGAGGTCAACAACCAGTGCTTGTATAAATTGTCTTTTAAACATCGAACATAGGTTTTTACTACGAATAAGACAGATTTTACCTAAAATAGAAAAATCTGACGATTTTTTTTTTGTATTATTTAGTTTATAGTCCACAGTTACTGTTTTTTTTTTTTTTTTTTTTTATACCACTTGTTACCGCTGGTAGGCTGTAAGCTTGTTGCCATCTTGTGGTATAAAAAAAATACTGCACCTTACCCTTACGACTTATGACCTTAATTACTTGGCTTGGAACCTCCCAAGCTGGTTAACTTTTAAGTCTGTAAGAAATAAGAATATAGGATTTCACTAATAACTAACGATGGAATCTGAATGATATGCATATGAAATGCATATGAAAGGTGTGAGTACGGAGACGACTAGTGATAGAGCGGAGTGGAAGAGGAAAACATGTTGTGCCGACCCCACCTAGCGTGGGATAAGGAAGAGAAGAAGAAGAAGAAGAAGAAGAGGAATCTGAATATTTCTCTAAATTCTTAATCCGGATATTTCCTACATATACTCTCAGTAATCCAGGTTGTAACGATGACAATTAGGTAGAGAAACCTTATATCTATCAACGACTTTAATACAGGATTTAAAGTTCATTGAATTTCCCGGATAGATTGCTCTGAATTGAATTTTTTTTGTTAGCGCCTTTCATAACGTTGTTAAGAGATTTATTGCTATTTAATTTGTGCAGGCTCCATGCAGCGTGCTTGACTTGGATTTGATGATGTTATTTTGTTTGTCTAATTATCGTAGTAGGGTAGGTACACAGTGTGTCTACATGCAGGGCCGGATTTAAGGGAGGGCAAACGGGGCAACTGCCCGGGGCCTCCACAAGAGAGGGGCCCCATATAAATTAGACTTACCTATTAAAATTACCTTATTATTACCTACTTATCGTCGTATGGCAGCCAAGATTTGCTGTAAATTTTATAGTGAGGCCCTTTCGGAAAAATTTCAGCCCCTGCAGCTAGGTTATGGCTCAAAGGGGGGCTGTGAGGCTGCCGTACACGCCTTGTCGACCTACCTAAATCATGGAAAAGGAGAAATCATCCTGAAGGTTGACATAAAGAATGCCTTCAACTCCGTCAATAGGGACACCTTGCTGGCAGAAGCTAAAAAAGAAACACCCCAAATTTTTAGTTTTCTTTGGCAGTGTTATAGGCAACCATCAAAATTACTATATCAGGACAATCTTTTGTTATCAGCAGTAGGCTGTCAACAGGGTGACCCCCTCGGACCAGTGATTTTCAGCCTAGCTATCCATCCAATTATTCGCCAGTTAAATTCCAAGTTTAATGTTTGGTATCTCGATGATGGAACTTTGGGAGGCGATGTAGATACCGTATTCAATGACCTGCAATTTTTAATCAACGAATTCCACAATATTGGCCTTGACCTTAATTTTTCAAAATGTGAACTTTATTTATCTGACACGACCGACAACCAAACGACACTCGCAAAATTTAATAGTATTTCCCCCCAATTAAAAATGATTGAAAAAAGTTCTCTTCGCCTCTTAGGGTCTCCAATCTTAGAGAACTCTTTCCCCGATTTTATCGAGGAAAAATTCAAAATTTTAGTGATATTTCGGAAAGATTGCTAAAAATTAACATGCCTTCGGCTATCACCATAATCAGGTACTGCTGTTTTGGCCCTAAATTTAACTACATATTGCGTGCATCTCATCTTTGGTCACATTCACACCTATTAGAAAAAATTGATAAAATTATCCGCCATACTTTAACATCCATTTTAAATGTGGCCTTGGACGACCGAGCTTGGACACAAGCTACCCTCCCTATCCGTATGGGAGGTCTCGGCGTCCGCAAAATTGCAAGTATAAGTTTACCGGCTTTTATATCCTCGGTCCATGGGACTGAAAAGTTAACCAGGAAAATCCTAGCTTCCACACTGGTTGACTTTGAGGTACCGTGCTTCACTGAGGCTATAAGCGCTTGGAAAGCCACTTGTCCGAATATTGACCTACCCGCCAACCCATCTTCCCAGAGGCAGTGGGACGAACCGCTCAGCAAAGGTATACAAAAGAATCTTATCGACACGTCACCGTGTAATGCTGAGCGAGCGCGCCTACTGGCTGTGGGTGAGTGGGAGTCGGGTTTATGGCTTCTAGCACTACCGTCTTCCAACATAGGAACGGATAGGAAGGAATTGGACGACACTACTTTCCGCCTCGCTGCTTGTCTGCGTCTGGGAGCACCCTGCTGTTCTCCTCATCGCTGTCACTGCGGGGAAGCTGTCAACAGCCTCGGGCACCACGGCTTGTCATGCAGTCGGAGTGCGGGCCGTATAGCGAGACATGCGAATTTAAATGACATTATGCGTCGTGCTATTGTTGCCGTCGGCGTTCCAGCCATATTAGAGCCAAATGGGTTGGCACGCGACGATGGCAAGAGACCTGACGGAATGTCATTGTTTCCATGGAAGATGGGTAGGCCTCTAGTGTGGGACGCAACGTGTGTCGACACTCTTGCGCCATCCCATCTTCCTAGCACAGCGTGTCTTGCCGGCGGTGCCGCTGCATCTGCTGAGAACCTCAAGCGGCGAAAATATAATAGCCTTATAGGTAATTATATTTTCGAGCCGTTTGGGGTTGAAACTCTCGGGTCGTGGGGCCCGAGTGCTCATTTCCTATTTAAGGATATTTCCAAAAGATTGGTTGACGCTTCCCGTGACCAAAAGGCTGGCTTTTACTTTGGCCAAAGATTAAGCATTGCCATTCAACGTGGCAATGCTGCCAGTCTTTTGGGAACGTTACCAGTCGACGGCGATGCGGAGGAATTCTTCGACGCACTTTTATTGTTTATTTTAGGTAGTTTTTAGATTAGATTAGTTTTAATATAGTCTGAAGCTCGTCGTTTCGCAAATATTTTATGTAAAAAATTAATCGAGGCCTCGGGTGACCGGCGGGCGGGGAGCTTTTTCCGCCAACGCATCAGCTTGGCCATCCAAAGAGGAAACGCTGCCAGCCTTCTGGGAATCTTGCCGATCGGCAGCAGCGGCAGCCTCGAAGAAGTTTTTTATGTATTGTAATTGTACATTTGCATGTATATTTTGTACATTTGTTGTAAATAATAAGATAATATTTTATATAGTTATAATAATGTAAATATTTTATTGATTTTATATAGTGTTCTTATTATGATAAATTAAATCCTATTAAAAAAAATTATACCAATATTTTTTTTATAAATATATAAAAAAAAAACAAAATATCACAAAGAATAATAAAAAAAACCGGCCAAGTGCGAGTCGGACTCGCGCACGAAGGGTTCCGTAAAAACGGCCAAAAAAACACGTTTGTTGTATGGGAGCCCCCTTAAATATTTATTTTAATTTTATTATTTAGTACGGAACCCTAAAAAGATGTATCTCACAATAAATGATTAAAATACTTGGAAAAAATGTTATCCTACTAATATTATAAATGTGAAAGTTTGGATGTTTGTGAGTTTTGGATGTTTGTTCCTCAATCACTCAAAAACGGCTGAATGGATTTTGATGAAACTGGCACACAAATCATATCCTAGTTTATTTGCTAATTAGGGGCCTTCGCTCGTTTGTTGTCCCAGGGCCTCCACACCTCTAAATCCGGTCCTGTGGACAAACTTAGGTAAGGGGGAGATAGGTGGTCGGTTAACTACCAACATATGCAAAAATGACCTCAGTAAGAGTGTAGCGACATCTATCTACGCATAGATATAGTTCGCACGACTCCTAGATAGATGGCGCTTCAATAACCTACATCGCGCTTACGAAGTTTTCCATGCGATCTGCATATATACAAGATTCCAACATCAACAGTTGGACCGCGGTCCCCAGGCACGATGACCTAGCCTGGCGGAAGATCTTCCCTTTTCAATGGAGGAGTCAAACACCTCGCTCCTCCATAAGAGTGTCACCATTTTCGAGATATTTAAGATCTAAAATTAAAAAATCTGAAATATCGAAATATCTCGAAAATGGTGAACTTTTTATTGAGGTGATTTTGTCTTAACTGACATCCTGTAGATATACTTACATATATGTAAAAAATAGGTAAGCGCGTCTTTGCATTTATATGTATAGATGGGTATTAGGTACGGTGGTAGGCTTGCAGGCTGGCTGGCTACAATGAAGCGAAGATAGCTCAGTGGTAGCGACGCTGGATACCGCGGTCGTGGGTTCGAATCCTACAATGAGCTTGAGCTTTCGGTGAAAGAAACCTCAGCACGGTGGTAAGGTACTTTGTAGTAGGTACTCGACTGGCTGGCACCTGTCGCTAAGCACTTATCCGGTGTGCTCTGACAGCTGCACAGTTTTCTTCAAGGCTTTGTGTGCTTACTACCTATGGCCACATCAAATAGTAAGATTGCTTATCCAAAGTCTCGCACTGTGCGATCTCGATTTCGATCTTCCCACCGCACACGCTCAGGTTGTGGAACGAGCTCTCCGTAGTGGTTTAGCAGGTTTCAAGAAAGGTATTATGGTCTGGTAGCCCTGGTGTTGCAAGCGTCTATAGGCTGCGGTAACTGCTTACCATCAGTCCATCAGGCAGGCCGTCTGTGAACAGCTCATTTAATTGCATGAATGAACATGTCTGTTAGTCACACGACCATCCACCCAAACTAAGCAGACCTTGTAAGGAAACCAGACAACTAATAGGTACCTACTCTGTGAAACTTAAGATCGTCGTAATCTATTTAGAACTACCTGTCCACCGCGGCTTCACCCGCGTTCCCGTGAGATCTTATCTTTTGCCGAGATAAAAAGTACCTACCTATTATTTCATTAAAATAGGTTCATTAATTTAGGAGTACGTCGCAGACAAACAAAGTGACTCGAATTTCAGATAGAAAAAGTTTCAGATAAGATATTCATTCAGTACCAATTGGTTTGAATTGAGCTTTTCGTATTGTGGTAACTTCAACTTAATTCAAGCAAATCTGGCCATCCAAAGAGGAAACGCTGCCAGCCAGCTAGGAACCTTGCCGATCGGCAGCAGCGGCAGCCTCGAGGGTTTTTTTTGCATAAGTATCTGTCTAAAGATTGTATATTTTGTACATCTACTATACTAATATTATGAAGAGGAAAGATTTGTTTGTTTGTTTGCATTGAATAGGCTCCGAAACTACTGGACCGATTTCAAAAATTCTTTCACCGTTGGAATGCTACACTATCCCTGATGAACATAGGCTATCCCGGGATAAGATAAGATCCCACGGGAACGCGGGTTATCGGTTATAAATTACGAAGAAGAAGTTTTGGAACGAAGTTCCTTATCGCGCGTTGTGAAAGGGGGCTAGACGGAAAAATTTCTTACGAAAAATTGTCACGACACTTTTTATGTCACTGTCACTTTATTGTAAGCTGTGCGGCGTGCGCATGTTTCTCTGTCTGTCTCTCTCTCTCTCTCTCTTATAGAAAGCAAGCCAGATATTTTCATTTCTATTTATTTATATATATATATATATATATATATACTCTCTCGACTTATATAACTTCGTTCCATCCGGGTGTCCCTTGACACCTCTCAAGTTTATTTTTATGACAAAACTGAATAGTTATGTTTGTTATGTTTTTACGACTAAGTTAAATATAGGATACTTATTCCCGGATTCGCGGGTGATGCCGCGGGGACAGATATCATGTATTGAACCTGATAAGAAAAAATAATAGATACGTGTTTTACAAATTTTAATGATGATATTAGACGTAAAATTTGAAATTCGCTCTTTTGATGAAAATAAGAAAACACCAAAAAAATCCATTTTCTTTTTTGTTGTCTACTAAACCATGTGTTTAAAGAATAATGAAAGAGTTTCGTCGAAATTCATTGAAAGGCAGAGAAAGAACAACCACTGCATCGTTAGCAATATCATGACCAATCGACGCAAAAAAGAACAGAACATCTAGTAGATAGTCCTAACCTAGGGGTCGGCAAACCCCTTAAAAGCAAACTCTTAGAAGGGTCAGTTGCGGCTCTTCAAGTTCCCCTCAAAATCATTTTTTTGGGTGCATAGGTATGAGATCAAACATTTCTTAAATACCGCGAGCCACATAATTGTCTTTATTTCGAACCCAAACACGGTTTACTACATTTTACTACAGTCCTATTAAAATTTGGAATACAGTGAAAAACCTAAAACAGAAAACTGTGGCTCTTTGAGTTTCCGAGAAGTCGATATTTTTCTGGAATCTGGCCCTTTGTCTAAAAAGTTTGCCGACCCCTGTCCTAACCGAACAATTATCCAATAATCGCATCCAAGACAATCACAATCGCATCAAAATTCATTGGAAAAGCAATCATATGTCGACACATATACGTAATACTAACTAATTATTGGTTTACGTAGCGATTTCACGGTGCTGGCTTATCCGAAAGGGAGGCAGTTAAAGTTTTATCAACATTTTGATAAAGCGCCGTTCGATCGGCCTGCCAAGTGGCAGTCGTCGCTACTTGCCGATATGTGGGTCGGCAACGACAAGCCTACACATGTGTTTGTACTTGTGTCGCGGGAATGTGGGGAACAGGGAGTTGAGAAAATTACTGTAACTTACTGATAACTTCTCCCGCTAGAGGGACCGTGTTTTGACTGAACAAATGACACAACGATACTTATGTTTGCGAAATGTTTCCTAGGTATTATCTTTTTATTTGATTGTTAGACCAAGCTTGCTTGGTAGTGGTAGGGTGTCTTAAACAAAATCTTAGTAAACATCATCAAGTACTCCTGGGGATTTTGTATAATTCAAATCTATGAGTTAACCTTATCATCATCTATATTGATTGGCCTAGCGTACCTTCTCGATCCATTCCAAAGTTTCTAATTTGTATAAATGAAAATATGCAAGATCGGTAGGTACCTATAATTCAATTTATCAATGCAATCGGATTGGGTTCAATGAATTGTAAATAATAAGTTCTCTCTGTAATTATACAATAATAATTATTCAGTCAGAGAACAACACAACAAAATTGCAGCACTTCACTCGAGGAATTATAAAGCAGTCACGTGATCAAAACTAGACTATTCACAAAGAATCCATTCGCGATCAACCACAGCGACATTACAAAAGTAATAGTAGAAAACTCCTTTACAATTGTTTCAGAAAACACTTGTGCATATACCATTAACATTTTCATGCGGTAGTTAAACGACGGTTGCCTGCGCGCGCGCACCTTGCCACGGAACCTTTTCAATACCTTTTTTTGAGTGCATTTTTGACAGCGTGGTGACCCGAGCGGTATGAGCAAACTATGGGTATACATACTAGTTTGTTCGCCCCGGCTCGTGTCGCTTAGCGTCATGTATCGCCGAGTCATATCACCATCGCTAAACGTTGCAAGGACTCGTGGGTTGCTGTGATTGGTTCCGACTTTAGTTCCTCCTATTATGAACAATATTCATAGATGTAAGTTATCATCAGTTACATAATCAACGAGTTTTCCTAACATAAGTAAAATTATTTCTCTGAGTCATGAGCTAAAACTTCATCTCTCTCCTGTGCCACGCTAAGCGTCATTTGTTTCTTCCAACTGTTCTGTTCCCGCCGCCATCTTTCAATTAATAATGGTGGTTTTATCACGAACTATACCTGCAATCTCCACTCCAAATCTTCTCCTCTTGGCTTTCAGTGCTGTTTTTAATGTTATGTATGTATGTTTATAATATAAAAAGAAACAGACTTCAACGTTTAGGTACCGTTACCGGCAGGTCCATTTTGACTCTTTCCAGCATGCGGTCACTTTGAGGAATTTTTAGTTTTTTTTAGTGTTTGACTTTTCCTTGGTCTCTATCACGTCTCCTTATGAATATCTAGATTTTGATGTTTTAAACGGCTTTACTACATTTTTTATTTGTTCGTCAAACATTTTTCACCTCCCTTCAGCTAATACAACTAAAAATTTCATTTCGTTCAAAATTACGTTAACTATAAAATTAACAAAAAAAAGTTTTCCTCGAGGCTGCTGCTGCTGCGATCGGCAATGTTCCATCTCTGGCTAATGCTTTGGCCGTCGCGTTCATTTCTCATTTCTTGGATAACCTATCCATTCGACTATTCTAAAAAAAGTTCCTTAGTTAGTTTAGATCAAATTTTAACCCGTCAATGTCACTTAGCTCAATGTGGACTGACTGACATCCTGATCAACTCTAAAAACGGCTGAACGGATTTTGATGAAACTTGGCACTCAGGTATATCATAATAATATCCTGCAATAAAACATAGGCTACTTTTTATTCCGGGAAGGATAAGATCCCTCGGGAACGCGGGTGAAACCGCGGGTGAAAACTAGTATTCTTATACTACTTAACTTATTATTAACTTAATCATTTTTTTTACATGGATCCCTCTCTGGTGAATGCATCCTCCAAGGCTTTCCAGTTTTCTCTATTTTTTGCTGTTTGCAACCAGATTTTTTTAGCAATCTTCTTGCCTGGCGATCCCTGCCATGGCCATGTTGTAAGATTTATTGTCCACCTGTTATCCACGTATCGGGCTATATCATCTTCCCATCTGAACTCTTCAAGATAATGAAAACCATAATGACGCTCGCGCACACTTTTTGTCTAAAATAATATTTGATAATGATATTTTGTGGTAGGTAGGTACCTACTTTTTGAGTTAAGATCGATCTGTAACCCTATTTGATACAAATAAATCAATTTGACGTTTCGATTCCCATTCAGGACAGACATTTCTGTGCATGATCATGTCGGTTTGTCCTGAGTATAGCTCTGCGTTTAGGATCAGATGGCCACATGTGTCAAGAATGTCCAAGGAATTTAATTTGGCAATTTATGTGCTAGCACCAACAACATCTATCACCTGAAGGTACTTGTGTATTACTTACCTTGGTAAGGATTGGTAGCTCACTACAGTGAGGTCAAAGAAGACTAAATAAGCTCAGAAACTATCCTACTCTTTCAAACGTGGACAGCTCATGACTACCGCATCCAAATTGATAGCTCCAAACACCTACAGATTATGTTCTGTGAGAATTCCCTTCTTTTGTCGAGCTTACATCTTCGAAGGCGTTCCCCCGCGTTCCCGAATCAATTAAAATAAATATAGCCTATGGCAGTGATAATGTAACTTTCCATGGGTGAAAGAATTTTTAGAATCGATTCAGTACTTCCAAAGATTACCCCCTACATACAAAAAAAACTTGAGAGGTGTCAAGGGACACCCGGATGGAACGAAGTTATATAAGTCGAGAGAGTATATATATAAAAAAAAATATCCGTCTAGCCCCCTTTCACAACGCGCGATAAGGAACTTCGTTCCAAAACAAACCTACTTCAATAAACACAGTGGCACAGTCAATATTTATAAAAATAATATGGCTTGTCTTGACTGACTGACTGATCTATCTATGCACAGCATAAACCGCTGGGTTAGAAATTGAAGCTATGTAGGGTAGGTACCTACACAGGTTTCTTTTATAACGAAAGTATCAGTTAAAAAAAACATACATAAAAAAAACATACATAAAAAAAACATACAGTCGAACATATAACCTAGGCTAAAGCTAGGTTACGTACAAATATGAACCGTATTTGTTTTGTCAAGAAACTCTAAATTGGGTTAAAGCAGTGTATTAATAAAATTATAGTACATAATACATGCTATTCTAAATATTCCGCTTGGTAACGACGCGGTCGTTAACCAGTCGGTGCCTCAATAACTATATCTGGGGCACATTTTCTACCATTAGTCCACGTATGTAGGTATAAAACCCATGTAGATATGGTCACAAGTCACAACGAACTAGAGGAAGTTAATTTCGCCATATTTGCAGCTTCAGTGTGCCTAGTGTGAGTTTACATGAACTCTGATTTGTATGGAAGAAAGTTCCATTCGTATTCCGCAAGAGGCGCTGTGTCAATTCCTATAAACATCGAAAACGTAAACGCAGTCGTTTAGTTAGTATAGTAACCATCAAAAACTCTCACTCAGCACTCATGTATGCTTCAGTCACTTACCATCAGGTTAATGCACCTGCTTACTTGTTATACGTAGACATAGATAGAAAAACTAATTGAATTCGCAATAATTTGCTGTATGTTAGGTACTGTAGTGTCTATGCTTACGTGCTGGCCATTGATAAATAATTCTATTTGATTTGAATGATTAATATTATAAAAAAGTAAATTTATTTTTTTCCATTATCCTAAATTTAATAGGTACCTAATTTAGTAACCTATTTAAAAGCTAAATATAAATGCTACAAATGAAATGAATTTACAGTTTAAATTAAATGCCGAATTTAGTTTAAATTAAATTGAAATTCGGCAGAATAATTCCTAAGAAAACCTCTAAAAGGATTTTTAAAAACCACATATTTTGACTATGGTGTAAAATTCGTGATGTTAGGGCTTGTAGAGAAAGGGTGTGTAGAGTTAGAAGCTTGGCTCTACATGAGATCTGATAACTTTTAGACAGTGCGAGCCATATATACTCTCGTCTTGGCAACATTTTAAATGAAAATGTTTTTGGTGGGATCGATTTATTTTAAACGCACGAGAGGAGTGGGCGCCACTATATATTTTATTGCCCATCTTGCCTTTTTGTTTGGTAATACATTCTCATCCTTCAAGTAATGCAAATATAAATATTATCTGTAGGTACCTACGTATAATTATTTTAATTAATTTATAACTCGATACAAGATCATAAAAATATTTTGCAACCAACATCGCTAGGTACCACTTTACTTTAGTTTACCACTCATAATAAAAAAGCGGATTGGCATGGCGTAAAATTGTCCGAGCTCTTATCGCTGCCATTAAATATTTCAACCAGAAAACTTTATGTAAGTATAGTTCTAGCAATAAATCACGTCAGTTGAAGTTATTTTTTTTTTTAAACTAAAACGGACATTGTGGCAACATTTTAGTGCATATTTAAAAACTAAAAAAGTTGTGAATTAGTCTATTAATAAATAAACATGTTTTACTATCACAAAGGGGATTGCCCAAGCTTCATAGTGTCTTGGGCCCAGCATGGATGAAAAAATATATAAAAATGGCCGCCATTGTTTTAGAAAGAGAAGAAAACAATGAACATTTTGAGGTTATTTTACAGTATGAGAATACGTCTTTCTGTATACCTAGGTATGCCTGATGTATAAAACTTAACTCTCATTATATTTTACTTACTTATTTTTAGTTATTGGGGTAGGTACATAAAAAAATACAAGTTTTTTCATTTATTAGTTATATATATTCTCTTCATTTTCATATATGACCAATATATCATCTAAAAATGGTGCAGGAGGTAATATATTAGGCTCATATCTAGCCCAATCAATATACCAAAGTACAGTAATTAGTTGGAGCAACAACCTACCGTGTGTTTTCCAACTATACAGTTGCAATAATATTGTTGTATTCCATCCCCATGACTATAATTATTTATTAAAATACAAAATATACTTTTATAAAATTACCTTTACGGCTATTATTTAGTCGAAGAACCTCTTGCAGTATTTGTATAAATTGATTCTTAGATATTCCAAGCCAGTAATAGACTAAATGGTCATCACTATATTTATCAATATTATTGCCTATCTGGTTTTTTAACAGCATTGCAAAATCTTCAATGAAGTCAGCAGAGAAGGTATGGTTCCCATTTTCTACATTTACTAAACCCATGTATTGCTTCTTAAATGGAAGTTACAAATATGGCAGTTTTGTGGAACATAAAATGATAAATCACAAAACAATCTCACACATAACGAAGTAGGGATACATATTCTTCCACCTCCATGGCAGTCAGGAAAAATACAATGACATTTCATAGTAACAGCTCTTCTATAGTTGGGTAGAATTATTTCTGCTTCATTAGTGGCAGCTGACGATGTGGATGCAGATTCTTGCACAAAATGTACACCTGACCTGTCAGCTCTCTGCCAGCAAGGATGACAGATTTGACTGAAAGATGATACCTGAAAAGTTATACTTTACATAATCAGGGTATTGTAACATGTTGTAATCCTCACTTGTTTTATCTGTTTAGTCCATTATGCAATGTAAACAAGACACTATAGAAATTATCTTGTTTTCAAACTCTGTGGGAGCTACGCTACTTAATAAATTAAGCATACCTAGCATACTTATAGACACTTCATTAACAACATGATTTGAAACTCACCTCTCGACGTTGGATCCATTCCAATGCCACACTCCTAAAGATATTCTCTTTATTTGTATCTATACATAACAAATGGCTTCTTAGTCGTCTAATTGAGCGACCACAATTAATTAACACAAAGACTTTGATGGCTAGAACTTCCTGGTTCTTGTTGAGGTTTAACAAGGCTTGCACTAACATCCTCCCAGCAGTTGTGACAAACAAGATTATCCCTTGATACCTTTAAACAATAACATAAACTGTAAGTTCTTGTATATTGTAGGTAATACCAAACATTTATTATTGTGTCTCTTAATTATTTATTTACCTGTCGTGGTGCAACCCATTGCTGTATTATAGTTAGGTTTTCCTGGGGCTCCAAGCATGTCTTTGAATCCCTACCAGGTAAAACCACAATGTTCTTCAGACATATAAGAATGAAACACTTGTTCGAAATCCAAAAATGAATGCAGCAGGGATTCGTGATTTCAAAGCCAAAGTCGTCGTTGATTGTGAGTACAATTCCAAAGGTCGTAGGTAGTAAAATAAATCGGAATCGAAGTCAAAACACATTTACATTGTAATTAAGTCAAAGAAAATAATATATAAACACTACTGGAAGAATTGAATGAATGAAGTAACAAAATTACATTTCATTCATTATCATTAGAGAGTAATTGTCAAGTAAGTGTTGTCACTCATGAAAAAATCTATCGATACATTCGATAAATCGATTTTTTTTTCGTAGGAAAAAATACTATAGATTTGATATTTTTAAAAACCTTTTCCAAATAAATTGTTTTTAAACTACGTACCTATTAATATAACCTGTAAGTTATGTTACTGTTAATAAGCAAAGTGATATTTGTATTTTAGTTGAATGTTGAATTTTTATTAAAATCGATTATTTATCTCGATAAAATAAATCATAACTAACTTTTTTTAAATCCTGGCAACATTTACCCACTTATCATTCGACGATTTTTAAATGAAATGAATAAAAATACTTTTAATAAACGAAATATTGTTTCATATAGTGGCGCCTGTTTAATTATATGCAAAAATAATGTTAAAAAATTACAAAATTAATGCATATAATTGTTTTCTTGTTAGGTAATGTCCACGGTAGGCCCAAAACGGGCTTTCCCCTTTCAATTAATACATTATTTTATGATTTAGAAATTTAAAGTGCGGTTGTTCCAATTTCCATCACACGCAAATAAAAGTTTGTAAGGTTTTTATGATGTCGCGATTGTAATGTTGTGAAATAGGGTTCTTTATCAAGCTTTCGGGGTTTATAGTTTATTGGAACTGCAATTGATTATTGCAATCTATTTTTTTTATTTACACATTGGCGTAAGGTCTTACGATTGATTTCTCGTAAAAAATAAGGTTACCAGCTCACAGAATGGTTATTCAAATAAAATAGCGAGTAAATTATTTATATTTTTATTTCAATAGTCAATAAATTCTACTAACATTGAGTTTTATCATTGTCTAATAAATAACATTCGATAGGACCGACTCCACGCTTACATATACTTTTTTTTTATATATATTTAAATTGTTTGAGACTTATTCACTTAATTACATTGCTCGTTCACAACGCTTAAGAAAATATACGTATTTAATAGAAGTTTATTGTTGTTGTTGTTTATCTTGATCATAAATTAGCGATAATTATTCGCAATTTATAACAAATATTATAATATGTAAAAGTATATCGTAAGATTGCAAATACATCGAAAATGTAAAAAAACATGAGAGAATAAATGTAAAATCACGTTATATTAAAAAATAATGATTGTGCCATTAAAAGGATAAGCAAGCAATATTATTTTGCTAAATCAATATAAAGATGGGGATACAATATAAACATCTGTAATAGTACAGAATGTCGAATAGAAAATCGAGTTTATAAATAAAATCGAAATACCTACAACATATAAAATCGAAATCAAATTGCATGCTACCAAAGTTTAATAAGCCTAAATTTTGTTGTATAATTTCAATTCCAACAGGTACCTGAATACTTAAGCGCTATTTACATCCCGTTAGTAGTACGAGAAACTTAAGGAGGAGACAGGTGGGCGAGTCACTTACCAAATATACAAAAATAACCTTAGTAAAGGTGTCACCATTTTCAAGTTATTTGATAGCTAAAATTAAGAATTCTGAAATATCGAAATTTCTCGAAAATGGTGACATTTTCATTGAGAGATTTTTTGTATATTTGGCAGGGTGACCCGCCCACCTGTCTCCTCATTAAGTTTATCGTACTTACAGGACACGCTGAATATAAATTATAACAGCATTTATTCATTACACATAATATACTGAGCGAATCGTAAAACCTGATAACTAAAACCATTTCAAAAGCAGTTAGTACAAGTTGAGATCATGTAAATTATGTATTTTTAAATTAGAACTATTATATCTCGTCTCATACCGACGCTGTCTATCGGACAATATCGTAATTTATCGCCATATGATTCCGTATTATTACGATCACGATTCTCTCAGTGTGTACACAGCTTTACGTTTATCTATCAATTCCGAAACGCCTAAATTCTGATACTAAAGTTATAACCTAACCACACAATGTTAGGTACTAACCTCTACGTATGTCTACACAAAAATATTTATTTATTTCAATGAATTTACATATTATTAAGTAGATTTATTAATTTGGACACCACTCTTTATAATAATAATAATAATTTATAATATTGTTTATTATGCAACACATATAAAATGAAAATAATTAAGTTCCCAGAAAGTAACCTAAAATTGACTTATTATTTTAAAAAAAATATGTTACTATCTTAACTTAATTATATCGTGTTTTAATTCCATTTTTAGTTGAAAATGAAAATGAAAAAAGCATTTATTAACTACACAAATACAACTTAAAGCTAAAACATAATATAGCACAACGTTAATATTATTTGGTACACTTTGTGTGTTCATGTAGAACCAGATTTTTAATAATATATATCTGACGATCCCCACACTAGGCAAAGCCTGTATCGTGGAGACCTGGATACGATTAAACATTAAAACGACAAAGGAATCCCCAGCTGACAATTTTAACATAACATTTTATCAGGATTAAATACAGCAAATAAAACATAATTAAACAAAAAAACAATAGAAAAATAGACATGTGTAAAAAAAATAATAATAATAAAAAGAGTGTTTTGTGTTGTAACCAAATTAAAAGAATCTAAACAATTAATGAAGTCTAGATATTGTTAAATGATAATAATTCTTCCGTATCATTATAAGTAAGAGTTGAAAGCCACTTTTGAACAATTTTTTTAGCCTGTTGTACTGGTAAACATTTTATTTCTTTGGCACAGAGCATATTAACTTTATTATATAAGTAATTTCTGATGAATTCGCCAAAACGTTGAGCAAATGTGGTAGAAACATGAGGGATTGGAAGCCGGAAAACTCTTCGTTTCACCAGGTCATCATAGTTCTTAGAGGATAGTACAGCCTTGTGCACAGACATGAACGTTTTTAAAATAAACAACTGACGGATGCTGAGCACACCACTTTCTTTGTACACATCGCTTGTGGGGAACATGCGAGGCTTTTTCAACATCACTTTAAGAACAGAGCGTTGAGCTCTTTCAGCCTGTATTAAAGTTGATTTAGCAGTGGATCCCCAACAGGAGATACAGTACATGATAAGGGATTGACATAGCGCATAATACACTGATTTTAGTACGACTAAGCTTGCCACTTCACGCAGTTGTTTCATTACGTGTATTATTTTTCTAATCCGGTCGGACAGAGCATGAACATGGGCTTTGAAAGACAAATTTTCGTCCAGCAAAACACCAAGATATTTAACTACTTTCACTCTTGTAAGTTCTTCACAGTTACAGGGTATACGATTTCCCCCACAAGAGTGTATTTTAATAGCTGATAAAGAAGATAATGGGCCAGAAGCTGAAGTTTTATGGAAACAGATGTACATTGTTTTCCTTGCATTGAGTGTCAAAAGATTGCTTTGTAACCAGATTTGGACCTTAGTTAATCCTAATTCTGCTGACGCCAGAGCTTCCTTCCATGTCGCTCCAGTAAAAATCAATGCTGTATCATCAGCATAACACAATATATTTGAATCACCGATAGATACTTCGTGTATGTCATTTATATAAAGTGTAAACAACGTTGGACCTAGGATGCTACCTTGAGGAACTCCAAAGTTAATAATTTGTGACCCACTTATTGCTGAACCAACTCTAACATGCTGTCTCCGCTCTTTTAGATAGCTACCAAACCAATTTAGAGCAATACCACGTATACCCATGCACTCTAATTTCCGTAATAAGATCGGGGTGGAGACAGTGTCGAAGGCTTTGGCTAGGTCGAGGAATACACCAACACAACACTGTTTTTTATCCAGGCTTGATGAAACTATTGATGTTAATAAGGATACAGCATCCTCTGTCGATTTTCCCCTACGGAACCCAAACTGTCTATCAGACGTAAGATTTCGAGAGTCTATAAATTTAGTCAACCTCTTGTTAACGATTTTTTCAAGTAATTTAGAGAAAATACACAAGAGTGAAATGGGACGATAATTGTTAATCATTGCCTTGGGTCCGCCCTTGTGTATCGGACATACTAACGCTAACTTCCAGGCATCTGGAAAGACTCCAGTGGACATACTAAGATTAAAAACCATAGTGAGTGGTTCAATTAAAACTCCTCTGAGTTCTTTTAGCAGAGAATTACTAATACTATCAATACCCGGTGCTTTATCGTTCGGCAATCCCTTGATTAGACACTCAATTTCATTACAGTCTGTCGGTTCCATGAAAAAAGATTCCGCTGGCGTACGTCGTAGTCTAACAGAGAATGCCAAGTCATTTTCTGATTTAGAAATTTTTCGCATTACAACATCTGCTAAACCCTGTCCCACCGAGGAAAAATGTGTATTGCATAAATCTAACGAACTACGTTCGTCGACACAACCTTCGAGCGATAAAAGTTCAACAGCGTCCGCCCTTTGCGGATTTAGGTTACATACGTTTTTAATTGTCTTCCATAGTTTCCTCTGATTATTTTTATTTGCCAGCAACTGCGCACTTTCATAGTCTGACTTTACCTTTCGTAACAAATCAATGAAGAAATTTCGGTATCGGGTATACGAGACCTGAGCAATTCCGTCATTAGGATCCCGTTTTGCTTCCATGTGAAGCCTGTCACGATGGCGCATACATCGCATTAGTCCCGGTGTGATCCAGGGCTTTAAATTATATTTGGATCTAGCCACTTTCACTTTACGAGTGTGTTTTTCTAGAGTATCCATAAGTAATTTAGTAAAAGCATTGGTTTGATTGTTTACGTCGTGATACCTACTTAAATAACATGACCAGTTTATAGCCTCAAGCTCCTTTATGATGAGATTGAAATCTCTTTTAAGGACATAACGGCTAGGTTTTTGCGTTTTTGCTTTATTTAAATTTGTCCCAAACATCGCCACGTCATGATCTGTAATGTCAGATTTACAAACAAGTCCAATACTTGAAACAGGGTTCTTGCCTTTAACATAGATATGATCGAGACAAGCTTCAACTCTGGTAGGCTCGGTGATTGCTGGCAAAAACCCATTTTCTGCCATAAAGCACAAATATTCGGGGCTATGCGAATTCGATGAAGTGTCCAGTATATTTACATTCAAATCACCCAATAAAACAACAGGTTCACTACCTATACTGCTAGTGTATGTGTCTAATGAAGATAAAAAGTTATCCAAAGACCTGAATGAGGGTGAACGGTAGATGCCCAGTACTGTTAACGTTTTAAAAATAGTTATTTGCAAGCAATCAGCATCTTCAATTTGAGGTTCAAAAACTGTAGCATTCCATGTGGATTTGATATAGGCAACTATGCCGCCGTTTTGGTTATTACACTTGATGGTTTGATGGTTACTATACCCTGGTAGCTGAGGGACAATAGTACTAGCATTTATCCAGCACTCAGTAAGTACAATAATATCAAGAGAAACGTTTATGCGAGACAAGAATACAACAAAATTATCAAAGTTTTTCATTATGCTTCTTATGTTTAACGTTAAAATTTTAAAGTTATGCTCACTCGTAAAAACATTCCTACACTGTTCCGGCTCATTTATTGTATGACAGTTAATACGAATCATATCCAGATCATCTCTGACGTTATTTTGGAAAAGCATTGTAATAAGAACATATTCCAGTCCAGATCAAATAATAATTGTCCAAATTAAGGCGGAAGTAGACAACAGAAATTGGTGCAGTGATTAATAATGCCGTCATAAGAACTCTTTCTCGTTTCAAAAACTCAAACAGATATGACAGCGATATACCTCTAGACACGTAAATAGGCAAATTAACTATAACAGTTACATCTTTACACTTAGTATAATAACTTTGGTTATTCAAAGTTCTTGATATTGGGCAAACATAGTCACACACACAAAATTTAGTTTCACAAAAATTTACCAAATAAATATAATCCAATAAACAATCACACACACCCTGACATACTGTAGTGACACCAATGCGATGGAACACAGGAATACAAAGCAAAAACAGTACCAAAACATCTGATCTACAGGGGTGATTACGACCCCACATTAACTGCATCATTATTATTAATAGTAATATTATTAACGAATAAGCGGTCCAGGTCGTTTTGTGAGCGAAGGAGTATAGCTGCCTTACCTTCGCGCTGCCTGACGTAGATTGCGCCCTGGTGACACCAGCAGAACGCGTAGCCATGTTGTTTTGCTCGGATTCTGGCGTCACGAAATAATATTCGGTTATCTTTGGTGAGTCTCTCGTTAAAGAAAACCTTGAGTGGAGCACCTGAAACCTCCAAGTCTGCACTGTTAATGTTTCTGCGTGATTTAGACGACTTTAATAATTGGTCGCGCTTTGATCTACGCAACAGACGTACTACAACTGGACGCGGCATCCTGGTACCGTCCTCGGGTAAGCTGGATGATACCGGTGGACGACGGGAGCCAACCCGATTTATCCAGTCCACGTCTTTGTCATCTAACTCCACTCCCAGTTTACGAGCCGCAAGTTGTACCGTATGATTTAAATTCTCCGATGTTGATTCCGGTATTCCAATAATTTCTATTTCGTTTAGTAATCTGCTTTGAGACTGCATATTAATTTCGCTTTGGAGTTGTATGACTGTTGATTTCAGAATTGTGAGTTCTTGATCTCTACTCTCCAAGTATTTCATACGAGATTCGTTGGCTTTTATAGTGGCCACAAGTTCATCCATGCGCTCATAAGAGAAATTTAAAGATACAGTTACCTCCTCAAGTTTTGTGGTCACCCTGCGCAGCTGCTCTGTGAGCTCTTTAATTTCAGGTGCACAGCTTTCTGTCAAGGAGGCAGTCTTCTTTCGGGTCGTTATATTTTGGGAGTCGGTCACCGATCTTATAGGCGTGAGACTATTATCCCCTCCTTTTTTATTTGCGGCGCAACAGTCTGGGCACTTCCAGTTCTTTTTTTGGTCTGAGTTAAGTGAAGATACACTTATGCAAAGATGACAAAAACTCTTCTGACATGATGAGCCGGTGCAGCGAATAGTAATTGTATCTTTCGACACTTTAAGGCAACCAGCGCACTTCATTGTTATAGGTACACAAAATTCAGTAAGTAGGAAAATTTAATACAATAATATTGTGTACGTTTGCCTCACAGAGACGCTCCGCAAGCGTAATTGGTTGAGAACCCACTCTGTGTAGTTACTCTTTGGCAGTAGTGTCGTTGAATGACGCGTCGCGTTCGTCACACGCACACTGCACGCAAATTTAGTTCTTGCGCCGTGCGCGTAACCGTGAGAGTCACTTGTACGTGGTGCCGTAACTCGTCGCTGCACACGTCACTAATGTCACCTCTTCGTTTGTGTAGCAAAATATTAACTTGATTTAACACTTTATTTGGCACTGTTAATTAGAACACTTGTAATAGTTCAAATTATGGCGAATGTATTTGAATAATATGTAAAAAATTACGTAAATGACAATGTTTTGACTATTAAAAACACAATATTTATGCGGAGTAATTAAGCACGATTTTGACCGTCAGACTGCGGGATCAAAGATCAAAAGAATTTACAGTTATATTTACAGTTACAAGAATAACCATCATGCTTTGCAAAGAAGACCGAATCATAGGAAAAGAGATCTTAAAGCTATAATAACAGAAGATATAATATTTCTATGAAAATGAATACAAGGATGATCCTTACATTGCCCCTCTAAAGCAAATTGTGTTCTATAAGAAAAGAAATAAGGTATATTCCAGTTCAGTAACTTTAGGTAAGTATTTTTAACTAATAAAATATTTAACTAGGTTCAACACGACAAGGCATGATTTAGTCGATAATCTGATATTACTTGTGGTTCTAAAAGCAACTCTATACTCTCAACCTTTGAATTCACTATCGTCTGGTTCATATACCAAGAACTATCTAAAACACTTGTACACGTTAATTGAAAAATAATTGATTTAGACCATTATTATGCTTTGGAGAAATACAAAAATGAGCTTTTTCACAACGCCACAAAGCCTAAATTGCAGTGTAGTAAATGTAAGTAGACTTTTACGAGACATAGAAACTATGCTACGAGGTTTTCATATTTTCATGCATAATGTTACGAGCGACGGTCATAAAAAATTCCACTACTTATGACAACTAAAATAAAAATGTAATCATACTATTATGAACTTCACAATCAATTGAATTAAATCTGCATCGAAGTGTATCATTCAATATTATAAAATACCTACACACAGAAATCTTTCAATACATTTAGCTATCTTAAAATACAATGATTGCAAAAATACATGCGGCGTATATTATTTTCACAATTGGCAAAGTTATGTATGACACTCACAATGTACATTCTCAAATATTGAGTTACTGGCGTTATGGTTCACTTCACGTAAACTTACGCACGACTCACCAAGGCTATGCCCATATTTAACCGACTTCAAAAATTGAGGTTCATAATAATTCATAATAATTTTTCAGTATATTTAGAGACAACTTATAGGCGCAAAATAATTTAACTGTACTTGTATCATTTATCACGGAATTTTAGCATGTATTAGAAATAATAGCAGGTACAATTCAAAGGTTTTTCAGGAATAACTTGGAAACTATTATATTTAACAGAAGAATTTAAATGCACAGTTAAAGTGTGCTAAACCTACAAAAAAAAATCTGAAGTTTATCCTAGCCCACTTAGACCGTGAACTAGATTTATTTAAATCTTGTTTTTGCTCTCTTGTAAAGTGTTGAATTTTGACTTGTATCACTTTTCACAGGAGGCACAGAATTCATCTGTAGGATACAGAATATCTGGTAGCTTATTAGTTCGACAAGCTTAATGGTACAAAAATGACCTCATTTACAAACAACACTCAAAAACAAACGTAATTATTAAATAATTGTTTTGTAACTCTAAGCTAAAGGCTGAGACTAAAAACTTTTATCTTTGTATCAGAAGAAAATAAAGAATCTACATCGGTGTGTTTCGACAGTTGCACTTGAGAGCCAGTTCCCATCTAGGCTTTGTGCGCTTACCACCTTGGACCACATCATCACTTACCGGTGAGATTGTGGTCAAACACAAGCTTATCGAAAATAAAATAAAAACTCAAACATTATTAAAACTACTGATCGAATTTGAAACATTATCCCCGACTCCTATAGACTACTACATCTCAAAAATGCGGGTGAAACCGCGGCCAGAAGATAGTATGATATATTTCGAGTATCATTAAAAAGTTTATCAACTGAGTTTTTATCGATAACCTTAGATTTAGCCTTGGTGAGAAGTGCATACTATGTTAGACCAGGAGCCGACTGCATATTTTTCATACAATATATAACACACAAAACTGCTATATTATTTTTGTACATTTTTGAACGCAATTTTTCGTTATTTTACAGTATATGTATGAGAACATATTTCCAATCAAATCCATAAGTGATATGTGTATGAAGTCAGCTCCCGGCCTAATTCAAGGACATGCCTAACAATTGTTTGTACCCGACTGTTGTATTTACCTACTGTACATAACCCTGAACAATTTTAATTTGGCCGTTCATTTACTAAAAAACTTTTATACACATCTGTATTATGATTACAAATATAGGTGATTGCAATCAGCTTTTGATTGAAATCTGTTAACCCCTTTACATTAAGAGCGTTTACGACGTACGGCATTTCATACAAACTTTCTAGCCCTTGTTTTTCGAAATGAATGAACCGATTTTAATCAAATTTCGTACGCATAAGCAAGATACAAAGGTCTAAAAAGTTAGTAAAGAACATTTTCGAAATGTCTTATTTATAAAAAGATAACTGGAAATCTCTTTTTCTATAGAAAAATTTAAATCGGTCTAATTTGGCTGTTACACAATTTTTCGAAATTGTTCTTAACTAACTTTTTAGACCTTTGTATCCTGCTTATGCGTACGAAGTTTCATTAAAATTGGTTCATTTAATTCTAAAAACAAGGGCTTGAAAATTTGTATGAAATGCCGTACGTCGTAAACGCTCTTAATAGCTGTATTTTCAAACATGGCTTGATTACAAATAGTGAAAACTACTGAATGGATTTAATTAAAACTTGGCACACAGGTAGATCATATCGTGGGATAAAACATAGGATACTTATTAAATCGAGAATAGATAAGATCTAGTTATCTATAAATTTCTATATATTTTGAGGTTCATTGAAACTGATTGCAATAGTTATACAGAGTGGTGACGACGTAGCGACATTAAATTAAAACACGGTCACTACTAGTCAATCAAAATACTTTGTGATAATTAAATCTGGTATTACATCAACAGACAAAAAGCGAAATTATCAAACAAACTAATTCCGAAAATAATCTAAACGAAACACAACACTCTTTATTAATATTACCTATTGACCTCAAATGACCTGTAGGCACTACTGGCATAGTTTTAGGCAAAGACCGGCCGCCGCGGTTCCTTTGTAGGTGTATTGTTTCATTCATGCAAGTAGGCATCGACGCCCGCGCAGCGCGCTATAATGATTTTAACGCTATGGTTATAAGGTCTAAATTTCATCAACCGACGATTTCTGAGCCGCACATTTTATTTGGTTGTGTTTTAAGCATGTAGGTAAATCTGAATTTTGTTCCGTCTAGCTACTCTAGCTAGGTGAATGACTTCGTTGCGTAATCGTTATGAATTCACAGCATGTGTTAAAATGATTAAAGTGAAAATAATTTCCTGTGGCTATACCGTTCAATGTAATTTGATGAAACTTGGTGTACGAACTATTAACGCGGTACCCAATATGTGGTTTAAATTAATGTCGTTACGTCGTCACCACCCTGTATAAACTACGTACAGATTTTTAGCTGCCAATTTCAATAATCTATTTATATATCTAACCGCCGATTCTACTCCTCTTGATTATTATTTACAATGTAAGGTCAGTATCATATATTCTAACATTATATATGAACTAATATTCCGAAACATCTATTTATTCATATAATGTGTTACTTACCAGCGATTAAGAAGATCTTATTGAAAAATATATCCTTTTTCGTTATACATAAGTTTGGTATTTGATTACGCTTTGAGCATTGAGCGTTTAGTACTTGATAATATTTCATTTCATTTATTGGATACATTGATATCTAATAACTAAAGATACACAACCAGCGACAAAAAATAATCTAGTCGCATTCGAACTCTCCGACGGTAAACATGCCTCAATGCTCGTTTACGATATACATATTTTGGCTAGCATGTATGAGTCGTCAAATTTGATTACCTTTGGTTAGTTTTGTGAATACAACTTAAAAAGATTTACTAGTATTACCCGACACAATTTGACTCAGTTTTGAGAGAAATTTTGCTTGGAATTGTTTATCTTAGTAATTAGATATCAATGGTTGGATAACGTCACGTATTTATTATACATTGCGTGTATTGTTAGGACGCAATGTGATCATAATAACCGTTGTATTGTAATGTATGTTAAATAATGCTACACTTACCTAGTTTATATCTATTACATTTGCTAACTTTTCTCTATGTATCAATTGACAACATTTCAGTTTAAATTGTATTCAAAAAGAGCACTTTCTACTAGTTAATCCTTATTAGCAACATTATCGGATGGTTTATTAACACAGGTGTGTATTTCTTCAAATTCATCGGGTTCGATGCCTAGTTTTGCGAAAATATTTTTTCGAAAATATTTTTTCGAAAATCTAATCGGCCCCAAGACTCCTTTTAGCATTTTTCTTGGTGAACCAAGCACTCTTGAAACTATAATACGATCGATACCGTTGTTTTCTTTATTTCATTCTAAACAGACGTAAGCAACCAATGACGTCATTATCACGGCTGATAGCGTTTTGTACTCGCTATTGACGTAATTTCATGTACAAAAATCACCTCGATAAAAATTTCACTATTTTCGAGATATTTCGATATTTCAGATTTTTATGTATTCATTTTTGAATTATAGATTTTAAATATCTCGAAAATGGTGACACTTTTACTAACGTAATTTTTTTTGTACAACTTACCGGACAGCCTGTATAATATACGTATACATTTTTGATGTAGGTATATGAAATGTTGTCAATTCAGTAAAACACTGTAATATTTATACTACAACTTGTAAGTTTATCATTAACATGTCACTTAAAATACAATTACATTATCATAATTGTAAATATTAGCTAAAAGTGTCAAAATGCACTTTGAAATATGTTTTGATTAGTTTCTAGAACTTTCTACGTAGATAGAAACTACATATAATTGATTAGGAGATAGATTTAATACAATAATATTGAGATGGTATATAGAAAGTCTAGTAAAGCCCAGGTTTTAAATATATCCGTCACAGTCTTAAGACAGAAAGACTATCTTAAAACCTGTGTTTTACAAGTGTTGATCTGTAGGGCTGTAATCATGAAAACAGCCTCTAAATCAATAGAAACATTACAATGGCAATATTGATTCCATTCGCAATGAACTACTGTTTGTATATGCACGCATGTATATGCAGAAAACTGTTTTAATGAACCGTTTGCACGATTGAAACTGATTGAAACAAGTTACGTAATAGCCCTACTGAATTGCTTATCATTTAAAAATTGGAAATCTTCTTTCGACTTTAGTAATGCCTCTTATACATCATAAACTAATATAATACGAACTTCTCAGGACTCGAGTTCGTCAGATTCTGCCTATTAAACTTCTATTTAAAAAATTAAAATATACGTACCTATAATTGTGTTTTATTTACTTAGCAATAAAGTTGATATTTTATTAACAAGTTGGCCACTTTTATCCCCTCGTTTAATATACACAAGTTACAGTAAATCATTAATATACTTTTATGCTAGATATATCTTAATATTTTTACATTATCTAATGTTTCGTTGATGTTTAGAACTGTAATACTTTATACTTTGTTGAATTTAAAATGTATTACAAACGCAGTAAGATAGATTTTTGGGTGCACAATAACGAAACAGATGTATTGATTTTAATGGATAATCATTCAAACAATCTTGATTCCTAAGTGCAATGGTAATTCAATCAGCCAGGATCTCCGATAATTTCAACCAAGTATAAAGCAAACCAGTTTTTCATTTAGACCAAAATTTTGTCAGGTTATTCTACTTAAACTTATTTTCAACTCTATGACTCATAGTCACAAAGTTCATGTCATTTGTTCACACATTTCAAGATGTACTTACATAAGCGTGAACAATTTTTTTAGCTAGTTATTCTAAATCGTACTCTATTATCCATAGACGCTAAGTCGAATGTTATTTCTTCACGTCTTATCACTGAGAACAATATAACTGTGTTATAATTTTATTCATTTTTAGAGTAACTCTAGATATTGGTGTCTCGTCACCATTTACCTATTTAGCGCTAATGTTGTCAATTTAATTACTGTTACAGCGCCATCTAGGAATCTTAATAAACACTAAATTTGACATAAGAAAAATCATTCGAAATTTATTTCAATATGGATGCTGACTGACTTATCAAATCAGCTTCTTTTAATTAAATATCATAACGATATTTTATATGAAATACTGGCTTGTAACGTCATAAATATACACCATCACGGCTTAGCTATTTTTGAGTATCTATAGATGCATACACTGGTTAGTGTTAGTGCCAAGCAAGAATAATATATTCTAAATGGATAGGTAACTCTATATACCTATTTGAAGCAAATACTTATCAATTGCGAAAAAGAGAAAGATAACAACTACGTTGGGACAATCTCTCTTTCTTCCATTAAGGGTAAGTATGGTAGAAAGAGAGATTCTCCCAACGTAGTTGTTATCTTTCTCTTTTTCTTTTTTTTTTAGAGAAAGATAACAACTGCGTTGGGACAATCTCTCTTTCTTTCATTAAGGGTAAGTAGGGTTAGAAACAGAGATTGTCCGAACGTACTTATCTTTGTCATTTTCGCAATTGATAGGTATTTGCTTCAAATAGGTATATAGAGTTACCTATCCATTTAGAATACATTATTCTTGGTGCCAGCAAAACACCCCAATTATGAATGAATCTGATTTCTTCACACGTGTTGTTTATATGCGAGAGAAAGATGCAGTAGTTAGGTGTGTGTGTGTGGTGTAAGTGCGCCCGACGGCGCGGGCAGGTCGCATCACCGCGACGGGCACGAGCTCGCAACAGACTTGCCGCTGAGACACGAGAACCCGCTCGTGCCAGACTGCAGGCTCGACATTGAACCCCTACCGACAACACTCGTATTATACCAGCCACTTTTTTTTTTAAATCCCGGATAGGCTTGTGTTTGACTACAATCTCACCTATGGTAAGTGATGATGTGGCCGAAGGTGGTAAGCACACAAAGCCTAGATGGGAACTGGCTCTCAAGTGCAACTGTCGGAACACACCGATATCAGCAATGGTAGTCCTACAATGAGCTTGAATTTCGGTGAAGGAAAACATTATGAGGATACCATAGCATAGTGGAGCTTCCACTCTCTCTCTGCTCTGTAGCACTCGACTGGCTCGACCCTCAAGTTGAAAGTCTATCGCCAAGTACCTATCGGTGTGTTCCGATAGTTGCACTTGAGTCAGATTTCTTCTAGGCTTTGTGTGTCACCTTCGGCCAGATCATCACTTACCATGGTGAGATTACGGTCAAACACAAGCTATAGCATTTAAGGTCCTTCAAAATGAAGTCAAAACATTTTTTTCATAAAACTTGGCACACAGGTATATTATATGGTGGAAGGTTATAGGTATCACTTGGTATAACTCACTTGTAGTGATGACTGGCCAGGGTCTCGTGGAAGTACATGAGCTGGGCAGCTCGGTGCGTGGAGTCCAGAGATTCACAGCGCCACTGCAGCACGTAGCTGCCGCTGTCTACCATCACATGAGAACCCTGACCAACAATAATTGATTTTATTAGAGAACAGGTCAAAGATGACACAATTTTTCTATAGAATGTTAAGAATCCGCATAAACCGGTTCTCAAAATTTAAAAATGTCCCGCCATATTGTTTTTTTACATATTATAGGACAGCAAAACGCTATCAGAATGGATATTAATATATTATATAGCGTCTACGCTAGACGAGCCGACTACGAGCGGAGAACAAGCCGAGCACGAATTCTTGTAGCGTGGACTTCGAGCACGCGTCGAGCGTTTGTCTCGTGCTCGGCTGTGTTCCGCCAATAGTCGGAGGCACTATTGGCGGAACACGGAGGAGGAGTAGGAGCTGTTAATTTGAAATTAGAACAAACCACAGGCTAAAATATACGAGCTTTGAAAATAGGTCCCACCCCACAAATAAAATATCATTCAAATATGGGCTTCAGGTCGTGCTCTTTAGATATAAATGAAATGAAATGTTTATTCATCCAAATAGGCCTTCACATGCGTTTATGAATTGTCAGATTCTAATGACTCTAATGACTCTAGTGCACGGTTCGGAAGGTTGCTTTTGCTGAGAAGAGCTAATTAAGCTGTCTAATTTTTCTAACTGCAAAAGCAGCCGAGCTAAGCTTCCTCGCAAGACATGACATGTTTATATTGGCAACATAAATTAACAGACAGCTCGCTGTCAGCGAGCTTACCGCCATCAGACTGGTCGGTACTTGACTTTTAGTGTAGGGCGGTGTTGGGTGGGAGCGGTGTTGGAGCAGAGTCGTTTAAATGGTTTTTATGACTTTTACAGACCTGTATGCTCTCCCCGTCGTGACAGACGAGCGTGTGTTCGGCGCGCTGGTAGTGCTCCCCCTCGCGCCACCCGCGCGCCTCCAGCACCGACCGCGCCCGAGCTTCCTCGCCGACCCCCAACCCTGCCCCCACGCCTGCACACATCACTGGAATATTACACCACACTTCAAGTGACCATCGAATCGGATTGCGTAAAAGTTGCCTAGTAGAAATCGTCACGTAAGGAAAAAGCGTTATACTCTCACGAGACTCGGTTAAGTTCGGCGTTCGGATATTATCGTCAACCGCTGGCCGCCATACTTGTTTACATCAAATGTGAATTTTGTCTGAAGGTCAGACTATACTCCCGTTAAATAGAATAAATTCTCAATAACTATCTATCCCTTTCTATATTAAATGAGTATATTAGCTGTCCCCCGCGGTTTCACCCGCGTTCCCGTGAGATCTTATTTTTTCTCGGGATAAAAAGTAGCCTATGTGCTATTCCAGACTATAATCTATCTCTATGTCAAATTTCATCCAGATCTGTTCAGCCGTTCTGGCGTAAATGAGCAACAAACATACATCCATCTATCCAAACTTTCACATTTATAATATTAGTGGGGTTAGTAGGATATGTGCGTGCAAATATTTTGTACCCCCAGTTATTCCGAACAGGGTATCCAATAATGTGACAAGATACACACTATGTGTGTGTGTTTGTTTGTATGTTTGGTAATGACGTACCGGTGTTGTCAGCAGGCGGGTGACACAGCTCGTGGTCACTCTTGTAGACAGTGAAGGCGATGTCGTGCCGCAGCACGTCGAAGTCCCACGTGAGCACGCTCTGCGGGTCCCGGTTCAATACGTTTGTTTGTTTGTTTGTATGTTTGGTAATGACGTACCGGTGTTGTCAGCAGGCGGGTGACACAGCTCGTGGTCACTCTTGTAGACAGTGAAGGCGATGTCGTGCCGCAGCACGTCGAAGTCCCACGTGAGCACTCTCTGCGGGTCCCGGTTCAATACGTTTGTTTGTTTGTTTGTATGTTTGGTAATGACGTACCGGTGTTGTCAGCAGGCGGGTGACACAGCTCGTGGTCACTCTTGTAGACAGTGAAGGCGATGTCGTGCCGCAGCACGTCGAAGTCCCACGTGAGCACTCTCTGCGGGTCCCGGTTCAATACGTTTGTTTGTTTGTTTGTATGTTTGGTAATGACGTACCGGTGTTGTCAGCAGGCGGGTGACACAGCTCGTGGTCACTCTTGTAGACAGTGAAGGCGATGTCGTGCCGCAGCACGTCGAAGTCCCACGTGAGCACGCTCTGCGGGTCCCGGTTCAATACGTTTGTTTGTTTGTTTGTTTGTATGTTTGGTAATGACGTACCGGTGTTGTCAGCAGGCGGGTGACACAGCTCGTGGTCACTCTTGTAGACAGTGAAGGCGATGTCGTGCCGCAGCACGTCGAAGTCCCACGTGAGCACGCTCTGCGGGTCCCGGTTCAATACGTTTGTTTGTTTGTTTGTATGTTTGGTAATGACGTACCGGTGTTGTCAGCAGGCGGGTGACACAGCTCGTGGTCACTCTTGTAGACAGTGAAGGCGATGTCGTGCCGCAGCACGTCGAAGTCCCACGTGAGCACTCTCTGCGGGTCCCGGTTCAATACGTTTGTTTGTTTGTTTGTATGTTTGGTAATGACGTACCGGTGTTGTCAGCAGGCGGGTGACACAGCTCGTGGTCACTCTTGTAGACAGTGAAGGCGATGTCGTGCCGCAGCACGTCGAAGTCCCACGTGAGCACTCTCTGCGGGTCCCGGTTCAATACGTTTGTTTGTTTGTTTGTATGTTTGGTAATGACGTACCGGTGTTGTCAGCAGGCGGGTGACACAGCTCGTGGTCACTCTTGTAGACAGTGAAGGCGATGTCGTGCCGCAGCACGTCGAAGTCCCACGTGAGCACGCTCTGCGGGTCCCGGTTCAATACGTTTGTTTGTTTGTTTGTTTGTATGTTTGGTAATGACGTACCGGTGTTGTCAGCAGGCGGGTGACACAGCTCGTGGTCACTCTTGTAGACAGTGAAGGCGATGTCGTGCCGCAGCACGTCGAAGTCCCACGTGAGCACGCTCTGCGGGTCCCGGTTCAATACGTTTGTTTGTTTGTTTGTATGTTTGGTAATGACGTACCGGTGTTGTCAGCAGGCGGGTGACACAGCTCGTGGTCACTCTTGTAGACAGTGAAGGCGATGTCGTGCCGCAGCACGTCGAAGTCCCACGTGAGCACGCTCTGCGGGTCCCGGTTCAATACGTTTGTTTGTTTGTTTGTATGTTTGGTAATGACGTACCGGTGTTGTCAGCAGGCGGGTGACACAGCTCGTGGTCACTCTTGTAGACAGTGAAGGCGATGTCGTGCCGCAGCACGTCGAAGTCCCACGTGAGCACGCTCTGCGGGTCCCGGTTCAACACGATCACCTCGTGGATCTGTTCACAATCATACATAAACTAATCAATCTATCCATCTACATTTGTATGTCAGCCAGAAGACATCCAGTACTGAACAAAGGCCTCCCACAAGGATCTCCACGATGGCTATATCTCGCTACATACAATACGAAAAATACCACTCACTGATTAATCACGATATCTCAGAAAGTATAACTATAAACTTGAAAGGCAGGTAGGGTGTTAGGGAGTAAGCTAACAAGGGCCTTTTGAAAATTCAATCCCTAAAGGGTTCGGGGAACAATTCGTTTATTTATGATATACTAGCTGTCTCCCGCGGTTTCACCCGCGTACCCATAGGATCTTTTCCAGGAATAAAAATATAGCCTATGTTACTCAGGAATAATGTAGCATACTAATGGTGAAAGAATTTTTGAAATCAGTCCAGTATTTTTTTCAGATTATTCGTTACAAGAGCCATATGCGAAGAGGGAAAGAAAAGTGGACTAAAAAAACTAACAGTTTGGACACCTAGATACAGCACAAAAAGAAACAGAGGTAAACCACTCATGAGGTGGTCTGATGACCTAAAGAATGTCACTGGCCCAAAGACTGGCGAGAGACAGGATGAGGTGGAAGGCTATGGAGAAGGCTTTTGTGTCAAAATGACATGCTGATCAGGAACACTAATTAACAAATTAAAAAAAAAACAGTATTAAAGGCTATTCAAATTCAATTCGTTACAAACATACAAAAATACAAATTTTTCCTGTTTATAATATTAGTGTAGATAAAGCGACGCACCTGTCCCTTCCCCAAGCTGACAGATCTGTAAATGCTGTCCTCACTGAGCGGATCTCCCTCCCGCTCGGTGAAGGCGCCGCTCACGTACAAACTCTTCGGAACCAACCCTCCTTCGTGGACGAAACTCTGCAAAGGTACAGCGATATCAGCCTTACATCGTTCACTCTCTAGAATTTAATTGAATAACAAAGAACGATATTCTTTGCTTAATATTCAGTATTTGAAGTCTGTGACTGACGTATCACAGATAAAAATATTAAAATAGTATTTTTTTAAATACAAACAAAATATTTTTAACTTAAAATACAGTAAAGGAAGTATTTGTAGTCTGTGACGAATCACAGATAAAAAAGTATAAAATAGTCGATTTGTTTTCTATCACAAAAAATGATTAGTAATATCAAATGGCGACGACTGTCTGCCATATCAGGTCGATAGTTAATGAATGAACATAGAATTAATTAAAGACAATGAAGTATAAACGATAAATACCATGGGTTACATAGCTTATAAATACTAGCACATACATTATGTGTAAGAATATGGTAGACATGTGTAATTATGTGATATTTAATGGTACACCAACTAACACAATGGTAATGAGTGTTCTAATTATTGTTATTTTTTAATAAAACGTCATTAAAAAACAACATACAGTCGAATTGAGAACCTCCTCCTTTTTTTAAGTCGGTTAAAAATCCGTCGAACTGTCAAAATACCGATTAAAGCATTAAAATAGGTAATGATTTTAGGCAATTAAATGTAGAAATAATTATTTATGGTAAAAAAAAAACAATACATTTTAAACATGTGAGAGAACTGTTTACTGTACCACAAATCTGATATAACTCAGTTTGATGCTGGCTTAGAAAAATGCAAAGAAAAATCACAGATTATTATGATGTTTTGCATCTAAATATAATCAAATGAAATCGGACTGGAAACCGTACAGATCGGCAGAACCGGCAGCCTTGGAGAAATTTTTTTACTTACTTACTTATATAAATCTTTACTTTTTATTAATACTGACCAAACATTTCTTTATTTCTTCTTTTGCCGCCATAACACGCAAATATCATCAGTGAGACTAGATAAATTATTATTAAATGTAATATGTCTATGATGTTTTTTTTTTAAATAATAATTTCTGACTTTATTACCGGCTCTTCACAGCAAAAGCAACCATCCTAACCGTGCTTTAGAGTTTAGATTTTTCATAATATCATATCATATCATATGTTTGAGTTTATAGATAATAAGCATCATCGAACCTATGCACTAGCGCTAATATGGGACTGTGATACGTAGTATTCTTATATGACTTACATTTCGTGAACGTAATTGTACAGTACGTAGTGTAAAGACATAAGTGTTACAACAAATGTATCGATAGCAGACTAGCACATTATCAAGTACATGTGTACTAAACAAGTATAACATTTAATATTGATTGTCTCACGTAATATAAGCGTACATAATCGTAATAGCGTTGCGGCACGTTCCACGACGCATCTATTATGTCCGACTGCCGCAGGTGTAAAAATAATAAAAATCAATTGAAAAGTAAATTAATAAGGTAACCTAATGAAACCGTCTGTCTAAATAATTCATAAATCCTAATACAGTTTATAAATGCGATTTTTTTTTATCTTAATTTTTTGGAGGTTTTTTCAATTAGAAAATGTCACCTCCGTAATGCTTCAAAATAACAAAACACTTAAAGTAACTAAATTACAATTTATTTCGGGCCTTAATCCCACCATTAACTAATCTGTAAAGCATCCTGGCCTCCTCCGAGGCGGGAGAAGCCAGAACACTATTACACCAGCCGACATCAAAAACACAAATATTGAATTGTGTCAACATGTGCCATCTCCGGGCCTCGTTCCGTACACATTCCATAATTATATGATACACGTCTTCTACGGAATCACATTCTAAACAATTAGGTGTAATTACTTTGCCCATCATAAAATTAAATGCGAATGTTAGCGTGTATATTTGTTACTTTTAATATAGTCTTAATGAGGGCGCCACTTGTCAATTTTGATGACGCCTTGGCAAAGCCTGTACAAAACTGTTAGTTCCTTGTTTCACCGCAATATGGCCGCCTCTCGTTTAGTTCATTATTTAAATGTTATATCACAGAACTAAGATGGAGAGACGCCCTTTTTTCCGACCTCAGCGGACCATGCCTAGATCTCCTCACTTACATTTTATACTGTAAATAGTCATTTGTCCATACTATCATTGCTTATACTTGACATAATTATTCGTAGCATCTTATGCATTAAAGTAGGACAATAAGATAATGGTTTACCTTGCATGGTCCTCCAAGGAAGTCAGGAATGAGATCCTTCGGTATATAGTCGAGGAGACCGCCCGGCTGCAGGTAGTCTTTACCGCCGTAAAATAGGAATTTACTTCGGGTATTCTCATCTGAAACAAGTGTTATTTTAAATTAAATGATAAATTAATATAGCATCTTCGATTAAAAGATTTTAAAATCCATTTTAGAACGAAGTTCTTTTACGAGTGATCTGGCAGAAATCGTCACGTAAGAAAAAAACGTTACGTCATGTACGAGGACCGGGATCTTAGAAGTTTAAAGGAGTTATTTTATATGCGTAATCTCGTAGCACTGGTAGCTTCGTAGCTCACACCCCGTAGCGTGTCGTAGCACTGTCTACAGCGCACTTGTCCGTCATCGTTACAGTGTCGTAGCACAAAAAAACAAGAGCAACTTCGTAACTAACGCGGGTCCCTAGACCGCACAATTTTTTTTAAATAAAAAAACCCTTCAAATAGTCCTGATTACCTTTCACTTTTTAATAACTGGGCATATTTATAACCGCTTTAATCATATTACCTTGATATTAAATTGATTGGGCCGGTTGGTGTGGTTGGTAAACTCACTCAACGAGTGTGTAACTATCTATATAAGTATGTATTAAAAATGCTATATATGTAGTATATCAGTTATCTAGTTTCAATAGTACAAGCTCTGCTTAATTTGGGATCAGGTGGCCGTGTTTAAGAATGTCCCAGGATATTTATTTTTGGAACGAAGTTCCTTATCGCGCGTCGTGAAAGGGGGCTAGACGGAAAAAAATCCTTTTAGTGTCAGTCGGTCGGGTGACAGTTGCGTGTAGTAAGCTATTGTAAGCTGTGCGGCGTGCGCATGTTTCTCTGTCTGTCTGTCTCTCTCTCTCTTATAGAAAGCAAGCCAGATATTTTCATTTCTATATATATATATATATACTCTCGACTTATATAACTTACTAGTGGGCCCAGCAGACGTTGTCCTGCCCTGAAAATAAAACTTAGAACCCGATTCCAGCGCCACCTATTGTGAAACTAAACCATCTGTCAGTCCGATCTCAAGACATGTCAAAAAGTCGTTCTATACAAAATGTTTGAATTAATGAATTTTTCGTATTTTTTATTATCCTATGTCCGTCTCCTGGTTCTAAGCTACCTCCCTACCAATTTTTAGCCAAATCGGTTCAGCCGTTCTTGAGTTATAAATAGTGTAACTAACACGACTTTCTTTTATATATATTTGTACCCCGCGGTTTCACACGCGTTCCCGTGGGATTTTCACAACATAGCGTGATGTTCCTCGATAAATGGGCTGTTTATCACAAAACAATGACTCAATTCGAACCGTTCCTGTGATTAGGGCGTTCAAACAAAGAAAACAAACTCTTCAGCTTTATAGTATTACACCTATAGTATAGAAGTTTCTTGCCGGATTCTTCTCAGTTTAAGTGTCTTCCGAACCTGTGGTAGAGTTAATTGTAAACGTTCATAAGTGCCTTACCAGGGCCTAAACTGAATAAATGAGTTTTGATTTTGAGGTATAGATAAGGCTAGAGGGTCATTTGATATTTTAAAGTGAAACAATTCAAACTCATTTATTCAGTTTAGGCCCTGGTAAGGCACTTATGAACGTTACAATTGACTCTACCACCGGTTCGGAATATACTTCAACTGAGAAGACTCCGGCAAGAAACTCAGCAAGGCAATTTTTTTTTTCATTTAGATACATTTTCAAATATTTTACAATACGCCAGGGGGATGCAGGTGCAGAGAGAAGCTACTACAACCATACATTTCTGTCTTTCATATAATGAGCCACCTTAATAAAAAACTTGAGAGATATTTAAATGAAAAAATATCTGGCTTGCTTTCTATGAGAGAGAGAGAGAGAGAGAGAGAGAGAGAGAGAGAGACATGCGCACGCCGCACAGCTTACAATAAAGTGACACTGACACTGAAAGTGCCGGTGACAATTTTTCGTGAGCATTTTTTCCGTCTAGCCCCCTTTCACAACGCGCGATAAGGAACTTCGTTCCAAAAAATTTATTTAAAATAACGCATTCTAGCTACCTCACGTGGGATCCTATTGTAGAAACGAACACAATTCCCGAGAAAAGATTTATTAACTTTAGCTACCCTGAATCTAGTTTACAATCAATTTTTACTCACCAATAAAAGTGCTAACAATCGTCCACAATATAGGGAACACTCTGGGGGCCCTCACGATGAGGACCCTGCCCATGGTCTCCGGGTAGTTGGCCTCGACGATCTGAATGATCCTGAGCAGCGCCCTGACGCCGGGCCGCCACAGGTGCCGCATGTTGAGTCCGTCGAGGTCCACCAACAGGCACCAGGACTGCACAGCGCGGTCTGCGCGCCGGGTCGCCTCTTCAAAAAGTTTTAAACCCTCTTCGCATACGTGAAGTGTCTATGGAAATGAGTAGCAGTAAACAGTTACCCTACCGGTTTGTAATACACTTGTACTTTACGTGGTAATATTTAAGGTTTTTTTTTTGTTGCTGGCAATCATCCTTTTAGGATATTTCTGCCAATGTCAAAGTATTTGAAATGGTCTTGGTCTATTTGTCACAAATTATTTTTACATAAGTTTTAGTACTTTTAGTCAATACAAAGTCTTTCAATCGCATACATTTTCTTCAGTTTTAATTTCTTCTTTTATGTTATGGTCACATTCTTAAACTCACTGTAATGTCCAGTCCTCGTCCATACATGTCCAGTCAAGCTTTAGTGAAATTGGCGGTTGTTCCACTAAAACATTCACGGACTTTTTGGGACAACCTGGAAAGTCACGATACACGCTTTCATTTCACTTCACTTCTGCACTTAGATTGAACATTATTGGATAAAACACCACCGAAATTATTCAATAAAACTCAAAATACACGAATTTAATGAAAATAAAACGAAAACTCAACGTCACTCTGCAATTTCCCGCCAAAAAGTCTCTATTTAAGGTTTAACCATGATAAATACTTTAGAGCCTAATTCAATAAAGACGAGGCGATTTAATTTCATATCTTGCTAATGAAAATTAATTAAAGGCATTGCTAATGAATTAACAGCATTGCGCCATAAATTTGAAACAGAGATACTCGTGGGTCATATTCTAGAATAAAACATAGGATAGGAAGACAAGTCAGTGAGTTAAGTATCCAAATTAATAACTATTTGACATGAAAATCTGTCGCCAAGCACCTATCGGTGTGTTCCGACAGTTGCACTTGAGAGTCAGTTCCCATCTATGCTTTGTGTGCTTACCACCTTCGGCCACATCATCACTTACCATAGTGAGATTGTAGTCAAACACAAGCCTATCCAGAATATTAAAAAAAATAACTATTCCTGTAAACTAACCTCCCAAAAATCAGTCTTGTAAAGTTACCTGAGACATAAGGTTCAAAATCGTGCTTGGATTTTTTGTTTTATAGTTTCAAGGCAAGGTAATCGAAATTTTTGATTAATTTGTTCATTTTAACTCACCAACTTCAAGAGGCCATCCTCGCCAATAGATTTGAGTAACCCTTTCACGTCCATCTGACCCAGTCGTAGAATGTACAGCGGACGTCCGTCTGGAAACAACATTATCCCTTTCATCACGTCATTCCTATATTCCAATTTCAAATTCAAAATTTAATTTGCATCGCCGTTCGTTTGTTACTTGTTTTTTTATTCCAATTTCAAATTCAAAAATTAAATTACATTGCTGTTCGTTTGTTACTTGTTTTTTTTTATGTGAAACATCTATATCTGCGGGTAAAAAGGCGCTTCTTCCGTAACTATTACAGATATCAAACAAATTTAAACTGATATCGAAAGTACGTTACCTAATCAGTAAAATGACATCAATATTTTTTTTTAAATCAAACGAGAAGTATCCAAAATTTTGACATTAAACACTCCCATACATTTAGTATGGGATTAGTAGAAAGGTTTCAGTTTCCTTATTTTAAAAGGTTATTTTAGGTTACTACTGATATTAAAGGAAACTGTTTATTAACCTAACAAAGTATTAAAACTATATTTTAATTGAATAACATTTATTTTTTAATAAATACAAAATTTTGTATTCAAAGCAGATTTTTGTAGAGTGTTGCTTTTCAGCCAGTTCAAATGAATGCGATTTTGAAACAAGGTTTATTACTAATTTGAAGTGGTAAGATAATTAATATACACGTATATCTACTTGAAAATCATTATTATCATATCATACGTAATCATAAAATGAGATTAAGGTAAATTGAGTACTAAACCACATAAAATAAGGAAACTAAAACCTTTCTACTAATCTCGTACTAAATGTATGGGAGTGTTTAATGTCAAAATTTTGGATACTTCTCGTTTGATTTAAAAAAAACTTATTGGTGTCATTTTACTGATTAGGTAACGTACTTTCGATATCAGTTAATTTTTTTAGGATATCTGTAATAGTTACAAAATAATCGACACACTTAACGATTACACCCTGTATATACAGTATATATGTAGTATTGTACAAAATAATTTCGATGTTTCACATCTGCCAGGCGTCCCGTGACGACTCACATTTTTTTTAATTTAGTTTCAACGTTCGTTTAGTGATATATATTTAAACGAAACCAGGATATACGCCACTCCAGAACAACCACTAATTGCGATAAGGGTCAGAATATGAGTCATTGAGATGAGTCAATAATTATAAGATATAGTTTGGTTCCATTAACCCCCTTCTTGAAGATCTCCGCTAGTTGTTATCATGAGGTGAAGACCTACCCTAAGAGATATTATTGGGAACAGACCAGGCAAATGACAATGGATTACGTACCCTTGTCATGATGATGCCACCCTCCAGGGAAGTACTGCTTCACAACGTCTGGAGTTTCATACTCCGACAGAATCCTGTCGACCTGGTGCTTCTTGCGCCAGAGCAGAGACTGTGAGAGCATCTCGCGCGCTTTCTCCACGTTGAAGTCACGAGCTCGCAAGAACCGGAGCAGGGTGGTGTCACTTGGCACCTGGTGGGGGAATAGCTGTGTGAAATACTGCCCCAGAGTTTATGACTTGGTAAATATTAGATAAGGATATGGGTTCATAAAGCAATTAGGATTCAAACTCGCAAATTATGGAGAAACTCCTCCTTTTATGGTTTTTTAGGGCATTTAAAGTAGGCAGGATCAGTTGGATAAGACGTTGGCATTGTTTGTGTCTGAAAAGTTGCTGCGCGCTTTACAGATTATAAACTCTGTAATATAATCTATGATTTGCTTGGGATTACACTATTGCTGTTTCTCTGGCATTTTGGTTCTTTTTACTGTTAAGTTAATCATTTTAATAAAAATACCTAGCTGGGGCCTAAAATGAATAAGTGGTTTTGACATTGACCAACCACAATGTAGGTATAGGTCATTATACTATGACCTTTCTGTTGTTGTTATATTCGAATGAATGAAATAATGAATTATTTACCCTAATGCTTTATTTATAAAACACAGGTTTCCTTATCACAACTCAACGATCGATCATTATTCAACGAATATAATGTAATTGTGAAGATATTTCTGATTCAAATCCATATGGCTACTTTAAAGAGCAATTAAAACTAATAAGAAATCGGCCTCACCTTTCCTTTTTGCAGATCAGCGATCCATTTCCTAAGCTGCAGAAGCCTGGACTCCTGCATTGGAGTCAGCTCACCAAGGTACCGCTTTATGTATTCACTGTCCAAGGTGAATTGGTCTGGAACAAGGATAGTTATGGGTTGAGTCAATAGCTTTGGTAGAAAGGTCTAATGGCGCGGCGAAGGACTTGACTTCATCTTGAGTTTGTGTAAGAAAAATGTAGAATTGTGGTAGTCTATAATATACTTCTGAGTTTGAGTTTGTTATCAGAATAAAAAGTGTCCCAAGTTTCATCAAGATCGGGTTAGTAGTTTCTGGGCTCATCGCGAACCAACATCTGAATCAAGAATATTCAGAGTCTGTTCTTACATTACATACTGGCACATTTTCAAATTGGGGTTCTTATAATATTATTAATAAATGAACTCATTTAAAATTATTTTCAATATTCACTTTTTTCATTAATGTTACTCTTATTTGCGTCTTGACACGTGAAAATCTTGGCTAACGCAATAAGTGATAGTTTAGTTAATTCCGAGAAAAGATAAAATCCCTCGGGAACGCGGGGGACACATAGAATTATATAAACTTAAATCTGGTGTAAATATCTCTGGATTAACACACAACTACATTCAATTCCTTGTAACTTATCCCGCCCCGTCTGGAAAGATACACTAAATTATTGTGTTTATTTATACGTGTAAATAAACTGTGACAACATAACCGACCATGATGTTATTAAGGTCGCTTCTCTTAATGATACGATCTCCTAGATACCGTAAATAGATACACTCAGAAGGTCGACTCGCTGTTCCCTCAAAATAGATTCCACGCACACAGAGACACGAATCTATCCATGGAGGTATTAATATTTCTCCATGAATCTATCTATATATAAACAGCCCTTTTATTCCTACTAACTAATCAGAGATCGCACTTTTCAGGATCCTACAACAAACTTTTTTAACGATTCAACACGGCCTCAAAAGAAACGTTGTCGAGTCAATGGTAAAGCAATATCGTTTTGTTCCGACAGCTATACTTGAGAGCCAGTTCCACCTAGGCTTTGTGTGCTTACCACCTTCGGCCACATCATCACTTACCCATAGTGAGATTGTGGTCAAACACAAGCTTATCCAGAATTAAAAAACAAGTGTCATTTTACTATGTTTAAGCTATAAAATTATATGGTGTGCAACTGGCATCAAACATTCAACCGCAGATCAGAGACAATTTGCACTACTATAAGGTTCAAACTTCAAAAACGATACGCTACCGCTCGGAATTATATTCAGTGCGAGCAATTAGATAGAGCAAGTATATAAGATGAGTTTGTAAGTAGCAGATCTTCTGTGCCTATTTATTTTGAGTTGATTACTAAAGCAATCTACTTACGTGGGTGGTGCTATTCGTGCGAATAATTGATGGCAAATAATAATGGATTTGAGTATATTTAGAAATAACTTATACATAGGAAAGTTTTGTAATCTGATGATGATCTCGAGGTTTTCCTTGAAGGGTATTTTTATAGCTAACAACATTCCCGGGAACGAAATGCTGAGAGATAATTATCTTAAGGAGATTATTATCTCCAGTATATTCTGGTTCCAGTTTATAGTAACCGCATACTTACAAAATGATTTTTATATTTATAGTACTTACTTAATGAACTCTCATCGTTATGGGACCCTCAAAAGGTCTGTTTTTCATTGTGCTAATTAGTTTAGACATCCATAAAACCTACCCAAGTATGTACCTATTTTTCCCGTGGGCCGTGTCCCTAATTTTTATGCGGTCAAACACATCAGAAAACAAATTAAAAACGCTAAACTTCTCTGGTACAAGGTAGAGCTCATTAAGGCAAACTGCTGTCGGTCGGCCTTCATCAAAATTATACAGTACTAGCTGTCTCCCGCGGTTTCACCCGCGTTCCCGAGGGATCTTATCTTTTCCCGGGATAAAAAGTAGCCCATATGCTATTCCAGACTATAATATATCTCCATGTCAAATTTCATCCGGATCCATTCAGCCGGTCTGGCGTAAATGAGTAACAAACATACATCCATCTATCCATCCATCCAAACATTCACATTTATAATATTAGATTTTTTATTGATAATCAAGTTTCGTCTAAGGATATTAGGGGATTGTAAAGATATTTTTTTTGAAGAACACTGTGTCTGTATATACGGGCTCTATTCGCGCACAGGATATTATCAAAATATCATTTTCACTCCTCTTGCTCAAAAAGACCGTCATTGTGGCGTACCAGAGCGAAGAAAAAATAGCAATTCTTCCTCTAGGGGAAAAAGTTTTTTATTTTTATTTTTGTGTGTCAAATGACAATGAGCCTACAAAAACGAAAAAGTCTTTAGTCATAAGTAGAATAATCATGAATAAATACTCGACTTATTACTGTTTCATAAAAAAACTAACTTCTTTAGAAGAAGAAAAGACATTATAAACTACATATTTCATATTGTAATGGATTGTTTTATTTTCTCGCAATCGTAGTGAAAAGTATAGTGTAACACACGGCGCTAAAAATCATTAAAACTCGGTTTCTATTTAGTCCCTCGCTAAAGCTCGGGAGTAAAACTACCTCGTATATAATGAGTCATTTTAGCTCCTTGTATAACAATCTACTATTTTACTTAATTCGTGTCGATCAAGATGTATTGTTTGTGGTAACGAGTGGACTGTAATATAATGTTATATGAATTTAGTAGCTTTCTCGTTATCATAAGCAAAGATATCTTTGCTACTTTGTTCATGAGATGGAACCCTACACCGGCCCGAGGCCCGACACGCACTAATATTAGAAATGTTTGGAAGTATTACGCAATCACGTGAACGCCAAAACAGATCTTAATGAAACTTGGCACACAGGTAAATAACCTGGAATAAAACATAGAATACTTTTTATCCCAGGAAAAGATAAGATTCCTTGGGAACGCGGGTGAAACCGCGGGCCGGAAAAATAGTAAGCATTAAATATTGTGCTCTATTAGTGACCTTGTGTTGCTTTGATCGAAGACTTGTGTCCACTAGTAGCCTTCCGAACGACCTTTATTTGGCAGTGTCCTCTGAGAGGTCACCAGGGATAATCGTAGTCAGATGTACTTTATTTCCCTTGGCAGTGTTTTATTTTAATGAGCCCACCGCGTTGGTTAGGTATATGAATATTTTTGTGATATTGTTTCGTTTTTGAATTGGATCAGTATCTTTGGAGATTACCTTCCACATCCAAACTTTTTTTTTTATTCTGTATAGGCTTGTGTTTGACTGCAATCTCACTATGGTAAGTGATGATGTGGCCGAAGGTGGTAAGCACACAAAGCCTAGATGGGAACTGGCTCTCAAGTGCAGCTGTCGGAACACACCGATAGGTGCTTGGCGACAGATTTTCAACTCGAGGGTGGTAGCCAGCCAGTCGGGTACTACAAAGTACCCTACCACCGTGCTATGGTTTCCTCACGATGTTTTCCTTCACCGAAAACTCAAGCTCATTGTAGGATTCGAACCCACGACCTTCGCCGCGGTATCCGATGTCACTTACCACTGAGCTATCATCGCCTTAAAAACTTACAAACTTTACCTCTTCATTATATTAGTGGCTATGGTATTAGGGGCAATATTTCCATTTCCTATGGGCGAAACTATAAAGAGAAACGACTTGATTTTTCATATCAGTATTGTTTGAATATACATTTTATTTTAATTCCCTCGGAATCGCGGGTGAAACCTCGGGGCGTAAAGCTAGTTATTTATAATCAGCGGTATAAGATACAGTGATTGATAAACGCTTATCGTAATCCGTTAATTAAGATCTAAGCATGGGTACATTATGTGAATTATCTCACAATACCAGCTTAGTTTATGTAAAATATGCCGATATTTATTATATGTAAGTACTGCTAGGACTATATTCATGCTGCTGGCTGTTTCTAGGGTAAACGAAGCCAAATTTGAAAAATAAAAAAAACCGAAGCGTTACTTTCAGATTATCGAGACTACTTATATGGAATGCAGCCAAATTGTGCACATAATTGTGTGACTTACTGGTTTTCAAATATTTAAGCTAATAGTTGATACATATACGCTTCTAAAGTAAAGTAGTTCATACCTAACTGCCCCCCCCCCCTCCCTACTAATATTTTTTGAACTATACTTTAAAAAAATATCACTTTCTCAAAATTGAATAGTAATGTAAGGTCTACCATGATGCTATAGTTTTATCACGATTTTTCTCTTCAATAAAATCTCTAGAAATTTCAACCTACAAATTTTACCAAGGCATTTAATATCACTAGCCATTGAGTTAATATTTCATTGAACGATGTAAAATGTCTAAAGCCATATCTCTACAGACTGAGAGAGAAAACATTTTGATAAAACAAAAATCAAACAAAAAATATTGTTCGATACAAAAATTCCTAAACGAATCGGTTCAATATTCCCACGAGCTTAATGGACGCAAAGAACAGCTTAGTCGTAAAACGTTTTATCTCGTGCAAACATCCATAACAATTGCAACCTTCGCACAATGCAGGATTGCTGCAGATTCCACGCAAAACAAGCGACCGCAAGGTAGCATTTCATTTGAACATACATTTACGGGAAAATCGTTCTAAAATTTATTGCGAAAAGGTTCCAAGTTCAAAATAAACATTAGTTACAGTGAGAGCAATGTAAATGCGGTACATTCTGCAGCATATCAACGTATAGCGTGAACACCGGAACTTTGTGCAAGTAAATGTACGGTCAAGGTCGGGGCGCGGGAGCTGGGCCAGAGACAATTATTGCTCCTTTTTTATAGTGCTGGACAAAACGATTTAACAGTTAATGGACTTCTGTGAAATAGGGATGTTGACTGACATATCAAAACAGCTCCTTTTGATTAAATGTCAAAACTATAGTTTACATGGACTTTTGTATGAAATACTGGATTGTAACGTCATAAATATACACCATCAAAAGATTGTACTCTTTGTCGTTAAATTGGGACTAAAATCATAAAAAGGATGTACCTATTCGCTATTTAAAAACAAAATCAAAAACTCATTTATTCAGTTTAGGCCCCGCCCCGGTAAGGCACTTATGAACGTTACAATTGACTCTACCATCGGTTCGGAGTGAGTTTTTTTAATGAGATTATTTTTCGTGAGATTTAAGAGTATTTTTAGATAGGTTAGTGTTTTTGTTAGTATTTTTCCTTGAATATAGGCAAAATCCCTATTGTTTTATTCATACCCAAGGCTACATCCTACTAACGCACGTTTAGAGGAACTTATTCTTCACATATTGAAACTAAAATGTTCTCAAAAGGTGCGGTTTTAACCTGTCAGTTCTTTCTTGGGACAGTCGGGGTTTCAGAGTCCGCACCACTTGGTTCTCAAATGGGACAATCGGGACGATGACATTTAATTGAAAATTGGGCGCGAATTTTGAAATTTTGAAAACTGTGCGCGAGTTGACGAGTTTTTTGACAGGTTAATGTTGCGAGTCAACAGATTAAAGGAGATTCCTACCGACGGATGGACGTAGAGGTTATGGAATGTGCCTAACAGAAACTTATATTACTCTATGGTACGATGGTATGTAATGTATCTAGTTAGGTAACTGAATACTTACAGTAAACGAGAAACGCCGGCCACGCTGCACTTAATCTGAGATCCCTGTGATTAATTGCTAGCAAGGATTGCCCATAAACTACGTGTTACTAATTAAACTACTAGTCCGCCTCGCTGTTTTACCCGCCACACACATGTTTAATCCAACTGTATTTTAAGACTAAATTACATCATACCAAGTCCGAGTCCCCGACCCCTTAGTCTAGCTTATTATACGCCCTCTCCCTAACATGACGTCACCGGTTTGAACATGTAGCGTGGGCGTCCTTCCCACGTAACTCTGGCTGTCAGGGATTTATGCTGTGACCCGTGTTTAGTGTTCAATTCGACTTAACTTGTTATATATCATTTTGATAAGATAAACTGGTGTTTTTAGGGAACAACTGGGCTTTGTTAAGGCTGTATAGGGAGAGTTCGAGATTGTTCTAGTGCAGGGATTTCCAACATGGTGGGTGGAGGGCGCCTCTAAAATAAGTATTCTTGATGTTTAACATCTCTCCTCTCGATTTCCTGCAATCAGTGGGAGTGATTTTTTTGAAAAGGGAATGAATTGCTACCAGGAAGCCGGGCTGTCAGATACGGGCGGAAGTGTTTTTTTTCCTCTATTGCAAAGGGTTTTAGCCCATACAGCCTAAAAATCAAACTCAATCTCATTTATTGACCAATGAGCGCGCGCGGTGGTACAGTTGTCTGTCAGATGGTACCAACACATTTTCCGAGAGATTGTACATGAATGGTATTACCAAGGTGAGATGTCAGATGTTACACATCATATGCGACTTCTGTAAGCTTCGCACGTTTTTAGGGTTCTGTACCCAAAGGGTAAAAACGGGACCCTATTACATTACTAAGACTTCGCTGCCTGTCCGTCCGTCTGTCTGTCACCAGGCTGTATCTCAAGAACCGCGATAGCTAGACAGTTGAAATTTTCACAAATTATTTAAGGGGGTTCCCATACAACAAACGGGATTTTTTTGCCTTTTTTACGGAACCCTTCGTGCGCGAGTCCAACTCGCACTTGGCCGGTTTTTTTATAGTATTTACAAACATGGTAGTCTATGAGAATTACTGTTATGTGGTAATGCTACGTACTAATATCACAATAAATTAGTGCGAACCAAATCACATCAATTTCATCTTTTGATTATCAACATGGCGCACGTCAAGAAAAGGCGGGAGGCGCGTTTGGTAAAACTTTTGGGACTACTGTTCTAGCTAGCTCTATTTAAGGGACTAAACCATGTGTCATTACTCTACATACAAGCAAACCATTCGGAGACCATACTTAAGGAGTATACGGGCCGGTTGGCGTGGTTGGTTAATACACTGCCTATCACACCGCAGGTCGTGGGTTCGATTCCCATCCAGGACAGACATTTATGTGCATGAACATGTCTGTTTGTCCTGAGTCTGGGTGTAATTATCTATTTAAGTATATATTTACAAAAAAAAAGTAGTATATGTAGTATATCAGTCATCTGGTTTCCATATTACAAGCTATGCTTAGTTTGGGATCAGATAGCCGTGTGTGAAAAATGTCCGAGGATATTTATTATTTATTATTATTATTTATTATTATTATCTTACGGCATATCGTGCCACAATAATTTGGGAGGGTTTGAGCGCCACTTCTTTATGTAGAAACAGTTCATATTTTGTGGCTAAACAGTAAGAACAGCCGTGGAGCGATCGGACGTAAAATTTATGAAAGTGACCTCAGGTTAATGTGGCGTAACACAGATAATTTCTTAAAAAGTGTCCGATGATTTCCGTTCGCTCTTTGTTTAATAATGGTCCTACATTTTTTTATGCATCAGAAGGCTGACAATCAGGCAGATAAGTCGCCTATGGATATAAGTAATACCGAGGATTGACGACCTTTGTCAATGCTTAAACGGCAAATGCCTGTCAAGTCCAGCTGCTGTAACATTGATGGAACTTGCAACAGATTTTCTAGTACTTTACCGCCGTGGTTTTCTCATGATGTTTTTCTTCACCGAAGGCTCATTGTGCCAAGAACCCACGACTACTTCTATACAATTCATACCTCCCAAACTATGTATACAGAGTGGTAATCAAATGTGGTATGTCTCAATCCCTTTTAAAGGAATGTCTGATTTAACTGGCGTGGTTTAACAAACAAAAGCACACCGTCCGAATTTTTAGCTTACCGTAATTGAAAAATAATAAAACAAAAAATGCTAGAAAAATAATTTATATACAGTAAGTTAGCGGCCGCGTCGCACGTTAAAAAACGACGCGGACGCGGACAGCAACAGGGCTATCATCATGGCACACACAAGCACCAACGCCACATTCTGCCAACTTGCAAATAAATCATTGACACTAACTATTCTATTACCACTATCACGTGACCTGATCTCCATCTTCTGCTGAAATAAATCGTTCGAACCCAACCTCGAGCACACATCTAAACATCTCTTCTGCTCCACATGCTCCATTTTATGCCTGCTCTTGTACGTCAATACGCGACGCCCTTTTTTGAAAAAATTCCATGATTTCTTTATACATAGAGCGCTCGCGTTTCTTTTTGTAACGGAGGACGCGTGCGCGGCTTTTTTTGACGTACTCGGACTATGGTTCTTTTTTTTTGACGGCGACAATTTAGCTTTGAGTCGACTGAATGAGGATTTGGGTTTGATTCCGAGTTGGCTTCTTTCGGGGTCTGAATCGCTTGATGTATCTGGGAACAGGAGAGTTTAGGATAAGGAAGGGATGAAGGATAGAGTTTAATGGGATGAATGGGATGGGTTGTCTATGCCACTTTGTTGACCGTGTTGTGGAGTTTCATAAAGTACTGATATACTTTGCGACTTGTTGGAAGGCTCGGTTGGAGTCGGGGGAGGGTTAGTTAGGTCCAAAATTCAATTTATTTTTTGGATAGGTGAATTTCGTTTATTTTCAGAGTAATGTTTTGCTTTCTTTGTGGGATAAAATAATCTGTTTTCTTGCAGTGAGCCAAAATTTAAGAAAAACTTTACAAGCAATCATCAAAAAAGTCCGAAATAAACTCACTAAAGTCTCCCAATTACGTTTCTCTTATGGGAGACGAAATAAAGTCTATTATGTACAAGATTAACTTGAAGTAGATTAACAGAAAAGAACAGCCCTCGTCTTACGTAACTTTCTTGCTAATTTTCAAAATCCTCTAAATCAATGCAAACATGACAATGATTCCGTTCGCAATGAAGTATTCTATATGAACGTAAAAAAATGACAGAAATCTATTCAATAAACCGTTTTCAAGAATGAAACTAGTTGCAAAAAGTTACGTAATAGACTGCAGAACTTCGTAATGAAAAATGAAACTCAAATCAAGAAGGGTTCTATTATAACTTGAACACGGTACTGCGCCAAGTTTCAACAAGTGTTCAACATTAAATATTAAACTTGTAAGTCAAGTTGTAGTTTTATTGAAGGCTTTTACAAATAAAATTGATTTTGTTTTAGTTTAACTATTGCGGGTTATATATTTTTTGTATTTTTGTATTAGTTTAATTATAAAATTGTTAAACATTTGAAAAAAACAAGCCAATAATATGGTCCAAAAGTATTTAAAAAATGTAACCTTGCTGAGTTTCTTGCCGGTTCTTTTCAGTTGAAGGCTGACTTCCGAGCCGGTGGTAACTTTCATAAGTGCCCTTCTAGGGCCTAAACTGAATAAATGGTTTTAACTTTGACTTTGAAAGAATGTATTTCAGCTTTACCAATTTCCTTGCAGATTGATAACTAATGTACTCTTACTTTATCATACTATAAACCAGAATATAAGAAAAGTATATAAAAAATATCCTCAAATGTCACATTAGTCCAATTGCGTAAAAGAGATATAGTTGGACACGACAGAATCAGCTCCAGAAACAGTCATAGTTACTACTACAGCTAAGACATAGTTTAACGACAAATAGGATACAAGAATCTAATATTCCAATTTATATTGAACCAAAAATTTCAACGCAAAAAAAATCGTCTCTATATGTGGGAAACGAAGTCTTTACATACAACAATACTGTCATAATTCAGCGGGTAAACAGTCGATAAACCCCATGAAACATTTATTTTCGCCATTTCACTACATTTCATTTCTCTACATCGAGATACATTTCGTGAGATTAATTCCTCCTCATTTCAAGCCCACATGGATGCCCTCAATGGATGCCCCTAAAATCAATCAATATGAATAAACATCCCTCATCAATAACCCATATATACTTAATACCAAGCACGACAGCCCAATAAGTGCCCAAATATAATACGCAAGATCCAACCCTATTCGCTGCGTACAAACAATAAATATCCTCACGACACGGGCCGCGTAACCCTCTCGCTGACCTTATGAAAAGGGCACTTAGCATTTCCGAGGACACTTCGACCTTACTGCATGTCCTTTGCTCGTAAATCAGGAAAAACTCGCAGAGGGGGTCGTTTATAAAGCATCTCTCATGCATTGTTTATTTAAATTCTCTGTGCTTTTACTGGCATACATTCAAGAAGGTAACGTAAACAATACCTAAATTATCTATTTATTTTTCTTTAACTAATCACATAGAAACAATAATATTCATACGCCATTTTAATGGCAGTCTTAAGAAGGACTTTTATTTATTTTAACATCTCATTAATACCTAAGATTTAGTTGAATAAATTATTTGATTTGATTTGATTAGATTGCAAAAAGAAGTTACAAGACTGATGAACCTAGTGAAATGAAATGTTTTTTTTTAAATAGACCATTATGGATGTCAGTCTAACACAACGGTTCGGAAGGTTACTTTTGCTGAGAAGAGCCAGCAAAAATCACCAAAAACCATTTTCAAAACAAACTTAGATTTATTTATCCAAGCAGTGAAAAAAACTTTTATGAAGGTAGATTTTAAATTTAATTTGCAGTAATTTGTCAAGAAAACGTATTCTATTCTTTATGTTGAGAGCTTAGTATAGTAACTCCAAATAGTATGTATAGCGGAAATGATCGCGCGATCAATAACTTTAACCAGTCTTTTTTAACACTGACATTCAGGCAGAGGATCCACCTGATGTTAAATGGCCGTCGATCTTTGTATATGGAAATAAGTACCAGGAGAAATAAAGCCAAAGCAAAAACAATAAAATAAACATTACAAAATTTCGGCTGCAAACATTTTATCCTAAATCAAAGAATGTGAAATGTGAATGACAAAGGCCTTTCTGCGTGTACGTAAAAATATGTTTCGAGACCGAGACTCGAAAACATATCCCACAGTATTATATTATGAAATCATTTGGACCAAAAACACTTGTTTATGTCCCCGATTCAGTTTGGGATAAGTTTAGGGCAGTTTGTTTGTTTGTCAGAAGTCCTGATAAATTGTTTTGCGGACCGAATACTTGGATCCAAACCTTGTAAGTTCATCTATTAATTTCCGGGACATATAATAAGGATCTAAGTAAATTACTTCAATCTTAATGTAAATGTCAATTCTCTAGACATATTTACGATTAATTGGAGAAATGAGACATTAAAATTATGACGACACACAAAAATTTGCTATCATGCAATAAATGGAATGTCGAAAAAATATGGGCATATCAGCGATTTTCAAATCGCAGAAGCAATTGCAACATACTCTCATTCGACACTTATCATAAAATTTTAATGACTCTTAATAATGAGTCACATGTTGCACCAATTCACCGTCCATTCCAATAGTTGGCAATTTAAATTCAGCTCTCACTTGCTGGACATCTAACATGTAGCAAAAATATCCTAAATATTGCAACTAACCTGGTTGCGAATGTACCCTGGAATCCAATGATCCTCTCGGGGAGAGAGGCTCGGTCCCTCTGGACACTATCCTCCTCAGCTCCCTGTTTTGCGCCGGTTTATCCGCCCTCCACGGCTTGAGGTCCTTAACACCTTCAGCGTAAACCTCTTCCATGAACGACTCGATCAGTTCCTTGCCTGTTAGGAGATAATAGACTTTGAGTACAAGGCATCAATGTTAAATTTTCCACATGACCATGCTTGGCATAGGAATGTTCTCTGCTATCATAAATAGCAATATCTAACGATCCTGAGCTTCTAGCATCGAGAGGTTCTAGATCAACAAAGTGGCGGTCCATCTTAAGGAGATGATAGCACGGTCCAGTAGATCGAATGCCATGAGGCATGTTTTGGAATTCTTGTACGTCCAACACATCTTGAAATAAAACTCTATCTTCTCTGTACTAACCCTTGGCAATATTAGCAGCATATTGTTTCATAGAGATCTTTTCCACGGTGTTCTCCAGGCCGAAGAAGTTCTTCACGTCGAGCAGCGCGCTCTGCTCGAAACATGTCCACTCAGAGTTTTCTGGGTGTACCTGGTGAAGGATTATGATTTGTAGACAATAGGAAGCTAGATTTTAAATGCCATATTTATCTCTCGCTATTTATCTATTTTTAGAATATGGGTTATACCATAAATAAGTCATTGGTTTAGGTCTACTTAGGCACTTTTGAACACCATTTATAATGTAGAATATATCTATGTATATTTTTTACAAAACTATATCGAAACGTCGATAGAGTTCTTCTCACACTTTTACTAGAAACAAACATACGTATTTACATCAATGTTAGTAGATAAAAACGTCCTTCAAAGGGTTTTTTGAATCAAAATAAAGCTATCAACCTTGACCGCGTCCTTGTAACAAATAGTGTCAATTAAAGCGACTCATCGAACAATTATTTGGTAGAAGGAAACGATTAAAATAATTGCATGCATTATAACACCGTATCCATGACGATAGCGCATTGGAAAATAAACCTACTGATGTAGACTCTGAAGTAGCTTTTAATGGTGAGCTCGATAAGGACGATGACGAGGCTAAACCAAGGTGTACACGTGTTTTTAAAACGTGATGCCCTATTGTACGGTTTAACAAAGAATTAATGATAGAAAAGAAAATGGTGAAGTTTGACTTTGCTGGTATTATTCAACAATAAATTATATGTACAGAAATAAGTAGAAACATCAAATTGAAGAATTCACTAAATAAATGTTAGACACATAGTGATTCAAAGAATAACTTATCTAGAAAAATTGATAGAATTATATGAGCCATACTTACTAGAGCGCCTGAATTATTCATTTGGATTCTAGGTAAGTAACAATAATAACATAGAAATCGAATCTAAAATAATATAGGTATGGAAACCGAAAAATAAAACAATAAATATCTCAACGGAATATATCTTACTAATATTATAAAGAGGTAAAGTTTGTTAGTTTTGATGTAGGAGGTAATCTCCGAAACTATTAATCCGTATTTAAAATTATATTTCAAAAAAGAACAACATTAATCAAAACATACATAATTTGAAACGGCGGTGGAGCATTGTGAAGAAATATGCCTATCCGTTTCATTTTACGCTTATAGCTACAAAATATACGAACTAGAACTAAAATGGACAAAGTAAATCAATAAATAAAACATTTGACCCACCCTGACAATTCTGACACAGCCAATAATAAAATAAACATTGCATATGAAGTTCAATGGCCGAACAAAATAATACTGAATGTATAACATTTTACCTGAAGATGAAGCAGAGACAAAGTATTAAACCTTACAGAGGTCGTATTAAGGACATGAAGACGATTCATTGATATAGGTTAGTCAGAAACTGACGACAAAAATATTTGTGTCCATCCTTTCAGATTTTATGTTAAGTAAATTTTAGTTGAACTGCGCGGCTTCACCCGCGTTCCCGTGGGGTCTTATCTTTTCCCGGGATAAAAATATAGCTTATGACACTCACAAATAACGTGGCTTTCTATTGGTAAAATAATTTTCAAAATCGGTTCAGTAGATCCAGAGATACCTACAACCTCACAAACTTGGGATAACAAAGTGATGTTTGCTGATGATGCCAATTTTTTTGTAGTTATGGGTAACAGAAAATACAGAAGAACTATTTCACACAACGTACGCTCGCTTCTCTGCTCTAGTAAAGATGCCATCTACAATTTGTACGTGATTAGCATATTCTTATTAACTCCTGCAAACAGCTTCCTGTTAAGTTCTTTGTCCGATATCAGTCGTATGACTGACTAATCCTATTTCGTCGAGCATGTCCTCCACTACACGTCCGGGGTCGTACTTCATCAATACACAATTTTTTTGTAGTTATGGGTAACAGAAAATACAGAAGAACTATTTCACACAACGTACGCTCGCTTCTCTGCTCTAGTAAAGATGCCATCTACAATTTGTACGTGATTAGCATATTCTTATTAACTCCTGCAAACAGCTTCCTGTTAAGTTCTTTGTCCGATATCAGTCGTATGACTGACTAATCCTATTTCGTCGAGCATGTCCTCCACTACACGTCCGGGGTCGTACTTCATCAATACACAATTTTTTTGTAGTTATGGGTAACAGAAAATACAGAAGAACTATTTCACACAACGTACGCTCGCTTCTCTGCTCTAGTAAAGATGCCATCTACAATTTGTACGTGATTAGCATATTCTTATTAACTCCTGCAAACAGCTTCCTGTTAAGTTCTTTGTCCGATATCAGTCGTATGACTGACTAATCCTATTTCGTCGAGCATGTCCTCCACTACACGTCCGGGGTCGTACTTCATCAATACACAATTTTTTTGTAGTTATGGGTAACAGAAAATACAGAAGAACTATTTCACACAACGTACGCTCGCTTCTCTGCTCTAGTAAAGATGCCATCTACAATTTGTACGTGATTAGCATATTCTTATTAACTCCTGCAAACAGCTTCCTGTTAAGTTCTTTGTCCGATATCAGTCGTATGACTGACTAATCCTATTTCGTCGAGCATGTCCTCCACTACACGTCCGGGGTCGTACTTCATCAATACACAATTTTTTTGTAGTTATGGGTAACAGAAAATACAGAAGAACTATTTCACACAACGTACGCTCGCTTCTCTGCTCTAGTAAAGATGCCATCTACAATTTGTACGTGATTAGCATATTCTTATTAACTCCTGCAAACAGCTTCCTGTTAAGTTCTTTGTCCGATATCAGTCGTATGACTGACTAATCCTATTTCGTCGAGCATGTCCTCCACTACACGTCCGGGGTCGTACTTCATCAATACACAATTTTTTTGTAGTTATGGGTAACAGAAAATACAGAAGAACTATTTCACACAACGTACGCTCGCTTCTCTGCTCTAGTAAAGATGCCATCTTCAATTTGTACGTGATTAGCATATTCTTATTAACTCCTACAAACAGCTTCCTGTTAAGTTCTTTGTCCGATATCAGTCGTATGACTGACTAATCCTATTTCGTCGAGCATGTCCTCCACTACACGTCCGGGGTCGTACTTCATCAATACACAATTTTTTTGTAGTTATGGGTAACAGAAAATACAGAAGAACTATTTCACACAACGTACGCTCGCTTCTCTGCTCTAGTAAAGATGCCATCTACAATTTGTACGTGATTAGCATATTCTTATTAACTCCTGCAAACAGCTTCCTGTTAAGTTCTTTGTCCGATATCAGTCGTATGACTGACTAATCCTATTTCGTCGAGCATGTCCTCCACTACACGTCCGGGGTCGTACTTCATCAATACACAATTTTTTTGTAGTTATGGGTAACAGAAAATACAGAAGAACTATTTCACACAACGTACGCTCGCTTCTCTGCTCTAGTAAAGATGCCATGTACAATTTGTACGTGATTAGCATATTCTTATTAACTCCTGCAAACAGCTTCCTGTTAAGTTCTTTGTCCGATATCAGTCGTATGACTGACTAATCCTATTTCGTCGAGCATGTCCTCCACTACACGTCCGGGGTCGTACGTCATCAATACAGATGCTGTACGCGCAATGTCACAATTATCAACCATATTCATCATTCGACGTCACGAAATCACTCAGTATCCTAATAAAAATTCTAAATTATGTTTGTGGGATTGTCCTTCATTGACGAAACACCGGAGCAACGGATCTACATGATGTTTTTGCATAGTTTATGGGCTGGAGTGGAATAGGCTGCATTTAGTATCGATAACGCGGGGAATAACTTAGTATTATAAGTATTTACTTCCATAAATCAATGAATATCGAGGTCGGGTGACGCTGTAAGCTGTATCTTCATAAGTCAGGTTATGTATTCCAAAATCTATTTATTATGTTACCGCTTAGGATTTTCAGTTCTTGGATTTTGACCCTCGATAGATCAATTGTAACTTCATACCAGATTTTCAGAAAATCTTAGTCTTTTTGTACAAATCTTGCCATGTCTGCTGTCTCTAGATTTAAAGAGCTGAATGAAACACTTCGCTACGTTGGATATAGAGAGGTCGAAGCAAAGCAACATGTTTCAATAATCGCTAGCCGGTGCATATTGAATTCCCACTTTCACGACAAAAGGAAGGAGAGAATATGACACGATTCCGTGAGAAACACTTATGGCCTATTTATAACGATTTTGAAGTAAAATACTTTAAATGGCCACGTAGTTAACCTACCAAATTACAATACCCTTCATTTAATACAAGCAACGCCTGCATAATTGCTACATTGATGTCGCAATCATTAACATCTTGAGCTTGCAATTGTTAAAACTCAATCATTACGATACAATTCAATTCATAACAGCATTGTTTCAGACCTTTTGCCTTTTATTGTTGAAATATTACACCTATATCTTGACACCTCTTTAAAATTACAATTTATTGGTCCTATTAAGCAGTCATAATGCCATTCCATTATCATCATGCCTCAGGTGCCGTTCCGATCTGTATGGACAAATGTTGACTGACATATTGAATCAGCTTATTTATATGTAAAAACGTAAATTCATATGGAGTTTTGTAAGAAACGGTATGCATCATCAAAAGATCTTCTCTTTGTCGTTTAAATTCATTATTCTCGAGTATTTTTACATATATATTTTTGTTTTCGAACTAGTAGCAATCTACTGCCTCAAGGAATGTAAGGAATCCTCTTAGTATGAAATTATGAGCCCTCCGGTAGACAACCGAATTGAGAACAAAGCCTAAGAGCTCTATACACGACCATTCACGATAACCAACCATGAAATTAAAAAAGAAATATACCTCTGTAGCGACATCTATCTACACATAGATATAGTTCGCACGACTCCTAGATAGATGGCGCTTCAATAACCTACATCGCGCTTACGAAGTTTTCCATGCGATCTGCATATATACAAGATTCCAACATCAACAGTTGGACCGCGGTCCCCAGGCACGATGACCTAGCCTGGCGGAAGATTTTCCCTTTTCAATGGAGGAGTCTAACACCTCGCTCCTCCATATTGGTGACCCCGACGTGATTGGAATGTCAGCAGTATGCAGCATCACTTCCCTGCACTCCTCACCAGGTCTCTGCAGCAGTCCACAGCAAGCCAGCTTCGCCTTTATCAGGTCCAACGCAGCCGACTCACCGCGCTTCCTGGTCCTGCAAGGCTCATCGCTCAGTCTCGCCTCACTGTAGACTACGAGCAGCACTGGCACTTGCAAGCTACATTAGCACGACCAGCAATATCGACCTCTGGTCTTGGAGGGGAGTGATGTAGCGACATCTATCTACACATAGATATAGTTAGCACGACTCCTAGATAGATGGCGCTTCAATAACCTACATCGCGCTTACGAAGTTTTCCATGCGATCTGCATATATACAAGATTCCAACATCTACAGTTGGACCGCGGTCCCCAGGCACGATGACCTAGCCTGGCGGAAGATCTTCCCTTTTCAATGGAGGAGTCTAACACCTCGCTCCTCCATACCTCGCTCAACCAAAAAGGCCGCCTAAATTATTTTCACTATAATTTGACTTTTGTTATAACTTGTAACTGTTGCTATGGAATAAACAATCTTACCACTGTTATAGTTTATTTTGATGTTAAGATGTTTGTTACTTTTTCACGCATAAACTACTGAACGGATTGAACTTGGCACACGGGTAGATAGGCGATGATAGCTCAGTGGTAGTGACGTCGGACACCGCGGCGAAGGTCGTGGGTTCGAATCCTACAATGGACTTGAGCTTTCGGTGAAGGAAAACATCGTGTGGAAACCATAGCACGGTGGTAGGGTACTTAGTAGTACTCGACTGGCTGGCTACCACCCTCAAGTAGAAAATCTGTCGCAAAGCACCTGTTGGTGTGTTCCGGCAGTTGCACTTGAGAGCCAGTTGCCTTTAAGGCATTGTAACAAGGTGTAAAACACATTGGCAATCCCCTTGGTATTGCTAATGTCTTTAGGCGACGGTAGTCACTTACCACCAGGTGACCCGTCAGCTTCGTTGTCACTTGTGGTATAAAAAAAAAAAAAGATAACCTGAAATAGTACATAGGGTACTTTTTATCCCGAGATAAGATAAGATCTCTCGATGACGCGGGTGAAGCCACTACGGACATGTAGTCAAGAATATTTCAGGTATAAACATGAAGAATCCTTACATATTATAAAACAATATCCCCGCCGCGTCTGTCTGTCTTTGTGTATGTTCGCAATGATCTCAAAAACTACTGAACGGATTTTCATGCTGTTTTCACCAATGGATGGAGTGATTCATGAAAAAGGTCTTGGTGTTTAGTTTATTCAGGTTTGTCTATATTGTTGAAATCATGCCGACTGGCAGCTTTACTGGCATGCGCCGCGTAAACCAATTGAGTTACTAATACGACAGGAAAAAATGTAGGCGAATATACTCTGCTACTCGAACGAAGTCACTAGTAAAATATGTAAATTTGGAAGCTACAACATCAGAATCTGATAGTCTGAAGCTTGTGCTTATTCTTCAAATCACGCGTAAACTTTCTATTTCATCATTGCACCACATAACTGTATGATCGTAACATTAAGGTTTCCATCAATAACTATTAAAGTATTTCCTTCGTTACACTTCGTTTCCTTTGTAACAGTGTGGATGTTATGTATCCATCCTTTGTTCTAACACTTTCGATTTAGCTATACATTAGTGTAACAGCTGGATTCTAGATCTATAAATCGCTTGGAAGTTAGAAGCGATAATCAAGTGAAAGAGTTACCTGATGGTAAGTGACTACCGTCGCCGTTAGAAGCGATACCAGCAGGATTGACAGTTTGTTGTACCTTATTATAATGCGCTCCAAATAATCCTTGATATTTGGAGAAGTAAATATCATTTCATTTCAACTCCAAGTCGAGGCCAACAAAGTACCCTACCACCGTGCTGTGACTTCCTCACGATGTTTTCCTTCACCGAAAACTAAGTTAATTGTAGGATTCGAACCCACGACCTTCACCGCGCGGTATCCAACGTCACTACCATTGGGCTATCATCGCCATGGCAACGGCAAGAAAAATAAGTAGATCTATCAACCCTAAGTCATTAAAACAGCGGCATTCGAGTACAATATGAACGAAGTAGTGTATTATTGAGTTCTTATTTAACAAAGGAACAAAAGCCTTTGGGATATGAGGGCAAGTCCTACCTCAGAAAATACTGAAATTCCACTGAGAAGAAATACGCTTTGTGTATATTAATAAAGACTTGGAATTTGGGAGACGAAAATGACAATCCTGTTAGCATGGTCCCACCAAAAACATAATGTCAAAGAAGGACAAGGACATGTTTGTAATAAAAACATCTTGTAAGATAAGTAACTTACTTGGATGACGGTTTCGCTAATAAAAGAAGTGAGATCTAACTGGATACGCCTTTCATATCAAAGAAAAGAAAATAAATTTATTTGTGGCAAACAAAAAATATGCAAAATTAGATAATTTACAAAAAAAAAAACTTGAGAGGTGTCAAGGGACACCCGGATGGAACGAAGTTATATAAGTTATATAAGTCGAGAGAGTATTTATATATATATATATATGTATAAAAAAAAATTATGTATATATATATAAATAGAAATGAAAATATCTGGCTTGCTTTCTATAAGAGAGAGAGAGAGAGAGACAGACAGAGAAACATGCGCACGCCGCACAGCTTAATAAACATACATAGTGACATAAAAAGTGACTGAATTTTTCGTAAGATTTTTTTCCGTCTAGCCCCCTTTCACAACGCGCGATTAGGAACTTCGTTCCAACTGCCATGATCTATCGAAGACCTAGCTCCTATCATAAATAACGTGTTTTAAAATGTTTGTTGTGATATAGACCTTCATTGCGAACTATGTCTACGGGTCCAAATCCAAATTCTAAATTCAAACTCAAAAGCTACATATTCCTGAGTACCTACTATACTACTTTTAATCCAGAAATTGCGGGTGAAACCGCGGACCGGGTCTAAAGGACCATAAAAGTGTGGTAGCCAAGAGTAGCAGTATGTAAATTGTAATGAACTAGTTACTTGCACTTACATAATATTTACATTTCTCCACGACTCCCACCCTGCTTGAGAAGGTTTCGTTAGTGGCCTCGATTTCTAGTATTCTGCTCTTCAGGTCCAAGTGGTTCTTCTGGATGAAGTAGATGTAGTCCACGCCGATCATCTGATGGAAGAGCATAAGTTTAATGGCGTGATTTTTAAAGATCAACTGGACTATTTGAGAAGCAAAAAGATTTCATCCACCCACCTATTTACTACTTCCATAAACCAAACATCTAACAGACCGTTTAAACAACTTGTTGAATCGCTAGAAGCTATTGGCGAAGAATCGCCAAAACCTTTCATTGCAAATGTTGGGGAGGCATAATTAAAGGGAACTCTATGATAGTCTTTACAAAAAAGCACTAGGAACAACCGTGGTACAAACCATTTAATTTTAACTAACAAATCGTTTCGCAATACACGAGGGAGAAATAATTGGATCCCGTCTACGTTCAAAACACGAGGGATTGTAAACTTCCCACGCGAAACCAAACTTCCAAACAAGATTGATTCGTTTCGCGGAAAAGTTGAAATATGTAATATTTGTTGCGATAAATAACTTAAAACATCGAGGGAATTGTTCGACAGGCCCTTATTAAAAATTTCAACGTTTACTTTCATTATTTTTTCGTTTTCCAGAATTTTTGGCATCTAAACATATTTGTTTACTTAATTGATTTTAAAGGTGTGCTAAATTCTTACACATAACGTCTACAGAACGTGCTACGAAACATAAAACCCAATTACTGCCTGAGACTGTAATAGAAAGAAGAGAAAAGCACAAGTTGAGACAGCGATAGAACATAGTAAAAACAAAAGCGAGTGTAAAAGACGGATGGCGATGGATACAGCATTGCATTACTTCTCACTAGCACAGAAAGCGCTAAAACATAAATTCTAGTTAAATAATGCAGTTCCAGTGTCGGTCAGACGGTCAGGTCGGCCAATAATCCAATTTGTACAATTGATACTAAATTAATTTCTCAAGGAGCTTAATGGCTTGATGACACATCGCTTCAGTTGAATTAACTTTATTGACCCAATAAATTTCGCGTTGTTCTCTAAGCGAAGACTTTTTAACACATAATTAAAAAATCATAAGATAAACAATGTTCTTTTCTTCCTGTCCCTGTCTCACGCTAGGTGTGGTCGGCGGCACAACATGATTTCTTCTTCCAATCCGCTTTATCAATATTCGTCTCCGTACTACACCTTTACCTTTACGTACCCATACCTTCATCAGCCTTCCTCTACCTCTATATCCAATCCATCCACACTCAGGCTCAATACTGTTTTCGTTATGTATACGAAAAACCATCAAATATACAAAAGGCTTGATAAAAAATGTTGAAAGGATCATCATGTGTCAAAATTAAACGAGATCGAAATAGATAAGAGATTATGATGAGACAGCTCACTTTTTAGCACAGCTATCCTGATTTTAATAACTTGAATGGCGATTTCTTTTTGGAGGTAGATTTTTGACTACCGTCCCAAAAGCTAAGGGGTTAACAAACATACCTTCTTCAATAGATAAGGTGCTTCAACATTAAGCTGACACCGTCTGGTAGTATCTCGTTGTGAATGGTCAGCGGTCCAGCTGTCGTCGGTGATGACGCACTCCACCACCACTGGGATCTGGACGCAGCTGGGGAACCGCCTCTCATATGCCTGGAACAAGATATACCTGTGTTAGGTTCAGAGGAAGTTTTAGAAGAATTAGGAGATTCAAGATAATTTCGTCGGTAGATTCTCTTTAGTCCAGATCTTCTGCAAGATACAACCAGGCGTCTGAAAGTAGTTCGAACTGAGAACAACCGCCGTGATAAGCAGATATGATTGAGCTTTAATTTCACAAGCGAATTTACAATGTATTGTTGACATCATAAAGATCGCAAGATCAGAAGAAGAAGCAGGATCACGGTCATAGCATTTTATGCGGTCATAAATACAGTCATATGGATAAACTTTTTCACTTTTGTTCACTTTCGTGTGAATGTTGTTTATTGAGGCATATTCAATTATTCAGTTATTTTAGAAACCGGTAACTTAAAGTTATTCAAACTACCGTGAAACAAAAAGGTTAAATTCCACGTACCCAAAGCCACCCCAATAACAAAACTGACCTTAAAACCCTAAATAACTTCAAAATACTATAATTTGTTCTAAATTCAGGTCACGTCTTAATATTCAGTCTAGATTAGACTGACCGACATACCACCCAGACAAGAACACAAATTCTATACTTTAATGTGAGTGTTAAGTCAACCCTACTCGGTTGAAATTGCTACAACTCACAGTATATACAGACAGAAACAGTATAGCAATAGCGCAAGACTGATATAATTTCCTAGTGACAACATAACGGAAATACACATGCAAAATGTTGCATTCTCTTCCATAGGGGGACCTTACTCTAGGCGTAGTAGACGTCCAGGACAAGAGTACTCCATCTTTGGTCTCATAGCATGCCCGTTACAGGTCTGACGCTAACCGTGAACATAAAATTAAGCCATATATATGTCTGTCCACCGCGGTTTCATCCGCGTTCGCGAGGGATCTTTTATTTCTCGGGATAAAAAGTATCCTACGTTTCATTCCAGGATATGATCAACCGCTGACCAAGTTTCATCAAATAGTCTGCGTCAAAGAGTAACAACATCTCCACTCAGAATATTTTAACAGTAAGTACAGAACCTTACTATTAGTTATGCTACTGGACTATTCAACTACGCCAAATAGGGATCAAATCGGCTTCATTTTATTAAATGTCAAAAGGATGATCTATATGGAGTTTTGTATGAAATACATACTTGTGACGTCATAAATATACACCATCAAAAGACCCACTTGTCGTTAAATTGGTAATTAAAAATCATATAGAGGCAGAATTTTATAACGATATTTTCGATTATTTTTAGATGTTTTTAAACACTAGGTTAGCTATTTTTTCTTATAGGCATCATCCGTATTGTTGCTTAAGTGAAGTTGATTCTCTGTTCGTTTTAAATACTGTGTCCAACGCTCGCTACAGGGAGAGTTTCACAATCCTTCATAATTGTTAAAGTTTAAACTCCATCAATCTATTATGAAAGAAAATGTTTGAATACTTTCCAAAGCGGCACTCCGTTCCGTAGCAACATAAAATAAGTCTTATAATACCAACAACATTTATCGGGGGTTACTTCGCAACTGTTCATAATCGATAATATTTTGATTGTTAATCGATTACATGCATATTATCGATTTAAACGAATAATAGCTTCTTACGCTATGTTTGCGAAACAAACGCTGTGCAGTTTTTATAACCTACTTCTAAAAGTAGGAGGTTTAAACTGGAGGAGAGCCAGTTATCTTTAAGGCGATGATAGCTCAGTGGTAAGTCGAATACCGCGACGATGGTCGTGGGTTCGAATCCTAAAATGAGCTTGAGCTTTCGGTGAAGGAAAACATCGTGAGGAAACCATAGCACGGTGGTAGGGTACTTTGTAGTACCCGACTGGCTGGCTACCACCCTCAAGTTGAAAATCTGTCGCCAAGCACCTATCGGTGTGTTCCGACAGCTGCACTTGAGAGCCAGTTCCCATCTAGGCTTTGTGTGCTTACCACCTTCGGCCACATCATCACTTACCATGGTGAGATTGTGGTCAAACACAAGCTTATCCAGTATAAAAAAAAAAACTTCAAGGTATTGTAATAAGTCGACTGCACATTGAAAATGGCCCTGGGATTTCTAATGTCTATGAGCCACGGCCCGCTTACCCGTTTATCAGGCTTTTGACATAAAAAAAGAAAGTATTATGCGTGTTAATTTTATAGAATCTTATAACATTCTAAATCCCGACTATCCTATTAGATCCTATCCAAAATATTGCAAGCATTTTTAGAAGGCAAAAATTGCCTTAAGAAAATGCTTGTAGCATTTTGGCGCTCGCCACTTGGACTCTTAAAAATATAAGAGGTCCATACCTCTAATTAGCCATATAAAATCCCATACTTTCCGAACGCATAAGATCTATAGAACGTGAGTAAAACCGAGGGCGGTAACTAGCGATACAAAAGACAGGGATAAAGGAATGTCGAGATTCCTTTGGCGACAAAGAGACTATCTGTAGGTTATTTCAAAGAGAAACAGCATTGTATATGTAAACCTACAATTATTAGATAGCAGCATTTCATTACAAAAACTGATTTGGTGAGAGATCTCCGCTGGTTCGAATAACGGCAAATTTAATTATAGCAAATGACAGGTCTGGCTTCAGTTTTATTGGATTAGAACTTAATCCGAGAAGTTACAAAAAATGTTTAAGATTCGTGAATTTTTCTTGTCTATACTAATATTATAAAGAGGAAAGATTTGTTTGTATGTTTGCATTGAATAGGCTCAGAAACTACTGGACCGATTTCAAAAATTCTTTCACCGTTGGGAAGCTACACTATCCCTGATGAACATAGGCTATATTTTATCCCGGGATAAGATAAGAGCCCACGGGAACGCGGGTGAAACCGCGCGGAACAGCTAGTTCTTCATAAAATAGTAGACAGTCCGATAGTTTTATAAGTTAGTTTTTTTCTGCAATCTCATCACGGTAAGTGATGGTGTGGTAATAAGTCAGCACACAAAGCCTAGAAGTAAACTGACTCTCAGGCGCAGCAAAAATAATTGTGGCAAATATCTTTTAGGGTTCCTAATTAATAATTTAATTAATATTATAAGTCAATAATCCGAAGCCTTAACAAGAAAGTTATAGATCGTCGAATCCGTCCTATACCTAATCCTCTGTTTTTTTTATGTCACTTGTGACAACGAGGCAGGCGGGTCACCTGATGGTAAGTGACTACCGTCGCCTATGGACGTTGGCAATACCAGGGGGACTGCCAACGTGTTGTACACCTTATTACAATGCCTTAAGGGCAAGGGCACCTCTATACGTCACTACTTATTTCCTTAACTAAAACCACTGCTAAGTTTTAATAAAAACTGGTCAAGTGCGAGTCGGACTCGCGCACCGAGGGATCCGTACAAATTTTGTATTTTTTTTTATCCTGTTTTAGTATTTGTCGTTATAGCGGCAACAGAAATACAACATCTGTGAAAATTTCAACTGTCTAGCTACGACGTTTCATGAGATACAGCCTGGTGATAGACAGAGAGACGTACAATGGACTCTTAGTAATAGGGATTCCATGTTTACCCTTTGGGTACGAAATCAAAAAAAAAACGTAAGTACCAGAAGATGTTACAGATTAATCTTTTTAGCAACCCAGGTGGGAACGAATTCCACATTCAAACACCCAATAAACTTGGTCAAATCTGCTATTTTTACGAGCTATTGTTATTCGCCATCGTTTATCGCTCTCGAGACAATACAGCCGTGCTGTAACGTTTACGACCACATATGGCAAGCATGGAATAAACGATAACAATTCACTATGGTTCTCACGATGGCGTCATATTGAGCATAGATATTTTTGTAAATTCTATTTTTTTTTCTTAAGTCTCTATAGACTACCTACCAGAGGGTATTAAATGAACCATATTATTTTAACAATTTTGTCTGTCCGACTAACTCTTAACTACTAAACCAAAGAAACTCATACTAAATATTTTGATTGATTAAGGAATGCGAAATACGTAAAAGAAATTTTGTTTTCACTCCTCTTGCTCAAAAAGATTCGTCATTGTGGCGTACCAGAGCGAAGAAAAAATAGCAATTCTTCCTCTAGGGGAAAAAGTTTTTTTTTTTTTAATTTTTGTGTGTCAAATGACAAAGAGCCTACAAAAACGAAAAAGTCTTTAGTCATAAGTAGAATAATCATGAATAAAGACTCGACTTATTACTGTTTCATAAAAAAAGAACTTCATTTTAATTTTGAAAATGGAACTAAAATCGGCGATCTCTGGTAGAATGCATGTGATGCGGCATATTTCATATAGTATTGGATAGTTTTATTTTCTCGCAATCGTAGTGATAAAATTATTTTTAAAAATAAAAAACAAAAACCGACTTCAAAACTGTAACCCATACTACATACCTATGTACAAACATAAACTAAAAAGTAAAGAATAATATTTTAATTTCAAAGCAAGAGCCTTAAAGGACAATCAACTAAATTATTGATATTTATATATATATTTAATATTTATAAACAGTTCTTTTTGGAGTCGGTGCCAGCCAAGAAGAAGGACAGTTTTGAACTGGACACGAAGTGTTCATACGAGAAAACGTCTTACGACACCTCTCCTTACGGTAATGTTCCTTAGGTCTGCGCCGTCGCTCCCCTACTTTTCGAAAGTTTGTTACAAAGGCAGAATTAAACTGTCCTTCTTGGCTTTCTCAAAAAGTGCTTAATCAATTTCGATAAAATTTAAATGGGACCACCTCTGAAGTAGGATCTACCAAACAAAAAAAGAATCATCAAAATCTATTCATAATTGGCAGAGTAATCGCGTAACAAACATCCAAAAAAAAAAACATACAGTCGAATTGAGAACTTCCTCCTTTTTTGAAGTCGGTTAAAAAGTATACGACGCTAAAACCCATTAAAACTCTGTTTCTATTTAGTCCCTCGCTAAAGCTCGGGAGTAAAACTACCTCGTATATAATGGGTCATTTTAGCCCCTTGTATAACAATCTACTATTGTTGCTCCTACAACTAATGTCATAGCAAAATTGCACACAAAATAATGTACGGAACCAGTGTCGAAACGGAATCCGACTCGCAATTGGCTGGTTTTACATTATTTTAAAGGCATTCGTTACTAAAGTAAAACTCAATCAGTTAAAATTCCCTCTAAAAAAAGTATTTGGTTTTTTAGATGTTTGTTACTCAATCACGCAAAAACGGGTGAACGTATTTTTGTGAAACTTTGCACACAGGTAGATCATATCGTGGAATAAAACATAGGATTCCGTGAAATGATAATAAATGATTTCTCCAAATATACAATTCCATCATAACAAAAAACTAAGTAAGTATAATATTCAACTATACAATAACTGCGTTGAACTAAAACTCAGATAAAACAAGAGTAAATAAACCAAACACAATATAACTGACTTCTTTTTTTTAAGAGGTTTTTGGCTTGGTATCTATACCTTTGAGCCCTTCAGTATTTTATTCAGTCTTATTGCAATATAACTGGGTGTTATTCACGAGGAGGCTATTCTGTAAGCGCGACTGTCATGTCATCCGAGTCGATGAATGTGGCACATGTCACGACTTCATCAGGCGATGATAGCTCAGTGGTAGTGACGTCGGATACCGCGGCGAAGGTCGTGGGTTCGAATGTTACAATGAGCTTGAGCTTTCGGTGACGGAAAACATCGTGAGGAAACCATAGCACGGTGGTAGGGTACTTTGTAGTACTGGCTGGCTACCACCCTCAAGTTGAAAATCTGTCGCCAAGCACCTATCGGTGTGTTCCGACAGCTGCACTTGAGATCCAGTTCCCATCTAGGCTTTGTGTGCTTACCACCTTCGGCCACATCATCACTTACCATGGTGAGATTGTGGTCAAACATAAGCTTATCCAGAATAAAAAATAAAAAAAAACTTCCGCGATACTGTTGCGATATTGTCATCTCATGTAGTCCTCATCAAATTTTGAGTTGGGACCATCAACGATACTCTCACAGACTATGAAAGTTTTAGACGTTATTTTTTTTTCAGTGCATATGCTTGTGTAGTTACTGGCAACCAGGCAGGCGGGTCACTTGATGGTAAGTTTTTTTTTTTTTTATGTCACAAGTGACAACGACGCAGGCGGGTCACCTGATGGTAAGTGACAACCGTCGCCTATAGACATTGGCAATACCAGGGGATTGCTAATGTGTTGTACACCTTATTACAATGCCTTAAAGGCGAACTGGCTCTCAAGTGCAATTGCCGGAACACACCAACAGGTGCTTGGCGACAGATTTTCAACTTGAGGGTGGTAGCCAGCCAGTCGAGTACTACAAAGTACCCTACCACCGTGCTATGGTTTCCTCACGATGTTTTCCTTCACCGAAAGCTCAAGCTCATTGTAAGGATTCGAACCCACGACCTTCGCCGCGGTATCCGACGTCACTTACCACTGAGCTATCGTTCTATAATGTCGTTCAGATAACAAAAAGATAATAAAAATAACAAGTAAACTCTCTGTCCAAACATTGTTCTGTCAGAAATAACAATGGCTAACGATTACCAAATCCAAATAACAAACAAACGTAAACGAATAGTTATGCATATTTCATAGACACTCATTCTTAAAAATGCTCGCCAAAACGATGAGTTAAATATTCATCGGCTTATCGACAGCCCGAATCGATTAGATTCGATCATTATAATTTGAATTTGAAAATGGAACGTTCGAACAAACGCGGCACTACGGCCTTCGGTAAGCGTCGGCGGACGAGCGGATATGAAATCGACGTTGATTACGACACGGCGCGAACGCGTACCAAGAAGAATTTCGTTCCATTTATTATTTTATGATTGCCAGCCGTAATATATACTTTTGGATATTATTTTTATTACCAATAATATATTATCATGATAAAATCGTTCAGTGTGAAAGTTTCAACGCTGCGATAACAATATGCACCTATTATTTATTAAATAGAGAGATGATAGGCCAGTTGGCGCTTTTAACTCTGGGTGTAAAAAAAACGAATTTGTGATTGCAGTCTATTATCAAAAATGTGGAATAAATATTCACATCTCTATAGAATAGAGTAACACGAATAAACCTTTCACTTACAAAGGCATAATTAAATTATTTAAAACTATTTTTCACCTTCCAGCATGAAGTGTGTAATTATTTAGTAGGTACCGCTCTACATTTCCAGCTATTTCAATTATTTATTCAGAGCTGTCGAAGGTTCGGTAGTAATTTAAATGCTTCATAAAATACTTAGACCGTTTAAATAAGTTTTTAGGTCACTTGGTACTCAGCAATCATAAAGTCAAACTCAAAACCATTTATTCAATTTAGGCCCTAGAAGGGCACTTATGAAGGTCGAATTACAGAAATTACCACCGGTTCGGAAGTCAGCCTTCAACTGAGAAGAACCGGCAAGAAACTCAGCAAGGTTACATTTTTTAAATATTTTTGGACCATCTGATAATAATCTGATAATCTTAAACCCAAAACATTAGTAGGTACAATATTAAGAAAAGTATTTAAGTAGTAAATCATTACTAGCTCTCAATCCCTATTCATTTAGAGTTGTAAGGAAAAATAATATATTAATGTATGAAATAATTTTGCACATCAGAAAATTCAGATATGCAAATAGATAATCGACATAGATTTTAACAAAGCGAATGTCACCTCTATAAAATTAAAAAGGTAATTCCATAGATAAAACATCAAATGGTGGCTAATGAATGTATCGATTACCAATAATAGAAGGTCTAGTCTAGAGACGGGCAATAAAATGTAATTAGCTTAATTTGCCGTCAGATTGGCATTGGGGCAGTTTTTCTTACATTTTCCGTACCGTTTAAGTAGAAGAAAATTATAGGGAGAATCGTCCATTTCTTGACGGCTCGTAGGCAATTTACTAAAATGAATTAGCTAGCGACTTTCCTCGGCTTCATATATGAGCAGTTGCTATGTATTATGTCATTATATAAAATAATCGTGTCACAGTGTTAGTAACTGAACTCCTCCGACCGGCTTGACCGATTTTTATGTATATTCGGGTGGTCTGAGAATAGGTTGTGAAGTATATTTCATACCGCTAGATCCCACGGGAACGCAGGTGAAACCGCTAGTAATATGTATAATCATAAAAACCGGAGTATAACCAAAATCAGTTTAGTGGAGTAAAAAGAAAATAGGGATAGTAAATAACTATATATATTATATGGGTATATTTTTTGTTGTCGTGATGAAAAAATAACGACCAGTGAATAATAGACCAGTAAGCATAGACTTAGTCTATGTTTTTACTCATACTTAAGTATACCAGAGAACTACTTTATTTTACTTGCTAGCAATATGAGAGTAAAATAGCAGTAACAAAATATACACGTACTGGTCCAAATCCTAGCTAACTAATACGCCGGCTCTACCGCCAACCTATTTACTCACAAAAAAGACAAAAACCGCTACGCCTGGCTACTTTTACCAACTACCAACTCAAGGTTACCAAAATATTATCATTCCTCACGATAGCCAACATTGCAAAACAGATTTTCATAAAGATATCATAGCACACAGTCGAGTTATCAGATGTAATTACCATACTCTGAGGCCTGGAGCAGCTATTCTTAATATTCATGGAGCATTTCCTCGGAAAAATGGGGCGGAAAAAGGCTTTGCGGGAGAAGAAATCTAATAACTGACTGCTGGTGCTGAATGCAGGATGGATCTCGCAACATTTGAATTTCTAAATCGTGTAGTATAAAGTTTAGAATGTAAGTAAGCAAATTTTAGAGAAAAGATCTGTCCTCATTATGCAAAGAACGATGTTTCGATACATTTTTGATTGACCACTGGTATTTTAAATTCACAGAAAAACCTTTCGGATTTTTCAGTTATGACTTTGAGACGGCGTCTTTCAGCACGTACTAAGAACATGTCACCAAAAAAACCTACATCGCGCTATTGAAGTTCCCTTAACACTTCCCAATAGTAATGAGACTGGAGTCCCCGCATTGACCTGTCAGTAGATCTCACTTATCTACGATCCTATCTGAAATCAATATTCCGAAACACGATATAAGTAGGAAACCAAATCGTAATTTTGGGAGAATTCTAATTTTTCCAATTATCGCACAATTTCGACGAAACAAGGTCAATAAACTCAAACGCACTTTAACAGAGCTACAACACGAGAAACAATTATAAAAGACTTCAATTCATGCGAGTGCAAAGACGGCATAACCACATAGGAATGAATGAAACAATAATATATTGAGGATGGGGTATATCGTGACTGATGTAATAATACTTTTAATAAGCATAATCATGTATGCCTTTGCACGATAATATTGATATTATACACGCAGTCTTCGAAGCAGCAGGAATTGCTTTTTATCGGGATAGCAAACAACAGTGTTTTAATAAAATAAGCTAGTACAAAATGGTTTCAAACGCTTCGGAAAATCTTGCATCAATAAAAAAGTATTTAATATACTCGTATATGGAAGTAATTATTGTCATGAACACGATAATTTTGCATGAAGTCGACAATTTGTTGGTGGATTATGCGACCAACACTGAATTGGGAAAATAATTCTCAGCACCTTTGCACGAGTGCAGGTTCCATAAAATCATCCATTGATTCGCAATGGGCTGGTAACCCAAAACTACTTTTGAAAAATAAAGCCTGAAATCGAAATGCATTAAAGAGTACTCGTATTCATACTCGTTTCCAGAGGTCACTCTACGAAAAACAAAGCCGCAAAGAAAATAGTTCTAGAAAAATATTGGAACTTACGTAATGCGCCAATGACTACTTTCGCATATTACAGATTATATACTCTTTTATTAGATTGATGAGAAATTAGGATAAATAGAGAGACAAAAGTAAGACGAGATCTTTATCATGTCTATGAAAGGCTGGCGTCCAACAGTGCGCCAAAAATTAAAGAGGACGCCTTATATATTTAAAACTGCGACCTCCGACCCAAAATACACTCGCGCGTCACCTGTAAATTTTTAAACCCGCGGGCGATGCTATTTGAATCGACTCCGTGCGCTTCTCAGTACTCTAACAATGACAGTGAAAATAAAGACCAACAAAATGGCGCCGTCTCAGTACATAAGGCATTTAAGTATAAGGAAAGAGTACACAATATCCTTGTAACTACGTTATAAAAGATTTCTATGCGTGTTCGTGATACACACCCTGAGCTAATTAACATTGTAGTCTGTAAATGTAGACATGATAAAGTGAAACGTAAACAGGTATCATATTGTGAAGGTTGTAGCAGATTCTTAGGATCTGTCTAGATTGTTCTCATTTATGAATCGATTTACAATTAAACAAACATAGCCTGTCATATTGATTATATCGACTGAGATTTAAGATTTGAGACAACATGCTACATAATTTCAATTTAAACTATTTTTAAGATGAGTGATGATGATCTAGGATTTGTAAGACGTATTCATAGAAGTATGTTTCAAATGATTATTTTACTTAACATGAAACATTAAAACATGCAGTTATTCATTGTTTCAAGTTTAAGAAGCAAAATCACTAGTTTCATTCAGGCAAGGACACTCATAACAAATGTGAAAACGCCTCGAACTGCTTTCTCCATTCTTAAACAATTGAAATTCAATAATATGAATCGTGCCAATAGGCCACTGCTGACTTTGACAAAACACGGAAAAGTGTCTCATTCTAGAGGAAATACACTCTTGCGCATGGCAATCATTGATGCATAGAAATGCTGACACTATTCTATTTAGTGATGCTATAGACAAGACTATTCTTCATACTGATAATGGACAACGATTATCCAAGCTTCTTATGCAGACGCAATAATTGACAATAACACTTTATTTAATAAGTTGATAATTCACAATGACACTTTACTTTCAAAAACCAGAATGATCTGGAACATACAACTAGTGATACTGTTTGCGATATTTTTTATCTGTGCATTTTTTTTTTAAATTCTTGATAAGCTTGTGTTTGACTACAATCTCACTATGGTAAGTGATGATGTGGCCGAAGGTGGTACGCACACAAAGCCTAGATGGGAACTGGCTCTCAAGTGCAACTGCCGGAACACACCGATAGGTGCTTGGCGACAGATTTTCAACTTGAGGGTGGTAGCCAGCCAGTCGGGTACTACAAAGTATCCTACCACCGTGCTATGGTTTCCTCACGATGTTTTCCTTTACCGAAAGCTCAAGCTCATTGTAGGATTCGAACCCACGACCTTCGCCGCGGTATCCGACGTCACTTACCACTGAGCTATCATCGCCTTGTGCATCGTGCATACTTTATTTTAAGCTTAAAAACAAATAAACGTACAAAAAAATATTGAATAATACGAATCATTAGAAAGACATAGTAAGGCACTCTATGGTAAAAGAAGCTCATTGAATCAAATTAAAGTAAATCGTCAATGTAGACATATAGATGAATGACCCAATAAAAAAGCTAACTCAACAGTAGACCCAGGTGAATAAAGCACGATCTACACCTTAGGATCCTATCAGATTTATCGGAAATCCTAAATCGGAGACGTTCTCCACAAACCGATAAGTGCTGAAGTTGCGTCAGACAAATCGACATCGAACGGACATCCTATCTTCCGATTTTACACACATTATCCGATTAGGTGATGCGGAAGGTGTAGATCGTGCTTTAGCAACAAGTTCTCAGCTAGCAATTTAAAAGCCGCATAAACAAATCATCCTGATTATTAAATGAGGCAATGGATCCCCCTCTGTCGGTGACAGTTGGACCAAAATTCGCATCTGTCCCCTTATTGTTGTTACACCGGCATAAAACTTTTGGGAAATGTTTTGAACTGCAGATAATACATTGATTACATTTGAATTTACTTAACTGCAATTTATGAGACTTGCATGTCAGCGTATATCGATGCTGTTTTAAATGCGTTTGCGACTTTTTGAGCCACTTTGAGTAGATTTATGGAACTTCGATCACTGATAAAATAAAAAAGGAACAAATTATGCCCCAGAATTTTACACCCCTGAAAAGACGCCAAAAGTAATTATTACATGGTAAATTCCGAGAAAAGTAGTTTTTGTGGAGAACAGGCTCCATAAAAACGCTTTATATTCTTTACGCTTTATAAGTAAATATACAATAATCTACATTCATATAGGCCTAAAATAATATGAACCGTTCTTATAATATATTTTATATCGTCTCTTGTATAAACATATAAGCAGAAATGTCAAAGCATTATATATTTCAATATAATTTTTCCCATTTGCTACTATATTAATAAATATTTAATGTTTTTGTAGTGTAGTATGTAGTAATTAATAAAAACATAACTCTTAATCAATTTCATAATGATTGGATGGATATACGTAAACAAAACCACAAAACCAAGGACCTTGAATACTAATTAACTGTTATTAATTGTGACTCTTTCTACTTACATTAGCAAAAGCTACGTCATATAATGAGAAACCTCCTGTACTGTAGCTGTGGCTTGATGGTCATAATCGAGGACAGCAAAGGTCAGTGACGTAGAAAAATGAAAGAGTTGAACAAAGGCCACTTGTAAATGGTAAATGTGAGTATTCAAATTGAGTGAGTGAGTATTAACAACTATATTTACGAAGATTCCTGACAATTTCAAAAGAATCCAGCAATTTAACCCTATCTACGTTAACGAGTCGAGATAATTCAAATGTCACAGATAATAACTTTGTTTATATGACAGGTCAAATTCTTATCGAGGTTTGGATTGGATACCGGATGCCAGTTTTAAAGAAGAATCAAATATGAACATTATCTTGGTTGTAACAATTTCGAAACGACCAAGTTTAAAGTCGCCAAGCACAAATCGGTAGCGTCAGTTGCACTCGAGTTATTTCCTCTAAACGTCAGCAGACGACAACACATTGGTATTAAAGGGGTTATTGCTAATTCTGTCGGCGACGGTAGCCATTTACCATCAAGTGAACTGTCTCCCTGCTTGTTAAACTGCCTTCTTAAGTTTGTAGACACAAAAACATTCAAACCCTAAATCATACCAAAAATCCTCACCTTCTCAAAATCGACCAACACAAGTTTGGGCCTCAAAATACTTCCACAAATAGGGTTAAAAACGTGACTTCGACATTAAACAGTACATAAAGTAACCAACGTGACCTTATCATTCCTCATTAATACACCCTCTGATAACAAGCGAATGATTTACGCGTGATTCAATAAATAATCACTTACATCTGCTTCTGTACAACGTGATCATAAACAATTAAACACATGACATTTATGATATACGTTTATTTATGAGGATCTTCATAAGGACTGCCAGCCAGAAAATACAGGATTTATTGATACTCAACACACAGCTAAGTTACTAAGGTTTAAAAGAGATGTAGAACCTGCCCTCGGATTACCTAACTTTGTTACAGTCAATTTCAATTAAAACGAACTCTAAATCAATAGAAATATTACAATGGCATCAATGGTTGAAACCATGAACTCGCAATGAAGAACTGTTTGTATATGCAGCTACTGGAACATAAAAAAATATCCGAAAACTGTCTTAAAAACAGTTTTTAAGATTGAACACTGATTGCAACAAGTTACGTAATTGACCCGTAGGTAATCTCCGTGACCAGCTATGACCCCTAGCAAAATTCCTGAAAGACAAAGGCCAGTCCTTTACCGTATCTTTCACACAAGGACGTAGAAATATTCGGCGAAAAATCAATGTACTATCCACTGATAATGATACATGAAAGAAATTGTATTTCCTAATATCCCAACCCATACCAACTGACTGCACTGCTAAATCTGCTACTTTATAAGTCCAAGCCTACTAAAATTTAAATTTCTCTTCGCACTGAATACGTAATAATTTCTTTGGACATGCAACTCACGCTACATCGTCATGATCCTTAGTTGGACAACTAGAGGCTTATTATTATACACATTAATAAATCATCCAAAACTTTCACTATCCTCTGAATTTGTTCTTATCATGAACAGGAAAGACTGAATAATTATAGTTACAGACATACTTAAAGAAAGAGGAACCGAGGAACAAAAATCGCCAATTTTCTTGCTTACACAGGTTCTCAGAAGTTTAACTAAACACAATATTGCATGTAAAGAAAATATTATACTACAAGACTAATAGGGCGCCCACGAAAATAATACTTCTCTGAGTATCATTTAGAAGAGGCGGTAATATTTATTATTCGATCACGTGAAGTTCGTGTTATAACAAACATGCAAGATTAGAAGCAGAGGAAAACAGAATATATCACACTGAATAATAACAAAGGTAAATTCCGTGATGGCTCAAGGCAAGAATCTCAAGTAAGCATACATATATTACTGATGTGAAATAATGTGAAGCACAAAAGGATTTTTCTAAAGGGGTTAGAATTTGATTACACTAACAATTTAGTTAGTCACCATATTGACGATACTTTTACCTACATGTTTTACTTTGAAAGTAATAATTTGACTAGAAAGAAACATATCTATTCATTCGCCTATCTATTATTGTATTGAAAACAAGTCAACATAATAATAGATCTAAGAATAATCAAGAAAAGTAAAGGAGGTGCCTAAAATTAGTGGCATTTATGACCTACATTTTTTAATAGCAGTTTGTCGCCAAATTCATTTATTCAGGACTGACCTTGCATTATTATTAAGCAAAGCTCTTTAATAAAGATAATATCTTATGGCTTCCTACACGTGAAGTGGGTTAAGGTCAGAAAACAAATGCGGCTCTTGAAACATCCGCTTGTTTCTACATCACAGAATCATTGTAAATTCCATCCTTATGTTTGGAAGCCAAACAAGATATCTTTCATAAGTTTAACAAATTCTATGTAAACTCAGTTAATACACGTCGTTTAATTGCTTCTATTGGGCAACACGAAGGAACGTGTCGTTTGAAAATACCGGCCAAGCGTTAACTGAAACATTTGCGATTTATTCCGTACGTATTAAAATAGACTTGAATTTGGGAAAACCTCCCTGCATGTTCGGGATAAGGATACCAAAAATCCTTATGGGAAAGCTATGATAGCTCAGTGATAGTGACGTCGGAAACCGATAAGGTACAAATCAACACCGTGGGGAAACCATAGCTGTGTTACGGCATTTGCACTTGAGAGCCAGTAGCCTTCAACGCAAACAGTTGCCTCGTGTCTGACAAAAAAAAGAACAAATCATTGACCTAACCCCATTGAATGGTTACAAACCGTTTTACGATTAAGAAAAAAGTCAGTTTCTAGAAAAATAAATAGCATTTAGAGATCCCAGACCAAAATACCAAAATACCAAGCCAACCTACCAAAAGAGCATCAGACGTTTTGCTAACATCATACAGAACTCTATAAACAGGCTTCGGTACAATTACCAGTTATGATCTGGCGATTTGCAGAACTGGTCGTCAAAAACCGGTCTGAAGAGTATGTAGACGCGCGTCGGGTACTGATTTTAAGTGAACAACCAGGTTTTTTGGCCAGAATAAAGGTGTACAAATCTACTATATAAAAATAAGTCGGGTTTTCCTTCCTGACGCTATAACTCCAGAACGCACGAACCGATTTCCACGGTTTTGCATTCGTTGGAAAGGTCTCGGGCTCCGTGAGGTTTATAGCAAAGAAAATTCAGGAAAAATTGACAAAAAAAAGAATAATGAATAAAATTATTTTTGTCATACATTTTGTATAGAACGATTTTTTGACATGTCTCGAGATCGGACTGACAGTTGGTTTAGTTTCACAATAAGTGGCGCTGGAATCGGGTTCTAAGTTTTATTTTCAGGGCAGGACAACGTCTGCCGGGCCCACTAGTTTTTTTATATAATTCAGATGCTACCCAAGCTTCGTTTTTGCTTTGCGTTAAAACCATGTGGATTATTTTGGGATGTGTATTTGAAATACGTTGTTTATAGACTTTTTATCGCATGTTTCTTGGAAAGAATTCAAAGAGAAATGTAAAATTCAAATGAAGCACTCGCGTCTGAAGTTATTGTCACAAGTGATACTCGAAAATTTCATAGTCATCATTTCACTGCATTAAATTCGCTATTCTCTTTGTTCCAAACAAAATTCCGCTTCAATACGCTATAATTTTAGATCTATAAACAAATCTGAAGGAATCTCAATAACACGCGGATATTTTCAGTTGAAACGTATTCCAGACAAATGCTCTCAGAATTCAATGACGAATACAATTCTCAATACAAAGCTTGGTATATTTTATTTTACCATATTTGCTATCTTATTTAAATGAACAGTTAAGCATTGTATTATATTCGTTGGAAATACTGTAAATGCGGCGGCGGCCATTATACGTTATATCGAAAAGCATCTACATATTAGTAACCATCCAGGGCCAAGATCTGAAGATAAACCAGAAACTGATATAGAGTTAGAGTCAGATCCTCATTCAATAAGATTTCATAGATTCTATGATAACTGTGTTAGCTTACCGCCCCGTGAAATTTTTTGATAACCTCTTTGTGGATCTCTACGATAAAAAGGGAAATTAATATAAAATTTCAAGTTGGTAACATCGGTTTAAGCGTGGACATTTTACATACATTGTATCAACCAGTGTCTTTATTTTTTTAAAACAATGCTTCTCCTACAATCATTCTTACAAAACAGCGTTGATAGATCGCTATCTTTTATTTGCACACACGTATGTGTTTCCTCTCACAACAATATCTGGTGCTTGAGTACCTACTTTACGAGGGCATTACTACTTTTATTGGAATGAATATTTATAAGACCCGAAAGGTTAATGTCAGAACGTCTCCGTGCTGTCTGAGTCAAGTCAAAAAACTGAGACATTTGTAAGTCAGTGTCAATGAAGCTTCCAGAAATAAAAGCAATGTCAAAAGGTAAATCATGTCTGGATACTGTATTCATCCATAGGTATAATTTGAACTCATATATCTTAGGCGATGATAGCTCAGTGGTAAGTGACGTCGAATACCGCGGCGAAGGTCGTGGGTTCGAATCCTACAATGAGCTTGAGCTTTCGGTGAAGGAAAACATCGTGAGGAAACCACAGCACGGTGGTAGGGTACTATATGGTACTCGACTGGCTGGCTACCACCCTCAAGTTGAAAATCTGTCGCCAAGCACCTGTTGGTGTGTTCCGGCAGTTGCACTTGAGAGCCAGTTGCCCTTGCCCTTAAGGCATTGTAATAAGGTGTACAACACGTTGGCAGTCCCCCTGGTATTGCTAATGTCTATAGGCGACGGTAGTCACTTACCATCAGGTGACCCGCTTGCCTCGTTGTCACTAGTGACATAAAAAAAAAATATATAATTTTGAGAGGGTTTTGGAGGGTTTTATCTTTAAATTTAAGTGGATTTATTACGTAAGAGCCTATGGGAAAGTATTTTGTGATTTACGCATGAGGTGTGGGTAGGTAATAGGTAAAAACGCAAAATATATTTTCGGTCTCGCTCATTGAGACAAAATTTTAGAAAATTTACTGAAAAATTGTCGAAGGACGTTTTCATGAAACCTTATTATTTAATCTGGTAACCCTAGCGATAGATAACTAAACAAAGTCCACGCGGACATAGTCACGGACAAAAACCAGTCGTAAATAATTTCTTAATTCTACGATAACTGAAAACAAACTAATCAAGCGGTCATGTCATTGACCTCTGCCAGTCGGCTACCCTCGAAACTATGAAACTGACCAATTAACCAATCCCAAGCAAATCATAACCTTACCACCTCAACATAAAGCTCAACATTACAAAACAATACATAATTATGAAATGAAAAATGTCGGCGAGTGAAAACGGACTTCCTACAAAAATTCGTTACAGTTACATTTGAAAGTAAGCCGAATTACTTTGGGATAGAGATGATTATCGTTTACAAGCGTTATGGCACCATTTGAGGATTTGATACCCTCGTTCGGGCGGTGATAAATGGCTTCTATTTATCATTGTCCTCTTGTACAATATAAGCAGAACAAAGGCAAAGAAAGATTCAAAGGATCTAGGATCCTCAAGTTACGCAATGTGTAATAAGATATTTGTAAAAAGTGCTCTCTAAACTCATAAATTGTCAAGGATTTATCTTAGGCCCTAAGATCCTATCTTAGGCTTATCTTAAAAAAAAAAAAACTAAATCACTCATTACTAAGGTAATCAATGTAAGGCGATGATAGCTCAGTGGTAGTGACGTCGGATACCGCGGCGAATGTCGTGGGTTCGAATCCTACAATGAGCTTGAGCTTTCGGTGAAGGAAAACATCGTGAGGAAACCATAGCACGGTGGTAGGGTACTTTGTATTGTTTTTTTTTTTTTTATTTATTTATTATTACAGAAACAAACGGTCATACGGATGTTAAGGAAAATAGCTTAAATTATGACATATTAAGACCGTGTTGGTGAGTTCCGGCAGTTACACTTGAGAGCCAGTTGCCTTTAAGGCATTGCAATAAAGTGTACAACACATTGGCAATCCCCTTGGTATTGCTAATGTCTATAGACGACGGTCATCACTTACCAGCAGGTGACCCGTCAGCTTCGTTGTCACTTGTGGTATAACAAAAAAATCTCATAGGTAAGAATAAGTAAACTCAAAAAAAAAAAACTCAAAAACTCATTTATTCAGTTTAGGCCCTGGTAAGGCACTCATGAACGTTACAATTGACTCTACCACCGGTTCGGAATACACTTAAGACTGAGATAACACTGAGAAGACTCCGGCAAGAAACTCAGCAAGGCAATTTTTTTTTAACAGTGGATCTTTCTTACATTTTTATAAGTACATTTATATACATTTTCAAATATTTTACACTAAGCCAGGGGGATGCAGGTGCAGAGAGAAGCTACTACAACCATATATTTCTGTCTTCCATGTAATGAGCCACCTTATAGTAGGCTTTGTTCATTAACCTAAGTTTAATAAAATTTTTGAATTTAAAGTAAGACATTCCAGCTACCTCACGTGGGATCCTATTGTAAAAACGAACACAATTCCCGAGAAAAGATTTATTAACTTTCGCTAGCCTGAATCTAGGGGTCACAATTTTTTCTTTGTGTCTTGTATTAAAATTATGATGATTACTGTTTACTTCAAACAAATTTAAATTTTTTCGAACATACATTATATTTTCATATATGTACAGCGAGGGCAACGTTAATATCTTAAATTCCTTAAATTGATTTCTCAGTGACTCGCGAGGACCCAAACAATAAATATGCTTAAGAAGTTTAGCCCCTGCGTCTGTCGTGGATCTCCCTTTAGTGAATCCAAACTGGTTAGTATGCAAAATCCCGTTATGTGTGAAATGAGCTAATAATTGGTTTAAAATTATTTTTTCAAAAACTTTGCTTAGTGCAGGAAGAATAGAGATAGGTCTGTAATTGGAAGGATTATTTTTGCAACCAGATTTAAAAATTGGAACAATTTTACTGTGTTTCATTAAGTCAGGGAAAACACCACCAGTACAAGTGGATGGTCTCAAGAAGTATTATAATAATAGACACCTAAAATGATATGCAGCTGGACACGAGATAGATGTTGCATTGGTGACTTGCATGCGACCAACGAGCCATCATTTTTTTTAGTTGTAAATTTTTATTGTAAACTAGTGGGCCCGGCAGACGCAGAAATGAAAATAAAAAGAAACTTGGAACCATCAGTTATAAACAATATTTGCGCCAACTGTCACACAACTGGCAGTCATGTCAAACGCCATGTTTATATTAAGGTTAGAAAATTGAATATGGTCGTTAAGTTTTCTTAAATTTCTAATGTTCCGCGCAACTTTCATACTTTTGGAACGAAGTTCCTTATCGCGCGTTGTGAAAGGGGGCTAGACGGAAAAAAATCTTACGACACTTTTTGTGTCACTGTCACTGTCGGTGACAGTTGTGTGTAGTAAGCTATTGTAAGCTGTGCGGCGTGCGCATGTTTCTCTGTCTGTCTGTCTCTCTCTCTCTCTCTCTCTCTTATAGAAAGCAAGCCAGATATTTTCATTATATATATATATATATATATAAATAGAAATGTATATATATATATATATACTCTCTCGACTTATCTTAATATATGTAAATCTCGTGTCACAATGTTTGTCCTCAATGGACTCCTAAACCACTTAACCGATTATAATAAAATTCGCACACCATGTGCAGTTCGATCCAACTTGAGAGATAGGATAGTTTAAATCTCAAATTATAGTCGCAATTTTAATTTATTGCTAATTATTTGTCTGTTATTATTTGACAGTCGCAATTATCTGTTAACTCCAAATGATTCTAACAGATGTCGATACCTTTCGACTGGGTTGAGTAAGTAATCAATAGATGGCGCTGCTATGGTAAATTTACGAACGTGTCATATAAGCTACATTTTAACAGCATAATTACCACGAGTTGTTGACGCTATTAAATTAATTAAATTTATTTTGCAGTGAACGAAATACCGTATAATTCAGCTAATTATTTGTCTGTTATTATTTGACAGTCACAATTATCTGTTAACTCCAAATGATTCTAACAGATGTCGATACCTTTCGACTGGGTTGAGTAAGTAATCAATAGATGGCGCTGCTATGGTAAATTTACGAACGTGTCATATAAGCTACATTTTAACAGCATAATTACCACGAGTTGTTGACGCTATAAAATTAATTAAATTTATTTTGTAGTGAACGAAATACCGTATAATTCAGCTAATTATTTGTCTGTTATTATTTGACAGTCACAATTATCTGTTAACTCCAAATGATTCTAACAGATGTCGATACCTTTCGACTGGGTTGAGTAAGTAATCAATAGATGGTGCTGCTATGGTAAATCTACTTGCGCGATATAACGTGTAGTCCACGCGGGCGAAGCCGCAGGCGGGTCGCTAGTATAACTTATATAACTTCGTTCCATCCGGGTGTCCCTTGACACCTCTCAAGTTTTTTTTTTCATAAGAACCTTCTCCATACATCGCAAACACAACAAAAAAGTATCAGCGAAATTGGTCCAGCCGTTCACGCGTGATGCCGTGGCCAAGGGAAATAGGGATTCATTTTTATATAATAGATATCTATGAGATTGATGGGCATCTATTGTTTCCGACATAATGAAACCGCTTCGATAAGGATCTTCGCAAGAATTTGAGAAGTCCAAAACAAACAACACAAAAACACACTGGTTATAAACATTGAAGGTAGATCAGCAATATGGTCTCTTGGTTTGAAACTGCATTTCAATTGTTAAGTTCAGCAAATTAACTGTGAGTGATCCAAATTTTTTTTACGATGCTTTTTTTTATTCCGGATAAGCTTGTGTTTGACCGCAATCTCACCATGGTAAGTGATGATGTGGCCGAAGGTGGTAAGCACACAAAGCCTAGTTGGGCGCCTGATTTTGGCGCTAATTCAAGAATCCATGCGGCGGATTATTTTTGCCACATGACAATAATAAGGTACGTATATTATGAGGGTTAAAGGTCACCTCTAGCTGATGTCGCGCTACAGGCACATTCGGTAAAAGGTCTCGGCGTATCGTCACGATTCATGCTCATGCAAATCTGAACTTTAAGTAGGCAGGAATGGCGGCTAACTAAGGGGAGAGTTTAACATAGCGTAGGGAATGACAAAAATCTACATTTTTATGCAGCTATTTACAGAAGAATGTTGTAGCTAATTTGTGGTTTAAGAACTTTATTTTCTCACAAAGAATATCGGATTCGCTTACGGAGAATACATTTTTATATTAATATTTGTATAGACAACGGAGATTTTTGCACGTGCCGCACTCATCGCGATAAAATTCGGGCGATAAACTTCGTCTTCGGTCTACGGCGAATCGTCGCGGCCACATCATGCGCGTTGTAAAGTTTATCGCGATGTACAAAAGCAGAAAAAAAAATTGATGTGGACGTGCAAGCGGAGTTTATTGCGATAAAACCCTTTGATGTGTGAGAGTTTACCAACAGCGGAGCGATGTACTTGAAGCTTCATCCGAAGTGCCGAAGTATACGCGAATACCTGGCTACATACATCGCGATAGCCCGAATATCCGCGTTATCGCGATGAGTGCGGCCTAGGCAGAAATTAATATTAGGTAATTAATGTAGTACTAAAGAAAATAACGTGTCCATATGCCCCGAAAACTGATGCTTACCATCAAGAAGCGCAAAATAGAATATCTCGGCCACGTGCTTAGGCACGATAGATACAAGCTGCTCCAACTAATCATGATGGGTAAAGTGGAAGGGAAAAGACGCGTTGGGCGCAGGAAAAAATCGTGGCTCCGAAACATCCGGGAATGGACCGGGATTACCTCCGTCGAGCAACTGTTCCGTTTGGCCAAGGACAAAGACAGATTCAAAAAGTTGACGGCCGACCTTCAGAATTGAAGAGGCACCGGAAGAAGAAGAAGAAGAAGAAAGAAAATAATTCGTCGCGCCTGTGAAACTATAAAAGTTGTCCAGTAATTGGTACGACAAACTTAAGTTAAGTTAGTTGTACTTCTTACCGGACACCCTGTCTTTTTTTTTTTTTATGTCACTAGTGACAACGAGGCAGGCGGGTCACCTGATGGTAAGTGACTACCGTCGTCTATAGACATTAGCAATACCAGGGGGACTGCCAACGTGTTGTACACCTTATTACAATGCCTTAAGGGCAAGAGCAACTGGCTCTCAAGTGCAACTGCCGGAACACACCAACAGGTGCTTGGCGACAGATTTTCAACTTGAGGGTGGTAGCCAGCCAGTCGAGTACCACATGGTACCCTACCACCGTGCTGTGGTTTCCTCACGATGTTTTCCTTCACCGAAAGCTCAAGCCCATTGTAGGATTCGAACCCACGACCTTCGTCGCGGTATTCGACGTCACTTACCACTGAGCTATCATCGCCTTGTCTACACGCCTTTACCCAAACGCTGTCTATACCGTCTAAGTTATTCTTTATCGATCATCTTCCAGTCATTATCAAACAACATGACGATATAATCTCTCAAAAGCCGTACTACAATGACCTTCAACGCATTGCAATACCTAACAAAAACATTGCAAAAACATGGCAATCAGCAAAGATACTTTAACACTTTAATTGTTTGACTAAGCCTACAATAATGATTAAAGGCAACTTTGCGCAAACGGACATGTCAGTGCTGTGGCCACACTATTAAATACATCGATGTTGTATGTACCGGCGCGTGCGCATGCCCCACTCACGTGTTGATCCGTGTTTACACAAACAAACACATGCTAAGTTTAGAAACACGTTCGTTTAGCGGAGATTATCAGAATTCTCTTGGATTTGTAAATAGAGGAATTTGTTGGCGTTTACAATACTCTTTATTTAATTACTAGCTGTTCCGTGCGGTTTCACCCGCGTTCCCGAGGGATCTTATCTTTTCCCGGGATAAAATGCCTATGTGCTATTCCAGACTATAATCTATCTCCATGCCAAATTTCATCCAGATCCATTCAGCCGTTCTGGCGTAAATGAGTAACAAACATCCATCGATCCAAACTTTCACATTTATAATATTAATAGGATCTACATTGATAACTTTAAAAAAATGATGATATTTTACTAATTACAGTTCATCATTATGTACAGGAAAAAACAAGTTATCAATCATCACTGACATTCATCCAGGATGAATGGTGCAGTAGGAAGGATGATGTGCCTAATCAGTTTAGGATGTTACTTGATGTGTGTGATTGGATTGCCTGAGTTTGTGGGTTTGTTTGTTTGTTTATCAGTTAGAAATGTTCATTTAACATGTCATATTTATTAGTTTATTATCTATATATAAAAGAAAGTCGTGTTAGTTACTCCACTTATAACTCAAGAACGGCTGAACCGATTTAGCTGAAAATTGGCAGGTAGGTAGTTTAGAGCCAGGAGAAGGACATAGGATAAAAAAATACGAAAAATTCACAAAAAAAAAAGAATAATGAAGAAAATTATTTTTGTCATACATTTTGTATAGAACGACGTTTTGACATGTCTCGAGATCGGACTGACAGATGGTTTAGTTTCACAATAGGTGGCGCTGGAATCGGGTTCTAAGTTTTATTTTCAGGGCAGGACAACGTCTGCCGGGCCCACTAGTTATAGAATATTTATTAGTTTATAAATTATTGTATATAAGATGTATTAGAATGTAGGTGTATTGGAATGTATTAGTATTTATAATTATTATCATATGTATGTTTACGTGTTTCAAAATACTGTATTTTTTGTTTGCCTCATTAAATATATCCTATTACCCTAGGTTGCCTGGAAGAGATCGCTTCAGCGATAAGGCCGCCTAAATTGTTTTTCACTTTATTTATTTGTCTTTTGTGAATGTAACTTGTGTTCTTTTTATGTGTAAACAATAAAGAATATTTGTATTGTATTTAACATGCCTTTTTTATTTGGCCTGAGATAACATGGATGTGTTATTCAAAAATATGTTTCTAGTTTTATTTAATCCATGCATAAAAAAATTGTTTTAGAAATTTATCAAAAATGTTGATTACCTAAAATGAAGGGCTCATTTCCGGTATGTTCCGCCATTTTATCATTTTAGACTTTGTGCCACTATGATACAGTATTTATTGGATTTATACTAAGAATATTATAAATGTGAATGTTTAGATGTTTGTTGCTTGATCTCTTTTAGGCAAAAACGGCTGAAGGGATTTTGATGAAACTTGGCACACAGGTAGACACTGGGAGACAGTAAGATCCTTCGGGAATGCGGACAAATCCGCGGGAGACAGCTAGCAATATTATAAATGCGAAAGTTTTTGTGCTGAGAAGATTTTGATGAAAAGTATAGGGATATCTTAAACCCAGATAATGTATTAAGGCATTTTTTGTAAAATCAATCTATAAGGGTGGTTCTATAAAAGTTGGGTAACTTTCTGACAAATTTTGCCACAGGTGTTATTAGATACTAGTTCGAAAACTTTTAGTAAAGTGCATTACTTATAATGGTTTACTTTTTATATCCAAAGAGGCCAGTCACTTTATTTGGTATTTTAAGAGAAAATTAAGTTTTTTTGGAATATGTGTTCTAGGGACTGACGGGCTGTGATAGGGACTGACACCTTACATTGTTAGTACAATAAAATCACATGTGTATCTTATATAATCAGCATTTATTTAGTAATTCTTACTATAATCTTATTAATTGACATATTTATTGCAAAATCAAATTCAATTTATAGACAAAGCAGTCTTTAGTAAAGTATTTGTAGTTAGATACTTTCTTACCAACAACAATAATAGTAGTTTAAATTACTTGAGATCACAAAACTAAACATATTTTGTACTTATATTTTACGAAACATAACATCATGTAACAATGAACAAAAAAATATTTTCTTCTAAATAATTGTACTTTAAGAACACAAAGTTGCAGTCTTATTATTTTTATCAATAGATAACAATACTTAAAATCTTATAATACCTAGTTACTTGTCTTACTTCTCATATACATTAACTGCCTTGTTAAATTTATAAAATGGTATATTTCTCTTAATTACTAATTTAGGAACTGGCAGTTTTTCAATCACATCATCGTAAGGCACGTCAGCGATATCATTGTCATTGAGTTTAAATTCTGTCCCATCGTCGTTGCAAACTTCAAGAAATGCAACTGTCAGCTCTCCATCTTCATCATCATATTTAGAGCAAACTGCAGCGTATCGGTATTCTTTTTTTCCCACAGTGAACTTGACCAAAACATAATCTCCACTGACATAGGTTGTCTTAGATATTTCTTGCCAATCAAATCTTTCTTTCTCTTTATACTCTGCTAATAAAACTGGATCACTTTTTATTTTCTCTAGACGTTTTTTTGCCTGTTCTGATTTTTTTTTTGCTTTTTCTTCATTAGACAACGGTATTTTCTTTCGAGGCGCCATATTCTACAACAAACAGAATTGTTTTCAATTGGCGAATCTATTTAAACTATTATGAACGCCAGGCCCTAGCTATGGCATCAGTCCCTGGTCACATTTATGACCGGGGCCTGATGGCCTAGGGACTGACGAATCAGAACTAAATCATTCTTAGTCTACTCTTAAAAAGAAATACCGAAACTTGTAGATAGCTATAACATCAGAACAAACAAATCGCATATACACGCAAACAAAAGAGAATAGTAACTAATTAAGTTTTTATAAAACAACTTACCTAGGGGCTGACAGAGTGACTGGCACAGCACGTGTTTCCTCAGCGTCGACGCCGACCGTACTGATGTCAAGATGGCCGCCGCGGAACAGCCCACGTGTATGGCTAACTTCACGTCGTTACTTCAGAACGCAACAGTTTTAAAACGCTGGTTTTGTTCGGTTGCCGCGTATTTTTGAAATTACTGAGTGGCTAGGGCCTGACTTTAACTATCGATGACACTACTTTTCTTATATAAAAAGATATAATAATAATTAATATTGTTCACTAAATCGTTTCGGTGATTAAGACAATGTAATTTTTATTGTGTTTAAGTCAAATAAAGTTCAAATATCATCTAGACATACTAAAACCGGACGAATGAAAGCAGTATTTTGGAAATGTGACATGGCTAGGGACTGATATAAAAGAGAGAAAACTACATTTTTTTGTGTTAAAAAAGTATATGAGTAAGGCTAAATTGAGTGACATAATAAAAAGTCGGTTGTTTCATGTGCCAGACATTTTTAATATTGGGTGATTAATATAAATTTATATAAAAATCCACTGGAACACAAAGTTACCCAACTTTTGTGGAACCACCCATAAGCAGGTGGAAATAGCTGTAAAGTCATGATTTCCTGGTAAATGAATTCTAAACAAAAAATATCAGGGGCAAAGCTAAGATACATTAAAATATGTATTGTAAACTATCAATGAAAGAAAATGTGTAAACTTGAATGATTTTTTTTTTAATATCATATTAATATTTTCTTCAAATTTTAATTAACTAATTGTTGTAGTGAATTCAAATCATTTGACCTTTTCTAAACTTCCTGCTCTTATCAAATTCTACACAGACAAATAATATAATTAACATAAATTAATTAGGTAAATAAAACATCGTAAATGTAAAAAACATTGTATACCTACATATACACAGCATAACATATTAATTGCCTTTCTTAATTTTAATATGTGATTAATTTAAAATTTATCAATTATTTAACTGACTTCAAAAATGGAAGAAAGCTTGTTGCAAAGGCAGGATTAAACTGTCCTCTTTGGCTGGCACCAACTCCAAAAAGAACTGTTTATAAATATTAAATAGATATAATAAGTGTACGGCGCAAGATATATAGTATTTGTAAATAGTAATTAGATTGTAAATAGTAATTATAGGAAATAGATTTATTGTGAAATATTTTATAGAAATAAATGATTGATAGTTTTTTGTTTAATTTGGGTAATGCTCTGATTGGTCAATTAGAATAGATAGTATCTCTTTCGCGCATTTTAGTTCTCGCTCGCACACTGAGACAGCGGGTTGCTAAGTCACAGCTCGCCTCTGATTGGCGGACGGTGGCGAGGCAACTCGCTGTCTACGTTAACGTGTAGGGACCCACCGTTGGGGGATAAAGATAGACGCCTCGGGGCGTACAGCATGCTTCAATTGCTTCAATTGCTTCAACCTCGATCCAGCACATAGAAAATAGAAAGCAGAGCAATACCCAAGGCAAGCATCAAGAAGACCTATATAGAAGAAAACTGGCGTGTTTTTATTCAAGCTTAGAAGCCCGACCTCCAGTACACGCCGTATACAGTCCCTATAGAAAGTGCGGCGTGTACATTTTGGTCGTATCGAGCCGAATATTGGATCAGCGAGTGAAGAATAGCTGTTTACAGTGAAGAATAGCTGTTTACAGTGAAGAATAGCTGTTTACAGTGAAGAATAGCTGCCTAAATACAGTCCACGCAGAAGAAAGAAATCATGCCAGTTACCAGGTCTACCAGCGGGCGGCAAAATCTGGCATCAGACGCATCCAATAGCGTTCTGACGTCGGAAACCGAACAGACGCCCACAGAACATACAGCCACGACCGCGACGGGGGAAACCATCACCACGGGGGAAACCACCACTACAGAGGGGACCACCACTACAGGAGGGATGGCGACCACAGGACAGCCGTCCACAGAACCCGGAGCGGCCGATGAAGATCCAGCCAAGGCTGCGATACCTCCAGAGAGCACCAAGCGCTCGAAGAAGAAGACAGGAGAACGAACCAAGAAGCTGGCAGCCGCCAGAGCGGAACTCGTCCGCCTACAGATGGAGTATGCGGCCGCGCGTCTAGTATCCCTAGAGGCGGAAGCAGATTCCGAAACAGATGACGACACCGTCGTGTCAGAGCAAGCAACAGCGCGTCGGGTCGCTGAATGGGTGAAGTCCAACGATCAACCACTCCTAGCCATCGACAACAGACCCTACCACGTCGAGCCAGCGGCAACAGTGATCCAGCCTATCGTCGCACCACAGCCAACAGAAGCAGCAGCGCCTCAACCGACGGTGGCGCCCTCTCAGCAGATCGATTTATCACAACTCGCATCTGCCATCGCGCTCGCAGCGAAATCAAACAGTCAACAGTTGCCGCATCGATACACCGATCTACCAGTCTACAGCGGGGCCTATCAAGAGTGGCTCTCCTTCAAGGCGGCGTACACCGAAACATCGAAGCTCTACACAGAAATAGACAACATCACGCGTCTCCGTCGAAGTCTCCGCGGTCACGCCAAAGAAGCAGTTGAAAGTCTACTTATTCACAGTTCCAGAGCCGATGACGTCATCAAAGCGCTGGAAACTCGCTTCGGCAAGCCAGACGCGATCGCGCTCGCCGAGTTAGAACGCCTACGCACACTACCACGCCTCACAGATACAGCAAGAGACATCTGCGTGTTCTCCACGAAAGTCTCGAACATAGTAGCCACATTGCAAGCATTGAAGAAGATATACTATCTCTACAACCCGGAAGTCACCAGGGCAGTCATTGACAAATTCTCACCTCAGATGAGATATAGATGGTTCGACTTCAGCTCAGCAGATCAAACGGAAGAAGCCGACTTACTCAAGCTGAGAAGATTTTTAGAAAAGGAAGCGGAGAAATGCAGTCCTTATGCGCAACCAGAACCCGTGTCGCGCTATACAGACATCGAACAGAAAACAGCACGAGCACCACTAGCAAGAAAACAGAAAACATATGCAGTGAGCAAACAAGATGAAACAACATGTCCAGTGTGTGAAAAACACGGCCATACAGCAGCAGATTGCAAACAGATCACAGATGCAGATATCAACGTCAGATGGGAGCTAGCCAAATCGAAATACCTATGCTTTCGATGCCTGAAACACAAGTCAAGAGCACATCAATGTCAAGCCAAGAAGTGTGAAGTAAACGGATGCGAACGTACTCATCACAAGCTACTCCACTTCCAACAGAAGACAACAGAAGCCGAAAAGAATGATGTCGTCACAAACATCTGGTCAGCAGCCGTCGAGTCAAGATCCTACTTGAAGATTCTGCCAGTACGAGTATCGGGACCGAAGGGCAAAATAGACACCTTTGCCTTACTAGACGACGGATCTACGGTGACACTCATCGATGACGACATCACACGACGGGCAGGCATCAAAGGAAAATCGGAACCACTCCGTATAGAAGCAGTCGGCAAGACAGAAGTCGAAGCTACGAGGTCAAGACGCGTCTCACTCACTATTCGTGGAACGGCGGGAGACCACAACATTCAAGCTCACACCATCAATGGCCTACACATAACGCCACAGAAGATAGCAGACATCGATATCAGCAAATGCGAACACCTAGAAGACATCGCATCACAGTTAAAGTATAACCGGGGGACACCCGGCATACTCATCGGTCAAGACAACTGGCACCTGCTATTAGCCACAGAAGTTCGACAAGGCAAGCGCTACCAACCGGTGGCATCCCTCACGCCACTCGGGTGGGTTCTACACGGTTCACGCAAACGTACTCTGGGTCGACAGCTGCACCAAGTAAATCACCTCAAACAACAAGAAGAGGATATGAACGAGCAACTCAAGCAATACTTCGCAATAGAATCTCTCACTATAGAGCCGAAGAGACCACAGAATGACCCCGAGCAACGAGCACTCGCCATACTTCGTGAACACACTCGACAACGTGAAGACGGCAGATACGAGACAGCACTACTGTGGAAGAGCCAGAACGTCAACATGCCGAACAACAGAGAAAACGCTCTCAAGAGGCTGAATAATACAGAAAAGAAAATAGACAAGAACCCTGTATTGAAAGAAAAATACAACCTACAGATGGCAGCACTCGTCGAGAAGGGTTACGCCGAGATCGCGCCGAAACAGTCTACAGAAAATAGAACGTGGTACCTACCACATTTCCCGGTCATCAACCCCATGAAGCCGGACAAAGTACGTGTGGTTCACGATGCTGCTGCGAAGACAAGAAATGTATCACTCAACGACCACCTGCTCACCGGTCCCGACCTGCTACAGTCACTTCCCGGAGTTGTTATGAGGTTCCGCCAACACCCCATAGCAGTCACAGCCGACATAGCCGAGATGTTCATGCAGGTCAAGATCAGGACAGAGGACAGAGACGCACTTCGCTACCTATGGAGGGGCGAGGAGAGAGGGGACAGTGACGTCACAGAATACCGAATGACGTCACTAATCTTCGGAGCGACGTCATCACCATCAACAGCTATCTACGTCAAAAACATCAACGCAGACCGCTATCAAGATACGCATCCCGCAGCACACCGAGCTATAGAACGAAACCATTACGTCGACGACTACCTCCAGAGCTTCTCCACCATTGAAGAAGCGATACAGACAGCAACAGATGTTCGAAGAATACACAGCGAAGCGCACTACGAACTCAGACAATGGGCATCGAACTCACCTACAGTACTTCAGGCACTGAGCCATGAGGGAAACAAGAAACAGAAAATAGATCTACATAGCAACTTGAACACAGAACGAGTACTCGGCCTCATCTGGGAGTGCGCCACAGACAACCTCGCATTCAACCTTAACCTGGCAAGGTTGCCAACAAATATAGTAAAGAACTCCGAGCCAACCAAGAGAGATATATTGAGAATAGTTATGTCTCTATTCGACCCACTCGGACTCGCCGCACCGATAACATCGAGAGCCAAGCAGATTCTACAAGAAGTCTGGCGCCGCGGTACTGAATGGGACCAGCCAATAGAACAAGAGCTACAACAACAGTGGGCAGAATGGACATCGCATCTGGAACGTCTAGCTGCCATCAGAATACCCCGCTGCTACCTCAACTACAGCACAGCTGATCGGATCGAACTTCACGTATTCGTAGATGCCAGTGAAGTCGCCTACGCCGCCGCCCTCTACTGGCGAATAACAGCACCTGATGGAAAAGTAACAACATCACTCGTCATGGGGAAAGCGCGTGTGGCACCATTGAAGATCACATCGATACCTAGATTGGAACTCCAAGCAGCGGTGATGGGTAGCCGCATGTCAGCAGCAGTCATAAGCGAACATGACGTCAAACCAGTATCAAAGACCTACTGGACAGATAGCAGAACAGTACTCGCCTGGCTGAAAAACGGAGCACGCACCTACAGACCGTACGTGGCTCACCGAATAGCTGCCATAGAAGAAAACAGCATAGTAAGCGAATGGAGATGGGTGCCCACCAAACTGAACGTCGCGGACGACGCCACTCGCGACGTACCTCAGGACATAGACCGCTGGTTCACCGGGCCCCCCTTCCTACGCGATCATCCGTCAACATGGCCGGTAGCGCCATCTACCAACACAGAACACACGGGCGAAGAGAAGACTAACTTACTTCAACGCAAGTCGCAAGTAAACTTGGAAGAGGCTCTACCTGAAATACACAGATTTTCGAAATGGGAACGATTGCTCCGAAGTACTGCACGTGTGTTACAATTCATCGAACTCTGCAGGCGGAAAAAGGAAACAGTACAGTACAAACGTACGAGAAAGAACAAAGAGAAAGATGCAGCATGGCAAAAACAGAAAAAACAGACTCGTACGTCGCGCCCTCTACCGGCAAAATCGAGAGATACAAAACAATATCTACCATTGGATGGCGATCTTCTACGTCACGCCGAGTACCTACTCATAAAGAAAATGCAACAAGACTCATTTTCGGAAGAAATAACAGCTATCGAAAACAACAAGACAGTATCAACACATAGCCGACTGCGCCACCTATCGACAGAATTGTTAAACAATCTCATCACACTCAGATCGCGCATCCAAGCTGCTGACGTCGAAGATGCAATCAAGAGGCCAGTGATATTAGACGGAAATCACCCTATCACCCGCCTATATATAGATCACATACATAGAAGTCTTCATCATGCTGGCGTGGAAACGACACTCAACGCGTGCAGACAACGGTACTGGATCATCAGACAGCGGCCTACAGTCAAGGCGGTTATACACAGCTGCCTACCCTGTCGCATAACAAAAGCGACGCCACCAGCGCCCCCTACCGGAGACCTGCCAGCATGCCGACTGGAACATTCACAGACAACGACCTCATCAGACGCGGCCATTGGCGAACATCGCAACGCCTGGCCGATATGTTCTGGGCAAGATGGCTGCGGGAGTACTTACCTGAGCTCCAATACCGGCGGGAGCCCCACGGACGAGGCGAGGCAGTCATCATCGGAGACCTCGTCATCATCGCAGATGGGACTCTACCGAGAAACCTCTGGCCTCGGGGAATCGTAATCTCAACCTACCCGGGGCCAGACAACATAGTCAGAACAGTCGACGTGAGAACAAGAGGAGGAGTGCTGCGCAGGCCGGTAAAGAAGCTGATCATACTGCCTGCCACTCAAGTCACCGTACCTGCCTCTCAAGACGCCGTACCTGAGTCGCTGCGCCGTCCTGGACCGGAGTAGGACGACGCACGGCGGGAGTAATGTACGGCGCAAGATATATAGTATTTGTAAATAGTAATTAGATTGTAAATAGTAATTATAGGAAATAGATTTATTGTGAAATATTTTATAGAAATAAATGATTGATAGTTTTTTGTTTAATTTGGGTAATGCTCTGATTGGTCAATTAGAATAGATAGTATCTCTTTCGCGCATTTTAGTTCTCGCTCGCACACTGAGACAGCGGGTTGCTAAGTCACAGCTCGCCTCTGATTGGCGGACGGTGGCGAGGCAACTCGCTGTCTACGTTAACGTGTAGGGACCCACCGTTGGGGGATAAAGATAGACGCCTCGGGGCGTACAGCATGCTTCAATTGCTTCAATTGCTTCAACCTCGATCCAGCACATAGAAAATAGAAAGCAGAGCAATACCCAAGGCAAGCATCAAGAAGACCTATATAGAAGAAAACTGGCGTGTTTTTATTCAAGCTTAGAAGCCCGACCTCCAGTACACGCCGTATACAGTCCCTATAGAAAGTGCGGCGTGTACAATAAGTATCAATAATTTTGTTGATTGTCCTTTAATAACTAAACTCGTGAGGAATTTCTAATCAATTGTTGTATGATTGGTATGCCTGTCCCACTTAAGAACCGACCAGTTAAGGCTCTTTTTAGTTTAAGTTTGTACAAACAGTTTTGAAATTGGTTTTTGTTTTTTTTTAAAGTAGATTCTCCTGGTTTTATAATTTAACAATTAAAACATTACCCAGTTTTGGAAACAAGTGTAATAATCATCAATATTGTAAATTCTATAGTATATATATCTAGTGTACCAGTAGCTATAATGGGTACCACAACTTGATCTTGTATTTACATTATGCTGTTGAATGAGTAGTTTTATTTTGTTACTCAAACTTTTTTAAATTTCAAGCTACTGTTTATTTAATTGTTTTGATTGAATAAGTAATATTATATTAACTTTAAATCTTTATCGGATGAATTGTTATTCTGTTACCTTATTTAGAACAGATATTTTGGCACAACATCATTGAGTCATTGCTGTTTGGCCTAAGTGGTTGTGGTTATGGTTCAGGTATACTACTATAGTGACCATTGTATTACTAAACAGATGAATTTAATGTTTATTTTTATACTAAGTATATCAGTTATATTATTATATATGGTTAGGTACTCCTAAAAAATATTAATCATAGATTTTCAGTGGAACTATCACTGTTTAGGTACTGTTTCTGATACATATTTACCATGATATTACGACATTAGATTCAATATTGTACCTTTAAAAGAAGCTCTTTACTTATTCGCAGTGAATGTACCAAAAAAAACTTACAAAGGTGCTTTGGTACCGAAGAATTTCATTCTGTTGACCTTACTGTTTGTTATTTAGGCAATATCCTTGAATGTACGCAAAAAATATTAAAGAATTACGACACAATAATGAGGTACTTACGGCCATCACCATTTCGAAGGGGTACTTATGAACCCTGACGGGGGACACGTATTCCTGGACCATTTTCACAGAGTCACTAGTAACAAAATAAAAAATAATATCAAGGATTCTCCCTCGACAATCGTTTCACACAACAGTCATGCTGGTCGAGCTCCTTTCACTCCCGTTGGCGTTCGACAACAAAAATATTGAAACGTCAAGTCAGAATACACGACACACAACGTCGTGAACTTGAAATAAAATTCACGAATCGAAACAAAATGAGTTGATTGCACTGACTGAACTGAACTATGCTGCGATTCGTTCGCAATAGTGACATTTGATTTGACAGCAGCAAGGTAATGCTGCCAGTGAGAATATTTGTAATTGTTCCGAGGTATTTGGCTTATTTTTTTTTTAATTCTGGATAGGCTTGTGTTTGACTACAATCTCACCATGGTAAGCTTTGATTATTAAACCAGCCATGGTAAGTGATGATGTGGCCGAAGGTGGTAAGCACACAAAGCCTAGATGGGAACTGGCTCTCAAGTGTAACTGTCGGAACACACCGATAGGTGCTTGGCGTCAGATTTTCAACTTGAGGGTGGTAGCCGACCAGTACTACAAAGTACCCTACTACCGTGCTATGGTTTCCTCACGATGTTATCCTTCACCGAAAGCTCAAGCTCATTGTAGGATTCGAACCCACGACCATCGCCGCGGTATCTGGAATATAAATATCTAAGGAAAATAAATAAACACACCACGTAGGTACGTTACAAATTGTATGAATTGAGTCTTCCTTCTAATACAGTGGAGCCTTGATTCGGTTCTGCCTGCAGGCGTTTTTGCGCGCTCACATAAAGGCTCACATAGATTTAAGCTTAATTCGGAATACAGTTGAATGCACCCAATTTTTTTTTTTTTTTCAAATGATTTTTACTTTGAGTATGAAGCCAGATTTTTATACTTTTATGGTATCTATTCTTAACTCGGAACAATAACTAGCAATTGTTCCGAGATTCTTAAACTCAAGAATGATAATATAACAACTATGTTGGGACAATCTCTCTTTCTTTCATTAAGGGTACGTAGGGTTAGAAAGAGAGATTGTCCCAACGTAGTTGTTATCTTTCTCTTTTTCGCAATTGATAGGTATTTGCTTCAAATAGGTATTTAGAGTTACCCATCCATATAGAATATATTATCATACTTGGTTAAACTTATTCATGGACCATATGCCTTCATTCACTCTCTTATGCTTACTAATCTGTGCGCCTCTCGACTGGAGAGAGGTTGCTATATTTGAAAATTAAAATAAAATTTAAGTTCTCAAAATAAACATAACTCAAAACTTGTCATAAAAGTAAAGCAATTGCTATAATTTGTAATTGGTTGTAGCATTAGTCGAATTATCTTAATTATTTAACACGATATAAAGATTTAGCTACCATTTCTGTACTAATTCACCTAACAAAAAATCCAAATTAATATAATTTTTTCGCAGATCATTTTTCCACCCACGTTGCTTGTTGCTAACTTCAAGACAGTGAGTAAGCGGGCCTTGACGAAGCGCGAATGTCGCTTTTCATTATTTGAAGACTATTTCTTCTGATATTGAAACGCAAAGCAAAATTCTGGCAAAATTGTGCGCGTTCGTGCCCGATGTCTAGTGCTGAAGTCGCCGATAATTCCGTTGACCCCCCGGCGAAAAAGCGGAAACTGAACACAGGAGAATCACGTTCCAACAACTCGACAATGGCGAACAATGGGGCGCGCGTGGAGAATGAAATCGACGAGAGTTTGTACTCGAGGCAGCTCTACGTTCTGGGGCACGATGCTATGCGGCGGATGGCGAGCTCCGATGTACTTATTTCTGGTCTCGGCGGTCTCGGAGTGGAGGTTGCTAAAAACGTGATCCTCGGCGGTGTGAAATCGGTTACATTGCACGATGAGCGCACATGCACGGTCGGTGACTTGTCCTCGCAGTTTTACTTATCCGAAAGCTCGGTAGGTCAGAATAGGGCTCTGACTTCGTGCGAGCAACTGGCTGAATTGAATCACTATGTGCCTACGACAGCATATACGGGGCAGCTCTCTGAGGAATTTCTTCGTAAATTCCGTGTTGTGGTTCTGACTGGAGCTTCAATGGTCGAGCAGGAGCGGGTAGCGGCCATTACTCATGCTAATAACATTGCTCTAGTCATAGCTGACACTAGAGGGCTGTTCTCTAGAGTTTTCTGCGACTTTGGACCTGAGTTCACTGTAGTGGATGTGACTGGCGAGAACCCCGTGTCTGCCATGATTGCGGACATCACCCATGACTATGAGGCAGTGGTTACATGCTTGGATGACACCCGTCATGGTCTTGAAGATGGAGACCATGTCACATTTAGTGAGGTTTGTATAGCTCTCATCATATTTATGATCTTTCTATTTAAATATCCATAATTTTACTATATGTTTCAAAACCAAGCAAATAAAAACAAGATTTAAACTTGGAATCATCAGTTACATGTGTCAATGACCTGATGACTCGTGAGTCATAAACAACTGAATCACTCACAAGAACGAAATCATCAGAAATTAAGATGAAAGATAAATAATTTACATAATACAACCGGTTAAATACCAGTACTTACACCTACATTATGTTCTCAACTTTTAAAATCATTTCTATTCACTTATTTATAAAGAATTAATATTTCCTACACCAAGAACAAAGGAATAAAAAGACAGCTTTGTTTACATAAAAACCTTTTAATACAATTATCATCAGAAACATCACCATTGTGAGCTTGTGGTCTAAAACAATTTAAAAAAATTTACACAAGTCCAAAACATTCTTAGGGTTTCAAAGAAAAAAATCAGTTCTTCATGTTGTTTACAAACTAAAATAATTCCATCACTACACATATTTCTTTCAAACACAAAACATAAAAGCAAAGAAGAAATTGTCTTATATTTTTTTATTCTGGATAAGCTTGTGTTTGACTACAATGTCACCATGGTAAGTGATGATGTGGCCGAAGGCAGTAAGCAAACAAAGCCTAGATGGGAACTGGCTCTCAAGTGCTGCTGTTGGAACACACCAATAGGTGCTTGGCAACAGATTTTCAACTTGAGGGTGGTAGCCAGCCATTCTTGAACTACAAAGTACCCTACCACAGTGCAAACCAGTGTTTTTCCCCTCACATGACACATAGAATCTGCACCTATGTATATGTGTCATCATAATATCACTACAATACAACTGCTCATGATAGTAAAATCCACAGCTTAGATATTGCCTCAGGCATGTTTCTGTAAATTCACTTACTGGCCAGACTATTGATTCTGACATATTTAATGACCTACCTACAGTGTTCATAAATTATTTATATAACTGGCTACCAAATTATATTGAAATGGCTGGTTATTGCTTTCTCAAAATAAATGTTTATAATAGATTGTTGAAACCATAACTGTCTTATGATGAGAAATGGTGAAATGATATACATGCATATTTTTAACCGACTTCAAAAAAAAGGAGGAAGTTCTCAATTCAACTGTATGTTTTTGTATGTTTGTTATGCGATTACTCTGCCAATTATGAATAGATTTTGATGATTCTTTTTTTGTTTGGTAGATCATGCTTCAGAGGTGGTCCCATATAAATTTTATCGAAATTGATTCAGCATTTTTTGAGAAAATCAACAAAAACAAAAATTTTAATATCTCTTTTGATAAACCTTAGTGAATCAAACTGAGTCGTTGAGCATGACTTTTTGGATTTGGATGAAATTTTGTGTGTATACTTCAATGGGTTCTTCGATGGTTTTAAAATACAATTGGACCTGGTAGGTGGCGCTGGAATAGAGTTCCAAGATTTGTTTTAATTTCAGGGCAGGACGACGTCTGCCGGGCCCGCTAGTTATATATTATATTTTACCGGCCAGACCCGATTTCAGGACAAACTAGTTTTGCCTAGGATAACATATATAAGGAATAAACTTTAAAAATTGAAAAATAAAATTATTTTTAAAAATTAAAACCGACTTCAAAACTGTAACCTAAACCTATGTACAAACATAAACTAAAAAGTAAAGAATAATATTTTAATTTCAAAGCAAGAGCCTTAAAGGACAATCAACAAAATTATTGATATTTATATATCTATTTAATATTTATAAACAGTTCTTTTTGGAGTTGGTGCCAGCCAAGAAGGACAGTTTAATTCTGCCTTTGTAACAAACTTTCGAAAAGTAGGGGAGCGACGGCGCAGACCTAAGGAACATTACCGTAAGGAGAGGTGTCGTAAGACGTTTTCTCGTATGAACACTTCGTGTCCAGTTCAAAACTGTCCTTCTTCTTGGCTGGCATACACAGACTTTCGAAAAAATGTACATATTGCGCCGACTCTTAGTAATTGGGAACAGGGCAGGCAGACAATTGATACAACACGCGTTCCGACCCCTTTAATAAAAAAAAAAAATATGCAAAAAGTTTTTTTTTATTTTAATTCTGGATAGACTTGTTTGACTACAATCTCGCTATGGTAAGTGATGATGTGGCCGAAGGTGGTAAGCACACAAAGCCTAGGTGGGAACTGGCTCTCAAGTGCAACTGTCGGAACACACCAATAGGTGCTTGGCGACAGATTTTCAACTTGAGGGGGGTAGACAGCCAGTCGGGTACTACAAAGTACCGTACCACCGTGCTATGGTTTCCTCACGATGTTTTCCGTAACCGAAAGCTGAAGCTCATTGTCGGATTCGAACCCACGACCTTCGCCGCGGTATCCGACGTCACTTACCACTGAGCTATCATCGCCTTAAAAATTACATTACATGTTATTATTAATTACAATGTTTCACCACTTTCTTGCACTTTCTTGCAACCCACTCTGTGACATCTAAGCCTAATAACGCATTTTCCGATAGGTCGAAGGTATGTCAGAGCTGAACGGTTGTGAGCCGCGCAAAATAAAGGTGCTGGGACCGTACACCTTCAGCATTGGTGACACAACCACCCTCTCCAAATACGTTCGCTGTGGTATCGTGACACAAGTCAAAATGCCCAGGAAAATTGCATTCAAACCATTGAAAGATTCCTTCGCGGCTCCAGAGTTCTTGATAGCTGATTTTGGGAAGTTTGACTACCCACAACAGTTGCATGTGGGTTTTGCCGCATTATACAAGTTTGAGGAGCAGGAGGGACGCCTGCCGAAGCCCTGGAGCAGTGATGATGCAGCCAAGTTCATGGAATATGTGAAAGATGTGGAAATCTTCAAGAAAGGTGACATGGATGTTAATACAGAGCTTCTGGAGACGTTCTGTAAGGTGTGTTATTAATTTACATAATTTTCATTGTATAAGAACAGACAGACTACCTCTTTTTTATGCCACAACTCACAAGTGACAACCAGGCCGTTAGGTTACCTGATGGTAAGATAAATAATGAGTTGTCGACCTTTTTACAATGCCAGAACACATCAACAAGTGCTTGGTGTCATCAACAACCCTCAAGTGGTAGGCAGCTAGTTGAGTACCACTGTGCTGTGGTTTCCTCGCGATGTTTTCCTTCGGCTGCCAACGCGAGAAGCACCAGCTTCTTGCTGGTTCTTCTCAGTTGTAGGCTTACTTCCGAACCGGTGGTAAATTCTGTAATTCGAACTTCATAAGTGCCTGATTGATACATTTTATCCTGTGCAAACAGAAGATCCTCAGAAACGTGAGTGAAACTAGCAGATATAATTATTAATTCCTTTAACTCCAGGTGTCCTCTGGCGACCTGAACCCAATGAACGCAGCGATCGGCGGCGTGGTAGCCCAAGAAGTAATGAAGGCATGTTCGGGCAAGTTTCATCCGATCCACCAATGGCTGTACCTTGATGCTATCGAGTGTTTACCCAAGGACAGGTCGGTCCTGACGGAGGAGACCTGCAAGCCGGTGGGGTCGAGGTACGACGGTCAGGTTGCCGTGTTCGGGAGGGACTTCCAGAAGCGGCTCGGGGACCTCAAGTATTTCATTGTTGGTGAGTGTTTCATTTTTCTGGTTGACTTGTCTTGGTATAGGCCACATGATCTGGTAAGGTCTTCCTATGAATTTAACATGTGGAAGTATCTACACTGTGCACAAGAGCATATTGTTGTTTTACTGGTACAAATTCAGTAGTTTTTTTTTGTCACAAGTGACAACGAGGCAGGCGGGTCACCTGATGGTAAATGACAACCGTCGCCAAAGACATTGGCAATACCAGGGGATTGCCAATGTGTTGCACACCTTATTACAATGCCTTAAAGGCGAACTGGCTCTCAAGTGCAATTGCCGGAACACACCAACAGGTGCTTGGAATATCTGTGTATCACTTTATTTATGTAACTAGTTCAGGTTATTTTTCATTTTTGTTTTATTCAAGCTTAATAAGTTAACCTGTCAGTTCTTTCTTGTCCCGATCGGGATTTCAGAGGCCGCACCACTTGATTCTCAAATGGCCATATCGGGATATTTGACGTTTAAAATCCCCGCTTTGAAAAACACCTATTATCTTTGTGTAGCTACCAATTTCTAAAATTATACGGTTATGTGTGCAGCGGGCGTAAAATTCTCCATTCAATGGTATATAATACGTCTGTGGACGGTGCTTTGGAAATTTTTAGTAGTGTCTACGTAAAATTACAAAATCATTCAAATTCATTCTGACTTTCGTTCAGTGACGTCCGGACGTGCGCGGAACAATTATTTAGTGTTTGTGCTCAACTTTTAGTTTCGTTCATTCAAGGTAAGTTGTTATTGAAGAATACTAAGTTATATATGTAATACAGTAATTATATATGGGTATTTTGCATTTTATGTATGTAAATTTACGTGAAATCAAAACTGGAGATAGCGTCTGGTAGTCATTTTGAAAAAGTTTTGATCTTGTTTTCCACTATAAAGTAAGAATTACTCAGTAAACTAAATCATTTTGGTTCCTAAATTTTATAGTCTCGGTATCCTATGCCAAATAATTGTGCAATAATAGATAACCTTTCCGTAATTTCTAAATTCGTGAGGTACCATTTTTTTGACATTTGCAAAATGCGCGCGAAAGACAATTTTGATCAATTTTGTAACTTTGCTGGGGCTGTAGTCGATAAACGTTATCGATAATGTCAATACATTTATATTTCGTATAAAAATAATAAGATATTATTTTATGATTGTATGTAGATACGAAAATAGATAATTTACGGATATGTAAACATATAAAAAATATGAGCGTTATCGATATTTTATTTTAATATAAAAATTATGAGATATTTTATGGTTTTTTATATGTTCACTAGAAAAATTGATTATTTTATTTTTATTATTTATATATATATACAGATTTTTTTTTTTCATTTTAGATGTGGAATCCCAGTCACTCGCAGGTCGATTCACGATTTCATTGCGGATTTGATGGACGACGAGGAGTCAGGGAGCGAAAGTGACTGGGATGATGCCCAAGAAGACTTGGACCAGGAAGCAGTAAACTTCACTTTTTTTTAATTTGTTATATTGTAATTTTTATTTTTATTTTAATTGCTATTTTAATTTCTGTTTAGATCGACGTTGAAGATTACTACTACCCAGAGTGGGTAGCAGAAGAGGAGGAGGTTGTGGAGGTAGTTATGGACAACTGGTTCAACTCGCCGACCTTAGCCAGATATTTAAAACGTAACAATACCGATTGCGTTGGTACGTTACGTAAAAATCGTTTGGATGTACCCCCCATTATCCAGCTTGCCAAAGTCCCGGAAGGTACGTTTTTGGCACGGCATTCCGGGGACGTGGCTGTTATGGTTTATCAGGACAGAAAAACTGTGTATACGATATCCACCCACCATAACACTGGGGTTACCCACTTGGAGGCTAAGCCCGGTAAGCCAGCGCATTATAAGCCGACAGTTGTTGCCGATTATAATGCCAACATGGGGGGGGGTTGATCGAAAAGATCAAATGTTGGAGCCATACCTTCTTGAGCGAAAGAGATGTAGTAAATAATACTAGAAAATGTTCAAGAGATTCTTGAACATTTCTATTTTTAATAGTCATATCATGCATGAGAAATCGAATGAACGAGCTGATCAGACCAAGCAGTTGGCATACCGCTTGGATTTGGTTAAACAAATTATGGAACACCATTTAACCCAAGTGCCGCAGCCTAGAAGCCATACACATACGGTAAGGCAGTCAGTTCTGCCTCCTAGGCGCTTGGTCGGCAAGCATTTTATACAGCGGGTGGCGGAGGTGGATAGCTATATACCGGGTCTTCCGAGGACTTTGTCGACTCGACAGATTTGCTTATGATGTGCGTTTAAAAACGTCCTGACGTCCATGGGGTGGCAGTCCTAGAAAAGGCATATGTTCAGCAGGCTATATAATTAGATTCCTATTGGTTTTCTGAGACAGAAAAAATGTAAATAGACTTTATTTTGAGTGCTTACAATATTTAAATGTAAACAAAACAATAAACTCTAAAATATGCGTTATAATTGTTGATGTAATTTGCGAGATTCTTACTTACTAATTGTTCAGTTCATACAAAAGTGAATATGTGTATTTTGATTGTGACTTTATTTTTTCATTTGATGATTGTTACCTTGAACCACATATTGTGTGAATATTACCACATTTATAAATAAAATTTTACTATGATATATAGGAATTATTATTTTCTCTCCATGTCCCAACCTAATAATATATGAATTACTAGCTTTTGCCCGCGACCCCCCTTTTCACCCCCTTAAAGGGTGATTTCTGGGATAAAAACCATTCTATGTTTTTTCCCGGGACTCAAACTATCCCTATACCAAATTTCATCTAAATCGGTTCGGCGGTTTACGCGTGAAGAGGTAACACAGAAAGACACACTTTCGCATTTATAGTATAGTATGGATAATAAATAATATAATATATGAAAAAATAACACATTCAACATGAAAAAGAATGCGTGAGGCACAAGCTAGTTCGAAGGCAATATGGTAATAAAGTCAATTGCATACATTTATTATGTTCGAAGTAAGAAAAAAAAACTATCGATAAATTTAATATATGAAAAGATAAAAGAATCCGTGGGGCACAAGCTAGTTCGAAGACAATATGATGTATTTATGGTAATAAAGTCAATTGCAAACTTTTATAATGTTCGGAGGCAGAAAAAAAAACTATCGATAATTCCCCTAGTTGCGCCCATTACTAGTGCTATGCTTCAAATGTATGGAATTATCACCCAAATATAATTACCTTTTTTTTGTTATTTTTATACGAATAGTGCTTATTGGTTCTATACATTATATTATTGGGAATATCTAGAAGCTATTTACGCAAATAATTATACATAAGAGGCATAACGTTCGATGTGATGAGAACTCAAAGTCAGTAGTCCATTATGGTCGCCGAATCGTACTAATTTGTTTTTTTCTACATGTTACTGAATGAAACACAACCATTTTTGTAATAAATCTAAAATATCAATGTTTAAACTGTCTAATAACATAATGGTTTCATACAAAAACTGTAATTTTGTGGTAAAATTACGTACAACAAGTAGATTTTTTTTATCGACGTCTAACTATTGATGCCTCATTTTCAAAATTGAATTTCTTAGTATTTTAGTATGGGATAAAATAAAACCAAGAATACATTTTCAATCATTATTTATTCCATTACTATAAACAATTCGTTTTAGGTCGAAATAGCAAGGTATTTAGCAATACATATTCAATATACATGAGAAGGATACATTCTAAGCGAACAACGCTTTTTCCAATAAGATTGTGGTCCAGTCTTATTAGAATATTACAATTAGTAGTATTTTTTCAATTGGAAATTTATCTGATATTCTAATAGTAGTTTGTTTTTTTTGAATGGATGAGTAGTTTGCGAGATATAAGCGGAAATACAAAAGACGGCGCGCGTCTTCGCTTGACTCCGCGAATGCGCGCCATTTCGCGCGAGTCAAGGGCACATTTGACAGGTTGCTTCCGCGAGCTAACAGGTTAATGTTACCATGCTGTTTTTCTAGCCGGTTGTTATCAGCTGTTGCCTGACTTTCGCACTAGTAATTACTATTTTAGGCGGCATATTTTATATCACAGATTAACTAATTCTAACACAAACCGATAGTAACTTCTGTAGTTAGTCATATATCAAATGAAAGGGCTTGTTATGAGGATCTCAAATATATTTTTGTTATTATTGTAAAATAAATAGTTTTGATTTTATTCATAAAATAAGACGAAAATTGACCATTCCCCCCTGATCTCCGAAACAACTGAGCCTAAAATTTAAAAAAAAATACAAAATATAGTTCATTGCTTGTAGATTACAGGAAAACCTATGAGAATTCCATCAATTGAAAATAAAGTGGTAAACTCAATATAATACGTTCACTAACATTGTACGGAATCCTCTCCACGTGAGTTCAACTCGCACTTGACCGGTTCTTTAGTATAAATAAAGGTCGATATATTTTGCTGATGCTACCAGATAATACATATATGTATTACAAAAGTTGTGAGGTATTAATAGCATTTGATGTCAACTTCATGCATTGACTAGAAACCTTGACAATTTTCCACAATTATGTCTAGGTTAGCTGCAGGTAATTGCATAGCATGCCATAAAGTGTGGCCATTTCTCAGTTGATTGGCGTAGCATATCGATTCATGTTACATTTGTTAATATTATAATGGTGCGTACTGTCTAATGCTTGCGGGACATTGAAGCTAAGATAATGAAGGAATACATAGGAGAGTATAGAGTATTAGAGCTTTAAAAACTATATCTAATTTTGTCTTAGTTTCTTTCGGAATTGGTGGTAATCTTCCGTAAACTGAATAAATGAGTTTTCAGTTTGAATATATGTCTCAATCATTGATATCTAATAACTGAAGATAAACAATGCCAAGCAAAAGTTATCTCAAAACTGTCTCAAATTGTGTTAGGTAATACTAGTTTTTTTTTAAGTTGTATTCTCAAAACTATAAAAAACAAAACGCAATAAAATGTTTCGACTCATACCTGCTACCCAAAATATATGATAAAAGAGCACTGAGGCATGTTTACCGTCGGAGCGTTCGAATGCTACTAGATTAAAAGAGTACCCGATTTTTCGAGTGGGCACTCATTCGGTGAGGTCATTTTTTGTCGCTGATCATGTATCTTTAGTTATTAGATATAGAAGAATATATGTCACAATAACTGCCATGATTCTAGGCTCTCTTGTATTTTGTCAGATACTATTATTCTAGAAAAATCTATGAAGTCTTTTACTAGTAACTTGAAGAATTTGATACATTTTCTCCTATATACGTCCTATTTATGTGTTACTTTTAAAGTAGTTGAGTGACCTGCGCTCGCGCAGCTCGCGTCTCAGCGAATCCTTTGTTTAGAACTTCCTTATAATAATTATATGCGTGGATAAGTGTAGTGCGTATTGACATTACAAACGTTATCAATTTTGCAGATAAGGTTCACACGGTGCTAGGGTTAATGAAGTTGTTTATGCAGGTTGCGCTTGTACCTACCTAATGTTGGTTGTATGTTTTTAAGGCGATGATAGCTCAGTGGTAGTGACGTCGGATACCGCGGCGAAGGTCGTGGGTTCGAATCCTAGAATGAGCTTGAGCTTTCGGTGAAGGAAAACATCGTGAGGAAACCATAGCACGATGGTAGGCTACTTTGTATTACTCGACTGGCTGGCTACCACCCTCAAGTTGAAAATCTGTCGCCAAGCACCTGTTGGTGAGTTCCGGCATTTGCACTTGAGAGCCAGTTCGCCTTAAAGGCATTGTAATAAGATGTACAAGACATTAGCAATCCCCTGGTATTGCCAATGTCTATAGGCGACGGTTGTCACTTACCATCAGGTGACCCGCCTGCCTCGTTGTCAATTTGAGACATAAAAAAAAAGATTTTTTTTTGGTTTAATACTAATTAATGTAGTTAATGGGCCTAAATGTCCCACCTAGAGTGGGATAGTACGAGAACAGTTTTTAATGGCTGCACAGATTTGCATGAAATTTGGCACACTGGCATTCGTTGAGACTCCGTCCTCAGTAACTACCCGTGTAATTAGAAACAGCGAAAAAGCTGAAGAGTTAATTTTTTTGAACGCGCTAATCTCCGGAATTACTGGATAGATTTCCCGCGGGTGAAACCGCTGGGGGCAGCTAGTGTTTTATAGAATTATATATACAAGTTATTTTCTTCCAACAAAATACCTGAATTAAAACCACTTTCCTTCAGGTGCCGGCGCCATAGGCTGTGAGCTGCTGAAGAACTTCGCGATGATAGGCGTTGGTGCGGATGGTGGACGGATCACTGTCACCGATATGGACCTCATCGAGAAGTCCAACCTGAACCGACAGTTCCTTTTCAGACCTTATGATGTGCAGAAACCCAAGTCCAGCACAGCTGCTAGGGTTAGTATCTATTATTATGGATTTTATAAAATTTTAAGTACTAACTATTACAGATAGTTATTTACCTAAAGGAAGAATAGTATTTCTTGATGTTAATTAATTTGTATGTGTATTTCTTGATGACTTAACAAAAAAAAATATCATTGTGAAAATTAGAATGTAACTCGAAGGGCCTAGCATTTAAGTTTATTAATGTTGCAATAAAATTATAAAACTAATTTATGAATAGGACAATGATACTTTAAGAGAACTGATCTTACAAATTACTTAAAAATTTAGATTAGATATTTAAATATTGCACGCACAGATGCGTCGAGTGGAATTTATAAGGATTAAAACTTATCAGTAATTGTGATACTTTATTTTAGGTTGTAGAGTCAATCCCAAAAAATTTTCTACTTATTTTGTGATCAATCTTATGATTCTTATGATCATTTCGACTCAATTTTAAGAAAATATCGACTAATTTGCTAAAATTAACAATGGCAACATGGCGGTTTACACGACCTAGTGTTGCAAGGCTACGCTACCCGCTTACCATCAGGCGGGACATATGCTTATATGTCACATTCGTTTATAATATTTTTTTTATTCCATACTTAGATTTGGACTTCACAGAAAATAGTGTCATGTGTACTTTCTTTCCATTATCTTTATCTTCCACATTCTAATTCAATATTCCATATGCAGGCCATAAAGCGCATGAACCCAGACGTGAACGTCCTAGCTCAAGAAAACCGTGTGTGCCCTGAGACCGAAGCAGTATACGATGACAGTTTCTTTGAAGCCCTAGACGGTGTTGCCAACGCGCTAGATAATGTTGACGCTCGCATTTACATGGACAGACGGTGCGTGTACTACAGGAAACCGTTGTTGGAGAGTGGTACGCTTGGAACTAAGGGGAACACGCAGGTTGGTTTGTTTCTATCTATTTTTATAGCTAACTAGTTTTCCGCCCCGCGGTTTCACCCGCATTCCCGTGGGATCTTATCTTTTTCTGGGATAAAAAGTATCCTATGTTTTATTACAAGATGTGATCTACTTGTGTGCCAAGTTTCATCAAAATCCGTTCAGCCGTTTTTGTGTGATTGAGCAATAAACATCCAAACTTACAAACTTTAACATTTATTATATTAGTAGGGCTAGCATGTTCCTGCAACTATGTTTGTGGAATTCATTATCACTGGGGAGGGACAGCCTGCATTACTCATGTTATCCCGATACCAAATTTCATCTAAATCTGTTCAATCATATAGCCATGAAAACTAACCAGACAGACATACTACGTACGTTACTATTGCATATAAGGCGATGATAGCTCAGTGGTAGTGACGTCGGATACCGCGGCGAAGGTCGTGGGTTCGAATCCTGCAATGAGCTTGAGCTTTCGGTGAAGGAAAACATCGTGAGGAAACCATAGCACGGTGGTAGGGTACTTTATAGTACCTGACTGGCTGGCTACCACCCTCAAGTTGAAAATCTGTCGCCAAGGACCTATCAGTGTGTTCCGACAGCTACACTTGAGAGCCAGTTCCCATCTAGGCTTTGTGTGCTTACCTTCGGCCACAAGCTTATCCAGAATAAAAAAAAAATTGGATCTTTAAATAGTTCATATAATGGGAATAGGTATCATAGGCATGATTTGTATATTTTGTTAATATAATCAAGAACCGACATGGAGTAAGATTTCACATTGTGCCGACCACAAATAATGTTATCCATTGTCAACATAATGGGCTTTAATGGTCTGATATTTATTTTTTGAACTTAGAAAAAAAATTACCTCTAATCTGCATCATCATCATCATTTCAGCTGGAAGACGTTCACTGCTTGACACAAGCCTCCCCTAAAGTTTTCCACATCAACCGTTGCAGACTGTTTTCATAAACTGAATGTAAAAAGTGAAACAAAAACTATAATACCTTCCGCCAAGCATCGGCAGTTATAGTCTGACAGTTTAAAGACAAATTAACTCATTCCAGGTCGTAGTCCCATTCCTCACCGAGTCGTACAGCTCATCTCAAGATCCACCGGAGAAGAGCATCCCGATATGCACCCTCAAGAACTTCCCTAACGCTATTGAGCACACGCTGCAATGGGCGCGTGATGAATTCGAAGGGCTGTTCCGACAGGTAAGTTAACAGCAAATATCATGGCGTAGAACTTAGAACTAAAGGAAGATGTGATGGAACGAAAAACCAGGGTATTGCCACCAAATTGAGTTAAGGTGTGGCAAATTTAAAAGTGTAGTTACGTCTGTGATAGACATAACTGTGGCGACGGATATCACGGGTTAGAATAATACTGTGAAAGACGAGAAGTATTTAAATAAATGTAAAACTACTGTGGGGAGCACCCTCGATATCTTCTTACTCCCTCACACTAGGGGGGGGATATTCTTCGGCAGGATGGTGAAACTATTCACTTAACCTCACTGAACTACCACTGCACTAAAACTCACTGAAACTGAACTGAAACTACACTGAGCTGAAACTACTGAAACTAATCTACCGAGCTGAAACACCACATTTTCTATTTTTGGTTCCTTGGAGAGTCTTCAGGTAACTGGTTCTTACTTGTCGCTTGGTGACCTCTTGAATGGTCATACTTTCTACGGCCAACTCACCCATTTATATTCCCCAAAACGCGTGTTCTACTAGTAACATAGACGACGAGCTAAAGCGTCACTCAAGGTCACGAGAAAGTTCGAGAAGTTAGAAAGGTTCGAGATATCGTCAGAGTGAGACACTGTAGTTGTCGTGTAGAAGAGATCTACTGTGCGAGTGGGATGGGATTTGAGTTCATTATAGTCGATTGGAGTTAGCCTATTGTTCTATGCGTTACCTTTTCGAGACCCTACGCAAAATAATCATTTATTTCATCAATATAAATAACAGTTTCAATACAAGGTCACTCAATATAGTATAAATCCAAAATAATATACAAAGAAAATGTCATAGGAAAACTGTAAAACATAAATGTCGTGAACAACTACTAAAATAAATATAAGGATTAATAACTATTAATGATTAATTGCGACACCCTATCAGGGTTCATGTACCTACCTCTTAACTTAAGACCTAATATTGTGCAATAAATAAATAGAAAACATTGTGAAGAAATCATACCACCGGTGGTAGGGTACTTTGTAGTACCTGACTGGCCGGAACCTCAAATTGAAAAGTGTGTCTCAGCAGGTGCACTTGATAGCCAGTTAGTTGCCTTTGAGGCATTTTTAAAAGGTCAACAAAACATTGGCATTGATTATGATACTGCAAACTGTAAGCTACTGTAGTCACTTACCATCAGGTGACCCGCCTGTTTGTCAAACTTTTGTCAATAAAAAGGTCTGAAAACTAGGAGAAGTTTAGGTTTGCTATTAACTTAAAATAATACGTATAATAGTTGGTTGATTCCGGTAGTCTATACACAAATGCTTGAAACATTGTAATTTCCAGGCGGCCGAACATGCGGCGCAGTACCTGCGGGACCCGCACTTCGTTGAGAGGAGTCTCAAGCTGCCGGGGGGACAGCCGCTCGATGCACTTGAGAGCGTCAGGGTACGTTAAAACCATTGGAGTTATTGGCAAGAAGATAAATGATGATGGTCTAAAAACGTTCACGTTCTAGTCCTAACGGAAGACCAGCAACCAGCATTATCTTCTATCTTCACTGAGATATCATCGCGTAGATTCTAGCGATGTTAGGTTGAGATGTCAGATACCGCGGCGAATGTCGTAGGTTCGAATCCTACAATGAGCTTGAGCTTTCGGCGAAGGAAAACATTGTGAGGAAACCATAGCACGGTGGTACTCGACTGGCTGGCTACCACCTTCAATTTGAAAATCTGTTACCAAGCACCCATCGGTGTGTTACGACAGCTGCACTGGAGAGCCAGTTCCCATCTATATTTTGTGTGCTTAACGCCTTCGACCACATCAGTGAGAATGCGGTCAAACATAAGTTTATCCACAAGAAAAATCTATTCCAGGATCTGATATAATTCCATGGTGAAAAAGTTCTTTCAGCCATTGCACACACAAACTTATGTTTACAACTAAAATCCGTTCTGCCGTTTTTGCGTGAAAGATTAACAAACATCTTCACACATACTTTCACGTTTATAATACTAGTTTTTCAGCCCGCGGTCTCACCCGCGTTCCCGAGGGATCTTATATTTTGCCGGTATAAAAAGTATAATGATCAACCTGTGTGCCAAGTTTCATTAAAATCCATTCAGTAGTTTTTGCGTGAAAGAGTAACAAACATCTACACATCCAAACATACTTTAGCATTTATAATATTAGTAGGGTTAGGATATTAGAAGGTTAGCAGAGCTAATATCCTACTCCTACATTTAACATCTGATGTCTATTTGATGATTATTGATTAAAACTTCACATTTCAGACCGCAATAAACGACCGCCCGCTCAAATTCGAAGACTGCGTGACTTGGGCTCGCCTCCACTGGGAGGCTCAATACGCGAACCAGATCAAACAGCTCCTATACAACTTCCCGCCCGACCAGCAAACCACCAGCGGAGCACCCTTCTGGTCCGGACCAAAACGCTGCCCGTCGCCACTCAAATATGACTCTAATGATGAACTGCATTTGGACTATATCATCGCGGCTGCAAACCTGAGAGCTGCAGTGTATGGACTACCAGGGTCTGTCGATAGGGAGAGCATTGCTGAAATGGCTGATAGAATACAGGTATGTATGTTTAGTAGTTATCTAGTAGGTGCTCGAAGAGTAGATATGTAGTTTTTGTGATTGGTTTATTGAGTTTTAGGCTTGATTGAAAATATATTTATGATAGGTGAAATATTTTAAGATTTGCAGCTAGTAAAATATGCTTTCGTAGGCTAGGTTCTATCAATTATGTGCTTTGTTTATAATAATGTAATGTTTGGAATAAATAATTCAAGGTCTTGCAATGTGAAGGACTTCTGGTATTATATTGAAAACATTGTCAATTTGTTGCTCATGTTTGACGCTCATATTCAAAGATATTTGTTAAAATTATAAACAATTTCAGGTGCCAGAATTCAGTCCCAAATCTGGTATTAAGATCGCGGTGACTGACGCCCAGCTGCAGCAAAACACCGATGACATGGACCAGGACAGAGTCAAGAATATCATCGCTGAACTGCCCACCCTCAATAAGATTCCTAACCTCAAGGTCACACCTCTTGACTTCGAGAAGGATGACGACGCCAACTTCCACATGGATTTCATTGTAGCAGCTTCAAATCTACGCGCTGCCAACTATAAGATTCCACCAGCGGACAGGCATCGTTCCAAGCTCATCGCTGGAAAGATCATACCAGCTATTGCCACCACCACATCTGTAGTAGCCGGTCTCGTCTGCCTGGAGCTGTACAAACTGGCTCAGGGCTACAACACTTTAGAAGTATTCAAGAATGGGTTCGTGAACCTCGCCCTACCATTCTTCGGGTTCTCCGAACCTATAGCCGCACCTATCAATACTTACTACGACAAGAAATGGACCCTATGGGATAGATTTGAAGTGAAAGGGGAGGTAACCCTCCAACAATTCTTAGATTACTTCGAGAATGAACATAAATTGGAGATCACTATGCTGTCGCAGGGTGTGTGCATGTTGTATTCCTTCTTTATGCCTAAGGCTAAGCGTGAGGAGCGATTGAACCTACCCATGTCCGAGGTAGTGACCAAGGTATCCAAGAAGAAACTTGAGCCCCACGTCAAAGCTCTGGTCTTCGAGTTGTGTTGCAACGATGTAGACGGAAATGACGTCGAAGTGCCCTACGTCAAATATACCTTGCCTTAGTACATACGGAACTGTGTTAACATCGAGAGATCACGAGCCCAAAATTTTTTACAGTAATTAATCTCAGATGTGGTACGAGATTGGAAAGCATTTAGAGCATAATAGGTACCATTCGGCGATGGTTCTATATTATATAATAGATGGATGGTGGGTGATAATGAGTTGGGATGCTCGTGAGTGCCTCGGAGTATATATCGGTGCGACAGACGCGAGTGTTCAGTGATTGTGGTACCGTGTGACATTTCATTTGTGCTTTAGAACACGCTTCTCTTATAAAAATTCATATATTTATAGTAGTTATTATTATTTGCTCACGTCACGTCGTTGCGCGCTAGTATATTGATTCTCAGTTTATTTATCTTGTAACATTTGTTTTTTTTTACACCAAATTTAACGTATATTTTTAATGTTGAAATCAGATGGGTCTGTATATGGAAAGAAATAAATTATAAAATTTGAGCACATTTGTGGTTTCACTGAAAGATAGTTGTTTTGTTTTAATATGTTTATTGCTTAAAAAAGGTGATGCATATGAATATAATTACATAATCTCACATTAGTACATGATCTTTGGAATAACAGATACATTGGATGGGACATTAAAACGTTACATCATATTAATGAGTTAATTTATATACCTACAGCATAGTTCAAGGCCCACGACGGAACTGTAATTTTAACAAAAGTCTTATAAATATAAGCTTAACATGGACATAGAAAATATACTTTTGGCAGAAAATTCTGAAATGGTAAGTCATTACAATTAGAGAGCTTAAAAACCATTACAATTATTATTATGCACCATTATTTATCAGTTTCGAGTTTTTTTTAATCTCAAATCATAAAAGTTAGTAACAGAGATCAGAAACAAGGATATGACTAGAGAAGTACATTAGAATGGAAACAATAAGAGAAACATTTCATATTCAAGACAGTATATGTAAGGCAGCCTTATTATATTAGCCATTTTTTTTAAATAATTTCTCGTTTTACTAAGTAGAATAATTTATGTGATGTACGTACATATCATGATTAAATAAATATTACCTATTCTATAAAATAACTTACTAAACTAGCGCATTAGTAGTGGTAGGGGAGGCGAATAGGGGATTTCGGGATTTACTCGAGCGCGGCAGATTAACATAAGGGGGGCAACCTTGCACCTTGTGAAGTACTCTCACCAAATCTGAGCCCTCTATATAGTGTCGAACGTCTAGGGTAGCCCGACAGATTAGTAAAAAAAAAACGATGGTTTGAAATACTCGAGCGCGTCAGATTAAGGTAAGGTAAGTTAGTTACATGCAAAATAGTGTACATTTCAATAATCTGACAATTTGGGCGTGACGAAAGAAAATTGGAGACTCGCAAAGTTGCAAAAAAAATAACGTCACCTGGATTTTCTCGAGCGCGATTAGTTTTTTTTATTTTGAAGGAAATTAGTCACGAATCACGGAAATATCTTAATCTGCCGATTTGCACAAGCCGAAGTAGCTAAAATCATTATTAAGTGTATAGTCCAGGAATATTATGAGTTTCACCTCAGAATGAGAGATAGTCAGCTATTATCTTGTATAAACCTTTACTTTGACACCCTAAAACTTGTCTCAAATGCTACTTATCATAGGTTGCCCGCGACTACTGATTTTTCAAGGTCAAAGGTTAAAAAATCATTTATTGCAAATATCTCGTTTCCTATGTTTTTTTTGGTATATGTATATAGAATAAATATTGTAGAAGATTAAATTTTCTATAACTTTTGTACAAACATTTTTTCGATATCTTGAACCATTTTCGAGATTTCGATATTTTTTTTCAAACCGTCAGATTAAGGAAATTCCTCAACATAATTGTCAGATTATGGGTCAGTACAACAAGGCCATCAAGAAGAACCGCCTGTATAAAAATCTGACACGCTCGAGTAAATAAGGTCACGATTTTTTTTTTGCATTTTCAAAAATCGGCCCTGACTGATGGTCGCGTCCTAATCGTCAGTCTTTAAAATAGGAGCTACTGGAGGGTTCACTTAACATCCCTTATCAATTTCTGACTTTTAAAATATTTTCGACCCCTTCGTACGGCCACCCCCACCACGCAAAACGGCAGATTATTATTTTTCCGAGTTCAGACAGACGTGGCGCGACTACCCTATTAATATCTGACGCGCTCGAGTATTTCTTGGTGACTGTTTTTTTTTACATTTTTGAAACCCTGTAGACGCTCCCCCCACCGCTGAAGGGGAAAATATCACATAACCTTTTTTTCTTTATTCCACCTAATCTTCAAATTCCAGTAGGTCCCAAAGACGCTCGAGTAACTACAAATTTAGCATCATTGCCTCCCCTGCCATAGTTTCAGTACAATTTTACAAAATTATTAAAATTACTTGTAGAAAAATATTTCCATTTCTATTGCCAGCTACTACTACCGTGTTTATTTGTGTAATAAATTATTACACTAAAATCAAACAAAATTAACAATGGAATTTTAAATTCGGAATACTTACAAAAATGGCCGACAGTTAAAAAAAATATCTATTGGATTTATGTAAACCATGACCATTTTTTGGAACTAGTACATTTATTAAGGATAAAATACTACACTAGGTGCATTTACTCTAGGCACTTACGCTTTGGAAGCATCTCAAAATGGAATTATAAATACAACCTTAAAATCATTTACTTAATCATTACTCTAGAAAACATTTTAGAATTTTGAACTGATTCAGAATATTTGAAACAATAAGGCCGTATATTTGAGGCCGTTAGCTCGATGTTACATATTAAAAAAAAATTAACACCTCTGTGTAACAGATTCATGACATGTTAGACAGCCTATTTTGAACCGTATAATAAATGCAACAAAAAAGATTTTAGTAATCTGTAAAAATATTGTCTTCAAATATTAGTATTGCCTTATCATTTATTAGTAATTTAGTATTGTGTACTTGAGAGTCGATCTGTTCTCTCGGAAACCAAACAAATATTTTTCATGATTTCCGTTACTAGGGTTGTCGAGGGTCTAGCTAGACTGAGACTAAAATCGCCTTACCATTCTAACTTGACCATCAACATCACACGATAGAGTTACGAATGAACTTGTCCATCTAAAATTGTTGCTATTGGTACTTATACCGTTGTTTACAAACTAAACTAATTTTGTGTCTTATATCTCTTCCTAACAAAGAACATAAGAAAAGGATAAGACATTCAGTCCTGTCAAATTAGTCCAATTAGTTATTTCCAATGTGAATTTAGTCGCGATCAAAATTGATCACCACTATTTTTCCGTGCCTGACATTTGCAGACTAATTTGACAACCTAAAATATTTATTATCTGTGTAAGAAAGATATATCTATAATGAGATTAAATAAACTAATTAATTTAGTTTGTAAAAAACAGAATTAACACCATTTGCTATAATTTCGTTGTCTATATTTACAATTTCAATCAAAAATAGTTAAATTGCAATTAATCATTATAATCATAGCAACAGTCAGAAAGTAAAAGGTACCTATACATAATAATGCCATAGATTGTAGAGACTTGTAGAAGTAGATAGACACTTATTTCTTTCTTTTGTTTGCACTAATAGGTATGTGTGCATGTATTAGTAAAGTGTTAAAACCAAGTCCTGATCCGTTTCTAAAAAAAACTTCGATTAAACCGAAGCGAGATTACAAACCAAAAAGAGGCAGACAACGGTTTCAAATATCTGGAATCAATGAAGTTTCGCAATAAGGCCTACCTTCTGAAGCTGGAAGGGGATAGGTCTCGTCCGGCCCAGCAGTGCGCGAAGAAGCGCGGCAGGCAGGCTGAGGTCGGCGGTCAGCGCCACGGGCGACGCCGCGGGCTGGCCATGAGGCGGGACCGACTCACCGCCGAACACTTGTCCCTGCTAAATGTCTCTGCCGTAGGGGAAATCGGGACTTAGGTACATGAGATGCTTATAGCATTTTCTAACTTGATTTTTATTGGCTAGTTGGCGTGATTGGTATGATATCTCATATCACATGTCATCAGGCTCTGTCTGTTTGTCCTGATTAAGGCAATGATAGCTCAGTGGTAGTGCCACGGCGAAGGTCGTGGGTTCGAATCCCACATTGAGTTTTCGGTGAAGGAAAACATCGTGAGGAAACCATAGCACGGTGGTAGGGTACTTTGTAGTACCCGACTGGCTGGCTACCACATTTATATATTTACTCGATCTACGCTAGAACCACTATTGAGCTAGTAGTAAAACCTATTTAATGTTTTTAATATCTAATAAATAACAAACATGCATTTACATTGACATATGCAAAATAAGTTAGTTAACAAAGCTAAAACAAAGTAAATTATTTACATTTCACTGCTTGCAAAAGTAATGCAATATTTTTATTAGAATTAAACCAGTAAAGTAATAAATTCAAAAATAAACTGTTGCGTAAATCAGTGTTGCCATAAATGCAAAGCGTAAACATGCTACACATTGCAGACAATTTAGATAGCTGGCAGCATTATATGCGTTTGCGTGGTGTTACCATAGTTAGATTGAGTCATGAGCGATGCCGGTGAGGGACGCTTGCCGCGCGACGGAAATATGCCGCTGTGGCTTTGCGACATGACATCCCTGTTTATATTAAACATCATTATGTATTCGATACCTGTCGTATCTTATATCAGCTATACTATTCACAAAACTGGACCCAGAATGTAGTTCACAAATTAACAGTCGTTTCTAAACTCTAACCTAGAAAATAATCTCGCATTACTTCTAGAAACAGAACGGTACTTTCAAATTAGATAACGATTTAGTGGGCGATAATATAAAATCATTTTAAATTTATTTAGGGATTTTGGGACAAACTGTTTTAATAACTCGAAAATTCTATTTTGTTTGATGCGAGTTAACATTCGAGGATGATGTGTCGAAGTGCTGAGAAGCTATTTGAAATATACTCACGTCTGCCTAAATGGTTTAGGCGTTGGTTGTCTAGCGGCGAGAGACCGTCTTCTGCCACGATCAGCTGCAATCATGGCGCATCGGTCAGCTGGAGTGCTACCTATGAATGTGTCGTGGAGGGAGTAACACGCTGCTGTTATCTGGAAGAAAATTGTGTTGATTTTGATAAATTGTATCTCTGGATGTCAATCGAAAATCAGACTGTAGAGAATAAAATAATCCAATAATGTTCCAAGCTCGCTGATACGAGTAGCAGAATATAAACATCGTATTTTTACAGGCTGAATTTTCATAGATTTTGGAAAACATCTATCAGAAACAAATTGTATCCCTTATTTTCTTTTTTAATTTTTGATGTTTTAATTATTGCTCATATTTATATTGACTCTTTGGGTTAGATTTGTGATTAAAATGAAGAAGAATACGTCTCCGAAACGAACAAAAATTCATCGTGTATATATGCCGTTTACAAAACCACTAGATATTTCATAAAGTTAGTTAATTATTGACTATAATAGCAAACCTACTTAGAAATCAAGGTTAATAACGCCAGGTGCAACCAAAACCCACAAGCCAGTAAGCGAACAAACATCTCATCACCTGCTGTATAAGCCGTCGGTGCAAGTCCACATCCGCGCCCCTGATGCCCTCCCTATCCTGATGGAGCTGCAGTGCGCACAGCAGCGCGTCCTTGATCGTCTGTACAGTACCCTGGACTCGCTCCGTTTTCATCAGACGACGGACCAGGAAACCCTTTGCGTGGGCCACGATTTTATTCGCCGCTTCACGCTATAACCACCGCAACCAGACGTGAGAGTACATAAAATTGTGTAAAAGGAAGGATTGTGAGATCGAAGGAATAGGTAAAGGAGAAATACTGGATCGTCGACATTGTGAGAACATAGCACTACATCATCCATGTATATATTTTATGTTTACGATTTTAACGAGAATGAAAATAGGATAGAATATAATAGGATTTCAGGAAATGCAGAACAAAAGACCTATTTAACGAAAAGAAAGAAATGTGTAAAGCAAAGAAACAACGCTATAAGCAAACACAGATCGAATTCACAGTGCAACCAACGTGACAAACAGATTATATCACAAACAAAGTTGGGAATTCAACAATTTTAACTAACCGAGAAAAAAATATTTTTTAAACACCACCCGAAAATAATATTAGTTTCGAAACTAAATTATTAAAGAGTATTCTATGAAGAAGTGATGATATAAACTGGATCTTGAATTTCTAGGATAATTGTGTTTAAAAATAGTCTGTATAAAAAAATAAAGCTTACCTGTTGTGGTGTAGGATTGCATAACATTTTTGGCTTATCATTGCGTACAGACTTAGAACTTGGTAAAAACCTCTCTTTGTGCCTAATCGCACTTTCAATAGATCTATTATGTACAGCATTTTGGACAGGACTTTTATGAATCACTGTAACTTCTTCACCACACAAATGATTTATTTTTTTACCGAGGTTCGACGGAAGGTAATCGTCAGTATGATCAGAGGGGAATGTGAAATTTAAATCAGCCATGGTATCGTTCGTTCGATCAGTCAATATCGGATCGTATTCGCGCTCAGATGATGCACTAGTATCATAATTAAGTTTCCTCGATATTGGAGTGCATCTTTCGCTTGGAGAATGAGTCCTAGTCCTACTTCCTTCACCTATTGATTTCGGTGCCTGAATCTTACAACCATTTTTATTTCGCGATTTTGGTTGCTGCTGTTTTTTAATGTTGCCACTTAAATCTCTGCTCTTCTTTAACATATTATCACAATGATTTATGCAGTTATTAGTATCTATCAGTGTAGTAGAAACTGGACTGTCGTAAATAGATAGATCTGGAGATTTTTGGTTGATGAGCTGACTCAAACTCACAGGGCCTCTGTCACTATTTTCGTGGTCTTCCCAAGCCTTCTTTATTTCAATAGGAGATTTGGGACAAATGGTTTTCAGTTGCTTGTAAAGCATGTTATTCTGTTCCTCGAAAACTTGCTGAAGCAAAAGCTGTTCTTTCTTCTGTTTCTCTACTAAGCTACCCATTTGAATGAGTTGTTGTTTCTGTATTTTTTCATATAGTTCCCGAACGCGTGCTGCAGGATCTTCAGTTTCATTAATAAGGTGAGGTGTTGGCTGAGAAGTTTCTGTTTTCTCATTGACCAATTTCGGAGATATTGGGGTTCGAGTCGAAATTTTTCTGACTGGGCTTAAACTTTTAGTTTTCTGTGCTGGTTCAGATTTGGAAACAGTCTTGGATGTCACACTACCACGTCGGGGCTTGTCTGGGACTACAGGTCGTGATATCGGTGGTGAAGCTTGTGGTATCTTTTGGGAAGCGGGCCTGGTAGCTTGTTCTTTTTTTACACCATTAAGAAGATTTTTCTGTTTAAGCTCTAATGCCATATTGGACCATTTTACTTTGGCCGTTTCTAAATCCCAACTTCTTCGTTTCTTACTTGGAGTACTTAGATTAGAAAGTAATTCACTCATAGATATAGAATTTATTTCGACACCCGCATTTAATGATTGTACTTCAAGGTGAGCCAACAGCTGTGGGCTAGGTTTCAATAGAGTATAGGAACTCTGGCGTACTAAATTTGGAACTACATGTGACTCTCTAGCACTTTCAATGTTTAAATCATTGAGGGAGCCTGTGAAACTCTTACAACTAAGAGATGAAGGTCCATCGTGAGTAACACCTGAGAATGAATCTGACAAAATATTTTCATCTACTTTGTAATTGTAATCTCCCTTAACATCTCTCCACTCGTGCCTTCTAGGTGTTTCAGTATTCATTAATATTTCATTTTTATCCTGCTGTTTTAGACAGTCGTAATCACGTTCTGGTAGATCAATATGTGATATTTTTGAAGTTTTAAGGGGATCTAAAGTGTTTCTACCAGATTCATTGATGGATAAACTTAAATCAATTATGAATTTTGGTGATTGTGTGTCCTCAGCCTTGTCCAGATATGGTAAATTTGATGTGATACAGCTGTACAATTTGTTTTGAGTAGACTCTGGTAAGGATTTATTTAGAGTTTTCTGACTTGTGTCTGCTGTAACCATATTGATGTTGAAATTTAATTCTGCTTGATCAACTTCTGGATTAATCTCATAGATCTGTTCAGATTCTGGAAGCTCAGGAGCATCAGTTGTATCTTCAGTGGATGTAGTAGAATCATTACAAATCTCTATATATGGTTGGAGGAGTGTCATCCGCTTCTCTACTTCCCTAGCCAACAGCTTGTAGTATTGCATTTCTTTGCGACATTCTTTTGACAACTGCAAATATTATTTATTTTTACTTTGAGCACAGTGGAAGGGTACTTTTTAATACTTACCTGGCTGGCTAACACCCTCGAACTAAAATCAATGAACGAGCATAGATTTTTAAGCCAGATAACAGTAGTAATAGTTTTACCTTTAGACAGACTTTTATTTCCATATAACTAAGAAAAAAGCCTGTTTAGAAAAAAAAGTAACAACACAGTTTCATTCCGACTATGGATGTAAGAAACATTGAGTACTAAGTGTGACAATGTAAGGCTACTTTGACCAATTATTTAATTATATTCATTGTTATAATCATCTTAAGTGAATGTGAGAATGTGACTATTACATTCTGTCATGGGTAAAAAAAAGAAGAAAATAAAACTGAAGAAAATGTATGCGACTGAAAGACTTTGTATCTTTGGTCATGACTACAGATTATTATTAAATTACATATTTAACCTGTTGGTACATGAGTGGGACGGGCATCCTACATCGTCATACATTTGATATAGGTGTGACTTCACGCTGTGTCAACAGGTTAATACATTACTGAGCTTTAACATAAGTAGAAAACCATAACAATTTACTAAAGATATTTCTGAGATAGGTACATTATTTTGAAGCCAGAATTCTGACAAGCAGGCAGGCCTATAGACATTAGAATAGAAATACCAAGGGATGTCAATGTATGGCCTTTTTGCAACTCTTAAAAGGAATCTGGCACTCAAGTACAACTGCCGGAAAACACCAATAGGCGCTAGGCGACTGATTTATGACTTGAGGATGATAGCCAGCCAATTATCTGCAATACAAGACTACCCACTACAACATGTCTAAGCGAAAATTAACTAAAATACTTACAACCGGTGGCAGTAGGGGTACCCCATTTAACTTCATACACGAAACATATTGCCCTAATTGTCGCACCGATTTAACGTCCCACGGGTCGTTCATTTCGCTATATTAAATTATAACCGGGCAGGGCGCGAATGATCACATCAATTTACTAGAAAATGATTTTACTGATATAAGCGCACGACACTTTCAGTCTCTCTTATTAATAAGAGCATTATCAATCAATCACCTGGCTGGACTATTGGAAATTAATATCGGATCGCGTACTGCATTGTCTGGAACGATGGTGTCATAATTACGTCAGTTGAGATTTTCGATTTTTCACCGGTATCGTATAGATTAGTTACTTAGAATTTACTGTGAAGATTCCGTACCTATTGGTGAAAGAAAGGTACTATGGCCAAGGGAAAGAGATATGTTAAAAATAATGTTTGAATATTACATAGCGATCAGCGAAAATGATTTTAAAATAATTACAGCATTGTTCGTGTTAGTGCAGTTACTTTGACAATTGAAATTATTTAAATTAGCCAATCAACACCACTTCTACCACTTATTAGAATAGATTCATCCAATCACAGTCAGGAAAATAAAAGAGCGTTTTGAATGCCGCAATGAAAACAGTCTTGCAAAAGTTTCTTACAAATGTCAAACATATTTGTGTTGCCATGGTGATGATGTCATTCTAGCTTTGTTCTAGTTTCACAGTACAACCAAAGCGAATATAACGTTAAGTTATTGTTCCGAGGAATATAAACACTACGTTTTAAGTACAACAACAAATCTTGATAGTGTTTTGTCCAATAAAAAACAATCTAAGTGCTCCAGTGAAGTGAAATGAAATGAAAACGAACGAGTTTCGTGACTTTTCAGGTCCGTAAAAAGTGGAATGGCCACCAATTTTACTAAAACCTGACCGGACTTGTACAACAGGCCTGCGTCACTCGCACAATGCATAGTGATTTATATTGGTTCTCTTCCATTGTTATTATCCGACTAGTATGTGTATACTTGGTATATATACAAGGTGTATACAGACATTTGGCTGGGGTTATTAGTCTGTGATCGTTCCAACTGTTTAGCACTTTGAGTATTAAGCCAGCTGTTTAGCTACAACCTTGCAACAACATAATATTTGATTGGACTAAAACCAAGAATTATGTATACTACCTACCTGGAAACTCTCCATACCTACTTGAAGCAAATACCTATAAGATAAGAACTACATTGGGACAACTTCTCTTGCTTTCATTTAGGGTAACCCTACTTAGAAAGAGAGGTATGGAGAGTTACCTATCCAGGTGCTTAAAACTGAAGAAAATGTATGCCACTGTAAGACTATCCTTCAAGTCTTAATAAACAATATTAAAAAAATATTACTCTCTAATCTGTGTGTTCAAAGAGAATGTAACCGCTACGCTTAAGAGCTGGAATTTCCGTATAAAAATAGTATATGAAACGGATGCTATGGTCGTACTACCAACATCGAAAAACATGCTAGTCCTGACAACATGTCAATTTAAAAATAGTGTTGTACAGCTATATCGACGTTGTCGATATTTTCTGTTCGTTACCGACCTGCGATGCAATGCGATTTATACTAAACAAGCACAAATGCGTAAACAGGGTAAATACACAACGTTATTAATATTTTTCATGAAATGACGTTAATATTGTAACGTCATGGACATTTATAATTAATACGCAGAAAAAAAGATGTCAATATCGATTATCGATATGGACTTGCTTCAATCGACAGAACATCACTAATATAGAAATTTATTAGAAACAAAATCATTTTTAACTATTTTAAAATAGTAATATGACGGCAAAATATAATGATTTTGGTTCATTACACATTAGAAATTGGTCACAAAATATTAGTTTTTTCATGTTCAGTTCTCCCAGACTTAATTCCGTACATACACAACTTTTATGATGCATATTCACGGGTATAAAGTAACACAAGTAGTTAAATAACTTCAATCGCTTATGCAGAGTGGAAGGGACATCAACGCACAACCAAAAATCATGGATTCAGGACATGATTCTGGACTCCCCCCCTCCGTTGGAATTTTTCGTCGGCAATTTCCTAATTTTTTTCTGCTGTTTTTTACTTTACCCTGCATAAAATCGTTATTGGTACCCTAACCCAATGAGATTTTTATTTTAAAAAAAATAAGTTGTAATAATAAAATGCAATGCAAATAAAACTTCAAACAGCTGATTCGCAAATGTTCACGTTTGAGATCAACGCTTCATATCTACGCGCGCTCGACTCAGTGGTGTTTACAAGACATTGCGCGCTCTAAAATGATAATTTCTGTAACCGATCGTTAACGATATTAATGACTATCGTAAATTTATTTATGACACTAAGTGTAACCTTTTCGCGAAGTTTGCGTTGTCATGTTCCTTCCATCCTGTATACTAGATTCTATTATTATCTTATTGTTTTCCTGGGACATCTGTCCCTATTATAATGTGAATGAAACTAATTTTCCTATAATACTCCGAACAAACAATATTTTTTGTATGGAAAACAATAATGGTGGATGACTGACATTCTTATAAGAAAGAAACAAGTTTATATGTAGGAATAATTCAGAAAATGCTGACATTTTACATCGCACCTGTTTCATACATTTAAAAGTTTTGATATGGATGTTGCGCCAAGCTGTGTGTGTGTGTATAGCGCGGATGGACAAAATATAAAATTTATTTTTCCTCCCTTATTTTCTAAATTTACATTGAAATTTTATAATAATGGTTATATTCTAGTCCAATTGTTTTTCTTATAATTTACATTATCATAATGGACATGATAATGTTGAAAAATGTGTGTCCAGCCGGGAGGCAGGGTATTGGGTGCTTTTTTTTATCCTTTCTTATATTTTCGATATCATTCTTCTCTGGAAGTGTGCTTGGATACTCCTCGGAGCTGTGGGCCCTCACTTACTGGGGGCCTGCGCTGTATTTCTGTCTGTTTAACTTCATATTGAGATACTGTTTCAAAGGATTTACTTATGAGGTAAGTTTATTTATTATTATTAGCAGTTGGTTTTTTAACCTTCATCTAAATTAGACAATTTGCCAAAAAGTAAGTTATGTGCTCAATTTCTGAGTTGTCTATAACTAAATATTATAAAATTATTCTAAAAATGTTTAGATAGTTGATAGTACAATCAAGACCAAAGGTGATGACTTAAGTCTATCTATTATATAAAAGTGAAATAAAACTCACTGATCCAACACAATCACAAAATTTTGGAACTTATAAACTTGGATTCCTCCTAATAAAGAGTAGGTTTTTTTAAAATTATTTTTTATACCACTAGGTGGCAAACAAGTTTACGGCCCACCTGATGGTAAGCGGTTACCATAGCCTATGGACGCTTGCAACACCAGAGGCGTCACGAGCGCGTTGCCGACCTTATTATCGTATCCTCTAAGAAAGGATCTTTATAAATTCAACTCCTAAAGAGTTCCCACAGGAATGCTGGTGAAACTGGGTTGACAACTTGTACTGTATAAAATTATTAAATACACGGTTTTCATACAAACTGTCAAGAGATTAGTATAAAAGATTTATCATCCAACCACTCAACAATTAAATTAACTTCTTTCCAGGTGTCAATCAGATCAGCATTCTTAGGGTCAGCATTTGCAACAGGCCTTTACCTGGCCACATTTGAAAATGGCTGGAGAGTCTTTGGTCTTTATGCAATGGCATTATCAGCATTCCACTTCTCAGAATTCCTTGCTGTTGCTCTGACAAATCCTCGGACATTAACAGTAGACTCATTTATACTGAACCATAGCGTGCAATATGGTGTCGCAGCGGTAGCCAGTTGGATAGAGTGGGCTGTTGAATATTATTTCTTCTTTAGTAAGTATTTGAAGAGGATACAAATTGAAATAGGCTTTTGCAACCACTTATGAATAGTCTAGATTCTATGGCATGGTTAGTTGGTTGCTTTTACTGTGGGCAATAAACTTGGCAATTACTCTTTTTAAAAAGCAACTTCAGACCTATTACATTCAATAATAATTAAAATGCACCCCACATGGAGGACTGATGATCTTGTGAGGGTTGCAGGAAGCCACTGGATGTTGGTAGCTCAGGACCGGCCATCATGAAGATCTATGGAGGAGGCCTTTGTCCAGCAGTGGACATCTTCCGGCTGACATGATGATTACAGTGATAATGTTGCTTTACATTGGTGTTAGAATTTTTTAATTAGTTCGTTAGATGCAAAAATTACCTCCACTAAAAACCATTTGATGTCTTGTAAAATGCCATAATATTGAGATTTTTTATTTCAGATATGAAGACATACTTCTGGTTGTCTTACGTAGGAGTCCTGATGTGTATTGTTGGTGAAGTGCTCAGGAAGGGGGCCATGTTCACTGCTAAGACTAACTTTAATCACACGGTAAGTTAAATGGTAAGTTAAATAGTTACGGAGGGTCTCTGCATAACAAGCTTATTCCCACGTTTTTCTTTTGTATAGTTTATTTAATATGAAACTAACATGTAACTTACCTCAAATATATATATATAAGGCGATGATAGCTCAGTGGTAGTCACATCGGATACCGTGGCGATAGTCGTGAGTTCGAATCCTATAATGAGCTTAAGCTTTTGGTGAAGGAAAACATCTTGAGGAAACCAGAGCATGGTGGTAGGGTACATCATCACTTACCATGGTAATATTGTGGTCAAACACAAGCTTATCCAGAATAAAAAAAGAAGTAAAATACCACTCCCTGATTAATCATGAAATCTCAGAAAGTATAAATGCTCTAAACCTGAAGGTAGATTCCTAAAGTAGGTATCGTAAGAGAGGATTTTTAACATGTGTTTAATGATGAATTAGGTATCACGTTTGTATGGATAATTGACCATCCATCAAATTCTCACCCTCCACTTTCATATGCAGGTACAATTTGTGAAGAGACCAGATCACATGCTGGTGACCCATGGTGTTTACTCACTGTGTCGACACCCCAGCTATGTGGGATGGTTCTATTGGTCAATAGGAACGCAGGTAATTTGATTTTATATGTATCACTAGCTGTTCCGCGCGGTGTCACCCGCATTCCCGAGTGATCTTATCTTAACCCGGGATAAAAAGTAGTCTATGTGCTATTCCAGACTATAATCTATCGCCATTCCAAATTTCATCCAGATCCATTCAGCCGTTCTAGCGTAAATGAGTAACAAACATCCATCCATCCAAACTTTCACATTTATAATATTAGTAGGATTAGCAGGGGCATAGTCAGCTTAGGCTATCTGATCCTTAAGCTGAGCTTGTACATGGAAACAGAGAATGGATAGTCGTGGGTTCAAATCTTACAATGAGCTTGAGCTTTCGGTGAAGGAAACCATAGCACAATGGTAGGGTACTTTGTAGTACTCGACTGGCTGGCTACCACCCTCAAGTTGAAAATCTGTCGCCAAGCACCTATCGGTGTGTTCCGACAGCTGGACTTGAGAGCCAGTTCCCATCTAGGCTTTGTGTGCTTACCACCTTCGGCCACATCATCACTTACCATGGTGATATTGTGGTCAAACACAAGCCTACCAGAATAAAAAAAAAAACTAGTGTATAAAACATTAAAAAAAACAAGTATTCGAAAATAGCAATGTTGAAATGATAAGAAACTGTAGATCTTCAAGTTATAAACATTAATTTAGTCATAATTCATTTTTTTTTCAGATAACTCTTCTCAACCCAATCTGCACAATGATCTACGCCCTGGCTTCTTGGACGTTCTTCAGAGAAAGAGTCTTTGCTGAGGAGCTCACTCTCATCACATTCTTTGGTCCCCAGTACATTGCTTACCAGAAGAAAGTTGGCACTGGTCTGCCGTTCATACCTGGTTATGTACCAGAGAATACGAAGCAAACGGTGCAAGAAGATCACTGGAGTTATTGAAGGTATTTTATGACCTTATTTAAAGGTGTAAGCCAAGGCCGTCTAAGGGAAGGCACCCTTGGGCACACGGGAATTTGGGGCCGTTGAAAAGTAAAAAACCTTTTTTATGTTATCAAATGTCAAATTAAACATGTTTACGTGTACTTTGTGTCCGTTTAATCCGTGTCCAATTAATATTTCAATTTAGAAATTTTGACGGCCATAATTCATGAGCGCAAGCGTTGTATCGGTCTTTCGGGGCCCTAGGCACGGCCCCGTGTGCCCTTATGGTAAAGACAGACAGGCCCTTACAGTTAAAACTTGCACTTAGATAGATGGCGCTACACAAAATCTCATTGAATTCTACATCGCGCTATCAAAGTATTATCGGCGATCTACGTATAAACAAGGTTCTAACGTCCCCGGGCTCTATGAGCTGGCCTGGCGGAAAATCTTCCATTTTAAATGAAGGTGTTTACCAACTCGCTCTTCAATAGAAAGGTTTGCTTGTAAATATCGCCATCTAATCCCAATCTAAGCAGAGCTTGTGCTATGAAAACCAGATAACTGATATTATAATTTTTTTAAATACACAATTAAATAACTAATTACACACAGACTTGGGACAAACTGACAGAAACGTATACACGACCTGTGACGTGATATACAGATAGAGTGTACTTTGAAGCAATGTAAAAGACGGCCATATTGCGGCGAAATAAGGAACTAACAATTTTGTACTGACTTTTCTTAGCTGTCATTAAAATCGACAAGTGGCGCCCTCGATACTATTGTTTTTTCTAGTCAGACTATATAAGGGATAAGAAATCAGTCATAATATTAATGTGATAGAAAAAAATACAATCGAATTGAGAACCTCCTCCTTTTTTGAAGTCAGTAAAAAATTTTGTACCCTTTTTTCTCCTCTGGTTTTCGACCGATTTTCTTTTTTTTGTTTAGTGGCTTTTGACGAGTATTATTTATAAAAATATGGAAAGTAATTTCTTTTTATTTTAAGGTCGAATTTCGACCAGTGATCAAACACTAGTAGGTATGTGATGGAAGCGTGGCTGAGTTTAGCTATCTTATAAAAAATCTCAATAGTTTAAACAAAATTATTGTTGAGGGCCCCACAAGAAAATATAACTCTTTGTAGATGATTTAAAACAATAATAATTGCTTTTAGAACAAATACTTCATACATAGTTTATTGTAAATATTTAGTTTATATTTTAATGTTGTATATACATATTGTAACTTATTTAATTAAATTAGGTATTTAGAATATGTATTTGTAAATCATGAAACATGCTTTGATGACATTTCATATTTTTAAATAACATTTTTGATGATGATGATGATGACGTCATTCTTAGACTGCTTTTCCACCAGATATGTGGTATGCTATGTTGCTATGGATGCGTTTGATATCCATCAATCATATTCATTAGTCCACATCTCTGGTGGAAAAGTAGCCTTACGGTAATTTATTAGTTTAAGGTTTTTAAATATTGTAATAAAATATTTTGGGAAAAATGGTTCTCTTTCTTAAGGCAAATGAAATGTTGTCAATTATTGCTTAAGTTATAACTAATTGTATTGTAAATACAAATTAACGTTTATGTATTTACTGTAAATGTTATATAGTTGTATATGTGTATTTAATGGTTGTGAATGTCTGCTAAAATGCATAAAAAACTTAACGAAGTAAAATTATTTTTCTCCTCGATTTTGATATTTATTTTTAACCGCGACCTTTAGATGCCTCAAATGAAAGAATATTCCGATGAGCTAAATATCTTTTGACTGTAATTGGTGAAAGGGATAGATAGGTGGGCGGGTGACCTGCCGGTTCTTGTAAAATGGTCAAGTGCGAGTCGGACTCGCGCACCGAGGGTTCCGTACAAACTTGTAGGTGTGTAAACACGGCCCTATCTTTTGATTGCTTTGACTTAGAATATTGATTTTTTCACAGCTCCTAGTAGTTTGCGGACTTGAGTATTTGATATTAGTTTCAAGAAGATATTGCCATGCATCACTGAGAAAAAGGGTCTCGACAGGCAGACAACAAATTGACCCTACGAGGGGTCCTTTTGAGATCGGCACCCTAAAAAATTAATTACTGACTACGGAAAAATTGAAAATTTTGGGAAAAACTTTATGCGCTTTATTTTTATGTGATCTTTTTGGAATGCACAACATCTGTTGGGTCAGCTAGTTACAAATAAATACGCTGCATACAGACAGACGGACATGTCGAAACTACAGGGGTGTCAGGGGTCCTCGTCGATAATTGTAACCCTAAAAAGAGCCGACTTGTAGCGGAAAGTTTGTGAACTTAGCACATAAACAAAAGTATTATGCGTTTTATAAACATTGATAACATTGTGTGCGCGATGGCGGGCGCTGTGGTGTTTGTTTTCATGTTGGACAATTTACCAGGTAATATTCCTTTCATAAATAAATCTTGGAGTATATTTTTAACTTACGCATCTCACTAATATTATAAATGTGAAAGTTTGGATGGATGGATGGATGTTTGTTACTCAATCACGGCTGAACGGATCTGGATGAAATTTGGCACCGAGATAGGTTATAGTCTGGAATAGCACATAGGCGGGGGCAGCTAGTATGTATACATATATTTTTATACTTAACTCAAGTCACAACCAGGCAGGTGGGACACCTGATGGTAAGTGAATACCGCCGCTTATAAACATTAGCAATACCAGGGGGATTGTGAATTTGTTGTTGACGTTTTTACAATGCCTTAAAGGCTCTCAAGTGCAATTGTCGGAACACACCAACAGGTGCTTGGCGACAGATTTTCAACTTGAGGGTGGTAGCCAGCGAGAGAGACGAGCACTACCGTGCTATGGTTACGTCATGATGTTTTCCTTCACCGAAAGCTCATTGTAGGACCTCTGAGCTAACATCGCCTTAAACGTTTTTCTATGTTTTCGTTAAGATTAAACCTTAGGGTAGAATAGATAAAGTTGTAATGCTGAAATTCATCCTTAATTCTATCTAATCATGGGTTATAGGTGATATTATCGATCCAGTAATTTAAAAAGCTGAAATTTCAATCAAGTTATTAATAATTATCGAATTACTCCATAGGATTTAACAGCGCACTTAATAAAACACTGCAAGGAGCGAAATTCGAAACAACAAAGTCTACATTAGAACCATGTAAAACTATAGCTGTTCAAGCTATTATGAAGTCATTACGTACAGCATCCGATGTAGAAAATAGATCAATATTTAAAACTGACCAAATTGTACCAAATAATTTAAAATGGTCCGCTGAATCTATGTATAATTTAGGATCAGTATTCGATGTTTCTATACCAAATGTAGAAAAAGATTCTATGGAAATTCGCGAGGATTACGTCAATACTAAGTTAAAATCTGAAGAGCAGAGTGACTGCGTAGATGATGTCAAGGCTATAGGAAACGATAATGTGACGAACAGTTTTCCGGAAAGCGCGCCATTTTTGGTCGCCATCTTTGAATCGCTGTCAAATGTGACAGCGCAGACTTGTGCTGGTACTTTGATTTCCCCGCATTGGGTACTTACAGCGGCCAGTTGTGTTAATCTGCTGGGACATTTTTATAGAAATGAGTAAGTAGCTATATTTTTTAAATTGTTACCAGATTCTTTTGTTGCCTCAATCTTTCTTCTTTCTAATATTATAAAGAGGAAAGATTTGTATGTATGTAACGAATAAACTCAAAAACTACTGGGCCGATTTCAAAAAATCTTTCACCATTTGAATGCTACATTATTCCAGATTAACATAGGCTATATTTTTATCCCGGGATAAGATAAGATCTCACGAGAACGCGGGTGAAACTGCGGAGGACAACCTAGTAAGGATATAATTCAAAATAACACTTATTTGAGAGCGATAGGTAGATCTCACGTCCCATAAATTACACGCTCATGATAGCAAAGAGTCAATCAATCACGGTTATTTAGAGGTGCTTAGTGATTGTCTGATGCTATGATAGACTGACGAGTAAACTATTTTTTCAAGTATTTTGGCGAATAAACAGAGCTTAGATATAGGCCTATAGTTTTCTATTCGGTCTTTAGGACCATTTTTATGAATAGGGGTAATAAACGCCGACTTCCAAATACGAGGAACGATACCTTCTTTAAGAGAACGCCTGTATATCATTGTAAGAGGTAATGCTAAGCTCTTGGCGCATTTATATATTAGTAGAGGAGGTATACCATCAGGTCCAGCAGATTTATTAAGGTCGACGGATTTAAGTAGCTTGAATACTTCAGTTTCATGTACTTCCACTGCACTAATATCCGCAGTCGACTTAGAATGGCACTGGGCAATCTCAAAATCAGCCGTACTCATATGGGTACTTTGAAGAAAATTACAGTAAAAGAAGTCACAGAACATATTACAGATAACGTCCCCTTGCCCTGACGAAAGCTGCCCGTATTTCATAGTAGAAGGATAAGCGTTAGATAACTGTTTACTTTTAACAAATGACCAAAAGGCTTTGGGGGATTTATAAATATTATTTTCTACAACGTTTATGTAATTAACAAACATTTCCTTTTCCAATATTTTAGCGCGATTACGTAATGTTAAAAAGGATTCTTGGTCTGATTGATTACCGTACTTTTTATATTTAGAGCGATATTTAAACTTTTCTTTTAAAATTTTAATAAGAGGGGATTTAAACCAGGGGGGATATTTTGAAGACAATTTTACTATTTTTGTTGGCACGTTTATATCCCGCACCAAACTAAGTCTGTCATATAACAATGACAATGCCTCTTCAACTGTCCTATTAGCGATATCGTGGCACCAATCAAAGCCGTCAAGATCATGCATTATTTGCGTAAAATTAGCAAGGTGGTACATATACTTCAAAGTTGGTTGGGATGCTAAAGCATGGTACTCGACGAAATCAACACATATATTGAGAGCAACATGATGTGGGTCCTCGAACACTAAGGGGTCAGAACATTTTGTAACTGATAAATGATTGTTGCAGAAAATTAAATCCAGTATTCTATCATTAACGTTTTTATGGCAGTTAAACTGCAACAAGTTACATGTATTCAAAATATCGAAAAAATCCGTCTGAGTTGAACCTTGTATGTTATCTGGAAAAAGTGAGTAACCGTCATCGCTACCCTGTGACGGTGACCAGATTATATTTGGCAAATTAAAGTCTCCTACGATGACAAAAGTATCAGTAATATTGTTCATTACTATGTCATTTAGTTTAGAGTGAAAACATTCAAGTTGAGCAATCAATGAATTGCCCAGGTTCTGTTTGCATAAATAAATAGTGCAAATGTGTAATTTATATGAGACTTTAGGCCTAGTGCGTCTAAGTGTTAACGTTACCCATATGTCCTCGGCAGAAGAGCACCAGTCTGTACGCTCTTCCACAACAAGTTCACGCCGAACTGCGATAAGAACACCGCCACCCAATGTCTGATGTGTATCACTGTAACTTCTGTCCCGCCTCCAAACAAGATATCGATCGTCAAATAGTTCATTACTGTTAAAATCACTGTTAAGCCACGTCTCAGTCAAGCATATCACGTCATAACTATTCAAACATACACTTCTAAAGAAAATTGACGCTTTTGTTCGCAAACCACGAACATTTTGGTAGTACAGTTCAAGCATTTTTAAAAACGTACGAAAATAACCAGAGGAATAACATTACCATAAAATGAAATATAAAAATGCTATAGAGCGTTAATTTATAACATGTAAACAATAATAATCGTGGCGGCGAACTGAGGCAATAACAAATAATATGAAGTGCATAAAACAATAAGTCAAAGATATTCATAACCGTTTCATTTTTTTCTAAAATGTAAGGTGTTGCGCATAATAAATGTATGAAGCGGGCCAAACCAAAAGCAACTTTAATTAGCGTATCGTAAAGTGTGAAATAATAAGAAGTACAGCAGGTAGCAGAATCCGCCCCGAGCGATAAGAGAACAAAGGCGAGGTGCGTCGACGCAGCTAATGAATAGAAATAAAATAACATACCAGTGAATCTCAAACTTTTTAAACTAGTGCGTGCAAAAGTAATAAAAATGTTGAAATTTAGACAATTTTCTTCAAATCCGCTTCTGACTTGATTGCATATGTGGGAGAGGTTGCATTTTTTTTCACCAATATAGTGCAATTTTTTACCCATGTATAGGAAAAATCCTTTTCTTTCGCAAGAATCTTCACTCTATTAAGCAATTGTTTATTTTCAATAGTGAGATGATCGTTGACAAAGATCTTGTTGTCACCACTGAGTTCCAAGTCTGCAGTCGTCAAAGATTTACATTTTTTAGCTGCGGCAATGAAATTATCTCTCAAATAGCGGTTATGCAGTGCTACGACTATGTATTTGTTATTCTTATTATTGCGCTGCGGAACTCTTGCGATGTAATTTATCTGTTCCTTCGAGACTTCGCAGTTGATTTTGCTACCGATCTTGGTGATTATGTTAAAAAGGTTTTCCGTAGAAGACACAGGCACACCTTTGATTTCTATATTGTTTAAACGTAGCCTTTGATCGTTCTCACATATAGCGGCTTCAAGTTTGCCAAATCGCTGTTCCAGGCGTAAGAAATCCTCTTTGGTTTTTTGGAGAGACTGAATTTCACGGTCGATTTCAGCTGTTTTGCTGGTGAGCTCTTCAACGGAAGCGTGGACGTGCTCTAGGGAACCCTTAATCTCAGATATCTCACTTTTCATGGCCTTAAGATCTGAGAGATCAGCCTGGATCGTCTTGACGGTAGCCATCAATTGCGGCAGTGACGACATCTGATTGGAAAGTTTTTTTAGTTCCTGATGAATATTTTCTAGATCACCCTGGTTTTTACCCTGGTGCGGTTTCTCCACATGAGGGTTGGGACTTGCTATTCCAGACTTACAAGCGCTGCATTTCCATGTCGTTTTCCTGTCTCCAAGTTTGCGAAACCCTGCTTCGGTTATGCCCGCACAGGGGAAGTCAAACCTATTGAGGCACAGTGTACATTGTACACCATCTCTGATTTCACTTTTACAGCGATGACACGAAAACATGATAAGTACGTAATAACAAAAAAAAGTTTGAGAATCCTTGTTAACTTGCAACTAGTTCGGTGTGCGTGAGTGCGAGCGTTCGGTTTACCGTCTACCGACCGAATGTTTGAATTGAATTATTCATTCAAATAGGCCTTCACAGGCACTTATGAATACTTTAATGCTCGGTTCGGAAGGTTGCTTTGCATGAAATGCTGAAGTGATTGCCATGACGAAGGAGTTCCAAATCCTACAATGAGCAAGAGCTTTCGATGAAGGAAAACATCGTGAAGAAACCAACCAGCAGGGTAGTAAGTACTCGACGCAAAACTTATCGTGTGTCCCGGCAGTTCTAGACATTGTAAAAGATCGGCAATACATTGACAATTCCGCTGGTATTGCCAATGCAGGTAAATTTTTCAAATGGGCGTGTAGGGCCAAATCTGAAACCTAAGGATTAGAAGAAAATGCTGTAAGGAGTTTCAAGGCCGATTTCGATGAAAACTAAAACTGCATCATTAGAAAAAAAAACACACCATCTGATAAGGCCCGGACTCCACCAAAGCTGAGCGGAGCCGTGCGGAGAGGAGATGTTTTTTAAACAACCAATAGAATTTCGTTATTCACACATCTCGTCTCCACTCAGCTTTGGTGCAGTCAATGCCTTATGTTATTAATAAGGACCAGGTTTTTTTTTTTGTTTTATTCTCGATAGGCTTGTGTTTGACCACAATCTCACCATGGTAAGTGATGATGTGGCCGAAGATGGTAAGCTCACAAAGCCTAGATGGGAACTGGCTCTCAAGTGCAGCTGTCGGAACACACCGATAGGTGTTTGGCGACAGATTTTCAACTTGAGGGTGGTAGCCAGCCAGTCGGGTACTACAAAGTACCCTACCACCGTGCTATGGTTTCCTCACGATGTTTTCCTTCACCGAAAGCTCAAGCTCATTGTAGGATTCGAACCCACGACCTTCGCCGCGGTTTTCGACGTCACTTACCACTGAGCTATCATCGCCTTCAAGGTTATCAGAAGTAATGAAGTAGTAGTTGCTGCCCTACCTTAAATCTACGGCCCTGTGCATTTATGTAACAGAAAAATATAACCCAAAATTGCAGGACATCAAAAAGTATGTATACAATAATAGTGAATGCAACGGATTCCCTCACTGACGGCATCGCATACAACGTCACCAAAGTATTACTGCACCCTGACTACACACATGCTAGACGTAAACGTTTGACGCCTATAATGGTGACAGTTCCAAATGAGAAGGCGCATTTAGCTCTGATGAGGATTGAGCCAGGAGTTGAAGGGGCTAAGGATATGGTGGTGGATGATGTGGGGGCCGGTGGTGATGCGAGGGTGTATGGGTTGACGTTGAAGGTAGGTTCTTCAAGGCTTCGTCGCGGAGACTTTATGCAAGGACTATCTTCTAATCGGCTGATTCTTTGACGGGCTAATTGGCGTGGTTACACTACCTATCACGTCAAAGGTCGTGGGTTTGATTCACGTTATATATAAGGACAGATATGTCTGTTTGTCTTGACTCTGGGGACAGAGGAGTAAGGAACTGTGGGTGTACACAACCACAACCGAGGAATTTTATTAACAGGGTTTTTCCTTCAAATTCAAAACTAATTATTTAGTTATATTAGTTTAGGCCCGGCCTGAGAAGAACAGATAGGAAACTCGACAAAAATAATAAAAACAACGGGTTGCACTCCGGGAGTGCCGCGGCCGGCAGAAGTGAAAACTTGAACATTAACGTTGTCCATTTTTGAATATTTTGGAATGGTTATTGAATAATTTTGCATAATTTTGCGTACTATCATTTATGTGGTAAAATCTTAAAATACAATATTAATTTATTGCGCTATCGTACACAAACATGACAATTTATATTACATTAGACCGCCGCACGCCGGCGCGGTAGAAAGAGAGGGAGATATTACTTCCTCTCCTACGCCACGCCAGCGGTCTACCCTCCCTCCGTCTTAAGGACGATTATAATTTTCGATCAGGTCACGTGTCCTGACGCGAGTTTAACATTTTTTACCCATCCCAAAAAAGTGCACAACGCCGCTAAAGAAGTTTTCACTTCAATAAATTTTTATTTCAGAATGTAACAGGCAACAACAGCATGCATGCCACGTCAATATCAGTGAGGACAATACCCTGCGATGATGAATACCGCCCGGTTTTATGTATTTCAAATAAAATCACAACAGATTATAGTAAGGTATGTGTAGTCATGCATTATACAGGGGGGTTGTAAATGTTGGTAACTTGTATGTACCTACAGGATGTCCGGTACTATCCGGTAGTACCATAAACTTAGGGGGAGATAGATAGTCGGGTCACCTACAAAATAAACAAAAATGAGCTCAATAAAAGTATCACCACTTTCGAGATATTTCGGTATCTGATTCTTATATTGGTTCTTGAATTTCTGATATTAAATATCTTCTCAATTTTGTCGTAGGTACTACTTTTTTTTTTATTCTGGATAGGCTTGTGTTTGAACACAATCTCACTATGGTAAGTGATGATGTAGCCGAAGGTGGTAAGCACACAAAGCCTCTTTATATGAATTAGCTCTCAAGTGGAACACACCGATAGGCGCTTGGCGACAGATTTTCAACTTTAGGGTGGTAGCCAGTCAGTCGGGTACTACAAAGTACCCTCCACCGTGCTACGGTTTCCTCACGATGTTTTCCTTTACCGAAAGCTCTAGCTCACTGTAGGACTCGAACCCACGACCTTCGCCGCGGTATCCGACGTCACTTACCACTGAGCTATCATCGCCTTAAGAAGATTGGTATTGAAGAATTTTGATAGAGCGATGTTGAATTATTAACATATTATCTTTGATTTCCTTTTGGTTTCCATTTACCGAGGATTTTATAATTTCAGCTGAGTTCCGGCGGTCCAATACTAACAATTCACAATAACGAAGTTCGTGTGTTAGCCGTAGCGCAGACAGACGAACATTCCATCGTTGGCTACCCTCTATACAAACATTACAAGTGGATAAAACATATTTTGGAAATGAAATAAAGTTGTTATTGATCTATCAAGATAATACTGTTTTCATAATGTCATTAATCGTAAGTGCAAGGTAAGGTGTTTTATACCTTATGACTATCTAATTAAAGTGGAAATTTAAAATTAGAAATGAGAATTCAAATATAGTGCCATCTATTGGGGAATAGTCGAATCTATTACCTGTTAGTTTTTCTATTCGCAACGAGATGGCGGTAAACGTCGTTTAAATTATGTAAATACATAGCCTGACTTTTTGGCGGTAACCAGCAAAGAAACGTTTTATTTTCATTATAACCGTATATTTTGAGTTTTATTTAATAATATCGGTAGCGTTCTACCCAATAAGTTCAATCTAATCGTCCGTTGCACTTGCTCGATTGGAGTGAAATGAAATGAAAGCGTGTCTCGTGACTTTTCAAGTTTTTCCAAAAAGTCCGTGAAAAGTTTTAGTGACCAATTTCACTAATAATACCTGATCTGCCTTGACTGACTTGATGATAACAGCGATAATAGCGACATATTTTACTACTAGTTTACACAATATTCTATGGTAGAATATTGGTGTGTTAGAAGACACATCACAGCTCCGCTTCAGTGGATAAGGAGCCTAACTTATTATAGAAATGATATCAGTAATTAGTAAACATTTTTTTGCCACAATGTTTATTGTTTATCAATAAATAATACAATGGTTATTATCCTGCACGGTCTATAGAACTCTAAATATAAATAAATTAACATTAAACAATAAACAAATTGATTAGCAACTACCACCTCGCGGTTTCACCCGTTTATTTTTAATCTGGATAAGCTTGTGTTTGACCACAATCTCACCGTGGTAAGTGATGATGTGGCCGAAGGTGGTCAGCACAAAGCCTGGATGAAAACTAGCTCACAAGTGCAGCTGTCGTGCTTGACGACAGATTTTCAACTTGAGGGTGGTAGCCAGCCAGTCGGATACTACAAAGTACCTACCACCGTGCTATGGTTTCCTCACGATGTTTTCCTTCACCGAAAGCTCAAGCTCATTGTAGGATTCGAACCCGCGACCTTCGCCGTGGTATTCGACGTCACTACCACTGAGCTATCATCGCCTTGATCCTATATACATTTAATTTTGAACCTTATGTTACTTAGATAGAAGCAACTTTCCTGAGTTGGGGCACATACCAAGGGCAAAACTTCACCCGATCATATTTAGCGAGGAATGCACATGCATTGTAAGGTTTCTTGTGGGTGTAAATAGCTAACAGAGTCAGCTTAAGGGGTTCCGCACGCTGGCATACAATCGGCAAATTTTTGGTTATCGGCGACTAAAACCCTATCTTTAAACCTACCCACACTTGTGAGATGTTTGTAGAGGATAATGAAAGAAAAATCATTGATCTCTTACATTACACGACCTTCGAAAAACATTGAAAATTAACTTAGTCCTAATTTTGGATATACTAGATAAGTGATATTTGGCTTAATTTGAAATTAGAACAGTTTTTTGTATGGACTTATCAGACGAATAGGTTATCCGAGGTTTATCCAGTGATTGAAATAGTAGCAATAAAAATAATTGACAAATATCTCCTTGTTCGATTAATTATCAAGATACAGTCGCTAGTTGTAACAACTTTTGTTGTCAGTGAGACTAGATAAATAATTATTGAATGTGTAAGTTGTTTTTGAAAAGAGTAATTGCTGAGTTTATTGCCGGCTCTTCTCAGCAAAAGCAACCTTCCGAACCGAGCACTTAGAGTCTGACTTTTCATAAGTGCCTGTGAATAAACAATTTCATTTCATTTCAACTAAATCTATACGTGTGTGGACAGCCCTCTATCATTACGTAAAGTATGGGTTGAGCAAACTATGATGTGCCAGTTCACTAATGTTGCTTACTCAATATTTACTAATATTTTTATGGTAATTGAAAGTGGTTGTGGGACAAGATTAGGTTCATCTGCCTAAAGAGTTGCCAAACCTAGCTATACGTGTAATTTATAAAGATGTTTTGAATCCTATTTGTTACATTGATTGCCACAATGAACAATGTTAACTAATTTTGAATATTAGCTCTCCATATTCTCTGTTAAAATAAAGAAATACAAGTGAAATAATTACTTCGATACGTCAATTAGTTTCCGATTTATAGAAGTCAAAGTCAAAAGTCAAAACCATTTATTCGGTTTAGGCCCTAGAAGGGCACTTATGAAGCTCGAATTACAGAAGTTACCACCGGTTCGGAAGTCAGCCTTCAACTGAGAAGAACCGGCAAGAAACTCAGCAAGGTTACATTTTAAAAATATTTTTGGACCATCTGACTATCCTATTGGCTTTTTTTTCAAACGTTTAACAATTTTATTCTTAAACTAAGTAAACGTGCGATGCGGACTCGTACTCGAGGTGACGTACTCGTGTGACGGTGTGACGTCAATGTGCAACGCTCCGGTATGAGTGAGTGTTGCACATTGACGTCAAACGCGGTCACGTGACTGTTAGCGGGACTCGATATTTATCGTAAGTTTAAATGCCTGTAAAATCAAAACTAATAGGTATTTTTGACTACAACAAAAACTAGTGTATTTGTATACATACAAGCTTTACTGTAACAAACTTTCAACCGATTTGGCATACGTATTAACATTCTTCATTATGTAGATATATAGATTGTCAGGCCAGGGATAGCCCTTCGCATGGGTTCGATTCCCATCCAGGACAGACATTATTTGTGTGCATGAACATGTCTGTTTGTCCTGAGTCTGGGTGTATTTATATATGTATTTACAGAAGAAAAAGTAGTACTATCAGTCATCTGGTTTCCATATTACAAGCTCTGCTTAGTTTGGGATCAGATAGCCGTGTGTGAACAAATGTCCGAGGTTATTTATTTATATCGCTTTTGTTTGTTTGCTTTGTCATGAAGCGAGTGACTCCTTGTGCGTCTAAATAATCTAAACACATACTTTTATTAAGTAGGTTATTTGTTGTGCTTTGGATTATTCTTTTTCATCGGAAACTAACTCAAATATGGACCAACTTCAACTTTATTTTTTATACCACAAGTGACAACGAAGCAGACGGGTCACCTGCTGGTAAGTGACTACCGTCGCCTATAGACACTAGCAATACCAAGGGGATTGCCAATGTGTTGAACACACCAACAGGTGCTTGGCGACAGATTTTCAACTTGAGGGTGGTAGCCAGCCAGTCGAGTACTACAAAGTACCCTACCACCGTGCTATGGTTTCCTCACGATGTTTTCCTTCCCCGAAAGCTCAAGCCCATTGTAGGATTCAAACCCACGACCTTCGCCGCGGTTTCCGACGTCACTACCACTGAGCTATCATCGCCTGAATACTGGGTAATGGAGCCGGTAGCGCCGGTAACCCCGGTCATGAAGTAGACGAAGACAGAAAAGTCCTTAAAGAGTTCAAACAACTTGTTTTGTAGGTAATAACTGGAATCCGAACTATAATATCCGGCAGTCGATATCACTACAGTACAGTACCGACCGGCCGCAGCGGTTTATGTAAATGCCTCATTTACATTTCAACCGACATTCTGCTAAACATTTATACAGGTGTAAGGTATGTAGTAGGACAAACTCAAGGGGGAGATAGGTGGGTGAGTCACCTGCCAAATATACAAAAATGACCTCAGTAAAATTGTCACCATTTTCGAGATATTAAAGTTAGTTCTAAAATTCAAAAATCAATACATAAAAATCTGAAATATCAAAATATCTCGAAAATGGTGAGCTTTTTACAAAGGTGATTTTAGTATATGTTGGTAGGTGAGCCAACCACCTACCTCCCCCTTAAGTTTGTGGTACCACTTACCGGACACCCTGTATACCAAATGCTTTATTGTTCGTTGTGTAATACCTCAAATTTGATGTTTCGGAGTATTTCCTTATTGGTTTACTTTGCATAATACTTGGGTTTGTTATATTGATGCAAATATAGTACTTAGGTACCTAATTACTTACCTATTTGGAATATATTGATATCCTGCCACTAAAATATACCTTGGTAACACCAGTTCAGATCAAAGCTTCACACACGGCAGTACAAGAGACATAAGTGAAACTTCATTATTACAGACAAGTGACCGCTAAACTGACGTCACACGCGAAGAAAGTGCCTCGTTTCATTGCTTCAATTCAATAGATACCGCACGGCCAGTCCACGACAAACAAGCGCGCGGCTCGCACGCTCGCGACATGGACGAACACGCGCTTTAGTCAATTAAGAAAAAAATATCAAAAAATCAAAATGTCATTTCGCAGATTACTTAGCGCGGTTCGTTCAGCGCGGGAAGCTCTAATTAGGGGTGCGCCAATGGCGGATGGATTATTGAAATCGTTGGTTTCGCTTATTGTTATATTTTGTATCGCGGTATCATCGCCGCCTTCGGCTTCAGCGAAGCCGTTCGCATTTAGTTTTCCCGCGGGATGGTCGCTGGCTGGGCTGGTCGGCAGTGTGGGGGCGAGGAGTGATGATGCAGAGAGGCGGGAGCCGGCAGCTGGAGTCAAGCCCTACACTGGTCGGAGAGTGAGCAACGATACCTTGAGGATGATCTACTATCACGACCAGACCGTGGCCATCGTGGAACTGGGGCCAGCGAAACTGCTGATCAATTGTGAACTCATCGAGACAATGTGAGTACTTCCTTATTATTCTTTCTCAAAGCGCGCCCTTTACTAGAAACAAAAATTAAGTTACTCCCAACATATTCATAAAATTCCTAGGGATTTGTGAGTAGTTGACTTGGGTATTTTCCAGTATGCTTAAAGAAAAGGGCGTAAAATAAGAGTTTAAAATTCCCTAGTATTGCAAAAGTTCATAGGCCCGAATAGGCCGTAGTGATCACTTACCTTCAGGTGGACCGTCTGATTCGTCTATCCCTGCAGACTTACAAAAAAGGATGGAGGACCTACCCATAAAATTTTGCATTTCTGGCCCCTGTTCTAATGAAGCTTATTTATCCAATTTGTAATCACGTAGAAGGTTACCACCAAAACCACTTAACCACATAGGAGTGATTAGTATAGAACGTATTTCCTCGAATTTAAAGCTTCAAATATTCAAGTAATTTTGCTGCCAAGTTACTTACCTTTATAAAGGCTTTTTAAATTGCTTGTCTAATTGGTCAATTTAGGAACCGTAGTTTTTTTAATTGATTAGATAACTATAAAGTAATTGTGTTCACAATTATCTCCACTTTACATTGAAGGAGTGAGCATAATAAAACCGAATATTCTATAAATAAAATTTCTACTGTTTTGGTCCACAAACATTTCCGAAATTTCAATCATTTTCCAAAAATTTGTCTGTTACGCGGCCGTCCTCCTTCAATCTTACCAGTTATCCCAGATGCAGAGCTGGAGGAAGTTGACTTTAGTTTAGACATCGTCCAGCTCTTCAAAGTTAGTCATTTAGGCCCTAAGAATCATATAACCGTACCTAGATGGAATATCTTTATTGATCTCAACTCAAACCAAAATGGTCGTTGCACTTTCAACCGCACAAAAGTCCTTTCGTAATAAAATATCAAGACAGCCACATGACGAATGTATCCGATACTCGAACGTAACTCTGCCGGAAGGTGTTAGATGATTCAGTCTGGGCTGGAAGGTTCCTTGATGGACATTTAATCATGAAATTGATATATCCCATCCATAACCTGTTTATTTTTGGGAAACATAATAGCTATCTTTATAAGTGACTAACTGTCCTCCGCGGTTCCACTCGTGTTCCCGTGGGATCTTATCATTTCCTGGGATAAAAATATCCTATGTTACTCAGGGATAATGTAGCTTTATAATGGTGAAAGATTTTTTTAAATCGGTCGTGTAGTTTTTCAGTTAAATCGTAACAAACAAATAAATAAAACAAGAAATTTAGATTGCTCTTACTGAGTTATGTAATTGTTAGAGGCATTTCTATTGTTTATAATTGACAATTCTTTAGTCTGCACTTTAATTTTTGATGGCGTTGGTCCCTAATATTCTTTGCTCAGTTACAAAGCTATCGTTAGTTAGTTTATTTTAGTTTTCCTAGTTTTGTGGCAGTTCTTTTAGTTTTGTGACATTATATAATTATCTTCATTGTTTTGGCTTGCTGTTGTTGCGTAACTTACGTTTCGTCGTAAATTAAAAATTTATTGACCATGTAGTTAATAGCACATTAAAAATACTAATTAAATATTGTCAAGATAATTGGCAGAATATGTGGTGAGTCATCATAAAGTAGAGTTCTAAAATTTACATCTAATCCAAATGTTTTAAAGAAAGGAAAGATAAATCTTTCCAATTCCTAGCCTCCTAAATTGATTCCAATTGCCTTACTAATCGTTCTAAGCGCTTACTTCGATATTGAATTCGATGAAGTTATTATAAGAACTGTGGTCTTATCAATGTATTTCTCAAGCTGGTCATCAGTTAAGGATCGCCAATGTTCTTGGGGTGAATAAAATCATTTATTTTGTTTTTTTTTTTATATTCGATAGGCTTGTGTTTGACCACAATCTCACCATGGTAAGTGATGATGTGGCCGAAGATGGTAAGCACACAAAGCCTAGATGGGAACTGGCTCTCAAGTGCAGCTGTCGGAACACACCGATAGGTGTTTGGCGACAGATTTTCAACTTGAGGGTGGTAGCCAGCCAGTCGGGTACTACAAAGTACCCTACCACCGTGCTATGGTTTCCTCACGATGTTTTCCTTCACCGAAAGCTCAAGCTCATTGTAGGATTCGAACCCACGACCTTCGCCGCGGCCACTAATAATAACTTTTTTATTATTAGGTAGTACTTACAATCGATCTGTGAATTATCGGGTCATTGTTTTCGACAGCCGTTCGATTGTCTTCCATTCGTTTCTATTCTACATATAGTTCACATCATTTATTCAGTTTAGACCCTGATAAAGCACTATGAACGTTACATGACTCGACCATCAGTTCGGAATAAAATCTTAAAATGAGAAGATCATCACGTTCCTCTATGCCAGCGATATCGTTCAGATATATAAGGGCCCATAGCCTGATTGGATGATTTTTTTTAACTCAATTTACTTTTTATAATATCAAAATGAAGGATGAATACGATACGTGTACTTGATTCGATAATTTCTATGAAACTAGACCGATGCGCGTCATATTCAATATGACCCAGAACCGACCACAGGTCATAGCTTCAATTTAAATCAATAAACCATTACATTTGCCTCTAGAACTCGTCCATTGGTCTCCAGGAATATTGATAAGGTTCCTCTGAGGACACAATGTAGATCACCAAAACTTATCACCATTATAGTTCTGAGATATGGGTAAATATACACTCGGAATTCATCTAAATTGTTTTTGCACTCTGTACTCCTACTTCATTTAAGATTAAGGTGATAGCTTACGTTAGTGTCCTCGGAGTTAGAAGGAATATCGTGAGGAAGCCATAGTAAGGTGATAGGGTTCTTTGAAGTACTCAGTCGTAGGCTGGCTGCATCACCCTCTAGTTGAAAGCCCCATCCAAATTATCCTCTAGTTGCTGCACCTAAGCCTGCGCTTCGAGTCTTGTTTACCTCTTTTGGCCTTCATCATAACTTCTTAAGATTGTGGTCCATCACATCATCAACAGTTTACATGTCATCTACAAAGGCACTTGCTTCTACTACAGCATTTACTCCTGTAAGATTGTTTTATGTATTTTTGTATTAGTTTAAGAATAAAATTGTTAAATATTTGAAAAAAAAAGCCAATATAGTCAGATGGTCCAAAAATATTTAAAAAATGTAGCCTTCTGAGTTTCTTGCCGGTTCTTCTCAGTTGAAGGCTGACTTCCGAACCGGTGGTTACTTCTGTAATTCGAGCTTCATAAGTGCCCTTCTAGGGCCTAAACTGAATAAATGGTTTTGACTTTGAACATTATTCCTATCAGTTTTTGGTGTTTATAATGCTCGACACGGGTTTTTATTGATTATTTAATTATGCGTAGTGTTCGTATAAAAGTCATTGTCATTTAGACAAACCTACATCATTCAAATGAGTGAACATCTGTTTAAAAACCACATATTTCATTAATGCTATTTAAATAAGTAATTCGTATGTAAGGTGACGTATGTGACTTCCTTAAGGTTTTACCATTAGAAGATATAAAACCTGTGCAGAATAACAATTTTGAAGATTATCGTTCAGACTTATGTCGAAAGAGTTTTACTTTGCACGGTGGTAGAGTTCTTTGTAGTACTCGACTGGATGACTACCACCCTTATGTTGAAAATTTGTCGCTATGCACCTATTGATGTGTTTCGGCGGTTGCACTTGAAAGCCCGTTGCCTTCAAGTCATTATAAGAGGTCGACAACACATTGGCAATCCCCCTGGAATTGTCAATTGTTTATCAAGTAATCCGCCTGCCTCTTATATAAAAATAAACTTAGTACCTATCTGCAGAGAGGTAAAATAATTTATTCAATGCAGTTTAACCAGTGAAATCAATATTTAGAACTAGTCCAGCGCCATACTGCAATGTACTTTAAAGTCTTTGTAATAATAAACTTATTCCAAGGCCGCGGCTAGCATCTTATCTATATACTAAAACTAAGCTCAGTGCGATGACCTGACTAAACTTAAATATTTTAGTGATTTGCTATTAGCTCCTCGTTCTATGGAAAAAACAGCTTTTAAAACATATTTATTTCTTGCAATATATAGAAAGGAGAGTTAGATCTCTCCTTTCGCAATCGATTTTCATCAAAATCGTCAGAAAAAATTCAGTAACGCATTGCAGTGTTTCACATTTCTTTTAGAAAAAAATATAGAATTTTGAAATAACCCGTTCTTAATTTCGTGTACAATTTTGAAGAGTTTCACAGGTTGCCGATAATAACCTGGAGGCTTATCTGATAGATATCGTTAATGTTGTCTCATTCTTTCGAAATTAATAAATTAAACTCAAACTCAAAACTCATTTATTCATGCCCTGATAAGGCACTTATGAACGTCACATTTGACTCTACCACCGGTTCGGAATGCACTTAAATTGAGAATACCTGCAAGAATAAGATGCCTTGTAAAAATAACAGGAATATTGAAACTGGCCTTAAATCTGGCAGTTAATTTTGTACCGAATCAAAGCGTAAAGTCTAAAAACATTTCACAACATGTTTATGAACAATGAAAGAAAGAAAGAAAGAAAATCATTTATTTTGGACTCACACAATCACAAATTACACACACATATACAAATATAGAAGACAATAATACAATACAGTCATACAATGTACTGTGTAGCTGTGTGAGGCCAAAAAGGCACCTATCTCAGCATTAAGCTGCGGCCGTAGGTACCGCAGCGCTGGTATTCTGATAGGGCCAATGGTGCCACGGACAGTCGCGGCACAGGCATCCAAATAATATTACAATAAAATTATAATTACATAATACATATAACATCAACAATGATAAACATGTTCAGTCTACAAGTTCACCATAACTCCATTTAGCATGAACATGGCCTTCAACTGTTGCCTAGCATGGGGCAACTATCATAGCAAACCAGTAATTAGTAGTCAAGAGCGCATGCTCGTCCGGCCTAGTGTGGCAAGGACTAGCCTAAATTATTTAGTGGCGACTTGGCGAGCTATTGTTGGCCTACCCTCAGGGTCTTTGGGCTCGCTTTGGTGCGTATGTGCCACACTTTCTATTTTGTTTTCTTTATATGCTGCAGGATTTGCTCCACTTCGCTGGCTTTCGTGATGGCATTTAACTTTTAAATGAAATGAAATTGTTTATTTATCCAAATAGGCCTTCACAGGCACTTATGAATAGTCAGACTCTAAATGCTCGGTTCGGAAGGTTGCTTTTGCAATTACTCTTTTCAAAAACAACTTACACCTATTACATTCAATAATTATTTATCTAGTCTCACTGACAATACTCGTACTTGCGTGTTATGGCGGCAAAAATAGTAATCTGTAGAATTTAATTATGACCGACTTAATAAACAACAAACTTTTTTGGGAGTAGTCGAGATTTTACGTGATTATAGATTTTCTTCTTGATGTGTCTTTTAATTCCGCCTTTGTAACAAACTTCGAAAAGTAGGGGACAGGCGACGGCGCAGACCTAAGGAACATTACCGTAAGGAGAGGTGTCGTAAGACGTTTTCTCGTATGAACACTTCGTGTCCTTTCAAAACTGTCCTTCTTCTTGGCTGGCACCGACTCCAAAAAGAACTGTTTATAAATATCAATAATTTTGTTGATTGTCCTTTAAGGCTCTTACTTTGAAATTAAAATATTATTCTTTACTTTTTAGTTTATGTTTGTACATAGGTATAGGTTACAGTTTTGAAGTCGGTTTTTGTTTTTTATTTTTAATCGAAGTTTGTTACAAAGGCAGAATTAAACTGTCCTTCTTGGCTGGCACCGAATCCAAAAAGAACTGTTTATAAATATCAATAATTTTGTTGATTGCCCTTTAAGGCTCTTACTTTGAAATTAAAATATTATTATTTTTTTAGTTTATGTTTGTACATAGGTACAGTTTTGAAGTCGGTTTTTGTTTTTTATTTTTAAAAATAATTTTATTTTTCAATTTTTAAAGTTTATTCCTTATTATATGTTGTCCTAGGCAAAACTAGTTTGTCCTGAAATCGTCTAACTCGAACTAGTCGGGCCGGTAAAATATAATATATGTATAACTAGCGGGCCCGGCAGACGTCGTCGTCCTGCCCTGAAATTGACACAAATCTTGGAACTCGATTGCAGTGCCACCTACCGGGTCCAATTGTATTTTAAAACCATCGAAGAACCCATTGAAGTATACACACAAAATTTCATCCAAATCCAAAAAGTCATGCTCAACGACTCAGTTTGATTCACTAAGGTTTATCAAACGAGATATATATTTTTTTGTTTTTTGTTGATTTTCTCAAAAAGTGGTGAATCAATTTCGATAAAATTTTAATGGGACCAAGAAGAAGCAGACTCTGAAGCATGATCTACCAAACAAAAAAAGAATCATCAAAATCTATTCATAATTGGCAGAGAAATCGCGTAACAAACATACAAAAAAAAAACATACAGTCGAATTGAGAACCTCCTCCTTTTTTGAAGTCGGTTAAAAAGTGGAAAAGTTTGTGCTGGAAGGAAGTTTGTCTTCAACACATTTTGTCATTAGGTACTTTTTATTCCAGGTAAATATTAGACTTTATCTCTTTGGAAATCGAGTGAAACTGCGGAATAGAAGCTAGGTAGTTTTATAAATAGAAATCTCAAAACAAAAATAAATGCAGTAACTGACGTACATCAATCAGATGTCAGACAAAAAATTATATATTTGTGTCATATTTAACTTAAGTTAGCCATAAGTTTTATTCATGTAGGTACCTTCACCTTGAACCTTTCAAAATAATAGAATATTGCAGTGCAGTACCTAATTCTAATAAGATTTTACAATGAAAATTGTTCAACATTTGAAAAAAAAAGCCAATATCCAAAAAAAGTCAGATGGTCCAAAAATATTTAAAAAATGTAACCTTGCTGAGTTTCTTGCCGGTTCTTCTCAGTTGAAGGCTGACTTCCGAACCGGTGGTAACTTCTGTAATTCGACCTTCATAAGTGCCCTTCTAGGGCCTAAACTGAATAAATGGTTATGACTTTGACTTTGAAATGTTTTTACTTTTTGCTCTGCCTTTACTTCCGGAACCATGAATCTTGTTCAAATCCTTACTAACTCCTTGCTATTCCGCATGAATTTTACAGACTGTATGCTGTTGTCTAAATTACGAGTAGCATAATGATGTTGTATCGATGAAACTAGAATGTAAATTGCTACTCTATCTTCTTGTGTTTAAACATGAGGATGGAGGATGCTTGGATGATTCCTATATCAACATAATACACATTATCGGATGAAACCTAGCTCTCTTTTTAAAATAATAAGTTCCATAGACTCAATAGTAAAAGAAGGTATGCATATCACATTAAAGCTTTCATTAAAGAGATGATAAAATCATGGTGAAGGTTGTCTCCAATCCTACAATGAGAATCCGACGCTGAAGGAAAATATCGTGATTAAACTACCTCGCAGTCTCTGAAGGATATCTGTCGCCAAGCACGTGAGATTCCTTCTACGCTTTGTCAAACTGTAATAATAAATTAAAAAACCCACGGGCATTATTTGACACGGGTAATCAATCATGTATTTCCGATATATGGTGTGTTTGCCACCACATGCCACATGACTCATCATTAAATAAATGATGACTTGCGTGCAGTTCAAGGTTTGAGGACTCCGAATCGATATTAGGTGTTGCAGTGGACAAGTTCTATGTCATTTAAATGATACTGTCAGGGACGTTTCTACTGGGAGCTTTGTTATATGTCAGTTGGTTTGCGTCTCCTACAATGACGCTCCTTTTCCCCTAATACCCCAAATTCCCGGTTGGTTCTTGAAACCACATTTTCATGAATGTCATAGATAGCCGATTGATTTCTCCAAAATATATTTTCCTTCACCGTAAGCTCAAGTTTTTGTAGTTTTCTATTCAATGACCTTTGTCATCATTATCAGATCAGTTGATAATTCACTTTTTTATGGTGAACTTAGCTTGTTTTACCATAGAATGAATCTGAAAGTAGACACACAACATTTTGATGGAATGCTGAAGACCTGTACGATTAATTTTAACTATCGATCCTGCGGTCTCAATTTCGCATACTGATGGTTAGTTTCTATCTCTAGTTAGTGCCTTCAAAATTTTACTGTTCTTCCCTTTTATACGTCATCTAGTTTCTTACCTCCGCTGTGTCAATATCCTGGGAAATTCTTCATATACATACGGCCGTCAGATCCCAAACTAAGAGTTTTAAACCGGATCGCTGATACGCGACGGTAGTCACTTACCATCAGGTGACCCGCCTGCTTTATTGTCACCTGTGGTAAAAAATATACCCATGACTTGTATCGAGATAGGTGTGTTAACCAACCACGCCAAGCGGCCATTAAAACCATCTGTACTGTTTCTGCGTAACTTGTTAATTTCTGAGTAGAGTATTAATTCCATATCGTTCGTGGAACCACGAAACAATAACAATGAGATTACGGGCTCGTTACAATACAAAGATGCGATATAATGATGGACAATGTCAAGATTAAGAGCGATTTTGCTGGTCCGGCTGGGGAGCGAACACGCAAGCCCGCTCCATTATAATTTGATAATGAAATAATAAACTGAATTGACAATGGTCGTTGCGTGCGCGCAAGTCGTGCAACACTCGTGCCGTGATTTTGCTGTTTATATAATGTGATGTCTTTATTGTTTTTACAATGCCGTTGTCTGTTGATATTTGTACTGATTGTGTTTATTTACAAGCTTATTATTACAACAATAAATTATCTGATTGATCATAACTATAATATGTTTGTGTATAAATAAAAATCTTTAATGCTGTATTTGTAGGGAATGAAAAATTGACTCAAAAATTGGGGTAACTTTGGGACTTTTAGTAAAAACTAGTAGATAAACGTGAACATTGGGGTATCTAACCACCATCACCATTTGAAGGGCCAGAGACTGCTGACAAGATACCTAAGTAGTCTACATTGGACGCCACAGGGCGTGGGTAAACTCTACCCAGGGTATAATAGGGATGATACAACTAGTGTAAGCATAAAACATCTTTATATACTCAAAAACAGCTAACACGTTGTAAAATTAATTTTATCATTTTTAATTACCAATTTAATAATCTATAATATAAAAATGAATCGCAAAATGTGTTGGTAAGCGCATAACTCAACAACGCCTGGACCAATTTGGCCAATTCTTTTTTTTAAATGTTCGTTGAAGTCCAAGGATGGTTTTTACGGCGAGAAAAATTCGTATAATTGCCGGGAAAACCCTAAAAACAGCCCTTTTCTTTTTCCCATACAAACCCCCAGCTGTCAAACATTTGACGTCAATCGAAACAAAACAAAGACGCGTTTTAGAGAAATAGAGCAGAACAAGGTCTGCCAGGACAGCTATAATAATAATATATTTAATCATCTCATCACAACACAACAGTAGGATTAACAAAAGAGAAAAAACAAGAAAAGAAAAGCAAAAATAAAATATTATCTTGTGTATAAAGAAAAATTAAATTAAATTAAATGTGTGTAGTGTACCTACTGTGTGTGTGAGAGTTGTTGATTTCATGTATAGGTAATGCTATGGCTCCTACACTAGGCTAAGCCTGTCCTGTAAATTTAACGACAAAGTCTCTTTATGGTGTATATTTATGACGTCACAACACAAGTATGTATTCAAAAATAGAAGTCTTTAGTAAGTATATTATATAATAAATGATCGATTATAAACATTTACTAAACATTCTAAGCATAAATTAAGAACTAGAATTTATCTAAGCACTCCATCATAATAATCATTGATCTGGATTCTCAATAGATATCTCCTTGTCCCCAACTAGACTATAAAGATAGATAAAACATCTAGAAGCTAATCTCTAGCAAGCCTCTAACTATATTCATACAGGCTGTCCCCACGTTTTCGAGGAAACCCTTTAGGAGTTGAATTTTCTGTCAACAAGTGGAGTTATATTTCGCTTTCATTCATATGTTACTATTCACCCGCGTTCCGTTCCCGTGGGATCTTTTAATTTTTCGGGTTAATATATACCCTATGACACTCACAAATAACGTTGCTTTCTATTGGTAAAAGAATTTTCAAAATCAGTTCAGTAGATTCAGAGTTTTTTTTTATTTTGGATAGGCTTGTGTTTGACTACAATCTCACTATGGTAAGTAATGATGTGGCCGAAGGTGGTAAGCACAAAAAGTCTAGATGGGAACTGGCTCTCAAGTGCAGCTGTCGGAACACACCGATAGGTGCTTGGCGACAGATTTTCAACTTGAGGGTGGTAGCCAGGCAGTCGGGTACTACAAAGTACCCTACCATCGTGCTATGGTTTCCTTACGATGTTTTCCTTCACCAAAAGCTCAAGCTCATTGTAGGATTCGAACCCACGACCTTCGCCGCGGTATTCGACGTCACTTACCACTGAGCTATCATCGCCTTAATTACCCCCTACAACCTCTCTTTATAATATTAGTAAAGATAGATTGTATAGAAGATTTAGATTTATTGGTCACACGAAGCATTATGATGCGATTCATACAATGCACAATAGCATATGAAATGAGACCCCAACGGTAAGGCAATTGTTAGGTCGTGATACTCTATGGTCAGCTACAGGTATCCGTCGAACTGTCTTAGTCGGTAGTGATTCATATCATGTCTTTTTGCGAAGCCTAGACCTAATTCATATCAGTTAAATATTGTTCACATACGGCCATATGATCTCAGACTAATAAAAGATAACTGATGCAATGTTTTAATGTGTTCGGTATGTTTTTTTATTTATATTTATTTTGGCAACAGACAGTCATACATAATAATAGATACATGAAGAAATAGATACAATAGATACGTTGTACGAAAAACTTAAGGATAGATGGGCGAGTGGTGTTATTCGGAATTTATTACTTTTTACATTTGTTTTTATCGCTAAATAATCTTGAATATTTGTGTTATCAGATGCAAAACACCATTTAAAAGTCACAACTTTTTTTTTATGTTACTAGTGAAAACGAGGCAGGCGGTTCACCTAATGGTAAGTGACTACCGTCGCCTATAGACATTAGCAATACCAGGTGGATTGCCAATGTGTTGTACACCATATTACAATGCCTTAAGGGCAAGGGCAACTGGCTCTCAAGTGCAACTGCCGGAACACACCAACAGGTGCTTGGCGACAGATTTTCAACATGAAGGTGGTAGCCAGCCAGTCGAGTACCACATAGTACCCTACCACCGTGCTAAATATTATTATATTATTATACATTTACTCATATAATGCTTACTTAGTAGGTAATTTAATTGGGTAAAACATGAAAACCTGGCACGCGGCGGAATATAGGCATTGTAATAAGGTGTACAACACATTGGCAATCCCGCTGATAGTTTTAATTGCCTGAAACATTTGACAACATAAATATAAAATCAACAAAAAGATAATTTTTTAGGGTTCCGTACCCAAAGGGTAAAAACGGGACCTTATTACTAAGACTTCGCTGTCTGTCCGTCTGTCTATCACCAGGCTGTATCTCAAGAACCGCGATAGCTAGACAGTCGAAATTTTCACAGATGATGTATTTCTGTTGCCGCTATAACAACAAACACTAAAAACAAAATAAAATAAATTTAAGGGCTCCCATACTTACAACAAACGCGCCTTTTTTGCCGTTTTTGTGGAACCCTTCGTGCGCGAGTCCGACTCGCATTTGTCCGGTTTTTATTCCACTGTATTTGCTTTCCAAAAGGTCCCCAAATGGTGCTTTGCGGCCCCGACCTGCCCTAAGACGGCCTTATCAACCACTACTGTAGTCAATTTTATCTTTATGCGTTTCAGACCATGTGTATTCAGTTCCACTTGCTCTAGAGAGCTCTTTGCATTATTTTCTGTAATTGCTCCAAGACATGTGGGCAATACAAAACAGCCCAAGCTGTGTAAACTCGATTATCGCATGCTCGCTAATAGAAACTATCGGACGTGCACTTTCTCATCCGGTGAAGGCCTGTGCTCCAATTCTTGGTGATGTCGACCCGTGGTGCTACCAGATGTGGGCAACGTTACAGCATCATTACCACCTTAGACCCTGGAACCGTAATTCATAGATGATGAGTTCTCTTTCTCTTTTTAAATAAATATCCTGGGATATTCTTCACACACGGCGTACTATTTTTTTTAATACATACTTAAATACAGACTCAAGACAAAAAGACATGTTGCACACATATGTCTGTCCTGGATGAGAATCGAACGCATGACCAGGCGTGATTGCCTAACCGACCCATCAAATGAACAAAGTTATCTGATTCTGATTTTAATAAAATTTATTTGGACAATCAAAATCAAAGTCAAAAATCATTTATTCAGTTTAGGCCCTGGTAAGGCACTTATGAACGTTACAATTGACTCTACCACCGGTTCGGAATACACTCATTAATCTACAACAAAACCTTGAAATAATCTGCACAAATTCATAAAGTCCTGTTTTGGAAGTCTACTTTCTCTTGATGTTACAGTTAGTTTTCGTTTGACAAAGATTTTTATCTTGCTTTAAACTTTTATGCAATTTCTACACTAATTTGGGCATATCGTCATTACTGTATTGCCCATTCTCGTTTCCCCTTTTTGGTAGGGGAGGCGAATAGGGGATTTCGGGATTTACTCGAGCGCGTCAGATTAACATAAGGGGGCAACCTTGCACCTTGTGAAGTACTCTCACCAAATCTGAGCCTTCTATGTAGTGTCGAACGCCTAGGGTAGCCCGTCAGATTAGTAAAAAAAAATCGATGGTTTGAAATACTCGAGCGCGTCAGATTAAGGTAAGGTAAGTTAGTTACATGCAAAATAGTGTACATTTCAATAATCTGACAAATTGGGCGTGACGAAAGAAAATTGGAGACTCGCAAAGTTGCAAAAAAAAAACGTCACCTGGATTTTCTCGAGCGCGATTGGTTTTTTTTTTATTTTGAAGGAAATTAGTCACGAATCACGGAAATATCTTAATCTGCCGATTTGCACAAGCCGAAGTGGCTAAAATCATTATTAAGTGTATAGTCCAGGAATATTATGAGTTTCACCTCAGAATGAGAAATAGTCAGCTATTAACTTGTATAAACCTTTATTTTGACACCCTAAAACTTGTCTCAAAAGCTACTTATCTTAGGGTGCCCGCGACTACTGATTGTTCAAGGTCAAAGGTCAAAAAATCATTTATTGCAAATATCTCGTTTCCTATGGGTTTTTTGGTATATGTATTCATAATAAATATTGTAGAAGGTTAAATTCTCTACAACTTTTGTACAAACATTTTTTCGATATCTTGAACCATTTTCGAGATTTCGATATTTTTTACATATTTTTTTTTTCAAACCGTCAGATTAAGGAAATCCCTCAACATAATTGTCAGATTATGGGTCAGTACAACAAGGCCATCAAGAAGAACCGCCTGTATAAAAAACTGACGCGCTCGAGTAAATCAAGGTCACGATTTTTTTTTGCATTTTCAAAAATCGGCCCTGACTGATGGTCGCGTCCAAATCGTCAGTCTTTAAAATAGGAGCTACTGGAGGGTTCACTTAACATCCCTTATCAATGTCTGACGCGCTCGAGTAAATTTTTTTTTAAAATATTTTCGACCCCTTCGTACGGCCACCCCCACCACGCAAAACGGCAGATTATTATTTTTCCGTTATCAGACGCGACTACCCTATTAATATCTGACGCGCTCGAGTATTTCTTGGTGACTGTTTTTTTTTACATTTTTGAAACCCTGTAGACGCTCCCCCCACCGCTGAAGGGGAAAATATCACATAACCTTTTTTTCTTTATTCCACCTAATCTTCAAATTCCAGTAGGTCCCAAAGACGCTCGAGTAACTACAAATTTAGCATCAATGCCTCCCCTACCATTTGTTCTAAATGACCCAGAAACCGGTGATTTCTAATACTCGTGCTGATAAGTACTTCAGTTCCTATTTCCCTATTCGTAGTCGTTCTAGAAGTGTCAAGGCGTGTCTAGCCTGGGGGCCTGGGGGACAGGGGGGACAGGGGAGGTCCTAGAGGGGGCGCGACAGTATCGTCACTGATTGGATCATTGAGCAATTTGCCGCATCGGAATCCGAAGGTGTCATGCTATAACGCTGCATTACCTGTTAGAGGTAATTGAATTGCTGGTTCTTTTTTTTTAAATTCTGGATAGGCTTGTGTTTGACTACAAACTCACTATGGTAAGTGATGATGTGGCCGAAGGTGGTAAGCACACAAAGCCTAGATGGGAACTGGCTCTCAAGTGCAACTGTCGGAACACACCGATAGGTGCTTGGCGACAAATTTTCAACTTGAGGGTGGTAGCCAGCCATTCGGGTACTACAAAGTACCCTACCACCGTGCTATGGTTTCCTCACGATGTTTTCCTTCACCGAAAGCTCAAGCTCATTGTAGGATTCGAACCCACGACCTTCGCCGCGGTATTCGACGTCACTTACCTACCACTGAGCTATCATCGCCTTGAATGATAGAGGATGTCTAACAGACATTAAAGTGGAGTTTATAGAAAACGACCCTGAAAACGAGCAATTATATTATAGCAATGAATAGAAAAATAATTTCCAATTGGTAATTTTAAAAATCAATTCAAAAATAAATGGTAATGGTTCTTTATTGCATGTGTAATGATAAATTGTGCTCTCGCGATGTAACCATTCGATGACGATGGTGGTGGCAGACAACGAGACACGTGAGTACATCTCGGTACAGACACGCAGACAAACAAATCACTATAAAGAATAATTTTATTTCATTTATCGGGCATGCGACATCTAACACGGCATTGCTGTTTTCTATAAACTCGCTTTACGCCAAGATTCACCCTCGTTCTCAAGGGAATTAAAATAAAATATAGCCCAAGATATTATAAACAGTATTTTTGAGTAGATATATCTATTAAAAACAATCATACAAAGAAAACAAATATAGATTTTTATTTTTTATTATTTTATTATACAATAAATCAAATCTTTTCTCTTGATGATATCATAGCTTAGATTCTTAGCTTTATGGCTTACGAAACAGTGGCAGAGTAGAAATTACAAAACAAATAACGAAATGCTGTACGTCTAAGTATTTGAAGAGGTACGTTGCTGAACATAGAGGAGGATTTAGTTTAAAATGTTTCAAAGACACGATGTGAACAAACTAAAAAAAAAACCGATCAATGATATGTTTAGGATGTGATATACCTATATCTAAAAACCAACAAGGCTGCTTTTTACGAAGCTGATTTCGTACTAGCCAAATATCCAAAGATACCGAACTCATAATCGTATTAGGTTCTAAAAAGATAGCAACACAGGCTCGTGTAGTAAGAGTTTACCGTAGTCTAGCCGCTTGTAACTCATAGCGATCCTGTTGAATCTCTTCAACCTTCTTGAAGAACCCTATGAATGAAACGAAATGTTTATTAATCCAAATAATAAAACATCAAAGTTTCAAACGCTTCACCAAAATCCTATATAAAATTAAAATTCTTTTGTACGTCAAACAATGATTTTTAAAAAAACCTTCAAACGCCAAACATGGACTGAATTTAATATTGCTAATGCTGACCCTAGATAGATGTGGTTCGAGTCATCCAAATTGTGTAACATAGAAATCTAGCCCAAGGATACCAACTAGCGCTGAACGAGACCGGTGTAGCTTCACATTAATCTCCATGTTGATTTAGCTGTTAGATCTGCTACTGGTTTTGCTAGGATTATTAACTGTTAGTAGGTATTCTTTTATAAACGACTCCGATTTTCATTAACACCCTCAATATTTCTGTAAATTATTGTTTTTATGACCTTTACCCATATCTACTCCTAGTTTATATCATACATATTTAAAATATTCCATTTTGAAAACTTAACGATCTATTGACCTTATACACAGAACTTTCAATGTCCAATTACAGTTACTGCAATTTCGTATATACAAAGGATGTTTTGGTTAGTAAAAGTTTCTAATCTCGTGATCTGTATCAATTAAAATACCCTGTGTGAATGTGAGAATTGTCACACGTTATGACGCACGTTGTTCACCTACTATAAGATATCTTACACCAAACGGGCTATTACCTGGAAATACGTCCGCGTGGAATTCGCTTATATCTTAGCGCAGAGTAGAATAGAAAAACGTTTATTCAGCTCAAGACAGGAAATGACATAAAATTTTAATTACAACATTACACTTGTTATATCTAAAGAGCTGAAAAGGTCTCCCACTCAGCATAATGTCGCAACAGAAGGTACCAACCCTATGTCTTGCTCTGGAGTGGAATCTGTGCAAGACTACTTTTGATCTTTAAAATGCAAAAACCGTGAGCGGAAGAATTTTTTAAATAAGTATAATGGATTGTTTAGAGAACCCAGAACCCAAAGGAAACGTCTAAATGTGACGACACGCTTAACGACATTGGATAGGATATGTTGAAACGTAATGCTTGTGGACGTTGAGCAATTAATGAAGTAGTAGACGAACCGTCAAAATTCGAAGGATGCTCAATCCTACTTCCTACTAATATTATATATGTGAAAGTTTGAATGTGATGTTCGTTCCCCAATCACGCAAAAACGGCTGAACGGATTTTCATGAAACTTGGCACACAGGTAGATCATATCCTGAAATAAAACATAGGATAATTTTTATCCCGGTAAAAGATAAGATCCCTCGGGGACGCAGGTGAAACCGCTGCGCGAAAAACTAGTACAAAAGTCAAGTATTGAGACGATATACAAATAATTGAATTTAAATTTTGAATCAACGACGTATTGTTCATTTTCAAACAACACTAGCAAAACTGTTGAATTCATTATGATAAATCACTCCCAGTCCCACATTATATCCTTCTGATGTGCCATTACAATTCATTAAAGCGTAAATTCCTTTGGACTGGATTTGGGCAGTGAGATCGGTTGGAACGGGCTTTCTTTTGTTATAGACATACTCATGGCACTTTCTGAAACGACCTATCCGTCAAAACGTGGTGAAGTAAACAGAGCTCAGTTAAATATATAATCTGTGGTTCCATGAGTTGCAAGTGTGACAGTTGATTGTGGAGAAACTAACGAGGTATAGAAAGCGGCGAGGTGCGAATATGGTACCGAGAGACTTGCGCGAGCGCATTGTTCGTGGATATTTGTCTTAGATAGAGCCCTTGGCTTGATTTTTAGCATTCTAGTTAATTATCCTTGATCTAAATCAATGCAACAAAGCTGATTTGATTTGCTACATTGATTTGTTAAACATCTAAAATATTACTACGCTAGTACTCAGCTCAGCATAGTTAGAGACTTTTTCCAGACCTATAACAAAGTACCCAACATATTAAATATCCGTAAAAGATTAGAAGAGATTAGAATTTTTATATGTTAGTTTGTAATGGATTAATTTAAAAAATACTTAATCGATTTTATAATTCTTTCACGTGTATAGAAAGCTACATTATCAGAGAGTAACATGGAATATATTTTATTTTGTTTCCCTCGGGAATGCGGGTGAAACTGCGGGTGGAAAGGTATAAAATACTTTTACATAAATACCTGTAGCGACATCTATCTACACATAGATATAGTTCGCACGACTCCTAGATAGATGGCGCTCCAATAACCTACATCGCGCTTACGAAGTTTTCCATGCAATCTGCATATATACAAGATTCCAACATCAACAGTTGGACCGCGGTCCCCAGGCACGATGACCTAGCCTGGCGGAAGATCTTCCCTTTTCAATGGAGGAGTCTAACACCTCGCTCCTCCATATTGGTGACCCCGACGTGATTGGAATGTCAGCAGTATGCAGTATCACTTCCCAGCACTCCACACCAGGTCACAGCAGCAGTCACACAGCAAGCCAGCTTTCGCCTTCTTCAGGTCCAACGCAGCCGACTCACCGCGCTTCCTGGTCCTGCAAGGCTCATCGCTCAGTCTCGACTCACTGTAGACTACGAGCAGCACTGGCACTTGCAAGCTACATTAGCACGACGCAGTAATATCGACCTCTGGTCTTGGAGGAGAGTGATGTAGCGACATCTATCTACACATAGATATAGTTCGCACGACTCCGAGATAGATGGCGCTCCAATAACCTACATCGCGCTTACGAAGTTTTCCATGCGATCTGCATATATACAAGATTCCAACATCACAAGTTGGACCGCGGTCCCCAGGCACGATGACCTAGCCTGGCGGAAGATCTTCCCTTTTCAATGGAGGAGTCTAACACCTCACTCCTCCATATACCTATTACCTACCGATAATATATTAAGCAAGTGACTACTAAAAATTTAAAGAAAACCCCGTCACAAAAAAACTTTCCTACTTTAACTTCATAAGCTTCTTTCTTTCGTGCTGCTTAGGCTCTACATTCATTATTCTCTATTCAGACAGGCTATATTTTTCGTGTGGTATATTGCGAATAATGGTATTATCGCGATTCCTTGGCGTAAATACAGGCTTGGGTCAGATACTAGATTATATCGTTCCTGGATTCTTACATGGCGAGCCAAGGGTTTGCAACCTAACAGGCGTTTTCGTTTTTGTGATTTGTTTAAATAACTTACATAACAAATGACGACAATGAAATAACTGTGAGTAACACACCAAAAACCAGTTTAATTGTTACTAAATCATAGATTGGTTCAAAACAGTATGCACACTCACTGTCGGCGGCCTTGTAATTGATTTTAAACTTGTAACGTTCGTGCAAACTTCAAGGAAAACGTTCAAATATGAAGAAAAAATATCTACGGAAGTAATGGGTATTGTAGACGGTATTTTGTTACTCCTATCAAACGCCCGCGTTTAGTTTTTCTTTACCTTTTTCGTCCATTTCATCAATGAGTTTTGGGTGAAATTACGGATACGTTCAACAAGTGAAAGACGCTCTACTAATAACCGGTTCTTGATGAATGTCGTCACACTTTGCTGGTTATGTAGATATTATTTCGTAACTAGTGTCAAAAGCGATCTGAATTGAACTTAATGGAACGACATTAATTAAAAAAAAAGTTACGAGAGTTCCAGATAATTTACGTCGTACGTACAATCCAACATTTCGTCAATAAGATAATTTGAAGAATCGTAAGATAGGTACACCAACAAAGACGTTTAGAGAAACTGACTGGTTAATCTTATCATTGGAAGACTTTTATAACTAGCTTTCTAATTTAGTAATGGTTAGGCTGTAAACTGTAGCATGTATATATCTTGACGAACAAATCCAAAGCGTATTCATGTATGAATGTTGAAGCTACAGTAATTGCTACACAAAGTTTAATGGAAAGTATAGCTTTAAAAAATACAGTAAAGTATATTCTTGAATATTTTAACTAATTTAGTAAACTTTTTTGACTGTAAGCTTTCCTAATTTATTCTTTAAATACTTTCTCTGCTGTTTTAGTACTATATTATATCTTTATAGTCTCATAAGGTTCAACAAAATAACTGATATCTATACAGTAAGTTTCATATTTTTATTTTTCACACTCCTCTTGCTCAACAAGACCGTCATTGTGGCATACCAGAGCGAAGAAAAAATAGCAATTCTTCCTTTAGGGGAAAAAGTTTTCTTTTTTTAATTTTTGTGTGTCAAATGACAATGAGCCTACAAAAACGAAAAAGTCTTTAGTCATAAGTAGAATAATCATGAATAAAGACTCGACTTATTACTGTTTCATAAAAAAAGAACTTCATTTTAATTTTGAAAATGGTACAAAAATCGGCGATCTCTGGTAGAATGCATGCAATGTGTTGCGGCTACAGAAGAAACAAAAAAAAGACATTATAAACTACATATTTCATATTGTATTGGATTGTTTTATTTTCTCGCAATCGTAGTGAAAAGTATAGTGTAACACACGGCGCTAAAACCCATTAAAACTCGGTTTCTATTTACCTCGTATATAATGGGTCATTTTAGCTCCTTGTATAACAATCTACTATAGATATTGTGGTGATTAATTAAGTGAGTACGTAACAAAAGAAAACTGCCGCATCCATCACCAATGAAACTTGTTCAGTTTCATTGGTAAATATAAGTGCATTTATAAAATGAAAGGCTTCAATAAGGCTAAGCTTCGTAAGGAACACGTAACTATGTGCTATCGATAATTTTATGCTAATATATGCGTCTGCAACCTACTGAACTGAATGCTTAGATCTTTATTGAATTATAGCTGTAGACTTGGAAAAGCTAGATCCGAAATTTTGATTGTTAAGTTCTGGTCTATATAATTATTCATTTATACAATCTAGGTTAACTTTGAATAGCGTCTAGTATTGCCAAAATAAAGAAGACATTATTGGCCAAATTAACGTCTTTTTTCTGGTGATGCAGGGGGCTCTTGCAAGAGCCAGAGCAATAAATTGCTTGAATAGGTACAGAAATACATTAAATAAGTGATATGAATTGTAATAAATAAGTGATAGTTTCACCAAAAAACATCAGAGAATCTCCTAAATTCAAGTAGGATTATATGAATTCTGTTATGCTGCTAGAGTTGCCTTGAGCTTCAGGTCTGTTGAACAGGTTACATAATGACACTAGGTTTTATGAACACGTTACTCCATATTCCTTCCAATTACACATGGTTCCAGCTACAATCCCACGTCTCCAAGTTTGATCTACCTATTAGTTTCTAGCATCATTCGAAATACCTTTTCTTTCTCTTCTGTAGTCGAAGCTTGTTTCCATCCCACAAGACTGACAAGCCGGCATGCGGATCACCTGATGGTAATTGGCTACCGTCGTCTATGGACATTAATAATACGGGGGGGAAACCACAGCACGGTGGTAGGGTACTTTGTAGTACTCGATTGGCTGGCTACCACCCTCTAGTTGAAAATCTGTCGCCAAGCACCTGTTGGTGTGTTCCGGCAGTTGCACTTGAGAGCCAGTTGCCTTTAAGGCATTGTAATAAGGTGTACAACACATTGGCAATCGCTTTGGTATTGCTAATGTCTATAGTTGACGGTAGTCACTTACCACCACGTGGCCCGTCAGCTTCGTTGTCACTTGTGGTATTAAAAAAGGTACTACGAAGTACTTTACCACCGTGCATATTTCGGTGTCGTTCTAAATTCTAGCTCCAGATAATCTTAACATTATTTAAACCTAAGTCTACAAGCTCTCAGCATCAAGTCGCTTGGCAGATCGCACCGGTCTGACTAACAAATGTACAATGGCGGTTGATTACATGAATGGGTAACAATGCCACTAACTGATATGTCCGATCGGTGGGTGAGTCGGTGAGATGCCAAGGAACTACAGCGGTGTGATGTGAGTTTCACGAGTTGCTTTCAAGGTTTTTATAGACGTTATATAGGGTATTTCAAATCAGAAAGGAGGAAACGCGTCACTTGGTAATTATAGAATTTCGAAACCATGTTAAATCCCTTTTCATGCGTAAGTAGGTTAGGTACCAAACTTAAGTTTTTTTTTACATGAGTTTGATCATACTTATATCAACTTCGGTTTCACCCGCGTTCCTTATTTGAATCGGATTTCGTTCACAATTTTCTGGGTTTTAATTTATTTGCGCAGAGCCCTATTTTTTCTTAAATAAAAGTAACCTAAATTACTTCTCATAACATCAGTTATCTGCCATTGAAAATCGCTCCAGCCGTTTCGGAGATAAATGATGTTATACAGAAATTATTTCAAAAGAACTCTAATTAAAACTTTTCTTAGAATAGTAACAGAACTTTCCAAAAACCGGTTAATTACGGAAGGGTCGCAGCCCGCAGGCGCATCGGTGCATCGCACACAGCCGAGTCCTAGAAGCCTACTCACGGGCGAGGTGAAAGCGCAGTGACTTTGTAAGGTCGCCGACCGGATCTTACGCAACCAGACCGTTTAACTTTACGTTTTATTATAGATGAGTCATACAACATAATGTCCGTTATATGCAGATTAATTGCGGTTCCTATTAAAATGGTGATACGTATGTGTTTAGAAAATATACTTAGACGAAACTATATGAACGGTAAAAACCGTTTGTGCAGAATAACCAGTTTTTTTAGAAAACCGGGTAAATAAGTAGAGCAAGGAAACAGTTTGGAGATATTCAAAATGCGGTCTAACACTTAAACCTGTGTTTGACGACAATCTCTCCTAAAAGATACTCTAGGTAATATAGTTTAAATTACTATTTGTATAGATACCTACTTATTTAAGGTCAACAACACATTGGCAATCCTCCTGGAATTGCTAATTTTTATCGGTGACGGTAGTCACTTACCATCAGGTACACTGCCTACTTGCTTTTCAGACTTATAGTGGGTATAGAAAAAAGATAATACATATATCTACAATGCTTTTTATTTCTGGTATAAAGGTTATTAGATAATAGTTCACTCTGCCGACCTTCGTTGAAACTATTAAACCATTTGGTAATTTCAATCGTAATGTAATACCTTAGAGCTTAAATTACTTTAATAATTACTTCCTTGAAACTAAAAGGAACTGGTGATTGCATATTTCATGACCCCTCCTGCCCGGGCTGCTTCTAGGTCGACTAGAGATATTTTTTGTAAAAAATAGGCTGTATTTCGGTTACAAAAGTCTTGGCTAGTCATCGACTATAAGAGACATCGGCAAGAAACTCATGCCGGTTCTTCTCAGTTGAACGCTGACTTCCGAACCGGTGGTAACTTCTGTAATTCGACCTTCATAAGTGCCCTTCTAGGGCCTAAACTGAATAATGGTTTCGACTTTGACTTTGACTTTTGTTTTTTTATAATTTCCAGTGATGAAGAGGACACGAACCGCCTCCTCCGGCAGCTGAGCCGCATCAACCGTCCCCTCGGCGTCACCTTCCCGCAAATGATCAAACTGATGGGACAATGCCAGCAGGTAACATCACACCTCAACAATCAGGTATTAACCAAGCGTTTCTACAACTTTATCCGGCTCGAAGGACCATGTGAGGCTCGAATGCTAGCATCTCTTTGTAAAGTTCTCGGCTTTCTCTCAGATATTAATAAAATCGATAAAATATAGATAGCTTTTCGAGACCATTATTATTAGCTACAATAGCACGAAATATTCGTATTGTTACAATTGGATTGCTCACGCGATTTTGAACTTTAGCATTGTTTTTATGAATTTGTTTTTCTGAAATGGCATAGGAGAATAGAAAAACTTACCTATGTAGGTACTTTATAGCAGGATTCAGAATTCCTCCAATACTCATAAACATACCTACATTAAAGAAGAGAGTAGGTACTACCTATACAAATGACGAAAAGTTTTAAATAATATCGTGAATATAATTTCACTTAGGATGCTAAATGAAAGAAATAATGTGTTTGTAATGAAACCTTGTATAGATTATTATGTATTTATGCCACATAAATGCTATAGACGATACTAAATACACACAAGCTATAGACTATACTAAATACACAAATGCTATAGACGATACTAAATACACAAAAGCTATAGACGATACTAAATACACAAATGCTATAGACTATACTAAATACACAAAAGCTATAGACGATACTAAATACACAAAAGCTATAGACTATACTAAATACACAAAAGCTATAGACGCTCCGGTTGATATAAGGAATAACCGCTACCATAGTAACTTGTCTGTAGTTCAAAAATTTTAAGCCACTCCATCGAGTTTTTTTTATTTTTGCGGACACAAACAATAAACATTACTACGTAAAAAGTTGAGTTTTTAATGCATCGGCATTATAGTTTACATGTATTGCTGTGACATGACATACAGACATGACTAAACTATAAAGATTATAGGTTTTAGGACTACCTGGTAATTAAATCATATCTGAAGAATGAAGCGACGAAATATAATAAATGATCAAACGAACTTCCCCGATGTGAAGTTCGATCATTATTATATGAGTCGCTTCATTCGAAGATATGATCACCCTCCCTCCCTGAGGTTCCCTATATATATAAATGAAAGTTTTGTACAAGGTACTCTAAAAAATTAGTAAATGTCAAGACGGTGGACTAGGGAAGGGTAAGCCGGTAATACGTTTTAGTTAGTTTATAATTTTAAATCTTTAAAAATCGTGCGATGTTGCATTTAGTACCTATAGGCAATCAAATAATCACCATAATATTATAGTAATGACACGATTGTCATTAGTTATTTAGAAAACAACCCTAATCTATTTAGCTATATAGTGATTCGTGTTCATAATATTTTTTTATCGTCACGTCTAAAAGCAATGACATGCGAAGTCCGTATCTATCGTTGTTATATAGAATATATGATCATACATTTATAATAGGTACCTATAGCTTATTGATTTATTGATCAACAGGAGTGGAAGGGTAGACATTGAAAATAATTGATTTTAGCGTAGTAACGTATTGAACTGAAAGGTCTGATTGGTAATTTTGTCATATATGTATATTAAAATTAAATCGCTTATTCAGTATTGGCATTAGGAGGTATTTAATGATGTTAACATCTAGATAGGATCCAAGTTTCTTTAAAGTCAATACAGCTTGATAAACAGCGGAGAAAACTCACTGAAAAATTGCATGACATTAAAACATAAATTATAAATTACCAAGAATAACGTGACCGTATTCTAAAAGCAATACATTCGTTATACAGGAATGCCCATTTATCGCAAGTAGACTCCATAACTATTATGTAATACCTACGGATTATAAAACCCACATGGACTACAGATTGTGCATTTATTATCCGATCCAACCTTGTGATTTACAAGAAATAAACCCAACCCATTGCTTTGGCATAAGGGTATCTTAACCCAAATACCTAATCGTAACGCAATTCCCTCCACCTCCATGATCGGGAGACGTGCGCGTTACTTACTCGGGGCTCTTTCACGCGTGCCTACACATCCTTTTCCTCCAGAAATCGTATATTAGATTTAGAGGTGTGGAGGCCCTGGGGCAATAAAGCAGTGCCAACAATTATTATACTCGTACAAATAAGACGAAATGTATTTTTCTTGCAAGTGTTTTAATATTTTATTGCAAGATAAATCTTCTTAATCCTCAAGATACATTTAATTATTTGTGATATTTATATGTATATGGTATTTATGTGGGGGCCCTTTCTTGTAGTAGCCCCGGGAAGGTGCCCTGTTTGCCCTCCCTTAAATCCGGCCCTGCTCCCTAGTAGGTACCTCCAAGAACATCTAGGTATGTATTTTTAAATGATAGGATGGTCGCGTTGTCGATTAGGGGTCGTTCAATGACGTGGTATACCCTCGGGGCTATTTTAACTGAGCCATCTACGAATCTATTTTCCCAATTGTAGTTGAAATTTGTTTCGGAGAGCCCCGAATAGCCCATCAGGCCTAATAATCCTACTAATATTATAAATGAAATGAAAGTTTGGATGTTTGTTGCTCAATCACGCAAAAACGGCTGAACGGAATTTAATGAAACTTGTCTTATAGGTAAATCATATCCTGGAATAAAAAATAGAATACTCTTTATCCCTGGAAAAGATCCTGAATAAGATACAGAATAATGGAATCCTCTCTGAAACTGCTTAGTAGTTCCCTTGTTGTCCCCAGGTGGAAGGTACAGAGTCGTCCCCAGAGGGCGGTGGCTCGACAGAGTGGAGGGGGAAACCGGGGGCTGATGCTGGTGCAGGGGCGGGGGAAGGAGAGGCGCGGGCGCGGCTAGATGCGGGTGGAGCCCACGCGGGGCTGCTCGGGGGCAGCCCCCTCACGCTGCTACAGGGGATTATTCCGGGTGAGTGTTGAAGTTAGAAATATGAGAGATAGACACGTGAGAAGAGACCCAATAAGACTGATTGTAGGAAGATAGATGTAGAATACCACAAAATGTTTAGTGGTTAGAAAACATGGGAGAAACAAAAGTGAAGATTATATTTGACGCAAATGTTATCCATTAGATATAATTATAATAGGCATGTTGTCTATCTGTGTTGTCTATATAAAAAAAAAAAACAAATAACAAGTGTGCCTACAATTTCCAATTAAACAATAAAGAAATCTTTTTTTTAGTGGACATTTAGGTATGACGTCACAAGCCAGTATTTGACATTTAATTAAAAGAAGCTGATTTGTTATGCTTCAACATCCTAATTATGAAACTATAAAAACATCATAATATCCTAAATTAGCAGTATAAAACTATATGATTCATTCAATTTGTAACTCGCTTTTCAATAACTTCATGGTAACCAATGATGTTCAGGTACAAAATGGTGCGGCACTGGCGACATAGCGGCGGACTACCACGACCTCGGCGCCGACCGCCGCCTCGACCGCTGCTGCCGCACTCACGACCTCTGCCCAACCAAAGTGCGAGCCTTCTCCAAACGATACAACCTTACCAACAACTCTCTGTACAGCAAGTCTCACTGCACCTGCGACGACATGCTCTTCGACTGCCTCAAATCGACCAACACGTCCGCCTCAACCCTAATGGGCCACATCTACTTCAACTTAGTCCAAGTACCCTGCCTAGAGGATATATCCACCGGGCGACAGTTCCGGGGCGCCAAATTGGGCTTCTAACGCCATCTACCGGCGGATAGTAGAATCATTTTCAGCGCCATCTAGTAGTGAATGTATTGCACAGATTATATATAATATTTATGCTATAAAATTGTATTAGAGCCGTCACTTGTAAATAATTGTTTAATTAAATATCTATTGTTATTAAAATAGAGATCAAGCTGTGATACGTCTGTGCCTTTATGTACTAAAAGTTCTCGGAGCAGAATGGTCATGCTCTGAGGGAGTATTATTATTGTACGTTAGACGATGGCGCTAACTTGTGGGGCGATGTGTGTTTTTACATAGTTTCTAAGATATTTATTTACTTTTTACACGCTCATGTCATGTCACTATACAAAGTTTCAATTAACATTATTGTAACACGGAGTAGTAAAGACAAATGTGTTAAGCAATATAGACAAATAAATGTGAATTAGTTATACCAAATAAAACTATTTATTTTAACAAGACATTAAATACATGTTTTATTTCACCGAGTACCTATGATAAACCATATTAACAATTTTAGATACTTTTCTAAAGCCTGTCAAATACCCTATTGACATTGAGAACGATCTACAAATATTTACCTTAGACTATTAACTTTATTACTGAAAATTTGCTAGAGTGAATATATTTGTGAATAGGAGCGACTTTCAGAATATCCTAGCTGGTAAATCTCTCATTTGGAGGCAACAGGTAAATTACTTAGTAAAATATAAAAATATTAGTAGTAGGTATATATTTAGATACAGTATTCGTATTCTGTTTCATAGTCAACATGATATCCACGGATAATTGAAATATAGGAATATAAGTCGATGAATATAAGTCGATGAATATAGGTGATATCGCTAAGGCATGATTTATCGATGGCATAGATAGAACAATAGAATTCGATACTTTTATCTGCGCTTTTCGAATGACCGTCTCACCGTATCTGTGCAATAGAAGACAGGATTTTATGGCGGGAACTTATGAAGTGTCGTTGCGTTTTTGTTTTAATTTCATTAAAATCGTGTATTTTGAGTTTTATTGAATACTATCGGTGGTGTCTTGTCCAATAAAGATCAATCTAAGTGCACCAGTGAAGTTAAATGAAATCGTGTATCGTGTCTTTTCAAGTTGTCCCAAAAAGTCCTTGAAAAGTTTTAGTGGAGTGGCCACCAATTTCACTAAAACCTGACTGGACTTGTACGGATGAGGACTAGACTTTACTGTGAATGTGATATGATATCTTTGAGTATTTAACCACCCCTTAAATACTCAGAGTATGATATGCATAACTATAACATAAAGAAGAATATCAAAAATAACACAGGCTGATAGTTTTGTAACTAAAGCCTATTAATTAACTATAAAAAAATGGGTACGTCAAAGTTCTCTTGGTAGTTTGTGGTCAAATTGGGAATGTCAATTCAACTTATTTTTCGTGATAGCACTTTTTCGTTTTTTTAATATAAATTTATTGGTTTCTCAGTGCTAAATATTGTTGTGATAATGCAAATTATTCGAAGACTAACTTTATAATACCAGTGCAAAAAGTTCAAGGGCACCAGGGCAACATGTCTAGCGATGCTTCAGAAGGGCCGAAAGGTGTGTTATTTTCCCCGAAAATTTGTTTAATTTAGGTCTATCATGTGTCTTGGAGGAGCTGAGTAGTATTTCTGTTTCAAGTGGAGGACGTGGGAGATCGCAATGACCCATCCCCGGACAACGCGAGGCGGGGATTGGAGGAAGAGTTTAACGTCCAGCGAGCGAAAATGAAAGAGTTATTCTTGCAGAAAGAAGGTTTGTAAGGACCTCTAGAGAGGTGCAGGCCTGGAGAATAACACGTAGGCTTTAGGCTGACTCACGTTCGGTTATATTCTTGTTTGTGTATGTTGTGTAAAATGTCTAGTTGTTTGTGTATGTATTTTGGATTGTCATGTCATTTTTCAACTAATTGAGACACTTGCTCCATTTGTATTTGTGCATGCCATCTGTAACATAGCTAACATTAACATTGGCTGGCATATTATACATCTTTTCTCCCTTATTTTTTTATCTTCACTAACAAAATATATTAATTCTCAGGATAAAGAGGTATTCTGATTATATCAGTGTATATTTTGGTCATTATAAACATATGTATAATCTTTTTCATAAAATAACATTAGTAATTAAGAAAGTACAACAAAAGATTTGCACAATATATTTCAGTTTTACAATGAATGCATACATGAATTTTATCTGGTTGAATGAAAACCACAAAAGATGTCCTAATATGCCAGACAACAATGGAGTTTAACAACCTATAGTTTGTTTATCTCTTTGACTACTAGATAAATAAATGTATCTATGTAAATATTTATGTTGTACTATGATAGCAGATTTTGTCTTGTAGTTTCAATTTTGTTTCAGATGTAGGTAGTGGTTTTTCTTGGGAAATAGAAAATATGTATGATTTTTCTTTTTGTTAGAAAATTTAACTTAATTATATATAAAAATTTCCTGTGTGTTATATTTTTTTCTATTTGTAATGAAAACAGTTATGTATAATAAGATGTTATTGTATATAGAAATGGTTAATAAAAGAACTGTGGCATGTAACCATACTACAGGAGTTCACTACATCTACTCTGATATTATTAAGGGGTTAAGTTTGTATGTTTGGATGTATGAGGTAATCTCCAATACTACTACTTTATCTAATAGGAATCTACATGAAGCCTGAGTGATCTGACTACTTTTGGGTAAAATTGGGCAGAAGATAATATAATTATTATAAAAACATTACTTGTATTTCAATAACTCTTTCAAATACATTGTTGGACTTTTTTGGATATATTTACCAGCTGTGAAGCTAAAACTATTTAAACAACTGTATTTACAAAAAATGTTACAATATAGAGAGATATTTATGCACAAACCTAGATGGCGCTGTCAACAAGTAAAGTTTGGCTGCAATAAAATGTACCATTTAAAAGTTTATGCAATATTTATCATCTTTATGTAGGTATATAATTCTTCTGTTTGTGTGTAACTGAACTCTTACTAAATGGCTAGATGGATTTTGATGAGATTTTGTGTGTGGATCAAATTGATTCAATATGGACTGACCCGGTAGATGGCTCTGTTGGCATCGATCATTTTCAGGCAGGACAAAGTCTGGTAGCTTGTAGTTATATATATATAAATAGACAACTCTCGCTATCTCCATTAATACAGAATATTATGAAAAAATCTGTATACATATTTCGTCAATGTGTTGGCAGACAGTCAAATGGTCCACTTAATCTATCTGTCGTTACGTTTATCTTGTACACTTACAGAGGACATGCGGAAGATGATCCAGGACAAGGAACAGCTGGAGTCTGAGGTGATGGGACTGCATGCTGAGCTGCAGCAGCTACAGAACCTCTGCGAGAACCAGAAGTCAGAAATACAGAGCTTGCAGCTTTTAGTTAATGGTGAGTGAATATTGAACAAATATTGGAAGTCAAATAATAAGACAATAATAAGAAAAAATAATAATAATCATTTAGCTTTTTGGGGTATTATTCCATTATTTGTTTTGTTTTGAATTTGTATACAAGTGTGGCTTACTTCGCCAAATTTACGTAGGTTTTTGGAACGAAGTTCCTTATCGCGCGTTGTGAAAGGGGGCTAGACGGAAAAAAATCTTACGAAAAAGTGTCGGTGACACCGCTATGCGGCGTGCGCATGTTTCTCTGTCTGTCTCTCTCTCTCTCTCTCTCTCTTATAGAAAGCAAGCCAGATATTTTCATTTCTATTTATATACATATATATAAATAGAAATGGTTTTTTTTTTGCCATATATTTATATATATACTCTCTCGATCAAAAATGGATCTCTCTACTCGAGATGGATCAAAAATCATTATATTATTATGAATATGTAAAGAAAAACCTTTGAAGTTTGTAGCTATTGATGAGTTTTTAGAGTTATCAACAAAAAAAGGAACCACTTTTTTTCCTTAAACATGTATGCTCGATTTTTGACCACTACGCAAACACTTGTATTTAAACTTACTTAAGAAATAGCTTACTTAATTAAATTAAGTGTTACATGTTTCAAAACTTAATAGAAACATGAACTTTATCACTTGTAAATAAACTTTGAATCTTATTATAAAACAGCATGGTTCACTTTTCCATGCTATTCATAAACTTCACATTGCCTACAATATAATTACAGAGAGCTAATGTCCCTTTTAAATACTAGCACCATTATCAATACTATTTAATGAACCTTTATCATCTCATTAAAATTGAAATGTTTATCATAAAAATCACTTTTCCCCATCAGTTTGTGATGTCATGTTGTACAATAGTGTTGCATTTCGTGCTTTATTAGTTGTGAATGTTTGACTAATGCTACCGTTTTGTATAGGATGGGGTACCTCAGGTTAGTTTATTTAAATAGTATACTAGCTTTCCGCAGTTTCACCCCCCATTTTAAATAAAATATAGCCCATGTTACTAGGCTTATCTTTTGCCGGGATAAAACGTATCCTATGTTTTAGACCAGGATATGATATACCTAAGTTCCAAGTTTCATCAAAATCAGTTCAGTTATTGTGTGATAGAGTTACAATCATCTAAATACATATATAATATTAGTAGAATGATATTAGTGAGAAAAATATGTTGAAACTGAATGTAATGTCTATATTGTAGAACAATGGTTTAAGTTTAGAGTCGAGATTAAATCCGTTTGAAGTTGGAACCTCGCCTCACCTCAGCTCTTGGCAATTCTCCTGGTTGGTATTTGAAGATGTTACTCTTTCACGCATAAACCACCCAGCGGATTTTGGTGAAACTTGGCACACAATTAATGCAAATGAAGATAAAAAGCGCGGGTGAAACTTCGGGGGAAAACTAGTCTATTGTAAAGACTTACAAAAGATTAAAATTATACAAATATGGGTCTAAAGTTATCAAAAAAAGAAAATCATTTATTGACAACAGACTTTACAATAGCGTTTTTTTTTATGTCACTATTGACAACGAGGCAGGCGGTTCACCTGATGTTAAGTGACTACCGTCGCCTATAGACATTAGCAATACCACGGGGACTGCCAACGTGTTGTACACCTTATTACAATGCCTTAAGAGCAAGGGCAACTGGCGGAACACACCAACAGGTGCTTGGCGACAGATTTTGTGGGTGGTAGCCAGCCAGTCGAGTACCACATAGTACCCTACCACCGTGCTGTGGTTTCCTCGCGATGTTTTCCTTCACCGAAAGCTCAAGCTCATTGTAGGATTCGATCCCACGACCTTCGCCGCGGTATCCGACGTCACTTACCACTGAGCTATCATCGCCTCATTAAACAACTTTACTATTAATCTTAAATGTGCCAACGTGAAACCAAAAGGGCAGCCACTCAGCATTCAGTTGCGTCGGTCAAAAATAACTGACGCAAAGCTGATATTCCTTAGAACCTTCCATCGATGTATGGGTGATGCTATGGCCATATTACAAGATAAACTATCTATTTTATTATCATTAAAGATGAAATAATAATGACGATGTTAACAGAAACAGTGGAGGTGTCGTCATCAGGCACGGAGGAAGTGAGGCGTCTCCGAGCCAGGAACATGGAGCTGGAACAACTCCTGAACCAGTTGCGACAACACCAGCAGCACCAAGTACGATACATATTTTTATTTTTGATTCTGGATAAGCTTGTGTTTGACCATAATCTCACCATGGTACTTAAGTGATGATGTGACCGAAAGCGGTAAGCACACAAAGCTTAGGAGGAAACTGGCTCTCAAGTGCAACTGACGGAACACACCGATAGGTGCTTGGCGACAGACTTTCAACTTGAGGGTGGTAGCCAGCCAGTCGAGTACCACATAGTACCCTACCACCGTGCTATGGTTTCCTCACGATGTTTTCCTTCACCGAAAGCTTAAGCTTGTAATGAAACGAGTGAATGCGGAACAAAGACTGCCGTTTATTGATCCAAGTAGGTAGCTACACACATTCGTAGTTTTCTATTTACCCACATTTATTGATATTATACAACAAAGCTCATTGTAGGATTCGAACCCACGACCATCGCCGTGGTGTCCGGCGTCACTACCACTGAGCTACCATCGCCATGAATTAGCTATAATCGCTATTTAGGGATTAAAGAGAGGACTCCGTTCAGTACTGGACTGGCTGGCTACCACCCTCAAATGTAAAGGCCAAGCACCTATCGGTGTGTTTCGACAGTTTCACTTGAGAGCTAGTTTCTTCCTTTGCTTTTTGTGCTGACCTAACCACCTACATCATCACTTACCATGGCGAGATTGCGAGACAAGCTAAAATGAATCATTTGATAAAACAAGATTGTTTATTGGTCCCATCCACTCGAGTTGATGTATATTTTATGTAGTTATGTGCTTTATTGTTGTTGAAATAAAGACCATAATTAAAGTGAAACAATACTAGAAAATCTTAAGTAGAAACTAGAAAAAAAAAAAAAATTCAGAAGCTAAAAGAAAATATTTTCTCTCCATTAGTTTGGCCCTGCATTGTAATTTATGTCCATAAACTATCAGTTACTTTGAATATATAAAAGCGTCGCATGCGCACCTTATCTACGGCGGAAGCAATAAACCGTAGTGCACACAGTTTTTTATATTAGGAACTCAAAATCCACCTTGAAGTTAAAATTATTATACTTCTTTTATTTTCGAGTCAAGTTTGGCGTTCCACTAAAACTATTTTATAGTAAATTTTTGACAACCTGAAAAGTCACGGTACACGCTTTCATTTCACTTCTTTGGTGACATATTTTATTGGTCGAAACGCCACTGATTTTAATGGCCATAAAATCAAATGTTTTAGATTAGCTAGAGTTAAAAAGTCATTTCTTGGGAATATTGGACAAAAATATAAAAAAAAAAAAGTTTACTTGCTGAGTTTCTTGCCGGTGGTATCTTCTGTAATTCGACCTTCATAAGTGCCCTTAAAGGGCCTAAACTGAATAAATGGTTTTGACCTTGACAAGTTCCAATCAAAAAGTCAGATTATCGAATTATTGCCAAAAAAAAGTTTGTTTCCAGTTGTGAATTCCCGCAGTCTGTTATCAGCCTAACGCGATGTTATCACAAACACTAATGAACACATTACCATAACACCACGGAAACATTTAACCTCATAATGTTACTACGTTAAGTGTTGTAAGTGCGTGCACCATTGCCTGACATTGTTCTAAAAAAAGCAAAAAAACACGATTATTTAAGCGAGGTTTCGAAAAAAAGAGTTTACCTACTCCGGAAATACATGATAATTTTTGTTTTGTTCTGGATAAGCTTGTGTTGACCACAATCTCACCATGGTAAGTGATGATGTGGCCGAAGGTGGTAAGCACACAAAGCCTTGATGGGAACTGGCTCTTAAGTGCAGCTGTCGGAACACACCAATAGGGGCTTGGCGACAGATTTTCAACTTGAGGGTGGTAGCCAGCCAGTCGGGTACTACAAAGTACCCTACCACCGTGCTATGATTTCCTCACGATGTTTTCCTTCACCGAAAGCTCATTGTAGGATTCGAACCCACGACCTTCGTCACGGTATCCGACGCCTCTGTGTCTTTCTTTAGTTATGTAAAAACAAAGATGGTTATTACTTTTCAGTGTTCCTTTAAAACAAAACTGTAACCCAAATTAGACCGTGGTAAGGTTTATGGACGTTAAGGATTTAGGTTATTTTTAAACCCCGACGAAAAGAAAGGTGACATCTTGTATACCATATTCAAACAAATAAATGTATTTGTATACTTAAGTTCTCTACACGAATATTATAAAAAGGTTAACTTTGTCAGTTGGGATGTAGGAGGTAATCTCCGAAACTAAAGATCCGATCAAATTCTTTCACTACTAGAAAGCTATCTCGGAATTTTTTTCTTCTTCCTTTAGATGTTTCTCGAGAAAACGGGCGAAACCGAGGCGCGGATGCTACTGCAAAAATTCGAATTTGTCCGTTACATAAAATATTAATCAATTGTATTGTTTGTTATGTTATATTGTTACGTAGAAGCCATACGTGTTTGTAGAAAACCGGTTTCCATGTATAATTCATTAGTCACGTCACTATATGTTATGGATATACTAATATTAATAACATTCGTTCATTTAAAATTCAAATGAGCCCGTTTGAGACACAGTTCAATGACATCTGTAACAGTAAAGTGATTACGCTCTCAAAAGTTTATCGGAAAGTAATTGTTGCGTATAATTTTTTTTTTTATACCACAAGTGACAACGAAGCTGACGGGTCACCTGGTGGTAAGTGACTACCGTCGCCTATAGACACTAGCAATACCAAGGGGATTGCCAATGTGTTGTACACCTTATTACAATGCCTTAAAGGCAACTGGCTCTCAAGTGCAACTGCCGGAACACACCAACAGGTGCTTGGCGACAGATTTTCAACTTGAGGGTGGTAGCCAGCCAGTCGAGTACTACAAAGTACCCTACCACCGTGCTATGGTTTCCTCACGATGTTTTCCTTCACCGAAAGCTCAAGCCCAATGTAGTATTCGAACCCACGACCTTCGCCGCGGTATCCGACATCACTACCACTGAGCTATCATCGCCTTAAAATGAGACAGAATTCAGATTCAGTTGTGTTGTTGACGGTAGCCTGGAAGACCGGTGTTTTACTTTAGTTTTTCTGTATAAGCCCTCTTTATAGGGCCTAAAATTACTTTGCATTTGATTTCGTTGCAACCTGTTAGTTGTTTGACAGTTGCATAAGAATAATGCTCACTGATTTTAAAATCTAAAATGATTTTTGACGATTACCTACGTATTTTGACGTGATAACGTCTTAATGTCATGGCAAAGCATGGCAATGAGTTGCTCCTCTTAAACCATATTATACAATGTATCCATTATTATAAGTATTTAAAAGAGAAAAGAGGGACTATTGTAAAAAAAAAACGGGGAGTTTGTTTCGCCGTTTCTTCTCCTGACAGGTCTTTATTTGGAAATGGTGGTAACAGTAACAATAGCATTAAAAACTAGCAATAAGACGTTCAATAAGTGTCCTAAAATTGAATAAAACATTTTGAGTTTTTTTTTTCTTATAAATCGATGAACGCCTGCATCATGCTCGAAAAAGTGTCACGTTCCGGTGCAAGCGAGAGCGCGTAACAAGCGATGGAGAGGCACGATCGGCCTAAGCGTTCGGCTTGTGACGCATCTATCTCTCTTCCTTATGACGTTATCGTAAAATTATCGTCCGTAAACCGACTTTACAGACAACCAATATTTTTTTGTAATATGCGTTACATTCAATATTATGTAGATATGTAATATATTATGTCTCGTGATACTGCTTTAGCTAATACATACTGTGACAGCGCAACATTTCTAAGAAAAAACAAAGACACAAGCGGGAATTCACAAGAGTTTTGTATATTATAAAGCTCAGAAATGTACTCCAGCTCTATGCTTGAGGAAAACACTGTTTATAAGGAAAACTTTTAATGACAATTATATTTTAGTTCGAGTGGTATAGTGAAGTGTTTGTTTTGTGAAAATGAATGAGAATATAGAGGAGCCTTTATTGAGAGCGATGTTGAAACCTCTTGCGATGTGGCAGGAGGTATCCCTGGCGCCCGCCACGTTCGTGCGCTCGCTCGCGCGCAAGCTGCAGGTGGGCCCCGACGTAGAAACAGACCAGCCCATCAAAAAGGTATGCTACTAACCTATACTATAAGAGCGAAAATCGTTTGCTACGTTTTCTTCTGAACCCGATGATCTTTGAATCTCTTTATCTTATGAACTAGTTTTCCGCCCAGCGGTTTCACCCGTGTTCCCGAGGGATCTTATCTTTTCCCAGGATAAAACCCTATGTCCTTCTCCAAGGTTCCATCTATCTATATACCAAATTTCATCTAAATCGGTTCAGCGGTTAAAGCGTGAAGAGGTAACAGACAGACAGACACACTTTCGTATTTATAATATTAGTATGGATTTGAAAGTATGGATGTAATGTTTGTTACTCTCACGCAAAAACTACTAATTGGATTTTGATGAAACTTGGCACACATCTACGTCATATCCTGAAATAAAATATAAGATACTTTTAATTCCGGGCAAAGATGTAAAATTTGGGAAAATGTATGTATGTTTGTTAGTCAATCACGTCGAAATCACTAAAGTAAACATGAGATACTTTTATACCGATAATGCTGTATCCCACAACAGCGCAGACAAAACCGCGGGGCTGTAACTAGTATATTACTATTATTTGTTATTAAAAATATTGGGACTGTGTGATGTCTCAAGCGCTAAATCTCCAGTTATCAAATACCTATGTTCAGTCATAATTACATTTTATAGATTACTATTTTTGCCGCCATAACACGCAAATATTGTCAGTGAGACTAGATAAATAATTATTGAATGTGTAAGTTGTTTTTGAAAAGAGTAATTGCTTTGTTTATTGCCGGCTCTTCTCAGCAAAAGCAACCTTCCGAACCGAGCACTTAGAGTGTGACTATTCATAAGTGCCTGTGAAGGCTTATATGGATGAATAAACATTTAATTACATGTATTACACAGCAAAATATAGAAGACAGCGAACTATTAAGATCTATAATACAACCGATGGAAATGGAGATCACAGCTTTAAAGAACAAACTAAGAGACACGGATGGACAGTTACAGGATGCATTGGTATGTATTACTTTTTTTTTAATAACAAAAGTGACAATGAGTGAGTGACTACCGTCGTCTATAGAAATTATCAAAATCCGGGGCTTTGCCAATGTGTTGTACACCTTATTACAATGCCTTAAAGACAACAAGGGGCTACAATTCACGGCATCGTATTTTATTTGCATGTTTCTTCTTCTCTTATCACTTACAAAGGAATAGCAATAGAATACTTCAAAGATTTTTTGCTTTAGAAAGGCACAGACTTGAGATAACTTGATCCTATTATTTAAGTCTTCAAGATTAAAAAAATTGAATCTAAATTCTTGATTCAACATGTAATGTTCATCTTAACTAATATCATAAAGAGATAAGATTAGATTTTATATATGTTTGTATATAATGGTTAAACTCGAAAAATATTTAACCGATTTTAAAAATTATAGGATATATTTTAATTAAATTAAGGTTCCCTCGGAAACGCGGGTGAAACCGTGGGGCAGAATACAATCTGGCAATGCAATGGTTAGTTCTATGATTCAAAATAACCTTATTGCAAAGCATTAAGGTTCTGTTTTCTATGGCAGATAAATAAACGTCAAAATCATCATGCTTTATAGATGCACTAAAGTATCACCATCTTTGTTGTTTGCAGAAATCGAAGACAGTACCTGTGACAGACTCGCCTAGTATAGCGAGCGCTTCTGGCGGAGATAGCCAAAAGGAATCAGGTCTGATTATGTTGTATTTTTTATAAATATGTGTTTTAATGACTTCAGAAAAAAATTATTAATTAAAATATTTATACTCAAATAAGCAAGATTTAGAGAAAGACCGAAGAAGGTATGGATGGACTGCGTGAAAGGTGTGATTGCCGAACCGATGTTAACTTCTGTAGCTCGACCTTCATAAGTGCACTTCTAGGGCCTAAACTGAATAAATGATTTGGGCTTTGAGTTAACTGGTTTCCATAGTACAAGCTCTGATCGGATGATTTGTGAAGAATGTCCCAGGATGTTTATTTATTTTTGTAATGTTAGTGACGGAGGCGAGTCGGCAGTGCGACATGTGTGCCAACTATGAGAAGCAGCTCGTCTCCGAACAAGGGAAGGCAGACGCAGCCAGGGACCGCGCCACACAACTGGACCTTGCACTTAAACAGGTACACATATAACGGCAACTAACTAAGGCTATTCGGGACATAAACGACAAAATAAGACAATTCATAATAACACTATTTCAGTTATATGACAACCCCGATGTCCCCTGAACATCGGCCCTTTCAATACTTGTCCCTATCTATCTGTCGGAAAGATATTTCGAAGCGATGTAGCTCAGTGGAAGTAATGTCTATTGCCGAGTCGACGATTGTAGGTTCGAATGCTACAATAACCTTGAGATTTCGGTGAAAGAAAACATCGAAAGGAAAACATAACACGGTGTGGTAAGGTAAATTCTTCTGGCTTGAAAATTAGTCGTCTTCCAGGCATAGTAAAAGGGCAAAGGCGCCTGCATGCTTGTCAAACTTTTCTATCCCCAAGTATTACGTAAAAAGAAATTTAAGTAATTTTTAATTCTCCCTTCTCTTTGTCAGCAAAAGTAAACAAAACTGTTACCGCTTCCCGACATAAACACCATTCAGATCCGCTATCCCCTCATGTCATCAAAAATAAGCTCAGCAAAGACCCCTCATTTCTGGTGCTTACGTAATAATACTTAATGGTGCTTTGTAGTAACCCGCTAGTTAGCTACCACTTGCAAGATCTTTGGTGCACTGTTGCCTGCTAAGAGACTTGATCCTTAAAGATATGTATCGTAGGCGACAGAGGAGCTGGAAGGCGTCCGGTCCCTCCACGACGAGACGGTGGTGTCGTGGCACGCGTCCCGGTCGGAGAGCGCTCTGCAAATAGAAGAGCTGCGGTTGTGTGTGGAACAAGCTCGGCGGCAGGTGGTCGAGGCGGTCAGTGGCGCCGAGCTCGCCTCGCAGCGCGCGCTGCACCAGGTCACCGTGCTCACCGTCGACAGGGAGATGCTGCAGAAGAAACTCGACACGTGAGTTTATATGGAGGTACCTCCACCGGACCTGGACTACCATCCTAATATAATTGAAGAGACAAATATCGAAATTTCATTTTTTTTTGTTTTTGTAAAACACTAATAGAAACAGATAGTCCATTAGTTAGGGACTTTTTTTTAAAACATTGTGCGTTCGGTGTTTTTTTGCCATCAGCAATAGAGAGGAGACATCTGTATACTGTATGATATACAATACAAAATACTACACTACTAAAACTGTATATAAAATAACTCCTTTAAAGTTCTAAGTTATCTATACACGACATAACCCTTTTTTCTTACGTGACTATTTCTGCCAGTTCATTAAGCCGCGTAAAAGATCTTCGTTCCAAAAATGTTGCCTTGCTGAGTTTCTGACCGGTTATTCTCAGTTGTTGTGCTTTTTTTTACAGTTTAGAAAGAGACAACGATATGCTAATCGGTCAGTATACAAAGAAAGCAGCTGAGATGCAAAACGAAATCATCGACCTACCCGATAATATTGAAGTAAGTTTTTTTTTTTGTTATGTCACAAGTGACAACGAGTCAGGCGGGTCACCTGATGGTAAGTGATAATCGTCGCCTATAGACATTGGCAATACCAGGGGATTGCTAATGTGTTGTACACCTTATTACAATGCCTTAAAGGCGAACTGGCTCTCAAGTGCAATTGCCGGAACATACCAACAGGTGCTTGGCGACAGATTTTCAACTTGAGGGTGGTAGCCAGCCAGTCGAGTACTACAAAGTACCCTACCACCGTGCTAAAGTAAGTATTTGATATCACAAATATCTTCATAAAATTTACTCATCCCACTATTATTATAAACGTGGAAGGATGGATGCTTGCAACTCTTTCACGCAAAAACGGCTGAACGGATTTTGATGAAACTTGGGACACAGGTAGATCACATCCTGGAATAACACATAGGATACTTTTTATCCTGGAAAAGGATAAGATCCCACGGGAACGCGAGTGAAACCGCGGGAGACAGGTAGTTGGAAATATTTTTAATCATCATTTGATTAATATATTATCTCTTTCTTTATATAAATACTGTACTGGAACCCTTTCTGCTAATTCCATGTATCCAAGACCCATTCTCAATCAAAAATACTGATATATCCTGCATGCATATACTTTCAGGAACTCCAAGAGCAAACGCTTCTTCTCCGTGAGCAGCTAATATTCTGTGAGATAGGACGCGAGGAGGCGGCCGACAGCGAGCGCTCGCTGAGGAACCAACTCCTGGAGCAGGGCGCGCTGTTCCACCGGCAGGAGGCTGAACTGGCCGCACTCAGGAACCAGCTCAAGGACTCCAGGTACTGACGCTACACTACACAAAGGGCATTCTCTTGTGGGAAGCCTAATCATAAAATCAAAATTAAAAATTCATTTATTCCGGCCCTGGAAAGGCACTTTGAACGTTAGAATTAACTCTACCACCGGTTCGCGGAATACACTTAAACTGAGAAGACTCCGGTAACTCAGCAAGGCTATTTTTTTCAGCAGTAGATGATAGTCTCAAGATGGTATGTACTAACTTAAAAAAAAAGCTACTGCTTTGTCAAAACTAGATGAATTAATAATTTTCCATCCTATTTAATATTATATGTATAATAATAATAATATTTTTTATAAAATTAGTAGGATGTGAAAGTTTGAATGGATTGATGGCTGTTTGTTACTCATTCACGCTAAAACGGCAGAACGGATTTTGATGAAACTTGGCACACAGTTAGATCATATCCTGGGATAACACATAGGATACTTTTTATCCCGGGAAAGGATAAGATCCCTAGTTTTATGGTATCTCATTCAATGTGTGTTGCAGGGAACAGGTAGACCTGCTGCAGACGGAGCGGGAACAGATGAAGGAGCTGGGCGACAAGCTGCGACACTCCAACGACATGATCGAACAACTCCTCGAAGACAAGGTATTCATTGTACACACAGACAGGTGTCCTTCGAGCAGTGGGACCTACTAGGGAAACTAGTATAGGTACATTTTTTATTCAAAGCAATAATGGTTGAATAAATTTGAAATATGGATAGATGATACCTGTATAAAAAAAGTATACTTTTACCTCAGAATAACTTAAGATCGATAGCTATGTTTCCTTGGTAATGTATTAGAGAAAGTCGTGTTTTTTAATGCTTTTTTCTCTGATTAATGTAGAAACGACTCCAAGGCGAGGTGATGGAGGTGCGGTCCCGGGTGCTGGTGCTGCAGCAGGAGCTCGACAATAGTGAGAAGGTGCAACAAGACTTCGTGAGGCTCTCGCAGTCCCTACAGGTACAAATTCTATTCGAAATCTTATTCATCGGAATTTTATTCATCATCAGTTTTTGGACAGTGAATGTCAAACTCAAAACCTTATTCAGTTTAGGCCCTAATCGCTACAGAAGTTAACAACACTATATTTTATTCCAAGATATGATCTACCTGTGTGCCAAGTTTCATCAAAATCCGATTTGTATTTTTTTTTCGTGAAAGTGTAACAAACATCGTCATTTCCCGCCATCGAGCGCGACATTCGATCCCCCCACTCTGCATCTTGCTTTGCTACCTGTAGCGATCGCCGAACAGTCCGCGTAATGGTGTCTATGGTCCCTCAGACCTCCACCTTAAAAAAAAAGCCGTTGGGGCAGTCGCAGTCGCTACGGTGCACTTTTTGTATTCCACTAATGACTTATCCTTGACACTTAGTATAGTTTTGTGTAAACGAATGAATTATCATTCTTCTACCTACCCTCACATTCGTACTTATGCAACATGTGCAGATTCAACTGCAGCGCATCCGAGAGGCAGACACGGAGGTGCGGTGGCAGCATGAAGATGACGTCACTCAGTGTCCCTCCTGCCACGCGCACCTTAACAATACCAAGAAAAAGGTACGTTTTGTCTTATCATCAATTGTCATGTTATTTTATAATTAGGTCTTTACCTAAGTAATTGCCGTTTACTATATTTTTGATGCATAAAAAATAGGAACGATGCCTATGTTCAAGAAAAAAATGCCTAACAACACTCGAAGGTAGGTAGGAAGGAAGGACTGATTTTTACTTACCAATTTAACGACAAAGAGTAGGTCTTTTGATGGTGTATACATATTTATGACATGACAAGTATGTATTTCATACAAAACTCCATATAAAACACTGTTAAATATGTAAATTATATTAACATTTTTCATACTGCTCAGGTGGCAGTTATTGTAGCCTTATAGAGGCTTGTAAGACTATTGGACGTGTAGTCGATGTCGTGGAACGAATATAAGACAATGTTGTGTGTGTATGTATTCAGGTTCACTGTCGGCATTGCGGACGTATATTCTGCGCGTCGTGTGTCTGCCACGCGGTGGCGAGCGGCCCCCGGGGAGTCCCCGCGCGCGTGTGTGCCGTCTGCCGCACCCTGCTGCAGCCCCACTCCAAGCCCTACTTCAGCACCGACCCGCCACACTCCCCGGACTAGCGCTCACAATACTCACAACTAATCTTTTCAAAGACAAACCCGTTCCTTTAATGTGCGAGTTCGTAGCTGACTGTAGACAGCAGCAGCAGGCGATGTAACGTCGCGACATGGATTCGAACCCAACTGCAGATGGTTGCAGCCAAAGACTATTACGCACGAAAACTTAGTATTTTGTCGCCTATGTTGTGTCCAAGTGTTAGACCTGTGTGCACGCTAAATATCAACCACCGCATAGTTCAAGATAAAATTGTGGTTTGGTAAACTGACACAAGGAAGTGTCGCGCGTTGATGTCTTTTGGAAAAGTGTCGCTCTTTCATTAGACAATTCTAATGCTTCCATCTCTTTTCATCGCGCGTTCATCCCGCGTCCCCCGGGCTATAAGCTCTCTAGTGGTATATACTCTTTGGTTGCAGCAGACAGCAGCACCGTATTCATGTTAGTTCTGAATGTTCATGAGACAAGATGTTTGACGTTTGTTGGCATTATCGGTGGCACTACTGATCTGCGGTCGCACGACATGTCGTCTGCGGTCGTACGACACGTCGTCTTCAGTCGTACGACACGTCGTCTGCGGTCGTACGACACGTCGTCGTGTCTGCCGCAGTAGTGTCGCATCGAGACGTCTGCTGCTGATGTCTGCATTCGGCTACGAACTCGCACCTTTACACTCTAGAAGGGCACTTATGAAGTTAGTACCACTGCTATGTTGCCTTCACTATGTTTTCCTCCACTATAAGCTCAAGCTATTCCAAAACGAATCCATTTAGTATAAAACATCGTTTATCGATCATCTATAAAGGTGTGTTTTGTATATGTTTGTCAATTACTGCGTAACGGCCGATTGGATTTGGATAAACTTCGACATATAGATAGAACATATCCTGGGATACTCTTTATGTCCCCAAGGTGGAGTAGATGTTTTACAATTAATTTCATTCCCTCCACGGCTAGCGAGTGTGCATGTAAGGTGCTAATTTCGTGTCCACCTCGAATTGGCAAGTATTAACTTAAAGAAAATGTGCTAGGTCGCTAGAATACTGACATACACACTATGGCCCTTACCTATAAAACACTGTCTAAATATTCATGTAAGTAACGTCATATGAGGCAACTTAAAGGTGATCTCACACTTGTCCGCGCCGAAACAATCGACCGCACAAAACGAAGACCTTCCTGAATACGGATCTTGTCTATATTCAATAAAAATTATCTAACACTAATCAGTGTATAAAACACATAAAAATTATTCGTAAATAGCGATCACTTTGTAAAATTCTACCATTCTATGATTTTTAATTAGCAATTTAACAATAAAGAGGAGATCTTTTGATGGTGTATTTTTATGACGTCACATGGCAGTATTTCATACAAACCTCCATATAAACTATTGTTTTGACATTTCATAAAAAGAAGCTTATTTGATGTGTTAGTCAACATCGCTATTCTTCCGGCGATTCGTCCGATTCGAAGCCGATAAGTGTTACAAGTAATTCTAAAATTCGATTCTTTCGGCTCCTTCAACTCTGATAAGTGTGCGTTCACCTTAAACAGTGTTGTAGCTAAATAGCCTTTTGAGTGTAAAAAATCTGATCAGAAATAATTTCCTGCCTAGCTGGTACTAGGTTATATAATAATAATCGTTCCTTCGTGTAAATTATATACAGTTTTAATTACTTTATGAAGGGCGGTTGTGAATTGTAATATACAGTTAGAACAATCGTAGCTAGTATTTTTTGCGTTAAATCATTAGTATTACTTGGCCTTATAGGGTGCTTTTCCAGTCGTGCGGAATAATTTAGATATAGACATATTCCTTTTGAAACGTAAGGCATGTCTCATTAGTTTTTACAATTATGTAATGTGTTTTTATGTTTAGTTCTCAATTCGAGAAGGAATGTAGTCTTTTTCTGAATTCAGTAATTGATGGTAATGGTAAGGCCAGTAATATTATAGTTAACCTATTTATTATTTAATTTATAGAAAATATTATTTACAGTGTTGATATTTCTGAACGTATAAATGAAATATGTTTGTTTTGGAGAATGTTGTACATAAAATGTAATTCACTGCTTTCTCTATTTATATTTCTATTCATAAGTTAGCTTTAAATTGTTATATGTTCGAACGGGTTATTCAGAATTTATTCTAAAATTCAAATGTTTGTCCAATTCTAGATTCATTAGCTCAATAAAACAAGTTTTATCGCTTATACGTTTGCAGGTAGTTAGATTAAATAATACTGAATATTGGACCTCACTGGCAGCTGCTTTTTTGTCTGTACTTACCACCTATCTATAAAACTTGATCTAAACTTTTTTCTTTGACCATGTTATCTTTTACTAGCTTTCCGCCCCGCGGTTTATCCCTTTTTACTCTTTTAGGGGTTGACTTTCGAAAAATCCTTTCTTATTCCTCGTCTACATCTTAAAACAGTACCTGTGAACAGCTTTCTAGGTCCAAGGGTTTAGGCTGGGCGTTGATGAGTCAGGCCTTCTCTTTTTATATATATAGATAATACTTGAGCCATTTTAAACACATTTGCACCACTTTGTTTTAAATTTATGTGTTAATTAGGGTCAGTAACCTGATTGTTCAAGTGATATAGTCCATTGAGACCCAGCGCTAACTGGGCCGGTATTATATACAAAACTAAACCTTGTAAGCACATAATAAGACTCAATGTCTATCGCGTACTCGTACCGATACCGGCTTAGTGTGTGCATGGTCTAAGAGGGCACGTCGTATTAAATATGAGATAATATTTAGACGAATAGCTGTATACATTAGGGTGTAATATATGAAAATATTTTATTGTAAATAAAAGAGCTCGATAAGTTATTTGCTGTTTTCTTTCCAAAGATGAACCTTTAATTAAAATAGATATCCAAATCGAAGTTACAGTGACTCCAAGAGAATCCGATACGATAATATATATTGTAGTTACAAATATATTTCGATTTTAATTGAGTTTTACGTGTAAGACCTAGTCCAAAAAGGGCGAATTAGCTGCGAATCTCTCGCGCGTACGTTGCGTCCAGAAGGAGCGTACATTGAAGTCTTCAAAAACTACTCTACCGACTTCAATTCTTTCACCATTAGAAAGCTACATAATCCCTGAGTAACATAGGCTGTATTTTTGTCCCGGGAAGATAAGATCCACGCTAACGCGGGTGAAACCGCGGCAGACATCTAGTTAAATATAAACTAAGATTTATCGCTTTCCTACGTAACACTGGGTCTGAACTTAGTGCGTAATCTGGACGCAACAAGGAGTCTAGTATCTTGAGTCTGGCGAAGTGCACCCGATTTACACGCGTATTTTAACTTCGCGCGATGCTTGTGGTAGGGGAGGCGAATAGGGGATTTCGGGATTTACTCGAGCGCGGCAGATTAACATAAGGGGGCAACCTTGCACCTTGTGAAGTACTCTCACCAAATCTGAGCCCTCTATGTAGCGTCGAACGCCTAGGGTAGCCCGTCAGATTAGTAAAAAAAAATCGATGGTTTGAAATACTCGAGCGCGTCAGATTAAGGTAAGGTAAGTTAGTTACATGCAAAATAGTGTACATTTCAATAATCTGACAAATTGGGCGTGACGAAAGAAAATTGGAGACTCGGAAAGTTGCAAAAAGAAACGTCACCTGGATTTTCTCGAGCGCGATTAGTTTTATTTTTATTTTGAAGGAAATTAGTCACGAATCACGGAAATATCTTAATCTGCCGATTTGCACAAGCCGAAGTAGCTAAAATCATTATTAAGTGTATAGTCCAGGAATATTATGAGTTTCACCTCAGAATGAGAGATAGTCACCTATTAACTTGTATAGACCTTTATTTTGATACCCTAAAACTTAACTCAAAAGCTACTTATCATAGGGTGCCCGCGACTACTGATTTTTCAAGGTCAAAGGCAAAAAATGATTTATTGCAAATATCTCGTTTCCTATGGGTTTTTTGGTATATGTATTCGTAATAAATATTGTAGAAAATTAAATTTTCTACAACTTTTGTACAAACATTTTTTCGATATCTTGAACCATTTTCGAGATTTCGATATTTTCTATATATTTTTTTTTTCAAACCGTCAGATTAAGGAAATCCCTCAACATAATTGACAGATTATGGGTCAGTACAACAAGGCCATCAAGAAGAACCGCCTGTATAAAAATCTGACGCGCTCGAGTAAATCAAGGTCACGATTTTTTTTTGCATTTTCAAAAATCGGCCCTGACTGATGGTCGCGTCCAAATCGTCAGTCTTTAAAATAGGAGCTACTGGAGGGTTCACTTAACATCCCTTATCAATGTCTGACGCGCTCGAGTAAATTTTTTTTTTAAATATTTTCGACCCCTTCGTACGGCCACCCCCACCACGCAAAACGGCAGATTATTATATTTCCGTTATCAGACAGACGTGGCGCGACTACCCTATTAATATCTGACGCGCTCGAGTATTTCTTGGTGACTGTTTTTTTTTACATTTTTGAAACCCTGTAGACGCTTCCCCCACCGCTGAAGGGGAAAATATCACATAACCTTTTTTTCTTTATTCCACCTAATCTTCAAATTCCAGTAGGTCCCAAAGACGCTCGAGTAACTACAAATTTAGCATCAATGCCTCCCCTACCACTATGTACTTATTTAAAACCAAATCGAAAGATATCAGAAGTAGAAAGGTATAACGAGAAAGTTTACGTTTTAGTAAATCTAATGGAAAGGTGTGTAAAACCCGTTTGGCCACCACTAGGAATGAAAGAAAATTAATTACTAAAATATTTAATGTCGACTTATAACACTTAAGTATTTATCAAAATAATTAGTCCAATCAGTGAAAAAAAATCAAAGGGAATGAGGAATTATTGTTTGAAATTAAAACTAAGTACTTATAAAATATGTTAATCGTGGTAGTTCTCCAGACTGAGGGTGATGACGTCACTCACCAGGCAGTCCGCCGGCTGGAATAAATAACGAACACTTTAATTTACTAATATTATAAACAGGTAGTGTGTGAGGTTGTAGGGGGTAATCTCTGGATCTACTGGACCGATTTTGAAAATTCTTTTACCAATAGATAGCCACGTTATTTTTGAGTGTCATAGGCTATATTTTTATTCCGGGAAAAGATAAGATCCCACAGGAAAGCGGGTGAAACTATATATACTGAAATCCATAAAATTATATCATAACATTCATAGATAATATAAGATATAACCAAGTGAATCTCGTGTATCGTGACTTTTCAAGTTTCCCAAAAAGTCCGTGAAAAGTTTTAGTTTAATGGCTACATTCACTAAAACCTGACCTGACTTACGGAAGAGGACTGACTTTACTGGGAATGTGATATAACGTGACTGTAACAAGAATATTAAAATTGAAGAAATGGCTTAAAGGTAGCCAAGCTAGCTGGCTAGATACCAAGCCAAAAAAAACCTGAGTACCTAAGCTTATTTAATTATGGACTCGATTTTATTAATAAGGTGAGCTAACCTCTGAACAGATCCCGACCAAGGCGTCTGCGCACCCGTAGAACTCCTCCTTGAGCGAGATGACGATGGTCTGGAGGTTGCCCTTCTTGGAGCGGATGTAGGAGGCCACTTTGCCAATGTTGGTGTTGTCCAGGGCCGCGTCGATTTCGTCCAGAAGGAAGAACGGCGCCGGTTGGTAGCTGGGTACAATAGTTATTTTTTATGGAAGGCTGCAAAGCTGTTATTTGGCGCGAGATTTTTTTTATTCTGGTTAAACTTATGTTTGACTACAATCTCACCATGGTAAGTGATGATGTGGCCGAAGGTGGTAAGCACACAAAGCCTAGATGGGAACTGGCTCTCAAGTGCAACTGTCGGAACACACCGATAGTTTCTTGGCGACAGATTTTCAACATGAGTTTGGTAGCAGTTATATTTGGGCGTAGTAAAACTTCAGCGATGCTTTACAAACTGCTGTATTAATCAACTGAGGGTGATTACAAATAAATGTTTCTCTAAGTACCTACCCAACACCTCCTTACCTATTACAATGATTATACAATATAAATAACTAAACAAACCTTTTATAGTTTCGAAATTATATAATAATAGAACTTATAATTATAGATAGGTATCTACTTATTTTTTACAAATGTTAATCTGTGCTTCTTTAAAGTCGAGTCTGTAGCGACGCGGCCCAGGACGTAAATTAATAGTGTGCTTAGCAACAGGCGATGAGGAGGCTGGTTGAAACTCATCTTCAGCCACTTCATCTCCTGGAGCCAATTTGTTATCGTTAGACTGAATGTCAGAATTATTTTCGGATGAACTAGACGGCTTTAAAATATCCTGCGTTGCAACAGAACCTACATTAATATTATCAGGTGTTATACATTGCGTTTCATTATTATCAACAGTTGATGTACAAGATAAAGAAAATCTTTTTTTGTTTAGATTCGAAATTAACATTTGATCCATATGCCTTCGCACTATATTATTATTAGGTAATTTTACACTATATGATTGCGGTCCAACACGCTCGTTAACCTCTCCTTCCATCCATTTATCATTTCGTTTTGTGTAATCGCGAACATAAACTTTATCTCCTAGACTAACAAGCCGCTCACGCCCACCTGCGCGGTCTACCTGCCCTAGCTGCTTGGCCTGTACGCGCTCTTCTGTCCTAAAACGTAGCGCGTCCAAGCGACCGCGTAACTTACGCCCTAATAAAGCCACAGCTGGTGCCACACCAGTGGTGGCCTGTTCACAGTTCCTATAATTAAATAACATTTTACAGAGTGCTTGATCGACATCATTTCCCTCATAATGTGCCTTTTTGATGCAATTTTTAACAGTTTTTACTGCATTTTCAGCAGCTCCATTGCCTTGCGGTCGATATGGACTTGTTAAGTTATGAAGAATTGCATTTTTGTTGAAATACTGTTTTAATTCATATGATGTAAAAGGTGGACCATTATCAGTTACTATTTGCGATGGCAAACCAAATCGTGAAAAAATTTCCCTAAGTTTAGCTATTACATATTTCGCTGCTGTACTTTGCATTGAAAAAACCTCAATCCACTTACTGTGTGCATCTACTATAATAAAATAATGTTTGCCAGCATATTCGCCAAAATCAGCATGCAATCGCTGCCAAGGACGGGAGGGAAACTCCCAGGGCGTAAGGGGCGCGTGCGGCGGCGCGTCGCGTTGTTGACGGCAAGCTGTACAGGACCTACATAAGTCCTCTATATCACTATCTAAGCCTGGCCAATATACATAATTACGTGCTATATTCTTCATTTTTACAATGCCTAAATGGCCTTCGTGTAATTCACGCAAAACATAATTACGGAACTTCGGAGGGATAATTATTCTGTAATTATATACAATACATCCATTTTCGATATATAAATTATCCTTGCGATTGAAATAAGCTTTTTCTTGTTGAACATCCGTATTTTCTGGCCAGCCAAATAATATGTAACTGAAAATTACTCGAAGTATGGGATCCGTTTTCGTCGCTTCTGCTATATCTTTATAATTAACGGGAAATTCATTCTCTAAAAACATCAAATAAGATATCGGTTCGGAATTATAAGCAGCGCTCGCGTCGCGATGTAATGGTAGGTGCGATAAACAGTCGGCGGCTGCGTTGCGAGCCGAGCTCACCCACTCCACGGTAAAATCATAAGCCGCGAGTCGCGCTGCATAGCGTTGCAGGCGACTAGCCGCCGTTTGTGGTATACCGACCTTATCTCCGAATATGTATGACAGTGGTTTGTGATCGGTACGAATTATAAATTTACGGCCAAACAAATATTGGTGGTTCCTAACAACACCAAAAAAAATTGCTAAAGCTTCCTTGTCAAGCTGACTATAGGACTTTTCTGCTTCGTTAAGTGTGCGTGACACACAACAAACCGGTTTCTCTGAACCATCGGGGTACCTATGCGCTAGGATTCCACCGATGCCGTATGCACTACTATCCACGCTTAGGACCAATGGCAAAGATGGATCATAGTGCGCCAAAAACTTATCACTACTTAAAACCTTTTTTACATTACAAAACGCTTGCTCACATACAGGGGACCAATTCCACGGAATTTTATTTTTTAAAAGCGCATATAATGGATGTAACAAAGTGCTCATATGTGGAACAAATTTACCATAGTAATTAACAAGCCCTAAAAACGCCTTAAGTTGATGTACATCATTAGGGCTGGGTGCATCCAAAATAGCCTTAACCTTTCTCCTATCTGGGTGTAAACCGCTCTGATCAATTATATGTCCTAAATAACAAACCTTCGATTGGTAAAAAACACATTTTTCGAGTTTGATTCTTAATCCTACTGCATGTAACCGTTTGAATACCTCACGCAAATTGTCAAAATTATTTTGAATAGAGTATCCGCCCACGCAAATATCGTCTAAATATACGACAGTCATAGGGACACCCTTTACCACTTCTTCCATTAGTTTTTGGAACTTTTCTGGTATGCAATTTAATCCGTATGGAGTGCGAACATATTCGAATGTTCCCACATGGGTACTGATCGTAGTATACGGCCGAGAACTTTCTGATAAAATCACTTGCTCATAGGCATGTGCTAAATCAATTTTAGAAAATACTTGACTCCCACACAAACCGGCGTAAAGTTCTTCAATACGCGGTAACGGATAAGGTTCGCGTTTTAACTTTGGATTGACGGTCACTTTGTAGTCACCACAAATGCGGATACCTCCGCATTTCTTAATCACCGGTACTATTGGAGTTCCATACTCCGAATGCTCAACCCTGACTATCGTACCTTCTTTGGTCAAACGATCTAATTCTTTTTCTACTGGCGCTCTCAAAGCTAAGGGTAAGTTTCGCGCTTTATGAAAAATAGGTTCATTATCTGTTAACTTTAATGTAAATCTTTTACTACATGTTCCTAATCCGGTCGCAAAAACATCCCTAAATTCCATTTCCAATTTCTTAATGCTCGGCGATTGACGTTAAGCGATGATTAATGCTCGGTATCATCCGTTGAAGCATGTTGTTCCATATGATATAGTTTAATATTTATATTATTCAATTGTAAACTACGTAACCACGCGCGGCCTAGTAGCGGCGGTCCTCCGCCAGGTATGACATACAACGGTAGCGAGCGCGCAGTGCGCCCGCGCCGCTCCCGCTCCCGCTCCTGGCTCGCGCCACTCGCGCTTCCCCCCGCGCCCGCGGCCGCGTCACAATAATAACATGCAGACACCGAGATGAAACCGAGCGGACGAATAGTACCGCCCGTATATGATTTCAATTTAATATTAGAAGGCTGCAATTTGAAACTATTAAAATATGTATTGTAAAACTGATCATTAATAACTGATATTTTACTACCGGTGTCGACTTCAAATGCGATCGGTACATTCTCAACAAACATGTTTATAACATAGGGCTTATCATCTACTCCGTCGACATACATGTTAAAGAAATCACTGTTTTCAGATTCGGAGTTTTCGTCTATATAAAACTGATTTCTTTGTGAGAATTTACCTGACGACCGGTCGCCAGTAGCACGTAAATTTTTACACATAACCTGGAGGTGCCCTCTGGCTCCACACTCATTACAATTAAAACTCTTAAAACGACACCTATCTGCTGAATGTTGGCGTCCACAACGCCAACAACACCGTAATCGCTGGTCCCGCGGCCGGCTCGAGGCCACCGCCGATGGTCCCACGCCAATCCTGTGCACGGCTGCGGTCACCGCCGCCACCTGCACCGCTTCTGCACCGCCTGCCCGTGCGCCCGGCGCGCCTGCACCGCCCGAGCCGCTCGCCTCTGCGTGCCGCTCAGCAGCCTCCAGCGCCAGCGCCAATTCAACCGCCCGCTTGTAGTCTAAATCTTTCTCCGCGAATAAACGACTACGCATTTCGTCACTAGTGAGGCCGGAGACAAATTGATCCCTCAAGTTTTCCTCTAGCTTTTCTGCGAAATTACACGTACTAGCGAGGTGTTTCAGATGCTGTAAATATAGACTGAGCTCCTCGCCTGGTTTTTGACGTCGTAGCCGAAAAATATGCCTCTCAGCAATATCTGAACGCCTGGGTTCTAAAAGTTTTTGGACGATATCTATCAATTCGGTGAACGTTTTATTTTCTGGTTGAACTGGTGCACAGAGATCACACATTAAATCATAAGTCTCCTCACCGACTACCGTTATCAACGTGGCCACGTGCAACGATTCTTTGATCTCATTTAATGTGATATATTGTTTAACACGATTCACATAAATAGTCCACTTTCGCGAAGATAAGTCAAAATTATCGATTTTACCGTATGGCATTTTCTAAATATCACTAAATAACCGATAAAAGATTTAATTCGTCGCCAGTTATATTTGGGCGTAGTAAAACTTCAGCGATGCTTTACAAACTGCTGTATTAATCAACTGAGGGTGATTACAAATAAATGTTTCTCTAAGTACCTACCCAACAGTATCCAGCCAGTCGGGTACTACAAAGTACCCTACCACCGTGCTGTCGGTCTACCTATCTCTATTGAAAGCCGAGCAAGCGATGGCTTCTAAGATTGAAACGGCACACAGTTTTACCTGTGTATAGCGAAGAGTAACGCGAGCGCGGCGACAGTCTTCTCCCCGCCGGAGAGGTTGGACATGGGCTGGAACCGCTTCCCGGGCGCCACGCAATTGTAGTTGATGCCGTCCAGGTACGGCTCCTCGGGGTTCTCCGGACCCAGGAACGCTTGCGCCGACTGGTTCATAGCTAGCGCCTGGGGACATACCATTCACAAACTCTCAGACAGACCTCACTACCGTAATATTTAAATATGAACCATGTAGTATGTAACCGTATAACCATAGTTAGCACAGTATTGTTCACCGAACAGTTGACGCACAAAACACTACATATTTATTAGTTTATTTATTACTACAACATACATTAGATTGATAATAAGGTTCATTTTTCATCCTACTAATATTATAAATGTGAAAATTTGGATGGATGTATGTTTGTTACTCATTTACGCCGGAACGGCTCAATGGATCTGGATGAAATTTGGCATAGAGATAGATTATAGTCTGAAATAGCACATAGGGAAAAGATAAGATCTCGTGAAACCGCGTGGCGGAAAGCTAGTATAAAAATAAAGAAGAGATAGAACTTCTTTTTTAATATAAGTGGACAGTAATTCTGGTAACTAATAATATGTTCCCTCTTTTCACTAATGCTATCAACAAATAACTTCTTTTAACTTCTTACACCCTGGCATGACGATTTCCGCCAGGTCACCCTACTGTAAACTGTGGAATTTAAAAACATACACTTTTTGATGATTAAATGTAGCTATTAAATCATGATATGATGATGAAGAGATGATGAAGAGTTGGTATGTAAGAAATGCTAAAATGAAATTTATATATGTTAAAAATAAACTAAATTTCTTAACAGTTATGCATACAAATAGGAAATATATTTTATTTTATTTAATGAATAATGTATTTTTAGAGTCTACTTTGCTGTGCCCTAACAGGGTTTTCATGTTTGTACCATCACCAATTTTGTACCATCTATATGTTACCATGAACGCAATAAAGTTTGAAGTTTGAAGTTTGAAGTTTGAAGATAATTTTTTAAAAATAATTGTGAAGGTATGTTTTTGTAATAATAAGAATTACATAAACAAAAATCGACCGTTTTGAAGTCACGTGCATATTCCCTATTTGTCACTATATTCGTATTACATCTGTCAGGATGACAAATATAATTAATTAAACACACACACCTTGTAAATAGCATCAATTTCATTGGCGACGTGTTCGAAGCAATCTATGAATTTATCGTGCCGTTCCATCTTCACCTGTATACAAAGATATCATCAAAATTGTGAACACACGTTGCAGGCGTCAGTTTTTTTTTTTTTTAGGAAGATTTACAGCCAAATAATTGATATAGGACTAATATCTACATTATAAATGAACACTATATAAAATCAATAAAATATTTACATTATTATAACTATATTAAAACTAATCTAATCTAAAAACTACCTAAAATAAACTATAAAAGTGCGTCGAAGAATTCCTCCGCATCGCCGTCGACTGGTAACGTTCCCAAAAGACTGGCAGCATTGCCACGTTGAATGGCAATGCTTAATCTTTTTATATAGGTAGACATGTAAAATTTTGTTCAATGCCGTTAAAAATCTCCAGCTATAAAGTGTAGTTATTATTTAGTGATTAGACATAATTTACCTTCTCGAATGCGAGTTTAGCTTTGTGCGCTCGTTTCCTAGCCGCTACAAACGCTTCGTTGGTCGCATTCACTTTCTCACGGACCTCGTTTAATTTTTGCATCGCCTGGAATTGTAAATAATTATTTTAGCTATAAAATCTGTCACCAACATTTTTCATTTACAATATTGAATAAAATAATTGAGTGTACCTGAAAAAAAAAAGGTATAAGGGACTTGTAAAAAATAATAGGGGAGTTTGTTTCGCCGTTTCTTTACCTGACCGGTTATTAGGGGGCCATCCATAAATTACGTCACACGAATTACATGATTTTTTGACCCCTTCATGTTATAGCTGGTCACATTTGTGAGACTCCCCCCTCCCTAGTGTGACGTCCCACACCTTTAAATATTAGATTATAGAAGCTTCGGACCCCTCCCACCGCTTCCCGAGTGACGTAATGAATGTTTGGCCCCTAGTTGGAAATGATGATAACGGTAATAATAAAAATGACGTTCAAAAAGTGTTCCTAAGTTCCCTGAATTGAATAAAAACTCCCTTTTCACTCCTTTCTTACTCATCTCTCACATAATCCACCCATCTCTTTTTGGGTCACGGCTATCACAGCTTATGTAATATGTACGTACCCTCATGTTAGGTGCCTGTATCTTGTCGACGGTGTTCTGTAGTGAGTTGATCGCCTTCTGTAACTTGTCCGCTTTGCGCTTGATCTCGTCCGGCTCATCCAACTCCTTGAGTGCCTCTGATAGCGAGCTGTAGTCTACGCGGATCCTACAAACGGTCGATGATTGTTACTCAATCACGCACGATTGAACGGTTTTTGATGAAACTTGTCACAGAAGTATATTGGGAAAGCGGTTGAAAGCGTGATTCCATTTTTTATGTAGTTTTGGGACGTCCGTCCCATCTACGAGCCGAAGAGTTAACATTAAAGTTGTCAAAATATAAAAGGCCCGTTTTGTCAGCACATAAACAACTATGTGCCAAAAAGAGACGAACATAGTGCGACAAGAAGAGTCACAACGGGCCTATTAGATTATGACGATGATATCTCAGTGGTATAAGGCGATGATAGCTCAGTGGTAAGTGACGTCGGATACCGCGACGAAGGTCGTGGGTTCGAATCCTACAATGAGCTTGAGCATTCGGTGAAGGAAAACATCGTGAGGAAACCATAACACAGTAGTAGGGTACTTTGTAGTACCCGACTGGTTGGCTACCACCCTCAAGTTGAAAATCTGTCGCCAAGCACCTATCGGTGTGTTCCGACAGCTGCACTTGAGAGCCAGTTCCCATCTAGGCTTTGTGTGCTTACCACCATCGGCCACATCATCACTTACCATGGTGAGATTGTGGTCAAACACAAGCTTATCTAGAATAAAAAAAAATAAAAAATGACGACTTAAACTTATTATTTTCTCGGAATAATATTATTTTTTAACGTACTACTACTGGATTTGAAGATGTATGTTACTCTTTTACGTAAAAACTACTGAAACGATTTTGATGAAACTACACACAGGTAGATAAACACCTGGAATAAAACGTGGGTTCCAACCACGCCAACTGGCCCGTCAAAAATGGAGCATATATTGTGTAATAGTATTATACCTGGCCTCCCGCCGGTACTGGTGCGAGGTGGACAGGCTGGAGGGGTCCGACTCAGTGTCGCCCGTCTCGTCCAGGCTGCCCTCTAGCAGCGGGATCACTATGTCGTCGATCTGTCACAATATACAAACTAATTATTATGATCCACATCAAATGGTAATTTAAGGCGATGATAGCTCAAAGTCAAAGTCAAAACCATTTATTCAGTTTAGGCCCTAGAAGGGCACTTATGAAGGTCGAATTACAGAAGTTACCACCGGTTCGGAAGTCAGCCTTCAACTGAGAAGAACCGGCAAGAAACTCAGCAAGGTTACTCAGTGGTAGTGACGTCGGATACCGCGACGAAGGTCGTGGGTTCGTATCCTACAATGAGCTAGAGCTTTCGGTGAAGGAAAACATCGTGAGGAAATATTAGCACGGTGGTAGGGTACTTTGTAGTACCCGACTGGCTGACTACCACCCTCAAGTTGAAAATCTGTCGCCTAGCACGTATCGGTGTGTTCCGACAGCTGCACTTAAGAGCCAGTTCCCATCTAGGCTTTGTGTGCTTACTTACCACCTTCGGCCACATCATCACTTACCTTGGTGAGATTGTGGTTAAATACAAGCTTATCTTGAATTAAAAAGAATTATGAGTTTGCCAAGCTCATCGATATAGGTATAGACTAGATTTAGGGTCGGCGCAAAAAATACGTCTCGGTAAATAAGAGCGCATTTGAAAAGTGAGCTCTTATTTTGTTTAGTTTCGTTTGAACACAGCCAATATAAACACGTCTCACAATGCCGCAGTGTGTATTCAAAAGTTGCAAAAATAATGCTCGAAAAAGCAATTTAACGGTCGGAGTATCTTACTTTCGGTAAGAACATAAAGAATAAGATATATTTTAAGCTTTTAAAATATGTAATTTTGTTCAAAATTTTATATTATTTGTTACTTTAAACAAATAATATAAAATTTTGAACAAAATTACATATTTTAAACCACGCTACCAACGCTACAAATGTTTGGCCAAACTCGCCAACACACGCACAAACTTCGAAGAAGAAAAAATAAACGAAACAAAACGATGTAGCTCTCAAGGCAACATAACGGGAAAACATACTTTATTCGTTGCATGTTAAGGTTGATTTCACACTAAATGTTCTTTAACTTATGTCTATTTCTTTTAAGTGACAGGAGTAGTTTATTGCTTTGCTCGTTTTATGTGACTAATGATCGTAAGTATTAGATAATATTTTGAAGATTTGTGACTTTATTACTGGGTGCTATGGTTGTAATTAGGTTGAACTTAAAACTGTTTTAAAACATTTCTCTCCCTTTGTTAATAAACAAATGTAGCTGTAAAAGTATATACTCACGCGGATAGCATTTAGCTTGGATTTTGTACTTGACCCAGAATCTAGTCTATACCTATATCGATGGCCAAGCTAGTTAAAAGTACCTGGCTGACCGAGCTTTGCTCGTTTTCTTTTTGGTAAAATTTTAATAGTTTTTTTTTTTAAAAAAGGGGAAAGAAAAGTTTCGTGACCGCTCGATTTCCCCCTGAGCTATTTTTACCTTGTAGATGATAACGAAATTTACCTTCGTATTTTAATGATAACAGGTAACAGTTATTCATTGCCTGAAAACACGGATAAAACGACGTTTTCTAAAAATGAAACCTAGCTAGATCGATTTATCGTCCCCGAAACCCCCTGCATACTAAATTTCATGAAAATCGTTGGAGCCGTTTCCGAGATTCAGATTATATATAAATATTTATATACATATATTATACAAGAATTGCTCGTTTAAAGGTATAAGAGATAAAGACATTATGGATCCCATAAGAGCTCCGTTTTTTTCCATTTTTCGTATGGCATACCTTGCACTGTCGCAGTATGTTGTGGCGGTCGGATCGTCTGCTCTCGATCCGCGCCTCTATAGAAGCGATCTGTTTCTGCACTGACGCGATGTCCTTCGTGATGCTGCTCAGCTCCTTGCGCGCCTGTAAACAAACAAACATAACTTATCAATCTGCTCAATTGATAACATTTCATATTTTAGACGACCTTAAAATAAAAAGTTTATTTATTTTCTTGTTCCGAATCCAATTATTTTTAAATGTCTAATTTAAGAGAAACCTAATGATGATTATGAATAGTGATCGATGGAATAAACGGTATTTATTATGTTCTAAAAAACGGTTTACTAGAATGTCACAAAAACATCACTATTACATATTTGTCGAACATAGGCAAAGGTCTCCATCTATTCAGCCACCGAAAAAATGGAACGACATAAAACGTAAAATGTGTATACTACATGAAAAAAAGAAATAATATGGTTATTATATTTTTTTACCTATTGTTCACAAAATATACAATAAGCAAGTTAAAAAAAATGAAATATCAATTAAGTTGGAATGTTAGTGGGATTATAACCTTTTTCTTATGATGTTTATGATAATAATATTAACTGACTTTTTAATGCGCAGATAATCAGTAATTGACTGTTAATTTGAGTTTTCTGTATTGAATAATCAGAGACAAAGTATAACTGACATTTATCTAGCGATTGAAGAAACACCCTTTATTGATTAAAGGGTGTTTCTTGATACTATTTGACTTATACTCTGATATTATTTGAATTCACCAATATTTAGAACTGCTTGTAACTTTGTATTAACTTGCAATTAGTCACAAGATTTTTGGAAACAAAATGAGCAAAAAGACACCGATCATTAAATAACTGGAATTCCTGGAATTTACTTCTTATTGGAACCTAGTTCTTTTACGCGGCTTACAGTAGAGTGAACTGGCAGAAATCCTCACGTAAGAAAAAAGCGTTACGTCTTGTAGAGAAGTTAATTAGAGTATTTTTATAAAGTGTAGGGAGGTAGGTTTATAGAAGGTAGGTTTATAATATTATCATTTTTTATGTATTTTTGTATTAGTTTAAGAATAAAATTGTTAAACATTTAAAAAAAAAGCCAATATAGTCAGATGGTCCAAAAATATTTAAAAAATGTAACCTTGCAGAGTTTCTTGTCGGTTCTTCTCAGTTGAAGGCTGACTACCGAACCGGTGGTAACTTCTGTAATTCGACCTTCATAAGTCTTCTAGGGCCTAAACTGAATAAATGGTTTTGACTTTGAAGGCAGTACCTTATTGACGTCCTCCTCAGCGTGGTCCTGCTTAGCCTTAGTGGCTGCGCGGTGAGTCTTGAGTCCCTCAGCGGTGCGCAGGTCTGCGTCGATTTCGGCGCGTTGCTTGGCCTCGGCCTGCCGCCCTGCCTCCAGCTCATCCTCGCCGTCTTGCACGGTGCGCTCCCACCGAGTCACGTTCTCTAACACACACAACAACAACAATTAAATGAAAATTATTTTTATTCAAATAGGCCTTTACAAGCACTTCTTATGTCTGTATGTTAATAGTCTAGACTCTAATGCTCGGTTCGGAAGGTTGCTTTGTTCGGAACTTTTTTCAAAAATTACTTACATCTATTACATTTAATCATTATTTATTTATCTAGCCTCACTGATAATATTTGCGTGTTAAGGCGGCAAAACAATAATAAATAGAATTTAATTATGACTAAGTTAATAACAAACTCGCACAGACCAGCCCCCACAAGCAGCACCTGTTCACAAGTATGACGCGTGTGGCAGCCACCACGATCCACGAAGACGCGCCCACTCTTTTTCCTAATGCCTTACAGTACAAGTGTGCATCCTTTCGCTAGTGTTGTACTTGTTGTTATATCAACAATAATGTAGCGATTCAAAATACGCAACATGATCGCTCAATGGTAGTGACGTCGGATACTGCGGCAAAGGTCGTAGGTTGGAATCCTACAATTAACGTTTTAGTACAGAAGGCATAACACAACGAATATTTAAATGACGCTCGCTCTTACTGGACACATCTTATGTAGTAATTCTAAGTTTGCTTTGAAAAGAGTAATTGCTGAGTTTATTGCCGGTTCTTCTCAGCAAAAGCAGACAATTCATAAGTGCCTGTGAAGGTCTATTTGAACCATATCTCGTAGTAGTTGGACAGTGTGTGTGTGTGTGTGTGTGTGACTCACTCTGTGTGTCCCTGGATCGCTCGAACTCCAGGTTGGAGGCGATGCGGTCGATCTGTGCCTCGAACTCCATGCGACGCTTGGCTCGCTCCTGCTGCGCCCTCAACTCACGTTCCTCGTATTGTCTACACACAACACATACTACTTACAGTGTTCATCATAATAAATGTGAATGGTTGTATGTTTGGAGTTTTGTAGCTCAATCACGCAAAAACGGCCCCACGGATTTTAATGAAACTTGGCACACAGGTAGATCATATCTTGGACTAAAATATAGGATACTTTTTATCTCAGGAAAAGATAAGACCTCGGGACTTTTAAACAAACAAATTGTTATCTATTGGGTTGGTTAAAATAAGTTAAATTATATGGTCACGATCTCCTGGGTGCGAGTGCGTGTGTGTGTGCACGTGTGCGTATTTGTGCGCGTGCGTGTATGTGTGTGTGGCGTGTGTGTGTGTGTGTATGTGGTGTGTGTGTATGTATGTATGTATGTGTGTGCGTGTGTGGGGTGTGTGCGTGCGTGTATGTGTGTTTGTGTGCGTGTTTATGTGTATGCGTTTGTGCGTGTGTACAGTACCGTATGTTGGCGACGCCGATGTCCCTGCAGAAGGCGCGGAACACGACGTCCTCCACGTTGTTCATGTTCTCCTTCACCTCCTGGATGCGAGAGTCGCGCGCGGCGATACTCATCTCGATCTCCTCCACTTGCGGCTACATACACAAACAAACATTACTCACATTTCATGTACAATACACTGTAATTTGAAGTTGAAAATACTAATAAAAACATGATATGTTGAGAAACAGTCACTTACCCCAAACGTCTCAATTTTCCTTTCCAATTCCGCCAACTCCGCATCTAGTCCTTTGATTTGTTTTAACTGTAATAATAATAAAAGTTTTAACCGATAACCGTAGAGTTAACGTAAATGAAAATATCTTACGCGCTACAAAACAATATAACAAACAGCATAAAGACTTCTTTTCCTAGCGCGAGAATACGATTTCAACAAGTAGTTTTTGAGTTAAATCGTAACAAACAAAAAAACAATAATGAGATCGAGACAGAGGCTAAAGTCATAGAACGACGGGCCGGTTGGCGTGGTTGGTACACACTGCCTATCACGCCGTAGGTCGTGGGTTCGATTCCCATCCAGGACAGACATTTGTGTGCATGAACATGTCTGTTTGTCTTGAGTCTGGGTGTAACTATCTATTTAAGTATGTATTTACAAAAAAAAATGTAGTATATCAGTCATCTGGTTTCCATATTACAAGCTCTACTTAGTTTGGGATCAGATAGCCATGTGTGAACAAATGTCCGAGGATATTTAACCTTTCATCCCTTTATGGGTGGAAGTTTGTATTGGGAAATCTCAACAATAAATAAAAATAATTTAACCTATAATATTTAGAAGGCCCAATTCACCCCAAAAATAAATGTGTATAGCTTTGGGGTGAATTGGGGTGTATTAAGGATTTTCTGGAATTAAACCCCCAAGGAGATAAAAAATTGTGGAACTAACGGAAAATAGCATTCTAAAAATACTTACCGTAGTATCTCTATCAGTGAGTGCGTACTTGAGACGCGATTCGAGACCCCGGATTTGTGAGTCGACTGTAGTCAGTTCAGACTCCTTGCGGGACTTCTTCATTGATTCACGAAGCTCTTCTGTGAGTTTTTCCTGTGAAACAATTTAATGTTCTCATTTTTATATTTTTTACTAGCTGTCCCCTGCGGATCTTATCTCTTCCTGAGATAATAAGTATCCTATGTTTTATTTCAAGATATAATACTACATGTGTGCCAAGTTTTACCAAAATCCGTTCAGTAGTTTTTGCGTGAAATAGTGAACAAACATCTTCAATTATAGTGAGTAAGATGTAATTTGCTTTCTTGCGTTTTAAGCAACACAGTAAAAGATAAAGCGATAAATAAAATTCACAGTAGGTACCCCAAAAAAAACACTCAATAAATGCAGTTAATCTGTAAATTGTCTGAATACTATGACTTAGTTAGTATTTGTAGGTAAAAAGTTAGAGTTTGCTTTATCTGGATACATCCTATAAAACTATTCCTAGATTACTTTTTTGGTGATACCGATAAATAAAAAAAACCAGTCAATAAGGTAGCTTTTACTAAAGCATGAAATTACCTTTTTGGCCTTGAGCTGGGATAGATGCTTCTCGTCCCAGCGCTTGGCCTTCCTCGCCAGGTCCAGAGACCCTCCAGAGATGATGCCAGACTTCTGGTAGAACGTGCCGTCCAGCGCCAGGGCCTAGATAACAAACATATCGAAATCATTTCATATTGAAATCAAACAATCCATACTTTAACTTTCTAGTCAGTAAACGATTACATTACAGATAACTAGATAATTATTAGATGTTCTATCGAGGTGTTAGACTGTTCCTTGAAAAGGGAAGCTCTTCCACCAGGCTAGGTCTCCATGTTGGAATTTTGTATATGCAGATCGCATAGAAACAAAACCGGTCAAGTGCGAGTGGACTCGCGCACCGTGGATTCCGTACAAACTTGTAGATATGTAAATAGTTCGTTCATCACGGTAATGGAGTCTGGAGGATTTTTTTCATTTTACCTTATTTGAGGTTGGTGCCAATGAAGCTTTTTTTTTTTTTTTTATACCACAAGTGACAACGAAGCTGACGGGTCACCTGGTGGTAAGTGACTACCGTCGCATAAAGACATTAGCAATACCAAGGGGATTGCCAATGTGTTGTACACCTTGTTACAATGCCTTAAAGGCAACTGGCTCTCAAGTGCAACTGCCGGAACACACCAGCAGGTGCTTGGCGACAGATTTTCTACTTGAGGGTGGTAGCCAGCCAGTCGAGTACTACAAAGTACCCTACCACCGTGCTATGGTTTCCTCACGATGTTTTCCTTCACCGAAAGCTCAAGCCCATTGTAGGATTCGAACCCACGACCTTCGCCGCGGTGTCCGACGTCACTACCACTGAGCTATCATCGCCTAAAAGACCTCTAAATTGTATGAGCGCCCATACAACTCAGAGGACTTAATTGGCGTCAACTATGTAGGTTTTGGGTCGAAAACCTATATGGTAGTTCCCGTTGACCTAGAATCACGAAATTTGGCAAAAATCAAGGTCTTACAGCACAAATAAAGGAAAAATTCTAAAAATTTAAAATTAAGGTACATTTTGGTACTTACAAGTTTTCGCGAAAATCTAAATTTGCCCATATCTTTTTATCGTATTCACTCAGGACCTTGATTTATGTACCCTAATAGGGACTTTAGACCTCAGTATCTACCCGTTCCTGAGAAAATCGGTGGTGACACACGGACAGACGGACAAGAGAGTGATCTTATAAGGGTTCCTTTTTGTTACCTTTTGAGGTACGGAACCCTAAAAAAGAAAGGATGGTATGTGTGACTGACGTCGTATCGGCTGTTTTTGTTGCGGTCGAGGTCGTAGGCGACCCTGGAGGCGTCCTCGGGCGACTCGCACACGAGCGCGTTGTTGGTGACGAACAGCACGGCGCGGTGGATGGCGGCCGGCTCGTACCGCAACACGTCGAACAACAGCTTCACGTTCTTCGGCTCCTTTATGTCCCTGTTACACACATCTAGATATATATATATATAAAAGAAAGTCGTGTTAGTTACTCCACTTATAACTCAAGAACGGCTGAACCGATTTAGCTGAAAATTGGCAGGGAGGTAGTTTAGAGCCAGGAGAAGGACATAGGATTAAAAAATATTAAAAATTCACAAAAAAAGAATAATGAAGAAAATTTATTTTTGTCATACATTTTGTATAGAACGACTTTTTGACATGTCTCGAGATCGGACTGACAGTTGGTTTAGTTTCACAATAGGTGGCGCTGGAATCGGGTTCTAATATTTTCAGGGCAGGACAACGTCTGCTGGGCCCACTAGTATCTTATAAATATAAAAGAAAGTCGTGTTAGTTACACTATTTATAACTCGAGAACGGCTGGTACGATTTTCATGGTTTTTGATTTGTTAGATTCGTCTCCGCCCGGAATAGCAGAATAACTATTAAAAAATAAGAAAAATGCACAAAAAAGAATAATGAAGACAATAATTTTTGTCATACATTTTGTATAGAACGACTTTTTGACATGTCTCGAGATCGGGCTGACAGATGACAGATGGTTTAGATTCACAAATTGGACACGGTAGGTGTCTCTGGAATCGGGTTCTATGTTTTGTTTTAATTTCAGGGCAGGACAACGTCTGCACCTGGTAAGCACACAAAGCCTAGATGGGAACTGACTCGAACACACCGATAGGTGCTTGGCGACAAATTTTCAACTTGAGGGTGGAAATTTTCAGTAGTTTAGTTTGTATCTATTAATAATATGAAAAATAAGGGGTTTTTAAATATAACTAATAGAAAAAAGCACTACTTGTTTTTTTTATTTTTTATTTGGTTATTTAGTACTACATAACTCACCTTAGTCTCTCCCTGAGTGGTTTAGCTTGAATATAGTCGAGGGGTAAAAATGTCTCCGGTTCCAACATTCTTTCCTTCAATACCTATAAGTGATACAAATTGTATGGGTTAACTTTCAATTGACCAATCGTTATGTAGACACAGCGTCAACCAAGTCAGCAAAGCAAACTTGCGACCTTGCGACTTGATTCATCTTCTAATTATGAAATCTCAAATTTTGATGACAATACCTCTTATCAAAAATCACTATTTTACTCGCTAATCAAACATTTAGATACTTCTAGGTGACTCAGCAAGTTAAAAATGGATGGTATTATTTTTGGGCACTTACGAAGTTCGAAGATACCACCCTTTCTAAATAGAGAGAAGAGCTGGCAAGAAACACAGCAAGGTTACATGTTCAAAGCTGGCTATTTCTGTCCGTCCCACTGACGAGCTTAGAGGTTAAAGTCACAAGGTTGTTATACCTGTATACATTTGCGGGCGGTCTTCTCAGTGTCGACGACAATGGCCTCCATGTACTTGCCGAGCACCTTGGTGATGGCCACGTTGTACCGCTTGTGTGTCGGCTGGCACATGTTGATCATGCGGTCGTACTACACAACAAACATGTACAACAATATCAACTCTATATGCTTCAGAATGAAGTTCAAATTGAAAGAAACTTGTTAAACGAAGAGTATGAGAAATTAAAATATCAAATTAATAATAATATTTATCACCATAAAAGTTGTGCTTTCGGCTAAAACAAGAAACCAATCTTAATGCATTAACCAATGTGAGCACCTGAATCTTACATAAATCCCTCAAGAATCATGTACTTGGGTAGTTTCTTTTAACTAAATATCTTCAATCATTCTCTTATGTTTGAAAGAGATAAAGTGATAGTAAATTAGTTTAGTTAGCAAACAACATTTGCGCCATCGTTTAGTGTGTAGAGTGTAGTGTAAAGTGCAGTGTGTGTAGTGCATAGTGTAGTGTATAGTGTATAATGTAGTGTATAGTGTATAATGTAGTGTATATTCGAAGTGTAGAGTACAGAGTATAGTGTTGTGTATTATATAATATATAGTGCGGAGTTTAGAGTATAGCGTGTAGTGTGGTGTAGTGTATAGTGCGAAGTGTAGAGTGTAGTTTAGTGTATAATGTAGTGTATAGTGTATAATGTAGTGTATATTCGAAGTGTAGAGTACAGAGTATAGTGTAGTGTATTATATAATATATAGTGCGGAGTTTAGAGTATAGCGTGTAGTGTGGTGTAATGTATAGTGCGAAGTGTAGAGTGTAGTTTAGTGTATAATATAGTGTGTAGTGTATAATGTAGTGTATATTCGAAGTGTAGAGTACAGAGTATAGTGTAGTGTATTATATAATATATAGTGCGGAGTTTAGAGTATAGCGTGTAGTGTGGTGTAGTGTATAGTGCGAAGTGTAGAGTGTAGTTTAGTGTATAATGTAGTGTATAGTGTATAATGTAGTGTATATTCGAAGTGTAGAGTACAGAGTATAGTGTTGTGTATTATATAATATATAGTGCGGAGTTTAGAGTATAGCGTGTAGTGTGGTGTAATGTATAGTGCGAAGTGTAGAGTGTAGTTTAGTGTATAATATAGTGTGTAGTGTAGTGTAGTATGTATACGTACCACGCCGGGTATGTCCCGCTTGAAGCTCTCGACGATCTCCTGTTTCTTCCTGCGGCGCGCCTCCTCGTGCTTGTCGACCCGCGCGTCCCCGAGCTGCGACGCCACATCCTCCAGCGCAGCCTGCAGCTCGGCCGCTCGCCCGCGACACGAACCCACGTCCGCCTCAACACACAACACACTTTACTACCAAGTGACAAGTTGACAATCAGGCAGGCGGGTGAGTGACCACCCTCTATACACATTACCAATACCATACAATTTTTTGGCGATGATAGCTCAGTGGTAAGTGACGTCGGATACCGCGACGAAGGTCGTGGGTTCGAATCCTACAATGAGCTTGAGCTTTCGGTGAAGGAAACCATCGTGAGGAAACCATAGCACGGTGGTAGGGTTCTTTGTAGTACCCGACTGGCTGGCTACCACCCTCAAGTTGAAAATCTGTCGCCAAGCACCTATCGGTGTGTTCCGACAGCTGCACTTGAGAGCCAGTTCCCATCAGTAAAAAAAATAACAATATTTTAAAGGCATCTGGTTATCAAGTGCAATTAATGGAACACACCAACAGTGCTTGGCGACAAATTTTCAATTGAGGGTGGTAGCCAGCCAGTTGAGTACTACTATGTATCCTACCACCGTGCTGTGGTTATTCATATACTCACTACTACCCACTCATTCCTCATAAAGCTTTAAGACGGGCCGGTTGGCGTGGTTGGTTAACACACTGCCTATCACGCCGCAGGTCGTGGGTTCGATTCCCATTCAGGACAGACATTTGTGTGCATGAACATGTCTGTTTCTCCTGAGTCTGGGTGTAATTATCTATTTAAGTATGTATTTACAAAAAAAAATTGGTATATGTAGTATATCAGTCGTCTGGTTTCCATAGTACAAGCTCTGCTTAGTTTGGGATCAGATAGCCGTGTGTGAAAAATGTCCGAGGATATTTATTTATTTTATTTATTTAATAACGATAAAAATATCTTCCAATGTAACTTCGCCAATGTATACCTTAAAAAATATCTTCATACAGTCTTTAAAACCTATTTAAGTTTCTAGACCCAGCAGTTTGAGCTGTATATTGATAGGATCTCGAAAATTGTGACACATATACCGAGGAATTTTTTATATATTTGGTAGGTGACCGCACCAATCTCCCCCCAAAATTTCTCGTACTATTTACCGGACATTATACAGGATATACATAAATAGCACACATACCTGTAGCTCAGCTCGAAGTCTCCGTTGCTCCTCCAGCGCTTGCTCAGAGCTTTTAATGTGTTCATTCAATTTGTCTACACGCTTCATCGCTTCGTTTCTTTCGTGACCCTTTAATATAACATTATTTGATATGCATCAGTTATGTTTAGGATTTTATTCTAGAACATGATCTATGTTGCAAGGCAAGTTACATCCAAATCCATTCAGCCATAACAGAGTTTCAAAAATAGCCGAAAAACCGGTATTTCTGTGGTCACAAACACCCTCACACACAACTCTTGCTGCTTGCTTGCATTTATTTATCAAAGTCAAAGTCAAAACCATTTATTCAGTTTTGGCCCTAGACGGACACTAATGAAGGTCGAATTACAGAAGTTCGGAAGTAAGCCTTCAACTGAGAAGAGCCGGCAGAAACTCAGCAAGGTTACATTTAACTAAATATTTTTGGACCATCAAAAATACTCTAACAAAGCTTGTATAGATGCCCATGATATTTTCTGGTGTTCTAGTATGGGTACCTTCTGTCGATGTTTATTCTCGAGGTCTCCCTTGCGACGCAGCTCGTTGTCCAGTCGGTCCTGGTCAGCCTTCTGTTCACGGTTGACTGAGTCCAGCTCCTGCAGGTACCGCGCCGCCTGACGAGACGCCTCCATCTTCAACTCCTCGTACTCACGGATCTGGACATTCAATACCAATCAGTCGAAACAAAATTTCACAAGCAATAAAATGTCCATCGGGACATAATATTACACTAGAATACACATAATATCAAAGCACAGATCATGAAAATTACTAAAAGTGTACGAGAAGTTCGATTGTATTTCCGAGACATAGCGGTATATATCTTGAGTCAAAAATTCAGATAGGCTGCCTACCTTCTTGTCACCCTACTGACATAGAATTAAATGTAATTATCTCAGCCATTTCAAGTTTTATACATATATGTATATGGTACTCTTTAGCGTGGTGGTAGGATATTTTGTAAGACCAATCTGGCTACCACCCTCAAGTTGAAAATCTGTCGCCAAGCACCTCTCGGTGTGTTCCGACAGTTGCACTTGAGAGCCAGTTCCCATCTAGGCTTTGTGTGCTTACCACCTTCGGCCACATCATCACTTACCATAGTGAGATTGTAGTCAAACACAAGCTTATCCAGAATAAAAAAGAACACAAGTAAAAAAAATATTAATTAGCTGCACTCGAGAGCCAGTTCTATTCAGACCTTTGGTATCTCACATGCCATGGTATAAAAGCCTAACATAAGTTACGATGCAAATAGGAATCTACCTGTGCCTCTTCAAGATGCACATCAGCTCGCGAGGGATGCGTGGCTCCCACCACGGAGTGTTCCCAGGTGGCTTTCTGCTCTTCCAGCTGCTTGAGCTCGTCCTCCAACTTGCGGATGTCAGCCTGGTGAGCTTCGTGAGCCTTGCGAGCCTGCTCGAGAGTCTTCACGGCGCTCTCAAGTTTCTTCTGAGTGTGGGACACGCGTTCCTTCGCTTTTATGAACGTTGGACGCTTCTTTGTTATTTCTGTCTCCTGTTGATGTCAAAATTATTAAATACTAGTTTTTAGCCCCGTGTTTCCGAGGGATCTTATCTTTTCCCGGGATAAAAAGTATTCTATGTTTTATTCTATATGAAAATATCCCTCGGGAACGCTGTTGAAACCACGGGGGACTGCTAGTACGACGATAGATTGGAAATGTAGAGATATGTCACAAACAGTAATAATATATTTTTCATCAGTTGATAAGTCTGCTTGATGTGAGAAATATACAAAATAACCCCACTTACAACTTCTCGAATCTCCTGTTCAATCTTAGCGAGCTCCCGCTGCACGGTGCCAGCTTCTTTCTTCTTCTCTTTCAAAGCTTCTTCAGCTTTGGCCCGCTTCTTCTCAATCTTGGCCACCTCCTGATGCTTGTGCTGTAGCTCTTCCTCGTTGTTTTGAATGTCTTTTTCGTTGTGATACAAGTGGAATAGCTGGAGCTCTACCTTTTGTTCTTGCTGTACGAGGGTGATGTTATTACAATATCTAAAGGTGAGTACACATATAATATTTGATTCTCAAACTATTCAAGATTTTTTGCAATATTACTTTATAAAAACAAAAACAGTATATTCTTAACTAATCTTACTCAGTACGCTTAATCAACATTTTTCTTTAGTTACTAATTTGAAGCAGATTACGTTGTGCCCTAGCTAGATTACAGCATTTCTAGTAGTTAGACGTGTTGTTCAAATACGGCAAAATTGGATATAATAATTTGACAGTTATTAGGCGAATAACTGTCAAATTATTTAAGGTATTCACCATGTTTTCCAGCAAATAAAAATGACATTCCTGGTGTTAGTACATATAAAAATTCTAATAACTTCGCAAGCTACTAATACACATACCAGCTCTTCCTTCAACCGAGTATACTTCTCCGCTTCTTCCTTCTCAAACTTGGCTTCCTTCCTCTCAGCGGCTACTCCTTTCTTCTTCTGATACGAGAACTGCGCTTCTTCATCAGCACGGTTCACTTCTGCGCGACAAGCTTCGTACTGTTCTTTCAGTACTCCTGATCTGTAAGTTTTTATGTCAGAGTTCTGACAACAGCCTGATGGGTCACCTGATCGTAAGTGACTACCGTCGCCTATAGACGCATGTCTTAAAGGCAACTACCTCTCAAGTAAAATTGCTGGAACACACCAACAGGTTTTTGGCGACAGATTTTCGACTTGAGAAGTGGTTGGTAGCTAACCAGTTGAGTACTAAAAAGTACCCTTCCACCGCGCTGTGGTTTCCTCACATGTGAACACATCGAGAATCTCGAAAGTGTTCTTTACGGTTAAACAGATTTTAGAGAAATATGGTATGGAAATACTTTGTAAGCCTTGGATGTAGGCAACATTATTATTGATGAAAAGTCATGTTTCTACTATAAACACTAGAAGGTTACTTACCCACTAATCTCCTCAAACAAAGCCGTTCTTTCCTTTGGGTTCTTCATGGCGATGCTCTCAACAGCCCCTTGGAACACGAGGAAGTTCTTGGCTTTCACGTTGATGCCCAGTTTCTCCAGCTCTACCAGGTAGTTGGCCACCGATACTGACTGTGGGTAAAAAGCTAGTTATAATGGCTACTTAGATATTTAAGACAAACTTTTTATAGATAGATGGGAGTATGCTGGCATGATATCTGATTGTTAAATGTTTAACTGAAACCTAATGTCTATCTACTGGCCGTTCCCAGCGGTTTCACCCACGTTCCCGTGACAAAATACAGCCTATGTAAATCAAGGATTATGTAGCATTCTAATGGTAAAATTGTTATGTATGAAACCTGCAGGTAGGTTTATTAATATTATTTATGTGATTGAGGGTAGTACATATATTTTGTGAAATAAATCAGTTAGCTACATAACCTGAATAATGACGTATCTTTTATTGGCGACTTCGGAAAATTAACGTAATTGTCGGGAAAATGGCGTCTAATATCGCGAATATTGTGTTTCCGGGTCATTTTAACCCCAAAACTGATAAGTGGTGTGATTACAAAGATCAGTTATTATGTGCTCTGGACGCATCGGGCTACAACGACAGTAACCTCGACAAAGCTCGTTCTCTGTTCCTGTCTCAGTGTGGCAAGGACACATATGCCTTAATTGCATCACTTGTGGTACCAAATCGGCCCACGTCTATGAAATTTACGGAAATCATAAGTGTTTTGGATAAATTTTATGAACCGGAAATTAATGAAATTTTGCAAGCGGGAAAATTTCATAAACGCCAACAATTACAATCGGAAAGCGTGCAGGACTATGTTGCGGCGATAAGTTTACTCGGCTCCAAGTGTAACTTTACAGACTTAAAACGTCAATTGAGGGACAGACTGGTATTGGGTTTATGTGATAATCGCTTGAGAAGGGACCTGTTGAAAACTAAAGAGCTCACATATGAGTCGGCTCTGCAGATTTGTCTCAATTACCAAGCAATATTCCCTGATATGTACCATGATAAGGTTAATATGAAGCTAACTCCGTCCAGTGTTACTGAAGCAATGGACATTGGAAGAATTAACTCAAATGAGTGTTCACACTGTGCACGATTTCACAAAACTGGCGAACGCTGTCCGTTTATTAAAGCAAGGTGTTTTTATTGTAAGAAATTTGGACATATTGCTACTGCTTGTGACAAGAAATCCAAGAAGGTGCACCAGGTTGATGAAAATAGAGAAAATATTTCTGAATCTATTACCTATAGTTCAGAAAATATGATGAGTGTTTATATTTGTTCTGAAAAGTATCAGCCACAGATAACAGCAGATTTAATCATTGATGGTGCTACATTATCCATGGAAATAGACTCTGGTGCTTCAAGATCCATTATATCTGAAAATACTTATAAGAAATTATGGCCTATTTTACCTCCACTGAATTCTACCAATGTGAAACTGGTTACATGGACTCGTGAACCATTGAAAGTGAAAGGAACATTGAATGTACGTGCTTCTTTGGGCAATAAGGAGGCACAATGTGAATTGATGATTGTATCTGGACAGGGTCCAAGTTTATTAGGTAGAAACTGGTTCAAACCCTTGGGTATTCAAATTACTGGATTATGCTGGTCAAAAGAGGAAATAGCGCCGTTTGTATGTGAATATCCAAATTTATTTAAAGAGGGACTAGGAAAATACAATGGACCTGAAGTATCACTACACATACAAGCGAATACAGTACCTAAGTATTTTAAAGCTCGACCAGTCCCATTTCCTCTGAAGCAACAAGTAATTGATGAACTTAATCGGATGATTAATGATGGTATTTTGACACCAGTTACATACTCTAAATGGGCTACTCCTTTACGGATAGTAAAGAAAGGTGATGGCTCTTTGCGTATATGCGGTGATTACCGTGCTACAGTAAACGCCGCTATCGATGTTGATACTTACCCGTTACCTACATCTTCGGAAGCCTTTGTTAAATTGAGTGGAGGGCGTATATTCAGTAAACTCGATCTTAGACACGCTTATACTCAATTGAAAGTCAATGATAGCACAGCAGAATTGTTGACACTCAACACACCTATTGGACTTATGAAAATGAACCGCTTAGCTTTTGGTGTGAATGCAGCACCGGCTATCTTCCAGAGATTGATGTCTTCGGCTCTGGCAGACATGGAGGGAGTGGCGTGTCTCTTAGACGATATAGCCATAACCGGGAGAAATATAGAAGAACACAATGAGACTTCGTCGTGTATTGGCAAAATTGAATGATATGGGGTTTCGTCTGAATTTAAATAAATGTGTATTTGCAACTGACGGTATAACCTTTCTGGGTCATAAGATTGATAGTGACGGCCTTCACCCTTGTCCTGCGAAAGTAAAAGAGATTAAGGAAAAGCCCGCACCGACAACTAAGGAAGCATTGAGAGCTTTCCTAGGCCTTTATAATTTTTATGAAAAATTCTTACCAGATAAAGCCACTGTTTTGGAACCATTATATCGCTTGCTGGAATCAAAAAGACCCTGGTCTTGGGGTACGGCAGAGGAAGCTGCTTTTGATAAAGCTAAAAGCTTGCTTACTTCTGATCTCACATTAGTAGGATATGATTTGAATCGAGACTTGGTACTCATATGTGACTCCTCCGAATATGGGTTAGGTGCTATTATAGCTTATGTCATGGATGATGGCACTGAACGCCCAGTAATGATGGCATCGCGTACTCTACAGCCTCAGGAAAGGCGTTATGGGCAGATTGATAAAGAAGCTTTAGCGATCATGAATGGATTAACAAAATTTCATGAATATTTATTAGGACGCAAATTTTGTATTGTGACAGACCATAAGCCGTTAGTTGGCCTCTTTAACCCAGCAAAACCAATACCTGATCAAATATCACCAAGGATGTTGAGATGGTCTTTAAAACTTAGTTGCTATAATTATGTCATCAAGTATAGGCCGGGTAAATTAATTGGCAATGCAGATGCTCTAAGCCGATGGAATGTTTTAAAGAGTCCTGCAGTGGCTGACGAACGATTAAGAGATATATTATTATTAGAAGAACGTCCGGATGGTTGGGGTATGGATGCTAAAGGAATTGCAACCGAAACTAGAAAAGACCCATTGTTGCAGAAGGTTATGTTTAATGTTCTTCATGGGTGGCCGCGCACGTGTACTGATCCAACTATACATCCGTTTTGGACTCGCAGAGAGGCTCTTTCACTCAATAAAGATTGTTTATTGTGGAGCAACAGAGTCGTGATCCGTAAGTCTCTTCAAACAGAGGTCTTGGGACTGTTACACATGCCGCATGCGGGTATTGTCCAAACCAAAGCATATGCTAGAGGTTATGTATGGTGGATTGATATGGACAAGCAAATTGAGCGGATAGTTGCAGAGTGTGAACAATTCCAGGTTGTCAGAAATAATCCGCCCAAGGATCCACAAGCTTGGATACCATCTGAAAAGCCATGGAGTCGCGTTCATATAGATTTTGCAGGTCCTTTCCAAGGCAAAACATTTTTAGTCCTGATTGACAGTTATAGTAAATGGTTTGAGGCAGAGATTGTCCAATCTATGAGCAGTTCGACGGTTATTACAGTTTTGAGAAAAATGTTTTCTTCACAAGGCTTACCAGACACATTAGTGTCAGATAACGGCAGGGCTTTCAGTTCTGAAGAATTTAACACATTTTTAAAAAGAAACTCCATAAGGCATATTTATTCACCCCCTTACCACCCTGCCACCAATGGTCAAATAGAACGGGCTATACAGACTTTTAAAAATAAGCTCAAGAAACTTTCTGACACAAATTTACCATGGGCAGAAAAACTTGCTAAGGCTCTATATTATTTACGCACTGTTCCAAATAGTAGCACTAATAAAACACCAGCGGAAATTTTAAATGGACGTAAATATAGAACAGCAATCTCTGCACTTCATCCTAATAATGTGACAAGCCCTGCTGATCTGCAACTTGAAACAGCAGCAGAACGCTCAACTAACAGGAACTTTACAGTAAATCAACCTGTATTTATACGCATGTATGGATTAGGACGAAAATGGCAGAGGGCAGTATTAGAGGCAGTTGAAGGTCCTAGTACATATAAGGTGAAGACAGAAGATGGAGAGTTACATCGGAGACATGCAGACCAGATATTACCTCGAACAATATCTCCACAGCAGTCATCCAGCCAATCACAACATACTTACCAACCTGATGTTGAGTCAGAAGACTCACCTGATCCACCCATAGAAATACCTCATCCAGATTTATGGCCAGATATCATTGGCATACCTAATTGTTAATTATGTGATTACTTCTTGTTTTCTATTATTGAGAACTCTATGATTTGGATTTGTATCAATTAGATTCCTTTATAAATTATACTTCCTATTGTGAAAGGAAGGTATGTTATGTATGAAACCTGTAGGTAGGTTTATTAATATTATTAATGTGATTGAGGGTAGTACATATATTTTGTGAAATAAATCAGTTAGCTACATAACCTGAATAATGACGTATCTTTTAAAAATATTTTTTCAAATCTGTCTAGTAGTTTGAGAGCCTATATAGATAGATAATAATCATTTTTATGTAGAATTTACAATCAGTTTTCAACTACATATGATTGGATGTGTTGAATTTGAGGTTGCCCAGTGCCCCAAATTCCAATTTAGATACTCTACTGTAGCCCAGAGGCTAGGAGTGTTAAGATGATTTAGGTGTTTTGCACCACAAGTGCCTTAGCAGGGCCTAAACTGAATAAATGAGTTATGATTTTTATTTTAAATATTGGTGCACTGACTACTTCTCCGTGTTCCTTTTGCTTGCAACACTCCAGAGTCCCCAAATAAGGAACCCAATAGGAGATAATTACTTGTTTCAAACACTTATGGTTAATATTAGAATGAAATATAATGAGTCTATAAAAGATCTTTGAAAAGCTTTCACACTCAGCTGTATGCCATGATGCGGCAAAACCTTTTAATATGTTTTTTAACCACTTAACTAGCAACCTAGTTAACTTACATGTCCATCAATTTTGTGTTCAGAAGATTGTCCGTTCACAGATCTTTGGAACTGCTTCTCGGTCATGTCCTCCAATATGAATGTTGCTGTTACTGATGCACTGAAACCAAATAATGATTTATTTTCAAACCTAACCTACACTACTTCCAAGACTAGTGTTATAGACCTAAGAATAGCTTTTTTTTATACCACAAAGGTGGAAACATGGAAAAATACCTACACCAGGAGAATCACTTGTCCATCTGTAACTCAATCACAACAAAACCTAAATTATTGGTTTTGAATGAAGACATACAGGATGTTGGATACTTTTTAAACAATATCTTACTTAGATTTAGAGTATTTGAAAGTTTTCTTAGTTTGTCAAACAAACTGGGCTATTAGACTCTGCTTATAAACTTCATGTGAAATATCTTTTCATTTGCATTAGGTATATTTGTTTAGAAACCAAACAGGATGAATATAAAATGATAATGTTAAAAAATATTAAGCTCTTTAGTGTAATGATTAGTTAGCTGTGTTATTGGCTAGGTGTGGTTACCTTCTAGAAACAGGTTTGTTAATAGATGCGCCATGAATAAGGTCGCTCAACCGCTTCACACGCAGCAGTGATGTCTTCTCTCCCATCACAAAACTCACTGCATCCATGAAGTTTGATTTGCCTGGAAATTATAACAAATGTTGAACTTATTGTCAATTATAAGATAGTAAAAGCAGAATGCTAATAGGGTACATAAACCAATGTTCATCCGTAACCTGAATAAAGTTAAATTCTAATAAAAGGCCCGTCTACTCTAAGACATGACACAAAAAAACATTTCTTAGAGTGCACTGCTCCCAACCTAGACCACATGGTAAGTGGTGACCTCTAATAAAAAACAAACTAAAGAGTATCTGATTTTTAAGTATGGTTGGGATATGATCAAAATAATACTGCTCCTGGGACCAGGCCTAACTCAATATTGAAAAGAGAGGCCATGGAGTGAATGTGTATAATTTGTAGAGGATATAAGAATAAGTGAGAATGAGGATTACAGGAAATTGAAAAAAGTTTGACACGATAAAGCCAGCATTCATTTTATTATGGGTAAGATGTATCCTACCTGATCCATTGGGCCCAACAACCGCAGTGAAGGATTTCAAAGGCCCTATCCGATGTTGGCCTCGATAGGACTTGAAATTCTCCATGTCGATATATTTAAGGAACGCCGGCATTTTGCAGGCCAGTACTAATTACATCCACAAAGTAAAATATAAGGCTAAAATTAACGAGATAGAAAATTAAGCGCCAAACATCGTACACACAACTATCAACAATGAGAAAGAAAGTAAATACGTCAGTCAGTTGAAAATTTGCTTGACAGACTTTTTGGCGGGAACTTGCGAAGTGACGTTGCGTTTTCGTTTTATTTTAATTAAATGCGTGCATTTTGAGTTAAATTGTTTTGTCCAATAAAGATCAATCAAGGTGCACAAGTGAAGTGAAATGAAAACGTGTATCGTGATTTTTCGTGTTGTCTCAAAAAGTCCTTGGCCAATTTCACTAAAACCTGACCGGACTTGTATGGACGAGGACTATGCCTAGACTTTAAACTGAATGCTTTGCTGGCTTAATACTCAAAGACTGAATGTGATAATATAACACGACTTTAACATAAAAAAAGAAAAAAGAAGAATATTGCAAAATGCTTCAGGCTTGATAGTTTTGTAACTAAAGCCTTTATATAAACAAATAATAATAAGGACAGATTATGACATTCAAGAAATATATTCTAAATGGATAAGTAACTCTAAATACCAATTTGAAGCAAATACCTATCAATTGCGAAAAAGAGAAAGATAACAACAACGTTGGGACAATCTTTCTTTCTTTCATTAAGGGTAAGTAGGGTTAGAAAGAGAGATTGACCCAACGTAGTTGTTATCTTTCTCTTTTTCGCAATTGATATTTCGTATTTGCTTCAAATAGGTATTTAGAATTACCTATCCATTTAGAATATAATATAAACTTGATGACATTTGTCTTTATATACCTACATTCATTTCAATATTTTATTTATTTACTAAGTACTTAGAAAAATCGTTTGATTCTACATTTACACATTTTGGTGGATAATGAATATGGATCTTTTTTAATTTGCATATTAACTTTACTGTAAATCAGTAGGTATAGAAAGTATGATTGGCGATCACAGTCCGGCGAGCCTTTCAGACATAAGTGACACCGAACAAGCAGTACTAATGGATCCTATCGACCACGAGCGTAGTCGGTACCCCTATTGCATTGTGTGGACTCCAATACCTGTCCTAACGTAAGACCATATCCTTCCATCATTTCATTTTTCTCTTCATGTAGCACCTCTCCAACTAGTGAAGGTTGGCCGTCAGTTTGGATAACTTCTGTCTGTCCTTCGCGAGGCGGAACCGTTCAGCGGTGCTGTTGATGCCGGTCCACCCGCGAATATTGCGTAGCCACGACATTTAATTCATTACATACATTCAACTCCTGGTCATGTTTTTATAAAATGTTTAATAATAATAATTTGCCAGGGTAAATATAATTTACACTAGTTACACAAAATTAAAAATTATACATTGTCCGTACCTCTACTACTCTCTGATCATAGTTTTCCCATATGTTAAAATTTAAAGGTCTGAAGTTACTTATAAAAACATTAATTTCAGATGGATATTCCCATTCCTCGGTCACATGGGTATTTGCACATCTTCAGGAGTGATTAGAGATTTTGCTGGACCATATTTTGTGTCGGAAGATTTGATGGCATTTGGCAATCCCACTAAATACTGGCAGTTGTCTCCACAGAAGGCCAGCAATGGTCAAGCAGGTTGGGACATGGCAGTGGCTGAATCATCTGAGATTTATAAAAAAAGAATGGTATGTTTTATGGAAGTGTTCCCTATTAAATCTAATATTTTGTGTTATTTTTTATATGGTTAAGTTTGTTTGTTTTTTCCAGACAGCAACCCAGGCTCTATCTAACTGGATGTTTTAAAGTTATTAGGCATGCCTTTTATTTAGGCTGTTAATTCCTGACATTCAGTAATTTATTTTCAGTGTGAAGTCTTGAAAATTGATAAAGGACAAAATCCATTTTAAAGTTTTTTGTCCTTGGATGGATTTGTACTTTTTTAATGTTTGTTATCATATGATAATGTTTACTGAAGTTTAATTAATAGTTTTCATTGTTAATGATATTATTCTGTTGTAACATTATTAAAAAAAAATCTTAAGATCAGATTATATCTTCTGGTATTTTTATCTCCTCCATTGTCTTTATTTAATAAGTTTATGTTATTATGTAAGCTTTTTTACTTTACACCCATGTTTTTTGTTTCAGCATATAATATTTTATGATAACTGCCACTCCCATGTTGCTACTGCATTAAATATAATGAACTATAATGGCTGCAAGAATTGGAATATGGTGAAATTGGCTCTTTACATGATACCATATTCTAAATATGTCAGGTAAAAAATATTTAAACATTTTACTATTTTTTTTTTAATTCTAGATAAGCTTGTGTTTGACCAGAATCTCACCATGGTAAGTGATGATGTGGCCGAAGGTGGTAAGCACACAAAGCCTAGATGGAAACTGACTCTCAAGTGCAGCTGTCGGAACACACTGATAGGTGCTTGGCGACAGATTTTCAACTTGAGGGTGGTAGCCAGCCAGTCGGTTACTACAAAGTACCCTACCACCGCGCTATGGTTTCCTCACGATGTTTTCCTTCACCGAAAGCTCAAGCTCATTGTATTCATTCGAAATTTGCATACAAAGCAACAAATTTTGACCTTTATGTTAATAATAAAACAACAATATAAAGAAAAGCATTTGTAAATATATCTTGCATATAACCAAGTAAATGAGGAAGTTGGGTTTCTATATTCATTATATCTAATTGTGTGTTGCTATATTTTCAGTGTTGGTGCATTTGTGAAGACATGGCTACCATTTGTTATTATAGTGGCATTCATTTGTGGACTAGCAGCTTATATTTAAGTTAATTTATAATAATTTTTGTGTTAAATTTGATCTCTCTTTTATGGGAAAACGTGAGCTGTTGAATTGATAAATGGGTGCTGGATTTTATGAATGTTATAGATCTGCAAGTGAAGAATGCATAGCAAATAAATATAGACATCATTGTAATAAAAAAATAGCTCTGGAACCAATCAAAATGTTTGCTTTGTGTGAGAAGCCTATATATATAAATAATTTGGAACCAATAGTGAATCTACGGCATCAAGGGACTCACTCAAACACAATAAAATCATCTAAATGGTATCAGAGCTGTTAAAGAGTTCAGTCACAAACATTATTATTATTTATTGATCAGGCAGGCAGTTGATTCAACTGATAAGTGCCTATATCCTGTTGTTCTTCTCTTTGAGATGCTTGTCGAGTCGGTTTTTAAACATATGGAAGAATTATACACAATATAAATGTAGAATGTAGCAGAAGGGAGCTTAATTCAAATTAAACTAATTTGTCATTCAAAAGGAATATAGCTCACAAAAGTATTAATATTTGATTAAATACTGTAAATGTTACAATTTGTCTGTAAAGGGAATTATTTAAAGAATCATTATTAAGGACAACATAAATACTTAAAATTGTAAATGAATGTAACAATTAAGTACCTATAGGTACAAAAATTAGGTACCTACAGGTACCTATATGTTAAGGGTTTATAGCCAAGGTTTATAGGTATTGAATATGTACAAAAAAATATCATATTATTTGATGTTTATTCTCTGTAGACATTTCAAAATGACTGCTAAAGTTTTATCTAGATGTATTCTATATTCATTGTACAGTGCATTAAATGTATGACAATGTTTAAAAATTTGTGACCTTGCAGATTATCTATAGTAAACATGGTCTAACTCTCAACTATTTTACTGCAGGAAAGTCTATATTTTTTATCAGGAATAATTGAATATATGTATAGAACACTGCCTCCATTTGTTGTCTCTATAGTGGGTAATTCTATTTATTTCTTGATCTTGTAAATAGGTATAATTTTGTGAAATAATAAAATTTGTATGTAATTATCTTTTTATTTAAAGCTATTTATACAAAGATTGCAGAAACATAAATGAAATTTTTCAGAATACATTTTTTTTTACTTTAAACTTTAATTAATAACATATTAGTAACCATAGTTTTATTGACAGTAAAGCACATGCTCTCTTTACATTTGTGTAAATAATGTTCTTTGTTAACTATGCAAATGATAAATATGAGATATGATGTTTGTCTATATGATAGTACATGTAAATTTAAATGTCCTATGATTTAGTAGCTGCCTTTTGAATTCAGGTTAAATAATATATGGGTAAATAATAAACATGTCTGTGCACTAGGATGAATTTTCCAAGAGGGCGTGGATGGCCAAATCCTAAACTAAAGGGAATAGCGAAAAATGCTGAAAGGAGTCTCGAGGCCGATTTTGATTAAAACTAAAACAGCATCATTAGATTTTCGAAAAATTTTTTTCCCAAGCAAGGAAGTGTTTTTTCGAAAACGCCTCTTGAAAAATTCACTCTGTATAATAATGTAATGCATTTGCCAATGCCTCTAATAGGTTTTTTTTTAAAAGAACAGGTTATCATATAATACCCACGGACATACCAAGGACCGTAAGCAATATAGTCTGAAAAGTCAATAAATAAATATCCTCAGACATTTTTCACACATGGCAATCTGATCCCAAACTAAGCAGAGCTTGTAATATGGAAACCAGATGACTGATATACTACATATACTATATTTTTTAAACAACTTCAAAAAAGGAGGAGGTTATTATAGATAATTACACCCAGACTCAGGCCAAACAGACATGTTCATGCACACAAATGTCTGTCCTGGATGGGAATCAAACCCACAACCTGTGGTGCAATAGGTAGTGTGTTAACCAACCACGCCAACTGGGCAGTTAAAGTTAATGTGTAAATAAATCCAAGGCATATCATTACAAACTTAATTACAGCCTGAATATATGGCAAATTTAACAATACACAAAATCTGAAAGTAGTTTTAGTTTGGAGTAACATGTTGGTAGTAAAAGTTTTTAATCTAATTATGTTATATTTATATATTTGCCGCAAAATTTGTTAAGCCATGATTTTGGATACAGATAATGGTTATATTATTTATATATAAAAAACGATTTTACTTTGAAGTACTTCTTGGGATATATTGAGCTTTTGTACATATAGTCATAATAACCTTGTATTTGTATAAATAATATATTATAATGATTGTTTCTGATTTTCACATATGTAGATGATAAGCATCATTCAGTGTAAATTTTCACTTTCAGTGTTACAAAACATTTTTATAAACACTTTTTTTCAGTTGAAGAATAACTGCTCTGAGACAATTTTATCCACACTAAACACAAAAAATTCTAAAAATTACAACCCAATTTTTTGACACCAATACTTTTTTGATTATACTCTATGTACACAATTTCAAAGAACAATGAATACATAATAGGCCGGACTTACACTTGTAAGTTGCTTTTGTAAGTTTTATGTAAGTAACTTACATAAAACTTATGAAAGCAATTCATGTTTACATTTGCAAATTTATCATAAGTCAATTACTAAGCCTGCTTACGTGAGTAAAACTTACAAGTGTAAGTGCAGGGTTACTGAACTAACTCATAACAAATTGATAACATAATAGGTATACATTTTAATTATTTTAGATGGAGTTTAAGATGACAATTCCATTTAACCTACTTTAACAATATAATATTTTTGGACATATATCAAAATCCGCACATAAGTCATAACGTAGAGGAGTCTTGGATCATTTCATCACTGTACCTACATAATGTAACATCCTCTATAATTTGATGTTACAGATTATAATCTAACATTCCTTTAGAACACTCTTCTCTGAAGAGAAGTCATAACTATAACCATCTAAATTAACTTTATTCGTGAGAAATGCCAATAAATCACTAATTTGAGTCGCAAATGCATCTTTATTTGACGCCATTTGTAAATCACTGGATAATTTGAAAGGTACTCCTTGGAGGTAGTGGAATGTGTTGTCAGCGGAGGCTCTGGGGACAGGTGCAGGTGGTGCTGGTCTTTGAGGATATGGAACTGGACCACCACTTACACTCGGGTATATACCACCTCTCGATGGTGATGGTGATGCTGGATCCACTAACACAAAACTGTCATCCGATATTGGCCCAGGAATCGCAGGTGTGTCATCTTCTACTGGAGACGATCTCCGCTTACCGAAGAAAGATGCAAACATTTTAGATCACAGGAATTATAATCCAAGCATAAGTTTTACACCGATACGATATTACTCAAATTATATAAACTGAACAAAAAGTACGCCAATCAAGCCAAAGACTATGTAATTACTACAAACGTAGTGTTTTTATCCTCTTTGATTACTAGGTTTCATAGGCTACGTTTGATCAAGCAAGGAATATTTTGTATTATATCAATGATTCACTCCCTACGTAGTGTTTTTCTTTGGTGTTTTTATCTTTTATCCTCTTTGCACCAAAGAGTATGTAATCTTTGCACTCCCTCCCTATGTACGTAGTTAAAACGTAGTGTTTTTACTCGGAACAATATATTGTTTCGAGTGTTTTTATCTCTTTGACCACAGATTACTGATATGTATCTATCGCACTGAACTTAAAACGTAGTTATTATATACTCTTTGCTGAACTGACTGACTGACAGAAAGAAATATAGAAGCAAGAATTATGATGTCTTCTAAATGGATAGGTAACTCTAAATACCTATTTGAAGCAAATACCTATCAATTGCGAAAAAGAGAAAGATAACAAATACGTTGGGACAATCTCTCTTTCTAACCCTACTTACCCTTAATGAAAGAAAAAAGTTGTTTTATTAATCGACTTCAGCAAAAAGTTGTTTAATTAATCGACTAAAATATTATTGTCATGCGAAAAAAAAATCGATTAGGGATTACCGGTTTTGTAAGCAGGCAAGGAACGTTATGTCATATTGTTTTCATCGGATGATTTGCATACCTTACCTACCAAGTGAGCCGAGTAAGTTTGTGTGATTGGTGTTTTAAAATTGAAGCTACCAATTAGATTCCTTTTAGCCAATAAAATAGTTTTAAATTACTATAAAGACGTGTTGTGATGTTAGTGGTAACAATATATAATTTCAGTCTCACTCTCAAGAATTACGTCAAAATTTGATCAACAAAACACTGGGAAAATTAGCTTGTTTATGAGAATTATTATGTGAAGTTATAGTTGAAAATTGACAAAATGTGGTTAAATTTATATCTTTTTACGTGGAAATGTTGTTATGTTAGCGTATGAGACTCTGACTTTGTTTACTTAGTGGACGTTTCTAACAAGTTTTCTGGACGCCCAGCTGGTTGGAATAAATACGAAATAGGTTTGTTTTTCATTCACTTTCATTTGCCTTTTGAACTCTTTTACCCATTTAGAGGTCGTGTTTTATAAATATTGTGATATATTTGCATATTATTGTTACTTTTACAGGTGTCCTCCCGCTTTTTTTTTAGGATTTTTTTATATATAACCCTGAATAAGATTATAGAAAGGTTACATATATTTCATATACATCCAAAATTTGTGTAAGATCTAGTTTATACACAATATTTAAAAACCTGAACCAGTATTTGGGTCAGACTTATCATAAGTGCAATGTGAAATTCAATATGAATAAAAATTTATTTCTAAAAGTTAAATAATGTTTAACCAAATAGAATGATTGGGAAGATGGAAGTTGTAAAACATTTGGCTCATGGTCTAGCTGGCTCATATTCCCGAGGGATTTTTAATTTAAAAGTATCCTCTAATTATCATTGTATGGTATAATTTATACATGTTCATGCATCACAGCGAGTTTAAAAATAAACATCACATAAATTATTGCAATAATATTATTAATCTGTTGACTCGCGACATTAACCTGTCAAACAACTCGTCAACTCGTGCACAGTTTTCAAAATTTCAAAATCGCACCCAATATTCAAGTAAATGTCATCGTCCCGATTGTCCCATTTGAGAACCAAGTGGTGCGGAGTCTGAAACCCCGATTGCCCCAAGAGAGAACTGACAGGTTAATGCAATTATTTCAAGTCACATTGATAAACTAATTAGTTAGTATAAAATACAATTTATATAATGATATATACCTTGCTGGGTATATAAAATGTCTTCTGAACCAGTGGTAACTTTAGTAAATAGTACCTTTATAAGTGCCCTTCTAAGGTCATATGTAAAAATATGTCTTTCTTTGACTTTAACATTGTTTGTGACTTCGTAATAATCTATTGCAACCATTTTTATGCATTAACTTGGGATGAGAGTATGAGATAGAGAAATCTTATTTATATATTTGAAATTATAATTATTTACATCATTTTCAGGGGACCGTTATCATGAGTGATGACACCGGCCGCTCGTCATCATGTTCAGGTAAGATAACATAAAAAACTTACGGCTAAACTAAGCTAAGCTTCAAAGTAATTGATAAAATGCTATTATTGGATGGAATGTAAAAAAAAAACCAGGGAGTTTGTTTCGCCGTTTCTTCTCCTGACAGGTCTTTATTTGGAAATGGTGGTAACAGTAACAATAGCATTAAAAATAGCAATAAGACATTCAATAAGTGTTCAAACTCGAAATTGAATAAAAAAAAATGAGTTTGAGTTTGAATAGGTACTAGATTCTGTAGGTTTACCCACATTCCCAGAATAACGAATGTTATTGTTTTCTGACCACTTTTGGCTCTCAGGTTGCGCTCTGGTCACTTTCCATTCAATCAATTTGCACTACTTTGTTACAAATGCATAAATCTGTAGATTTATCAATGTTTTTGTTTATTTTTTTTAAATAATGTTTATTCATGACCATAGATACAAATTCATGATGCACACTTTCATTTCACTTCACTTGTGTAATAGATCTTTATTGGAAAAAACACCACCGATATTATTCAATAAAACTCAAACTACACGAATTTAATGAAAATAATATGAAAATGCAACATCACTTCTCAAGTTCCCGCCAAAACGTCCTTTATTCGTGTGATGGTGGAATTTGACCAGTATCACCAGCTTAGTGTCAGATGTTGATAACATGATAACCTATTTTTTATCTAATGTAAATAAATACATTAATGATGTGTTCTATGATAGGACAAATAAAAAATATTTAATTACAGGAAACGCTATCAATGTTATTAATAAAAGATACGATGTAATTAGAATTTTATTTCGTATTAGAGTCAATTGGTTTCTTATTACTGTTATCTTTCTTTTGCTATTGCCAGTATCACATGTTATCGTAACTAGTTTCATCCGTTTTATTTGCTTGTCTTTAGGTTTTCCTCAAAAAGTATGTTTGGGGTAAATGATTTTAGGTGTTACCCTACTGTGCAATGGTTTCTAGAAATATGTAATAGGTTATATTTATTTATTGTGAATAATAAAAAAAATTGTTACCACTTTATTATGTATGCGACTAAAAGACTTTGTATCTATGGTCATGAATAAATATTATTTAAAAAAAAACAACATCCTGCCGACCACTTTTTATAAAATTGAAATTGTTAACTGTACCATCCTTGTATATCTTTGAATGCTGCAAATTCGTAAAAGGACATCCTAATTTATTTAATAAACATGGTGACTTAAAATTAAACACAAGATACCCAGATAAATTGGTCCTACCTAATATAAAAAGCCATTTATACCATAGGAGCTGCTATCCTATGGCAATTAAAATATTTAATAAACTGCCACTTACTTTTAAAGGCCTACCATTAAATAAATTCAAGAGCAAGCTTATTGAGTGGCTTATTGAGAGATGTTTTTACACCCTAGATGATTACTTTAAATATAATGGTAAATGAGTGGACAGATTCAGACAGGTTAGGTGGAAGTAGTAAATTGACTTGAATTAGGTTTTTTTTTTTTAATTAATAAATAAATAATAAATATCCTCGGACATTTCTCACACACGGCTACATTAGATTTGAACATTTTTTATTTTTATTCTTTGACATTATATAACTTTATAATTGTGCATGCTATTATATAGTGAAGTGTGTAGATACTTTTCAATTACCTACCATCATTTGTACGACATTTCTAGCGCAATATACTATTTCACTATTTCATTATTTCAATGGTTTCTAGAAGAAATACGCCCACTGTAGACTCAAGCTCACTGTCAAAGCGTGAGGAAATACTGCACGGTGATAGGATTCTCTTAGCTCGATATTTATCGAAAACAGCTCTCAATTTCAAAAGTTTCTGACGTTAATATAGAAATCAAAAACATCGCTGCCCGCGCAGAGACGATGATAGCTCAGTGGTAAGTGACGTCGGATACCGCGACGAAGGTCGTGGGTTCGAATCCTACAATGAGCTTGAGCTTTCGATGAAGGAAAACATCGTGAGGAAATAGCATATAGCACGTTCGTAGGGTTCTTTGTAGTACCCGACTGGCTGGCTACCTCCCTCAAGTTGAAAATCTGTCGCCAAGCGCCTATCGGTGTGTTCCGACAGTTGCACTTGAGAGCCAGTTCCCATCTATGCTTTGTTTGCTTACCACCTTTGGCCACATCATCACTTACCAAGGTGAGATTGTGGTCAAATACAAGCTTATAGGGAATAAAAAAAAAACGTTCATAAGTGCCTTACCAGGGCCTTGACTGAATAAATGAGTAGGTATTGGTTTTGAATTTTTAAATCAGGAGTTGTCTGTCCTGGTGGTGACAGTAATCTAATCAACCACCGATCCGTTATGTTTATTTTCCCGGCCGTTTCACCCGCATCTTATCTTTTCCCGGGATAAAGAGTATCCTATGTTATATTCCAGGATATGATCTACCTGTGTGCCAAATCTCATCAAAATCCGTTCCGCCGTTTTTGCGTGATTGAACAACAAACATACCTACAAACTTTTGCATTTATAATATTAGTAGGATATGAGGTTGCTTACAGCGAAAAAACGTTGCTGCAAATCATGAAAATGGTTTATTAAAAAGATCTCAATTTTTTCTAGTACTTGTACCTGGTAAGGTAAAAACATAGGATACTTTTTATCCTGAAAGATAAGATCCCTCGGGAACGCGGGTGAAACCGCGGGGCGGAAAACTGTTATGTACTTTATAATTATTTTTTTATGTCTCAAGTGACAACGAGGCAGGCGGGTCACCTGGGTAAGTGACAACCGTCGCCTATAGACATTAGCAATACCAGGGGATTGCTAAAGTGTTGTACACCTTATTATAATGCCTTAAAGGCGAACTGGCTCTCAAGTGCAAATGCCGGAACACACCAACAGGTGCTTGGCGACAGATTTTCAACATGAGGGTGGTAGCCAGCCAGTCGAGTACTACAAAGTACCCTACCACCGTGCTCTGGTTTCCTCACGATGTTTTCCTTCACCGAAAGCTCAAGCTCATTGTAGGAATCGAACCCACGGTATTCGACGTCACTTACCACTGAGCTATCATCGCCTTTGAAGTAAGGTCTGCAACAAAAGTGTTTTGTTTTGGATCTGTTATTTATTTGTAACTTATGCTGGTGACCGTAGGCTACATTATTTTATTTCGTTTCGCGCCAATCATTGTATAGTAGGTATTCAATCAACTCCACCGACCTTACAATTGATATCGGCAGAGTTCGGCAGCAAATGTTAATTGACCGCCGGACGGCTGCTTATCTGACATTCCCAATGTTTAATTTCATTGGTATTTCAGCATCCTAACGTATCCTTGTTATTAAAGATATTGTTAATACAAGAAATCTCTTAGTACCCCATCCAATGATAACCTTCAAAATTACCTGTTATTTATCTGAGAAAAACATGAAGTAGCGGCGCAAGTGGCCACACTATGGATGTTGCCGGGGGCTCGTCTTCCACTCTCCATGTGTCTCAATCGATGACTCCAAGGTTACGGGCGTGCTAGTATCGATTATATATAAATAGAATCAGCCCTGCCGCCCTACTCCGTCCGCGAGCTCCGGTGTCCCTCCCCTCTCTACCTCACGCCCCCGCCCTTCCCAGTACGCCCCTCTATGATGGATGGTATACCAGTTCGATGCCCGTTTGACCTTGAGAATTGTCCACGTGTAAGTTGTACCCATTAGGGTTGTACCCAAAGACTTTAAACTTATACTATATTTTATTTCTTTGGTTGTACCCCTTTGCTTGCTTTGTGATCTAGGTTTTGTCTGATAGGAAAGAGTTATAGTGTGTTAGCTCTCCCCTGCGGTTTTACCCGCGTTCTGGAGATATCTTATCTTTTCTCAGGATTAAAAGCATCCTATGTTTTATTCTTGGTTATTGTCTACCTGTGTGCCAAGTTTCATCAAAATCCGTTGAACAGTTTATGCGTGAAAGATTAACAAACATCTTCACATCATAATATTAGTAGGATAGTAGGATTGGTAGGATAATATTACACATACATCTATTAAAACTTGGACGGCCTTTAGAGAGTGGAATAGTAAGTCAGTTGGACTCTATATTTTTTCTCGTATAACTTATTTTGTATCATATTCGTTTACAAATAGCTTTGGTAGTAAGAGCGTGCTGTGATATTATATTTATTTTATTTAACTTTGGTTGGAAATAAATAAGTATTACCTATCCATATAATTATTATAGTTATGAACCCTCAAAGATTCAAGTAAGTGGTAGACCTCTTTTCTATTATGTGTTCTTTAGGAATTACAATGAGCTTGAGCTTTCGGTGAAGGAAAACATCGTGAGGAAATAGCATATAGCACGTTCGTAGGGTACTTTGTAGTACCCGACTGGCTAGCTACCATCCTCAAGTTGAAAATCTGTCGCCAAGCGATATCGGTGTGATCCGACAGTTGCACTTGAGAGCCAGTTCCTATCTAGGCTTTGTGCGCTTACCACCTTCGGCCACATCATCACTTACCATGGTGAGATTGTAGTCAAACACAAGTCTATCCAGAATAAAAAAAATAAAAAAATATTAACATGAAGTTACTTCGTATTATTGAAACTTTTATTTAACCTTGTTAGCCAACTAACAACTTATTATAGACCTAAGAAGGCCGAAAAAGGTATGGATGGAGTGCGTGAAGAATGATATGCGTATGAAAGGTGTGAGTATTGAGACGACTAGTGATAGAGCGGAGTGGAAGAAAACATGATGTGCCGACCCCACCTAGCGTGGGATAAGGACAGGAAGAAGAGTTAATTAGTAGCTATGTAAACTAAACTAATTACTATGTACTACTAAATTAGTCTCGCTAATTCTCTTTCTAATAAAGAACATAATAAAAGATATCAGAAATGTAATTTTGTCAAATTTGTGTAGTTAATTGCTTGTTTTAAACGTGAATTTAGCCATATAATATGACAGTATAGTACCGTGTTGATTCCGTCAGGTGTAGTGGGCGGTAACTTTAATTTTTTTTTTGTATCCTGAAGAATATGGGTAACGGAATGGAAAGAAATGGATTTTAGGGTAGAGACATTCGTGATTCATATACTAAATGAGTAAATGAGGTTCATATCAGAATTGTATTCGTTTTTTTTTTTTGCTTTTTTTTAACTCAATTCAACTATGAAGCTGCAAATGTAGCGAAACACCCTACGTCTAGAACACCTGTAGACGATTCAGGATGTAAAATTTATAGTACCTTTAATGAAGGTATGTTTTTTTATTGGTTTTTGCTGTCACACACATGTTGGTATTCATAATACATACATGTTTTCTTTATTTCACCATATTATTGGTACCTAGATAGATTCAGTGTAGGTAGATACATATTACAGGTGTTATCTGTAACTATCGCAGTTGTTGCAGATCGTAGATACCAACAGTAAAGTCTTTTAGATAGCTATTAATTTTTTGTGGATTAATGAAACACTTTTTTTATATTCGACTAGTGACCCGCCCCGGCTTCGCACGGGTAGCAGAGCAATATATGACGACCTGCATTTTTTTTTTAAATCTGTACTGTGATGGTATACACCCCCGTTTCACCCCCTCAGGGGTGGAATTTAAACACTCAAAGACACGCGTTTCTTTATTTTTTATTGTTAGCTTAAAAACAAAGTATCATGGTTCTAGCTTCAAAAACGACCGACTTTCAACCCCTTTTCACTCCCTTAAGGGTTGACTTTTGAAAAATCCGTTCTTATTCCTCGGTCACGTCTTTAAAAACAACACCTGTACACCTAAATTATTTTGACCCAGTGTTTGCAATTATTTCATTTCAATGTAAACGCCCAAGAATATGATTTTTACGACATCACATTACAAATGTTTTAAATTCTCGGCTTTTCTCTACTATAATATGCATGTATTATACATATAAACCTTCCGGAAGAAATGATCTAACTAATAGTGAAAACCGCATCAAATTCCGTTCAGTAGCTTTTGAGTTTATCGGGAACATACAGACAGCCGCGGCGGAGGACTTGATGTAAGGAAGTCGTGAGGGGACCGTCTTCGACAAGCAGACAAAATCAATGTTGTAACAAAACAAATGACATTCGAAACAATAAAAACAAATGATCACCAATGTGTCCCCGCTTGTTGTGACTGCGGTTGTTTGGATACGGAAGGTCAAGGGCAGTTTTAGGGAGGGGGCGCGAGGGGCGCGCGCGGCAGGGCGCATGGGCGGGGCCCGGGAGCTAGAAATAGACTTAGCAACATCGTTTGTCAACACACGCCTACGCAGCGTGGCTCTGCTCACGACGGGGGTGGCGCTCGCGCCCGGACGGGTGGCGCCCCCACCAAGATTCGTCCGGGGAGTTGCGCTAATACGTGTCCCCGGCTCCCCGGCTCCCCGCATGATCCCCAATGTTTCAGATACGAAGCTGATGATGGATTACAGTAATGTTGCTGTGCCGTGCCGCTTGCTAAGTGACTCGGGCTCGTACTACATAGTAACTGAGAAGAGGCTTGCTCTCAATCATTTCGTGTCATATTTGAGTAGTTGAAGTCGTTTTGGTACTTGTATTTATTATTTTATTTTAATTTAAAAATCTGTGTTCACTCGTTTTTGAAGAAATGTTGATTGTTAAAAGAGAAAGTAACACCGACTATAAAGGCTTTTGATCTGAAACATTTTCATATAAAAATCTTTTACTTAAAAGAGTTTTATACAATCTATCTACTAGCTATGAAAATCGTTTATCGCGTGAATCGTACCTTGTCCTTCCAAATGTAAGTTTAAGGCGATGATAGCTCAGTGGTAAGTGACGTCGAATACCGCGGTGAAGGTCGTGGGTTCGAATCCTACAAATGAGCTTGAGCTTTCGGTGAAGGAAAACATCGTGAGGAAACCATAGCACGGTGGTAGGGTACTTTGTAGTACCCGACTGGCTGGCTACCACCCTCAAGTTGAAAATCTGTCGCCAAGCACCTATCGGTGTGTTCCGACAGCTGCACTTGAGAGCCAGTTCCCATCTAGGCTTTGTGTGCTTACTTACCATCTTCGGCCACATCGTCACTTACCATGGTGAGATTGTGGTCAAACACAAGCCTATCCAGAATAAAAAAAAAAAAGCAGTAAAAGTATTTTTTTCCATGAGTAAACTTTTGAGAAACACAATTTTTTTGCATTTTCTAAAAAAAGGTGTGAAAAAGTCCCTCTGTATCTATTTTGCATGGTTTTGAATGTTGAAATTCTAGCATTTGAAGGGAGGTTATTCGGGTACAATGGTCTTTTTTGGGTACTTAATTCTCAAGAATAAAAATTGAGAAATACTAATTAAATTTAATCGGAAATCTGCATTTTATTTCTGAACTATGTTCACTTTACAGTGTGGTTTTGTATTTATATATTTACCCACTACGAATCAACTAAAAATATCAAAAAGGAATAACTTATTCTTATAGTTTGGTAAGTAAAATATGACTTTGTACCAAACATGAAAAAAAACATTTTATTTTTTTTATACCACTAGGTGGCAAACAAGCTTACGGCCCACCTGATGGTAAGCGGTTACCCTGTCCATAGCCTATGGACGCTTGCAACACCAGAGGCGTCACGAGCGCGTTGCCGACCTTGCATAAACCTTCTTACTCCTCTTTCGAAGAACCCCATGCTGTAGTCTCTAGGGAACACCTATACAGGGAGCTCATTCCACAACCTGATCGTGTGCGGGAGGAAATGTCTCTCAAACCGCTCTGTACGCGACCAATTTGGTTCTATTGATTCGTGTTCAATACAAGAGATATGTCGACCTATTTTTTGGTGTAGAATTATATTAATTATAACTTATATACTTACAAATTATAACTGCTATCTACAATATTAATATTTTTATATCTAACATCAATAGCTAATAACACAAATCTTCACTTGCTGTCCCCCGCGTGGGACCTTCTCTTTTCCCTGGATTAAATGTATCCTATCTCAAGTTGTACCAAAATCTGTTCTTTAGTCGCGGACAAACAACATGACACAGGTATTTTATTCGATACGTCGAATATACACCCGATACGTAAATATTTATTTTCATAACCCCGATAAGCCTTGAACTTTATGTAGCTGGTCAATTCATGAGCGGCTAGCGATTTTCTGTATAATATATATATTTTATTTTATTTTTTATTTATATTTATTTTGGCAACAGACAGTCATACATAATAATAGATACATGATGAAATAGATACAGTTCTTGACCTTGAGTGCCAATAAATTTATCTAAATAACTAAATATAAAACAACATCAGATCACTAACCTTATAAATATAAACAATGCAACGTTATCTACGCTGAGAAAGGTACATAATAAATATGTATTCGTACACAATTTTGTGCATGCTAAACTTTTATAAAAATAAAAAGAAATAATAATAATAAAAGGTTCAATCACAAAACATTATTTCCTTTCATGCAGAATCTACTATACGAGTATTTAAACATTTATGTTTCTAACATTAACTGGTCTAGGATATGTTTTTAAAATTTTTCTATATTTGTACAAAAAAGATCTAATTGTGACATTTGTTTGTTATACAGTTTTAGACAACGGGGAAAGTATGAATTTGAGGTATAGTTTGATCTAGACATAGGAACAGCGAACAAATTTGTCTTTCTGCGAACGCTTTTGCAAGGAATTTTGAGTTTCACATTTTCAAGAAGGTAGGGGGAATCGATGTTGCCATTAATAATTTTATACAAAAACATAAAAGGCAATCGTAGCTGACTAACTTATCTTTCAAAACACGGCTTAAACCACTGAACGGATTGTGCTGAAATTCGGCACGCAGATAGTTATTATTACGTAGGTATCCGCTTAGAAACGATTTTCAACATTTACCCCCTAACCACGTGTCGGAAAGCTAGTATACTTATAAAACTTTTTGCTATTTTTCATCATAAAAGGTAATTTTGTAAACTAGTCGGCGAGTGTTACCTTTCTTTGTCTGTCATGGAGAATTAAACAGTAAAACGCCTCTTGATGAAAAGGTGATGGTAACTCACCTTAACGCCAAAAATGTTTTTTTTTTTTTTATACCACTAGGTGGCAAACAAGCTTACGGCCCACCTGATGGTAAGCGGTTACCGTAGCCTATGGACGCTTGCAACACCAGAGGCGTCTCGAGCGCGTTGCCGACCTTGCATAAACCTTCTATGTATGTCTTGAGATGAACTCCTTAGATTTAAACAAGTAAATTAATTTAAATTTTATTTTGTCTTGAGATGAATAAACCTTTTCTTTTATAGTGAGTCAAATATTTATCCGTAGTAAAAAAATCCTTTACGGGAAATTTATAGATTAAATCGCTCCCGCCGCCGCTTGAGCTCTTAACCGGGCACCTGGTCCGGATTTCGCTAAACCGCATCATTATCCGGCGCTATCCGTTTTCAAGAAGTTTGCTCTGTCCTTCTCATTTATCGTTTACCTATTAACTCTGTCGCTATCATGTTATTATATTTCTACTGAAAAACCACACTGTTGTTTTCACAGCGGATTCTCCTTTTCATGGTGAGTGCATGAAAGTGAAGATAATTTCACCTTCGATCTTCGATTGAAATGTAGTGACACAATAAAATGTATGATCACCTTAGTAGGTAGGTACATCACGTTACCCAGTTCGCAGATTTCATACTCTAATGGATTATGGTGAAGAGTATAAAAACACATCACTTTTGGTGCTATCTGTAGTCTGTAGTACATATTCTGTATATTTTCAATGTTAAACAATTTTTGGAACGAAGTTCCTTATCGCGCGTTGTGAAAGGGGGCTCGACGGAAAAAATGCTCACGAAAAATTGTCACCGACACTTTTAGTGTCAGTGTCACTTTATTGTAAGCTGTGCGACGTGCGCATGTTTCTATGTCTCCCTCTCTCTCTCTCTCTCTCTCTCTCTCTCTCTCTCTTATAGTAAGCAAGCCAGATATTTTTTTCATTTCTATTTATATATATATATATATATAGGATTCGGGCGAAAAATAAAAGCGTATTTCACACTTACCCACTGTTTATTACTCTTTTTATGATGATTAATGCTGTGAGATCAAATCGTCGTTCGGCTCGATCTTTGCCTATATCACTCTACACCTAGACAAAAAAAAAACTCCTTCCTCCATAGACAAATATAATGACGGCTACACATTACATTTAAATCCGACATAAGGTCGCCTCTACACTCCCACATATATATATAAATAGAAATGTTTTTTTTTTTTTAAATATATTTGATGGAAGATATTTGAACTCCTAGTCGACCTCACAACATGTTACAATCATATAGGACACAGCATGTAAAGTCGGATTTTTAATTACCTAGAGTAAAGTGATTGTTTCGAGTCCAATGTGATTAAGATTAATGTTTAATGATTTGACCATATCACTTTTTTTATCAATATTAGTAATTCTAATATCAGTGATTATACGTATTCTCATTCATTATTTTCAGAATATTACTTACGATAACTGTCATATGACATCCAGTTTATATGATTAAGATTAATGTTTAATGATTTGACCATATCACTTTTATTATCAATATTAGTCATTCTAATATTAGTTCTTTACCTATGAAATTGCCGTTTTGTATGAAAAAATTTAAACGATTTTTTTCATGTATTTTTTATTTGTATTAATCGAAGTAATCACCCATGCAATCAATGCATCTTTGCCAACGCACTGGCAGTTTATTGATGCCCTTCTTAAAGAAATCAGCTGGACGGGAGGCAACAAATTCTTCAAAGGCATTTTGTACTGCCTCTCGGGTATTGAATTTTTTTCCCGCCAAGAAGTTATCCAAATTCTGGAAAAAGTTGTAGTCTGTAGGCGTAAGGTCTGGTGAGTAGGGCGGATGACGGAGAGCTTCCAACCCCAGTTCTTGCAACTTGGAGACCGTCTGCTGTGCTGTATGAGGTCGCGCGTTGCCGCGCAGGAGCAGCGGAGACGAGCGATTGACCAATGCTGGTTGGAGATGTGCCAGCTTCTCCATCATTGTGTTCAGTTCTTCACAGTACACATCTGCAGTAATGCTCACCCCGTTTGGTAAGAAGCTGTGATGAATCACACCGGCGCTAGACAAATAAAAATTATTTTGATTTGAAATGGCCAGTACTGCTGAACGGCAATTTCATAAGTAAAGACCTATTATCAGTGATTATACGTATTCTCATTCATTATTTTCAGAATATTACTTACGATAACTGTCATATGACATCCAGTTTGAAGGCCATGCATACAATAGGGTCGTTCGCATGGTTGATCGAATATAACTCGTAAATTATAAGTTTTTCGTTTGTCGTTTGTCGACTTTATATTTTTACTTATAATTTCAGTTTTTGATCTATCATTGTATATCTTTACCAAATTTATCCCAAAAATTTGTATCGAAGGAAACAACTGTATCTTCAAAATCTTCATTTTAGGAGTAATATTTACTTATTTTTAGTCAGTGAGACTCTTGGAAAACCAAGTGTATTAAAGGAAACAACTTAATATATCTTCACTTATTTATTGAAATTATTATGTTCGTCACAGTTATCAATCAATACACAAATAGATACCATAGAGCAACGTCATAGAGTCGTTGACGTAGATATTATAATAATTTAAATAACTAAAGGAAATAGGCCCAATTGGTTTTCCTATTTTAGATTCTACAGAAATAGAACATAAAAGAATAAATATAGCCTGTAACATTATGTCAATAAGATGTAGAAATGCGATTGGCGAAACGTTTTTAATTACACAACAACAATGAATCTCATAACCAGCAAGTTCTTACCCTCCGAACAAATACGTCATCCACTTTTATTACGTTGTTTTGTTAAACGCCCCTGTATTTCAGAAATGGGAACCGATTTGGAATTGTTTTCAAGTGTTACAATAACTTTGTTTGCATAGCTATTTCTGGAAGTATCGAACCAATTAAAATCATTTTTACTCAATACAGATTGTGCGAGTGGTCTGCGCGTATTTCCTTTACTACGTTGTTCTACTTTTGGAAACGTTTAATTAACTGCAGACAATGAGTGCGATGACGTTTATCCGATACTATGATGACGTCACGATAGTTCATGGCTCTAACATAGCTATAATTCACTTTTTGATGTTTAGATATGGTTTCACTTTATGCATTTCTGATTTGGGTTCTTAAACATTTGGTACATATTCACCGACCTTATCATCTGCCTGTCCTGTTCCTAATTATTTGTCTAAATACGTTTCTTTCATTTAATTCTTCTCTACATCTAAATCCACCATCTTGGCATTCACTCCTTTTCTTTTCATATCATCTTTATTGCTAAATATCTCGTCTGGTCTTATATCTTCCATATTCACTCTTATTGTCTGGCTTTCATCCTCCTTCTAACTGTCCAACTTGAACTGTCTGACCCTTAGTTTCTATTTGCTCCAGTAATGACATCAAATGCCATGGATCGAATCCTACAAAGCACTTAAGCTTGTGGCACCGCCTGGCTGGCTACCAACCTTACGTTGAAGACTGCCGTCATTTCAAGTCAAGGGAATCAGTTCCCTTCTAGGGAGTGTGTTATTACTGTTGGGTATGTTATCACTTTAAATAGTGAACACTTTATGTTCAAACACAAGCCTTTGGATTCTATAAAAATAGACAGTTGCATATAGCATTACTGATCATATTACAGCTTGCCCAGAAAATTGCATTAAAAACACGAGCGATGTCGGTTCATAACTAGAGTGATTGATGTGTATTAAATTATAGAATCAGGTGGTTTCAGGGCGTAACACGGAAAATTACAGGAAAATCAATTTGACGGGGATGAAATATTGTTCGCTGGAAAGAGCAATTTTAATAAAATTTGATATTAAAATTGGTTAAATTAAAAGGCTATACTTAACCTATATGAACTATGACGTATTAGATTTCTGCTCTACTTACTATTTGACCCCTACATTATGAGAGGAGCCAGTGTACAAAATTTCAAGATTAATTTCATGGACAAAATTCTAAGGAATCTTTTTGAGATTCTGTGTAGTTGCATGTCTATCTCCAATCACCTACTGGAGTGTTCCTTCTGCACTTCACAGCCAATTCGCTTCTAGTCTTTGTATGTTTACCACTTTGGGTTACTTCATCACTAATCCATACAAAATATATATTCATTTGATCACACTTCGAAGCTGACTACATCATTTCTTGGTAGACAATATTTCCCCGGTTGTTTACGTAGCTTTGAGCTTTCCAAACATAGAGGATGTTTATTAATGGTTTATTGAGAACAATAAGTATGTTTTATTGCTGGACGTGACCCAATTTCACTCTTGAATTATATCTACCTTCATATGTTCAATTCTGTAGTGTATCCTTCCTGAGATGTTTTGCTTTTCCTATATTTGATGGGCTCCGAGATTAGATAACTTAACTGCCAAAGTTGGATGAGAATCCAGGACAAATATGTGTTTGCACGAATGTCTGTTTGTTTTTTGTCTGTATGTCACTATATTCTGTATAGGTTACGTATCTGGTGTCCAGCTCTGCTTTGTTTGGGATCAGGTGGCTGTGTGTGAATGTTTCCCCGGGCTATTTATTTTCTTTTAACTTAAACAGATATAGGCTTATGTAAATTTAACATTTCCAGGGCTTCTTTTCAGGTTTAATATGGAGAAGTGAAGATACATTTTCAAAAGTGCTAAAACATGTAGTTGAAAAGCACCACCACAAATATCCTTCTTAACAGCACAAAATAAATACAATGTAGCAACAATATTATGAGATAAAAATATTAATTAAGAGTGACAAGAAGAAAAGGAAAAACAAATATTCGCTTCTCGCTGATAATGGAAGTGTCTGCGAAACAGATCCCAAATGTACAAAATGCTAAACAACATTAAATTCAAAACCATTATGTATGAGGCATGGGTCACGCGATTTCCAAAACTGTGTCAGTGGTTTAGTGCGCATGTAAAGCACTCGATCTATGAACTAGTTTATTGGAGTAGCTGCACTACGGGGTACGGGAGGGATTTAGGAGGGAGTAGGGGGAACTGTCGCTTATATGATGCTGCATATTCAGGTAATGTGACAAAAGTTATGGATGATCACGCGATGAATATGGAAAATTGGAAAATTATATTAGATTACATATTGCCTGCTATGATAGTCTTGTCTAGTTAATTATGAAGGGATTTGATCCAGATTCTGCTGTCAACGAAGTCAAAATATCGTTAAGATGTTTGTCGTAAAATATGGCGGTTCTTTTGCGATATCGTTTCAGTAGTAGCTAATAACGTTTCACTTTCAGCGTTCTGAGATAGTATATTGATGAGGTGGTGGTGGTGGTCGCAAGTTCACATAATTTGTCTTCGTCTCAAACATCCATTATTCATCGTGAAAACAAATTCTTTTTAGGCTCACATCGCCCGCTAAAAGCTTTCTGAACTTTAATTACATCGATGGCCACAAGAGAACAGCAAAGTGCCAACACTAAAGTGCGAGCGATCTAGTCGAAACAACCTGCCATAACAACTACAAACGGGAACATTAAACTTGTTACTTGCGAAACAACATTAAGAGTTCCACAAATAGAAATGTTGCAAATACAGAACGACTCCCACTGCACTGTACTTTAGCTATTTATATTAAAGCCAATAGCACAACGTACTTTGCAATGCTCGGACCGGTTACGTATGTGCGCCTTCAGCTCTAAAAATAGCAACAACCCTCTTACACTTACATAATTATTATTGGTTGGAGGCTGTGCTTCCTGCCCCCTCGCCGCCCTCGCGCGCCTGCACCCCGGGCCGCCCGCTCGCGGTTCGCCGGCAGTTTCACTCGGACAGTCGTGGAGCGCGTACGTCTTTCACCCGCTGCTCCTCGCTTTTCCACCTGGAATGTACTACGATTGCAACTCATTTTCATTGGGCTGTTACTTAACTTTATCACATGTATGATTTTATAGTGTACATAAATTAGAATAATCATGTAATTAACTCCCCGTCGAAATTGTTTTCGCCAAAACAATTGGCCCACTTTTTGCGGCATTATACGTAAATACTAACTATGCAGTTGCAACAGCAGCTATTGTACCTTTATTATTAATTCTACATAATGTGCTGTTTCAAATAGCTTTTAAATTGCTGGCTATTAAAATAATTTCCATGTAGGAAGTGTGACCACGTGAGTTTTTATTGATAGTGTCATGTACATTTTGTGTTTGAACTGCTAGAGCTGGTGATAGAGCAGCGATGTCTGTCAACCCACCAGCTGTTACTGCTAAAGGTAAATCCTGATGAGCATTATATTTGTTGTTTACCTATGTTTGTTCGTATGTTTACGTCTTTGTCGCTGACAATTATAGATCGATGTAAGTTAATTAATACATACAGCTGATCGCTCGCTATGAAATAATCCTACTCTACTATCTTTTAGTGACGTGCTAAATCACATTATAATTTCTTGAGTCATTGTGATAAATTTTCGTGCTTTTATATTTTAATAGCTGTCCCCCGCGGTTTCATTTATCGTGTAACTTTAAGTAATCCTTCCAAATTATCACAATTTGTTAGTAACTTCTCTTTTGACGAATGGCACATTCACATGATTTGTAATTTTGTTGCTTGTTTAAATTTTTACCAGTATTGTCAAATCCATGTATGATGGAGATTTGGCACCTGCGTCAGTCACTTAGTCAATTTTTGCTGTACCAAGAGATTGATTCGATTAGATTGTACTCATCGACCGAAATCATAATTAAGTCATATATTGATTAGACCAAATAAGTCAAACTTAATCTGAAAAATTGAAATATTTGTAAGTGTTATCAAATTGTAAGCGAGCTGAATTCAAAAAAGTATTTCGGCTTGTCGGTTGGGTTTATTTGTTTAAAGGAATCAGCCATTTGTTTAAAATTCTCAGTTTGTAGATGAAAAGTGTATCATTCAAAGTCAAAATTCAGTAGCTTCGACTTTAAACGCCTTTCTTGGGTGGAAGTTACCGGTTCGGAAGTCACCCAACAACTAAGATAACCCGGCAAGAAACTCTGATATTACATTAACTTCAACAACGTGTCTTAAGGATTTTACTTTTTTTATGGTAATATATTTACATGAAAGCATTAACGGCAAAGAAAGAGTAATGTGATTTTCAATTGGGAACCTCTAATTCGTTCTTGGTACCTACTCAAATATGATAAGAAATTCAGTCCTCTTTCTTTCCTCATTAGGGTTATTTATGATGTTGATCTTATATTTTACCGGCACAAAAGTATCCTATGTCCTTCGCCAAGATGATATTGGAGGTTTAGGCATGAAAAATTTGAAAATTGTCGGGTCTTCTTATTTAAAGGCTGGCTTTCGAACCAATGGTACCTTCAGTGGCTCCGATCTTCATAAACTTCTTGGGGCATAAACTGAATAAATTTGGTTTTGACTTTGTGTTTTCGTAAAACTATTTCTGAGTTTTAATTTATTGTAATTATGTTTTCATTTATAAAAAGACCCATAAAAAGTTTTAGCATTTCTTACGGCTTGCAATCACTCTATAAGTAGGTACTAAGCTACGCTACAACACGCTACTTTTAAAACAAAATAAATGTAATGGCTGTAAACCTAAGACTTATTTTAATGTTACTTTTGACTCATTAAAAGTCGGCAATACATTGGCAATCCCCCCGACAATGCTGTAGTCAGACTTATTACATAAAATATAGCTGCAGGAAAAAAAAACAACATTTTCCTTAAGAATGTTGCATGTGTAGTTGTTGTTATGACGTCATTGTTTATGAGCATGCCCTGTGTTTCATAATCACGTGTGATATATCACATAATATTATTATCATTGTAATTGTTAGCGTTTCTATATTTAGCCGCCATATTACTGCTTAAATTATATGTTTGATCACGTTTTATCCTACAATGAGCTTGAGCAAGGAAAACATCGTGAGGAAACCATAGCACGGTGGTAGTTGAAAGTCTGTCGCCAAGCACCTATCGGTGTGTTCCGTTCAACAGTAGCTTAGAGTTTCCTTCTAGGCTTTCTGTGCTTACCCCCTCCGGTATATTTTTTAGTAACTTTCTAAAACACTGTCATATTTTTGCAACATTAGCAAGGACCGTAGCTAGCTACATCTTAATCCGCTCAATTGAAAGCTTGCTTATACTAATTGAGGTAATTAAGAATTTCCTCACAATTTTTTATAGACTCGAGTACAGAAGTCGTTTATAATACTTTCGCCGTTGTCTAAACACCTGATTAATTATTAGTACCTACATGCTACATTATGTGTTATTTATTTATGCTTACGTCATCTACTCACATAAATCAGATCTTCAACTTGAATCGGCCAATCGTAAACGATGACGTCACGCTGCGTCGATGACGTGTCAGGCTTATTTTGCGTGACAAGTTTAGCGTGTTCGATCACAATTACCGCAACGTTATTTTTTAACCCCATTTCGAAATTTCCAGAAGGTAGCTAGCAGTTCGTAGTAAAATATAATTTCGATTAATTATTATGATGCATTAGTTCGACAATCTGAATTAAAATGTTACTTCAGTATAGAAAAATGGTCCTTCGAGCCAAGCCTACAAATATTAAGAGACCAACAATGACGTATATTTATTTCCCCCTGAAACAAAAGAAGCCGTACTATTATTAGTGACGACAAGATTTTGTAAACTCCGTCAAAATGCGACTGTAGGAAAGCGACAATTAGGTACTTTAACCTTTGTATTAATCTAATTACGATTGTCAACAATGAACAAGCTGACAAATGTATCGTATATGACTATCTATCAAAAACTAGCCATGAAACTATTACATACAAGTGTCTTATGGTGAGTAACAATACGGAAGAAGTTGATGTTGTTTAACCACAAGCGTCTTATATTTAGGACACGTTTGACGCACGAGCCGCCCGAGTGAGGTGACCGTCTGGCGAGCTGGTACAACGGTGGGATTTCCCACAGGAGCCGAGCGTGACTCACCTCACTGGGACGCTTGTCACCAGCTGAAATAGCCCCGGTACTCGTAGAGCCAGCGACACCCGATTTATGTTGTGATCGGTAACGCAATCGGACATTAGCTCTGATTGTACTGGCAGATGTAGACTTTTCATTGGAGATAGATATTTTTGTGATAAGCTTTAGATAATTATTACGTAACACTGTATTCACGAATTTTAGGCATTTAATTTCAACTTTTTCTTGTTCACTGATAAGTTTTTAATTTCAAACTCATTTATTCTGTTTTTAGTTTGGCACTTATGAACGTTACAATTGACTCTACCACTGGTTCGGAACATGGTATGTTTTGTCTACTACACGAGGCTTTGGTCGGTTCGAAATTTCTCAATGCAAAGTTTATTTGAGTCATCATACCTATAATCCTACTCGTTGAGTGTTAGTCCACAATAGGAGTAACACTATTCCAGTATCTAATCAGGTGTGTGCCGAGAATAACCGGCCTAAGTTAGTGTAGATTATCCAAGTAATTGTCTCCTACGTCAAGTATCATTGGAGTATTTTTAAACTGTCATCAAAGTCATATTTAAAATTTCACTGCACTTGAGACAGACTGAGAGTTTTAGCGACAAAACTATAGCTTCTGCAAGATGAAGATTAGAAGAAGTTTTTCTAAAATACAGGCTTCGTACACTTTGGGACTTGACTGTTTATGAAGAAATTTCCAAGATTCTTTTTTAGCCATTGACACTTTTATGATGATGGCTAGAATAAGTCAGTAAAGATCACTAGACGTTACAAGAGTCACTACGGATCATCATAAGAGATTATCATTCTTTAGAGATTTTTAAAAGTTAACCTCAATGTTTTGGTATACATGCAGCTCAACAATTGATATGTTGCATATATTTAAGAAAAAATATCTAACACTAACTAGTGTGATAATACAAAAAAATGCGAAAATTTTGTAAAATTCATCCTTTCTATGAATTTTAATTACTAATTTAACGACAAAGAGTAATCTTTTGATGGTAAACCAGTATTTAATACAAAACTCGATATAAACTATGTTTTTGAAATGTAATAAGAAGAAGCTGATTTCGATATATCAGCCAAAATCACTATTCCGCTAATTACTGGAACACTTGCCCAAATCAGCAATGTCTGTCATCGATAATTGATAAAACAAATGAGCGCAAAGTGTACGACAATAAAGGGCAAATGACTCTCCATACAAACAAATAATAGTTTTCAGCACTGTTCCACTGTTGGGAAATGACGCGAGGAATTATCGCCCATCAGACCATCATAAATGAGATGAAGTTAATGTTGTAATACGTCTATTTTAACGCTTTCTATGGCGCCGGCGCCGGAGGGCCCAAGCTGGACAGTGCGTATGTATGTTTTGTTAAACGTGAGTAAGGTACGGTGACGATGCAAACGGCGCCAGTTCGGTGACTAGCCAAGTATCACCAGTTAAATATATCCGATCATAGGAGCCGCATGATATAATACATTTATCTTGTGTTATGAATGGTGGAGCTCGTGAAAAAATCAGATTGGAGATACAATCTTTTGGCGCATTAATGTTTATTCATGATGAAGTCGCATACATTTTTAGTTTTAGTACTCTTATTTTATTTTACAGTCACGTTATATCACATTCGCTGTAAAGTCTAGTCCTCGTCCGTAATATTCTGTCAAGTTTTAGTGAAATTGGCGGCTGTTCCACTTAAACTTTTCACGGACTTTTTGGTACAACCTGAAAAGTCACGATACACGTTTTCATTTCACTTCACTTGTGCACTTAGATTAATCTTTATTGGACAAAACACCATCTATCGTTATACAATAAAACTCAAAATACACGAATTTAATGAAAATGCAACGTCACTTAAACTTCCCGCCAAAAAGTCCGCATTCTACTTGTTTCTTAAATGTTACCAGTAGTCAGCAAGATCTTTATAAAATTGCACTTGGCAAACCAGAAGAACTTCTTAAGACGAATCACTTCTTTCAAATAAATACAAACCTCTCGCTTACCCATGGGTCATATGTAATTTTATGTCTAGAATAAATGTATAAATTACGACGTTGTTCTGGGACAGCTTGCCAAATAATTTGTTTTAAGAGTTTTTAATAAATACAGAGAAAATACTGTCAGTATAAATGAACTCATACAGACGTCAACGAAAATTAAATGTTGTCTGCCAACAGATTCATTTTATTTTCATTCACTTATTGCTCAGATTAATATCTATGTTTAACATTATATTTGGGTTTAGTTAGTTGGTGTTCAGCTGTTTCATTACAATTGGTACTCCTTTTTTTTGCTCCTGGGCTAATCATGCTTGCTCTATGTTGAATTGAAAGAATTTTATGTACTTACTTTTTGTTGTTAATTTTCACATAAGTTTTGCTTTATTTCATTAAGTTTATTCTGATGCTGTGTTAGCTTTATCCCTTATTTACTACGATTGACTGTCTCATTCAGAATAAAGTCTGAAATGAGATATTGGAGCCATTTGATTTAGAAGTCCAGTTCGTCATCATGAACCGCGTCAGATCATCTCTGAATAACATCGAATGACTAGTGGCAGCTTCTTTCTTCTTCTCTGTCCATATACTGGGCTGGGAGCATTCGTTCACACGACATGCTTAACGCTAGCTTTCATCTTTATTTGGTCCTTGCTGATCCTCGTTTCTTACTTATTTCCACGAGTAACAAATTGACGATACAGTCTTGTTGATTCGATTTTTAACCAATTCAATTGTTTGAATAGTGAAAGCTTAAGCGTGAGACAGTTTCATAAATAGGAATTAAAGATTAGTCAGATTGGAGTCTAGACAAGGTTGATCACCCACAGCGCCGGGCGACTGGCGACAGGCGCCTGCGCATACTCAACACTCACAATATTTCGGTCTTGTGCTAAAACTATTATGACTTGACATATTAATCTTACAACTTATATTAAGCGTTAAACAAAATATTGCGCATTTATAATGCCTGTTTTATTTATTAATCGTACTTTACATTGTATCACTGACTAAGAGTTAAGTGATCATACTCGAAATAAAGTTCCATAGCATGTGAACGTAAAACAAAAGTTTGCTGATAAAGAAATGTGTGCCAAAACTCTTGTTTTTATTATATAAAAACGCTTCGTATTCTTACGTCGTTCTCATCACACATGCTCATCACTGCACCCTTGAATACGACTAATATTCTAGGATACTTTTCCACATTTAAGGCGCTGATAGCTCAGTAGTGACGTCGGATACCGCGGCGATGGATTTGGGATCGAACCCTACAGTGAGCTTGATATTTCGCTGAATGAAAACATTGTGAGGATAGCTAGCTGGCTACCAGCCTCATGTTTAAAATCTATCGCTAGGCACCTATCTATCGGTATAGCCTTGAAGGCATTGGCATAGGCCAGGGGTCGGCAAACCGCGGCTCGCGAGTCGCATGCGGCTCTTTGAAGGGTCAGTTGCGGCTCTTCAAGTTCCCCTCAAATTCATTTTTTTGGGTGCATATGAGATCAAATATTTCGTAAATACCGCGAGCCAAATAATTGTCTTTATTTCGAACCTAAACACAGTTTACTACATTTTACTACAGCCCTATTAAAATTTGGAATACAGTGAAACACCTAAAACAGAAAACTGCGGCTCTTTGAGCTTTCGAGAAGTCGATATTTTTCTGGAAACTGACTCTTTGTCCAAAAAGTTTGCCGAACCCTGGCATAGGCGACGGTATACGGTTCCGACGTAAAAAAACGCGTTTTTTTATGTTGGAAAATAAAGAAGTTCGCAGAAAAATAAAATATTATCAAAGATAAACACACTGAGAACTCTGAGAAGTCATTCCAACGAGCAGTGACATAAAGTTTGTGTAACAAAATTAACTGTAGTTTTGGCAAGTCAAAGGCGAGGTCGCACGGATGTGTCACCACACCAACTGCCTCTGTGGTGACGTCCACACCAGATCGGCTTATTACGACTTCACCAAATGTTACCGATGATTCAGTTATACAACGCTCTTTGCATGATATTTGATACTATCGAGATTGTGGCATCTACATATACCCACTATACGTACAATATTATAAAAATACTAGCTTTTTGCCCCGCGGTTTTAGCTGCGTACCCCGTTTTTACCCCTTTTGGGGTTGAATTTCGAAAAACGACATCGTCTACGTCTTAAAAACAACACCTGTGCAAAAATTCAGCTTTCTATGTCCAAGGGTTTAGGCTGGGCGTTGATGAGTCAGTGAGGCCTTCTCTTTTTATTATATGGATAAGGTTTGTTTTTTTTTTGTTTGTACGTAGGGGATATTCTTGTAACTACTGAATCGATTCTAAAAATTCCTTCACCAATGGTAAGCTACTTTATCACTGTCTAACATTGGTTATTTTATTTTAATTCTCTCGAAATTGCGAGTGACGCCCCGGGGCTTAAGCTAGTTAAATAATTAACCTCCGTTTTTTTTGTGTAATTTCTAGTAGTTTAATTAAATGATATCGATGTATAATGTCCTCAAATACCTACGTCAATTCTAATTGACGTTACATGAATAGTTAAATATTAGATTGAATTTGTTTACTACGTGTTATAATTACTTCGGTAGGATTACCTACGAATACTTTAAAATGTATTTCCGACTTTCCGCTTTCGTTTATTGAACATTTTCTATTTTGTCCAGACCTGGATATTCTTTGCGACTCACTTTTTAAAAAATGCTGAATCGATCATGTACGGAATTTAAAAAAAATAGTTTTTTGATGGTTCTATTTTAGTCAGATTTTTATTACATATTTTATTTATTAATAATTAAGGTTTACAATTGATTTGTTTATTTTAATTGCTGTCCACACTTATAATTGTTATGTTTGCAAGAAAGAATATCCATTAATTTTACATGTGAGCATAATGTTAGTGTTTTATTAAATAAATAGGTCGTTATGTTATCTCCATTTTGGAACCTCCAAGTGGAACTTTCTGGACAGGACGCAGCAACATTTAACGAATACCTACAATTTTAATGAACACGGATTAATATAAAGAGTCCGAGGTTAAGTTATATGGCCCTATAATAAATTACAATATGCTAATAAAATCTGTGTATAATAGTTAGTAGTCAAATCAGAATCACACGTACTCGACGTCAATAATACGTCACACGACGTGGCCTAAATGTTGAAGCGACAACGTGCGGTGCGGACCAAGCTTGACCTATGTGCTCCACGGAATACAGCAAGCAAATCACTTGATATAAACGACTAGCTTTCTGCCCCGCGATTTCATTCGTGTTCCTCAGAAAATTAAAATAAAATATAGCCTATTTTAGACAGTGATTCAGCTTTCTATTCGTGAAAGATTTTTTGGAATCGGTTCAGTAGTTCCAAAGATTACACCTTCAACAAAAAGGTAAGGTTTGATACCTTACCTGTTTTTAATAATACTATAAATAATAATAAAATAACAACTACTGATAATGAACGCGTAAACAAATGCCGTAACATTACTGAGGTAGATACGGATAATGATGAGAAAGATCTAGTAAGCATTCTTGAATTAGGTTATCTATTTATGCCTATTAAATTATAAGTTGGTGATAATAATGTACTCTGAGAGAGTAGTATCGAATTCATTGTTGATATGATAAGGCTTGCTTTAACAAATTTTGAACTAATTGTAGAAGATAATGATAAACGACAAAATATAATATACATATTGACACTAAAATCACCTTAAACCTTATGTAATGTTATGAGTGTAATCTAGATGATAAATTTATATCTTCACACGATCAATACGCGTGATCTTATGCAAGTTGAACTGGAATCAATGAAACCATTCGTTTTATTATCTCCCTCCAGTAACTCTGTTCTAACTGTACATGAGGGGCTATTAAATATGATTTGTTATTCAACTGTTTGTCGCTAATGACTTGCTCGCTCTGATCGTGGTCACCTCTGTTTGTGTGGCCCTAATTTAGTTTTCGGTGCTTTTTCCTGTATTGGAGGCTCTATAATCGTGTACTCTATTTCGCAATATCTCATGTTCGTGGTCACGTAAACACGAGCTCTTTCTGTCATTGTTAGAATGACAATTATTTAGATTATGGCTAATTCTGATGGATATGTCTGTTTTGTGTTTTACTTACTTGTAGTTTTAAATGGCATATTGAATATTTTTCGAATCAGTTTATCTGCGTGTTCCGTATTCCTAATTTATGGTATGAAAATAATGTTTAGTTCACACATAACCCTGAATAAATATACTTAAGAATCGCTCAATCCGACATCTGAACTTCAAACTGCCACGTGTATGGTGTTGTGGTTATTAATAATTCTATCTCTTAACCCATTCAGAATATTAATAACATTCTTATTACCATAACTAATTAATGGTTAACGTGAATATTTCTTAATTTAACTCTGCTAACGGTAGCGTCTCCATTCCACATTATCATTATACTTCCAAGCACATTTGGCTGCTGATCGATATTAACAATGAGTTAAGAGTCATTCTTGTCAACACTTATTACTCCGTTCATGTTTTTTCTCCGTATTCTGCGCAAGCCAATTCTCAGAAAACTGCATTTTAGTTGGAGTGTTTTTGTATAAAGACTATTGCCAAGTTTTCAGACGTTTTAGCGAAAACGCCCGATGCACGATGTCGGGCAGCGGCTTGATTGTGCTGGCGTCGCTGAATGGCTGCGCGTGCGCGTGCGCCTGCGTCACCTCGCCCGTCGCCGCTCGCGTCGATTCACTCGGCTCAGTCAGTGTCCGACCGCGATCCGAGCTCACCTGCCGCATTATCGAGTGTCACACAGTTGATTCCGCGCCGTTTGACGGCAGTGCCAGTGCTTACATATGATGCTTGCGTTCGCGCAGTGGATCCTGTTTGTGAATCAGTTTTGTAGTGCTTAAAAGTGGATTCCGGCGGACTATACCAGGCCGTGGAGCACGCGAGGAGACTCGAGCGCTCCCAGGCCATGTATGTCATAAATTTAGGTGAGTCCGCCTTTGACATTCCGCTGTCCACAGTTGATCCACATTCTTCGGCATGTTGCGTTGCACCACTTGCTGCGGTCCTATAATTGGAACTAGACGGAACCGGTACTCGCTCGTTACAAAGAGGTCCTATTCTTCATACGCATACGCACGATCGTCGACCACCTATTGTCGCCATTCTTTTTGGGCCTAGTTTTTTCACCTTATGCAAATATGTTCGAAGTTGTTTTTCGAAATCAGCTTTCACTTTAATCAATTTTTTACCTTCTGTTCTTTGATTTGTGAAAATATTATATCGGCTGACTCGTACCCTGCGGCTCGTTAACTTTGCTTCATAATCAGTTCGCTCTTGTACGATTCCATTTCAATTTGTATCTTATTCATAGCGCGAGCTGTCTATGTATGTTTTTATTACAGTTCACGTACAACGTGTGGGCGTGTGTTGGTGTGTTTGCGCTATCGGTGTTGCTATTTTTGTCTTTTACGGTTGTGTTAGTACTGGATTGTGTACGTACATAATATTCGGTTGAGTATGTGTGCCATCGTATCCGCATTCGGTCTGTTATCATTTTCTTTGCTTGATATTGTCGCGAATTAAGTGATGTTCATACTCACGGTTTACTTGTAAAGCGAACTAATCAATTCATTTTACCATGCTTACTTACCTTTGTTTAATAATTAATTACATTCTAATTAATTCATGATTATCCTTTAGCCCTGTTTGTGGTTGATATCACGTAGCAGCAACAAATTCTGAATTACTCATGTTTTTTCTTTCTACTCATAAACATTTATATTGAATATTTGTTTTGCATTAAAAGTTACAAGTTTCCTCGTAACTTAAATTAAATGAATACCAACTCAACTTTGTCAACCAGTAAATTCTGGTAACAAGGTTTTATGATACTGTCCATCCCATCCAAATCGCCCCGTAATTTTTACGCACGAATCTGTTTTTTCTAATCAATAATTTGTATACGTTTGTTTAACCTTTTTTATTGTAAATGCACACTTATCCTGAAAATATTTGAGAGTTTATATTTCATAACTTACTGTGGTAAGAAATTTATACAATTCTAGTGTTAATTATCAAATTCATATAATCGTCATTGATTGTTTGTCTTTCGTCTTATACTTTGCCTGTTATCATACATATTTTAATGACATATAAAAATGGTTAGTATCTATTAATGATATGCATGCATCAGCATCGTCATTGTTACATCCGATGATTTGTACAATTTCGGCGTTACAATATTTTTTGCTTTGTTCACGCAAATACCAAACTTGTTTAATTTTAGCTTTATTTAAAGCATGCTCGTTTTTATTTGCTGTAACATATGGATATCAATATCAATGTAACTAATAAATATTTTGGAAGAAGCATGTAATTTGTCCAATCTTTAAAAATCATAAGTTTGTGAATCTTGATGTTTTAATATTAGTTTAATGATATTGCTGTTATGCTCTACGATTTTCTACGTTACTGTGTGTTCAGATATGAGTATGCTACTGGTAACAACATAACAAGCCCACATACATTTGTTTACGTGTTCTTGATTTCCACATGACAATAAATCATCTGCTTTAACATGTTGTATATTCATTAAGATAATTATAATTTTGGCAATATCTTTCTTTGATATCATTCAGTTCGATGATTGCGTCGCGTCGTCTCTGTAATTTTCCTATACCCTTATCGGTATCGACCACCCCTTTTCCATATTTGTTTCGATGGAATCTTTTTATTAGTATTACTGTTGTTGCATTACTTATTATGTTGTTCATACACACTATGTTTTTATTTGTTAATTTATACTTATGTTCATTTCTGTCGATGTGAGCATAGTTTGTTTAACACACTACATATCATGCCACAGGTCTTAGGATCGTTTCCTATCCAAGCCTGACAGATTTGTGTACATGAACATGTCTGTTTGTCCTGAGTTTGGGTGTAATTATCTATTTAGTTTATTGTATAACACCAGTGACAACCAGGCAGGCGGGCCACTTGATGGTAAATGACCACTGTTGCCTATACACATTATAATCCCTTAAAGGTAAATGGCTCTCAAGTGCAACTGTCGGACCACGCCAACAGGCGCTTGGCGGCACATATTCAACTTGAGGGTGTTAGCTAGCCAGTCGAGTACTACTATTACTAAGTACCGACCGTACTATGGTTTCCTCACGATGTTTCCCTTCACCGAAAGCTCTATAAAATAAAATATATGTTCTAATTGTACATTTGTTATTTCCAGGTACGAATGATATCATGCAATCGTCTGTGTCCCATCATAGCCTGGGTCATCACGTGTATAAAGGTACTTTCGTTTACACTTCACAGTATCTTTGCAAATTATTTTTTATTTCTATGTCTTTAATGTCAATTCTTACACTACACCTGGCGACATTCACAGGGTCAATTAAAATTTATTGCCCATGACGGTAATTACACATTCGTCGAGCAATAATAGCAAAATAATAGTTTTCGAGTAGAAAGCTCTCCGGCGTTTGTTTACACGCGAGCCGTTCATCAAGGGGCGCTGCTACTCGTACCAGCCAAAGGTCGACTAGGTCGGCATATTGTTTATTTACATCTATGATGAAACGCTGTGCATTTATTTCTGTCATCGATAGGTATATGCTCAAAGGCTTCATGCAAATCCATTCTTTGGAGATCACAAGATCGGTTGAAATTCAAATCAATTAAGGAGAAATTGTTCGCATAAAGTCTGAATACCGCAAATAAAGAAAACTTTTTACCAGAAACGTATGTATCGATGCGATAATTTTTATCATATTTTTGTTTGACGTCGAAAATCAAGGCAGCTCACCGTCATGTTGTTTGAAATCAAAACAGATACAGAAAAAATAATTGTACCAATCAGATGCGCCTAGTTCACCTGAAAGGTTGTCAAGATTGACACGGTTCCCAGTTTCCGTTATACGGAACCAGTTGCGCTTGCGCACCCTGTGGTCTACAAGCGCAGACGTGCCGGCGCGGTCGCATCGCCAGCACGGCCACTGACCTGGGATGCCGGATCTCTTTATGGGTACCTATGTTTGTAATAAGGGCCTGTATTTATTGCCATATCAATATAGCTTAATGACATTTTTAATAACCTCTTGAATAGTCTTTGTACGTATACAGTAGGAAGTTCCCAAATACAAAATTTCTAGTAATAATGATTCTTAGGATCTTCGAACTAATCCACCTCATTGTACTATTCTTATCTTTAACAATGTTTGTATTTAACATTTAACTTCTAAGTATAACTATGAGTTAATTTCATAAGCCATTATCTTCGCCACATAAAAACATGGTGTTATCATCATTCTATAAATAGGCATCATTATTGACGTTCTCTATCAACTCTTGTATTGAAGTGATCACGTTGTATGTAAATGAGGGGGGGGGGGGGGGGGGTTAAACCTTATACTCTCTTGTAAACCTTAAAATAAACAAACAAACATGAAATATCTTTTAAGTGCCAAAACTCCAGGAGAATTCTGGCATTAGAAATATGGTTACTTCTATTCCACATCTATTGTTGATCGTCTTGTCTGAAGTCTTGGATCTACTTCTAGCTACACTATCTGCAGTTGCTCTTAAGACTACTGAATCTCACATATCATTGCTGTAGGAACCTGACGAGGCATTTTTATACTTTCGTTGTACAATTGGTGAATTTTATTTAAAAAAAATTCGGCACGTTACGTCAGCAAACGAATGACGCACGCGCATATTGGTATAGTGACAGAAATAATTACGGAACGATAGTCTAGACGCGGTTCATTGCTATTTACATATATTGGCTTCAGCCGAAAATCAGCGCTGTAGTTATCTGCAGCATAGGCTGAGCTGGGGCCATTTGGACCCACATAATGTGTAACTTACTTTTAATTTCTATTGTTTTTTTTTGTTTTTATGTGTGTGTCCAATAAATGCTTTTTTATCTTTATCTTTATATATATCTACAACAGCACAAGACTAGCTGAAAATTAGATTTTCACATAGATATTAGGTCCAACCATTTTTACAGTTATATAATTTTTCGACTTTAAACCACGCCGTGTGTGTATTTTGAAATAAACAGGGAAAATGTTAAACAAAATGAATCGTAATTATTTGTATTTAGGATTTGATTCACTTTTACGTAAATCCCTGTTTACATCCATTCATGTTTATTATCTATTGTAATTAGGAGGAAGAATAATCCAAGCGTCATTGGCCACAATTCCATTCATGTTTATTTGACATACATACTGTAACGTTCTGACGTCATAATACTTTCCTCCATCACTGTTCTCAAGATGAACATTTCTCGCTCATTGTTTCGGCAGATTTATTGCAAAGTCAACTTTGTAGTAATTATTTTCCATTCAATAATGAATTCTATGTACAGCTCTAACAATTGACACACCTAATGCTTCTACCCCAACCGCAAAGTCGTCACAGGTGATCTTTTGTATTGGCCAACAGGTACATTTTCCTTAATAATAATATCAGTTTTGTTCTGTTTTGAGTCACTTTGGTATTACCAATAGAATAAAACGTGTCATCATATTTTTACTTGACAATAAAACAAGTGGGTATATGGAAAAATAAAACTAATGTGTATATTATGACCGTGTATATCTATGAAATATGTGTTAGTTTTCTGCATTTTATCATTTACTGATTAGTCCTCAAGCGGTTTTTACCAATTCTTAATTTATCTATTCATTCATAACATTATGAATGAGTATTTTAGTATGTCAATACTTTTCATGCAAATGGATGTTATTAAAATGTTGACGTTGCTGTTTGGTCCATGTCGATTGTGTATAATAAATAATAAACTAGCTTTCCGCCCCGCAGTTTCAACCGCGTACCCCATTTTTGCCCCTATTGAGGTTGAATTTTAAAAAATCGTTTCTTACTCTTCGTCTACGTCTTAAAAACAATCCCTGTGAAAAAAAAACAGCTTTCTAGGTCCATTGGTTTAGACTGGGCGTTGATGAGTCTGTAAATCAGGCCTTCTCTTTTCATACATCGCATCAGAGCAGTTTGTCGTATCTATTTAATTCAGTACAGTAGCCGTCTGTGATCATTTGGATTATGATTATAAAAATAGTTTTTAACGCGTTAATAATTCACTTTGTCTATTTGCGTAACTTGTCCTTCCCTTAGTCGTGTGACTATAAAAAATCTAACAAAAAAATTGACCTTGATACCTTTGTGAAACTTCAGCCTTCCGCATTCTCGTCTTCCGTATGAGAATTGTCTGAGCCAGATTGAATCTGGTTCCTTAAATTAAACGGGTTCTTTATAGCTTTCATACAAATTTATATTTGATAAAATATTATTTATGTGTTATCTTTAATTAGATGTCTAAATTAGAATGTTATTACATATTTATGGTATCGCTTTCTTCGGATCGTTTTTTTTGCAGATTTCATCACTTTCCTTCATTTAAACGTTTCACTTTTCCCTGCAATTTTGTGTCGGATTTGCTGCGTCCTTTTCAAGGGAATCCATTGGTTTGATGGAAGTTGATATCTATTTCAAATCAGCCAAGTGTGAAATTGCATCAATGGTTTTTTCCGTCGTAGGCTTCCGCTACAGAATTCTCGTCTCTAAATAGGAAGTGTTGTGTTGTTTGTTACTTTTTACTTAATCTCATTTCAATTACACCCTTCTTCGCTGAAGGTATACGAATTGTTTTTGTTTATGATGGTTTCCAAGGTATTTAAAGACTTTCGGGAACACTCCTACAATTCTCTTTTATATTGTAATAATAAAATGATCTTCTATAACAACCCCTGTTATTACCAGGAGGATGTAGGCGTTTGAAAAATATATTCCCATCTTCATTTCTTGTTCATCTGTTGTGCTACAACTGTGTAGGTGCTGACATTAGATTGTGACCTTTACATCCACGTAGGTAGCTTGTTTACTTAAGTCGTGTCCCTTGATAAGTTCTAGTTCAGAGTAAACTGTACGTGTACTTGTTAAATTATTATACGTGTGTGTGTCATATTCTAAATAAACAGTGCGGTCAACCTTATCGACTTGACTTTTAACTTTTCTTGTAAGAATATTGGTTTGTTTTTCTTTATTTACCTAAGCTGTGATTTTCTGAAACTTAAGTATCAAAGTAGATAATTGAATCTCGGAAATGATATTTGTGCGTTTTTATCTACTATTCAGTAGTACCGCTTATTTTAGAGACGAGCAAAACCAATGCCGGTAATTTAAATAAGTGTCGTGAGATATTCTCCTTATCAACACCATAATCAGGGTCACTCAAAATTAAACATGTACGATGAGAGACTTAGCATATTAATATGTAGTTAATTTCCTCGCATATGGAATTAATAAACATTTTCCTGCGTCAATATCAACTCTATGTTAAGTACATAAACTTGGATATCACTTTAAATTGCTACTTATCTGTGTTTATGTTGCAATTAGTAATAAAATTTATGTCACCATCTTGTCGTATAAAAAGGAATGACATCATAACATACGAGATATTAATATGCTTCGCTGTATGGTTGTCTATTTTTAGTTTGCATTTTAGTTTTTAGTAGCACGTGAATGGTCTAGACGAGACGGTTCATTTATTTGAATGTAAAAGTGCATTGTCGGTTCTTCTTCAAGGCCAACGTGTAGCTCCTACGTCGATAGCTATCTCTTACTAGAATTGAACTCATTTGAATAATATGGTAATTGATTGCGAGAAACCAAACCACTCACTAATACACGATATCTCAGGAACTATAAAGCCTAAATACTTAAAATTGTTTATATTGTTCGGAGCCATTGGGTTTTGCAACATGAATCCCTAAGTGAGTGAAATTTACTCCCACAAAATGTTAATGGAAAAATAAAACGCCTGTTAATTTCACTGTTATAAACAAAAGCATTAAAAATTTATTTGTGTTACAACTACAACAGTCATGGAGCCCTGAACTCGATAATTTACAAAGGAAACTTGTTAAGCCCAAAGCAATATCTTGATTATTGTTTCCAACTTCACCCTCGGTTACTGTAGATACTGGGGTAGTAACTTTATAGTTTCATATGTAATCTTGTCCCTCATCGATCATTAGTATACAAGCTTTTGTAATTTTGTGAAGGTGAATGATTCAAAGGCTTTGTTTGAAATTTTAATTACCTGAAACGATTTTCCTTACTGTTAGACTAAGCCGTTTATACATTGATGATTGGCTAATATAGTGACATTATATTAACTAACCTACAATGCCCGCTAAAGACTTATACATACTTCATTAAAAGCTAATGTGGCTATTACATTCGATTGTAATCAAACTCTTTGTCACACAAATAACGTTAGTTAAGTAACCCAGATGAAATTTGAAGCTAAACAAAGGTTTAATTATGTCATGCGGCTGCAACTCGTAAACTTTTCCGTCCGTCACAACGACGTACGCAATCAGACACTTTTATTTTTAGTCACAATGAATATTGGCCTCGGCTAGACGTCATAAATTTTATAATGATTCTTTTGCTCTCCTGTTGCCCAATTTAACTCTATTAACTCTTTCCCAATCGGCTGTTGAAGTGCCACTGAACAACCATGGTATATTTTTCATGTCAGAAACAATAATGCTATCAGATTTATACCTACTAATGTATGTTTGTCTATAATACTGTTGTCCGTTTGGTTTGTTCTATTGTAATTTATCATCATTTTGGACAATGAATTTGCGTCTGTTAAAGATGTGTTCGTTCATGTCGGTATAATCAATACAGTTGGTCTTATTCGCCCAACTGTATTATTGCAAAATTAGTTCTATGTTTGCTAAGAGTGTCACGGAGTTCTAGACCAGTTTCATTTATAGACTCAAAGGTCGTGGACAATTGCTCTCAGTGGCGATTGCGTGGGCAGGAAGCGGTAATAGCCCGGTCAACAGATCAAGCACCAAAATTGACTGGATCATACCACCACCTGCCGCTGGGCGCTAGCTTGGGACAAAATACGCCAACGTTTGTTCAAATTGTGGTGTGTCATCACGAAGTATTTGTGGCGAGTCTCTCTGGAACAAATGTTGGCCGAGCATCTATTAGTTCCAGAGTTTACTAGAGGTTACTAGACTAGACCTTCGTTGTGTTATGGAGCTTGCGTAATACTTTAGCACTGAGGAAGTAGCTTTGTTTCAGACTTGTACTAAGTAATGGCATTAAGTAATTTAGCAGAGTTATAATAACGAATATTGGAATAGAATAACAACAAGATTTCGTAAACTGGTGAATTTATACACGAAGAAAGTAAAAAAACAAAACAGAAGAAATAGGTATTTAATGGAAAGAACTGCCAATGTGCACTTGAAACTTAAAACAGTAAATTATATTATAATACAATACCTAATTAACTGGATTACTAAATACAAAAACTAAGTTTGCTGACATAAGGACGGACACTAGGATTCATAGATTTATAGAAAAGCTACTGATATGTATCATATTTTAAATAGATATGCTAATATTTCCATTTCACGGCAGCTGTATTAATTTACACAAATATGTCGGAAGATTGCACAGTGTAGTGTAGAAGCGTCCTGCACATAGCCAATACTGTCCAATAGTGACTGTCTGACTGATTGCTTTAATGTCCTTTGTTACCGTATAATCAAAGAGTAAATACTCTTAGTATTTCAAAATGTATCTTCACTCTGATATTTTTAGATGCTGCTTTGAAGTCTTACAGTAAAACTGTACAAAGAGAATGCAATTAAAGAAATATTCTAATGATATAACAGTAAAGTTTACAATAAAATAAAAATTAATAACACATCAAACGTTAGAAACAACATCAAAAATTTGATTCTACAATGGTTCATATAACAAATATTAGTTTCGATGAAAAATTTGACGATTCAAAGGTGGAAAAATTGTACGTGATAATGACAAATATAATCGCATAGAATATGGAGAAGTTAAGGAAATGTTGGATGGTATTTGTAAATTTAATATAGCAAATTATTTGGCCAGAGTAAATATTTTTATTACGTAATGTAATGGAATCTGTTCTCCGAGTCACGGCCGCGGCGCGTGCTATCTAATCCAATTGAAATATGTTTAAGATAACTACGAGCCTAAACAACACCAGCTCAATGTTTACAGGCGGTTGTAAAATTGACATTGATAATTTGCAGGAGTGAAAGAGTTTCTTTACATTAATTACATTCACAGTCAGAGAATAAACACAGACAATGAAGGAAACTAAAAAGGCAGTCTTAGTAAAATAGCAAAGAATCATCTCGATTAAGCTTTCAAAATACGGTTAAAGGGAATTATAGGGAATGAGTCGAAATAACAATATTCACCATAACATTCCCAGAGATACGTAGGCGTTGGTTATTCGTTGTAAGGGCAGATGAAATATACTTAAATATTTTGCGGAGCTTAATTTGTCTAAACACGTTCAAGTGAGTGCTACCCACTAACAAGATTTTAAGTATCAAACCCACTCTGTAATAAAGTCAATCCTTTTACTAGTACCTAATGCTATTGAAATAGCAATACGAGTAAAAGGAGATTTTGGCATTGCAACACTGTTAATAAATATATTAAAATTAATTATTTCATAAAAGCTGATCGTTGAATAGACGAAGCCACATAACGTATTGTTGATGGATACAATCATTTAAATTCTCATAAGATTTGAAATAGTGATATTTTTGGCAATGCTCCTGGTTTTAAATGACGTAAACTATAGAATAGCGTGTACAACTATAGAAAACGTATAATTCTGAAAATCTGGAGTTACACAGAAATTGGATGAGTCATTCATATTTAGCTTCACTATGGAAGGTCACAAGGGCTTTTCATTAGTCAGCATATCAGCGATCGATCGTGAAATACTCTGACAGTGGCAAGCGAGGTGGCGGCTCGGCTCGGTGCTGGAGGTGCGTCCGACCTACCGCACGCGACCGCTGGGACGCCCACGCGCCGCCGGAAGGTCTAGGTCTCCGTAATTTACGTGTAAACATTCCTATCAACAGGTGGTTCTGCGGGGGAAGCGCCTCGAAAGCGGGATTACCTGTTTATCCGCTGTTTTCTTTTAATTTGTCGCTCCATCCATTACTTTGAATACTAGTTTTATTAAATTTCAATAAATGTCTAGGAGTTGTGGATATATTGAAATTTTAATCAGTTTTTGTTGTATGGGTTGATATTCCTTTCTTGCATATACAAGAATTACAAGTTGGACGAATCAGCAATTTACTATGTCTGTAACTGGACTGTATTAATTTGCTAAATTGAGGATCTTAATTAATGTTGCGAAAAAATCATAAAGAACATGTGTTTGTAAAATATCAAATGACAAAATGCTAAAGTTAAATGAACCTTACATTGTATTTATTACTGCTGCTATTATAACAAGACTAGAAGCCACTGTTGCTGGATGATAGCGTTGTTTACAAACTAAACTAATTTAGTTTATAATGAACTAATATACATATAATGTGTCCAATTGCTTTGCAAAACAACCAAACCGGTGGTAGGGTCAATTGCAACGTTCAAAAGTGCCTTACCCGGGCCTAAACTGAATACATGAGTTTTGATGTTAAAAACAAAACTGGTATCTACTAATAGATTTCCCGTAAATGACTAAATTGAGAGCTTTAAAATTTTCAAATATGGAACTAGTATAATGCGATTTGCAGTGTTTGATATCCTAGTTCGGTTTAAAGAGATTTTATTTCCCAAAAGAACATTACATAGTTCACTTAATTATGAGAAACTTAAAACTAATATACAAGGTGAGTTTAATCTACCATAATTTCACAAACGTGTTAGTTATTAATAAGGTACACCATCAGTTTCTTTTTAAAAGTAGTAGCCGAATCAGAGTCCTTTATATTTTTTGGCAATTTATTATATAGCTGAGCTCCCTCGTACTGTATACTTTTCTTTCCGTACATTGTTCTAATCATAGGTAGTTCTATATTATCTCTGTTTCTAGTGTAGTAATGATGCGTTTTATGTTTGAATGTGATTTGTGAGTGAATGTTATTTGTTAGTATTTTTCTTATTAGTATGCATGTGTAGTAGCTATAGAGCTTGTTTAAGTTTAGTAGTTTAGTTTTACAATAAAGATCTTTAGTGGGTGTTAAATATTTGTAGTGGAATAATACTTTAATTACTTTATTTTGTGTGACTTGCAAGTCGTGTAGAGTAGTAGGAGCGGCCTGCCCCCAAACCTGGATCAAGTATTCGAGATGTGGCTTAACTAATGTGTTATATATTGTATGGCACAATTTAGATGGTACGCATTTTGAAATATTTCGCAGAGCCCCAGTTAGTGAAATTAGTTTTGATTTTACATGCTCAATATGTGGTTTGAATGTCAGTCTGCTATCTAAGATCAAGCCCAAGTATTTTTCCTGATTTTTTCTCAAAATTTGTTGGTTGTCTACAGTAAGCGGCGAGAAATCAGGAATCTTTTTATTTTTAGCAGAAAATATTATGTATGATGTTTTGTTTACGTTAATGGTTAGCAAATTTTGCTTAAGCCACATGCTTAGCCTTTTAAGATCTTGTTGAGCTTCAGTTGCAACGCTATGGATCGAATGTCCATAATAAAAAAGGCATGTGTCGTCAGCGTATAATGAGATGTGTCCCGTCAGCCCAATACCACTAATGCTATTAATATAAATTAGAAATAGTAACGGGCCCAAAACTGATCCCTGCGGAACTCCGTACACAATTTTTGCTGGCTTGCTTTCGTAATTATCAATTTTTACTACCTGTTGTCTATTAGTAAGGTAAGATTCGAATATTTCGTAAGCTTTTTCCGAGATACCGATGCTTTTTAGCTTTTCCAATAGGATAGAATGACTAATTCCATCGAAAGCTTTTTTAAGGTCTATAAAAATTCCTAAAACCAGTTGTTTCTTGTCAATACTATGTTTAATTTTGGTCACTAAGTCGATAGTAGCTGATAATGTATTCGAACGTGGACGAAATCCGTATTGATTTTTATAAAGGAAGTCTATTTCTTTTAGGTATTTAAATAGGCGGCTGTATAATATCTTTTCAAAAACTTTTGATATGACAGGTAGTACTGAGATAGGGCGGTAGTTGCTGGGATCAGTTCTAGGTCCCGATTTATGTATAGGAGTTACCTTAGCAATCTTGAGGCTATCCGGGAACACACCTTCTTTGAGACATGTATTGATACAGTTTGTAAGACTGACTGCAATAAGGTTTTTAACACATTTGACGGCTTTGGTTGTTATACCGTCCAAACCGCTGCTTGTTTTGTTGTCAAGGTTGTTTATTATTTTTACTATTTCGTCTTTTGTGCATGGTTGTAGTTCTGATAGTACAGAAGTATGATTATTTCCAGCAATTACAGTAGTGAAATGGTTTGGCTGATTTGATTGAATCTTTTGAGCTAATATAGAACCAATAGTTACAAAGTATTCATTGAAACAATTACAAATGTCATTACCAGGCAGTACCAGTTCAGAAGTTAATCAAGTAGATGTGAGAGTAGGCGAACGAAATGAAAACCAAGAAGGGCGAGCGGATGGTAGAATATGCACCACCGGAAATGACGCGAGTATTGTACCGATGCCAGCTCTCTCGACAGTGTTTTTGGCTCGTTAACATACATACTGAATGGTTCTCCGATAAAACACTTTATAGCTCTGAAAACTTTCGCAGTTTGAGCGCTGTTCGACTAAACTTGGATTTTAATTCTTTTCGAAAAACTAAACCAATAAGAATTCAAGATTAAGGATCAATTTCACCAATGTACGGGTCCTTCGGGAACGCGGGTAATACCGCGGAGTACAGCCGGTATTATAATAAAGCTGTTTTTTTTTGGATGAGATGTTTCTTAATATTTCACGCAAAAACTACTGAATGGATTTTGATAAAACTTGGCGCACAGTTAGATCGAGTATGCGGGTGAATCCATGAAAATCTGTGATACCATCTTATATTTTGTATAATCTGATCTTAGTTATCAATATCACTAAATTCATTTGGCTCAATAGCCATAAGCTCAAAATAGCAAGTTTTTAGAATCGTAAATGTTTTTGGGGATAAAACTAGAATTGATTCTTAAAAACATTTATATTAAAGTTGAATTTTCGCTTGATGAAAACATAGTAGCTGATTCAATAATAAAAGTTTATAATATAACTATTTCAATTTAAAGGTCTTATAATCTTACCGTTTTTCATTCCAGTATAAATAATGATGCTAATTCTATCAGAACGAGGCGTTAGGATTATACTCTTTCAAGGATATAGCGTGTTATAAATAGTGCTATTATCGTTTTAATCTCGACTCATCGATGATATATCGTACAACTAATTGTAATTTTAATATATTCATAATATAAACAGCCGCTTGTTTGAAGAAATATTTTCCAAACAAAACATATTTTTTGGTTAATTTACGACCGTATTCTGCTAAAATATCTTTATCTCATGCTGCTTTAAAAAAAAACAAATCGTCTATGAATATTATCGATATGCCATAAATGGATGTTTCATCGCGCGTCTATTTCCGTCCGACGCAATATACCAGTCTGTCGACGTGTCTATAAGTTCCAACTGTAACTATTCTTGTTCCTCTATAAACGGAGAGGTACCGCTCTGGGTATAATTAGCGATAGCCAAACGACGCCCGAATATATAGTCTTCACACCTGATTGGATGGTGGCCAGAAATAGCTCCCTTTACGATATGGTCACCAATTGAATTGTCTACAGCTATGGATATGTGAGCCGGTCAAGTGCAGGTTCATAGGTAAACCGGTTCTTTTATGCCGAATTATGTACACAGGTGCTGTTACACTCATATTTTTGTGATTTAAGAATAGTTCCATTACTAAAAAAAAACAAGTGTCAAAAGACACAAATGACTTAACAAAAATTGTATTCACGTTTCTGGATTTTAATCAACAACATGTTCATTAGTATTTAGATGACTATGCCAAGTTATACTCGTATGTAAATTATCGGATTCCTAAGCTTCATAATCAAATGTACACGTGAGGCGTGCCCTGTCATAAGATTTTGTTATAGTTGGCGAGGTCGTTCATTTGGTTAATTGCTCTCCGGATGCCAAGGGATTAAAGCGGGAACTCGGTTGCCGGGTCGAAGACATTTATCGCTATATACGTTATTTTTAGAAAAATTAGGTTACGAATATAGACTGAATGTTGTTTACAAACCCAGTTTTTCTCGTGGCGTATTTACATTTTCATTGTGCCGGTAAGTGCATCGCAAATTGGATACTAATCTAATACTTGGCCACGTCGAGTCTCTGTCCAATTACTCGTCGTATGTTTTCCTTTTTAGACTCTAGCTGTAGTTAGATATTCTACATTTTGTACAATTGCGTCCATGTTCTAATCAGCAGCTACTTTATGTGTTATATTATTTACATTGACAGCATAATCAACAGTTGCCTCAATAAAATTAATTGCTTCATCTAAATTATTATTGCACGCATATTATTTATGTGTGTTGTCGCAGTGCGCATTCTAAGATGTATTTTTGGCATAACATAGTATTGTAATAGTTGATTTACTACGTGCAGTTCGTAACGAGGTGTGGAGTATGGAGCTTACGTTGGCACACGACAAAGGAGCGTTGTCTATTAATTTGTTGGTGAGAGTTGGGTTGGACATAGCTTGCTAAATAGGTCGAATAGTTTCATGTTTAGAAATTTTATTATTGAGAGATTATTTTGTCCTTCTACTGTACTGGCTACATAATTTACATTAAGATTTCCATAAAGAATTGTTACATTGCAAACATCTTTAAAATTATAACAAGTCAATTCACGTATATTTTCCTAAACACTTGCAAGATATTAGTGAGTCTTGGCCGGAGATGTTCCTGGCTGTTGATTGGAAATGAGAACCGATTTGTATGGAATTATTTAACGGAGTCAGCTTCATCCGAGGTTTGTCCACCAATTGAAAATTCGACCTTTATACAAGTTGCTACGGAAATAATTGAATAAATAGATGTTGAACGATAAATATAAAATTGAGCGACTATTATTAGATATCTAGGTGTTAGGTATTCGCTGTGTATAAATTTAAATTAATTTATGTGCACACAGCTGTAAAATGGGCGTTACCTCCACAATGTGTGGTACGTAATGAAATTAACTGACGCTTAATATACCCGTGCGTAAGTGAAGCGCTTCAGCGATTATTGGCTAACGCTTCCGCTTGATACACACTGCGATTAACGTGTCTCTCTTAGGACATTCCGCTTAAAATATTCTACCTATGTATATTCTGAATCATCTCACAAAAATCATAGAAAATAACTTGCAATGGCGTCCCAAATAGCACGTGAACCCAATTTACTAAATAGTTTATGAGATAAAGTTCAAAATTTTCCTCTTATAACTCACAATTAGTGTCTAGGATGAAGTAGTAATGAATGCAGAGATGATGTAGTGCTGCATGCCGCCATGCCGCGCCTTGACCGCGATGCGGTAGACGGTGGGTCGCCGCACGCCTGCGCTTGCGCCGAACGACTGCGCAGTGCGCGGCCGGTCGGGGTAATAGAATACTGTAGTTGCTTTTATATTGATCTCATCTAATTGGGACATCTATTTTGTCAATAAAATTATCAAATGCTGCAAGTTTTAAAATAGTTTATGTGATCTTGCAAATTGTAGTAAATTTTACTATTGCAAATATACTAAAATTTTAATTACGCCGTCATAAACTATGAACATTAATTTGAAGCTGTAACACAACGTTTGAAAGATTCAACGTACCGTAGTTTTGTAACCGTGTGATCAGCTAGCGGCTAGCAAGGTGATGCACCAGAATAGTTGCACATTGTGCAACCGGCTCGCACCCCGTCACACTGACACCACCTGACACGTCGACGTGGCCAAGGTCCCAGTTGAAATTAACTATTGGACACCACGGAGTTGCTGCTCACTTTGTGACTACATTTTATTTTACGTGCATCTTACTCGCATCTATTTTAGACTGGTAAATCTAGCTACAGACACTTGCCCAGCAAATTAATATCGAACATATGTAGCAGCCGATTAGTTATCATAGTTTGGGACCGTTTATCTTGCCAGTACACGTTTACGTTTGACAGTGAACGTGATGGTATTGCAAAAACTAGACAGTATTTTTGAATTTGGTTTGTTTCGCTAATTGTTAAGTCGATCGAACGTTGCTGATTCTTTAAATTTCAGCTATTGTTTCGTATTTTTTTTGATACAGAGATACGTATAAATCTTAATGTGCTCATCAACGTCTGCGATCTCGTGTGCCAATCATCCGTTACGGGTAATTGATTACAACATGTCTATCAGCGGCGGGCGCCAACTGGCCCCGACAACTGGGACGAGAATCGGGAAGCGGCCTGATCCCACGGTGTGTACCAACTATAAATATAGCAGGTCAAAGTACCAGCATCATATGGTGCGTTTTTATAGCCTTCCAGTCTTGGAGTGAATCCCCGTGGAAGATTATCTCTTGAGCTAGCAACATTATAAAACTGAGGATAATTTACAATTTAAGGTCGCCTGCTTGTAAAATTATTACCACTAGTATTGAGCCCAAGATTTGTCACATGTTTACATTAATCTGCTTTAGTTAATGAGCAAGGTAAGTCAGAATGAACCAGGTTGATTTAAGTCTCTATTACTCACTTAAATGGAAGTTCCTTTCCATAAATACTAGAAATGATGATTGTTTTGAAAACAGACTGTGATGTTTCCTCGTGAATGAAACGCGTGCAGAAGTCAGTGCAAGGTCGAAGACAATGCTATGTCATGAGATTTACACGGTGAATGTTTTTATATGAAAGGAAATTCCCGTGGCTTGAAGCGTAACATTGTAGACTACAGGCATGTGGACGATGCATTAATTGAAGGAAAACTACTAGAGCTGCCGCAACGGTTGGACATATGTACGACGCAAAACATTTGCGTATCTCACCTCGAGGTGGTTACACCTTACTCCTATATTGCCACCAAGTTTTCCACTGTTTATAAATACGCAGATCAACAATGCTAATAACATTTGTAATGAATTCAAACAGGTTTCCAAAGTTTATTATAGAACTGCTGGTTTTAAATGAATGGGTCATGCATTAATAAATGATTCTTCAATATCATTAATGTCCTGAATGATGCTTAGCTTAGCACTGCAAGTACATTTTATTTTAAATTCTGGATAAGATGATGTGGCCGAAGGTGGTATGCACACAAAGCCTAGATGGGAACTGGCTCTCAAGTGCAGCTATCAAAACACACCGATAGGTGCTTGGCGACAGATTTTCAACTTGAGGGTGGTAGCCAGCCAGTCGAGTACTACAAAGTACCCTACCACTGTGCTATGGTTTCCTCACGATGTTTTCCTTCACCGAAAGCTCAAGCTCATTGTAGGATTTGAACCCACGACCTTCGCCGCGGTATCCGACTTCACTAACCACTGAGCTATCATCGAAGAAACATCTTAGATTCTTCCCAGTCGCTGTCTAACTTCCGAACCGGTGGTAACTTCTGTAGCTCGACCTTCATAAGTGCCCTCCTAGGGCCTAAACTGAATAAATAGTTTTGGCTTTGAATAAAGACATACCTTTGTCGAAGACGTACCAACAACGTTTAACTTAAAATTAAGTGAGTGAGGTTCCTGCATGTCATAAGAAAAGTGCACAATGTCATCAAGGTATACACAGTCTATTAGGCCAGCTGACTGATAGCACGAGCTCACCGGAAGGGCGACAACCTCGCCGGATGCGTTATCGCTGTTGTCGGAATTCGCCCCGTCTCGCTCCTCCCCCGCCCCCGTGCACCCACTGCACCTTACTCCCACTTGCAAGCCAGCTTCTCAGTAATCGTTGAAACCCTTATCAGAAGTCGATAACATCGTTATGTCACAGCAGCTACCGGCACTTATTGAATTTTGGATGTCTTTAATCGATGTGTAAGGTTCCTTTTAAATGAATACTGTACTAAACGTTATATTTTTGTTACGTCACAAGCTCACAACCAAGCCAGTATGTCATACAAATCTTCATGTAAACGTTTTGAAATTTAATAAAACGAAGCTAATTTACCTTACAAATTAGTTATTACATTGGACTTGCAAGTTCACGGACGAGGATCACTCAAATGATGCGTGGATCGTATTCAACTATTTGACGAGCCGAGAATATTTTTGCAACAACGTGAGGCGCGATGGGACGCGGACGCGGACGACACGGCATCGTTAGAAATAGCCGCCGGCAAAAACTCGCACGCGGAAATACTATTCGTATTGGTTTCGAAATAGAATTTATTGTATGACACCGGTCGACGTGGATCGAGTGCTTTCAGATTGGTTGTCTGAGTTTCTTCAGCTTTAGCTTTTTGAACGCCATCTTCGTCTGTTTGATTTGGGATTATGTTTATTATGGCTTTAGGGGTAGTATTATTTCGTCCCCCGTTGCACTCGTGTTCCCGAGGGAACATTTCCTGAGTTTTATTCGAAAATTTGATCTACGTGTGTGCCAAGTTCCATCAAAATCCGTTCAGTAGTTTTTGCGTGGGAGTAATAAACATCTACTCACACAATCTTTCACTTTATTTATGATTTATGATTTAAACATGCGGATCGTATTTAGAACTTAAGTCTTGTCGTCGCTTATGATGATCATGTAAATTTTGGGAAAGGTAAAATTAACATTACATTTCTTTGACTTTCTTGGCGTTCTCCTATATTTTATGTAGGCATTATTATATATTCCGTGGTACAGAAAACACGAGGCAATATTAATTTGAATTTTAATTCAAATCTACATAATAATACATCTAATTAAATATTAATTAGCAATTTATTATTATCTTAATTACAGATATTATCTTAGCTTAGTGTACTGACGTGTAACAAGCTGGTTACATTGCCTTTTACTTAAACAATCTGTTACATGAAATATGCAAATGAATAAAATTTAAGTATCTGGTTCATCATCATCATTTCAGCCGAAAAATAACAGCTTTTTACGAAATGCAACAAAAATTATTTTAGAAATTTTCTTCTGTCTGTCTGTTAGGTCATCACTGAAACGACTGGAGCGATTTTGACGGGACTTTCACAGCTGATATTGTTAGGATTAACATGGCCTACTTTTATTTCAGGAAAATAATTAATACCCATGAAATTTTATCAGAATAATAATATGTATTTATTTTGTTTCCAGGTTGGTACACAAGACTCTTATAAAGAAAAAACACGGTGTTATTGTAAGTTGCATTATCTCACCTACTAACCTGATAAACATATTTTGGAACTTTTATTATAATGATAATGGTATGTCATACCTAATTGCTATTATCTGAACTTGATAAGATAGTATTCGTAGTAACTCTTGATGATAATAAAAAAAATCGAATTTATCTATGATTGTACGTCGCTAGATACATGCTTAGCTGATATTTCTTTATCTCAAGCTCGTATCAATAATTTGAAGATGATATTACTAAAGCTGATAATTTTTATAGCTCCTTATCTTGGACGAATAAACCACTTCAAGACATTGTCAGTAAGGTGTACCTACAGCACATTGGCAATCCAGTCTATAGGCGACGATAGACTTACCATCAGGTGACCCGCCTGTTGTCAGATCTCTGATATACAATACTTCAATAGATAATTACACCCAGACTCAGGACAAACAGACATGTTCATGCATACAAATGTCTGTCAACAGTCAAAGTCATGTCTCTTTTCCCTAATCCCTTACAGTGCCACTTGCACTCACATCCTTTTGCTAGTGTTGTAGTGAAGCATATCAACATATACATATCGAGAGCACTGCAACACTAGAGAAATTATGCATATTTGCATTTTTGCACTGTAAGGGAATAGAGTAGGGCGAGTCTCGTGGATGGCTATCTATAGTTATGGCGATGATAGCTCAGTGGTAGTGACGCCGGATACCGCGGCGAAGGTCGTGGGTTCGAATCCTACAATGAGCTTAAGCTTTCGGTAAAGGAAAACATCGTGAGAAAACCAGAGCACGTCGTGTGGTCCGACAGCTGCACATGAGAGCCAGTGCCCATCTAAGCTTTGTGTGCTTACCACCTTCGGCTACATCATCACTTATCCAAAGTAAAAAAAACTGTATTGTTTCGTTAATTCTTTAAGTATGGCTTGTCTGTATAAGTTTCTGGTTAACTAAACTATTGCAACGGTATGATAGCCGTTTTGACAAGAGGGTGTCCCTTCTTAACCCGCTATGCTTGTCTCTTTTAGGCACGAAGAAGGATAGCGTTGTCAAAATGTCCACCATAACGTGCCGCTGGTTTAATTTCTATTCATTTTTTTGCCTTTAGAACGCAGATATGATCAGTGAGCTATTGTCATTTCTGAGTTTATTTGCCGGTTCTTCTCAGCAAAAACAACCTTAAGAACCGTAAATTTTAGTCAAAGTCAAAACCATTTATTCAGTTTAGGCCCTAGAAGGGTACTTATGAAGGTCGAATTACAGAAGTTACCACCGGTTCGGAAGTCAGCCTTCAACTGAGAAGAACCGGCAAGAAACTCTTTACATCATTACATCATTGCAAGGTTACATCTTTTAAATATTTTTGGACCATCTGACGTCCAGTCTAGTCTAGTCTATTCATAAATGCATAAAAGGCCTGTTTTAAAACTCATTTTACTCATTTGTCAATTCTCATGCTTGGTTACTTTTGTATTTTTGAATCGGTATTATGTAAACTTTTACAATATTAACATTGTTCCTGCTAATTATAATTAGCAGGAACAATGTTAATATTGTAAAAGTTAAGTTACTAGTCAACAAAAAATCAATTTTTGCATGTAACATGAAAACTGTTGTCTAGTCATGTTTAGGACAAGGACAAGGATACTAGAAATAAAATTAAAATGCTTCAAATACGAATAGTTTTTTTGTAATACCATTTTATAACATTTCAGAAATTTTGAATTTTTATGAACAAAAAGAAGTTATTTCGATTTATTGCTACATTAATATGAATTTACTTTTATGATTTTCGTCTGTATTTTGCTTCAGGAACATCTCGTTTTAATGTCCAACAGTAATCCGCTAACATACGTGGGCTCCACTTGCCCTGATATCGTTTTTCTATGGTAGAAATGTCTTGATGGAATCTTTCACCGTGTTCATCGCTGACGGCGCCCAAATTTTCAGGAAAGAAGTCTAAATGTGAATGGAGAAAATGTATTTTCAATGACATATTACAGCCCAAAGCCTTATAAGTAGATAAAAGCTCCACGATAATACATTTATAGTCACTTGATCGGTGATTTCCTAGAAAATTGGAAGTTACTTTCATGAAAGATTCCCAAGCTAATTTTTCTAAATTACTAAGCTTTTCTTTGAATATATCATCTTTCATCAATTGCCTGATTTGGGGGCCAACAAATATGCCCTCTTTGATTTTTGCTTCACTCAGCTTAGGAAATTTTTCTTTTAAATATAAAAAGCTGTCCATAGCTTTTACGAAGTTCTTCATAAGCCCAAGCTTTATGTGTAAAGGTGGTAAAAATACATTCTCAGGCTGCACCAATGGAGGGTTTTTGATATTTTTTTGTCCTGGAGTTAGAGATTGTCTTTTGGGCCAGTCTTGCTTAACATAATGATTTTTTCGGTCTCTGCTATCCCACTCACAAATAAAACAACAGTATTTTGTATACCCAAGTTGTAATCCTAAAATTAGGGCAATCACCTTTAAATCTCCACAAACTTTCCAGTTGTGTTCGTTATACTGAATTTTTTCCAAGATAAATTTAATCGTTTCATAAGACTCTTTCATGTTAGAAGCCTCACCTAATGGGATAGAGGGAAGTTTATTGCCGATATGTAAGAGAACAGCCTTTAGACTTACTTTTGAGCCATCAATAAATAAACGCCACTCTTCTGCTTTATATTCTATACCCAAGACAGTCATTACCCCATAGACATTATTACAAAATACAAGCTGATCATCTTGTGAAAAATAACCTTTTAGCTCTCCATCTCGATTGCGAAAGTAACATACTTTTGTTTTAGGTTGTAATAAATTCCATCCCTTTAATCTAGAGCCCAAAAGTTCTGCCTGTTGTTTGGACAAATTTAAGTCACGTACCAAGTCATTGAGATCTCCTTGTGATAGAAGATGTGGCTCATTAGATGTGGATGAGGAAGCTTCTTGAAAGTCAGGATCCAATGTCTCTTTTTCGACTTCTGGCGTAAGGGACAGATCGCTAGTTTGAGGTGGTTCTGGTACCGGTAGATCTTCACTATGAGAAATCGGTCTTTTAGCTGATGGCAGGTCAGGATACTTGATTTTACTTTTTGTTTTAATTGTAATACCTTTTGTATCAGTAAGACAAAAATAACAATCAGATGAGTGGTTCGTTGGTTCCGTCCAAATCATAGGGATTGCAAAAGGCATAGATCGAGATCTTTTCGCCCATCCAGTGAGAAGACCCACACATGTAACACAACAGATGTGTGGAACCCACGCTTTGTCTTGTTGTCCGATGGCAAAACCAAAATACTGTTCATATAACTTAGTTACTAATGGTGTCAAATTCCTTCGCTGAGTTTTGAAAGTAATGTCACCACAAATGTAACAGAACTTGTTAGGATCATTTTTACACTTTCTTGACATTATTTAAGAATCACTTCACTCTAAAAACAGAACAAACCACTGCGCTCTTCAAATAAACAAATGCTCTAAATGCGAAAGTAGAACAAAAACGGTTAATTTTTAATTTTGTGGGTAGTAGCTGTAACTCGAAAACTAGATCTGATGGAATCGAAATAAATATGGTTATAAAATGAGGGTATGTGGGTAATTTAAAATTAGCCAGCACCTTTCTTGTTACAAAATTTTGTTGACCAGTGTTATGTTGTTTATAACTAAAATTCGACTATAAGCCTTATTGAGGCCGCAGCTAATTGAACAAAAACCACTAATTAACCGTATCTACACGTGCCAACTGTCAAACTATTTTTATACTTGTGTATTTTAGCCGATAATAATTTAAAATTGACCGTGTAAATATATTCATGGTGAATATGTGACGGGTTGTCGGTCACGGCTCAGATAGCGGGTTCGATTCCCACCCAGGATAAAATAACAGTTTTTTAAAACAAGTTTTTAGGGTGACCTGGCGGAAATCGTCATGCCAGTACCAGGGTGTAAGAAGTTAAAAGAAGTTATTTGTTGATAGCATTAGTGAAAAGAGGGAACATATTATTAGTTACCAGAATTACTGTCCACTTATATTAAAAAGAAGTTGTTAACTAGTTGTTGTCATACCAACCAATCGTATTGATTCTGTCTCTTCTTTCATGTTCATGGCAAAATTAGACTATAAAGAAATAATTTATTGTCATTAAACTAATATAATTCAACATATGTTAAAATTAATTATATTATATAACGTAAACTAATTATCAGTTTACAAATATCTTGGGGCACGGGAGTGCCGCGCCAAGACAAACCAGCGAAGCGAAAACGCAGGGGCACTACCTACCTTTTCTCGAAGCGCTTAGTCGTATTTTTGAACCAAATTATTATTATTTCACGCTGAATAATTATTAATATATTTAATAATATTTTTCAAGATAGTATTTTTTATAACAATTTCAAAAATATAATCACTAAGGAAGGAAGTGTGGTATGTAAGATGGGAAATACAAGGAAAGTCATGTACTTAACCATTAATATTTATACCACTAGAGGGAAATTGCAAAACAATTGCCTTGGGCTTATAATTTCGTTCGGTCCACCTGTTCGTCGGTCCGTATGTCACAGCCATTTGAAGATTATTGGAACTACATAGATTAAAAATTCAAAAGACGTATACTCTATGAATCTCTAGGCATTGTGTAGAGAAAATGCGAAAATTTAATTGAGATACGTCTTTAAAAGTTACTTTTATACAGGTTTCAAAATGACTCATTGCCTGAATTCAATTTCTGCCAATCAAATCTAAATCTTACAATTTCAATTCGTAATTTCAATAAGTTATCTAATCGCGTCACGTTTTAAATCCAACATTGAACTCTATTTCCATCCATATTTAGATCATTATTCATCGGTTTATTTATAAAGGCGACACAACCTTTTGCGATGATAGCTCAGTGGTAAGTGACGTCGGATACCGCGGCGAAGGTCGTGGGTTCGACTCCTACAATGAGCTTGAGCTTTCGGTGAAGGAAAACATCGTGAGGAAACCACAGCACGGTGGTAGAGTACTATGTGGTACTCTACTGGCTGGCTACCACCCTCAAGTTGAAAATCTGTCGCCAAACACCTGTTGGTGTGTTCCGGCAGTTGCCCTTGCCCTTAAGGCATTGTAATAAGGTGTACAACACGTTGGCAGTCCACCTGGTATTGCTAATGTCTATAGGCGACGGTAGTCACTTACCATCAGGTGACCCGCCTGCCTACGCCCTGCGAACGCCCTCGTATTCATTGCAATGGGTATGCATTTATACTAAGTCGCTGTCGAATATGCTACTATATATGGCGTATTTGAACAATAGCTAAACCCGGCCACGCTTCACTTGATAAAGATAGTAAATATAACCGTTGCCATGGTAACTGTTGTTGTAACTCAACCTCACAAAATCTAAAACGCTTTGACTTTGAAACGAAACTCTCCTAATTAAATGATTTGATGGCTATTTTTACCGCCATAACACGCAAATGTTATCAGGGACTAGATTAATAATTGTTGAAAATTGGTGTAAGTTGTTTTTGAAAAGAGTAATTGCTGAGTATTTTGCCGGCTCTTCTCAGCAAAAGCAACCTTCCGAAACGTGCATTAGAGTCTGACTATTCATAAGTGCCTGTGAGACCTATTTGGATGAATAACCATTTCATAAATGCAACGTTGTGTAAAAAAGTCAAGTCAATCCAGCGAATAATTTTCGAGTTTTGCGGACGTAAACATACGCAGAATTTTATAATACCAGTGTCTTCAGCCGTGCGTTTTAGTATTGCTTCATAGTTCCTGTACAATAGAACCACTATGTAAATGTGAGACCAGGGATCGTTGCCAGCCCAATACTTTTTACTGGTTATAACATGGTTTCTAGAAGTTTCTAGGTACAAAATTGTCAGACATATTATATTGTTCTATGTCATCCCGTTGAGTTTCTAAATTTTATTCAATTTACCAAGGCTACTCCGCGCGGGTCCATTAGGACCAAATTTTATATTTCTTTACCAAACTATTCCCAAGTTATATCATTTATATCTAGCCCTCAGCTATATCACGTCCATCTTACATAACTGTTACTTAATTTAATGTTTTAAATAAATAATAGGTTCTAGGACAGTTTTATACGTTTATTAATAGACAATTTGCGTTTTACTTTACATAACTCGAATATCCGGTGTTACTTCGCTCTAATTACGAACAATCACCACGTCTATTAATACAATATGTTCTGTGCGGATAATTTTGTCGCCATTGTTCTATTTGTGTCCAGTAAATAAGGAAAATCGAAAACGATTTGTTAAATTCTCGTTTAAATTTTGTCAACAATTGTTAATAATAACTTTATATATGTCATTGTTTGTTGCAACATAATCTAATGTCAGTACGTTTAATATTTGTCTTGTTATCATTTATTATTATTTGCCGTTCGTTACAATTATTCATTATGCATCTTTTATTAAATAGCCAATGTTGCATGCATACAGCCAATCAGTAGGTACACGGTTATTTTTACCACGTACTAACAACTGTTGATAAAAATACTAAATTAGCTGGTGCGGAACGATACGACGGTCTTTGTATTATAATGACGTGTCAGAGAAATAACTATGAATACAATAAAAATAAACCTCACCACAACTAAATGTTTGTTCCAAACCCTTATGCTATAAATAAAATGGTAGGTATCGGTATCTCTGCTGAAAGGCGATGATAGCTCAGTGGTAAGTGACGTCGAATACCGCGGCGAAGGTCGTGGGTTCGAATCCTACAATGAGCTTGAGCTTTCGGTGAAGGAACACATCGTGAGGAAACCACAGCACGGTGGTAGGGTACTAGGTGGTACTCGACTGGCTGGCTACCACACACAAGTTGAAAATCTGTCGCCAAGCACCTGCTGGTGTGTTCCGGCAGTTGCACTTGAGAGCCAGTTACCCTTGCCCTTAAGGCATTGTAATATAGTGTACAACACGTTGGCAGCAGTTCATAAATGTAAAATGCCAAGCCCTCGTCAGGTGACTCGTGATGCAGGCAAATCTGTTCGTTATCCATAATTTTTCTTACAAATGTGATAATTGTAACAAAAAATGTTAATTCATTTGAACGCTCCGTATTATTATCCATTATTTCTTATAATGTCTCGTAATTAACAACAAACGCGTCAATTATTCCAATTGTAATTATAATTCCCTTTGTCCCTTTGCTGTTTTTTTTATTTAGTGTTCAGTGCAAGGATTGTTTTTCAACTTGCTATAGAGTAGGGGATGCATTCTTTGTCTTTAAGCTGATGTTTATTTTCCATTCATTCGCATCTGTCCTGTGTCTTTGTGATGTTGTTATTTAGTTTATAGTGTAGCGACATCTATCTACAAACAGATATAGTTCGCACGACTCCTAGATAGATGGCGCTCCAATAATCTACATCGCGCTTACGAAGTTTTCTATGCGATCTGCATATATACAAGATTCCAACATCAACAGTTGGACCGCGGTCCCCAGGCACGATGACCTAGCCTGGCGGAAGATCTTCCCTTTTCAATGGAGGAGTCTCACACCTCGCTCCTCCATAATAGTACTAAAGTTCGCTTTATTGTCCTCCAATCCTAATTCACCATTATCTTGTTTATTTTACCATGTTCTTTTGTTTTTCACCACTACTCTACAATAATTTCATGTTGCATCATCAGGAATGTCTTTACTGCTGCACTGTCACTGTCATCTATACTGTTAGTTTCAATAAAAACATGGTGTTATATTAGTGATTGTTTGTTTGGCACGCCCTCGCACTCCAGCTGTCCATCAATAGCCGTTCTAAATATAAACTAGGGCGCAGTCACGTGGCACAGCCGTGGCGATCGGGCCAGCCTTGGGTTGGGTATATATAGACAAATTACCCGCTTTATTATTATTGATTTTGTTTAAATTGCAATGCCCTCTAATGCGGAGGAAGCCACGCGGAAGACTGCCAAGAGCGATCGCAGCGGTCTTTATCGTGCTATTAGAATTTTCGCACGAGTATGTTAATTTTCACGTTCGAGTTAGATGATGTTTTGTGACATCAGTTATTCTGATTATTATTTGAACAGCATCAGAATCTTTGAAATGCATTTACCATCAGGTAACACAGCTATAAGTATATTAATTACGATTATGGCAGAACTTCTTTATGCTGTAAACCTAAATCAAAGGCGTGTTGATAGATCAAGTGTTTGTTTAAAAACAGAACTGTCTACAACGACGTAACTTTTAATTGTTCTGCGAGCTGTCAGCTCATTTGCATAACATGTATAAGTTACAATACACGTGTAAGTTTACGAAAAATAAACAGAGATCAATGGCATCTTACCTTGAGAGTCAACTGATATAGGTATACCATTTATAACGGATCAAGGACTCTTTAAAATATTACAGATGTTTTCATTTCATTCTCATAATAAAAATATTGTTACCATAATAAAAATGAGCATATGAATCAAAATGTCTTCACTTGTTTAATGAGGCCGATGAGAAATTATTTCAATAGTTCATTAACTTAATAAATCATTTGAGAATCTGCTGTGTTGTTTCTCCCAAATACTCCCGAATCTATTACTATCGACTCTTTTATATCTTGTTTGTATCATTTAATTTATGATTAAAAGAAATATAATCTTTTTACGAAATGAAAACATTATTAGTTCAATATTTTATGTTTGAAATAGAACATGAATTTTATGGGCCCTAAAATAGCTCCTTGTATAACCAACTCCGGGAATAAACTTACGAGTGGGAAAGTATCGACCATTCTATTATTAGTGTAGCGAGGCAACTTGTACACTCTTTGTTGGTCAAAAATAACCATGAACCCCCCCTTCTGATGGATGTACGGCTTCACTATGGATATTTTGGTACTACAAACAGGTTTCGATTTTAGACAGGCTTTTGATATCATCAACCGCAACGGTAGTACATTTCTTTATTGTTTTTAATTTTGAAGTATGCTTATTAGGTCAAGAATTTAAATTAATATTCCGCTTGGCTATAATACGTTTAAAAATGGGTGTTGATTTTCACCCTTTATTTTCCTTGTTATTTCAATGTAAACGTTTATTTTTAAACGGTCAATGCCATTATGCAGTTGATTTATATGTTGTAGGTATTATAATATCTATTTACTAAGTTTATAGACTAAGTTGGAACATACTTAATAAATGAAGATCAATATTTACAAATTCCAGGCACATGGTAGTTAATAGATAACCAGACGTTAATATTTTGTATTCTTCTTACTTCGAAATGGCAATGATTAAGACAAGTAATCATAGTTTTGAAATAATATTCAATTGATACCCATAACAACTACGCAACTATGATGATATAAAGAAAAAATGGTTCCAAGTGCCAGTGTATCCAGAATTAGGTCCCCGATCTAAAAATAACGTTACACGGAATGCGCCCATCTGTTTATAGAGTAGACACGCGAAGCGGGGGAGATTTACTAGTTTATTTGTGTTACCATGCGATGGGGGGATACAGGTTGGTGCAGGTTGACAAAAAATTGAGTAACAAGTGCATTAGAAAGGGTGGAAAGAGTAACAGGTTGTGTGTTAGTCATTAAGAATTGTCAGGATGACAATTAACATTTCGAGAGAGGTGAAAAATATGATGTTAATTTTAGTTAAACAGTTACAGATACATTAGTTTTGCTTATATAGGCAAACGAAAAACTTAGGGTTCAAATTAGAAAACCACATGTAAATGAGACTCACAATATCAACATTGCAGACTCTTTAAATCCAAAGTAATACTTATTTATAGTAAGTCCTTTATTTAGTAAATAATGATGGAAGGCAGATATAAAAGTTTCCAATACATAACATCCTTTTATGTCATTGAGACAAAGAGCATTCACACATGACTCAATCGAGGCGGAATGCTTTGAAGCGTTACTACGATGGTCTTTGTATGGTAAACTAATTATAACTCGGTGGGTATTTATAGGTGTGATTCACTCCTGCGCAGTGGTCGTGCACGAAACTAGACGTTCATTATTGCATACATGTGTGTGACTGGCCTATTTTTTGAATGTATTAAAATGAAATTAATTTCCTTTGTAGGGGAGCTCGTTGTTGAAGCAAAATTCAAATTTTGTATTTTATAGTCATTGTTCATCAACCTTGTTTTGTTTACAAGTTATTTATGCTTATGCATATTTGATTATGAATCTAAATAGAAATGAGCTCAACTGTTGTCTTTAAACGCAGTATTGTTTTTAATTTATTTCTGTGGTATATTACTCACTGCTTCTGTGAAAAAAATGTTTATTGTTTTCTTCTTCGTCTATGAATCTATGATTTTCACCAACAATGTCCGATTTCTGATTATTGTTTTAAGAATGTATCGGTTATTTTAATCAAACGCTTCATTTCAAAATGTAGTCTCTAAATTTTGTTAACCTTCGTGCGGTTTCGGTTTGAGTGTAACAGTTTATACTTTTTCATCATAACATTTTGCAGTAACAACATTATGGAGTAGTTGGACCGGACGCTCCGTTCATTCCACGCGAGTTCACAGAATTCGAGGCGTAAATACTTGATTGGGACGCGAATAGCCTCCGACGGACATACGCATTCATATAACAGTGGTTCCCGTCGTTATTGCTACAAACAAAAACGTCCGTCAGTATCAACTCTTCGTATACATTTTTGTTCAGAATGCGTCTGTAATTGACATTCATCCTACGGATTTTAGAATAATCTTCGCAAATCTTATCAACAAAGGCTTTTGTCTCATCCTACCTAGATATTAAATCGCATACGTCTATTTATTATATTTTATTACTAGCTGTCCCCCGCGGTTTCACCCGCGTTCCCGAGGGATCATATCCTTTCCCGGGATATAAAGTTATCCTATGTGTTATTCCAGGATATGATCTACCCGTGTGCCAAGTTTCATCAAAATCCGTTCAGCCGTTTTTGCGTGAAAGAGTAACAAACATCCATCCAAACTGTCACATTTGAAGTAGGATTACTTTGTCAGTATCATACGGAGCTATCATGAGATGTCGTAATAAAATGTCTATGCATAAATGAGATAGCATATCTATTTTAAAATGAATTGCATTTATTTATTTATTTAGTTGATAAATTGCCGATACGAGTAATCGTTTCTAAATCTTTGGCTTTTAATTGTTACAACTTTGATCGCAGCGGTATTTGTCGTAATATATTATCGTGTGTTTTAATTCCTAAAAGGTTTCCTTCGACCGCGTTATTTCGGTGCTTGGCTAAAATATATTTAGTTTTCGTCTCCGTTGTGTTTATGTTAGAAACATTTGAATTTTGCCAATATTTGTTGTTTAAATTATAATATATTTGAAGAATTGATTTTAATGACATTATGAAAATTTACTGTTGATGGTGAAACTATATAACAAAGAGACTAATGAAAGACAAAACAATACATTTTGTTCTAAGTATCCTGTAGGAACTGTCTGTAGGCAGGGGCCATTATCCAAGATGCACTGAAAATCAAGATGGTCATGATGGTATTTGATTAATTCCAACTATAATATTGAGTATGAAAAAAAGAAGACCAAATATCCATATCAAATCTTTCCGGTGGTGGCTGCATTTAGCCGATTGAAAATAGCAGCGGACGCGGCGCACGCGCCTCGTGAAATAAACAGTTTACACCGTGCCTTGCCGCAAATAGACACGGTTCGCTTCTGGATCTGGAACGGGTGAAGAGTTGGCTTTTATGGCGGCTTATTTCGGTCACAAGACTCGACTTTGGGAGAGCTTTGAAATTCACAGGATACGGCAACTGGATGCAATATACATAAGTACACTGTTTTATAGGAGTGAGTCGAAGGAAATAGATTCAGTTGCTATGATATGGAGTCCCTACCTCATACTTACCACAGTTACGTAGCCTCTCAGAAAATATTTATCCATCCAAAAACATTTTCATGTAAAATGTTGCCAAGACGAGACCGTATGGCTCGTCAAAAATATCATCAGATCTCATGTAGAGCCAAGCTTCTAACTCTACACGCCCTTACTCTGCAAGCCCTAACTTCACAAACTCTACACCTTAGTCAAAATATGTGTTTGACTACAATCTCACTATGGTAAGTGATGATGTGGCCGAAGGTGGTAAGCACAAAAAGCCTAGATAGGAACTGGCTCTCAAGTGCAACTGTTGGAACACACCGATAGGTGCTGTGCGACAGATTTACTTGATGGTGGTAGCCAGCCAGTCGGGTACTACAAAGTACCCTCACGTCACGATGTCTTCCTTCACCGAAAGCTCAAGCTCATTGTAGGATTCGAAACCACGACCATCGTCGCGGTATCCGACGTCACTTACCACTGAGCTATCATCGCCTTAAATATACAGATAACAACCCGTGTGTTTACAATTTCGACACAACTGTCAATTTGACATAATGCAGTATGTGAGGTAAACAAAAAATGTCCGAATGCCTCAGCCGGTCACATGATACTTAACTCCCACCAAAACTCATTACTTTAATAACAGACTCGCAAAAAATTGTTTAAATTATTTTAATTTGCCGTAAATTATGTCTTATTCGGGGTCTAAGTCTTTTGGAGTGAGACCCTAGACTGAACTGATGAAGGTCGAAGCTACAGTTGCCACTGGCTGGGAGGTCGACCTTCGAAAGCAACTCAACATTTTACAATCTGACTCGAAGTATGTAATGTATATTAAAAACGTAAGAGAACAATCTGTCGATAAACTTGTCCACAGTTTGGCAGATAACAAGTTACCTATATGACTGATTGTAAATTAAAAAGTATAAAAAAGTACATAGAGATTTTTTTTTACGATTTTGCTTGCCATTTATATTTTTTCATGACTGAAATGATTACTTCCATATCTCACTGAATATAAGAGCAGTGGTTTTAATAAAACTTTGTGGCAGTGACTTGGAAGCTCGTGGGTTCGAATCCTGCAATGAGCTTGAGCTGTCGGTGAAGGAAAATGTAAGGAAACTATATAACGGTGGTAGTGGTAGAACTCGACTGGCTGGCTACTGAAATCTGTCCCCAAACACCTATCTGTGAGTAGGCCGTGGTATTATTGCTAACGTCTAATAGTGATGGTACCTAGCCAAGTCACTTACCATGAGGTGACTCTCCTGCTTGGTTATCTGACTTCTTACCTGAAACAAAAATTTATACAGTTTCAACAATAAAGATTATGCTTGTAGTCCATTTATACTGAACTAAACCCATTTTCGATATCAAAGAAAAAAACCGCGAATTGATAAAATAAATTCGTAAGAGCACGTTTCGTAGTTCGCGTGCATGTTCTATTTTTAAAACAATAATTTGCTCTGTATTGTTGATCGTTTCGCTCGCGCGGCTGTGCTTATGCATATGTGCAAGGGAGATGGGTGTATAGAGGCGCGGGCGGGGCGCGTCCTTCACTTGTCGCGCGGCGTTGCCGGTTGTTCTAAATTTAAAATGGCGGGGCGAGGGGCGCGGGTACGCTTTTGTTGACTTCTTCCATAACGCGGATACTAGCTTTTTGTTCAGATTGGGATTTCTCACACTTATAGCAGTGCCCTATCACGATTGTTTTCAATGACAGCGGAATTTCAAAATGAATTGAAGGTGAACGACTTCAAAATTTTAATGAGGTGATTGTACTTACGAAGGACATGTCCTGACGTTTTTCTCAACTTAGATATGGTTTATTTAAAATGAATAGGCACTTTTTCGGATATGTTTTTTTTTGTAGTTTTTGCTTGAGACAAAAGTAACGTGAAATTCACTGAAATCCACTGTTGAAAAAAAATTGCCTTGCTGAGTTTCTTGCCGGAGTCTTCTAAGTGCCTTACAAGGGCCTAAACTGAATAAATGAGTTTTAGAGTTTTGATTGATTCTAATCTCGGTATAGTACAGAAGTTATTAAAGGCTAACTGAACAATTTAGTAGGCTAATAAGAGTTGTACAGGAATGTACTCGTAGCCGGTCGACGGTCGTAGCGTAGAAAGTGCTACGCTCGTAGCACCGTAGAGCTTCGTAGATAAAGTCTACGCACGGGCGCACGGGCTGAACTGTAGTAAGCTATGAGAATTTTTGGGTTGGTATTTCAAGTCTTATCAAAACAAAACCACAAGGCACTTTTGAACGTTACAATTCACTACCACCGTTCGTCCGTTCGGAGTACAAGATACTCGGCAAGTCAATTTCTTCTCTAATCTGGATCTTTCTTTTTGTATTTACGTTTCACAAAAATACATTTATTCAAATGTTCGCGAGGCCCGGGGGGATACAAGAGCAGAGAGACGCTACTACAATTACCTAGGCTTTGTTCATTAACCTAATCTGTTGAATTAAAAATAAGACTGTTATTAGGTCATTTGAATTTTATAGTTTTAAATGTCTGTTACCTACATATTGCTAGAAATATCTTTGGACTAAACGGGTACTATGAATTCACCTAATTCGTGTCTGTTAGTTGATTGATATTATTTTCTTCTTACAAATGTGGTTAGACACGGGAAACCTTGCAAGCTTGTCTAGGATATTTTACAGTTTATTCTATGCTTTTAAACTGTGTGTGATATTTGTCCAATCAGGCATACAGATAAATCATGTATTAAAACAGTATTTTTATTTTGGGGAAATGTTCGATGTCGTGGAAATACTGGTAAATCTACAAAAAAATATAGACCATATAAAAAAGGTAGACAGAGCCTCGTGTACCTAAAGTGAACTACAGTAAAAGAAATCGATTGCATTCCAGTGCGACGCGAGTTACGTGGGATAACGTAGCGGTCACGCACACATCTTCGTGCACGATGCTTTACATCACTGGAGACTATTGTTTACGTACGATCCTTCTACCATTAAATAACAACGATATAAAAAAAATGTAGGAGATATCTGCGCAATTTAGCGTGTGTTTATGTACTCATGACGTTGTCTGACGTGAGCTCTGGCTCCTGTGTACAGTAAGTTACCTGCAAAACGTCAATTAGCCCTGATGCTTTGAGAAAAATGATAACAAACACATTAGATTGTGAATTATTTGACGTAACCCCGGAATTTATACGATGCACATGCAAACAAACAAACAAACCGCCGCTGGTTTCTTTGAGCTGATGTGCAGCATGACGTGTGGAACACTTACTGTCTACCGTCGGAAGTTGATCTAAACATTCTTAATAAAGTTGGAATATAAGACGATGATAACTCAGTGGTAGCGAAGATCGTGGATGGGTTCGAATCCTACAGTGAGATGGGCTTTCAGTAAAGGAAAATATCGTGAGGAAATCACAGCACGGTGGTAAGGTACTTTCTAGAACCCAACTGGCTAGCTACCACCTTCAGTGTTTTTGAGAGAAGAATAATTTTGTCATTTATGAATTTGTATAAAAGACTTTGTCCACGATCCTTTCTCAAAATACACCCGTTTCTCGTCTACCTATTTAAAGCCTATTGGTTATATACCCACTTATATTTATGAAGATCCAATCGTAAGGTTTCCTTTCAGTGTTTTTCTTTTTAAATACAAGGCCGTGGTCAACAATGAAATGACCCTCAAACATTAAAGATAAATAACCTTAAAACAAGGCGCGAAGGACGCTCCTCAGAGACCCGGGCCGCCTACGAGCCTTTCTAAATATAGTCTCGTCCAAAAATAACTGTCGCACCTCCCAACCCCCCTGTCACCCCCTCCCAGCACCCCCCCCTCGTCCCTCGCCCCGCAGACCTGCCCCCGCTCAGCCCCAACTGTCGACCTACATTTAATCGGGTGGCCTAACCGGGGTGTACCTAGGAGATCTGCAGAATAGATCCTGCGCTAATCTACAAATATAGGAGTAATTTGGTGTTTTCAAGGTATATTTGACTTATAATCATGCCGGGTGGCGTGGTTGATTAAATACTCTATCACGCCACAGGTCGTGGGTTCGATTCCCATCCAAGACAATTGATTGTTTGCATGAATATGTTCATTTGTCCTGAGTATGGATGTTTGAAGTAGGATATGTAGTTTTTCAATAAAGTACAAGCTAATAAGTTTAGGGTCAAATGGTTAGTTATTTTGCACTAGCTGTCCTCCGCGGTTTCACCCGCGTTCCCATGGATCTTATCTTTTCCCGGGATAAAATATAGCCTATGTTCATCAGGGAAAATGTAGCTTTCTAACGGTGAAATAATTTTTCAAATCGGTCCAGTAGTTTCAGAGCCAATTCAATGCAAACAAACAATCAAATCTTTCCTCTTTATAGTTTCTGATGTTCCCTTACAGGGCCGCAACAAGGCGCACAATAGGTGCTCTAAATTCTATTGAGGATCAGGGCGATGGGGGGTCTAAGTCACAGAATAGTTTTACAATACAACGATTTGTCGCGAAAACCTCTGCACTCTTATATCGACACTGCATTTCTACTAAACAAAATTTCGTGCGTGCCCTAAATGGTTTGGATTTCACATTCTCGAAAACTTTCGTTTGATTTCAATCTTGAAGAGAATGTGGGTTTATATATTAAATCTTCATCGGATTCTTAGAATTTACCTTGACTCGTGTACTTAATATTTTTTCATTCGATTCAAAATCACGCTCAAATCCAATGATACTGCTGGAATTTGGGATTTGCGCCGCAATTCAGTATTTGCTAGGAATATAAAGCCACATGTTATTCTAACATCGTCTGGATTTGGCCAGCTAATCTTGTTTTCAATGGTTTGTGTAAATCGGTAACTGATTACATCTGGTACGAGTCTGGTCTGGTCGTTTATATCTTATTAATATTATAAATGTGAAAGTTTGGATGGATGGATGGATGTCATTTACGCCAGAACGGCTGAACTGATCTAGATGAAATTTGGCATAGAGATAGATTATAGTCTGGAATAGCACATAGGCTACTTTTTATCGAGGGAAGAGATAAGATCCCACGGGAACGCGGGTGAAACCGCGGGGAAACAGCTAGTCTTTTATATGTTAAGTAAAAGCAGTAGGTAAATGATAAATTTCGTAAACTCAAAATGTTGTGAAATGTTGGCAACTCGTTCATACGTCACTAAGCAAACTAAAAACTGTAATTTGGCAATTTCACATGTAGCGCACACCTCGTTCAAGTTTACGATCCAATCATGCCGTAATGGTGACAGAGTGTCCATCTTAACTAACTCCTGATAGTAAGTGACCTGGTTACCTAACAATGGTTCATGTTCAACAGCAGAGATGGCACATGAGGGGGCGAGCGGCCCAGAGGGTTCCCCGCAGCACACGCCGTCGCCGCCACACGCGCCGCGCCTCCCCGTCGTCGCAGACACCAGCTTCCATCAGCAAATTATTCAGGTACCTAACATATACTAACATCTTTATCTCTATACGTAGTCAAGCTTTCACTTTAATTGGTAAAGTGATTTGAAATGCGCTTCAAATATAGTAGAGTATCGAAGTGCGATGTTGCCGTGACCTTTTCCCAGAATATTTGCAATAATAGTCGCCAAGCCGTCCATCTTGTTTTTATTTTAAATATCGAACCGCGATTTATTTATAAAAACGCGCGCGGGCGATATAAATAAACACGAACATATACCTACATAATGTGTATTACATACTTTATGTGCATGTGTATCTATCTATACAATACACAAGTGGTTTATATATAGAATGAATGTTGATGCGGCCTCTTGCTAATACGCGAATATTATTGCGAATCAAAACGATATAGTATATCACGACAGTATCGTGTGTCTGTAAAAATTGTGGCAACACTTATGACATAATTAGTCGCTTTTCGCATATCAGCTGCTATCCTGGCAAAATTAGTGAAAAAATCGGTAGTTTAATTTAAAGGCTCTGAGGCTCTATATATCAATCTTATTTGATGTTTAACCAAGAGAAACAATGGTACCACGACTCTACCGTCACTCGGTAGTATTCCCTCGGCCCGCCTGCGCCCACGCGGCCGCACTAAACATCCGTCCGCGCGTGCTATTCGCGGCGCGCGCGCATTCCACCCGCCCGCCATTTTTTTACACCGTCGAACCAAAATAATGCGCGCGACTCCCGAAATATGCGCGGACGCTCGTTTCACCCGTTTCGTTTTCTATATTCACGGCTCCCCGATGTTTCCGCGCTCATCAAGGTTGCGATTGCTATCGTTGTATATAAACCATAATAAATCCGGCAGTAGCACGATCTCAATTTAACTTTGTGTACAACAACGGATCTCGTTGTAAAACAATTTTCTCTTTGCCGATGGAGTCTGTAGAAGTATTAAGGAGACGCTTGAAGTCAGTATAAAAGTCTCACCAAATTACTGTACATTGCTCTATTCGTAGTTTCTGTTTAATTTGCCATTATGTTGCGTGAGCCGTGAGCTTGCAAACGTCGAATGACGTCACGATAGTACGCCGCAAAATCCGTTCAGTATTATTTGCACGCCCAACCCTATAACCTTGTCCTGCCCTAGAGTTGGTGGCCCAGGTTGGTCGTTGGGGTGTAGAGTGGTGTCCTACATATATTTCCTCTCTCGTTGTCAGAATCAGAGCCCAAGAAAGAACCATATAGCGGAGAGAGCCAAACAAACTTTAGAGACTAGTTTCCTGCTGCAAGTGAGTCCATTACATAATAATTGTGTACAGAAACCAACGCTATAATAATATGTGTCTCATTCAACTACCAAAATTATTTGTGTGGGTGCTGGTGGTGCATTTGTACAAATGTTTGTCATACACACACTTCTTAAAGTCATAGCCCATTTAAACGACTCTGCTCCAACACCGCTCCCACCCAACACCGCCCTATACTAAAAGTCAACTACCGAGCAGTATGATGGCGGTAAGCTCGCTGACAGCGAGCTGTCTGTTAATTTATGTTGCCAATGTAAACTATTATCTAAAGAGCACGACCTGAAGCCCATATTTGAATATATTTTATTTGTCGGGTGGGAGCGGAGTCGCGTAAGTGAACTACGACCTTTACTTGGAATGCAATAGTTGTTAGTTCAAATCATGCTAGATTAAAAAAATAATGTAAAAAATTATACCGAATTGTTAAGACGTATATTTGCTCAAATGTCCCACCAACTGTGAATTAATAAATAACACCTTGAATACGCATAATAACAATAAATAGGTATATAATTATTTTCATTTTATTTGCTCGTGATACTAGTAAATCCTTTTTTGCTGTTGTTGAATATGACACTGATGTTTTTGCTCATTATTATATTTTATTGTATTATTGTGGTAAACAGGTTATTCTAATAATATGTATGTAGAAGTTGCACTCACAATGTCAGAACACACCATTACATCATCAATATTAACATGTATATTTCAGAACACACCATTACATCATCAATATTAACATGTATATTTCAGAACACACCATTACATCATCAATATTAACATGTATATTTCAGAACACACCATTACATCATCAATATTAACATGTATATTTCAGAACACACCATTACATCATCAATATTAACATGTATATTTCAGAACACACCATTACATCATCAATATTAACATGTATATTTCAGAACACACCATTACATCATCAATATTAACATGTATATTTCAGAACACACCATTACATCATCAATATTAACATGTATATTTCAAATCTATGCATATCAAAGTCCTGACTGACCGACCGACTGATCTATCAACTTATAGCCAGCTGGGGTTAGTAGATACTTGAACGAGCACACAGAAAAGGTCTTTGGGATAAAATAGGAGATGTCAGGTGAAAGGCTTGTACGTAAATTTAAGGCGATGATAGCTCAGTGGTAAGTGACGTCGAATACCGCGGCGAAGGTCGTGGGTTCGAATCCTACAATAAGCTTGAGCTTTCGGTGAAGGAAAACATCGTGAGGAAACCACAGCACGGTGGTAGGGTACTTTGTAGTACCCGACTGGCTGGCTAGGTACCACCCTCAAGTTGAAAATCTGTCGCCAAACACCTATCCGTTCCGACAGCTGCACTTGAGAGCCAGTTCCCATCTAGGCTTTGTGTGCTTACCATCTTTGGCCACATCATCACTTACCATGGTGAGATTGTAGTCAAACACAAGCCTATCGAATATAAAAAAATATATACTTGAGGTTGCTAGGTATATACTATAATCAGCAACGTCAAAATTTGTTTAAAATATTGTGAATAATAAATATCCTGGGACATTTCTCACACACGGCAACCTGATCCCAAACTAAGATCTTGTACAATGGAAACCAAATAACTGAACATAACATACTTAAATACATAATTACACCCAGACCCAGGACAAAAAGACATGCCCATCATCACAAATGTCCTGGATGGGAATCGAACCCACCACTTGTGACATAGTAAACAGGGGAAACAGTTTCATGCATCTCGTTTCAACTTTCACAATACTAATTCAGACATTTCATGCTACAAACGCTGCCAGATATAATCATGCTCTGGCATGGATTAATTTTTCAGTATTTTACGTGTAATAAGGCCTTGCCAGACTATTTGTGTCATTCCATGATACTCTGTTTCATAAATCCGTTGCATTGTCAGTTTGGAGTTACTAACATCATTGATGATTACCCCGTAAGCGGTATTAATTCTACGGTTCATTTTACAGTTGAAAAAGCAACAGCAGTTGCAGCAAGAGATCCTGCTGCAACATTTTCAGCAACAGAGACAACAGTTAGCCCAGGAGCATGAACAGCAACTGAGGCATCATGTGAAGGTAGAATTCTTTGCTTTGTCCGTGAGTTTGCCTTCCTGTTTTTCATATAATTCGGTTAAGATAATGTCATAATCAGTAAATTTGTAGGTAAACGTTGGTTTGTAGCTGAAATGTTAGCGTTGCTATAAATAGAGATGATGTTAAAAGTAGTGTATCAAATCTTAATTGAATACGATCTAGAGACTCGACTCGTTGTTTTTATGAATTGAGACAATTAAATACAGCTGACGTCACCTGACTGGTTCTAAAGTCACACACGTGATGCTGATATAAAAAAACTTGAGAGGTGTCAAGGGACACCCGGATGGAACGAAGTTATATAAGTTATATAAGTCGAGAGATTATAGATATATGTATAAAAAAAACTAATTTATATTTATATAAATAGAAATGAAAATATCTGGCTTGCTTTCTATAAGAGAGAGAGAGAGAGAGAGAGAGACAGACAGACAGACAGAGAAACATGCGCACGCCGCACAGCTTACAATAGCTTACTACACACAACTGTCACCGACAGTGACAGTGACACTAAAAGTGTCGTAAGATTTTTTTCCGTCTAGCCCCCTATTAAAAACACAAAAAAAAAACAACTATTATAAACGATCCCAAATCTTAATCAAAATACTTGCGATCATTGCGATGTAACGCGACGGTACTGATGCATTTTTTCATAGATAATTTTGATTGGTTGATTTCGTCACACAAAAAATTTAAACTAGTGTATCAGTTTACGAATTGTAGCGGCTATAGTCACAGCGCTACATGTGAGTCGAGTCAGCGAAATTAATAGAAGCGCGTCATCACAACAAATGGACGTAATTAAATATGAAACAGAAATTCCTACATCGCGCTAGCAAAGTTTTCTCTGCACTTTGCATATATACGAGTTCTCAACAAGAAACGTAGGTAGGACTGCAGTCCCCGGGCATCGATACCTAGCCCGGTGGAAGATCTTCCCTTTTCGCAGTACTTATAATATATCCAACACGAATCAAGGTTAAGTTCTTCGTAATAAAGTAAAATATATAGTATATAGTAATAATTATATAGTTGTACCGTAAGCTACTTTTTTTTTTAAATGTGTTAGTTCAGGCGTCGGCAAACATTTTAGACAAAGAGCCAGATTCCAGAAATATATCGAATTCTCGAAGGCTCAAAGAGCCGCAGTTTTCTGTTTTAGGCTTTTCACTGTATTCCAAATTTTAATAGGACTGTAGTAAAATGTAGTAAACTATGTTTAGGTTCCAAATAAAGACAATTATTTGACTCGCGTTATTTACGAAATATTTGATCTCATATGCACCCAAAAAAATGATTTTGAGGGGAATTGAAGAGCCGCAACTGACCCTTCAAAGAGCCGCATGCGGCTCGGGATCCGCGGTTTGCCGACTCCTGTGCTAGTTAATACGATATTGACCCTTCACATGGCATTGAAAGCATGCCGTTAGAATTCCATTAAAATTGTACAGGTTGTTGGCTCAAACGTACGACTGGGCGACTCGTAGTACAGTACAGTACCTACATGTCACTCGAACCGCATTATAAATAGACGTGAATGGCGGCCGAGCAATTTATAATTATATCATTCATACTCCTTGTTGTGTAATTGCTTAACCTCATTTAGAACGGGCATGATAACCTGAATTCTACGAATTAGCTCCACCCTTTTTGGAGGAAACGAGTCTTACAGTAGTTACATATGATGGCATCTCATCTTGGTAATACCATTCATGTAACAACCTCTCGGAAAAATTGGTTGGTACCATCTGGCAGATAACTCTATCACCGCGCGCGCTAATTGGTCAATAAATGCGTTTTGAGTTTGAGGCTGTATGGTCTGAAACCCTTTGCCTACACTACAATAGAGGAAATAAAATTACATTAGTTTTTTTTTTCAAGGTTTTTGGCTTGGTAGCCAATATAGACCAATATACCAATGTGGACCTTTAAGCCATTTCTTAATTTAAAATATTCATTTTTTATGTTATAGTCACGTTTTATTGTCACTTTCACTGTAAAGTCTAGTCCTCGTCCGTACAAGTCCGGTCTAATTTTAGTGAAATTGGTGGCTATTCCACTAAAACTTTTCACGGACTTCTTGGGACAACCTGGAAAGTCACGATACACGCTTTCATTTCATTTCACTTCACTTGTGCACTTAGATTGATCTTTATTGGACATAACCACCGAAATTATTCAATAAAACTCAAAATACATATAATTAATGAAAATAAAACGAAAACAACGTCACTTCGCAGGTTCCCGCCATAAAGTCCATTCGTTCTTATCTGAGAACCATAACCCGGCTTCCTGTTGCATACTTCCGTACCTTTTCACGAAATCACTTCCACAGATTGAAGGAAAGCGGGAGCGGCCTTACTTAATCATATGTAGTTCACTAATGAATTTGAAGACAAAGAACAAAGGCTTATCTATAAGAAACAATTCATTTTATATTTCGAAATAAAAACAAGGCATCAAAAGAAACGATAGAGCTATTCAGAAATTGCATTATGTAGTCATAATAGAGTTATAAACAAAAACCAAACTAATATAGTTGTTGGTGTTCTAGTGTAACCGGTTTTGAACACTAGTTTGTTGAGAAATGTGAATATACGTATTTTATTTGTGAGTGAACATGTTTATATACACTACTGCTTGGACAGGTTCTTCAATATGTATTTTTTTTTAATTCTGGGTAAGCTTGTGTTTGACCATGGTAAGTGATGATGTGGCCGAAGGTGGTAAGCACACAAAGCCTAGATGGGAACTCTCAAGTGCAGCTGTCGGAACACACCGATAGGTGTTTGGCGACAGATTTTCAACTTGAGGGTGGTAGCCAGCCAGTCGGGTACTACAAAGTACCCTACCACCGTGCTATGGTTTCCTCACGATGTTTTCCTTCACCGAAAGCTCAAGCTCATTGTAGGTTTCGAACCCACGACCTTCATCGCGGTATCCGACGTCACTACCACTGAGCTATCATCGCCACAGTGATTATCACATTTAAGTTGTAGGTGACATAGTAGGTCAACGTTTGTAAAATGTTATAATAATTTATGCTAAGGCTGTATATTTGTAAAATGATTCACCCGAAGTATTCGAGGCACGCGCCTAAAATGTGGATGCTATCCAATAATGTGTCAATTTGAAGATGTTTCGGTAAAGAAGTGATATTAAAGTTTGAGTCAACCAAGAATCTGTGACGCATCCACTAAACACGCCTTACTCATTGGTTGCGATGATTGTTTTATTGCTACTGTGTACCGAGTCTCAATATCGAAAACAACGTGGGTACTTGGAAATATTTTGACAATTTAACGAAACCCTTGAAGTTATGCAATTAGTTTTAGTTTTTAGTAAGAAAGTTTTTGAAATTGGCCCCTGTTAATAAGAATTTATGATTTGATGATAGTAAAACACCACTGTTACCATAATCTATGACCACCATAAAGAAAACCTTGCCTTTCATTTAGCGGCCTCTATTGTCTCTAGCCAACTCGTCCACTTAAATAGGCAGGCCCGTTTAAAAAGTTGTATCAGAATGTAAGAACGAAACACTCAACGCAGCGGTGGGTGTATCCCAAAGAATGTTAATGGGACGACACTAAATTCCAGTTGTGGGAACAACAGAAGGCGATGGAGGAGGCGGCGCTCCGCGAGGCGCGCGAGGCTCGCGAGGCGCGCGAGGCACGCGAGGCGCGCGAGCGACACGAGCGAGACCGAGACCGAGACCGCGCCGAGCTGCTGCGCAAGAAGGACAAGCACGAGCACAGCGCCAATGCCTCCACGCAGGTCAAGCAGAAGTTGCAGGTAACCTATAAACCACATCTTCGCTACTCCATACCGAAACATAATGCCACTAAACAGGGATAAACGCGTACCAAATCTGCTGATATCGGTTTAACAAGGATAATGTTGTAGGAAGCGCCCTATTTTGTTAATAACTTGTACACATATAGACTCTATCTCCTAAGAGTCATCAAGAAAGTCTTCAAGTTTTTGTTTGTGTTTGTGCAATGAAGATTATTATTAGTATCATTGTAATAATTCTCTAGAAAATGGAAGATATTGTATTTGATTGACGTTGGTGTTTGTTTATTTTCCAGGAGTTCCTTAAAAAGAAACAACTCGCTGCGAATGCCAACGGCACAGTACCTGGATCACCTTATAGAAATTGGTGAGTTACTATCTGTAACATTATAATTTGGAAAAAAATTGTAGTCTCTACCTCATAACAGCGGTTCTAGACGAAGGCGTCCACCACGAAATCCCGATCTGCAGTACTTTATAAAAACTATATTTTACTTTGTACCAAGTCTATACACACCAAAAAGATTGTATTAAAATTGGGAAATGCAAAATATAATTCTTTGCAGTAATCCAATACGTTTTCATCGTAAAATCATGGTTTTTGGGAAAATATAACACAAATAGTATTTGTATCTAAAAATAATTATTTTAAAGATTCCATGCTCATAAACATTGTACAACAGGGGTATAGTGAAATCATCGTCGGGCGAGTCTATAACGTCGACGGGCGCGACGGCGACTGCGCACCCCTACCGCCTGGCGCCGCCACTCACGCTGGCGCTCAACGCTGCGCCCGCGCAGCCCTCGCCCGCTGACTACCCGCTCAGGAAGACCGGTCAGTACACTAGTCTGTTGCTGTGTGTCGTGTGTCGTTTGTCGTTTGTCGTTTGTGTGAGTGTGTCGGTGTTCTCTATCCAACTAATAATGTCTTAGTTTCTCTCACTATCTTAATTGGATGACTACCCTCAAATTGAAAATCTTTCGGCAAGCACCTGTTGGTGTGTTCCGGCAGTTCCACGACATTGTAAATAAGTAGACAAAACGTTGGCGATGGTAGTCACTTACCATCAGGTGACCAGTCTGCCTGCTTGTCAGACTTGTGGAATAAGATGTTTTATATTATTTAGGTAATTACTGGGAAATATACATGTTATTTAGTTTATGTAATAGTGTGGAGTTTGTCTGTGCATTTATTTTATGTGGAGTCGCAGTAGAGTAGAATGTCTAACAGTAATGTTCATCATGAACATAATCAAGTTTACGTTATGACCACTCTTACATACAATACATAATAGACTTAAAATATATGAAGTTATAGTCAATATTTTATTCCGCGAACTGCCAAAGGAATCCGCTGACATTCAAATTTCGACTCTATATTTCTAAGTTTTAAGTCTATTTTGTATTGTCAGTTAATCCCTGCCATACTGGTGATGCCGTGCCTTACTTAGCATGCCAGTTGAATAGTTACATGACTAATAATCCAAAGAATTGTGTAAATAACAAAACCAACCATGATTTAAACAAATGGTTTATTATATGACGTATCGTTGACGTTAGAGAAACACGGTAAAGGCGTGGAAAATGAATCTTATTGCTATGCAGTTAGAGCACAAATGACAGTTTGGGATAACCTGTGCGGTTTTCCGGTATGACTATGTTACCTTGTTTTTAAATGTATGGTAATAAAGTCTATTTTCAATTTGATTTTTTAAATTTTCTTGTATTTTCCTTAATACAGAAACAAAAAAAATAAGGGCAAGTCTGTGTGTTTTTCATCTTAAATATTTCTATTTACAATTTAGTTTATTACTCCTTAATTGTGCCTTAAATTATTGTCATAAGTAGCTGACAAAAAAGATCCAAAGTTTCAAACTAATGTAAAGACATCATCTTAAATATTTCTATTAATAATTTAGTTTATTAATACTCCTTAATTGTGCCTTAAATTCTTGTCGTAAATAACTGACAAAAAAGATCCAAAGTTTCAAAATAATGTAAAGATATAAAGCATATAATTTTACGTGAATGATTTTTACAAAACCCATAACAACTTTGATTGAAAGATAAAAAAACCTATCAATTACATGAATATCACCAATTGAATACAAAACTTAGGAAGCAGATTTTGACGTATAGAAAGCAGTTCATTCCCAAAAGTTTATAGGCTTTGAACACCTAACCATAAAGTGTGTGTTGGCATGGTAGTGCAATGCAACGTGTACTAAGAACTAACCCTTGCAGCGTCCGAGCCGAACATGCTAAAGGTGCGTCTCAAGGCGCGCGTCATTGAGCGTCGCGCCTCGCCGCTCGCAAGGAGGCCGCTCAAGACTAGGGCCAAGCACCGCAGTGAGTACACGCCCTTATATTCTCTTCGACTCTATGGAGTTCATGCTGGAATTACCTTTGTAATATTTTTGTATATAATATACGTATACTTATATTTGTTGAGTCGGTCGTTTGTATGTAAATTGTATCTAGATGACTCCCAATGTATTTTTCTAATTTGTTTGTAGTCTTAACTTTTTATTGAAGATCTAGATAAAAAATACATTTCCCTATACTATAATTTAATATGGTCATAAAATTATAAAACACCACATCTTGTCTTTTTAAATAAAAATTATCCTGTTTTATTCCTGGATATGATCTACCCATGGGCTAAGTTTCATCAAAATTCCCAACTTTCACATTTAAAGTAGTTTCAAATCAGCAATACCTGATTAATATCCCCAAATAACAATCGTCATTGTTACTTGTAGACTGCGATGGCACCTCCCCCCGAGGGTCGCCCCCGGGTGGTGGGAGTGGTGGTGCAGCGGCTCCCATCCGTGAGGAGGAGGAGGGCTCCCCACGCGCCCCTGAGCTGCTGTTCTCCTCGCCCTCCATGCCCAACATCTCGCTGGGCCGGCCGCACCACCACCCGCCGCACCATCACCACCACCAACATCAGCACCAACATCAACACCAACATCAACACCACCCGCCCGCGCATCTCACGCCGCATCCACATCCACCGGTAATGTATTTATGAACTTTTGGATGGATGTATTTTTTTATGTGTAACATCATTCCTATCGAATTCCTGCAATTTTTTTATTTCCTCTATTGTAGTGCATGCAAAGGATTTTAGCCCATACAGCCTCAAAGAGGATGGTACATGTATGGTATTACCAACGATAGATGTAACAAATAAAGGGGGCAACAGGAAAAGGGGGAGACAGGCAAGAAGATGGATAGACGACATAAGAAAAATTGGAGGCGTTACCTGGTCTAGAAAAGCTAGAGACAGAAATGAGTGGAAACAGCTGGAAGAGGCCTATGTGTCAGTGGACACGCTGATAACTGAACCGGGGAACTCGATGTGTTAGATTTAAGTATTTTTATTACTATTAGATTATACTGTGTTTAGTTCTTCAGCAATAAAGGCTTAATAAATAGATGTAACATGTTACACGTTATATGCGACTACTGTAAGGCTCGCTGGTTTTTTTTTTAATTAGTATATTACCGTGAACAGGTGTCAGTGTCTCTCCCGCCGGTATCGGAGGCGGAGCCGTTCCCGGGCGGGTGTCGGCTGAGCAAGCGGCCCCTCGGGCGCACGCACTCGGCCCCTCTGCCGCTCGGGGACCCCGCGCTGCAGCCCTCCGCGGCACACAACTACCTGAGGCACCAGATACGCAAGACTGTGAGTAATACCTACTATAAAAATGAATCACTAAATGTGTTAAAGCGCAAAGCTCTAGAACGGCTTGATGAAGTCTGAGGAAGGTTCTTATGGAGAGAAAAAACGTAAAAAATACGAGGAAAATAGTAAAAACAACAATTTTCTTTTGCCATGCAAACCACGGTCTGTCAATCATTTGACGTCAATCAAAATAAAACAAAGGCGCGATTTAGAGAAATAGGGCAGAACAAGGTCTGCCGGGACAGCTAGTAACTACAATAAAAATGCACTCACACACACCCATTCGCACCACAACATTCGAGTAGAAGACTAGTGGTTTTACCTAGAGACTACTCTGGTGTTGCATACGTCCATAGGGTACGGTAACCGCTTACCATCAGGTGAGCCGTAAGCTTGTTTGCCACCTAGTGGTATAAAAAAGGAAAAGTGGGCGACCACTACTGTGACAGTTGTCAGAGTTAAATGACAATGAACCATATAGCCATAGAATAATTAATTGTATGTTAATACAGATGGACCATATCGTAGAGCAATAAGGTTCATTTTCACGAAACTCACAGGTATCTATGTATATTTTACAAAATATAGTATATTAGCTTTCCGCCACGCGGTTTCACCCGCGTTCCCGAGGGATCTTATCTGTTCCCGGGATAAAATTTGCTATTCCAGACTATCTCTATGCTAAATTTCATCCAGATCCATTCAGCCGTTCTGGCGTAAATGAGTAACAAACATCCATCGATCCACCCAAACTTTCACATTTATAATATTAGTAGGATTGTATATGTCTGTTCTTCGTAGGTACTAATCCGCGCGCACGACGCAGCGGCGGCCCAGCTGCGCGAGGAGGAAGGCGAGGTCATCGACCTGACGGCGCGGCGGCCCCCTGCCCCCGCGCCCCCTTCGGCCCCCGCGCCCCCCGTGCTAGAGCCGGCGCCCCTCGCGCGGGCCCTCTCATCTCCGCTGGTGGGGGCTAGGATGCCTGCCACCGGGCTGGCGTATGACGCGCTCATGCTAAAGCACGGGTCAGTGTCAACTCTCATAGATTGATTCAAAGTCAAACCATTTATTCAGTTTAGGCCCTAGAAGGGTACTTATGAAGGTCGAATTACAGAAGTTACCACCGGTTCGGAAGTCAGCCTTCAACTGAGAAGAACCGGCAAGAAACTCAGCAAGGTTTCATTTTTTCATATTTTTGGACCATCTGACTATATTGGCTTTTTTTCAAATGTTTAACAATTTTATTCTTAAACTAATACAAAAATTATTTGTTTGATGATTGTTCGACTAGTTGTTTGAAACCTGGAGATGAACTTTTCGAACAATGTGGTTGACACTCGAGGAGTAAAGTTAAAGTTTATCCGGCTCGAAGGACCAGATCATTATATCCGGCGTAATTAAGATTTAATATCAGTATATAGTATAGTTGTAATGTAAAGGATATCATCCGTGAAGTAATGAATATGTGTGTGTGTGTATAGTTGTGCGTGTGGTGCGCACGCGCCGACGCACCCGGAGCACGGCGGGCGGCTACAGTCTGTGTGGGCGCGACTGTGTGAGACAGGACTCGCCGCCAGGACGGAGCGCACGCGACCCAGGAAGGCCACCTTCGAAGAGCTGCAGGTAACGTACCAAACCAAACCATACCAGGCCACGCTAGAACAGTATATGGTACATATATACCGACTCACGTACATATATAATCTAGGGACATTCAAGATCACGATAAATGGCTTCTGGGCAAGCAGGCTCCATCCTAGGTTTCGTCATTGTCTTTTGTGGACAGGTCAGAATGTGACTCAAGCCCATTTTAACTATGAATAGGTTATAGAATATGTGAAGGATGATATGATAACTGGAGTGTATACTGGAATACGAATGACGGATAGAAGAAAGTTGTAATAGACTAGCTTTTAGAAAAGACGCAAAAAACTAAACCACACCTTAAAGTGTCAGTGTCAAAAATGCAATTTTGTACGTCCACAGTCGGTCCACACGGAGTCCCACGTGGCGGTGTTCGGTGGCCGAGCGCGCGAGCCCGGTGCGGGGGCCGGCGCGGTGGGGGCTGCAGGGACTGGTGCCGCGGGGGCTGCAGGGCCCGGCGCGCTGGGTGCAGGGGCTGGGGTGCGGCAACTGGTGCGGCTCGCGTGCGGCGGACTGGGCGTGGACTCGGACACGGCGTGGTCGGACGCGCACACGGCGGCCGCCGCGCGCATGGCCGCTGGGGCCGTGCTCGACCTCGCGCTCCGGACCGCGAGGGGTGACTTGAAGAATGGGTCAGTATACACATTTATTATACACAAGCGGTTTCACCCGCGTTCCCGTGGGATCTTATCTTTTCCCGGGATAAAAAGCATATGTGCTATTCCAGACTATAATCTATCTCTATGCCAAATTTCATCCAGATCCGTTCAGCCGTTCTGGCGTAAATGAGTAACAAACATACATCCATCCAAACTTTCACATTTATAATATTAGAAGGATTAGTGCGATGATCTATACTCATACCTGGGGATTTCATTTGTCGATCTTTTACAGATGGTCATGATGTTTCCCAATGAGTTATTTGTGAATTAAAAATATGAAGTGTACCAGTTGACGCATTAGGAATGTTGACTGACATATGAAATTAGCTTTTTTGTATTCTAAGTCTAAAGGATAGTTTATATAGAGTTTTGGATGAAATACTGGCTTTTGACGTCGTAAATATGCACGATGAAAATATTTTTTTAGTTAGATTGGAAATTAAAAATCAACAGGAAGATTAATTTTATTACGAGCATTTTTTACACTGGATTACGGGTGTGTTGTACACTGGACGGACATAGTGTTTGATGTTTTTTCTTCAATATCAAGGCAACATCGAAAACAATTATTAAAAATACTTTTCTATATTAATACTGTAAATATTCTTAATTTTGTGTGTCCAAAATTTTTACAAAATTAGGGCCGCTTTGCCCTACCTATTTGGGCCTACAATATTTTTTTATAAAACCATATAATAGAGTATACCCATGTTATGTTGTTGTTAGGTTCGCGGTGGTCCGTCCCCCGGGTCACCACGCGGAGCCCAACCAGGCGATGGGCTTCTGCTTCTTTAACTCTGTGTCCGTCGCCGCCAGGATACTGCACACGCGCCTGCGGCTGCAGAGGATACTCATCGTTGACTGGGTGGGTGCTTCTTCTTCTTCTTCCTGTAATTATCTCCCGCTAGGTGTGGTCGGCACAACATGACCCTCTTCCACTCCGCTCTATCACTAGTCGTCTCCGTACTCACACCTTTCATACGCATATCATTCTTCACGCACTCCATCCATACCTTCTTCGGCCTTCCTCATCAGATATCAAACAATGGCATAGTTACCTTAAAATACATATTTACTAAAGTTTAAATTTGAGAGTTCATTTATTCATATTTAATTAGAACAATATACGAAATCCATAACTTATATCTCGTTATATTAATCCATAAGTTATATCTCGACTTTAAAACTCAATTTAATGAAGCTACTTTTACTGAAGTCTTTGTCAATTTTGAACCTAACCCCCCACTAACGTAGTCCTATCCTTCTCAGGATGTCCACCACGGCAACGGCACCCAGCAGATCTTCTACGAGGACCCGCATGTGTTGTACATGAGTATCCACCGACACGACGAGGGGAACTTCTTCCCCGGCACCGGGGCTGCCACCGAGTGCGGAGCCGGCCCCGGCCTCGGGTTCAACGTGAACGTCGCCTGGGGCTCGGGGACCAACCCGCCGCTCGGGGACGCCGAGTATCTAGCCGCCTTCCGCTCGGTTATCATGCCTATCGCTAAGGTATGTACAAATACTAGCTACCCGCGTTCCCTAGGTAAACGTTTAGGGGTTGAATTTTCAAAAAAATCTTTCATATCGGATACCTACTTCCCTATTAGAAATCTACCTGTAAAATTTCATATATTTTACACCAAGACAAACAAACTTAAGGTGGAGATAGGTCACCTACCAAATATACAAAAATTTCCTCGGTAAAAGTGTCACCATTTTCTGATTTAAATATCTAAAAAATAACAATGGTAATACTTTTATAATGGTCATTATTGTACATTTGGCAGGTGACACGCCCCGCCCACCTATCTCCCCCTTCAGTTTGTCCTACTACTTACCGGACACCGGACACCCTGTATACATAGATTAATAGCTGCTGCTGTTTACTGCGAATCATTCCTTAATTGCATAGTTAAAGAGTTGATAATGATAGCGTGTGTTGTTTACAGGAGTACGACCCAGAGATAGTGTTGGTATCGTGCGGGTTCGACGCGGCGGCGGGCCACCCTGCCCCGCTCGGCGGGTACAACGTCTCCGCGGCTTGCTTCGCGCACATGACTAGGGACCTCATGCAGCTCGCCAATGGAAAGGTATGGCTCGCATTTTAGCTTAAAGATCGGCTGTATAAAAGGAAGAGGGTAGGGCCGAGATGAGATCCTTTTGGAACTCCAATTGTTATATTTTTTCTTAAATTGTTTGTCTAATTTTAATCAATACTTTGAATATGAATTTATTAATTACGAGTTACGGTGATTAAAAATTTTATGAGCATAATTTTTTTAAAGTATATTAGTAAAAAAATGAACCAAGTTTTAATTTGCATTGACTTACACTTATTGATTTGTGTGTGTGTGTGTGTGTGTGTGCAGGTGGTGTTGTCGCTGGAGGGGGGGTACGACCTGCCGGCGATGTGCGACTGTGCGCAGGAGTGCGTGCGGGCGCTGCTGGGCGAGCCGGGCCCCGCGCCGGCCCTGTCCGAGCTGGCGAGGGCCCCTGCGCCGCGCGCGCAGCGGGCCCTCAGGGCCGCACTCGCCGCACACGCCGCGCACTGGCCCTCCGTACGTTACACTACATACTAGTTTCATAGTTATTCAATTCACCTTGAAAATAAGCAGCGGGGATGTTGACTGAAATAGCTTTTTGTGGGTTTATAAGATTACTAATGAAAAAGGGTGATAAAGATGACAACAACAGTTTTTATCACATACGTTTGACCACCAACTCGCCTGTTGGTAGGCGACGATGTGGCCGAAGACACAAACATAGAAGATACCTATTCACTCTGACCTTGAATAGATCCAGAATATATCTCTTAGGAAACAAGGAAGCCGGCAGTTTGCAATTATTTTAGGTATTTTATACACTAGGCGGTGTTTAATTTTTCCTTAATATAGTCAAGATCCGTTCTTCTTAAATCCTTTTTTGTTTCAATGAGATTTAGTATTCAGTCAGTATCAGCACAAATATCTTAAAAACATTGTAATGATAATGTATATAATGTTCAGATAAAGCGGTACAGTTCGCTGGTGAGCATGTCAGCGCTGGAAGCGGCGCCGGCGGTGGCGGCGGCGCGACTAGGCCGGCTGCAGACCGAGCGAGATGCTGCCGACACCGCCGCCGCCATGGCGACGCTTTCCATGCACCACCCACCGCCTGGACCAGGACCAGGACCGGGAACATGCTTGCAGTCAGTATTTTAAATTTAAAAATCTTGAGGAAACCGAACCGCGACAGTTTAATTTAAGACTGCCAGAAGGATACTTCAAAGTGCTATGAATTTCTCTCTATGTTTACCTTCATCAAAAGTTGAAACCCAAACCCAGCACTCAAACTTTATTATTGGAAATTTCCTCTTTTTTTTTTATGTCACTAGTGACAACGAGGCAGGCGGGTCACCTGATGGTAAGTGACTACCGTCGCCTATAGACATTAGCAATACCAGGGGGACTGCTAACGTGTTGTACACCTTATTACAATGCCTTAAGGGCAAGGGCTACTGGCTCTCAAGTGCAACTGCCGGAACACACCAGCAGGTGCTTGGCGACAGATTTTCTACTTGAGGGTGGTAGCCAGCCAGTCGAGTACTACAAAGTACCCTACCACCGTGCTATGGTTTCCTCACGATGTTTTCCTTCACCGAAAGCTCATTGTAGGATTCGAACCCACGACGATCCGACGTCACTTACCACTGAGCTATCATCGCCTTTTTAGGGTTCCGCACCCAAAGGGTAAAAACGGAAACCCTAGTACTAACTCTACTGTCCGTCTGTCTGTCTGTCACCAGGCTGTATCTCATGAACCGCGATAACTACACAGTTGAAATTTTCACAGATGATGTATTTCTGTTGCCGCTATAACAACAAATACTAAAAACAGAATAAAATATTTTAAAAAAAGAAGCATTCTGAGTGATGTCTTTTATTGCAGATCACCTGACAGCTCCCGAACGGGATCAGAGGAGCCGATGGAGCAGGACGAGGGCAAGTGAGCGAGCGGGGAGAGCCCCGGCCCCTCGCCTCGCCCCGGCCCCCGGACCTCAGCCCCCGGGCCCGTGCAATAGCGCGACGTGCCACCGGACGCGTCCGCATGAATACTTTATATTGAACACTTCAACATTCCCCCGCGCGGCACTGACACGGACACGGACACTGTACGTAACGTACACGATACTTGTAACTTGTATTGTTTGTCATCGAATGCCATGCCATGCCATGTCCTCCTAGTAGGATACTCGAATCTTAACCGCTAACAGCGTCTCCTCTAGTTATTATTTTTTATATATATAGATAGGAAAAGAGCTATAGTCTATGACGTTGCACGTGAAATATTTGACTCGTGTCCGATGGAAGATTATTTATTTAGATTAAAGGTCGCGTTAGATAGGTTTAACGGAGCTGTATGTATATTAATGATATTAGGTGTGCTGTGATCTTGCCAGCGTGGTAGTGCGGCACATTCCAGCGGTCGCCGGACAGGTACCGGACAGGCGCCGGCGTCCGGTGTCCGGCGTCCGGCACGAGCGTGTTGCGTTGAGAGATGTCACATGGTGTCACGTGGGAACTTTTATATGTGGGTAGTTAATATTGTAAACGAAACGTGTCCTGCCAAATACTAGTTTGTTTCTGTAATCTGTATCGCTCGCGATGTGTTATATGTATATTACATAAAAAAAAATGTTTATTCGATGTAATAATTCATAATGAATTAGTGAAGGTATAGTGAATTTTATGTGTCGGTGGTTATATATTAAAAATTAAGACAAATCTTAATTTGAAAGCTTTAAAAAAGTAGTAAAATAACGTGTACAAAAATGTATGATTAAATATTATTATATTCGTATGAGAATGCTGTTATGTGTGACTACGAAGTTAATGTAGAGTTTATTGTTGGTATCTATAAGGTTGACATTCGCCTGCGGGCTCACCGCGACTACTGCATACATATATATATATATAAACAGACATACCCGCGGCAAATATATATATATATATATCTGTACATTGTATCGGGCGCAAAGGTACATTTATGTGGTTGATGAAATGGTGTCCAACTGTACCGTGCTGTACTGTGTGTAGGTGTAGAAATCTTGTATTCTATAAATACCAAAGATTGTTTTCAAATTGTGAATTTGCATAGAGATCTTTCATATTTGTACATATTTAAATACTTTAAAACGAATATATATTGAAGTACCCGTTCAAAAAAAGTGAGATGTCGGGTTTTTTACTCTAAAATCTTGAATCTTGGTGCTCTACCCAAATAAGCACAAATATTTTTCCATGCCGCACTTGAGCGGTAATATTACCCCTTTTTAAGGATTAAAACATATTTTGAACACTAGTCGTGTTTCTGTATTGGATATATCAAATTTTACGTGTTACAAGTGTAATGAACCTTGTAATTAATTATTTGGGGTTTGTAATTTTTTATCTAGAAATGGGTACATATGGTCGAATGAGTTTTGATATTTGCTCGATCATGTGGACTCACTTTAAGATTTGGTATCTCCATAAGGAGATTTTAATGTCTCTCAGGGTCTAATGCAGTCCTTTTGTATATTAAATTAAATAAATAAAAAAGTTATTCAATGTGTAATTATAAAACATGTCTTCTATTTAAAATTGTATCTCTTAAATGTCAAATAATGAAAACTATTCAATCAGTTTCTGTATAAACACGTTTTATAGCCTATATTGTAGAATTTGAAAGCTGATAATTACTTGCCTGAAATCTTGAAACTCAGATTAATAGTCAAATTTAGATGCAGCTGTGAATGACCTTTAGCGAAAAGTCGACATTTGTAATGTACATAAATAAAGATGCGATTATATATTAGTATAATAGACTTTAAATTATAGAGCATAAGGTCATTTATAGAGGTGTTATAATAAATGAAATAACTTGGTTCCTCTCAATTGCAACACGGTCCGTAGGTAAGGACGACTCAGCGGTAGGTAAACGTATATATTTTTGTATGAAGGCTGTCTGTCTGTCTGTATGTATGTATATGAGACGTACGGGATTCGATCCTGTGTACGATAAATACAGAGTTAAACAAATGTTGTGTCTTCGAGAATTTTATTGTTAAATTGGAATACAGATGAAATAATTATTTAATAAATGTATATATATATTTGGAAATATTTACGTATTTTTATTTTGATCAACTGATATATCATAGAAATCATCCCCAAACTGAACTGCTGAAACTATTATAACAAAACTATTAAAAAAATCTGAAATGGTGAAATGATGGATGAATCCATTCAAATTAGTACATTTTGTTTTTGTAAATAACATAGATTAATTTGATATGACGTGTTTTTAAACATAGCCAGCACCACTATCTTACATTATCGTACAATCTTGCAAATAATAACTGTAACTTATATAATTGTAAGCAAATAATAAAAATGGCCTCAATTAATATGTGATACAAATATCGCGTCGCAACTAAGATATAAAAATTTGCATTTCTTACAATCTAGATATAAAATTGATTACAGTATAATAAACAGGATATCAATATACACACAATGTTAAACAACTAGGTTGGCCCGCGGTTTTTTCCTGATGAATGTATGCAGATTTACGTCACACTAAGGCCCGTTCTTCGTCCTTCGTCCATTCGTGCCCGTTTCTTTAAAAGTGATAACAATAGAGCTTCGGTTTGCTTGAGTCAGACCTACCAGTCCATACTTTAGGAAGCGACATCTATCTACAAATAGATATAGTTCGCACGACTCCTGATAGATGGCGCTCCAATAATCTACATCGCGCTAACGAAGTGTTCTATGCGATCTACAGTATCTATTTATTTCTATCATCTGCAGTTAGACCGCGGTCCCCACGCACGGTTACCGTAGCAAGGCGGAAGATCTTCCCTATTCATTAGAGGAGTCTAGTCTAAAACCTCGCTTCTCCATAACATAAAGAGCTTATTGTAGGTGAATATAAACTGAATACACTTTTGCGTTCAAGTCAAATTCAAAACCATTTATTCAGTTTAGGCCCTAGGAAGGCACTTATGAAGGTCGAGCTACAGAAGTTACCACTGGTTCGGAAGTCACACAACCACTGAGAACAACCGGCCAGAAACTCAGCAAGGTTACATTTTAAAAATATTTTTGGACCATCTTATAGAATGTTGTAGAAGTCCCTATTTAATTAAATATTTGCGGAGCGATTCGTCTGTTCCTATATTATTCAGTTTGGGTGCGGAGCCTTAAATTTTTTACACCACTTAAAACAAAAACATCATAACAACTAAGAAATAAAACTAACAAACAATATCGACTAGTAGTCTCGTAGACTAAACTTAGTCTTAAATAAATGCTAAAAGTGACCTTAGCTATTTTATATTACATTTTACCAATATTATTTGTCATATAAAAATATACCTTAAAGTAACTAGCATATGGTACAGTTTAGATTTGCTATAATCGGTCCGGCGGATCGAGCGTGGCGCAGTGACAGTTGCATGAACTCACTGGACACTCGTTGTGTTCCCTGAAATTTAATTATTACTTTGAAATAAATTCAAAAATAAAATCAGCCCCAAAAAAACGGGAAGTCCTAGCTGACCGCAACAAGCGGAGGAAGTCGCTGATTGAAATGCAAAACTCATGATAGGTACTCGTTTCAGAATTTTACAAACAAACTTGAGAAGAGCACGAGAATCGCTTCACCAACTCAGTCATTTAACCCTCAGTTTAGGTGCTTAAAATGCGGACGCTACTGTCGCTTCCGTATCGGACTGTACACTCAATTTTTCGGGTTGGTACCATCTGACAGACAACTCTACCACCGCGCGCACTCATTGGCTAAAACCCTTTGCCTGCACTACAATACAGGAAATATTACACAGTTCACAAAAATCCGTCTCTTTTTACGAAATCACCAAAGATTGCATTCAGAAGAACATTCCAGATGAATGTGTGTAACATACCTGAACCAATCAATAAGATGTGCAGCGTGCCCCCCGTGCCTGCACGCCACGCACCAACTGAACCATGCGCCGAAGTGTGCGCCCCCTCCGGCGCCCCCCGCGCCCCCGACGGCGCCCCCTGCGCCCCCCGCGCCCGTGCCCAGGTGCAGCGAGCACACGCCGCACCGCGGCAGCGGCTTGCGACAGTTTGGACATGATGAGATTTGCTGACAGTAAAAGCATGACGTTCATTAATTAACTTTCTAATTTATTTTAATCAAGGTTTAAGATTTTCAAGTGAAAATACTGGTCTGTAAGGGAATTGACGACATTTTATAATATCCTCCTGATATCCGGCAAAGTACCGGATTTAAAAAAATAGGTAAATTTAAAAAATACCATATTTTAATTTAATAACGTCGTTTATATTTATAATAAATATCGGCAAATTATTGTGAATGAACACCTACTACGTGTACTTTAAAAAGTAACAAACAGTTTGTTTGTTCTCTTAGACAAATGTCGCTATAAACACTGCTATATAATTGATGTTAATTTATCTTTCGGTACCTACATGGTAAATTCTGACATAAGTTTGGGTATCAGTCGCCGGCTATCCAACCTGACGGTTGTCTCGATACCCGGTATCCAGTACCCGGCTAAACATTTTTTAAATTCTATTTAGCTATCGCGTTTTTCAACTCCATATCACCTGTGTACAACGTGTTACAAAATACCCCGTAAAAATATAATTAATAATCAAAGCCAAAAATTTTGTCAACCCTAGTAAGCTGTCATGTCAGGGAACCAGATTATTTAACAGAAAGGTCTACGTACCTATTTTACCTAATAATTGTCTACTTTAATAGTTTTACTATTTTTCATTTATAAATGTTAGCTACCTCAATACAAGGATGTCATTATACTCAAATACTGGCTTCAAAAAATGTCAAGTTGGAAAAAAAAATGATGATTTTTGTCGTTCCGCGAATTTGGTAGAAATGTAGGTATTTCTGGACCTAATGGTGAATTCTGGACTTTTTGGCGGGAACTTGCAGAGTGACGTTGCGTTTTCGTTTTATTTTCATTAAATTCATGTATTTTGAGTTTTATTGAATAATTTCGGTGGTGTTTTATCCAATAATGGTCAATCTAAGTGCACAAGTGAAGTGAAATGAAATGAAAGCGTGTATTTTTTTTTTCGTGACTTTCCAGGTTATCCCAAAAAGTCCGTGCATGTTTTAGTGGAACAACCGCCAATTTCACTAAAGCTTGACTGGACATGTATGGACGAGGACTGGACACAGTGAGAATGTGACAATAACATAAAATAAGAAATTAAAACTGAAGAAAATGTATGCGATTGAAAGGCTTTGTATTGACTAAAAGTACTAAAACTTATGTAAAAAAAAATTGTGACAAATAGACCAAGACCATTTCAAATACTTTGACATTGGCAGAAATATCCTAAAAGGATGATTGCCAGCAAAAAAATAACACAAAGGTACATTCTGCGTAGTTTACTCTTTAATTTTACTGAAATAGGGTTTGGTTGCACATCAGTGAAAACAATTTTTTTTTGGGGCGTGTTATACAGCGTTACTACGGTTCTTAAATATTGCGAATGGACTCGTTATAAGGCCCCATTTAACGTCCATTCGGCTTTACGGGTAGTTTTGTAAAAAAAATGATCCACCCCTCACCTTCATCTTAGCAGCAGGCGGCGGCAGCCTGGCGACCCTGACCCTGGCGGTGCCGGCGGGCGCGGCCACCGACTTGCCGCAGTAGGTGCACGCGACGCACACGTGCCGCGGCACCGCCTCCCCCCCGGCGCCTCCCCCTCCCCCACCCGCACCGCCGCCCCCGCCTCCTCCTCCTCCCCCCTCCCCGAGGCTGGAGTACACTCCCGTGTCGAGGGCACATCGCGCCCACCACAGCTGCCAGCTGTCCAGGATCGTGCGGTAGCTGGAAACAACAAATATTTTTCATCTATTTTCTTGATTACTGGTTTTCCGCCCCGCGGTTTCACCCGCGTTCCCGAGGGATCTTATATTTTCCCGGTATAAAAAGTAGCCTATATGTTATTCCAGTATATAATCTACCTGTGTGCCAAGTTTCATGGTAGTTTTTGCGTGATTCGGTAGGAAGTTATAAATAGCTCTATGAGTACATGATATAATATAATTTAGTCCATAGGCTACGGTAACCGCTTACCATCAGGTGGGCCGTAAGCTTGTTTGTCAGTTTTTGATACTGATTTTTTTAAATTTGTGTCGTAATATATCTTTTCTGGTATTAAATTATCCTGTTTTATCCAAAATATGATGTATCTATCTACCAAGTTTTAACTAAACGCTTGCCGACATCACGACACCTATTTAAAAAAATAATAGATTTTAAGTATACTATAAATAATATTTATCTATACTATAAATAATTTCAACATAATGTATTTATGTCAAATACAAAACAAGAGAATTCGTGAAATTCTTGAACTATTTACGTGGGATGGGAAGCTGAAAAACGAAAAACAAAATACATACCTAACTACATAGTCTAAGATTACTTGGCAGAAGTCCATTGCATCAGCTTATGTTATAGAAAATAACATAATATTATATTTCGCCACTTCACACAAGGGTAGCGTGGCCGAGCGGTCTAAGGCGCTGGTTTAAGGCACCAGTCTCCTCGGAGGCGTGGGTTCGAATCCCACCGCTGCCAATAATGTTTTGTTCCCTTATTCCAGATATGCTTAAAGATCAATACTAATTGAAAGTTATTTTTATTGATTGTGCCACATATTAAAACCAACTAATTAAATAACTGGTTAGTACATACAACCTCCCTGTAATTATTAGAGTTAAACTCCACTTTTTAGGGTTCCGTACCCAAAGGGTAAAAACGGGACCCTATTACAAAGACTTCGCTGTATGTCCGTCTATCTGTCACCAGGTTGTATCTCAAGAACCGCGATAGCTAGACAGTTGAAATTTTCACAAATTATGTATTTCTGTTGCCGCTATAACAACAAATACTAAAAACAAAATAAAATAAATATTTAAGGGCTCCCATACAAAAAACGCGATGTTTTTGCCCTTTTTTGCTCGATATCAATAATGGCAACAGCCTACTTGAAATATTCACAAAATTCTCAGTTGTATTTTTACTTTAATAATAAATAATAAAATTAAAATAAATATTTCAGGGGTCTCCCATACAACAAACGTGATTTCCGGTTTTTTGGCCGGTTTTTTTATCTCACCCAAGAAAGTGGGTGAAACCGTATAGGATAGTTGTTTTTATACAGAATGTCCGGTATTCATTAAAAACGCTTTCACCAGTCATCATTTTTTTTATATAAACTGACTAGCTGTTCCCCGCGGTTTCACCCGCGTTCCCGTGGGATCTTATCTTTTCCCGTGACAAAATAAAGCCTACGTTCATCAGGGATAATGTAGCTTTCTAATGGTAGAATTTTTCAAATCGGTCCAGAAGTTTCAGAGCCTATTCAATGCAAACAAACAATCAAATCTTTCCTCTTTATAATATTAGTATAGATGATATCCTGACCTGCTTTGATAACCTCACTTGATTATTATGTAATTTGTAGAACTTTTCATAATCTAGATTAGTTTTTATCCGTATTATATGAAAATGAATCCCTATTTCCCTTGGTCACGGCATCACGCTTGAACGGCTGGACCAATTTCTTTTTTTGTTGTATTTGTTATTGTAAGGAGAATTTAAAAAAAATAAGAAAATTGCTCAGAAACTTCGAAATTTTAGTGTTTACAATCTGAGTGTGAGTTGAGCAGGTCGGTGGTGAAGCAGCAGGTGTACTACCAACCCCACCAGCCCCACCCAGCGGCAGATATAAGCTATGTGTACCTATCGAGCCAGTGGTGCACGCTAGGTTCAATGAGCAGGTCGGTGGTGAAGCAGCAGGTGCACCACCAGCCCCACCCAGCTGCAGATGTAAGCTATGTGTACCTATCGAGCCAGTGGTGCACGCTAGGTTCAATGAGCAGGTCGGTGGTGAAGCAGCAGGTGCACCACCAGCCCCACCCAGCTGCAGATGTAAGCTATGTGTACCTATCGAGCCAGTGGTGCACGCTAGGTTCATTGAGCAGGTCGGTGGTGAAGCAGCAGGTGCACCACCATCCCCACCAGCCCCACCCAGCTGCAGATGTAAGCTATATGTACCTATCGAGCCAGTGCTGCACGCTAGGTTCATTGAGCAGGTCGGTGGTGAAGCAGCAGGTGCACCACCAGCCCCACGCAGCTGCAGATGTAAGCTATGTGTACCTATCGAGCCAGTGGTGCACGCTAGGTTCATTGAGCAGGTCGGTGGTGAAGCAGCAGGTGCACCACCATCCCCACCAGCCCCACCCAGCTGCAGATGTAAGCTATGTGTACCTATCGAGCCAGTGGTGCACGCTAGGTTCATTGAGCAGGTCGGTGGTGAAGCAGCAGGTGCACCACAATCCCCACCAGCCCCACCCAGCTGCAGATGTAAGCTATATGTACCTATCGAGCCAGTGCTGCACGCTAGGTTCATTGAGCAGGTCGGTGGTGAAGCAGCAGGTGCACCACCAGCCCCACCCAGCTGCAGATGTAAGCTATGTGTACCTATCGAGCCAGTGGTGCACGCTAGGTTCATTGAGCAGGTCGGTGGTGAAGCAGCAGGTGCACCACCATCCCCACCAGCCCCACCCAGCTGCAGATGTAAGCTATGTGTACCTATCGAGCCAGTGGTGCACGCTAGGTTCATTGAGCAGGTCGGTGGTGAAGCAGCAGGTGCACCACCATCCCCACCAGCCCCACCCAGCTGCAGATGTAAGCTATGTGTACCTATCGAGCCAGTGCTGCACGCTAGGTTCATTGAGCAGGTCGGTGGTGAAGCAGCAGGTGCACCACCAGCCCCACCCAGCTGCATATGTAAGCTATGTGTACCTGTCGAGCCAGTGCTGCACGCTGGGTTCCTTGAGCAGGTCGGTGGTGAAGCAGCGGGCGGCCACCAGCGCCGCAGACTGCACATCACCTGTGTTCTCCACCCATCGCTGCAAGAGGGTTATCCCTTCTGGGCTGGCACCTGTACAAGACAAATTATCAAGAATGCCCATTAGATGAACACGCCCAAAAATTTCATAAATATAAACAATACTAGTTTACCGCCCCGTGGTTTCATCCGCGTTCCCGAGGGATCTTATCTTTTCCTGGGATAAAAGTATCTTATGTCCTTCTCCAAGGTTCCATCTATCTCTATACCAAATTTCATCTAAATCGGTTCAGCAGTTTAAGCGTGAAGAGGTAACAGACAGACAGACAGATACACTTTCGCATTTATAATATTAGTATGGATATGGAAGTATGGATTTCGATAATAAATCATAAGACATAAAAAGTAGGTATGGATTAGCTGAATTATTAATTTAAAAATTGTTCCTTATTCTACGTGCATTACTGTAAAGCAAGCCATGAAAATATCAGTACACAGCTGGATAACAGATATAGTCCCAGTTATAAACATTTTGTAAGGAGATAGTAGCATCAAATAAAATAATTAGCAGATTCATTTGTAGTCTTTCATTTCTAAATAGAAGTATTGAATCTTTTAATTCCAGTGCCCCTAGCATGAGTTGGCACCAAAAACACACATCAGACGCTAGCGGAGAAACGCGCATCGAATAGTTTTTGGTTAAACTTGTTCCTACACGCTAGTAACTAACGTTTTTTATCCATTGCTTTTAGAATATCGGTACCGTGAGTCACAAATTTGACAGATGTCATCGAGAAATACCGTCTCGATTATAGTTAAGTAACTCACGAGCATATTGAAGCGTGAGATCTTCGATCGTATAGTTTACGTAGTGTTTATATACCTACTATTTGTAGTTTATAATGAAAGTTTATAAAATTTGAGTGATATTTTGTTGTACTTGTAATGAGTTTACTTAATAAAGATATATTTGACTTTGAGTTTAAATAATGTGGGCAATAAGTTATTTAGCATATTTTAGTTTGGAAATTCACTTGAACATATCAGTGTGGTTTATAGGCCGTGATACTATTGAGAACAATTACATAAAGGAATAAATACTTAGGTACTATTACTTACATACAATTTTAATCCTAAGCCACATTCCTCAACTATAAGCATCCACTTGAAACATTCACAGACAAACACATGTTTCTATAAAAAAAAACCTACTTATTTAAAGTACATTATGTATTATTTATTTACAAACGTATTGTTTATAAACACACACCACAGCACACACACACACACATGCGCACGACCTAGTGCGCACGACCGACTGACTGACGACGGGGCGTGCAGCGCAGCGAGCAAGCGGGACGACGCGACGCTCCGTCTCACTGGCTCACTACACGGTGACGGTATACAACCATATCAATTTAAAAATCACTAAGAATAAAAACAAATGAGCATTCGTCTATGACGTTTTCAATTAGCAGGGTTATAACTGAATACTTAGATTTTTTGGGAGTATATAACTTACTCTGCCTTTCCAGTATAGTTAGAAAGAGGCAGCATTATTCGGTGTGAAGTAAGAAACGTTGCTCGATGTGAGCACACACTAGAGTGTACGTAAACCATCACTTGACTCATGGTGCGTACTACCAATTTTAGTTCTTTACGTGACCGCTAGTGGCGCTGTGCACATTTTCCATACAAATATTTTACGCAGTCGTGAGCGTGTGCGGTTTTTGTAAAGTCATGGTAGACGTACAGACTAAGGGGAAAAAAACATTGGCAGCGGTGGGATTCGAACCCACGCCTCCGAAGAGACTGGTGCCTTAAACCAGCGCCTTAGACCGCTCGGCCACGCTACCATTACAACTGTGTCGGGAATAATTGCATAACAATATTTTACTAGGACGTTTTACTGATCATAATGTTGAATGCAATTATTATTATTGTGTAATATGAAAGAGTGTTTATGTTCTAGAGTTTTATCACAATAATCACATGCTGAAAATAATCAAAAATAAATTACAAGTAAAAAAACCTTTCTTTAAAAACAAGCTTTGGATTTAGAGTGACGTCACTTTATTTTTCGAGTTATTCTCAGTAAGCCCTTTCATTTGATACGCATATTGTAGGAGTGTATTAAAAAGTAATAGTCCGCTATCTTAGGTGTTCCGCCATGTTGGAGTTAGAATGACGTCACACAGCTGACCATGCATTGTCATTAAAACTAAACGTGTATACAAAATTTTAAGCTCAATCGGTTAAAGATATCTGCTTCAAAATTTTGTTGCAAGATTCCACCCGAACAAACAAACATACGTTGCAAGTTAAATAAAAGCTTGTAAAATTGCCTCCACAAAAAAACTTCTAAAGTGGGACCGCAGTCCCCAGGCACTATGACCATAGCATGGGGGAAGATCTTCCCTTTTCAATGGCGGAGTCTAATATTTTTAAGCTATTGTATAGCTTTTATCGCGGGCTTTGAGCGCGGCGACCGAATCAAGAAATTCCGTAAAGAAAAAACATACCATGTATTTTGTTTTCAAATATCACAGCGACTATCATATTTTTATATTTGTTTTTTTTTTATTAAAAGGAGTAGTACTCCTGCGGTACGATTACGTATCTCGCGACAGGTTGGCAACAGGCGTAAATTTCGCGATCGCTGCTGTCAAACCTCACTTGTGTAGAGCTAAGCTAATACAAGATAATTCCGGAGCACTTATAAAATAAAGAAGATCAAAAACTCATTACTGCCCGCTAAAAGTTTCTTATAGAAAACACCACCTTTGGGTGCACTTAAAGGCGAACCAAGTCGACCTTTTCGAATAGATGGGATGAAAAGTATAATGCTATGCAATAGCTTTACAGCGGCAGTCCCCGAGTGCCACAGTGGTTTTTTTTTATTAAAAGGAGTTTTTTTTTTATTCTGGATAGGCCTGTGTTTGACTACAATCTCACTATGGTAAGTGATGATGTGGCCGAAGGTGGTAAGCACACAAAGCCTAGATGGGAACTGGCTCTCAAGTGCAACTGTCGGAACACACCGATAGGTGCTTGTCGACAGATTTTCAACTTGAGGGTGGTAGCCAGCCAGTCGGGTACTACAAAGTACCCTACCACCGTGTAGTACTCCTGCGGTACCTGTCGCGAGATACGTAATCGTACCGCTGGTCTCAAATGAGTAAAAAAGCTGTACCAGTAAGCAGTATCCCCGAGAGGTCTCCTTGATGCACTAATTCGTCGCATGTTTGTTTCACGTACTCGTGCAGTTTGGCGTCAGAGAGGAAGATGCACGCAAACGCAACGCGGTCCTCTAGACGCATCTCCGTTTCTTCCTGATTAAAGAGATTTTTTTGTTAAAACCAAAAATATTTTTTATTCAAATATACCTTATCAATAGTCTAGACTCAAACGCACGGTCCGGAAGGTTTTTGCTGTTAAGAGAACGAGAAGATGACCCTGCGATCATTTGAAAGTAAGATAATAATAGGTATTTCAAATAAAGATTAAAAAATGAATAGCAAATAAACAGTGGCGAAACAGTAGGGTGGAAGACTGAATCAGTGCCAAGGGCCTCCGCCCGGAGGGCCCAGGGGACCAAGAGGATGCTTACATTTATAGTATTACAAATTGTTGAAAACTAGTTTAGTTTAATTACAATTTACTAGAAAATTTACGAATCATTGAGATAATAATTAAGAGTATCAAGAAAAACTCATTTACTCAGTTTAGGCCCTAATCCATTGCAATTTACATCACCGGTTCCAAATACACTTAAAGTGAGAAGGTTGCGGCAAGAAACTTAGCAAGGTATTCTTTAAGTGGTACCTACTCACCAAGACCTGTGCCAAGTCAGGATGGTGGTAGTGTGTAGGTTGGTGCGGCTGGTGCGGCTGGTGCGGCGGGTGTGCGGGCGCGCTGGCCGCCAGGAACCGCAGCAGCGCCCGCAAGTACGCGTCAGGCATCGCCGGAGCCGCTGCGGCCAACACGTCGCGCCATAGTCTGTACCACACAATATACACTTTTTTTAAGGGTTTTTGGCTTGGTATCTAGACCTTTAAGCCAAATCTTTATTTTAGAAATTATTTTATGTTATGGTCACATTATATTATTACATTCGCTGTGAAGTCTAGTCCGGTCAGTTTTTAGTGAAATTACAGGCTGTTCCACTAAAGATTTTCACGTATTTTTTGGAATAACCTGAAAAGTCACGATACACGCTTTCATTTCATTTCACTTTACAGGTGCACTTACTTATATTGATCTTTATTGGACAAAACACCACCGATACAATACATTCAATAAAACTCAACATACACGATTATAATGAAAATAATATAACGTAAATTTGCAAATTCCCGCCAAAAAGTCCTCACTTGTACGTTGGTAGCCACCAACAGACGCCGGCATCACAGCAGGTATGGGTATATATGTACCTCTCGTCGGAGAGTCCGGCGAGCGCGAGCGCCATGACGCGCAGCTGGGGCTCGTGCGCGCGCGCCAGCACGTCGAGCGCGGCGCGCAGGCGCAGGTGGAATGCGGCGAGCGCGGCCGCCCGGCACGGGGTCCCCGCCGCCTCGGCCACCTCCACCCCCGCGCCCGCGTTCTCCCATCCCCACCCCCACCCGCACAGCGACAGCGCGCGCGTGCGCTCCACGCTCCTGCACAAACACACATACACATTGCTGAGTATATTGCCGGCTCTTCTCAGCAATAGCAACCTTCCGAACCGAGCGTTAGAGTCTAGACTATTCATAAGTGCTTGTAAAGGCCTATTTGAATAAAAAAACATTTTCATTTCATTTCATTTTCATTGTCATTTTTCATACACACATTAGTATCTATCCTACGATCCTCGGAGACATACAACTGTTTTTCATATCTTTACGGAACAATGACAGTGGATAACCAGATTATCTTATGATAAAAAAACCGGCCAAGTGCGAGTCGGACTCGCGCACGCAGGGTTCCGTAAAAAATCACGTTTGTTGTATGGGAGCCCCCCTTAAAAAAATATTTTATTTTGTTTTTAGTATTTGTTGTTATAGCGGCAACAGAAACACATAATTTGTGAAAACTTCAACTGTCTAGCTATCACGGTTCTTGAGATACAGCCTGGTAACAGACAGACGGACTGACAGACGGACAGACAACGAAGTCTAATAGGGTCCCAAACCCAAAAAAAGAGCCAGCCTTACAGTAGTAGCAGATTATGTGTAACATCTGACATCACACCTTGGTTGTAGGTACCATGCATTTTTTTTACTCTCTTTTTTCCTCTACCTCCACGATCGCCTATAGGTCAATAAATAAGTTTTGAGTTTGAAGCTGTAAGGGCTAAAACCCTTTGCCTAAACAACAATAAAGAAAATAAAATTACACACTTCCGTCTCTACCCGACAACCCAGCCTCCTGTTACACACTTCAGGCCCTTTCAGCAAATCGATTGCTAGAAAGCGAGAGGAAAGATGTAACACCAAAATGTTAATGATTTATACAAACTTCAAGAAAAATGCTCACCTATAAATAGTAACTCGTCTATTCGGCAAGTCGGGTAGCAACGAGGGTACGATCTCTGACCGGTACCCGCCGTCACCCGGTGATTTCAGAACTGTTCGTACGCCGGGGTGCTTCCATGGACTGTTTCTAATACAACCTACGACACACAATACGACACACGTTGAGAAGTTAAACTTTTAAATAATTCGGCATCTTAAAACTAAAAATGCTTACCATCTTCGACGAGCGATTTGCTAAGAGCCAAGAAATGCCATAATCCGCTTAATGCTTCGTCTTCAGCTAAGTCTGCATTCTGCCATAAATCTGGCTATAAGAAAAATAATAAGCTGAAAATTCGTATTTATATCCGGCTCGAAGGACCAAAAAAAGACTTGATGATATTGTGTGATGATTGATAATTGTGAGATTGATAGTCACTGATATCTAGATATCAAACTATTTTAATAGATAACCTGATACATTGATAATGATATAAGTGAGAACGCGAGGCGCAAATGATGGGCGATTGCGAACTGAATTAATATACAAATTATGGCGAAAAGTGCTTATTATGGTACAAGGCTCGGGTCAATGGACGTTCTTTAACACAAATAAATAGAATTAATGAAAGAAAATTTGTCGGCAAAGCCTTTACCATTGTAAGTAAAAAATAATTGGATATGTGAACAGCCCTAAACCAGAGTGTGTTTGTGGTGACTATGACCATTAATTAATATTTACAAACAAATTGTACCTTGAGTCCATAATCAGTCTGCGCTCGTTTCTTCATAACATAAGAGATATCGTCCAACTCTGTATAGAAGTCGTCGGCCATCAGCCGCAGGGTACCTCCTCCCCCGGACCACACGGGGCCCTCACCCCCTCCCCAAGATACTGTCACACGCTCGCACACTGTGTAGTCTACTATACCACCTGTTCAACATTTTAAAGTTATTTGTTGATGCTATTAGTTATGGCAATAGGGAAGAAGAGTGGTCCTTAACTAGAGCCTTGGGGTACCCCTGCTCCGATATGACCTAGGTATCTAAATATCGTTATTGGTATTTAAACTAATATTATAAAGATAAATGATTTGATTTTGTATGTTTGTTAGTCATTGGGTTTATCGATGACAAACAAAAAACACTTAACCAATTTAAAGATCATTCACCTATAGACAGCTATATTGTCAGCCAGTAAAATGGCTTGTATTTTATTTTGATTCCCTCAGGTGAAATCGCGGAACGGAAGTAAGCTACCTATAAAACTTTTATTCAATTTTGGATGCTACAGTGTCTGAAAATTTAAAATTCCTGTAATTATTTAGGTACGTATCCCATATTCTGAAGTATTTTTTTGTATACCTGTGGCACAGACGGCGAGCAGCCGGGCCTCGTGCGCGGGGTGCCAGCTGCAGGCCACCAGCGGAGCCCCGGCAGCCCCCGCGCCCGGCGCCACGTCCCGCTCGATCACGCTCGCCCCGAGAGAGTACTGCTCCTCTAACTCCGCTTCTACTGCCGCTACCTGGAAACACCACCTGATTTATTGATACTGAGGACTTTTTGGCGGGAACTTGTGAAGTGACGTTGCGTTTTCGTTTTATTTTCATTGAATTGGTGTATTTTGAGTTTTATTGAATAATATTGGTGGCGTTTTGTCGAATAAAGATCAATCTAAGTGCACAAGTGAAGTGAAGTAATGAAAGCGTGTATCGTGACTTTTCAGTTTGTCCCAAAAAGTCTGTGAATTTTTTAGTGGAACAGCCGCCAATTTCACTAAAACCTAACTGGACATGTACAGACGAGGACTAGACATTACAGAAAATGTGAGAATGTGACTAGAACATAAAAGAAGAAATTAAAACTGAAAAAAATGTATGCGACTGAAAGACTTAGTATCTATGGTCATGACTAAAATTTATAAAAAAAAATATTGATACTGAGAATGCTATACTAAACTAAGAAGAGTCACTTTAGGTTGAACTAGTCGCGGGCTCGAACTCAATGGTGGGCGTGACCAAAAAGCACGTTGTCTCACCGGGCATCGTGTCCGACAGAGATAGTACCAGTGATGAGCAGAGCAGACGCTAGCCTACAGGCACAACGGCACCACGTTAGCTCGCACGCACACAAACACTGTTCCGAACTGAAACGACGCTAGCCGACGATCAACGAACGGCGCGCGCGGCGCGTCAAGGAAGTCGGCAGGTACCCACATATCATATTGAACGCGTGTAGCGATTGTGGATGTGTGCGTGAGCGTCCTCTCCCCGGCTCCCCGCGCACCGCGCAGGGGCTGCACATTTGCGTGAAAAGGACGATATTTCATAGAATAACGAGCGCGTCAAAAATTACAAAAAGCCCTTCGGAATAGAATAGAATAGAATAGAATACTTTATTTTGCATGAAAATGTGGTACACAATTAGCTGTTGTGTTATTTATAATGCGTTCTCACCTTTCACCAGTAACTGGCATGCAAAATTTTACAGAATGATTAAATAGTCTCTAATTCATACAATATTAAGTCATCATGATTTTTCCTAAATATCACTTTATACAAGCTTAACACATAAATTTGTCTACTAGCATATACGAAGAAAGAGGATTATGAAAAAACTAGAGCATGAATCAATTCCAAACAAAGTTTATTGAATACTTCGATGGTTGTGCTATATCGGTACGGTCTTTTTTTTTGGGGATTTTTACTCTTCTTCTTACTTATTTACGCCCAAAGTTGCATTAAAATTACCAAGAAAAACGAATCTTTGTTGGCTCATAACTTTTTAATGGTATATTATTTAACAATTCTGTACCGTCAAGACAAACATAGTAATGAGACAAAACGATATCATGTTCAACTTTGGATGTACAATGTCAAACAGTGGAGTTATACTCTTCCGAAGTTTGTATGGAAAAACTATCGACTAGTTCAACCTTAAGAGATTAAATTTTAACTAGAGGGCCCCAAATTGTTTTCTTGTAGACCACTTATTATTCGCTTATTTCAAGCAGAAAGGCCTTATTAACATCTTGTTGACATCCAATTATTTTTCCATGTCATGGACCCTTGGAATAATGAATTGGTCTAAGCATGGACCACTTTGGCTATCAAATGATTCAGACCAAAGCTTAGTTTCTAACTAGTGTGATATGTAATATTAGGAGTCAGTCATAAATTACGTCACACCTTAAGGGTTGGGGGTCAACAAAGTGTAACATCCTGTGACAGGGGAGGGGAGAGACAGCTTCGTGACGTCCAAAAATCATAATATTTGTGTGACGTAATTTATGGATGTCCTCTTACCGCATTATCGTTGTTGCTGGTCTTAAGGTCGTTGTTGGCTTGCTGTATGTCGTGCAGCCGCAGAGTGTTAGAGTCTCGCTGAAGGGCCAGCAGCAAGTTTCGCCTGAAACGTTTTTAGAATTTAGATTTATCTTTTTATAATTAGATTTCTATAGGTGAAAGGATTTTTTATTGGTTAAATATTTTTTAAACATACAAAAAATCTAATCTTTTCTGTTTATCCCACTAATATTAAAATGTGAAAGTTTGGATGGATGGATATTTGTTACTCAATCACACCAGAACGGCTGAACGGACCTAGATGAAATTTGGACAGAGATAGATTTAGGATACCACCCCCAGGTAGAATATCTTTGGGTACGGACCTGGTGGGGCACCACTGTATGTGTGCGAGGGGCCTTGGGTGGTGCAGCGTGAGGAGGGGCCGCTCGAAGGCCCGCGCGTCCCACACGCACGCCACACTGTCGCCCCGCGACGCCACCTGCCACGGGTTGTGAGGGTCCGCGCACACGCCGTAGCAGTGTCGGCTTGTGGTCAGATTCACTGCCTTGTTCGATAAGTCTGCACAGAGGTATGTGCTTGTACAGATCAACTGCATTATATTGTGACAACAGCAATCAATTTCATGTAATTTTTGAATCGCCAGAGGGTTTTGGAATGTTTTAAGTTAAATATTATCAGTAAGACTATATAAATAATTATAAAAGTAATAAGTATAATTATTGTAAGTTTATGGTTAAATAAATAAATAATAAAATGTAATAGGTCTAAGTTGCTTTTTTTAAAAGAGTAATTGCTGAGTTTATTGCCGGCTTTTTTGTTTGGAACCGAGCGTTAGAATTTAACATGAATCAAATTGACGATTAAAAATACTTGTAAAGTTTACTTAATAAAGATATATTTGAATTTGAATTTAACAAACACTATATCAGTAAAATACACTAACTAAATACCTCTTAGGTCAAATATCTTAATATACTTGAGGTTCATGGATGCCAGTAAAGTTCTGTTGGAGCAGTTGGCCCAAGCTACGTTGTGGGCCGTCTCAGACAGGCCCATCTCAGCGAGGGGCCTAGTTGGTTCCGGGGATGACGAAGATGGGCCCTCAGCACCTGAGAACCATAATGAGTTCTTCAGAGATCTTATCATTGTTTATTCAGTTATTTATTATTTTGTCAGGCATTTTATATATATTCACAGAATACTAATTTGTATGAGCTGATGAGTGCCATGGTTGCCACATTAAGATTTTCAGATTACCAGTGGGAAAATTTAAACAATTTCTTTTAAATAAATATTGAAAACATCTAGAATATCACTCAGTTTCACAGAAATCCAAATTAGTGAAGTGCCCTAAACTGAGTATGATAGTCCAAAATAATTTATTTTATTCTTTTGTTTCTCAACTTGTTTATGTTAATATAATCTTAAGTATTTTTTAATTCACAACATTGTTCCTGCTTACCTCTAGTATCATCAGAGAGCATGGACCCCCTATGGATATCCCACAGTAGTATGCAGTGGTCACTGCGATGCTTTTCCATTGCCACAGCAAGCATGTTAGTCTCAACATGACTCCATGCAACCGAGTTGCATAAGCGAGAATAGCGTGGAACTAAATATTTATGAAAAGCATAATTTGATTTATGTATAATTCAAAATATAATTGTAAATTGTTATTATAACTAGTGGGGGATTTACAAACAAGATCTGAACTCTCACATGGGGTAGTCATGGTACTGCAATTCTTTTTATGTATTTTTAGAAGATAATCCAAATATTTTATCTATCATTTGAAACTTTTGCAAATTATTTTATAGACACAATTATGTTTAGGCTCAGGTTTAAATACATGCTTGCTAGGAACAGAATGAATTTTTGTTGCTACTTATATTTCACTATAAATTTTTCTTCATTTCAAGTTACTAGTAACTAATTATTATTAACTGATATGATAGACAATTGGCTAGGGAATGGGATGGTCTTGTCAAAACAACTGCTTAAATTCTATGAGTGAATTTCTTCAGATGACTAGCACTAGAAGCAATAACATTCTTACTATCCATTTACACATAAAAAAATCACTCACCAAACTCCCTGCCAACAAGTCCCAAGGGATCATATGTCTGTTTAAGAGTATTGAGTGTAACTCGTCCATTAGCATGGCCCAGAGCTAGCAACGGCTCTGGAAGATCCGTGATGGAACTGATGTCCACACACCGCACTCCACCTGCACTCTGCGACGCTATCACTGTCGCACCTCGCGTTGAGGATATGGGGGTGACTGTAGGAGCAAGATATATAAAAGGTGTAGCTAATAGTGTTGACAATTGAAAAACTTTTACTGGTTCAGTAAGAGCTGTTTAGTCGGGAGTAGCCTTTAGTAAGATGTACAAAAATACTAACATGTTGTTTTCTTTTCTACTTCTTTGATACAAGCGACTTCGTATAAGGTTATGTCTGGGCCCCATATTATGAACTTGTCGTGGTGCACCGGTGACCATAGGACATCTAATTTCACTCCCGACATTATTTTACAAGAATTACCGACAAACTTAGGAGAAATTCGCGAAATAAATAAATTCTGATCAAAACACAAGCTGTTATGACTTTTCTTATTTATAAATTATTATTTGTTTATTTACAGGCTTTAGTTACAAGACTATCAAGCCTAAACCATTTTTCAATATTCTTATTTTATGACTCAATCTATGCTATAAATATGACGTATTGAAGCCTTTCTATCCGAAGATCACACTGATACAAATTAGGCTTTAAATTAGGTAAATACTATCGAAACGAAATTATTGATACCTATTTTTGAACGAAATTTTAGCTGTCAAATTCAAAGATATTGCCAGATCAAAAATAAAATTACCTGATCCCTATCAATGTTTATTGTCAAGTAAGTACTACAATAGAGTACCTAGTAGAGTTTGCAATATTCACCGATTTAAATTTATACAAAAACTGCATATTTATTTATTCATTATTAATTCATGGACTGAGCCACAATGTTGTGTAAATAATTTAGGAAGCTTGCCGATCGACAGCAGCGGCAGCATCGAAGAAGTTTTTATATATTTTGTATAGTTGTTTGTAAATTTTGTACATTTGTTGTAAATAAATAGATTAAGTTTTTTTATTTAAGTTAATAACTGAATGTTTGGTCATCAACTCGTCATCAACAATGTTTTTAGTCATATTGTTTTATTCGTAAATTTCCCTAAAATTAGGGTATTTATATCAATTATTTCAAATAATGCCCTAAAGAGGTCACTGCCTTCGCATCGGCAGAAATCATCATCCCTTTTTTGACAGATTCGCGTAAAGTTCGTGACCGACCATTGACGAATTTATAGTGAAATCAATTTGCATCGAAACAATAAAAATATCAAGGATACCTCGCTTCCAGCGCTTTTGTTTTGGTAAGTTCTGGAATGTTTACAGTGTATTTGAGTCGTTCGGAAAGCCGTGCCTTGTATTCATTTCGTGTAAAATGACGTGATCGTGTTTACTACAAAGGCAACGCCTCACGTTTCTCCCACAGTTTCTCGCGTATTGTCTCGTTATTCTCACGTATTAGGAGCACTTTTCCCGACCCAGTTCAGTGGGATGCTGCTCGTGTGAGCATCTTTGCATGTGGCACAGTGGGGTCTATCAGCACCCGTACAATGCAACGTCGGCGGCAGTATTGCTCGTGACTCACTCGTTTGTGATTGATTTTCCATGAGTCTCTGAATCGTTTATCATTACTACGCGTGATTTTAGCGGAGACAGTAGAAAATTTGTGGATTTGGTCACTTATCGGAGTGGTCGTGTATTATGGGACTGGCAGGGCTCTCGTTCGCGTCTCCAGCGTGGAGACGGTGCTGAATGCTCGTCATGTTCTCTGCAATAGCATATCAACTCTCTACTAAGTTTTTAGAGGAACAGAAGGTGAGGATGGTCAGTTTTTCATACTGCTATGTAATATAGCAGTTCAACTACAACATGAAACAGTAAAATAGTAGATAGTAAAAATTACTGTGGGTACCATTAGATAGATCCATTTCCAGTCCACCTTATTGACATACTTATACTATGTGAGACTTAATAAATATTATATTTCTCGTAAAAAAATGTTTATAATGTTGTATATGTTACTTAATTCTTTATTACAACCAATCCTAAACATTAACGAAAACAATAATGTGTGCATTAAATCAATATCTTTCTAATATTATAAATGTGAAAGTTTGGATGGATGTATGTTTGTTACTCATTTACGCCAGAACAGCTGAATGGATCTGGATGAAGTTTGGCACAGAGATAGATTATAGTCTGGAATATAGGCTACTTTTAATCCCGGGAAAAGATAAGATCCCACGGGAATGCGGGTGAAACCACGGAGGACAGCTAGTGTTTACTAAAATTGAAATAACTCATCACAATTTCTATCTTACCACAAGTACTTATTCTTGATGATTAATTGTTAACATAGATCTATGAGTAATATGCAATAGTTTCAGTTAACTTAATATTGTGTCATTCTTTGTAAGTTTTACTCCTAACGGAGTGAGTAATGGTGTGTCACAAACTTGCAATGAATCTGATAACAATGTCAACATATTTAAAACTTAAGAGTAATATTTAATTCCCTTCTCTATACTTATAATAATAATAATAATATATGGCTTAAATGGCTACGTAGTTCGCATATTTGCTTGGCATCTCAGTTTCAAGCAGCCTTAGTATCTGGGTCGTTACCAGAATTTATAACAACCGGTGAAACCCACCTACTCCACAAGTCCGGTTTTTTCCGGTCCGGCATTTTCCAGGGTGATAGCCTGAGTCCATTGTGGTTTTGTCTGGCCCTGAATCCTCTAAGTACGCTCTTAGAGGGGTCTGAGCTGGGCTTTCGGTTGCAGAGAGGAGGTCTGGTAATATCCCACCTACTCTACATGGATGACCTTAAACTGTTTGCCCCCACTGAACTCCAACTGAGAAGCTTACTGAATGTTACCGAAGCTTTCAGTAACTGTATCAGGATGGAGTTTGGTGTTGACAAATGTGCGGTCATGCATGTAAAGCGGGGAAGGATGGTGGAATCTGATGGTATCCAGCTGTCAGATTCCACACAACTAAGATCGCTCTCTGAAACCGAGACCTATAAATACTTGGGTATGTCTCAGGCGCTTGGCATCAATGAGACTGAAATGAAACAGTCGTTGCGGGAACGCTTCTTGGGGCGCCTGAAAAAAGTACTGAAAAGTCTTTTGTCAGGCGGAAACAAGGTGCGAGCCTACAACGGTTGGGTCATGCCGGTCTTGATGTACTCTTTTGGCATACTCAAGTGGACTCAGACTGAATTGGACGCCCTGGATAGAAAAGTCCGTACATTGCTGACTGCTTACCGTATGCATCACCCACGATCCTCGGTGATGAGGTTATATATCCCGCGGAAATGTGGTGGTCGAGGCTTTTTAAATGCTAAGACCCTCCATAACCGCGAGGTGTATAACCTCAGGGAGTATTTTCTCCAAGCCGATGAGGGAATGCATGCGGTTGTTGTAGCAGTGGACAAAGGGTTGACTCCTCTATCTTTAGCTAGACAGAATTGGCGCAGGCCTGTGGTGCTCACATTGGACGATCGCAGGCAGGTATGGCAGGACAAGGAGTTACATGGAAGGTACTATCGGGCACTTCACGGTCCCGATGTGGACCTTACAGCCTCCGTGGCCTGGCTACAGTTTGGAGATCTTTTCGGGGAAACCGAAGGTTTTGTTTGTGCAATTATGGACGAGGTTGTGATGACGAACAACTACCGGAGATTTATCCTGCGGGATGGCACCGTTGACATATGTCGAGCATGTCATCGCCCTGGTGAATCCCTCAGGCATATAATCTCCGGTTGTTCGCGTCTCGCAAATGGTGAATACTTGCACAGGCACAACCAAGTAGCCAGGATAATCCACCAGCAACTTGCCCTGAAATACCATCTTGTGACATCTGAGGTGCCGTACTACAGGTATGTACCAGAATCTGTTCTTGAAGATGGTCATATCACACTATACTGGGATAGATCTATCATCACTGACAGGACTATTGTAGCCAATAGACCTGACATTGTATTGATAGATCGCCAAGAGCGTCGTGCAATGATTGTCGATGTTACTGTCCCTCATGACGACAACCTTGTGAAAGCGGAGAAAGATAAAGAAATCAAGTATCTTGATCTGGTCCACGAGGTTGTCGACATGTGGGACATTGACACGGCAGTCATTGTACCAATAGTCGTTTCCGCCCATGGCCTATTGGCAAAGAGCCTCGACAAACACCTTAAGAGGCTCACGTTAGGTGGCTGGATCAAGGGCCAGATTCAGAAGGCAGTACTCCTGGAGACGGCACGCATTGTGAGGAAGTTCCTCTCTCTGGAGCCTTGACCACCGGTAACTTGGACCTAGTTCCCGATGCCGGTTGGATGCTGTTTTTTATAGTTTTAAATATAAATATTGTTTTTTTTTTATATCTATATTTGAAATTGTAATAAATAAGTAAAAGATAAATAAATAAATGGAATATTAATATAGCCGTTTATTCAGATCCATGATTCTACATTTTCACATTAGTCTTATAATTCTAGTATTTGCTTTTTACTTGTTTTTTGTAGATCTGTTTGCCAGTCGGCATAGGCCTCCTCCAACCGCTTCCATTCATGCCTTTCTTGGGCCACTCTGTTCCACATCACTCCTACCACTTGTCTAATGTCGTCATCCCACCTTTTCTGTGGTCTTCCTCTTTTCCTTTTTCCTCCTCTAGGGTACCATCGTGTCACGATTTTACTCCATTTGTCTTCGTACTTACTAACATTAAATGAATTGCTAATGATTGTTACAATGTTGCAACTACTTGGAGTTATTTAAAGATTCACATTTTATTTTAGTACTATCACACCAAGCTTTTGTAGATTAGATAAATTTGTATTAATATTGACAAATTATCTTTTAAATAAACATTGCACATAGAACCTCATCCTTATTACTAAGTCAGTTAAAAAAAAATGCCAGCTCTTCTCATTGTGGTTTAGAGTCAGACTATTTATCATTTATTTCACACACAAGCTAAAAAGCAAACCACAAAACAGATAAAAGAGTCCAAAGTCATAGGAGTAGTCCCTCTCATAAGGCATTTTTAAAACTAAATATCTTGTAGAGGAATCAAATAGTGCCTTTTTAATCTTGAGTGATCCAAGATGCATTTACTATGATGAAATATATCTATTTGTACTCTGTACGATATTACAATATAATTTTAAATTTTTCATACAAAGATATTATTTTATTGATTGTAGGTTCAGCATAACAAAGGCATTGTTTTAAAGATAATACCTATTTATAAACTTCCAACAATTTAATAAACTTCAGTTTTTTAAAAAAATATGCTAAATTAATCGGAGATCAATTTAGTTAAACAAAATAGTAGAGTCAGCTAAGAAAGTAGTTGAAACATTTACATGCCAAGGTTAACTTGTATTGAATCTGTTGACTCACGACGTTAACCTGTCAAACAAATCGTCAATTCGTGCTTAATTTTCAAGTAAATGTCATTGTCCCGATTGTCCCAATCGAGAACCAAGTGGTGCGGACTTTGAAACCCCTAATGTCCCAAGAAAGATGTGACATGTTAATGCACTATCTGTACCTAACAATCATTCTCATTGTTTGTTTTTTTTGCTGTGGCTGCTTGATACATGAGTCATTCTAATTAAATCCTAGATATTAATTTTCTGGTATCCATATTTCATACAAATTTTATAAACACAATAGTTTGTGGGGATTTTACTCAATCACATTCGTTCTAATAGCTAAGTTTATTTGGACGATACTTGGTGCAAATATGAGTTAGAACATTCATGATCTAACATTCTCGATAGAACATCAGTAATGAGAATTAAAATCTGTCTCCAAACACTTCCCGATGTGTTCCACATCAGAGTCAGTTCCTTTTTAGGGTTTGTGTGTTTAACAACACAGGCCACATAGTCACTTACCATGAAGAGATTGAGATTGTAGTCATATAGTCAATCTAGTTTAAAAAACCTCACTAGGTCCAAATAATAGTTATTTAACAGATTAGTTACTAGCTGTCCCCCCCCCCCTATACAATTTCTATTCTATTAGCACACGTATGCGAGTCGAATACTGATTTATTCAGCCGTTAACATTGTGACACAGTATATGTAAACTACAGTAGTGTTACTTCAACTAGATCATTATATTTAATTTATATGTTACAATGAATTGGTGTGATATTTAGTGTGGTAGGCTAGAATCTAGATATTAGTGCACTGAATGTTACATATACAGTAAGTAACATTAATTCATTTCTAAATATGAAACAGTAGTTTCGCCACGGTTCTGGGAGTTGTACTTGAGTGCCGCTTGCCTTCCAAGCAATTAAAAGGTCAGCGTGACATTGGGAATCGCCTGCCCATTGTTTATCTCTATAGGTAGTCACTTACCACCAGAGACCCGCCAGCCTGCTTGTCAAACTTGACATTAATTAAAACAGTATTTTTAGAGTTGAATTACTGCACTAGAAATATCATCATACTGTGCCTCACAAGTGCATTGTCACAGCAGAATTTCTATTTCTCTACAAGTCGAGTAGAAATCATTAACCTTTTTATTCATGTCGGCATTACGCGCCAATTCTCTCCCAGTTTTTATACAGTTAACAGCTAATTTAATAATGTTAGTAGACTTTATCATGCCATTTGAACATACATTATAAACAGCTTAGATCAGGCTTCGAAATAAATAAATAAATATCATCGGACATTTTTCACACACCGCTATCTGATCCCAAACTAAGCCCAATAGCTTGTAATATGGAAACCAGATCACTGATATACTACATATACTACTTTTTTTGTACATACATACTTAAATAGATAATTACACCCAGACTCAGGGCAAACAGACATGTTCATGCACACAAATGTCTGCATGGGAACCTGGATGGGAATCGAACCCACCACCTGCGGCGTGATAAGTAGTGTGTTAACGAACCACGCCAACCGGCCCGTCGAAATGTTCTAACTGATCAATTTAATTTAATGTAGGGCATACAATGATAATAGGTAGAAGTAAAAAAGGTGTCGATGCCGCGCCGCGAGCAGTACATTAAAACTTGGCTCATTAGCCAACCTTGACCTCTAGTGTCGCGTCGCCCGCGCCGGCGTCAACAGACGGACTTCACGTACCGAGTGCAATTAAAAGTACCCAAGTCTATTTTTCACTCGCGATAATTAAATCATGCCATCCTACTATACCTATGGTCATCCGTACGGTACCTGTGGTCATCCGTAAGAAAACCAAAATAACCGATGCACTAACTTTCTCGCTACAAAGAAAATGGAAATGGGCAGGCCATTTAGCCAGTTACAACGACGATAGATGGACCCAAAAAGTTGTAAAGTGGCCTGGCCCACGAGGAACTAGGGCGAGAGGTCGGCCATGCGCTAGATGGTAACACGAAATTGCGGCAGTGGCCGGTCAAATGTGGCTAGATACAGCCAAGGATAGAAAGAAGTGGAATTCTTTGGAGGAGGCTTTTACCTGAAGGGGGTCCATACATCGTAACAAATAATGATGAATTGTTTAATTTAATCTATATAATATATTTGTAATTACTTCATTTATAATTTTATTGTATCCTATATTAATGTAACTATTTTGTATGGAATTAAATAAAGCTTTTATTATTATTATTATATTTTTATTACTATACCTAACCTAACGTCTAATCATAATGTAGTGTGATTGGTCAATATTAAGTTATTATGTACGTTAATATGGCACATTTTTGATGATCGAATGTTGTGTAGGTAAACTATCAACACCTTTTTAATTATAATATCATTGGGGTATCTTTATCGGTTAGTTAGACGATGAATTTCGACTGTAGTAGGGTAGTTTGTAGTACATGTGCGGCTAGCAAAAACAAATTGACCCTGTGAACTATTTCCCTTCTAGGTCATGTCGAAATTCCACACTTTCCATTTTTGGCTGGTCTCTTATTATACCTAGCTTCTTTACCTTTCGGATTTGTAGGACTAAAGCGATACAACCGAATTGAGAACCTCCTCCTTTTTTAAGTCGGTTAATACGCTTATTGATGTTACCGAATGCCAGGCCCAATTGTGAATTTATGCAAGGCTTGCCGAGTTAATTAGGTCAGATTCAGATTGGTTACGAAAATGGCGCGAATTACAACCTGCGACGGAAACGTAGTCATTTGAATTACTGTTTTTGTTATCAATTTATCTTTATACGCTCTGATGAGCTTGCGACCGTTCTGTATAATTAATTGTTAAGTTGATTACATGAAAAAAACTGTTCGTTTTTTTTTCTAGTTACGAATATAAAGCCTACCTCACATAGGTATTTTTTACATTCGATTTTAGGGAATTTGGCCTCCTCTGCCCTCTCCCCCCACTTCCGCGGTCCCTGTTAACAAATCTATCTGCATTAAATGATATTTTCATCAATTTATTAAAGCTATATAACGGCTGAGAAACTATCCCATGATTTGTAGAACGAATTTGATCTTCATATTCCAAGACCTAAAGGGACTAAATATTATGAAACCCGTTCACATGGTTTAGTGTAGGATAAGACAAGATTAAATTTAACATTTGCTATCTCGTACAAAATCAAACATACGTGTACCTACGTTCAATGTTAATATTACCTCATGCGATGCGATGCGAGAGTCGCACAGTTTTAGGGTTCCGTACCCAAAGGGTAAAAACGGGACCCTATAGACTTCGCTGTCTGTCCGTCCGTCTGTCAGTCACCAGGCTGTATCTCAAGAACCGCGATAGCTAGACAGTTGAAATTTTCACAGATGATGTATTTCTGTTGCCGCTATAACAACAAATACTAAAAACAGATAAAATAAATATTTAAGGGGGGGCTCCCATACAACAAACGTTTTTTTTGCCATTTTTACGGAACCCTTCGTGCGCGAGTCCGACTCGTACTTGGCCGGTTTTTTGTTTGTTTCACACAACATGTTATTTACAAAAAAATGTTCCATTAATAGTTAATGACTTTACGTAACTTTAAACTTTACCGAATACACTTTCACTTCGCCAAACATAATTGCCGAGTATCTGTGTGAATGGGTTTTTGAGCATCTTCAATCCCACTAATCCTACTATCCTTGGATGGATGTATGTTTGTTACTCATTTACGCCAAAACGGCTGAATGGATCTGGATGAAATTTGGCATGGAGATAGATTATAGTCTGGAATAGCACATAGGCTACTTTTTATCCCGGGTAAAGATAAGATCCCTCGGGAACGCGGGTGAAACCGCGGGGGACAGATAGTATTGGATATTCTCAAAAATAAACACTTTCCTATTTGTGATTGATGGGCCGGTTGCCGTGGCTATTAAGACAGGCTAGCTCAGTGGTAGTGACGTCGAATACCGCGGCGAAGGTTGGGTTCGAAGCTTGAGCTTTCGGAAAAGGAAAGTGTGTGTGTGTGTGTGTGTGTGTGTGTGTGTGTGTGTGTGTGTGTGTGTGTGTGTGTGTGTGTGTGTGTGTGTGTGTGTGTGTGTGTGTGTGTGTGTGTGTGTGTGTGTGTGTGTGTGTGTGTGTGATGTGGCCGAAGGTGGTGAGCACATAAAACCTAGATGGGAACTGGCTCTCAAGTGCAGCTGTCGGAACACACCGATAGGTGCTTGGCGCCCAAAGAGATTTAATGAATTAAAAGTCTTTTTTGCGACAGATTTTCAACTTGAGGGTGGTAGCCAGCCAGTCGGGTACTACAAAGTACCCTACCACCTTTTCCTTCACCGAAAGCTCAAGATCATTGTAGGATTCGAACCCGCGACCTTCGCCGCGATATCCGACGTCACTACCACTGAGCCTTTAAAAATCTTCTTCTCCCAATGTGTAAGATTAATCTCTTGAGGGTGGTTATTTAGGTTTTTCGTTTTTGTTTTGAGATCTGCTACATATAATTCAGTTTAAACATTCTTGCATTTGATGTTGCTTTTCCAGCGGTTTATGTTCATGTTAACGATTTGTTTCTGTAAATAAAATGTAAAAATAATGGCTGGATTTACCTATACAAATTTAGGCGTTTCATTTTTATGTTGTTCTATTCTATGTATTCTATGTACGACTCAGTCCAAAAGAGACCAACCGATTTGTTGGAATAGATCACATTTTCCATTGACAACCCATTTCAATTAAACTGTTATTAGAATTTGAAAGCAGCTTTTAGATTAATCATATTTAGCAAAGAGTACATTTGATTCCCTATTACTGGTGAAAGGTGGACCCTTTGATCGTAAATAAATACGCTTAATCACTGAGGGGAGCGCTCGATATTACTTTAAGGGTCACAATCCCTTGATTTTCATGTACAAAACTAGCTATCCCCGCGGATCCGCTTTCCCGACTTGGATTTAATTTCCCGATCGTATTACCTACTCCGTATTAGGAATCTACCTGCCTAATTTCAAGTTTGTAGGATTTATTCTTTCCGAGATTTCGTGATTAATCAGTGAGTGGTATTTCGCTTTTATATAATATTAATATCTATATAAAATCTATCTGTTTATAGATTGTGAAATTATGATTATCGGACGCGATAATCTTTCGATAAAATCTTGATGACAAGAAATCTTTTAGAAGCAATCTTTTCAACCTGTCAGGCGATACGTATTATAATTTGGTTATGCCTAGCTGGATAGATTTTGATGAAATTTGGTATGGGGATACCAGGGACCTTGGAAAAGGACACTGGTTAGGTGAAAATGATGATGAAAATAGGAGGGTTATATTAATCAAAAACATGTTCTTCTCTGTTTAACTGTTATCAGTGTGTAGGGGGTAATCTTTGGAACTACTGAGCCGATACTAAAAATATCTTTCACCAATGGAAAGTTGGTCACCTTGGGAACGCAGTGACAGCAAGTTATAAAAAAAACACGTGATTGTCTTCATCTTTTAATTGTACCCTTGCGACTGTACCATACTGAAAATGAACAATATTTTTTCCAAAAAATAAATAATACAATTAGCTTTTTGGCTGCGCTCCCACATTAAGTCACCCTGTGTCGTGGCCTGTGGAGACTATCAAGTTGAAAATCTGTCGCCAAGCACCTGTTGGTGTGTTCCGGCAGTTGCACTTGAGAGACAGTTGTCCTAAAGGCATTGTAATAAGGTGTACAACACGTTGGCAATCCCCCTGATATTGCTAATATCTATAGGCGACGGTAGTCACTTACCATCAGGTGACCCGCCTGCCTCGTTGTCACTAGTGACATAAAAAAAACAACCAATAATATGATAATGTTCAAGGTCTAATCGATCCAAAAGGTTTGCAACAAAGATGTTTGTCTTTACGTCATGTATATGGAGTTGGAATTAATTCCAGTCAAGTAGCGATACCGCATCAAGCAATCCAACGGTGCACCGACTCGGCTGATGTCAATTTCAATCAGTATGGCAGCTGTTTACGTATAATTCCGTACCGCGGTTTCACCCGCGTTGCCGAGGGAATTAATGAAATATAGCTTATTTTGCAATCGGTTCAGAAGTTACACAGATACCCCCTACAAACAAACAAAAAACATGTAAAAAGGATGACACGATGAGCTCCGATGCAATATGGTGTCCTGTCGGCCGCGTTCATGGCGGTCAGGTAGATAGCTTGTGACGTCACGCGCTGTCTGATGTTGCCACTGAAAAATCATGGCGACAACAGATATAAATAAATATCCTCGGACATTAGTTCACACACGGCTATCTGATCCCAAACTAAGCAGAACTTGTACTATGGAAACCAGATGACTGATATACTACATATACTACATTTTTTTTGTAAATACATACTTAAATAGGTAATTACCTACACCCAGACGCAGGACAAACAGACATGTTCATGCACACAAATGTGTGTCCTGGATGGGAATCGAACCAACGACCTGCGGCGTGATAGGTGGTTAACCAACCACGCCAACCGGCCCGTCATAGTAAAAAGTATCCTCATAAGTATTAATCAAAGTCCGTAATGTAGTTTTTACGTGAGAGTAACAAACATCTTCTTTTAAAACTGACTACTAACTTATTCGCTCCTGTTGTAGTCCTTTGTTCTTATATCTATTTGTGAGTCTGCTAATGGTCGATGAATATACTGGCTCAGTATTCATACTGTGTATTAGTAATACGCTATACGTATGACTCATCCCGTCACGGTAATTACGGTATGAATAGCATTGTGATAACATTGTTCTGGGTGTAGATAGCCACCAATGTTGATGGAGTTAGGAAACGAGTTATTATGTCAAAGTTTAAAATTCGCATTTTATCTATTACTAGCTGTCCCCCGCGGTTACACCCGCGTTTCCGATCTTATCTTTTCTCGGTATAAAAATCCGTTCTGTAGTTTTTGCGTGAAAGAGTAATGAATTGTACTGTACCTACTAAAAGTAAGGGAAAAAAACCAGGCAAGTGTGAGTCGGACTAGCGCATGAAGGGTTCCGTAAAAATGACAAAAAAATCACGTTTGTTGTATGGGAGCCCCCCTTAAATATTTATTTTATTTTAATTTTATTATTTAAGTAAAAATACAACTGAGTATTTTGTGAATATTTCAAGTGCCTACCTGTTGCCATTATTGATATCGAGCAAAAAGGGGCAATAAAATAGCGTTTGTTGTATAAGAGTCCCCCTTAAATATTTTATTCTGTTTTTAGTATTTGTTGTTATAGCGGCAACAGAAATACATAATCTGTGAAAATTTCAACTGTCTAGCTATCGCGGTTCTTGAGATACAGCCTGGTGACAGACAGACGGACCCGGGTCCCGTAATAGGGTCCCGTTTTTACCCTTTGGGTACGGAACCCAAAACAGACTCATGGACACAAGTTTGAACAGGGTGGGAATGAAGTCGGCAACATGTTGCTAAGGGAGTCTACAGCCCGTCTAGGTAGGTGGGTATATATCATCATGTGACGTCAAGATAACGTATGTACATCGATAATAAAGGAATTTAAATAAATTTATTCATCCATATCAATTGATTACGTTTATTACCTACCTATTTTTGTATTACTTTAAGAATAAAATTGTTAAACATTGAAAAAAAAAGCCAATATAGTCAGATGGTCCAAAAATATTTAAACAATGTAACCTTGCTGAGTTTCTTGCCGGTTCTTCTCAGTTGAAGGCTGACTTCCGAACCGGTGGTAACTTTTGTAATTCGACCTTCATAAGTGCCCTTCTAGGGCCTAAACTGAATAAATGGTTTAGACTTTGACTTTGACTCATAATTTAATCTGCTTTTGATAGTTATTTTACGTTTTACGTGAACGCCTTAATAATTAACAAAACCTTAACATAGTATTTTTGACTTTTACTTTAGCTACAATTTAATGTTAGTGAAGTAAAAAGGTGTAGATAAGTTATAAGCTCACCGCGAGCAGTACGTTAAAATCTGGCTAATTAGCCAACCTTGCCATGCTTCGCTTCGCCGGCATCAAAGGATGCACTTCACTTTTTTTTTTTTTTTTATGTCACAAGTGACTACGAGGCAGGCGGGTCACCTGATGGTAAGTGACAACCGTCGCCTATAGACATTGGCATTACCAGGGGATTGCTTAAATTTAAACTGTGACTTCACGTACCGAGTTCAATTAAAAGTAAAAGTGACCCAAAACAACCAAAAATGCCGTCGTGTTATGAGATATCGCAATGTAATGTGGATATTGCAATATTAAGTTACTTAAGAAGGATAGATAATGTAAAAGTTGTTTGGCATACCGATCTCCGTTCCTACGTAAGCTTCGTTAGGTGAAAAGAACCGCTGATATGGATCAAATGAACCGTTGAAAATAGCGAAACCATCGATGTAATATGGTGTACAACACGTTGGCAGTCCACCTGGTATTGCTAATGTCTATAGGCGAGGGTAGTCACTTACCATCAGGTGACCCGCCTGCCTCGTTGTCACTAGTGACATACAAAAAAAAAATGTTGCTAAATTTGAATATTTGAACAAAGACGCCCCAGTCGGTGTCTGCTTAATAAAATCGATCGGCTGCCTAGACACGACACTAATTTTATTGTAATAATAAACTTTACTTGTGAACTATTGTTGTTTTTGTTTACTGTTTAATTTATGAAACTACCAGTTTTCCGGGCCGCGGTTTTACCCGCGTTCCCGATGGATCTTATCTTCTCCCGAGACAAGTATCCTATGACGAGATAACAGACAGACGGACAGACACACTGTCGCATTTATAATATTAGTATGTATTGATTCTATTAGAATAATTACTTAAAAGAGTTGAATCTAAATCGGTAAGCAAAGCTGTAATTATAACATTATTTAGGGTTATGTTCACATAATATTTGTCATTGTCCTCTCAGGAAAATTAAATTAATATATTTCAATGTTAATATTTTCAGTAACTCCTATTTCAAATGTTATACATGTGAATGTTGATGACTCAGTCAAGTATAAACGGCTGAACCGGTTTTGATGGATCTTGGTACAGGAATACAGACATAGATCGTATACTAGAATAAAATATAGGGTACTTTTTATCCCGAAAAGATAACAGTAACACGATATCAAATACCTAGTTATTTTAGTTTATACAAACAAAGAGACATTAAAGCCAACTAAAATAAAACAGAAGTTTTAGTAGCTGTTACCTACTCAAGGGCGAATCGAACGGAAGCAAAATTCAATATGCTCCCTGAAAGTTTTCTACTTTTATTGTTATTATTTATCTTTCTTGTCTCCAATTACCCAGGAGTCGAACTAATAATAACCTTTATTGCCAACATAATTTACAATCAATAATTTACAGTATAGATAATTTATTTTTTATACAAGTGTTTTTTTTTTAACAATCACATCAAATTTACTTGTTAGGTGTCGGCGTGTCTGCGACACGAAGGTCGCCTCCAGCTCTTTCCAGTCTGTTCTTATTTGAGTTGTTCTTTACCATAGTGGACCTGCAATCTTTTTAATGTCATCAGACCAGCGTTTTCTTTGTCTTCCTCTTTTTCTTTTTATTTGGAATCTAGGGGTCCATACCGTTATATCTTTTGTCCATTTGTTACTATTTTCTCTCATCATGTGGCCTACCCACCACCATTTGAGTTTTTTTGTTTTGACAACAACATCTTCAATTTTTGGAGGATCGAACTATCTATCTTACGTAATGTTATCTTATGTCATATACCCTATTCTACTAGTAATTACTTTTACATCCAATAGTGTTTTAGAAGACTATCCTGTTCCATATTAATAACTGGCATATTATATTCAAATGAGGTACGTATGGCATCTCGAACGCCATGGCAGGCGTCGCGCCCACTCGTTTCCATTAGTAATATTATTATACGATGCTTTTAGGGCGGACCATTTATGGTGTTAACTAGTGCTGGGTGCAGAGCTCCTAATGTCCATATTGGTGGGTGATATCATTTTAAGACGATGATAGCTCAGTGGCCGAAGGTGGTAAGCACACAAAGCTTAGTTGGGGTCTGGCTCTCAAGTGCAGCTATCGGAACACTTTTCCACTTGAGGGTGGTAGCCAGCCAGTCGGGTACTACAAAGTGCCTACCACCGTGCTATGGTTTCCTCACGGTGTTTTCCTTCAAGTTCATTCTCATTGTAGGATTCGAACCCACCTTCGGCGCGGTATCCGACGTCACTACCACTGAGCTATGATCGCCTTAACCATGTTTGTACATGTGTTGCAGTGTCCAGTCCGTCGCTGCGGCAACAGCATCGTGATGTCGAAGAAGCCGGCCGCGCAGCCCACGCTGCACAAGGTCATCATGGTGGGCTCCGGGGGCGTGGGCAAGTCGGCGCTCACGCTGCAGTTCATGTACGACGAGTTCGTCGAAGACTACGAACCCACCAAAGCTGATAGTTATAGGAAAAAGGTAAATTATGATAGGACTAGCTTTCAGCCACGCGGTTTCACCCGCGTTCCCAATGGATCTTATCTCTTCCCGGGATAAATTCAAATCCAAAAATATTTATTTCAGACTAAGCGTGTCCATATATTGTATTGTTAGTAAAACTTATCCTATGTCAGTAAAAACCCACAAATAATAACTTAATTAGGAACCTACTTAACTAACAAACATGTAACCGAACTAAATGCCACAATATTGGGCAGTCAGCACGGTTAGCTACAACGCGTAGAATGCCGTTGTCGCTGTCGCGGACACGACTTAGCATCAAGGCAGCTCTGTTCCTCAAAATGGCATGGCCAAAAAGTAGCCTATATGCTATTCCAGTCTATAATCTATATTTATGCCAAATTTCATCCAGATCCATTCAGCCGTTCTGGCGTAAATGAGTAACAAACATACATCAAAACTTTCACATTTATAATATTAGTAGGATTAGTGAGATTGTAGATTACCTAACTTACCATTGGAATCATAAAACACAAAAACTTTTTGAAACTATTTATTTTGCACGGTGGTAGGGTACTTTGTAGACCCGACTGGCTGGCTACCACCCTCAAGTTGAAAATCCATCGCCAAGCACCTATCGGTGTGTTCCGACAGCACTTACCATGGTGAGATTGTGATCAAACACAAGCTTATCCAGAAGTAAAAAATAATAATTAGTATTATTTCAGTTCAGATATGATCATGATAATGAAAAAATAATTTAATTTGTCACCAGCACATTGCTGGTGGCGCATAATAAAACATTGGTAATCTTATCTCCCACTGTTGAAAGTCTACACTTCTGAGTTATTGGATACTAAGGCCCGGACTCCACCAAAGCTGAGCGGAGCCGAGCGCAGCGGAGATGTTTTTTAAACAACCAATAGGCCCGGCTGAGCGGAGACGAGATGTGTGAATAACGAAATTCTATTGGTTGTTTAAAAAACATCTCCGCTCTCGGCTACGCTCAGCTTTGGTGGCCTAACTCTTTATTTCATCTGCATAACTAATTGAAAAAACTGCGTTAATATAGTTTTATTGCTTTGTTAATAATCTGACATATCACGACGGGACGGACGACCGACCGTCAAAGATCTGTCCTAAGAAACAACCAAACTACCGACAATCTCCGACATTCCCAGGTGGTTCTGGACGGCGAGGAAGTACAAATCGACATCCTCGACACTGCAGGCCAGGAGGACTATGCGGCCATCCGCGACAACTACTTCCGCTCCGGCGAGGGTTTCCTCTGCGTCTTCTCCATCACAGAGCCGGATAGCTTTGAAGCTACTCAGGAGTTCAGGTCATTATCTTTATCAGCTATCCCCAAATATGTTGCAACTGCGGAGGAACTGAGAGATATTTGGTAGCGATGTAGATTCTGTGTCATCCGACTATCTTTCCTCGCAGCGCCATCTAGGAGTGAACTGGTTCTGTACTTGAGATCCAGTTTCAGTGAGGATTTGTAATGGTTGATAGCTTTATGGTCTATCCGGTTAGTTTCAAGGTCCTTCGCCAATCAATTCCCATTGCCGAATCCCAGAGTTTTCATGAATGCACCTTAACCTATATGCTTGTCTACATAATCCAGAGAACAGATCCTCCGCGTGAAGAACGACGAGAACATCCCGTTCCTCCTGGTGGGCAACAAGTCAGACCTGGCGGAGAAGCGGCGCGTGCCGCTGGACGTGTGCCGCGAGCGAGCGCAGCAGTGGCAGGTGCCCTACGTGGAGACCTCCGCCAAGACACGGGACAACGTCGACAAGGTGAGCTCACCAACTATTAGACTACTAATTGTTTGTTTTAAACATGAATAACATTGCCATAGTCCAAGTAGACAGCTGGCCTACGTAGCCGTCTGGAGAGATGTAGCACTAGAGTGTAATTTGCGACAGAATCAGCGCCATTTATATTTCGATGACATACAAGATAAATCAAAGATAAACAACCATTTTGAACAAAATCACTGACAATCTATATTTTATGAATTACAAATTAAATTGGAGATTAGACCTGTAAATAACATCGACAAAGTTAAGGTTTAAACTTGCTTGGCAATAATTTTAGTTATGTTCCCAATTCTCTCACGGGCCAAGCGTGGGCTTCGCACAATTTTGCTTTTATTTTATTTTCATAGAGAACTTGTGCGCGGCTCTGCTTGGCTTGTCTTATTGAGTTGCCTTCCTCACAATACTGTGCTTTATATTTTATTAATAAATAAATACACAATAAACACAGTCTCGTGCATCGTAACTCAAAAACAAGTAGTTTACCAAGTCAAGATTAGATATTAAAGAGGTCAAAATAAACTGGTTTTCGGGTGTTCATTGTTCTATTTGTGTGTGTACGTCTGGTGTTGGCTGATCCCCCCTACTCTCGCAGGTGTTCTTTGACCTGATGCGGGAGATTCGCTCGCGGAAGTCGGACGACAGTCGCGCGACCAACGGCGACGTAAAAGGAAAGAAACGCAGGAAAATCAAGTGCGCTATATTGTAAAGAGGCGATCTAAAGCGTTTCTTGGCGATCATGCCCTGAGATGTCGTGACCCACTGTCTTGTAACTTCGTTGAATTGTCGGATATGTATGACACGAGTGTCGGATATGTATGACACTTGAGTTTTGGATACTCAAATTATTGTATATTAATTTGTTGTATTAGTTGATGATTGAATCTCATTTTGTATTTGAGATAGAAAGTATTGATATAATAATGTATTATAGACTGATTTTATATTCAAAAAACACTTAAATAAAATCATTTTCTATTTGTTGCGTATTTAAGTAGTTACAAGGCAGTGGGCAGATATCGTTAGTGCGGCGCTTTTCGCCGCTCGGGACTGAGTGTCGTGACTGGTGTCCGATGAATAGTGTCCGGTGTCCGCTGTCCGGTGACTAGTGTCCGGTGTCCGATGTCCGAGTGTCCGCTACCGTGGACTTTGCTTGTGTTGTGTGCTGTTCAATGTGAAACTGCTCAAATATATTTAAATGTCACAAATGACGATTCTGTCGACAGTAAATTGTGTGTAAATCATTAAACAGCATACACACACACACTGATCATATTTTTAGATAAGTAAGCTGCAAAGGCTATGTAAAAATACATATTACTATGTACTATGATATTCGCCCATTTTGGTGCTGGCATTTTATCGAATACTGTTCTTAATGATGTGTTATAGAGTCCAAATTTGATTGTCAGGAATGTGTCCAAACTACGAAATGAACTGAACAGTCTATCATCTAGAACAGAATTCCATAAACGATGTATTGTTTTAGTTTAAAAGCTTTTTGCTTGCACGTTTTATACTTTTCAATAAAAATATTTTGGTAAAATATAAATAATATTTTCTTGGATGTAAAATAGACAATAAACATTTAATTTTTGTAAGGTGCTGTTTATAATCAAGATATAAAAATGATTACTGGTTTTTTTTTTAATAAATGTGTAGCATTTTACATTCTGGCAGCTGTATTGTGACAGTTCCCTTTTAACTTAGCACGGTGTGATTGCGATCTAATGCCTATAAGAATAAGGTTCAAAATAAGTGAACAGCGCCTTACACTACAAACACATTGTACACGCATGGATGGAGGGCGCGGCGTAGAGTAAGTTTTGTATTTATTTTTAACGATAAGTGCTAAATGTAACGTGTTATGTGCGGGAGATTGTTCCTTCTGCTGTGCTTACAGATGTTTTATTAAAATACTAGCTGTACCCCGCGGTATCCGAGGATCTTATTTTTACCAGGATAAAAGTATCCCATGTTTTATTCCAGGATATGATCTACCTGTGTCCCAAGTTTTACCAAAATCCATTCAGTAGCTTTTGCGTGAAGGATTAACAAACATCTTCCTACTCCCTATGAGGAAACTACCTGCTAAATTTAAAATTTGTACCATTTATATTCTGAAATTTTGTGATTAATCTGTGGGTGGTATTTCGCTTTTATACAGGATGTCCGGCAAGTAGCATGACAAACTTAAGGCGGAGAGGGGCGGGTCACATACCATAAATTATTATTACCTTTGTAAAATATCACAATTTTCGAGATATTTTTGATTCTCAAATTATTTATTTCTGATATTAAATATTTCGAAAATGGCGACACTTTTACTCAGGTATTTTTTTGTATATTTTGTCCACCATCACCCTTATGTTTGCCGTACTATTTACCGGACACCCTGTATACATAGATTGTATCAACCAACCCAATAATAGTCAAAGTCAAAACCATTTATTCAGTTTAGGCCCTAGAAGGGCACTTATGAAGGTCGAATTACAGAAGTTACCACCGGTTCGGAAGTCAGCCTTCAACTGAGAAGAACCGGCAAGAAACTCAGCAAGGTTACATTTTTTAAATATTTTTGGACCATCTGTCTATATTGGCTTTTTTTTTTCAAATGTTTAACAATTTTATTCTTAAAGTAATACAAAAATACATAAAAAATTATAACCCGCATTAGTTACCTACATAGTTAACTAAAACAAAAAATACAAAGCTAATAACAGCGGCGGTAAAGCATCTGTAAGTACAGCACTACGTGAATGTGAATGTATGCACCGCTCTGTATGGTGGTTATTTGTCTAAACTCTAGGGTATCGCTTCATAAGACACAGCTATTTCATATTTTTACAAATCATCACCAAGTTTGCTCAATCAATCACCTTGTGTTAGGTTGGTGAACATAATTTTCATCACAGTGTCCTTATTGTTGTTTGTATGTCATTTGCAATCTCCTATATGTACCTACATGTTCTTTATTACTCTGAATTTATGATAACTTTTAATTTCACAAAATATTTTATTTCGGTATTTTCTGATGATACAGCTACAATATTTTATATGTTGAAAATCTGTCGCCAAGCACCTATCGGTGTGTTCCGAAAGCTGCACTTGAGAGCCAGTTCCCATCTAAGCTTTGTGTGCTTACCATCTTCGGCCACATCATCACTTACCATGGTGAGATTGTGGTCAAACAAGCTTATCCAGAATTAAAAAAATATATATTTGGTTAATAAAATATTCTTTACAATTACAATTATCACTAATTTATTATATTATAAGTATAATTGAGTGTGTTAGTAATGTTGTATTTGAGCATTAATTTTGTTGGTAATTATTATTTCGAATGAAGCGATTTATTTAGTTGCGATATAAATAATAAATGTTAGAAAACGGCTAGTTTATGTGATGTGCGCATTTTCGTCTGTATGTAATTGTATTATGCAATTTAAATTCAACGAATCGTTGATATTATGTTGCACAAGAAATATGTATACTACCTGGATATAACTCTCCATACTTACTTGAAGCAAATATATATCAATTGCGAAAAAGAGAAAGATAACTACGTTGGGACAACCTCTCTTTTTAAGTAGGGATATGAAAGAGATTGATAGGTATTTGCTTCAAGTAGGTATGGAGAGTTACCTATCCAGGTAGTATACATAATTCTTGATATTGTACGTTAAAATTAATGCCATTATATTAAAAAAATATAGTTTACTTATTTAATCTGTCCACGCAATGCATACAGAAACATGCAATATATTAAAATAGTTCGGAATAATTTAGATTAGCATAATATATGATTGTATTGTCTATTTATTAGGGGCCACGTGTATATGTGTATAACTCAAAATGGCCGCCGAGTACTGCCAACTTAAATATTTATTCTTATATCATTATTTTCTTGGAGAACCTAGAAATGGAACGGTGATGACCGAGTGTAATGATAAAGCAAATGAATTATAAGTTAGAACAGAAATGAGTTTAATTATTTTATCTAAAAACCCTGCAGGTAATATTTTAAATATTCTGTTTATATTTTATTTTTATTTATTTATGGTCTCTTCTCTATGGTCCTTGAAACTGACTTTAAAATCTATTTCTAAATATTTTATGGAAATAAAAACATAGTTTTTCCGTGTTTGTATGGATGTTTTTTAAATGAATCTCTTACTCATCCTCTTGGGTCTACTGATCACCCTAGTGGGTCCTATATCTTAGTCACTCAGAAATTTCTAAATAAGCAAAAAAATATAAATATTTGTTAAATATTGTGTATTATTTATTTTAACAATTGTAATATAGGATGACAGTGAAAAATTTAACTGATTTCAAAATAATTATACACACAAAAATGATTGATTATCCAGCAAATTCGTTATATTCTCTCTAACTATAACCACCTTTAAAACTGATATAGCTTTTGTTTTAATTTAATATACAGAGTGCTTCCTAACGGACAACAAGACACGTTACCAAACATCCTGTATCACTAATATCGATTGCAGGCATTCCTGATGTTAATCCGGCAGATGTCGCGACTGAAGAACGGCCTCGCCGCGGAACAGCCCGCACACGTGAACAAAAAACCTCGATGCACGCCGCCATGTTGCGTTATGTCCTAATCTAGGAGTATTATAACTAAGGCACGTTCAGGTCATAGACCACTTACACGACTCTGCTCCAACACCGCCCTAAACTAAAAGTCAACAACCGAGCAGTCTGATCGCGGTAAGCTCGCTGACAGCAAGCTGTCTGCTAATTTATGTAGCCAATATAAACTATATCTAAAGGGCACGACCTGAAGCACATATTTGATGATGATATTTAATTTGTCGGGTGGGAGCGGAGTTGTATAAGTGGGCTATGACCTTTAAGATCGCCGTTTTGACATCGCTATCCTTTACATGCCCATAAGAGACGAGCATAGCGAGACCCTAGTATTATTTTCAAGGGTTTGGCTTGGTATCTTAACCTTTATGTCTTTTTTGTTAGTTTAAATATTAGATATTTTATGTTATAGTCAAGTTATATTGTCACATTCACTGTAAAGTCCTCGTCCGTACAAGACCGGTCAGGTTTTAGTGAAATTGGCGGCTGTTCCACTAAAACTTTTCACGGACTTTTTGGGACAACCTGAAAAGTCACGATACACGCATTAATTTCACTTCACTTGTGCACTTAGATTGATCTTTATTGGACAAAACACCACCGATATTATTCAATAAAACTCAAAATACACGAATTTAATGAAAATAAAACGAAAACGCAACGTCGCTTCGCAAGTTCCCGCCAAAAAGTCTCTAGCGAGACCCTCTTGTCAAGACGGCCAGCATAACGTGCCACTAGTTTTTTTTTTTTTTTTGGGAGGACTTAAAGTGGAGGTCTGAGGGTTAATGAACGATGCTGTATTTTTAAATTACGAACAGTCGCCATAAAATTAAGCGCAGAACACACCGCGAGCTAAGTTACTCGGTAGCTACTGTTTATTATGAAAGAAGATTTGCAGCAGCTACGTGGGCTTTGTTAGTAGTGTGATTTGCGCTTTATTTTGGTGACAGTAAGGTGATACATTCGCAAATTTGTATGAGAATTTGCCATTGTACTTTCAGACTTTGTAAATCCCCTGTGATGACTATAATTGTAGACTATTTAACTCTTTTAGAAAGTGAATCTTTTTCTACTTGGAACGGCTTAAGGGTCAGTTCACACCGAGACGCGACGCGACGATACTGGAAGAGGCCGCAGGGCTGCGTGGTGCAACAAAAATGTTATGTTCGGTATTGAGATTTTTTAATCGACAGGTGTGGATCACACAGCCTTATATACATTCGAGAAAAGGACGTGTGATATATTAATATTACTGTTGTAACAATAAGATCTTTTTCAGCTTATTATCCTGTTGACTTGCGAAAATGAACTGTCAAACACCCTATGAATGGCGCCATTTCGAACTGTCAAACGAACACGCGCGCCTCCTTTGAAATTTTCGCTTAGCGCTCCCAAGCTGCTCATCCGTTTAAAAAACAAAAAATACCTCTAGAATCATAGATAAATTAGAGGAAATATTGAACCTCTTATTCTACATGTTTTTCTTCTTAGCGACCTGCTAGTCCTCTGGTTTCGTCATATACATATACGGTTTTGTACAATGTTAATGTTATTTTTTTACATAAACGACGAAATTGGTTTGAGTTCTGCCCGTTCCGCCACTTTATATAATAATCTGACGCTTAAGATCTTTAAGTCATTCAGACTTATTCGTTCGACTCATTAATAATAATGTGAATATATACTAAGTAAGAAATAAATACAAATAATAACATAATCATATTGTTTTATTTATAAAAAAAAAACATTGTTATAAAACATACCGATTCAGTCTGTTTCTTATAAAATTATATTTACATTTTATATATTTTATATAATTTGAAATTGAGTAGATATATTATTGTTATTGTATAAAATTCTTAATCTGTTGACTCGCGAGATTAACCTGTCAAACAACTCGTCAACTCGCGCACAGTTTTAAAAAAATCAAAATTCGCGCCCAATTTTCAAGTAAATGTCATCGTCCCGATTGTCCCATTTGAGAACCAAGTGGTGCGGACTCTGAAACCCCGATTGTCCCAAGAAAGAACCGACAGGTTAATGAGGTTAATCTTATGTCAAACTAAACTTCTAGGGCCAGTTACACGGATTGCCGATAAGTTCCTAACAGCTACCTGGTAAGTATTTATATAATATTATAGGTAGGTACACTTGTATAGAAATCGTGTAAGAATGAGTGGGTATGGAACATAATAATTTATTACCTTCCAACTTGCGTTTTCGATAACACCCGGGATAACTTCTCTATTAGAGAAAATAATATCGGAATTTTAAAATATTAATAGATATACATGTAACTAACTTGTTCTTTCTTTATTAACATGCTTATTTATTTAAAACAAAACCATTTATTATTTAAACATTCACCCGAGATTATTTGGTATAATATTTCAATCAGCTATAAGCTGTTCATAATAAACTTGAGAGCCAGTTGGAACACATCGGCAATCCAGCTGCTATTGGTAATGTCTATAGGCAAAGATATTCACTTACCATCAGATGAAACTGTCATTTGTATAAAATGAAAATTGTCATCTAGTCTTAAATAAATACAAAATTATAGCATTTGGTCCATCATTATCAATGATTCCATAATAACAACAATATAGAACTGTTATATAAAACATCTCAGAGAATGAAACCTGAACGGCCAATTTCAGTAGCAGCAGTCCAGTGGTTCAGCCGAGCTGGCAGTGATGCCCACAGCCGGTGGGGCACAGCTGGTGCTGGTCCATCCACTTGCGCATGTGGTGCAGGTGCCCGCCGTGCGAGCAGCCCTGGCACCACGCGTACAGACCGCGGACCACCTGCCAAATAACGATACACCGTCAAATCGCACTGCTCGCTGATGTGGAGCTCATCCTCATATCCTCGAGCTGCCTCGATCAGCCGGACGTTCCTTCTGCGGACCATTAGGATGTGGATTGAGATCCCCATTACGGTATTTCCTCGCTATAATATGGTGTTCTTCAAAAAGGGCGTAAAATTTGGCAAGCAATGTCATGTAGCCCAAGTAAAGGAATAAATCCGAATACCGTAAATTTGCAATTTTATCAAAAAAAAAACGTACTTAATTGAAAAAAAAAATAGAAAAAAATCCACGTATCCCTATTGTAAGTTAACTGGCACGTCACCTGATGGCACACGGCACACAAGTCCGGTAGCGGGTCCCTGGCGGCGGGCGGGCCCGCTGCGGCTGCGGCTGCGCACCGGTCACACGGCTGGTGCGGACGGGTGCGGCGCCCGCAGCGACCGCAGCACGCCGGCACGCTGCTCGACTGCTGCGAGATCGACCACACCGAGCTCACCCACGCACAACGCACCACCTACAAAACAAATTATATTCAACACATGCATATCTGATGACTAGGGATAGGTTGAATGTATGAAAATGTTTGGAACAAAGTTCTTTTTCGCGGCTTACGGTAGTTAACTGGTAGAAATCGTCACGTAAGAAAAAAACATTACGTTGTGTACCAGAATAGAAACAGTTAGGATGATCTACCTCGGTGGCGACGTTCCACAGCTTGTGCCTCTGCAGCAGCTCGATGTAGCCGAGCAGCCAGTGCTCCTGCAGACCCTCGTCGATGTAAGGGAATAGGTCACTCCTGGAAATAACAACGCTCTTTGAAAAGTAGGTATACCTGTTATTGATGTACGTACTAGATGTAGTAACTTTATGAATGTTTGTTTTATGTGTTGTGTACGTATGTTGTTGGTGTACCTTAAAAATAAATAAATAAATATATTTTCAATCATATCCTTGGTGACGCAGATAAACTAAATTTCATCAAAATCGAGCGAGTCTTGCAGTAGTTGCATATGATGTGTGTAACATCTGACATCTCACCGTGGTAATACCATGCATGTACTAACCTCTTTAGTTATAGGCTGTATGGGCTAAAACCCTTTGCCTGCACTACAATAGAGGAAATGTCCCAATCTGAACACGAACTTCCGGTCCTTTTCTCGAAATCACTCCCATAGATTGCAGGAAAGCGGGAAGAAATATATTACATGTACCGTACCTATGTTCCTGCAGCACGATCATGACGACGGCGGCGGTCTGCACGTCCCCCAGGTCCGCGTGGTGCGCCAGCGCCGCCGCCAGCAGCGGTGCCAGCTCCACCGGGCTGCTGCGGGCCTCGCCCACGCGCACCGACAATGGACCATAGGGCGTCTCTCCTTCCTCTTCTGTCTGTACCATACAACACATGATTATATCAACGCTTGCTAACAACTGTCAAAACTTATTCCAAAGCTATTATGTTAATAGTTAAGGAACTTAAGTGTCACGCAAGGATCTCACTTGGGGCCTCATCTATTTCTGTTGCATGCAATGGAACTGCAAATGACCTTCACATAAAATTACAATAAAATCTGCCAAACTACCAAACTACAAGCCATTTTTTGGTTGTTGCAAGCTTTTGAATTTTATAGTTCTATGAACCAATAAGACAATTATTATTCTAGTAAACACCTCGTAAAATATTTTCAATTTAGTGAAAAGGGGCGGATGTATGTAACAGGAAACCGGGTTGATAGATGTGTTATTTTATTTCCTCTATTGTAGTGCAGGCAAAGGGTTTCAGCTCATACAGCCTCAAACTGAAAACTCATTTATTGACCAATGAGCGCGCGCGGTGGTAGAGTTGGCAGTCAGATGGTACCAACACATTTTCCGAGAGGATGGTACATGTATAGTATTACTGATGTAAGATGTAAGGCGACTGCAAGGCTCGCTCGTTTTTAGGGTTCCGTACCCAAAGAGTAAAAACGGGATCCTATTACTAAGACTTCGCTGTCTGTCCGTCCGTCTGTCTGTTACCAGGCTGTATCTCAAGAACCGCGATAGCTAGACAGTTTAAATTTTCACAAATTATGTATTTCTGTTGCCGCTATAACAACAAATACTAAAAACAAAATAAAATAAATATTTAAGGGGGGCTCCCATATAACAAATGCAATTTTTGCCCTTTTTTGCTCGATATCAATAATGGCAACAGGTAGGCACTTGAAATATTCACAAAATACTCAGTTGTATTTTTATTTTAATAATAAAATTAAAATAAATATTTAAGGGGGGCTCCCATACAACAAACGTGATTTTTTTGGCTTTTTTTTATCTAAAGCATGTGTAGTATAGTAAATGAGGGTTTACATACATGTGAGAGGTTGTGCAGATAGTGGTGTTGCGTGTGTGAGTGTGAGAGGTCGAGTGGCGCGGCGCTGGCCCCGCTCGAGGCACTGCTTGGGGACGAGACGCCGCCCGGGGACCGCGCACCAGACGAACCTGAGGGGGCGGGGGATTATACATCATGTGCAATCGATAAGGGGGGGGGGATACTAATTTTATTGAACTTATTGGGCTCACACAGCTGTTTCTATATTTACAAGTTTGGATATTGAAGGTAATCTTCGAAACCGATTTTGAAAATTATTTCACTAATAGAAAGCTACATAAGCCCCGAGTGCTTTAGATAAGTTTGCATCTTTAAACCGCTGCCTTTTCATCCAAAGATCTGGGAGATCGATTCCAAGTCTTTTTCTAGATTCTTAGACCGTTTTTTGTTTTTGTCACACAAAACCAAAAATAGCGAGAGAAGGTACTCAATTTATTTGTTATTTTTAAACTGCTTTTTGGAGTAGGTACAATATAAAAATTGTGAAAACCTACCGATGACATGTTCCTTGTCGATGTTGTGCGGTGTGGCGTGGCTGGTGGGTTGGTTGGTATGGGTGGGATGGGTGGGATGGGTGGTCGGGTGCGGCTGCGCACTTCTGAGCGGGAAGGCCTCCTCGGGCAGCGACCAGTCCGCCGCCTCCACGTCCACGTAGTGAGCTGACGCAGCAGACACCCATCCTGCTGTGTCTGCTGGTACGAACATAGTACACTTTTTATTGAAAAAAAATGTTTTTTTTTTTTATATTAGTCGGTATATTATAGTAGTTTAAGACATAAGTCACTTGGCAATGGTAAAAATTTACTCAAAATATTCGGCCATCTTTTATTTATTTTATATGAGCTATTATGGTTTTTTTTCCATTTTAATATTTTTATATCTATACCATATAAAGAAGTAAGGTTTTTATAACTATTATCAGTATTTAACATGGGTTATACTTTATTTGAAGACCCTCGGAAACGCAGGTAAATCGGCAGGCGGAACCTAGTATTCATATAAAAGGTGAAATTTTACACAAGGCTTCCATTTATAATTTAGACGAGCACAAAGGGCCCCACTTTTTTGAAAACCCCACGACAATAAGCTTTCCCACTAATATTATAAATGTGAAAGTTTGGATAGATGAATGGATGTTTGTTACTCTTACACGCAAAAACGGTTGAACGGATTTTGATAAAACTTGGCACACGGGTAGATCATATCCTGGAATAACACATAGGATACTTTTTACCCCGGGAAAAAATAAGATCCCTTGGGAACGCGGGTGAAACCACGGAGGACAGCTAGTTAACAATGTTAGCATGCGTACGTACCGTCATCGTTGTCTGGTAGGTCTGGATGGGGTGGCTGGGGTGGATGGTCTGGGTGGTGCTTGTACCGGGCGGGAGGTATGTAGATGCTGAGTGTGGGCATGCCGAGCACCCCACTGTTGTGGAACTGTGTCTCCGCCCACTCCTCTACCTCTTCCAGGGGCTCTTCCTCAACCGCGCTGAGGCACAATATTTACTTGATGGGACAGAACGACCGGTATTACCTAAATTGATGATAGCTCAGTGGTAGTGACATCGGATACCGCGCGAAGGTCGTGGGTTCGAATCCTACAATGAGCTTGAGGCCGTGATGATGTGGCCGAAGATGGTAAGCACACAAAGTTTAGATGGGAACTGGCTCTCAATTGCAGCTGTCGGAACACACCGATAGGTGCTTGGCGACAGATTTTCATCTTGAGGGTGGTAGCCAGCCAGCCGGGTACTACAGTACCCTACCACCGTGCTATGGTTTCCTCACGATGTTATCAAATAAATATAGTAATGAAAGTAATGAACCTGTAGGAGGGCGGCAGCGGCGGCGGGTGCGGGTCGGTGTGTGTGTGCGTGTGCGGGTGAGAGTGTGTGTGTGTATGGGGGGGTGGCTGGTCTGGCCTGGGCGCGGGCATGGCGGGGGTGGTGCGGCAGGCCGCTCGTCCGCTGTACGCCGCACGGACCACCTCCCACACGTGACACACCTTAACACAACACATATTGGTATGGAAGAGCGAGGTAATAGACTCCTCCATTGAAAAGGGAAGATCTTCCGCCAGGTTAGGTCATCGTACCTGGGGACCGCGGTCCAACTGTTGATGTTGGAATCTTGTATATATGCAGATTGCATAGAAAACTTCGTAAGCGCGATGTAGGTTATTGAAGCGCCATCTATCTAGGAGTCGTGCGAACTATATCTATGTGTAGATAGATGTCGCTACATCGGTATTTATACAAAACTGACAGACATTGTCTAAAAAACATCAAAATTGTTTCCACCGTTTATGAGAATATCAGTGACAAATACACGTATAGAAGAGTTACAAATAGACTGGACCCGTTGGCTATAATAGGGACAGATGTCCCCGGAAAACAATAAGATAACAATAGAATCTAGTATATAAGCGATTCAAGTTAATTATCAGTGTGAGATTATTTCACTTTTATATAAGGACAGGTGTGATGAATTTAGGCACTACATGCTATAACAATAGAGTACACTTTACCCTGTACCCTCTAATCAATAGAAAGCTAATACTATTACATAATTATCTCACCATATGCCTGTTACACTTCCTGGCGACGTTCGCGTTATGTTCGGCGAGGTCGTGCGGGGATCCCCCACGCAGCTTGTACTGCGTGGCGCAGTCGAGCAGGGCCGCGTGCGCCGCGCTAGGGCTCCGGTAGCGGCACAGCGCCGACGCCGCGCCGTTGGGGAACAGTCGCTCGAGAGCTGCCTGCGCCGACGGGGACAGGGACCCCGCCGTGGGCTGCTTGCGACTTATAACCAACGAGAGAAAGCGTAATTTATTTTCATCTCTAAAGAAATTTATCTAAGTAGATATAATAAGTAGGAATCGCAATGAGACGAATCATGAATGATAATACTCTCTTCCCAAAATATTAATTATGATAATATCAGGTCAAAACGGTCAACTTATCCGAATTTATTGGTTCTATCACTGATTTAAAATATTAATAAATGATATTAAATTAGCTAATAATTTGACACCAGTATATAAAATGGTGATATTTAATGATCACTCCGGGAATGTTTACACTTTGTATATACAGGGTTACTGGTTTTTCGATACATTTCTTTAAGGGCGTGATAGTATACACTGTAAACTACGAAATTAACCCTATATTGCATTATACAAATGTTTACGATATTTGGGAATTTAGTATTTTATCAAAAAATCCCGAATTTCAACTTCAAAATCAAATTTAAAAAAAAGTACGTAACATTTTTAAATTTTTTTGTTTCTGGTACTCAGACAACATGCCAATACTTTTTTTAAATCAACAAAACGATGAAATTTTGCAATGGCTTCGACACAATATCTTAAATATCGTGTCACTTTGAATTATTTCTCTATTTTCTTTTAGATTAAAATGCCATTATAAAAAAGCAATGGAGTTAGAAGTGTACAAAATGTACCAAAACTTCCTCCTTCGAAGTTTTAATTCGGGATTTTTTCGAGAAAATACAAAATTCCCAAATATCTCAGTAACGGTAAACATTTGTAGAATGCAATATAGGGTTCATTTTGTAGCTTACAGTGCATACTTAAAGGAATGTTTCGAAAAACCAGCAACCCTGTATACGAGTTCTAATCAAGAAACGTTGAACAGCCGGGCCTTGATACCTAGCTTGGTGGAAGATAACATACGACTCACCCCAGGGCTGGCACGTGTCGGTCGGTGTGCGGGCGCGCGGCATGCAGCGCCAGCAGCGGCAGCGGACACTCCGGGATGGCGTGCGCGACCTCCCCGCGCGCCGACACACACACGCCCTGCGGGTTGGCCCACAGCACCGGGTGCGCCGCCTCGCTGTACCGGTGCCGGTACAGGCTGCAGTCCTGAACGCCACACGCGCGCACGCCGGGTCACACAAGTGTTATAAGGCGATCATAGCTCAGTGGTAGTTACGTCGGATACCACGGCGAAGGTAACCAGGTGCGGAAACCATAGCTCGGTGGTAGGGTACTTTGTAGTACCCGACTGGCTGGCTACCACCCTCAAGTTGAAAATCTGTCGACAAGCACCTATCGGTGTGTTCCGACAGCTGCACTTGAGAGCCAGTTCCCATCTAGGCTTTGTGTGCTTACCACCTTCGGCCACATCACCACTTACCATGGTGAGATTGTGGTCAAACACAAGCTTATCCTAAAAGTAAAAGGAGGTAGGAGGGAGAGCCTCACTCTGCTGGTGGAGAGGAAGGTGTCAGGGTCGGCCTGCCAGGCGATGCCGGTGGTGACGTCACGGTGCTCGGCGAAGGTGGCCAGCGGCACGTGGGGCCGGCGCACGTCCCACACGTGCACCGCACAGTCCAGCACCAGCGCACACGACGCCACCTGGTACCTTACATTACAAACAACCATTCAACATTTACTAGAACGTCCACTTAGCAATCGATCTAAAAGTTATTACGTCATATGGGCATACCGAGGGTATGGACAGGATCTTTTGCACCCTAATGCAGGGCCGGATTTAAGGGAGGGCAACTGCCCGGGGACTACACAAGAGAGGGGCCCCCACTTAAATTCATAAAGTTCTAGAAGTGTCGTCGGACATGCGGTTGGAACAAAGGTTCCTTCCGCTATAAATGGTGAAATGAAATTGCTTTTTTATCCAAATAGGCCTTCACAGGCACTTATGAATAGTCAGACTCTAAATGCTTGGTTCGGAAGGTTGCTTTGAAGGTTGAAAAATATGTATTATATATCCTATTCGCAAAACAATTTGGGGCCTCCACTTTTTTGTTGGCCCAGGGCCTCCACACCTCTAAATCCGGCCCTGCCCTAATGTATAATGCGGACAGCAAAAGATCTGCTTCTGGTGTCTGCATTTCCTGACTCCTACGATCCTCGAAGCTACAGTGAAAAGATTTCGTCAACTTCCGTTACTCCTTTACGGCCGGGTCATAGACGAAACGCAAGGCTTTTTCATATAAAAAGAACTGTACAGAATTTTGGATCAGAGGGGAAAAGACACTTGTCTGAGTGTAGGTAAGATAATTAGGTACAATTAATCACGATTTACAGATGGTAAAATATACTGGTTGCTGATATAAATAATATTATGAGCAAGTAAGCAACACTTACTTTTTCTGCGGTCGCCATTTAACGTGTCCCACCGATGCTATGGTGTATATCGTGTGTTCCAGATTCGGTTTCGCGTGAATGTCCCACACCTGGCGATAATACTTATTGAGAACCTACTGGCTTTCCGAGGTACCTGTCTGTTTTCCTGAGGTAAAAAGTAATCACTAATCCAGAATATATTGTATTGCATCTGCCAAATTTCTTCCAAATGCGTTCAGAAATACATTATGCGACAATACATTTTTTTACGTCAAAAGGCTGTCCTACAAAATATCAGCATGATACATAAATCAAAGTCAAACCCATTCATTCAGTTTAGCTACTAGTAGGGCACTTCAAACTTTAACTTATGTGTGATAAAAAAAAAAGGTTCAAGTTACCTACCACCGTTTCGGAAATCTACCATCAACTGAGTAAAACCGGCAATAGCAATCTCTACCATAGAGAGCAGTTCAAAGAAAACTCCATTCATTAATGTGAATTTAGCGAATTTTCCAATTCTCAAGTTTAAAATCTGTAGCAAAGGACCTTTCAGTAAGTGCTGGAACGAAGTTCCTTATCGCGCGTTGTGAAAGGGGGCTAGACGGAAAAAAATCTTACGAAAAGTTGTCACGACACTTTTTTTTTCTATAGTAAGCTATTGTAAGCTGTGCGGCGTGCGCATGTTTCTCTGTCTGTCTCTCTCTCTCTCTCTCTCTCTTATAGAAAGCAAGCCAGATATTTTCATTATATATATATAAATAGAAATGATTTCTTTTTTTTATATATATATATATACTCTCTCGACTTATATAACTTCGTTCCATCCGGGTGTCCCTTGACACCTCTCAAGTTTTATTTCTATAAATTACTCAAACACTTGAGATGAGCTCCATATTACAGCTAATCACCGCTACGTCATAGGGTTTTTTCAAAAAGGCACATTGGGAATCCCCCTGACAATGTAAAAAAATTACCACCATGGCTTCTACAAGTAATTCTACGATGAATTCTAGCAATATTCAAATAGAAGTATTATCGTGCTGTGACGAGACTATTATCTATTGACCTACTTGTTTAGCGTAGAAACGCGTGCAGATTATAATTCCAAACGTTACATCTGTTGTATGTATTGTTCTCTGCATTCAATGCAATTTTATTATGGTATACTAACTGTATCCTCCAGCGTCACCTGCGTTTCCGAGGGATCTTATCTTTTCCCGGGATAAAAGTATCCCATATTTTATTCCAGGATATGATCTACCTGTGTGCCATGTTTCGTCAAAATCCGTTAAAATCTACACATTTTTAACGTGATAAACAAAAGCTTTATATATTCATACGGTTTTCACCAATGAATACCTAGAGAGATTTATGACAAAGGTTTTGATGTATAATTAAATAAGGTTTTGTGTAGGTACGTAGTGTAAAATATTTGAAAATGTATCTAAATGTAAATAAAAGAAAGATCAAATGCGAAAAAAAAAAATGCTTTGCTGAGTTTCTTGCCGGAGTGTTGTCAGTTTAAGTGTATTCCGAACCGGTGGTAGAGTCAATTGTAACGTTCATAAGTGCCTTACCAGGGACTAAACTGAATAAATGAGTTTTGATTTATATTGGCTGAAATACGACGATTATTGTTGAAGATGTCGGAACAAATCATGCCCCAGAAGGATTATAGGCGTGCGCCGCGTAAAGCAATAGAGTTCCTATATAGCAACCCTTAAGAAGCCAGAGTGGTTAGCTAGTTATTTCTAAAAACAAAATGTGACTCAGTACTTTACCTTGATAGTTTTGTCTCTGGAGGCGGTGGCGAGCCAGGGCATCTCCGGGTGCCAGTCGCAGGCGAACACAGGGCCGGAGTGCGCCGTGAACTGCTGCAGACACCTCTCATGTCGCCTCACATCCCACAGTTGGACGTTACCATTTTCCGAGACAGCGGCAAACGTGTTCGCTTGGTGCGGACTGAATTGTACGTCGCGGATTGATTCTGTGTTACTAAATATAAAAATAAGTCAGTTAGGTTTGTTAAAGAATGCTTGTAATCAATTCTGAAGAAGCCAAACCTGATTACGCTCATAAAAAATAGATCTTTTATTCATTTCTTATACCATTTCTTTGAAAGCATTTATGTATAATATCTTACCCTAGTTGGATGAAAGAAAATCACTATTTATTGTGAAGTTACAGTTATTATATGAATTCACCTATATGCTTCTATTATAGATCATCCTATTGCCGATATAATATAATTATTATTTTCATTAGGTATAGAATAAAAAATATTATATATTTAGATTAATCTTTTTATGGTATAAGAAAATATAAAATCAATGAATGTGTTTAACTGGCAGCAATAAAGGCTATATATTTATTTACTTCTATTTTTATCCTACCCATACTAATATAGTAAGTGCTAAAGTTGATATCACGAAACCTAATCTTTACATAAAGAAATCTTAATTGAATAACCTGGACATTATTTTTGTATTAACATGTCAATGAACTTATACAAATCTATGTTAATAATATTTCAGGAAAATATAACTATTTAGGTTCAATAAACTAAAATGTAGATAAAATTAATTACCGCTAACCCAAATATTGAATCTAGATAACACATTATCAACATCATTTTGTACACATCATAAGCATTTAATTAGTTTGTTAGTCACCTGATGAATGTCCTCGCGACTTCCTTCATTCGAAGGTCGAAGCACTTCATCATGCCATCCTGGGAGCCAGAGATGAGGAGTGCTGGCTCTGTTGGGTGGAAGCTTACCTGGTGGTCATGGAATGAATAATCTGTCTATATTACTGCATCAGACAATAAGACAGATAATATTAGTATTTAGACTCTCTGACTGGCTGAAAGTTCTGAGCTGGATTTTACCTTGTTTACAGTTCTCTTGTGGTCAGAGAATACATGCTCCTGTTTTGAGCGACCTGACCGTCCCAAGTTCCACACTACCACTGCACCATTAGTCGCAGCTGTTGCTAAGGTGTTCTCTGTAATGATGTATTTTGTTTATCATTTGTAATACCATTACAACCAACCCATCGCTAAATATTCTACATCACATAATTATGGAATAATTTAGTGATGCAGTACATAATTATTAATTACTTGAATTGGATATTATATTGCTTAGGTTCAATCTTTGCTGGTAACTTTAAGAAATGGGGTACAGAATAGGGGATATTTAACTGGAAGCGGTCGATAACTATAACTTTTTTTATGTTATGTTTATTGTTTTTCATATTCTAAATATTATGAGTTACCTTCAATAGTACTCCAGGCAACATCAATTGAAGAAAAGTTTAGATTCAAGTTTTTTCCAACTCTTAAATTGCACACCTCCGAAAAATCATTTTCTCCGATCGAAAATACTTTGAAAACTGCAAGAAAGCCAAACGTTAAATTAATACAAAGCTATAAAAAAAACATCAAATTGTTGTTTTTATTACCATTTCGACCGGCAATGACCACTTGAGAACAATCCTTATTAAGTGCAAGTGCGTTTGCTGGTCCCTCTTGGGATACGCAAATAGTATTAGACGGTAACATTATTACTTTACTTTAGATTTGTTTGAAACAGATTACAAGTAAACACAGACAAACAAGGCATATAAATGTTTTCACTTTTTTTTTCCACATCACCGAAAAACCTCTGTTTTGAAATAAAATTAAAGACTATTACATCGATTTAGTTTTAGTAAAACAATAACAAACTAAAAAATATTCTCAGTTTGTTTGTTTTGATCGAACTTTTGTCAAGAGTGAGTAGGTATTGGCCTTCTTTGAGGTTAGCTGTCATTTGAGCTGTCAATTTATTTCATTCTTTTTTGTTGTTGATGGCAATCATCCTTTTTAGAGATGGGTAGTTATTCTAATAACTAGCCAAATACCCGCTACTGATCAAATACCCACGGGCCCCACGGCTACGATATCCGTCAAAAATATATTCGGTTGTTGGCTATCGAATGGCTACGGCTTCGAATAACCTACACGTTTATGACGTAACGCGCTGTAGCGAACAACCACGCCAGCCGCCGGCAGCCGACTAACTAACTAACCAACTAGTTGAATGAACAGTTGTGGCTACTCGTAGCCGTAGTAGCCGTAGTATCCAAACTAACTAACCAACCAGTAACCAACCAACCAACAACGTGGGAGCGCGCTGTCACCGCGCTCACTGCTCATCGCGCTCATTAACGATTTTGAACTTAATCGTGTAGTCGGTTAAGTTTAGAATTGTAAGACTAACAGATTTTCGAAATTTTCTTAATGAATATCCGTAGATAGAGATAGCGCTAAACCCATGATATCAAAAGCTAAACCAAATAGATAGATAAATCAGTTTTCTATTAATTATAGTATAAAGTATAGTATAAAGAATGAAATTGTTATTTCTTTTCCAATTGAATAAATTTTACATAAAAAGTACTCGTGGTTATAAAATTAGACTAAGTGAAATGCGAGTGCAAATTGAACGCTGTTTCTAGTTTCTTTAAAACGTGGAGAAGAGAAGAAGGGTGAATTTGAATTATCACCCATGCGATTTAAATCTTAATACCACTTGTGATTAAGCTTATAATTGTACGACAAAACAAACTATCATTAGAGATAAATTCATTACGCCAAATGGATTACCACGACATCTGTAGTTTATTTGTAAAGACAGCTGACGTAAAAATAAAATATGCGCTCCATAAGATCCTAGTCTTGTCGATAGACAGGTTATTAATTCATAGCAGTTGAAAGAGATGGCGCCAAATCAGTAAATGGATATTTAACAATTTTCTATTATTCTTTTTATTTTTAGTTTTTATTATCATTACGAAAAAGGAAATGCATATATTCTTTTCTAGGAAGTGAAAAAAGTTTTTTTTTAATTATGTTATTTAATCTAAACTTATTTTGATGAATTTGGCTAGTTTTGAGTCTCTATAAATAAGTCGTTTAAATATATTCATAGATCATAGATGGCGTTAAATCAATATACAGATATTCGACAGTCTTTTTATTATAATTAGTAAATTTTATAATACGTACGATAAGTCATTTCAGTGAAGTACAAAATAAGTAAACAAAATAAAAAAACATATCATCTAAGATTATTACCGCCGCGGCTGGTATGATACTAAATAATTGCATCCAACAGGGTTTGAGCGTTACTAACGGTTGTCCTAGAGATAAATCCATTACGCCAACTGGGGTACCACGACATCTCTAGTTTTTTTTGTAAAATAAAAGACAGCAGACGTAACAAAAATAATGCGCTTCATAATATCCTAGTCTAGTCGATACAGGTTATTAATTCATAGCAGTAGAAAGAGATGGCGTTGAATGAGTAAATAAATATTTTTCAATTTTCTATTATTCTTTTAATTTTAGTTGATTATTATTATTTAATATTACGAAAAAGGAAATGCATATTTTCTTTTCTAGGAAGTGTAACAAGTAATATTTTTTTAAATTATATTATTTCTATCTAAACTTATTTTATTGAATTTGGCTAATTTTGACTTTCTATAAGGAAGTCGATTATTTATATTCAAAGATGGCGTTCGATTAATATATAGATATTCGTAATTTTTTTATTATAGTTAGTAAATTTTATAATACGTACGTACGATAAGTCATTTCAGTGAAGTATAAAATAGGTAAACAGAATATAAAAACATATCATCTAAGTTTATTACCGCCGCGGCTAGTATGAAACTGAATACTTGCTGGCAACAGGGTTTGAGCGTTACTTCCTTTTGGTATAGTTACTATTACTCTTTGAGCGTTACTACTTAGCTACGGTTATCCTAGACTATTGGATAGTGACAATTGATATCTAATAACTAAAGTTCTCTCAAAACTGTCTCAAATTGTGTTGGGTAATACTAGTTATTTCTTTAAGTTCAAAATGGCCCCAGAACCAACAAGCATGAGACTTGCACCATAATTGTTTATATATTTTATTATATTAGTTGCAAATATCTATATCCAACGGACAAGCTGCCTTCCAAAATGATAGATTTTTAAAAGTATTGTGACCTTAGATTGTGACTATTTGTGACGACTACGCCATCATCTTTACCATAAATCAACATTTTCTTTTTCTTTTTTAAAGGTTTTTGGCTCGGTATCTAGACCTTTACGCTATTTCTTTATTTTAAATATTCTTCTGTTATGTTATAGTCACGTTACATTTTCACATTCCCAATTTTCGACGAAATCCTTTCAAAGTACATTGCTCAGCGTCCATAGGTACAAGATTCCCCCCAGAACCAACAGCAATTAAAAAATGCTTATAGTTTATACTTTAATCACCTATAAATTCTCTTCATAACTATTTTAGTAAACGGACAAGCTGGAAAATCGCAATATTACATAAATATAATCAGGTTTTGAGTTAACTCTTTGAGTGCTTTGAGTTTTATTGAATAATATCGGTGGTGGTTTGTCCAATAAAGATCAATCTAAGTGCACAAGTGAAATGAAATCGTGTATCGTGACTTTTCAGGTTGTCCCAAAAGGTCCGTGAAAAGTTTTATTGGAATAGCCGCCAATTTCACTAAAACCTGAGCGGACTTGTATGGACAAGGACTAGACTTTACAGTAAATGTGAAAATATAACGTGACTATAACAAAACAGAAGAATATTTAAAATAAAGAATTGACTTAAAGGTCTAGATACCAAGCCAAAAACCTTTAAAAAAGAAAAAAAATGTTGATTTATGGTAAAGATGATGGCGTAGTCGTCACAAATAGTCACAATACTTTAAAAAAATCATTTTGAAAGGCAGCTTGTCCGTTGGATATAGATATTTGCAACTTATATAATAAAATATATAAACAATTATGGTGCAAGTCTCATGCTTGTTGGTTCTGGGGCGAATCATGTATGGACGCTGCACAATTTCCTTTTACGACTCATAGCTGATAGCCAAAATATATCTTAAACGAGCACTGAGGCATGTTTACTGTCGGAGCGTTCGAATGCTACTAGATTAAAAGACTACCCAAATGTTCGAGTGGGTAGACATTCGGTAAGGCCATTTTTTGTCACTGATCGTGTTAAAGATACATGATAGTGATATAAGATATCGAAGATAGTGACACATTTACCCAATAGCCAATAGCTGAAATAGCCGGTTAGCAAACTGGTTATTGCACCACAAATAGCTGGCTAGCTAAGTTATTGAAATTTCGGCTAGTTACCCATCTCTAATCCTTTTAGGATATTTCTGCCAATGTCAAAGTATTTTAAATGGTCTTGGTCCATTTGTCACTTTTTTTTTTACTTAAGTTTTAGTACTTTTAGTCAATACAAAGTCTTTCAATCGCATACATTTTCTTCAGTTTTAATTTCTTCTTTTATGTTATAGTCACATTCTCAAACTCACTGTAATGTCCAGTCCTCGTCCATACATGTCCAGTCAAGCTTTAGTGAAATTGGCGGTTGTTCCACTAAAACATTCACGGACTTTTTGGGACAACCTGGAGAGCCACGATACACGCTTTCATTTCATTTCACTTCACTTGTGCACTTAGATTGATCATTATTGGATAAAACACCACCGAAATTATTGAATAAAACTCAAAATACACGAATTTAATGAAAATAAAACGAAAACGCAACGTCACTCTGCAAGTTCCCGCCAAAAAGTTTATTTCCTCGGAACAATATGTTAGTTATTGTTCCGAGTGTCAGTGTTGCAGATTTTTTTAAAAGTATTTGGCCTGGGGCTAGGACCTTTAAGCCATATTGTCAGTTTAAATATTTATGGTTCACAGTCAAGTCTAATCCCCGTCCGTTCGAGTCAAGCTTTTGTGAAATTGGTGGTCGTTTCACTAAAACTTTTTTCGGACTTTTTGGAAATTCAAATGTCAATATCATCAAATGTCATGCCATCAGTTAGTCAATCAATCCCATAAAATAATCAACTGTCAAAACGAAAATTTATTATCACACACAATTTTACGTAAAAATACGCCAAAAGTTGATAATTTTGTTGCGTATCTATTGTCCTGTGAGTGATATGCATTTAATTTAATTTTCCATTAGTATGTGAAGTGCTTCCTAATACGGGTCCATTCATCACTTCGGCACAATGGATGGTGGAGATAGAATATTGGTGGCCGCGGGGCTGACGGCTGCTGTGGTGGTCGGTGCGTTTGTATTGTGGGGCCCTGGGGGCGCTCCGAAGGTGCGGAAACGGCGTGGGCAGATAGCAGGGCTACAGAACCTCGGCAGGACCTGTTTCCTGAACACACTACTGCAGGCTCTGGCTGCCTGCCCCACATTCATTGATTGGTTGAAGAAGTACGCAAAGGCCGATGCACACAACAGTATGATCACTACATTGTATACTGTTATTGAAGGTTTGTACTGATTTATTGACATATTAAACCTACTTATGGCACTTCATATTAGTCTTAATAATTCCCCCAATTTGTTTTTGTTCTACTTAGTACTTCTTTAGTGTATTAACATATCCATTTCAATTACATATAACATAATTGTGATGTATTACCATCAATAGGCTACTATATAATGGTACCTACATCATATTGGGCTTATTTTGTAGGTCTTGAATATATAGAAAGTTTTTTGCCCAGTACCTATGCTAAAGAAAGTTAGAGCTTAGTCTTTGAGTTACAAATTTCACATTTAAGTTCACTATCTTTATTTGACTCTAATTATACTAAAGCTATTGTGTGTTTATAATAAACATTTTTACTGTCTTATCAATCATAATATAGATAAAAAACCTTAAAGCAATCAAATACTCTGTGAAATGCATGTCATGTTTAGTTTTGGTAACTAGCATCACTTTCATAAGCTTGGGGTCTGCAATGTCTTAACAATAAGTTAAGTTCACATCCCATTGTATTCATAAGCTTGCAGGATTCCTCACCATAGTATTTGAAATATTTAAATTCTATTTCTTAGCGAACATAAATTTAAAGATGAAAGCTGGTGTGCCAATTAAAACCATTTTTTTTCCTTAATTAGTTTTAATTGTAAAAAGTATCGAATCATTTCCTTGTTGATGTGCAACTTTGCTCTCATTGATATCTAAAACATCAGAATGATAATTAAAGATAAATCATAGTAAACTGTGACATAATTTTTTCCTTTTCTAAACAATTAGCACACTACTTAGATGTAAACTGTCTATTACTTAACTATCCTATAATTTATCTTTGCCAGTTGTAAATGGAACACATGAGTCAGCTCGAGGCACTCCGGTGTGTCCCCTCGGTGTGCTGCACTCTCTCCGAGCGGCCGGATGGGTAGTGCCAGCCGATCAGCAAGACGCACATGAGTTGCTACATGTTTTACTGTCTTGTATTGAGGAGGAGACTACTGCTATGGCAAGGAAGGTGAGTTGCTTGGAGTAGGAGTGTTATATGAACCATTAGACAATGGAGAGGAGAAATTGTGATTTTTCTTGTGGTAGCATATTTGTAAGAAAAGTGTAAAAAAGGAAATCTAGTCCTATTTAAGCCAATAGTTGGTGTCACATCTGCTTCTAAGGACATAAAAGCTGATGAGCCATCAAGGCTACATAATTTTATGAAAAATGAACCTTCTTCCTTTTTTACCAATGGAGGTATTTAAATAATAAAAGTCAAATCCAGATCGATAGCGTATTTTCCAACCACATATTCTAACTACAGAATCGTATGTATCTATGTATCCGTCACCACCGTGACTGGTGGACCTCACCTGCGCCATACATTGCAATCCATATTGTCAGCAGATTGCAATGCATGTGCAATAGTAGCAATCTCATTTGGTCAACAGCCAGGCTGCCTCTCGGACGCTCTAGGTCTGGGCGGGGACCGGGCGTGGTCGGCGCTGGCGTCGCCGGCGTCCCCCCCCGCGGCGCCGCTCCCCCGCGGCGACTCCACTCCGCCCACTCCCTCCGCGCTGGCCGCCCGCCCTGCCTCCGCCGCGCCAGCCGACGAACCCGACCTGGTGGAGCCTGGTAAGAGTACCCTACTATTATATGTATATTTAAGCTATCTAGATAGGCAGACTAGCTACATTAACTAGGTACCTATATAAGTAAGCCTTTTTTTATTCTGGATAAGCTTGTGTTTCACCACAATCACCATGGTAAGTGATGATGTGACCAAAGGTGGTAAGCACACAAAGCCTAGATGGGAACTGGGTCTCAAGTGCAGCTGTCGGAACACACCGATAGGTGCTTGGCGATAGATTTTCAACTTGAGGGTGGTAGCCAGCCAGTCGGGTACTACAAAGTACCCTACCACCGTGCTATGGTTTTCTCACGATGTTTTCCTTCACTGTAAGCTCAAGCTCATTGTAGGATTCGAACCCACGACCTTCGCCGTGGTATCCGACGTCACTACCACTGAGCTATCATCGCCTCATAGCCGTGTCGAAGATCGTGGGTCGAACATTTCCATGTGTAAGCTACGCGGTGGTACTGGAAGGCACTATTTTGAAGTTTTGCACTATGTTCTGTGATATAAGATGTGTTGGGTGTAACTGGTGTAGAGCCGGTGGAGGCGCCCCGGCTCCGCAAGGGCGTGTCCCGGTCGTTCTGCCACCTGAGCTCTGTGGGGCGGCGCTGGCCCCCCGCGCGAGCCGCGCCGCCCCTCGCGCCGGCCCCCGCGGCACCCTTCCGAGGGACCCTCGCCTCCAGGCTGCAGTGCACCGTCTGCTCCGTTAAGGTAATATGTAGGCGATTATAATAACGGGACTTATTCATATTATTTGCCATTAGAACCCATAGATTATGTACAGACAACTGCAATCTTTGCAATCTTAAGTCACAGTATTCACTGATGTTTGTATTTTATTGTGTAACTTAGACTATGGTGATTATCTATTTTAAGAATATACCTAATATTAGTTTAGTAATCAGTGGATAATGTCGTTGGTCAAACATTTAGAACTACACATAATTATTGTTTTTAACCATATATTTCAATGTTTGTACTGTTTTTTTTGTCCCAAATAAATAAATAAATAAACTGGCTTAGTTCTACCGCTTAAATAAAGTAAATAATAATCCAGGGACATTTATTTCTTTTTTCACACACGGCTATCTGATCCTAAACTAAGCAGAGCTTGTAATATGGAAACGAGATGACCGATATACTATTTTTTTTTGGAAATACATACTTAAGGTGAAATAAAAAAAAGGATGTACATATATATGGTTTAAGAATTTACACGTTCGGGGCCCTTGTGGCCCGGGGGCTCCTATAGCTTTGATACGGCGATAGCTACGGCCCTGGTTTTAAAAGATACAGTTCTGTGCTTGACGAACTGGTGGTGTATAGCTATACGGTTCCATTAGCACCATTTAAAAACAAGCTTAGTAATCAAATCAAATCAAAATGTTTTACTTAATTTTGTGACACTTAAGGAATACTGATTGAACATCTTCTTATAGCTATTGTTACCACCATTGGTGTTAACCACCACCCGGTTGGCGTGGTTGGTTAACACACTGCCTATCACGCCGCAGGTCGTGGGTTCGATTCCCATCCAGGACAGACATTTGTGTGCATGAACATGTCTGTTTGTCCTGAGTCTGGGTGTAATTATCTATTTAAGTATGTATTTACAAAAAAAAAGTAGTATATGTAGTATATCAGTCATCTGGTTTCCATATTACAAGCTCTGCTTAGTTTGGGATCAGATAGCCGTGTGTGAACAAATGTCCGAGGATATTTATTTATTTATTTATTTCCAAATAAAGACCTGTCAGGAGAAAAGATGCAGAAACAAACTCCTAAAAACAAAGTAGAATCCAAATTAAAATATTATAATTAATTACAGAGTCCGATACGTTATGATAAGTTCGACAGTATATCGTTGTCAATGGCGAATGCGAGCGTGGGGCTCACCGGCACCATTAGTTTAGCAGGTTGGTAATTATAATATTACTAGCTGTTCCGCGCGGTTTCAACCGCGTTCCCCAGGGATCTTATCTTGTCCCGGGATAAAAAGTAAAGAAAGAAAGAAGAAAAATATTTTATTAATGCGCGCCATCTGACGCAAACCAAATAGCAACACAAACTACAAAAAACAAAGATTTCCTTTTTTTATAGCTACCGCCATAGAGAGAAGTAATATAAGGGCAACACTGCTTTATGCCTTTCATTTAACTATGATAATAAAAATACTTAAAAGGTTATAATGAAATGGATATACAATTTTCCAGTAGTCCATGTCCTTCTCCATGGTCCCATCTATCTCTACTAAAATTCATGAAAAAATGGTTCAGTGGTTTAGGCGTGAAAAGGTAACAGATAGACAGACAAGACTTACTTTCGCATTACTATCACAATATTTTTATTTTTATATAGTATGTTCTGCGCGGTTTCACCCGCGTTCCCGTGGGATCTTATCTTATCCCGGGATAAAATATAGCCTGTGTTCAACAGGGATAGTGTAGCTTTCCAACGGTGAAAGAATTTTTGAAATCGGTCCAGTAGTTTCGGAGCCTATTCAATGCAAACAAACAAACAAACAAATCTTTCCTGTTTATAATATTAGTATAGAAGTATCTATAGATTAAACAAAGTCGCTTCCCGCCGTCTGTCCCTATGTATGCTTAGATCTTTAAAACTACGCAACGTATTTTGATGTGGTTTTTTAAATAGATAGAGTGATTCAAGAGGAAGGTTTAGTATATAATTTGTCAAGTGTTTGTATACATTGGCTAAAATATAATTATATTTGTTGGAGGTGTCAGATAAAAATAAACCGTCTGGGAGCTTTCAACGAAAACGCTGCCTAAACCTGTTCGGCTTTAACTCTAGAACTACGTTTATGCATTTTGATGCGGCTGTAATAAATTGGTGAAAATATCTCAAATTGTTACCAAATATACATTTAATAGTTTAAAAAAATGAAAGTTATGTTGGCAGGATTACTCCGCGCGTTCACTGCGCCGGAAATGGTGAAGGGTGTCCGGTGCAACAAGTGCTGCCCCGAACCGGACGTAACGTCACACACGACGCCTTCACCCCCCTCACCTCCCTCACCCCCCTCGCTCGCCTACACCAAGCACATACGCACCGTCAGTTTCGGGAAGGTAACCTATCAATCTATTTAATTTACATGCTAGAAGTCTGATAAGAAGGCATCTGATGGTGTCCACAGTCGCCATAGTAATACCGCCCTCCCGGTATTGGTTAGATGTTCTTTTACGCGGCTTACAGTAGAGTGAACTGGCAGAAATCGTCACGTAAGAAAAAAGCGTTACGTCTTGTAAGAAGATTGTAGAAGTTTAAAGGAGTCATTTTATAAAGGTTGGCTGTGGTACGTGATGGTAAGTGAGTGGATTTGTCTTCATATTTGTAAAGACTTTCGCCTCGGTATCCGACAACCACTGAGCAATCATCGCCTTGTGCCGAATATACCTGATCTCAAACTAAGCAGAGCTTAGTACTTGAACCAGATATCTGATACTGGTACATAGATAACTGCACCCAGGCTCACACACAGACATGTCCTGGATGGGAGTCGAATCCACGACCGATGTGTAATATGTGTGGTGTTGTGACGCAGCTGCCGTGGTGTCTGTGCCTGCACGTGGGGCGCGTGGAGTGGCGCTCCGGCGCGCTCACCAAGCGGTCGGAGTTCGTGAGCTTCCCGGAGACACTCTCCATGCAGCCCTACGTCACACCAGCCGCGCTGCACCCCAAGGTAACTATACCTCTACTTGTTCAATACTCTGTGGCTCTATCTGAATACTACAGAGTGGTCGCACTCCAAAATTTAATTTTATCAAAAATCAACAAAATAAAACATATTTGATAAAGTGTTTTAGATCAAAGATAAAATCTGGTTGCAGCTAGCTGTAGATAATTTAACATTTTTATGTAAACACATATTTTTGAACTTTATTAAACATATGGCCGTGTGTGAAAAAAATCCAATGATCTGTTCGTTTAGATCATTTAAACTACTCAATGGATTTAAACGCAGTTTTCATCAATAGATAGAGTGATTCAAGAGGAATTATGTGTATAATACATACATATTATATTACAGAAAAGCAGAGAATTTCAATGATTTGTAATGTGATGTGATTCAGCGAAGCGGCCGGGTGGCTAGTTATTATGATATTTACAAAAAGGCAAATATTAAACAAGTGACGTAAACTTAAGAAAATATACTTTGAGTTTTTCACACAACATTTTTGTTGACAGGATGAGCTACTATCCCTATTGAGAGGGGGACGGCTCCGCGCGGGCTTGAGCGCGCTCAATGCGGTCGAGAATGGAACGGGGACAGGGACCGGGGCCGGGACCGGGACCGGGGCCGCGGTGGACGGGGACCGCGCCTTGTACCGACTCACCGCGGTCGTGGTGCACGTGGGAGGGCCCCGCTCCGGACACTTCGCTACCTACAGGAGAGGGAACGGGTTCGAAGCTAAACGGTTATACATTTAATTTTTCGCATCATAATTTACTAGGATCAAGTTATCACATTTAATTAAGTAACTGAATTAGAAGTATTCGCGTGTCTCTTACATTGTTATAAACATATTTAAGATAGCTGTTCCCGTGGGATCTTATCTTTTCCTGGGATAAAAATATACTCTGGGATAATATAGCTTTCTAATGGCGAAAGATTTTTTTTAAATCGGTCGAATAGTTTTTGAGTTAAATCGTAACAAAAAAACAAACAAAATTTTTTTTTGTTTAGATGTACCTTTATTTATCGCAATTACTCTTTGTTATGAAAGTTAGGGTCCTCAGAATCATAGCACAGGACGCAAATAACACACAAAATAGCAAAAATAAATGCTTTATGGTTACAGATGGTGGTACACATCAGACACGCTGGTGCACGAAGTGACCCTCCAGGAGGTGCTCCGGTGCTCCGCGTACATGTTGTTCTACGAGCGGACGCGGGGCCCCGGCGCCGGGGCAGGGGCCCCTACCCTCTCTACCGCCGGTACTCAACACTTCTAGACATACATGCGCTTTGTTTATTGGAGGGGTTGTTGGCTTTGTGGGGTCCTGTTGTTTGGTTAATATTTGTTGCTACAGACGCTTTGCTTTAGTTGTCTGGGCTACAGTGACCTGTAAGTGGCATTTGCTGTATTCTGTGTGAATATGTTATATAAACAGTCTCTAATGAAGCGTAGAATCTCATATCGGTTATTGTATAAATGAAATTATGATTAAATATTGTAAAGTTTTACGATTGATTTTTGACAAACTTTTTATTCAATTGTTGACCAAAGAGAAAATATATTATGGTAATCTGATTGATTATGTTAAAACCATTTTGACCGAAGCCTGGCAAAAAATTCGGCAAGGTTACATTTCGTATTATATAACAATTTTAATTTATTTATCAAAAATCAAGTCTGATTGGTTCATAAAAATATTATTTATAGTGACGGATTGTAACATTACACCGTCCCCAAGTTGGACATAATGAAAATAATACCCTTTAATTACGAATTTGTTAAAAATAAACTGTATGAAAACTCTATCCGATCAGAAATAAATCTGATTTGGATACTATTGGCTGTGTATCGAAATTACTATTAAAATACGGTATTTACATTTGTGATGTATAGAATTTTAATATAATGCTCATTTAACTTTAAAACGAATCTCACGTTCGCACTAATCTGAGTTCGTTGGTTCAGTTCGCGTATTAATTAATACATTTTATTTCAGAAAAGAGAAGGTCCGTAGCGTTTTAGTGTATCTTCCATCTAAGACTACCACCAACATTCAATCAGCTTATACCAAGGACATCTTTAGCAATTTTGTTAAGTAAAATCAGAGATTGGTGCGAACTAAACGTAATACAATCAGTATTATTTAGACTCGAAAATTACATGAACACGTATTTCTAAGTATGTGTACCAATACTGGTGATGTAATAAAAAAACCATGTCGCATATGATGTGTAACATCTGAAATCTCACCTCTTTGAGTTTGAGGCTGTATGTGCTAGAAACCTTTGCCTGCACTTAATAGAGTAAATGTCCCTATCTGACAGCCAACTGACAACTCTAACAGGTGGTTTTCTGTTAAACACTTCCGTCTAGACATGGGTAACTCAGCGAAAATCCTTACGTTAGCTCAGTAACTCTAGCGCAGTTAACTGCGCCGGCTCATTGCGCTAACTCAAAATTGCGCCATGGTGCAACAAAATGAAAACATGCACGCCGAGTGAGCAACGAAATGCGTGCGCGCCATGTACACGCCGCGCTCACAGGTTCTTTGGAACCTAGAAAATAAAGATTACCCTGGTATAACTCCATTTACATTTCACGGAGTTGCAGTTTATAAAAATGATATTCGAATTTCCCGGGCCTGCGCTGTGCGCCAACTCATTTTGAAGATGTGAGTTAACCTACCCTGCGCAGTGAAGTGAGTTAGCACAATTGCGCGGCGCAGCGCAGTGTTACCCATGTCTACTTCCGTCCCATTTACGAAAGGAAATATGTTACACATCAAGAATGTCTATGAATAGCGATGAAGTCGCTTTGAATCTGTTTCTATGTCTGGATTATCAAAAAAATACAATGAACTTAAACTTTTATCACTGGTCTTATATACCTAAATAAATATCAACTATATTTCTCTACTGCATTTATATAAACGCTACATATCTAAACGCACTTACTTATACATAGGAATTAATAACTTCAATATTCTTGTATTACAGTTTCCTTTTTCAATCGTGTTTTGATAGATGTGCCACATAACTTAAGTGGGTTGGTTTCCACAACTTATTCTACTTAGGACGAGGTCAGAGATAATGTGGATATCACTGCGCATAACTTCTCTTCAAAACTTCCTCGTATTATTGAAATATTTGTGTTGTTTTTATTGGAATCTGACCTCGCCGAAATTGAGCTTTCAGATCCTAAAAATCCTTATCTTTTCATAAATAAAGTTGTGCTAGAATTAATAAATTAAAAATATTCTGTGTCCTTATTATCTTAGGTAATTAGATTGTGCATTTTTAATATAAAACTGACCTGTCCATTATGTACATAAGTCTTTTAAAAAATGTAAAAAAACACGTCTTATTGTTACTTACGAAAATGTAATTTTTCGATTTTTGAGTCTATAATAAAATCTTGGACATATTTGTTGAATATTTGAATTGGTGCCTAAATTTTGGCTAGTTTCTAACATTGATGCCATTTAGTTTTGGAATCGACGGTGTGTATAGATAGATATTAGATGTTATTTTTAATTTGTTAGTTTATATTAGTTTGGCTCAAATCAATTCTATGACATTATTTTTAAAGTCATTAACGTAGACGCTCTCTATTCTCTGAGACTTCAATGAAATACCTACAGAGTTTATTGTAACATTGTACAGTTTTCAAGGGAGTCATATATGAGCTAAACCATGCTAGACTTCAAAAGCCATAATGTATTTAAGTGCTACAGCACAATTTAGAAATACTGCCATAGTTTGCACTAGAAATGTAAATAAAATTAATACTCATACATCCATTTTAGGAGAGTGGTTTTTATAGATAATTCTTTAATATTTGTAATGTGGCCCACCATTATAGCATATACTTTTTGATTTATGTGGAATTGTTTTGAGCTTACATCCATGTTTATTAATACTGTCTGATAAATATAATATGATGGTTAGTAAAGATTGGCAATACCTTGGCAATTCCTCTGGTATGACTGACTATAGGCAATGATAGTCACTTACCATCAGATGACCTAAAAATCATGAATACTGCAGTCAAACCAATATACGGGTGCATAAATAGGCAGCAATTATAATAATCAAGGAATTTTGTTGTATTTTTTTTTTAAATCTTTATTTAAGGAGCTTTTTCGCTTAGCGAATATGCCGCTCCGTAGCACAAAAGAAATCAGCACACAAAAACAAACATATCTACCTACTGTAGACAATATTATAGGGTTGTGTACTAAAAAAATCTATTTAGTCCGTCAGTTAGATTACCAAAAAATATTGGACACGTATTTTTTATTTTGTTCCGTAAACGAAAAATGACGAGGATACAGTGCGTTGAAATTTCGCGTGACGTCACACCGTGGTACAAATTTTACCACGAAGTGACGTCACACCGTGGTACAAATTTTACCACGAAGTGACGTCACATCGTGGTACAAATTTTACCACGAAGTGACGTCACAAGCCCCCACTCCTATACTTTGATGCGCTATAACTTTGTATATTTTTATTGATTTGATAAAGCAAAAAATACGTGTCCAATATTTTTTGATAATCTCACCGACGGACTAATTAGAATTCATTTTTATTGACCCAGGACACTACCCTATTCTCTTACCGATTTTGTAAGCCACATTTAACTAAGTCCAGTATCATCTTAATTTCTTCTGACATCGGATGTGATAAAAAGGTATTGCACAATCCAACGGAACTATCACTGAACAGCAGTCGTCTAGGTCCTTCATTTCGGACACACTGTTGTAATTATTTATTGTAAATTATATTATTGTGCAATATTTATAAAAATGGGTGCAATTAGGTGTTAGTAAAAATGTCTTTTTTTATTCATATATAACATTGTGTTATTTCTGTTGTGAATTTGTTCCTATTTAAATGATGCGATGATGATGATTGTACTTCCAGTGTAACACATGTGGCAATTGTAGATAGGATGAACTTGTTTGTAACAAAATGTTTATAATAAAGTGTATTATATGAGTATCATGATTATTTTATTTATAATTGTAGCGACATCTATCTACACATAGATATAGTTCGCACGACTCCTAGATAGATGGCGCTTCAATAATCTACATCGCGCTTACGAAGTTTTCTATGCGATCTGCATATATACAAGATTCCAACATCAACAGTTGGACCGCGGTCCCCAGGCACGATGACCTAGCCTGGCGGAAGATCTTCCCTTTTCAATGGAGGAGTCTAATACCTCGCTCCTCCATAATAATCGTTATTCGTATAGACTGGCTTGGTATGGGCATGTAATGAGGAGGGATGAAAAACATTTAACGAAAAGAGTACTGAGCATGAGTGTGGATGGATATAGAGGTAGAGGAAGGCCGAAGAAGGTATAGATGGACTGCGTGAAGAATGATATGTTTATGAAAGGTGTGAGTACTAGAGATAGAGCGGAGTGGAAGAGGAAAACATGTTGTGCCGACCACACCTAGCGTGGAATAAGGACTAGAGAAAGAAAGAAGAAGAAGAAAGATTCGTGGCAATGATAGCTCAGTGGCAGGACGTCGGATACCGCGGCGAAGGTCATGGGTTCGAATCCTACAATGAGCTTGAGTTTTCGTTGAGGGAAAACATCATGAGGAAGCTATAGCATGGTGGTACCTGATTGGCTGGATACCACAAGTTGAAAATCTCTCACCAAGCATTTATCGGTGTGTTCCAACAGCTCCACTAGAGAGCCAGTTCTCATCTAGGCTTTGAGTGCTTACCATGAACTTATTCAAATTAAATTGTACAATACACCAAATATGTGTGCTAATAGTTAAAACTTGAGAAAAGATCTTTCTTCATGAGTCCCCTCTATACATGAATATTTTATAGTGTTAGATAATAGGTCTGTGGTGGTTAACTGAGTTGGGGAAAAAGATCTTCAAGCTATGCTTTTATATCTTTGAGCATATTATTCATCTCTAATCCAAGTGTTTCTTATAGTATTGCATAATATTATATTTAGCACAAAAAAGGCTGACACTTTCACCTTTCTAGACACAATATATCAAAAACAATGATAATACGAAGGGAATATCCTAGAATTACAACCTACTATATTAGTTTAGTGTGAAATTAATTATAAACCTCAGAATGTATTCTTAAGGTTTTAATCTAAATAGTAGTTTAATAGCTGACACCAGACTACTTTCTGGATTTTAGGTTAAATTAAGACAACTTTAACAGTAAATTGTTACTAATTCTATAAATTTTGATTGAAATGAAAGAATGTACATTAAATTTATTGTTTATTAACTTTTTTTTCTTATATATATAAAATAAGGTCAAGACTCATTGGTAGTTAGTTATCCAATCTGTTCAACAGATATTCATCAGTATTGCTGTCAACACTGAACTTATCAAACAAAATATCACAACAAGATCTGTTCTATGGATGCAGGCCAACGTTATGACATGCTGTCAATAAGAGAAGCACGCATGGTTGACGTGATTGCTGTGGGTTTAGCATCATTCAATTTGAAAACACTCTCAATCACTGATATCTCTGTTGAGGTGGTATCCATGCCACAAAATGCACACCAATCATTGACCACCATCCCAGCTGCAATAACCTCGCTGCCTCTATTCACTGTTCCTGCCACCAGTGGCACCTGGAGCAGGGAAGAGAGCTCATCCTGATCTTGTATAGTTGTTTTAGGGTGAACTAGCCCTCCGCGATTGCTCAACGCCGCGTAAGAGCCGACCAACACATTCCCTGCTACTGTTTGCCTGAACACCTCTACGTTTAATGTGTCTGCCAGTATTTCTTCTGTGTCGCGGTCCAGGTCAGGGTGCACGAGCGCCACATAGTCGTTGCAAGCGATCACATTACCGAGCGCGCTGAGACGTTCCTCCACGCGCTGAACTTTAACGCTGTCCGGCAAACTGTTTCTAATGTGTTGCAATTCAGTGTCTGTGGTCGACGATGGCACTAAAAGCCCGTTTTTGTTGGCGACGGTCATTCTCCCGATGATCCTGCACCCGCCGACACTGGCGTGCACCACTGGGATGGTCTCCGCTAACTCTGCCTCGAACACGCTGTAGAAATTCTCGGATCCGCCAATCGCGACCAGACAATAAGAATTTGTCATTTTACTGAACACTCCTACTTCGTTATTATTTTCAAATTGTACACGAACCGCCATGATTTTGTTTATAAACTGTTACTCGTAATTTCAATAGATTTCACAATACAAATTACTTCACGTGGGGCGAAATATAAAACACAGGCAGGCAGGTTCCTTGCTGTCTTTTATATGTCTATTATACGTCACTTTGACATTAACAACTGATTAGCTTTTTATTTTATTTTCGTGTTCCGTTGCTGGTTTAATTGGGTTTTTGAGCATTGTGATGATCATGCTATCTTTGTCTGGATATTTTATTGCATGAATGAATGAATGCATTTCACTGACTTTGAATTTTTTATCTAAATCAATGGCAAATATGTACACAAAGGTACTAATAATTTAAAAAAAAAAACTCTTGTTCACAAAGCATAAAATTGTGGGTGCATTCCGAATTACGTTAAAAACATGAGCGACATGAGCGTGCTATCATCACCCATAGACCACTTTTACCTTGGAGCATTAATTAATAATGCTCCAATTATGATCGTTAGAATTGACTAACACCGATTCAGAACTTCGGAATACACAAACTGAGTAAACTCTGGCAAGAAACATAACATGTTACGTAGTGAAACTAATATAGCTAATATAACTAATATAGCTCTTCATAGTAGATGTATTACCCACCTCAGACTAGCTCTTCATGTATACAGTTAGTTGTTACAAGGCATGGTACCTTTGTCTATTCACTTTATTCTTTTTTAGAAGTGACAGTACCTACGTCAATAATAAATAATGTAAATCACGTATGTATGTACCAATATGTACACAATAAGTTAAATACCTACCTACATGAATCCATGGCCTAAATCAATAAATCACCGTCAGTCAATCATCGTAAATTCAATCAATATGTACAATTATTTTATTTCACTGTAAATATTAACACGATTCTAAAATATGCAAAAATGTGACATGATCCATAAAGATGCGTAAATTAGTGAAGCAGAATAATTTGGTTAACTTCAATGAGATCGAGGGGTCCTCGAGCAATGCTCTACAACACCTGAGGCGAACCGTGCTAGTACCTTGGTGTTACAAGCCGAACATTCTGCGTGCGTTGAATACTATCAACTTTCAATTTCATCGAACTTGCAGTTACGCTAACATAATACGGGTATAAGTATTTTAATTCACCTATATATAACCCATTCCCTCAGTCACAGTCCGATCCCCACTTTTGTGCCCCCCCGATGACGCCCTTAGCCGAGGTTCGTGCCCCAACTGGGGCGCCCTCAGCGGTCAGTCGTCTATGATTTGCAATCTCGGTTGAAGCACTAGCCGAACAGTCTTCGTAAGGGTGTCTATGGTCCTGCAGACCTCCACCTTTCTGTTCTCCCAAAAAAACAGTCTCTCAGTGTGATTTGTTTCTCGGACCCAAAGGGAGCCTCGTTGCTTTTCATTCATTCTTTAAAATGTTACCTTCATGTGAGGGCATGTTGGTTTCCTACTTTAATTTACATTATAGTAAAGACTATATTGTAATGAATGTTGTACCTTGTGTAATCCTACACATACAAGTTTACGGCCCACCTGATGGTAAGCGGTTACCGTGTCCGTAGCCTATAGACGCTTGCAACACCAGAGGCGTCACGAGCGCGTTGCCGACCTTGCATAACCTTCTTGCTCCTCTTTTGAAGAACCCCATGCTGTAGTCAGTAATATTTTAAATGTTTGTTAGGACTGTAATGTGAGCGAAGGCGAGACTCTGTTGATGTTCTGGGGCTACGGGCGCTCTGAAAGCAAGCTCAGTACTATAAGCATGTCGGCCTCAAGCTGTTCCTCGGTACACATATCTGTTAGTACCTACCTACATTCTACTTTTTAATGCAACTAAATTAATACAAATTATAATAGTAAGCATTATGATATTATACACAGATAAAAATTTAAAACAGACTCGTACGTAAGGGCATAGAATAGACTTTTAAGGCGAACGCACACTTATCAGAGCCAAAGGAAGCGAAAGAGCAGAAATAATTAATTTCAGAATTATAAGGCGAAATGCATGAAATTCTAAGAAACCTCATACATCTATTTAAATCAGACGAGAAGAATTCTGAAGGTCTTGGTTTCGTTCGGCGCGTTCGATGCGTTCCGCTCGGGTAATTGTGCGTTCACCTTTATACACTTCCTGTGCGACCACGTTCCGTCACCGCGCGGTATATTTGAATACGCCCATAAAAATGTATGCAAGAATATTTTTATGTCTGCAAAAATTACATAAGTTAAATAAATAAATACAATAATATGAAGTTTGGGGATAAATGTCTCTTACCCTTTAAGAAATTTTGAAAAAAAAAAAGCGTTTCATGTGTACTATTTGTGTAGTGGAAGGGTATTTTGTAGAGCCCACCCCACCTGGTTGGCTCTACAGACAAGTGGAAAATCTGCTGCCATGCACCTTTGGTGTGTTCCGGCAGTTGCTAATGAGAGCCAGTTTTGTTTCTAAATATTGTATAAGCCCAGTGTTATTGCAACGGTAGTCACTTACGCATTCATGACGCTCCCAAATCTTAGGTAGCTACCTAATTTAATAAACGTCGAATAAAATGATGCGTGTGAGAGGTTTGCTTGTTACAGCCAAATAACCAGAATGCCCAGCGTGATCGAGACCTGCGCTCGACCGCCCAACAGACCGATATCAGCTGCAGACAGTCTCCAGGTACACACAATTTGTCAAAATTTGACTATCTTTATCGTTATTTTCGTGGTAGAGTCAATTGTAAACGTTCATAAGTGCCTTACCAGGGCCTAAACTGATTAAATGAGTTTTGATTTTGATTTGATTGTGAATAATTTTAGTTAGGAATACATAATTTTTGAAGCAAGTTGTTCTTATCACTTTTTGGAATAATGCTATTTCAGTCTCTTTCAAAAAGCGCCACATTTACCTACACCAGAATAATGACGATCACTTATCAAACCGTCAGTTTCTAATCGCAAGCAATGATAAATGTTTCATACTGAAATATGATATGATTGTTAGTGAATATATCCGACGTGGATGAGCACCGCGTGATGGTCGCGCGCATAGCGGACTCGCTCACGTTCCCCTCCCCCGCGTCCCCCGCGTCCCCCGCGTCCTCGGTGGTGCACCCCGGCCCCGGCGCCGGCGCCGGCGCGGGGGGACGCTCCATGTCGATACTGGGCTCCGTCTGCGCGTTGCTGCTCAACAAACAGGCCAGTTACCCTCATTATTGTAGGTACTTGTGCTCCTACCACGGTGTTTCTCGGACAGAAGTCTATCCTTTATTATTATTAGTCATCAAGGAATCAAATTGTTCTTTTCAGGTTTGGCTCTGTAGTAGTGTTACGTAATATTGTCCTGGAATGTCTTTGATAAGTTTTTCGAATTTTATTTAACGAATCAGGTGTACTCAACTCTGTAATTTTTGTGAATTGGTGATCGATCACCATCCGTGTGATCACTCCACCTAAGTCTACTCGCAATGCGCGGGTAAACTGAGGTGGAGTATACATTTCGGTAGGCGGGAGTTTCTTCCACTAACTGTAGGTATGCTGTTTTAGTTTTATTTTAACGGAAAAACGACAAGATATATTATAGTTAGGTATGAATCGCAAATTACATCCGCACCCAGAAGATATAATTTTGTGAAACCTATTTTAAGATAGCATTGATACTGGAGGATGCCCAAGACCAGTTCACTTTAGACACTCTCAGTAACAAATAATACAGGGGTCGGCAGTTCCAAAGGCAGTAGCGAGCATCACCGGCAGCAATCGGTCGGAGAACATCTGCCGCATCTGCTTCGGCGGCGAGTCGGCGGAGCGGCTGGTGCGGCCGTGCTCGTGCCGCGGCACCATCGCCGCCGTGCACCGCACCTGTCTCGAGCGCTGGCTGCTGCAGGCCGCCACCTCCCACTGCGAGCTGTGCCGACACCACTACGACGTCACTAGGAGTCACAAGTACACCTCTACTTGTGTAGTAGCCATTATTAATAACTCGGTTGTGTTTTTTCTCCAATTTCCGTGTAGCGAAGTCTGTTATGCCTAGGCCGCACTCATCGCGATAACGCGGATATTCGTGCTATCGCGATGTATGTAGCCAGATATTCGCGAATACTTCGGCACTTCAGGAGAAGCTTCAGGAACATCGCTCCGCTGTCGGTAAACTCTCGCACATCAAAGGGTTTTATCGCGATGAACTTTGCTTGCGCGCCAATATTCCATTTTGTTTTATGCGTTTGTACATCGCGATAAACTTTACAACGCGCATGTTGTGGCCGCGACTATTCGCCGTAGGCCGAAGTTTATCGCCATGAGTGCGGCCTAGGCATTAGCGGAGTCCAATAAATATGGTGTGGGTGTGTCGTGAAGCGGTGTGCGATGTTGTGTGGTGTCAGATGGTCGTGGATGTCGTCGCTGGCGGCGTGGGCGTGGTGGGGCGGCGGTCGTGCGCTGGCGGCGGACGTGTGGCGCGGCGCGGCGCTGTGCGCGGGCTCGGTGCTGGGTACGGCTCGCGCGTTGCACGCGTGTGACGCGGCGCTGGCGGCGGGCGCGCGCCGGGGTGGAGGAGCCGCACTCGCCGCTAATATCTTCTCCTCGCTGCTCATTGGTATCATCGGTCAGTTGCTACTTTGTCCTCGAGTACCTACGAGTCTGTCCTCGAGTGCCACCCAAATTCTACTGATCGAAAATTTCTTTTGTACAATTCTAATTCGGGCTAAATTATAGGTATCCCTTAGGTGAATCCCTTGAACGGTGGTAGGATACTTTTGACAACCAGAATCAAAAATAATTTCGACTGGCTGGCTGTCACCCTCAATTTGGAAATCTGTCGTCAATCACCTGTTGGTGTGTTCCGGTAGTTGTACTTGAGGGCCAGTTGCTTTAAGAGCATTGTATGTATGTATGTAAAACGTTTATTCATTGAACTATGACTATAATCTATTACATGACATCTGACAAACTGCATAACAGTTTGTTGGCAGTTGAAGCTCTCTATACAAAGATAATATTAATACCATTTAATAAGGTGTACAGCACATTGGCAATCCCCCTGGTATTGCTAATGTCTATAGACGATATTCACATACCATCAGGTGACCCGCCTGCCTAATTGACACTTGTGGTAAAAAAAACCTCTACTAAAAAAACTATTCTTAACTAACAAATATAACTCTCTAGCTTGTTTAACATACAGTTCAGTTGTGCCTGTCATTTCTCTAACCATGTAAAACGACAATGTTACATTAAAATTGTGCTGGCTGCATTCGCCATTAACCCAAAGAATAAGAAGAACAACGACAGCCAAGTACCTATGTCCTCCAATGTTGTGATGCAATTCATAAATAAGCGCTCTCTACCAGGCGCCCTGAACGGTCTCTTGACGACCTGGATCCTGCTAAAGATCCAGGAGCACCAGTTGTCGTGGCAGGCGTGGCGCGACAGCACGCTGCACGTGCACGTGACGCTGGTGGACGATGACGTCACCGTGACGCCACGACCCTCGGACGCCACCGTCGTTGGTGTATCTCCGACGACGGAAGATGGGAACACTACGACTGATAGGAGCACTAACGTCGCTGATCCTTTTATGGTTGCGATACCTTATAGGCTGCCTGAACCTTAAGGTGAGTAGCCACCACAATTCTGTGTCACAATAATATTCTTTGCCGTTTTTTTGAGTACTTTCTATCATTTCAAAGGAATTAACTTTTTTTTAAGTATTGTTTGCCCCAATATTCGCGTAGGTTTCTTTTTGTAAAGTTAAGATTCTGAATCATCCCTCATTGTTAAAGGATCATAATACTCACGGGGATCCGGGAGACTTTCAGTAGTCAAATTGTTGTTAGTTTCGTTTATACTACCGATAATGATTATATTTTGTGTAATAGGACCTAATTTCACAGCATGATTTCAAATTATATCAACTATAATGCCTACCGTGATTTCCTTCAACTATGGCTAGAGATTTGCTCCAAGTTTACCAGAAAATTTGAAAATTTTGTTTAGCAAAGAGCTCTTTGGTGTTTTATCTTTAATGCATTTCAGTCGGCTCTTAAATAAATGGTTTGCTTTATAATAACAGCTTTTTGGCGTCGATCCCAACCACGAGCGCGAACTTCTCGTCCACGCTGCACCGTGTTCAGGTACCTACGAAGCCCCACGTATGTTGCAAGAGTATAATAAATCCGACAACGTATTATTGGCGGAATAAATATAGATGACAACAATGTCTTTCGCATTTGTTTGTTGCGGCGTCACAAGCTGCGCTCTCATTATTATCTTATTATATGTCCATGTGTTAAGATTCAGTAACGAAACTATTGGAATTTAAAATTTGAAATGTATAAATCTAACATTTTGGTAAAAAATTATTAATATTAAAGATTGTTTATACCGGGGTTCTGTAATTTTCTATTGACTATGTACCTAGGTAGAATTTTAGTTGCAAAATAATACACCAATTTGTTAATCAATATTTATTTCATTGTCAATACAAATTAACATTTTATAATAATAATCATATTCTTTTAAATATCAGTTGGCGAATACATCAAGCCGCTGTTATTAAAAATGTCAAGTAATAAAATAATGTTAAATAATAATAATCGTAGTTAGATTCAGCGCGGAGCAGCGCCGCGCGTGTTACAAGGGATTCTACTTTCTTATGTGAAGTAATAAGTAGAAGCGATCCGATGTCGTGCGCCGCCGACGCCGACGGTGAACAGTAAACGTACATTGAGAATCTACGGACTATGACCTAAGATAAACGTATCGCTCGTATTACATGTTAGTCAAACTTACATACTAATAATAATAATATAAAAAAATCACATACATCTTGAGATTACAAATAAATAGGAGGCCAGCAACGAGACGGCGCCGTGGCGCTTGGAGAACAACGATCCGGGCGGACATTGGATATTATAAACATTTAAACAAACAAACAAATCAAAATCAACAACATACTCTCTTTGGATTTCAAATAATATACTCATCGAATAACATACAATAATATTTTGTGACTTTAGCGTTCGACTACTGCCGACGTACCGTGACGCCCGAGGCGCTATGGACGACACTCCACGATACATACGTCTAATACTCACTAGAGTTATTTGCTCGGAATAATTATATTTACAGATCGTAAAGGCTCGAGTTTAAGTGAGTACGAGAAGTATATACGGTGTGAGCGATCCACCTGCCTTGTGCCGGTGACTTGTGTGGTCAGTGTTGGTCCTTGAACCGGCGATGTATGGACTGCACGTACGTGAACACGCACTTCCAGTCCGGCTTGCGCATAGTCACCATGTCCTCAACGTCCAGCAGGGGGTAGATGCCCGCCTTCTCACTGGAATTAACACAACACAAATACATTACTGGATATATTCAGAGAAGCGAGCAAGGATACACAAGTAAGAAAGAGTTGGTGTTGGGGGTACTAACTCTGCGACTTTGAAGGCGAGCGTGAA